>JAWZYU010000019.1:12613500-13920250 GCA_038380435.1 Ryuthela nishihirai | reverse complement strand
TACGTGAGGTAAAAACGGACTGGTGTGCCATGCTTAAGAGGTAAGAAAACAAGTTGAATATTCTCTCACTGCAAGATGGGCAGAGCGTTTTAAGGAAAATAGATGCTTAGTGTTGTCTGAAATAATACCATTGTTTGTAAAGAAAATAAATGCAATTCCTTTATATAACGGGTTCCAAACAAATCGTGCAGACATTCCAGAAGGGAGGGGACAAGCGAGGATGTTAAATGCTTTCTGCTGCTGCTATTTTTAAATTATGATTTGAAATTTTTTTAAAGTTGGATAATGATAAATGAGAGGTAGGGAGACGTGAGTGTTTCGTTTAAATTAAAAAGAGACGTGATGCGGAAAAGTTTGAGAACCCCTGCATTAGCTCTTATTATGTTTGAACAATAGCAAGATATGAAATTACTGTGACGATCATTAAAAACGAAAACTATACAAGTCACTGGAATAACATTCGTCCATTTTCTTAGATTAGTAAGTATTGATATAGAGTAGTTTTTGCATTAAAAGTGTAATCGAATACACTTAGATAGATTATATTTCACCCCAAGAAAACTTTAAATTTCTGCTAATGTAGCATACGATTTTTTAAATAATAATTCTTGTTTATTTACTGGAGATTTTATGTGCTTCATCCATAGAGATAAAAGGAATACGAGTTTAAAAGCGTTACTTATGCTAAATAATACGTTGGGCTTCCATTCTAACTCTAGCATTTAAGGGTTAAAAAATTACCTCCCCCAAATAAAAAAAAATCAGACCATTATATTTTTCTTATGATGTAACATATGTGGCTGATTATCTCTATCTCCCACCAGATCATTTTAGGTCTAGAATCATTTATACATAAAATTTAGACCATGGGTCTTAAACTTTACATTTAGTACTATTTCAAGTGTTCATGTTTGAGGAGAAAAGAGATACGCCTGATTTTACTTTGCATGAAAACAGCCTTCCTTTGCCTATGGTAGAGTCAGATTATTGACATCCAATGGCAGCTTAAGGTCTTGAACCCAAAGAGAGTGCCGTGAAGTCTTATTGATAAATAAATGATTATAGAAGATGGGTCGTGAATTAATGGCGCTTTTCTTCAGGTCTGCTTTGCACAGTTTTCTTTGTTGTGCTGTGTTCAAAGTCTATGAACTCTTCTATAATGATATCCACCTTTTACCTCTATTTGATTTTCGTGACGTGACAACTCAAAGAATTACTTAAACCAAAGACACTGAGGAGACGAAAGAAAAAATAAAAATACCCCCTCAAGCAGCTGTTTGCCACAGAGGTCTGACAGGAACCTGTCAGTTTATATGCCACAGTAGAAGGTCTGAGAGGATGGCAGGACCTCAGCAGAAAAACGACACAAACAGCCATGCTTTACCCGGGGCTCGAACCCAGATCCCGTAGATCAGTAGCCAAGCGCGCTAACCACTTGGCAACGTTTGAAAATCGGATTTTATTTATTTTAAAAAATAAATCAAGCGAGGATAACTGTAAATGAGGTTGGATTGTTTTACCTCTGAGCGGCATTTTTTGCAGACAATGGGCTAAATAGCCAGGTCACAGAGACTCCGAAGGCTCAGAGAAGGTAGGGGGAGGAGACCCACTGGAACAACTGTTGGGAGACAGATTACAGCCTCCCGTCAAGGCCATCCAGTGTGTTCTTTAACGTGCACATGGTATAGCTCTCCCGCACACAGGTCCATGGCTTAACGTCCCATCCAATGGACAGCGGCCTTTCTAAGTCAATCGGTGTCTCTTATTGACCGTGGGCAGGGCGGGGAATTTTGCGGAGATAAATCTCAACGGTGACCCAGTTGGAATCTGGGAACTACAGATTACGAGTCTGGCGCACTACCGACCGAGCCATCCCCGCCCCTCCTTGTGACCCGGCCATTTACACCAATGTGTGCAACAAAAGTACGGCTCAGAGCTGAAACAACCCCAACTCTGCGATTGTCAACTTTTTCCACCGCAGAGGGCGCAATTTCAACTTTCGGGAGATTAGGAAAATGCGAATCGCATTATTTCATGAATATCAATCCAACTAAACTTTTTAATTTATATCTGAAAACTATTTGAATGTCTACAGACGGACAGCCAGACGACAAAGTGGAAACATTGCATCACAATTTTTTAAACGGGGTAAAATCTAAACAAAACAGAACATATACCACGAAATTTCTCGTTACTTCCTGCTTATCCAAATTAACGCCTTAGTAGGTTTTTACCTTGAAAGGAATCCTAGGTCAACTTTTGACCCAGGACTCCTTTCAAGGAAGTCCTAGGTCAAATAGTTGTTATTATTTGTTTTTTTTTCACGCGGTACGCGATAATTCACGGCACCACTAGAACAGGTGTGGATAAACGTTTCAGCTGAAGGGCCGTGTAGAAACCTGAAACTGAATGGCAGGTCGCATATGAAACTGAAATGGAATAGAGGGCAGCCAAAGAAACATATAATCAATTGCGTATATATAACAAAAGCAAAAACAACTAAAGTGAAATTTAAACAATATAATTTTAATTAATTATATTAACGAGAATTCACTTCGCCGAAGTTTGACTTCCTGTCCTCTATGCTTTTCTCCCCCTTTTACAAATTTATTTGTCATCAGTAGCTCTCAGGCCGTAGTTTTCCAAGGTTTCATCTAGTGTGTAGTCTTAGTGTGCCCAGATCGCATATAGCGTGAAGTCGTGCCCATCTGACAAAACTATGCCCTGATGATGTAAAGAAAGTGCCTCTTCAATGACTTCGATAGTCAACACTTTCATCAGAATCCGCCTTACCACAGCAGGAATCAAATTTGTCAATAAAGCTCGTAGATATATTCACCATTAATATATAAGAGGAATGGGATAGCAATACCTAAATTCGTTCCAGGCGACAAAACAGCTAGCACCTGTCCTACTTTCATGAGCCCTCCAGCTCAAAAAACACAGCATTCTCTCCATAACACATTGTTGCCGACCGAAGCGAGGTTGAACATCTACAGCTCCTTCAGGGTCTGCTCTTAATACGTAATAGAGATATTATCGTTAGTTTATTGGTGAATCAGTTACATTTAAAAAATTCGTCCAGAACTCCTTCAAGCATAGAGATACTATATGCATGAAAAAAATTACCTATTTTTTGCTAATTTCGAAGTGAAATTAACATTTTTGATAATCCAACAATAACCTCCTTTAAATCTCCATTCTTAATTTTGAAATTAAAAATAATTATTCAATATAATTTTTGTTTAAAACAAACTCTCCTCTTCATATGTCCCTTACCATCTTTTTTTTCCGGCGGGTGTTGGTTCAATTGGAAGCGCGCTAGAATCGCAATCTGTAGTTCAAAGTTTCGAGAACCACCTGTGCTAGAGTTGAGATATATTCCACTAAACCCCCATCCTGCCCACGGTCAGAAAGGGGCACCGATGAACTTTAAAAGAATGTCGTCCATGGGATGAATGGTAAAGTTGTTGTCCGTGTGCAGAACAACTATACCCTGTAAAAGTTAAAGACCACGCTGGATGATCTTGACGAGAAGCTTTTGTCTTGTAACTACTATCTAGTGGATCCCTTTCCACCAAACTTCTCTGAGCCATTCGGGTCCTTGTAATCTGGCCATTTGACCCACTGTGTGCAAAAAAGTGTTACTCAGAAGCAAAAAAAAAACAAATCACAATACAACCCATCCTTGCCAGCGTTCAGATTTACCTCCGCTAAACCACCAACCTGTTCCTCGGTCAGAAAGGGAATACCAACACCGTCAGTATGATGGGATGTAAAACCGTGGTGCCGTGTGAGAAAGAGCATTACTTGTGCACGTTAAAACCACGCTGGATGGCCTAAACAGTAGGCTCACACCTGTCTCCTAATAGTTATCCGGTGGTGCTTCTTCGCTAACATTCCTTGAAAAAAAATAATCATTTCCCATCCAACCAAAAAAGAATTTTTAATTAATATCTAAAAATAAAAAGATGAGTACCTATAGACACAGGGACGTACCCAGAGAGAGACGGGGGGAATTCGTCTCAGACAATCCCCCGAAAATCCTGTCGTCTTATACTAAATCTCAACTTGTCTATCTTCTTTGAAATACAAAGCAGTCTATTTTTGTATAATTTTAATTTAATTCCTTAGTATATGTCCGATATTAAAAATAAAGAAAAAAAAACAATTATAAAATCTATTCCATATAGAATATCATTTTAACATTTCCTGTTCGGTGGAATATTTCAGTATTTTGGAAACACTACTCAAGTCTTATTCTGGGCTAAAGAGTTAAAGTATGAGGTCATGAAGTTTAAATGAAAGTATGAAAACCGGGAAAAATGGACCTTCCCCGTCCTCCTCCACCGGAATCTAAAAACCTGAGTACGTGCCTGTAGGGACAGGACTGTAAAGTGAAAAGGTTATTCCGTTTTTTTTTAAAGACAGTTACAAACGATGAGAGAAAAGCAAACTGAACAGAGATATTTCTTAATTTATATATTTTTATTATGCATCTTCCAACTTACACCCTAAAAAATCCACGAATTTATTTATTGAATTTTTGTTGATTCCAAAACAAGATAGGGAACAGTCGATTTTTTACGATCGGTATGTTTGCTTTTTAAGGCGCATAGAGAAAAATGATTATTTTAAAGTGTTTTAATTTATATATTTTACTTAGAACCAAATAATATCTATTTGGGTTGCGTCACCTTTGAACAGCACTTTTTTTTGCACAATTGGGCCGTCCCATGGCCGAGTTGTTGGCACGCTTGGCTACTGATCAAAGGGTCCCTGGTGAGACATGGATGCTTGTGTTAACTTTATGCTGAGATCCCATCATCCTCACAAACATTCTACTGTGGCGTATTAAAACTGGCAGGCTCCTGTCAGACCTCTGTGGCCAAGCATCTGTTTGAGGGAATATTTATTTATTCTTATATGCTAAATGGCCATTTCACAGGAACCCCATACTCAGAGAAAGTTAAGATATAACAGCTGCCAACTTCCCATCAAGGTTACATAGCGGGGCTATCTATTCGAACCTGGGAACTGCAGATTATGAGCCTGGCACGCAACTGACTGAATCAAATCCCCGTCTCCAATTATTCCGAATCACCCCTTTTTTAAGGCTCGAAGAAATCATGGAGGGTATATTTTTTATAGCAGACGGCACTGCTTTATTTGCTTTTCTTTAATATAACTCGTCGAGGATGGATGGGGAACAAACATTCTCACAAACCAATAAAAGACGACGAAAATTTATTACGAAAATAGGTAAAAACAAACTCTATTCCTCTTGTTTCTTTGTTGATGATGCATCAATTAATTTTTCGACAAATATCTCCTAAGAAACTGTCTTCCGTTTATGCTTTCGGAAATCAACGAAATAAGGCACATCGTTTTCAGGAATAAAAATATTTATCACGCAGTTATTTAGTTGAAACAATTTTCATTTAATTATTAATCTCGAATCTCTTTTAGGGAATTATCTGGCACCGAGTTTAAAAAAATAAATAGAACATTCGGCTAGGCTACATAGAACAAAGAATAACGTCACTGTAACAACGCGCTGCAAACAATGGATGAGACGTCGTCCAAAAGACGCAACAAAGTCACAATTCGAAACGACCGTTACCTCGAGTAGAACTTCACTTCATGCTTTTTCGCTGTGCTACTAAAACGTGCTTTGACATTGCTATCATATAAAATATCGCTAGAAATGACTACTATGGATGATTCTGCGAGTTACTTAAAGTGTCACGAGGAGTTTGAATATGTCCGAGACCTGGGGGAAGGAGGATTTGGTCAGGTTTTTGAGATGCTGGATAAGAAGACAGGAAAGAACGTAGCAGTAAAAGTGGTGAGACGACCTTCCCCAGGTGAAGAAATATATTGGCCACAACTTCATCATAGATGTGTTGTTTCTCTGTATAAGACTTTAGTACTTGGAGATAGAATGGCCTTCGTAATGCCTTTGATGAAAAGAAACTTACATGATACGATTTACGATTGCGATTTTATTAATGACGCTAACAGTTTCATCAGGAAGAGGAAGTATACTTTTCACATACTAAGTGGGCTTGCTTATTTGCACGGTCGTAACTTAGCTCATATGGATTTGAAAGAAGAGAACATCGTGATCCATCTAACTTCAGATCGTGCGTTATTGACTGATTTCTCGCTAACATTGAAAGTGTGGATAGCTACACGTTCGGGGTCCCCTTCAGTTATCTGCCTCCTGAAGCACTGTCAACCTTGTGGCAAGGATCAATTCATGCTGTGTCAGTTGAGATGTGGACATTTGGAATCACCTGTCTTCAGATTTTCACTCGAATGGCCTTTACAAGAATGTTGGATATCACTTCTAAGCAACCCACTTTTGATGACCATATGTTTCCTATTTTGAGCGAGTTGTTCGTCAGCCGGAATATGCATCTGGTGTTAGCTAAAATGCATCCCTCTGCTTCTGTCTCTCTGGAAACTGCTGAACTGTTCGTTGAGTTCCTCGGAAAGTTCCTCTGCATGGAACCAGCGATGAGATTAGGTTCAGAACAAGGTCTCAAGCATCCTTTCATGAATATTCCAGAAAACATGCAGGAATTGGAAGATGAAGACGGATCAGTAAAAGATGATATAGTTGTTGCTGAAAGTGGTCCCCCCAAGAGATGATGAACCTCCGAGAGAGATGAAAGTAAGGAGGGTGGTCGGAATGTGCTTACGAGCAAGGATGTGGTTATCGAAGAAGAAGAGAAAGTTAAGTGCCAGAGTCAGAAGAATGATCTGCTGTTTGCAGCCCAGAACGTTCTTGATGGAATAAATTATATCTTGTTTAGGAAATGTTAAAAAGAGACATCTTAATCCACAAAAGAAAAAGAGACAAAAATATATATTCTATTATTGTGGCCAATATATTTCCAGTGATAATATCTGTGAAAGTAAGAGAAAAAAAATGAAAGGGAAAAAGAAAAAAAAGGATTAAAACGGCCCTTTTCAGGGCCCCCCGGCCTGCGAATGGTTGCTACACTTTAGCTGGAGACAGCATTGAAAATAAAGAAAATTGTGTTAGCAACCTAACGTCCTACCCCGCCTTCTCGTGGTGTAGGCTGTTAGTACCTAACAGAAGATGTAATGTTTCTTCTGTTGGGGAACCGAAGGGGAGGGCTGCCAGATTAGAATGACCAATTCATCTGGTCTCATTACTTCATTTTAATCACAATCCTTCCAAATTGAACATCCTTTCTCAAGGTATTGACTTTACTATGGTTTTAATACAAAATGCATTACTAAAAACTGTTGAAATCTGTTTCAAAATTAAGATTATTACAGAGAATGCTCGAATAACTGCCATTGGAAATATTGCAAATGTTGTTGGGTTGCCATGAATTTTCATTTCATATTGAGGATTATGAGCATAGCCATAATATGACACACAATAGAAATATTTTCCATTGTTCAAAGTAACATGTTGAAGGTTACAGTATTCATGGGTTGGATATTTTACGTTTGAGCAACATTTTTGGCACACAATGGGCAAAATCGTCAAGTCTCAGTGATGGTTGGGGAAGTGAAACTAGGAGAGCTAGAAATCCCGTGCCGATGCCATCCAGCACATTCTTAATGTGCACAAGGAATGGGCTCTGTTAAACATGGGTAAACTTTTATGTCCTATTGGATGGCAGTCTTTTCAAGCCCATCGGTGTTCTCTTTCTGACTGAGGGCAGGACTTTAGCAGAGATAAATCTCAGCACTGGAATAGTTGGAACTCGAACCTGGGAACTACAGATTACGAGACTGGTACACTACCATCCCTGTCAGCGAGATATCAGTCATATAAACGTGATGAAGAAAAGTTACACTCCACTGAACGTTAATAAAATTAAATATTAATAAAACGAAAATCTAAAATCTAATTCTTGAAAATACTCTAGCAATTTTCCAAACATAACCTTGTCCTTCCCAGGCAGCTCAGGTACACTAATGTAAATAGGTATGGAAAGTCACATTCAGAGCTCCCTAACTTTGAAAATAAGCTTTTTCCAGAAAAATGTCACTGAAGGTGAATTGAAGATCTCAGTCAAAGCTTTCTTTGAATGAGATTTATTTGAATTTCTTGTTCTTGATTTTCAACAATATTCGTGTGATATTTAAAGAGCTTTAGCGCCTGAAGCATTTAAAAGCAGCATCATTGAAGGTAAAATTTATTTCAAAAACCCATCAAAACATACATTATAATTGGTACAAAAAAACTGCTTACTAATTTAAAAATTAATTAGTCACAATACGAATATTTGCAAATTAAATTTATGCATAATTACTGTATATATATACTAAGGGGGGCCGAAAAAATTCAAAATTTTTTTTTTCAAGTCGTAATACCGCGGAAAGGTTGCGAATTGGGGAGACTAAAAAGGGGTAAAAAAAGAAATAAAATCGGTTTATATCTTCCGGTCGCGTATGTGCTCTAAAATTTGCCGAAATTTGGAAAAATTCACATTTTTACGATAATTTTTAACATTTTTAAATTAGCCTGTTCCAGAATGTAATAGCTCACATTCTTATGTATTAGAACCACAAAAATAATATTTAAATATTATTTAAATCCATCAACATCTTCTGGTCGCGCATTGCCTTCAAAGTTAATGGAATTTTGAAAAAAAATTACAAATAAAGGTAGATCACAGGTCAAGAAAAAAAAAACACTAACAACTTACATGTTCTTTATTGAATACAAGTTTAAATGTTTAAAAACAAATTATTTTAGACCATTAGTGATATTTATAAACAGATTTTTTTATTGAAAAAACTAAGTTTTTGTATGAAGAGTCGTAAGTCCAAGAAACTCGTGTTGAACAATTGAACGTCTCCGTTTTCACTCATTCTTAGCTGAAGGTACTTTGAAATCTGATTTATGGGCGAAGTTAGGCATGGTTGACCTTGACAGCAGAGTCGTTCTGATAAAACCATCCCTAGACTCAGCTCCGAAAACTTTTCTTGAGGCTTCTGTCACGAGTTTCACACATCGTTCAACTGCTTGAGTGTGAACTGGGAATGTCTTGAATGTTATATCCCAATTAGGGACTGAGTCACTTTGAATATGTGATTTAATCTCATCGTCACTGATATCTTTTAATAATGGGGGAGAAGATAAAATCACAGTCCATTCAGTTAATTATTTCCGAGTAGTCTTAAGCCTTGAAATTGAGTTTTGACGGCATGAATGTTCTGATAGTTGTTCTCTTTTGATCTAACTGTGTCGCCTTTAGAATTCGTCGAAGTCCGAGCTCTCTTATGTGTTTTGTATTATCTTGTGTAATAAAAAAAATAAAATAAATACCCCCTCAAGCAGCTGCTTGCCGCAGAGGTCTGACAGTAGCCTGTCAGTTTATATGCCACAGTAGAAGATCTGAGAGGATGGCAGGACCTCAACAGAAAACAACACGAACATCCATGCCTTACCCGGAGCTCGAACCCAGGTCCCGTAGATCAGTAGCCAAGCGCGCTAACCACTCGGCAAAACATTAAATGTTCTGGATGAGCGAAAAAGCCATTTCGTTCGATCACAGGGTCGACAATATTACGTAAATCTCCAGGCAGGTACCTTGAAGATTGTATTGATTGGTACACAAGTTTTTGTCCCTCTGTAAATCTGTTTATATACTAAACCACTAAATTGTTTTAATACTAAACCACATTGGCATGTATGACTTCAAAATAAATACAACTATTTCTTGAAGTTCAGGTGTGGGACTTTCTTCCCTTAAGTACAATCTGAGAGTTCGATTTGCTGTTGTCAACCACCTCGAGTGTGACAAGGGACCAGGATCTCGTACAGCAAAATCCTCTTTACAGTTTCCCGACTTTATTTTCATGGAAATATCGAGTAGATATTGCTGATCCTTACTTAGTATACTTCTATCTATTGTGGGGATCTGACAGCCAATACTCTTGAAGCCAATCACTAGACGTTTTTCGCAGCCACTTAGCTTTTCACCGATTGGCCCTCTCAAAGATTTCGGACCCGTTGATTTACCGTCTAGATATAGAAACAAATGCCGGAATGGCAGTTCATTGAAATGGAGAAGGCAAACTGCCCATTGTAACGGTTTCCCCAAATGTGTTTCGATTCGGCGAATCAGACCGTTTTTCCAACCTGTATTAACAGCAGTGCCATCACATCCTATGACAACTAATTTTTCAAGAGAAATACCACGACCAGACAGATAAGAAATAATAGAAGTGACAATATCTTCAGAACTTCCAGAAGTTGGAGTAACATGGCCGATGTAGACTGAACAAGGTTCTTGAATTAGCGAGTAATGCTCTTCCTTTTTTACTCTACGGAACCTTTTCGAATGAGCTAGACTCACTTGTATTCAATAAAGAACAAATATAAAGAACATGTAAGTTGTTAGTGTTTTTTTTTTCCCTTGAACTGTGATATACCTTTATTTGTAAATTTTTTTCAAAATTTCATTAAATTTGATAAAATAATATTTAAACATTATTTTCTGTGGTTCTAATTCATAAGAATTTGAGCTATTACATTCTGGAACAGGCTAATTTAAAAATGTTAAAAATTATCGTATAAATGTGAATTTTTCCAAATTTCGTCAAACTTTAGAGCACATGCGCGACCGGAAGATATAAACCGATTTTATTTCGTTTTTTACCCCTTTTTAGTCTCCCCAATTCGCAACCTTTCCGCGGTATTACGACTTGAAAAAAAAAGTTTTGAATTTTTTCGGCCCACCCTAATATATACTTGATCAAATATATTGGACTACTTCTATTCAGATATTTAATTTTTCATCTCTTATTTTACATTATAAGGAAATTGATTCTTGTTCCAATTAGCAAACTTCGTAATTCTGCTTGGGGGACAAACTTTTAAAAACGGTACCAGGAACCCATTATCCAAGGAAGTCATGATTGATTATCGAGTCCGACTTGGGCCAGCATTGGGATTTATTTTCGCAAAACCCTCATCCTGCCTCGATCAATAGGGATGCCAGATAAAATGTCAGTTCACTTAAGCTGTGTGAGAGTTCTATTATGCTAAGTTTTGGCGCCGTATCTGTCTAATAGTAGGATAATCTGCCCAATCCATTCCCATGCTCTTCAAAAAGCTTCTGGATTACCAGACAATATTTTCTTGGTCCATGCAGGGCTACTTCTTCGCCTAGACACTCTAGGCACGTGCTTAGAGGGGACAGTACCTTCTTTCTTTAAAAAAAATTATGGGGGCGGGGGTGGCTCAGTCGGTAGCGCGCCAGACTCGTAATCTGTAGTTCCCAGGTTCGAGTCCCAGCTGGGTCAGCGTTGAGATTTATCTCCGCAAAATTTCCCGCCCTGGCCACGGTCAGTAGGGGACACCGATGGGCTTGGAAATGCCGCCGTCCGTCGGATGGGACATTAGGCCGTGGCCCCGTGTGCGGGAGAACCATACCCTGTGCACGTTAAAGAACACGCTGGATGGCCTTGACGGGAGGCTACCATCTGTCTCCCAACAGCTGTTCCAGTGGGTCCCCTCCCCCAACCTTCTCTGAGCCTTCGGGGTCCATGTGACCTGGCCATTTAGCCCATGGTGTGCAAAAAAAGTGCCGCTCAGAGGTAAAACAACCCAACTCACGTGCTTAGAGCCCATAAATCTGAGGGGCCCGGAAAGAACTCGGAACGCATCGAAAAATAGTAATAGATTTTATTTTTTGTGACAAGTAAATTTATAATTGTGATGAAAATGCATATGGCAGAACCGATTCATGTCCCATTATCACATACCCAGGGTCAATGATTCCTGATCCTTGGCGGCGTGTATTGGATCCATCTTTAACCCACTGGCGCCATAGATGTACGATGGTGCTGGGATTGTGGCCAAGGTTGGCCACATCTCTGTACGACAAACCAGCTTCTCTAAGGTCGATGATTCTTCGACGCTCAAAGTCTGTTAACTGTTGGAACGGCTGTCGACGCCTGAGTAGAGGTTTAGAACAATTTCCACAACGTTTTTCGACTAGGGAGCTTTGGTTGTCTTTATTTGTGTCTGACTGCTCCGCACTTGTGAAGTCAGCTAGCGCCTGTCCAATCGTTTCGATCGTCCTGCAAACTAATAATTTCCATGCATTTGCATATACTACGGCCTCCCTAAATTTCGTCACATTTGCTTAACTTCCTGCAAGTGTTGCATGTTTTATTTCCTGTAGTGTATATCATAATTTCCGATATCTGACTCAAAATGCACCAAGAACCAATTTTTCGCCCTACACCTCCTGTGATCTAAGTATATTTGACCTCTAATCTCGAAAGATTCATCACATCCAAAATTTCGCAACATTTCCGATAGCTACGATCCAAAATCCCTCCTGGAATCAGTTTTTAGCTTTCTAGCATCGATAGATCAAATTCTGACCTCGAACGACCCTCCGAATCTGAAATTTAGCAAATTTTCTGTCACTTACAAGAGAATTATCCCTGGACACCATCTTTCATGTTTCCAGTACTCTATATCCATATGACTTATATTTGACCTTAAAGGACACGTCGGAGGGCAATTTTTTTTAATTCTCAGCGCAAAAGACGTGATTGCAGCACTGAATACCAGTTAGCCGGTTACTAGATGTTTCCTTTGATTTTTCGAGCATCCGAGTACCTGGGTAATTTTGTTCATATATTCAATTATTATCGGTAAATTTTCATAATTACCTTTATTGTCGGAACGTTACAGACACAATTAAATAAATAAAATGCAATAAACCCTCTCAAGCTGCTGCTTGCCACAGAGGTCTGACAGGAGCCTGACAGTTTAATACACCATAGTAGAAGGTCTGTGAGGATGGTAAGACTCAGCAGAAAGACAACACAGACATCCATGTTTTACCCTAGGCTCGAAACCAGGTCCCTTTGGTCAGCAGTCAAGTCGAGCTAATCACTCGGCCATGGGACGGCTACACAGGCACAATTATGATAATTAAAATCAGAAATTATTTTTTTTAAATTCAATAAAATAATCTGAAGATCTTTGTTAAAAGATGTAAAAACATATTTGTAAATAGTGCCACCATGCATTCGCCTTCGAGGCAAAGAAAACTTCAACAGATACGAGCTTTTCTTTCGTGTGTGAAATGTTTAAACCTCCACACCTGTTTGAATATGAAAAGAACATTGGGAATATCGATATTTAGATAGAATTGATTGAGATTTTTAACATGCCTTTAGTCACATTTTTCCAGAAAACACCTAGTTTAAAAGTCCCATCCCGAGTGGTTAGCACGCTTGGCTACTGATCTAAGGGACCTGGGTTCGAGCCCTGGATAAGGCATGGTTGTATGTGTTGTTTTTCTGCTGAGGTCCTGCCATCCTCTCAGATCTTTTACTTTGGCATATAAACTGTCAGGCTCCTGTCAGACCTCTGTGGCAAGCAGCTGCTTGAGGGGGTATTTTTTTCCCCGTAACATGGGGTGGAATGGTCTTAATTCAATGATCACTCAGTTCACAAAATTGATTTTATTACTCTGCACCCCCAAAGTGTTCGTTTGTCACAAAACTTGTTGTGATTCGTAGCTATACAGAATGGTAATTATGAAAGAATCGTTTATCTATCCTTTTTAAGGGATAACGAAATGAGGGACGAATTCTTTATAAGCTTTATAACTCCTTTCGCTATAATCTTTCATTCGACATATAACGCATTACTATTGGCTCCCTTGTTAGAAAACTATAGTGGTACAGCAGTTTACCATCATTTTGTAGCAAAAACCACATAGTAGTAGGGCCTAACCACTGTGTAGCTGTATAATTTCCTACATCTATGATTGCCCATCTTTTTTTATAATTGCCCATTTTTAATTCCACTATAAATATATCATAAACCGGGGTATTATGAAGGATTATTGCGCAAAGAAAAGTATTATATAACAATAAAAAATGTATGCTACCTGAAGACAAATGGATTTCTCATCATATGACTCACTATTGTAATAACTTGATCTCCACTACAAGGTGAACCAAAAGGGCAGGAAACATCATGCAAACGCATGTAAGCTCCTCTATGCTGCGATCTTTAGTGTAAAAGAAAAAATCTTCTTGGGCAAGGTGGATAGGAACACACGACCTCCTGAAATATAGGAAACACCTTTGTTTTTAATTCTATCACTTACGACATAGAAAATACTTTTAGCAATACTTACAGGTCTTTTAAATATAGTTTTATTTTAACGTTTCAAGTGAGGTCAGTTCTCCAATAAAATTGATAGTTAGACCAAGTTGATTGATTATATTATCAAAAAGTTGATTGATTACATTATAAAAAAAATAAGATTCACAACTCAACACAGTTGATAATGCATAAACAAATATTAGCCAGAAAACTTTATTAAACTCTCATATTACATATACATTACTTCATTTTAAAACACTCGATCCTGAAAGCAAAAGGCTTATCAATAGAAGATACATGGGCCAGGCACGTACCAAAAATTCAGTTTCGGGGGAGTCCGGGAATTTTGTTTCGGTGGGGATCTTAGAATTGTGTTTCGTTGGGGGTCCGAGAATTCAGTTTCGGGGATGCTCCGGAAATGTAGCTTCGGGGGGTGGCGGGGGTAGGATAAGACTGAGAATAAGACTTGAGTAGGATTTACCAGTTACTAAAGTATTCCCTCGAACAGGAAATGTTAAAAATGATATTCTATACACAATGAGATGTTATAATATTTTTTAATCTGTTCTTGTCGGCGGACATAAAATATGGGACTGAGATAAAATTATACAAAGACAGCTGTTGTGGATTTCAAATCAGGTACACAAGTTTGAGATTTAGTATAAGACGCCAAGATTTTCAGGGGGAGGGTTTCAACCCTCCCCTCTGATTACGTTCCTCATATAGGCATTGGTATACCACATAAGCAGTCGAAACCTGAATATTGCTAATTAATCAGAGAGTGAAAAATTTATTACGGTTTCATAGGATAGTCTTTTAATTTCAGCTTCGATTTCTTTACTCATTCAGAAACAAAATATCTCCGGGCATAATAATAACATTAATATCTCTGGGGTTAATGAAAAATACTGGATTTTTATAACTGCCGGGTTTTTACCAATACAAGATTTCTATTTAAAGAATCAAACAGCTGATTGACATATAGGTCTGACAGGAACCCCCGCCAGAGGGAATTTATCCGAGGAAGGCGAAACTTCAGCTGAAAGACAACAGAAAAAAGAAACAACCATACTTTATCCACAACTCGAGTCTAAATCCCTTTGATCAGTAGTCAAGCACGCTAACCCCTCGGCCATCGGGACTATCGTACATATATATATATATAAAATCACAGACATTTTATAAAAGCATATTTGATCTCTAGAAAAAGGGCTATTTGAGGTTAAATTCTGGACCAGCAGCATCTCTGCCTACAACAGTGAGTAGGCAAAACGCGATACAGTGTGAAACTGTTAACATGAATATCAGAGGACCAGTGTAAATATTTCGCTTTAAGATTATTACATGTCAGATCAACTCAGATCAAGATCTTGACCTCTCCGAGTAAACACTTATAATTAAACAGGAAAAAGCTAATTTATTTTGTTTTTGTGTCCAATTGTTTTCATGATATTATAACCGTTCAATATTGCAAAAAAAAAAACTTCAAAATTTGAACGACAGTGCAAAACCTATTAACTCGAAAGTTAAGGGACCATTGAAAATACTTATGTTAACAGTATATTGATAAACTATATATATTATTGATGAACTGATGGTTAGAGAGAGAGGCTGGAATGAGAGTCTAGAAATCAAGAAGCGCCTTGATTTACGACCCCTAGCTATCAAATAGAACCAAACGTTTGTTTGAACGGAACACCGGATCTCAAATTTCTTAACATTTCTGAGATCTACGATGCAAAATACTTCTATACACCAAGCACTCTAGAACCCATATATTAAAATTTGACCTTCCACCACGAATGGCCCATCTGACCAAATTTTCACATTTCTGAAATATAAAAACCTAAATATCCCTGGTCATTAAATTTTAGTTCCCTAGTACGACCTCGAAGTAACTAAAGGATCCCAATTTGTAAAACGTTTCTGAGATCTACAACTAGTAATATCCCAGGCACTAAATTTTAACCCTCTAACACTGGTAGATATATTTAACCCTTGACCAGGAACAACCCATCACACAAAATATTTCACAACATATCTGAGATCTACGACCCAAAATAACAACGAGACCATTTTTTAGCTCTATAGCACCGGTAGATTTAAATTTGACCTTTGACCTCGAAGGATCTGTTGGAATGATGTCTGGAATTTCCACGTTCGTAGTACTCTTAGATAAAGGTTTACCCTCTATATGATCTCTCTTTGACCTTGAAGAATACATCGGAGGTCACATTTCGAATTTTCTTCGAAATCTATGATTCAGATTACCCGTGGGTACAAATATTTTTAGCTCTACCATTGATGCATCGTAGTTAGAATTAGCGCAATCTCCAGTCATTCAGTCAAAATTGTCCATTTATCTGAAACATTCCATTGTTGCCTCCTAATCCTATTCATAACCTACCGCGTATTTTAAGAGTGAAGATGAAGACAAAAAGCGAACGAGATCTTTCTTTATTAATTAAAGATCTGGCATCTGAGCCATCTACCCTTCGTTATGAATGCTATTTATGATCAAAGAGTAACATGGTAGACAATCTGAATGACGAGAAGGAAACTACCAACACGATTGGCACAAATGGGAGTCATAGGATTCTTGCGGGAGAAGGGGACCAACCCAAAACAAATTAATGTTTAAGGAAAGAAATATTTAAACTGATCCGTTCATTAATAAGCACAGTTGCGAAGACAGGAATGATACATCATCATAGCAGAGCCGGATATCGAAGGTTGGGGGGGGGCTTGTGAGCCATCCCCCTCCATTTAAGAATGGCAGTAAGGCTAATACAGGGAAAAATTTTAAACTTATTTATACTTGATTAATTTCTCAAGAAATTTTTTAAATATATCTAAAACGGAGGAGGAAATGATATATTGCAATGAAAATCCTTACCCCCCCCCCCCCAACACTTTGTTATTTTTCTAGATCCCAGCTTGAATCATTACTATAATTCAACTAAGGATGCCCAATGACAAAACGAGAAAATGGGAAGCTTGTTATTGAAAATAAAAAAAAGATTTTTTTCAAATCTTAAAATAACAAAAAATGATATTCTTCTGAAAACAAAACATTTAAGAAATCAAAATTATATTTCGTTAAAGCACAAAATATTACGTTTTCGTAAATCTGATATTTTTCAACATAAATTAACTTTACGATTAATTTTTCCGCGGAGGGGGAAGAATAATCCCCTTGCCAACTCCCATGTCAGCAGACAAAATTATTAACCTGCTTCCCAGGAGTTGACAGCACTAGTCAATTACAGCCTGTGTTATATAATTAATTAGCAAAGAATTTGAAGCTGTTCCAAAGTTATCGAACAGTGGTTGGAGTTACATCTGTCGATCTTCTATAAATTTCGCGTTATCCAAGGAAGTTTGAATAAAATTTCTTTCGTCGGACCATAAAAATTTTCGCGTTAAGCGATTACTTCGTTTATCTCTTTCACGTTAAAAGACTATTTCAGCAAGTTAGCGATAATGCACTATTAAAGCTTAGATAGTTTAAAGGTAAACACCTACATTGGCTAAATACATAACTATAAACACCTCTGGACATTATCGTAGAATATTGTCAAAAACAGCTTTGTTCTCAAATGTGCAGATTTAAAATTATTATCACTTTAGTTTGCTTTAAACGTTATTTCGCCTTAGCAGTTTTCCACTGTGTTTCCCACTGTAACAGCTTTATTCTCAAAGCACAACTGCTGGTCTCATTAAAGTAGGCACATCATTCTAGTAGTGAGAAAAGAAATTTATAAAATCATAAGTAAACACTGTTCTGATGGAAAATGGATGTCAACCAAATTTACCATTCGTACTCTGACATTATATCATATTACACGGAAGGAGAATTACAAAAGTCGATATCATAGATATCGACAGAAGCTTTTGTCAATAAATCCAGTTTAATATTAAATCAAATGGATCATATTTCATTTCAAAATGAATTGATTTTTCGCACTCTTTTGGAGGACCGCTCTGATAATTAACTAGTATCATAAGTTTAAATTTGGGAATAAATTATTGAAGTGGTTCACCTATTTCTAAATCACTTAATCCTCAAGACATCTCTTCTGCACAAATTGCCATGGATAAGGATGCTTCTCTGAAAACGTCCACAAGTTTGAGTATTCCGGAACAGAGTGCAACAATGAATATGACTATTCCTTTACTTCGACCTGCACAATTACATTTTGCACAACCTTCTGCTTCTACTATGGACATCAATGTTCCACAGGACCCCTATGATCCCATCAATAACTTTTCCGCTATGGATTTTCTTGATAGTCCTTATATTCCTCAAAAAGGAAAACATAAGTCAAAAGGGAAGAAATAAATCGTTTCTTCCTCCGTTCCCCCCCCCCCCCCTTTTTTATGTGTCTACATTTTCTTCAATGGAATGCCCGAAGCCTTCGTGCAAATTCCTCTCTCCTGTTGCTTGGAATTTTTTATTTTTCCCCGGATGTTATTTTGTTACAGCAAACTTGGTTTGAAACTGTTTCTCATTTTAATTTTCCTAATCATGTCATTTATCGGAAAGATCGTGTTAATGGACGTTGTGGTGGCCTCATGATTGCTGTTAAAACTTCTTTTTCCAACCGTTTACCAAGCCTTCTTTTTCCAGCCTTTCCAGCCGTTTTTTTGTTAAGCCTTCTTTTTCCAGCCGTTTCCAGATGATCCATCTTGTTTCTCAGGAGAATTAATGGCAACTGAATTATTTTTCCATCACAAATCATTCAACATTGTTAATGCGGATGCCAATTATGGTCTAAACATTCTTAAATATCTGGAATCTGCGCTACCTCAGATTTCACTGATTGGCGGAGACTTTAATGTCCATCATCCACTATGGGGTTCATCTTTTTCTTCCACCCCAGGAATCCACATTGCCTCATAGCTTCAAAATTCATCTATGTGCCTATTGAATTCTGGTGCAATCACAAGACGAAGTTTCTTAACTTCGTCACGTATCGACTTAACCTTCTGTTCTGACAATATATTTTTAGATAGCTCCTGGCGTGTCATCCCTTCGACATGGGGAAGTGATCCTCATCCTATTATCATACAGATTTTCCATCATAATACTTCTTCTTTGCAACATGTAGAATCCTTCCTTTTAAACAAACAAATTGATTATAGTTCTTTTCAAGTGTTTCTTGGAGAACACTGATTTATCTGCTATTACTTGTTACGACGATTTTGAAAAGCAAATCTTTTTGGCAGCGGAAACCGCCATTATCACTCGCAGAAATTATAAAAAAAATCATTGACTCCATGGTGGAATTCAAAATGCCAAAAAGCGTTGGCAAAAAATCATCGAACATTTTTCATCGCTCGATCTTCTTTGCTCAAGTCTGATTGGATAAAATATAAACACATTGTAGCCAAACTTAAATCTACCATTTCACGTGAAAAACAGAGATACTGGAATCGCATATCCATCATTATTCGTTCATCTACCAACACCTTCTCACACTATCGTCGACTTCAACATTTTCTAGGATCTCCTCCTTTAACATCCACGAATCTCCGCATTCATAATTTCACCATTTGTGTCCAAGCTCAGGAACAAGCTAATTTATTTGCCACTCAATGGGCGACTATTGGTCTTGTATTACAGCATCCGGAAATCTCTCCTTCTGGATTTGATTTCTCCTCAATCCTGGATTTGCCTTTTAATATATCAGCATTAAAACATGCTATACAACGACAACGAAAAACATTTCCGGGTCCAGACAACATCTCGGCAACCATGATTAAGAAGATTCCTGACAACCATTTGGAACAATTGCTGATCACCTTTAATCAAATATGGTCAATTGGCATTATTCCTCAATCCTGGATGATGTCCACTCTTATTCCCATCAAAAAACCACGTAAAGGTGGAACTGACATTCAATCATATAGACCTATCGCATTAACGTCAATCATGGTCAAGATTTTCGAAGGTATAATTTGGTCACGCCTATCATGGATTCTAATTAACACATCATTTCTTCCAACTGAGATTCATGGTTCAGTTCCTTTTAAAGGTACAGGGCATGCATTATCTCCTTTAATCCTCAATATTAATGAAACTCTCCAACTCAAGCATGTTGCGATTATTTTGCATTTAGATATTCAACGAGCATATGATTCTGTGTCCATTCCTGCTCTTCTTCATAAATTCTTCAAATTGGAATTAAAGGTAATTGCCACAAATGGTTTACGAATTACCTGATGAATCGAAGATTTCTGACTCGTTGGCGTGGACGCTTTTCGGACATATAGTATCCAACTATTGGAATTCCTCAAGGTAGCGTGCTCTCACCTTTCTTGTTTAATGTTTTTTATCTGATCTACCGAGCCGAATATATAATAATTTCACCATATCCATATATGCTGATGCCATCATCCTCTTTGGCTCGGGTGCCAACGTTCATTCACTTTTCAAAAGATGTCAGGAAAATCGTTTACTTATTGCTGAGTGGTCTAAATCTTGGGGTTTGTCCTTTTCAGCTCTAAAGAGTTCGGCCATGCTTGTAACCCGGAGAAAGAAGAAAATAAGATCTCCTCTTTACATATATAATTTACCCATTCCATGGGTGAATACAATAAAAATTCTCGGAGTTCATCTTCAGGAAACAGGTTCCTTGAAGAATCATTTTTTAAATCTCCGTAAATCTGGCCAAAAAATTCTCAACGTCATATGAGGTATTGCTGCTAAGAAGCATAATATTCCTAGTGCCACACTCCTTGCAATTGCAAACGCCACTTTACGTGCAAAGTTTTTATACTGTGGTCATTTTCTATCTTCTGCTCCACAATCAAATTCATCATCATCCTCAAGCAGTCATGGGCTACGGAGGTCCAACCAGACCGTGCAATTTAGTTCTCCAAGCAAGTCTATCCTGAGCTACATCTACTGCATCTGGCCACTGCACACCAATTCTAACAAGGTCCTGTTTGACATTGTCTGCCCACCACATCCTAGGTCTCCCCTTCTTTCTGAGGCCTTTAGGCACACTGTTCATAACCCTATTCGCCAATCTATAATTAGCCATACGGGCAACCTGGCCAAACCAACGGAGTCTCTCTCTGCATAATATGCTGCTTAAAGGAGGTTGCAAACTCCTTTGCCTAACCTCATCATTAGTTACAAAGTTGAACCACCTAATGCCCAAGAAGCATCTGGAATCAAAAGCATCTAGTTTCCTGTTATCTTGTTTACAAAGTGTCCAGTTTCACTACCATAACTAACCCTAGAAATAACCAAACTATTATACAGTCTAATTTTAGTCTTTAGGTGTATACGCCTATTTCTTCACACTCTCCATAGGTTCTTAAAAGTCCCGGCAGCAATCCCTATTCGTCTGTTAATCTCATGCCGCACATCACCATTATCTGCTACATAGCTCCCAAGATAATTAAACTGTGACACCTGTTCAAGACTGCAACCATTCAGATTAACTGAATCACAGCCTGCCTGACCAATTTTCATCACTTTAGTTTTCTCTCTGTTTATAACCAAACCTACTCTACTACCAGTCTCATCAACATCTTGAATGAAAGAGTTAATCTCATCATCATTTGCCAAAAGGGCTATATCATCAGCATAATCTAAATCAGAAATTTTATTATCCCCAGACCATTTAAGGTCAAAATCTTTCCCTTGAAGTGAATTTCGCATAACATAATCAATAACCAAATTAAAGAGAAAAGGAGACAAAATGCACCCTTGTCGAACTGTTGTGCGCACCTCGCGGTTGCAAGCACTATTCACTTCCTAAGTAGACATATGTAAATTTAAATCTGTGGCGTTGTGTTTCCCGCATTGTCCAATTACGGATATCACCTTAATTAGACAATGCGGGCCGCAAAAATCCCAGGCCGTCTCCTTAGGGGAAGACGTTTTTTTTTAATGAAATCCAATGATGATGCACAACTCAGGTTTATGGAAACATAAAAGAATAACAATATTTATTGAAACAAAATATCCAACAGTACAGGCAAAACAATTAATATATCTAAGAATAAATAATTTATCGTGGACTTAAAACCAAAAAAGAGAACTTAAAGAATTAAACGGATTGTGGAACCCCTTTACAATTAACTCTAAAATTAAGGATAGCAATTTATAGCGAAAGGAAGGGTAAGCAGTTAAAGGAAGGATAAGCGTACCATTCTAAGTGCTCGGCTCCTCCGTCAGCTGCATCGGATTACGGCCAGGTCGTCGTCACTCCAGCACCGGGTGGGGATCATCTCCTTAGTTCATCGTTTTAGCCGATGACATCTCCGTCGCTAATTTGGCTACGACAAAGAGAGGCGGTCATGCTGGGAAGGGGAGAGTGCTCTTCACTGGTAAGAGCTTCGGAAGAAAATTCTCGTCTCTCTGCTTCTCATTTTAGGGAGCCACTCATTCATAGGGAAGTCCTTGCGTTAACGCATCCAAGCACACGGCTGTTTATTCAAAGTCCAGCACTCATCTCTACTGATTCCGATCTCCGATACCGAATTGGGCCCGCCCCGAGCTCTGGCCGTCCCGTCCAACTGCTCTCTACAAAATCTCCGTGCTGTCTGTTCTATTCCAAATCTAGAGTCCAACTGCTCTCTCCAAAATCTCAGTCCTCTCTGCTCCTCGCTACAATTTTCCCACGACTCTTCTCCCTTGATTTCCCACGAAAACGGCATGTGCAAACCATCCGTAGCATCTGCAGCGGAACTTACGAGTGAAAAATTCTCCCCAGGGGGTCTGCGAGGTTGACATCGCAGCCTGGGAGAAACGGGATCCCTCGTTCGTTACTACAACACTGGACAAGGTTGTCCAGCTCTGCATCTGCATTTGTTACGGGGGCTAACACAGTTTCTCGTGTGAAATCGGTACTAAAGCTATCAACAGACCTTCGTACCCTAAGACCACCTTCACTGCAAGAGAAGAAAATGTGATTCTGCCTGCCATCCACCCACGGCGCTGTGCCGCGTGATATCGAATGTCATGAGATCAGGCGCTGGGTGTTCCATGTGTGTGGCCCTCGGTGAAGCTGCGACTTCCGCCCACTCCTGAGGTGTTCACCCTGTTAGTCTGTTCCCTTTGTGTTGGAGAAAAACAAAAATCTCAATCCAGTAAGAAATTAATTTAAAAAACAAATGAATTGTTATGCTTGATGTAAAATCAGCGCATAACAGAACACCAGAAGTAATGCTAAACCAATTACTACAAGCCTTACCATACGACTCGGTCTCACATACGACTCGGTGTTATTATAGAGAGCTTTCATTATGTTAACTAACTTGTCTGGTATACCATATGATCTCACAATCAACCACAAATTATGACGATCAGCAGAGTCGAAAACCTTTTTGAAATCAACAAAGCTAGCAACAAAAGGTTTCTGAAACTCTAAACATTTCTCAAGAATCTGCCTAAGTGAAAATATCTGATCGACACATCCCCTACCACTTCTGAATCAACATTGCTCATCACGCAATTGCTTGTCAACCAGATTTTTAATTCTATTAAGCACAATCATGCAAATAACTTTCCCTGGAACAGAGAGTAGGCTGATACCCCTATAGTTATCACAAGAACTGCGATCACCTTTTTTGAAAATAGGGATAACAATAGCTCTGGTAAAATCCTTAGGAACCATGCCTTTATCATGAAAGATATTCAGAATTTCAGTCATCCAAGAGGTAACCGAAACATTCGCAGCTCTAAGCATTCCGTAGTAATTTCATCTACCCCTGGGGATTTATGAAGTTTAAGTTTAGAAATAGCCAAAATAACTTCAGATTGTGTTTTAGGGCCAACATTAAAGCCACCAATGCATCTATCATCATTGCAAACAATGGGAGTAGAACTAACTACATTGTTTAGAACATCACTGAAATGCTCAGCCCATCTAGCCATGCAGAATCCTCCCCTTGTGTAACCTTACCTTGTTTATCCTTCAATCCTTGTATGCCTGTCCATTTTCTACCACACAAAACATTAACTATCTGGTACAGATCTCTGCTGTTGTGCTGTCTAACTGCTTCCTCAGCTTCCTCAGACAAACCATCAAGCCAAAGATTCTTATCAGCAGCTAACTGATCTTTTACACGTTTATTAAGTCTTTTCTTCTGTAAATTATCAACATTGTCACGAATTTCTTAATTTCATTTATCTTGAACAAGCCAATTGGCGAAGGTTTATTAGGCAGGAAAAAATGCCTCAAAACAATTGTTAACCAATCTACTTGTAAATTCATTGTACATTTCGCGTATTTTTTTGTTGTTGTTGTTTCGTATCTCAGTGGCACTTTTTGAACACAATGGGCTAAATGGCCAGATCACAAGGATTCCAAGTGCTCAGAGAAGGTTGGTGGGAGGGGACCCTTTGAACTGCTGTTAGGAGACACATGAGAGCTTCCCGTCAAGGCCATCCAGTGTTCTTTGATGCGTACAGAGTTAACTCCCCCCAAATGGAGCCATTCCATCCGATGGGCTGCGGCCTTTCAAAGCCCATCGATGTCCCCTACTGACCGTGGGTAGGGAGGAGAGTTTTGTGGAGTTAAATCTCAACGCTATCCCAGCTGGGTTTTAAAACTGGGAATGCTGATTACGAATGAGCCACCCCCGCTCTTGGATTGTTTTACCTCTGAGCGGCACTTTTTGCACACCATGAGCTAAATGGCCAGGTCACAAGGACCCCGAAGGCTCAGAGAAGGCTGAGGGAAAGGACCCGTTGGAACAGCTGTTGGGAGACAGATGGTAGCTTCCCGTCAACGCCATCCAATGTGTTCTTTAACGTGCACAGGCTATGGCTCTCCCGCACACTGGCTGATCCAGTTGGGACTCTAACCTGGGAACTGCAGATTACGAGCCTGGCGCACTACCGACTGAGCCCCCCCCCCGCCCTCGAATAACTTGTGTAATTACAAATAGTAATAAGTAAATATGTATTGTTATTAATTTATAAAATGAGCATATCAGTTAGATGTTAGGAAAGAGTTAATTGAAGAAATCAGCTGACTTCTGCTCTTGTAAATTTGAATTTGAAATTAAATGTAAATTTGGCGATTTTTCTAGAACCTTAGAATCAATTTCGAAAACTGTTTCTGACGTGAAAAAAGAAAATGCCATCTAAACGAAAAAAGTTAATTCGTTGGAAACAAATGTAGCTAGACTGAAAAATGATATAATTAGTGTACAGCAAGTGTCCAGAAACATGAATATAGAAATTGTAAGACTAAAAGGAACTCCAAAAGAAAATTTACCAGAATTAATTGAAACAATTGGCGATAAATTAAAGATAACTTTTGGTGATAACGAAATTCGAGTCGCACATAGAGTGCCATCTACAAATAAAAGTAAGCCGAGACCGATCATCGCACAATTGGATTCGCGACGAAATAGAAATAAATGGTTTGAAGCATTTAAACGAAACAAAAATTTAAACGGAAAAGAGTTGATTGGAGACGATGGTGAATGACTGGTTTTCGTCAATGAACATTTAATCCCCGAGATATAGCACGTGTTATATGAAACTAAAAAGGTTCAAAGTGCTAATGGATTCAAATACGTGTAGACTAGGGATTGCAAAATATTTTTGCGACGTAATACTTGTTATATTCTTAGGAGACCTAGATGCTATTAAGGTTTGATAGCTACTGATCTGCATTTTTGTATTTCATTTTTTTTTTACTCTGTGATGTTTGTTGGTAATTTTTCTCTGAATCAGTTAAATATACGCAGTGCTAGAGCACATTTTGATGAATTTTTGACGTACTTGGGAACATTTTAGGAATGACCAGATTAATTATATTGATAGAAATTTGGATATACTCCTGGAAAGTCTCACTGTACAAAAGAGACGGTTACAAGTACTTCTCATTTTGTAGGGATGATTACAGATCACGTGGAGTATTAATTTATGTTAGCTGTGACGTCGATGCTACACAGCAACCAATCACAATGAATTATGCAGACATTGTGGTTTTAAAACTTGAAATTGGTAACAAAGAGTAGACATTAATGGCTGTATACAGACATCCTTCTGACAATTTACTTAATTTTATTTCCGAGTTAAACGGAGACTTAGAGTATATGATTTGTATCAAGTAATTCTATCTTGGAGATATGAATATTAATTTATTAAATGATAACACAAACACAGATATTACACACTATTAGCAGAAAATGGTTTACTTAATATGATAGAATAGCCAACCAGAATTACGCAAAAATCGTCTACATGTATTGATCATGTACTTCTTAAAACCAAAGATTTATATAATTGTAATATATTTCTGGATGACATTGGGATTACAGACCACTGTTTAGTTAAGGTTAATTTAGGTATTATAATTGAACAAAAATTAAATGATGAGATTAAAATGATGGATTTTAAAAGATTAGCGAACTTAAGTGCAACATAAAATGTGATGATATATATATATATACTGACAGCTGTGTTAATGTTTCTTTTAAAAGTCCACTGGGTCCCCTTCCCCAATCTTCTCTAATCCTTCGGGGTCCTTGTGACATGGCAATTTAGCCCATGATGTGCAAAAAAGTGTCGCTCAGAGGTAAAACAACCTAACTTTCTTTTTTTAAAATTTCATTGATACGTTAAGGCATTTAATTAATGATTCTACGAAAATAAAGAAAAAACGTTTCAGAAAAATTAAACCGTGGATGACAAATGAATTAGTAATTTTAATAAATTATCGTAACATTCTGTATAAAGAAATGAAAAAAAAATCCTTTAGATATATCGCTTAAACAATCATTTTCACGTTATCTAACTTTTGTCACTAGTTCTATAAAGGAAACAAAATCACAATACTTTACAAATAAATTTTCCAAAGAAGGTAAAAACCTGAAAGCAGTGGAATGTAATAAATGAAATATGTGGTAACTTTAAAGAGAAAAGACTGTTCCATACACTTGAACAGATATTGAATGTTTCTACCTTTAACTTTCACATTTTCTGGATTACTAGAATTTTTTGTTTCGAGTTGTTTTCGTTTTTTATGTGTTATATTCAATGCGACGCCTGATGTTTTAAATTGTTTCTGTATGGAGATCTGACGAATGATCCGACTCTTGTGAGATCTCAAAAGCTTTTGTATACCGTAAAACTTTATCCGAAATAAAAAAATATCTATAATAACGTCTTTTTCGGATAATAATGCTTTTGTCGGCATATCTAATCTATTGAAATATATCCTAGTTGCTTGATTTGAAATGGTGGCTACTCTCTCCTTAATGTAATGGAGAGCATTATCAAACAAAATAGTATCGGCATCAATTAAGAAGTTTTAATGAAGCCAAATTGTTGGCTTGGTTTAACTATGAGCGGCAGTTTTATGCACATAATTGGCCCAATATCCAGGTCACAAGGGCGGGGGTGGCTCAGTCGGTAGTGCGCCAGGCTCGAAATGTGCTAGTTCCAAAGTTCGAGTCCCGGCTGGGTCAGTATTGAGATTTATCTCCGCAAAATTTCGCACCCTGCCCACGGTCAGTAGGGGACACCAATATACTTGGAAAGGCCGCCGTCCGTCGGATGGGACGTTAAGACGTTGCCCCGTGTGCGGGAGAACCATACCCTCTGCACGTTAAAGAACACACTGGATGGCCTTGACGGGAGGCTACCATCTGTCTCCCAACAGCTGTTCTAGTGGGTCTCCTCCCCACAACCTTCTGAGCCTTCGGGGTCCTTGTGACCTGGCCATTTAGCCCATTGTGTGCAAAAAAGTGCCGCTCAGAGGAATAACAACCCAACCCAACAACAAATCCAGGTCACAAGGACTCAAAGTTTTGTAAGGGAAGCGGAAGTTACTGGAGAGCTGTTGGGAATCATAGTCTCCCGTGAAGGCCACCAGCCATCTTTAAACTGAAATTGCAAAATTTATAAATAATCCACAAGTAAAATGTTTAAATTTAAAATACCATAGTTAGATACCTAACAGATGGGACAATATTAGTAATATGGTTATGGTGCTGTCGTGTTACTCAGAATATGGCTCTCCTGCACACGGAGCGGTGGCATAACGTTCTATCCGATAGCAGGCGGCCTTTCAGAACTCTTCGAGTCTCTCACAGAGGGCAGAGTGGGGAATAGTGAAGATAAATCGAGGTGTTGACAAATACCTGCGACTCCAATGTATATACATCAAATTACGAGGTACTGACAACTTAGCCTGCCTCAGCTCCACATTCAAATGGGCAAAATTTGATTGAAATTAGGATTTAGTAAATTATTAAAGATAGGGAGTTGAAAATGTTTTCATTGGATAGAGAAAACAGAGCCCAAATATTTTTAAGTTATTTGTTTTACCTCCGAACATAATTCTTTTTGTGTGTGCACATAATGCGCTAAATGGCCAGTTCGTGAGGACCCCAAGGCTAGGTAAGGAGACTCGCTGGACAACTGTTAGGAGACAGAGGGTAATTTCCTGTAAAGACGATCCAGCATGTTCTTTAACGAGCATAGAGTTTGGCTCTCCTGCACACGGAGCAATGACTTATCCATCTGACAGACGGCAGTTTTTCCAAGTCCATCGGTATCATCGTTCACATAGAGGTCATTTGGGTTGGGCTGTTTTACCTCTGAGCAGCACTTTTTTTGCACACCATGCCAGGTCATAAGGACCCCGAAGGCTCAGAGAAGGTTGGGGGAGGGAATCCACTGGAACAGCTGTTGGGAGGCAGATGGTAGCCTTCCGTCAAGGCCATCCAGAATGTTCTTTAACGTGCACAGGGTATGGCACACGGGGCCACGGCTTAACGTCCCATCCGACGGACGGCAGCCTTTCCTGGCCCATCGGTGTCCTCTACTGACCGTGGGCAGGGCGGGGAATTTTGCGGAGATAAATCTCAACGCTGACCCAGCTGGGGCTCGAACCTGGGAACTACAGATTACGAGCCTGGCGCCCTACCGACTGAGCCGCCCCTCACAGAGGTCAGTGAGGGGGTTTAACGGAGATAAATCTCAGCGCTGTCACAGATGAGATTCGAAGCTGGCGACTGCAAATTACGAGCGTGGTGCGCTAAAGATTGAGCAACCTTCACCTCCTGTCACTGGAAACAGCTCGCTGGTGAAAGAGGCAGACATTACGTGGGGAGAGTAACAGATGGGCTACACTCCGTCAAATAAGAGCTGGGACTCGACCCTCTGGGAGCTACAGATAACGAACTCGGCACACTATCGACTGAGCAAACTTCGCTCTCTATGCTTCAGCGAAAATTTAATCAATTACATATTAAATTTTACATTTAAGAATTTCTGTAATTCAATTTATTTAACCTGCTACATACATTTTTCCCATTCGTAAATTCTAAAAATAAAAAACGCTTAAGAATTGAAACGAACCTTTTGCGACTGAGGTCTTCAGATAGCTTTAATTCGCCAATGCATGGTTGACATGTGCAGGCCACGAGTTTAGTAAGTACCAACTGGGATTACACATTTAGTCTGCATCTACTGCATTACTGAAGTGGCATCACAATCGCACGTGAATTCTTTGTTGCGCATGTCGCTCAACAGTTTTTGAGCGCCTTCCCTACCATTTTAGTTATTGCCATTCTTCATTAGATTAGTGGCCTTGTGAAAATTTTTTCTCTAATTTACATTATCGATATTATTTCAAGTTGGAAACGCATTTATCACATTCTGGATGAAAAAGGCAACAGTTTATAGTTGCCATTGATGAATACAAAACTTGCACTTAGTTAACAAAAACATATGAGGGGTCTTTGTGACCGCGTATCAGTAGAAATGCTCCAAATAAAGGACATCAAAGATTAAGATTTGATATTTTTTTACGTTAAACATTTATATAATTGAACTGATCAAAAACAAATCAAGAAATCAAGCAAGGTAGGGAAAATTTCTTAAAAGATAGTCATTTCAGGCAAATTACTGACATTGGGTTGTTTTGTTCCCAATGGGCTAAATGACCGGGTCACAAGGACCCCGAGGGCTCAGAGAAGGTTGTGGAAGGAGATCCACTAGATAGCTGTTAGGAGACAGATCTTTACTATGCCCAGTAAGGCTGTTCCTCAAAAGGGGCCATGGCTTTACGCCCCGTTAGATTTAGGGTGCTTTCAAAACGAATCGGTATTACCTGTCTAACCGAGGGAAAGGATGTAGAAGAGAGTAATCACATCACTGGCACGTCTAGCACTCAAAACAAGGAACTGCAGATTTCGAGCCAGGCTGACTGTCGACTGAGCCCCGCCCCATTACGTAGCAGTAGAACTGATGCCTCTTCTTCGAGAAGATAAAGAGTAAGCTCATATGCAGCACTCGTTCACGTTAGAAATAAAGATGGAAAAAAGCAGTCATTAAAAAGTCATTATTTTTCTCTGTATAAGTTCTGCTTTATTGTGTTACACCAATGTTAAACAAGTAAACACATTTCTTTTTTTCTTAATTCTATTCTGAGGTATTTTCTGATATCTGTAGCAGGAAGCTATTGTAAATGTATGATCACAAAGCTTAATTCAGACACATTTTTCAGTAACAAATGAGCAGCTAAATATTTGATATACAATGTGTTCTATTAGCATACGATAATATACCCTCGGATCGATCGATTGCGAGATAGTACATAGAGAACGTTCTGAGGTTATTTTGTATCAGTCTTGAGCAGCAATAAAAACAACTGAAAAAGTGTTCGGCGTCTTAAAATTTATTCTCTAAGCAGCCTTCCTCCCCCTCTCCCAACACGGTGCATTAATTGGCGAGATCACGAGGACACCAAGGGCTCAAACAAAGCTGTGAACCCAGTCGACTGCTATTAGGACACAGAGGACAGCCTCCGTCGAGACTATAGTTTTCTTTAACTTGCACAGGGGGCCATGGCTTTAGGTCTCATCTGACGGGCGGAGGCCTTTCACAGACTCTTTGTGTCCTCAATTCTTCTTGGAGATTGGGTAGATGTTTTGCGGAGATAGATCTCAACGCTGTTCCAAGTGGAACTCGAACCTGGGAACTGCAAATTACGAGCCTAGTGGGATACTCACTGAACCAACCCCCCCCCCCCCATCTCAGTTGGGCTGTTTTACCTCTGAGCAGCACTCCTTTTTAACACAATGGGCTAAATGTCCAGTTCACAAGGACCCCTAGGGCTCAGAAAAGGTTAGGGAAAGAGGACCTACTAGACAGCTGTTAAGAGACATATGGTAACTTCCCTCAAGACTAGCAAGCGTGTTCTTCAACGTGCACAGGTTTGGCTCTCCCGCACACGGGGTGACAGCTTTAAGTCCTTTGCGACGGACGGTGGATTCCAAGTCCATCAGTGTTCTCTACTGACGAGGGCAGAGTGAGGAGTTTGGAAGATAAATATCAACGCTGGCACAGGTGGGCCTCAAACTTGGGAACTGCAGAATTCGACTCCCCTCCCTCCAGTGATTTCGGTCTTAGCAAAGCGTGTCCTTGTTTTTGCAAATTAGAAAAATAATCTAGGAATCTTCTCTGTCATATAGATGTCTGTTTCCCAAGGGGAAAAAAAATCCCGACGCGAATATACCTTCGAGATTTTTCCCATGAATGTAAATTCATGGGAATTACATTCATGGGAAAAATCAATTAATTAATTAAAAATTACATTAATTTCCCCTACCGAGAGTAAATATATCCTTTTCCTTCCTATCACTTGAATCGACAATTGAAATACCAAGATGTGATATGAGACATACAAACAACCATAAGTACTTAAAATACGCGTTGAAACTTATTACCAGAGAAACAAGAACTTACATCAGCAAGCAGAACCGAAGAAAAGGCTCGCACTTTTTCTATTAGATATCATCTATTCAAATCCAATATATCGAGATAATTGATCGTTTGCGATGAAATATTAGTATTTGCTTACAATATAAATTAAATTAGAAATAAAAAATTTCGTTGCACATGACCTTGAGTAAAAGAAATCGCGAACTTGCTTCCGCTGTGAAATATGCAAATAAATCTGAATGACGTGTAGGGAATTGGTGAACTGCGTTAGCACTATAGGATGTATCGCCCGGATGCACTGTCATTATGCAAAATAAGGTCAGGGTTCAAATCTTCGGTAATGGGTTTATTAAAATTATTGCCACGTGTTCTGAAAAACTTGTCTTTCGTGTAAATTTGTGTCAAAAAAACATGGCTATGAGTCAATACCCAGAATAACAAACGAAAAAATAAATCTGTTAAAATTCATAGATTCCAATTGTTAGAGCAACATTCCTCTCGATTTAAACAGAATTATTCTCAAACTTTTTTAGCATCTACCCGAACAGAAAAACACATTATAAAGAAATTACAGAATTTAGCTTCGGAGGGGTGGGGATGGGTGGGGGGCGGTGATATGGGGTTCCGCGAATTTAGTTTCGTGTGAGTGTCTAAGACTTGAGCAGAGTCTTATTCTTAGACGCACCGAAAGAAAGGAAAAACTGAACTGGTTTACAATGATATTCTAGATTTTCTGTATGGAATTATATTCTACAGTTGTTTTTCGAATCTAATTTTAGTGTCGGACAAATACTGTGAGACCCAAATGAAACGGGGCGGGGGTGGCTCAGTCGGTAGCGCGTCAGGCTCGTAATCTGTAGTTCCCAGGTTCGAGTCAGGGTCAGTGTTGAGATTTATCTCCGCAAAACTCCCCGCCTTGCCCACGGTCAGTAGGGGACACCGATGGGCTTGGAAAGGCCGCCGTCCGTCGGATGAGACGTTAAGCCGTGGTCCCGTGTGTGGGAGAGCCATACCCTGTGCACGTTAAAGAACACGCTGGATGGCCTTGACGGGAGGCTACCATCTGTCTCCCAACAGCTGTTCCAGTGGGTCCCCTCCCCCAACCTTCTCTGAGCCTTCGGGGTCCATGTGACCTGGACATTTAGCCCATGGTGTGCAAAAAAGTGCCGCTCACAGGTAAAACAACCCAACCCAACCCAAATAAAATTATACAAAGATAACTGTTTACGATTTCAAAGCAGGTAGAAAAGTTTGGGATTTCGTATCAGACGACAGAATTTTCGGGAGAGAGGGGTTGCCGAGGTCTTTGTGACCTGGCATTTAGCCAATTGCGTGCAACTGACTGATCCACCCCTGTCTCAGATAAATGGGAAAAGGGCTTGGAAAGGACGTCGTCAATCGTACGTAAGTTAAGCCGTGGCACCGTGGGTAGGAGATAATAGCACATGCACAGTAAAGAACACTCTGGATAGCTTTAATGAGAGGCTTTCACCTGTCTCCTAACAGCGGTCCAGTAGGTCCCCTTCCCCAACCTTCTTTGAGCCCTTGGGGTGCTTGTGACCAGGACATTTAATCGATTTTACGGAAAGAAAGCGCCAATTAATGATACAATATATCCCCACAAAGCTTCCTCGCGTATATTTTCTGTGGCATATTAAAATTGAGAGTCAGTTGCGAAAGCTGGAAGTATAAAACTCCAGCTGTGTAGCCACATGCTCTGGCTGCAGCTGACTGATCCCTGTTAGAAACCCGGTCTGCGTGCAAGTAATGCCGCCCCTGGAAATTGTGGCTGAATCTTACCGCAAGGGGTGTGGAACCTGATAAAAGGTTACAAACCCCTGAAGTAAAGCATATGAGTGGTGCAATCAGTTCATTGAGTTCGTAATCTCTTCAAAAGGAAGATACCTTCCGACGCTCAACAAGAATTATCGTAGCCCTATATTTCTTCAAAGTAAATACGCATTTATTGATCGTTTGCATCACTATGCATTAGTTTTATTTCTTACACTTTACGGTGCACATAAGAAGTGTCGACAATCACTTCGCCGACCTGTCAGGGCTAGGTTCTTTTCCAGCTGTTCATGTACATGTGGAGAGTGAGTGCAGAAGGGTAACTTGTCAGGATGCTGCCGCTATCTAGTTAGCCGATAAACACAAATTCAGATGTGCTTTTGCATATGTACACTTCATTCGTATACAACAATGAATACAGGGAGGGAGGATTACGGGGGGAAGCTACAATAAATAGTGACTGCTCTCCTGGTACAGTTATTGGCTTTGATACACAGCAGGCAGGGGCGTAGCGAAGGACTATGGTTGGGGGGGATCGAAAATTTTCCAACTGGAAGAGCAAATTTTGCCAACTGAGAAATTAATGTCTCTCTCAGGTTCTTACCTATTTTTACGCTCCGTGGGGGAGGGGGGAGGCAATTTTCACAATTCTCCTGCATTTTGCCGTATAACTTCTAATTTTGCCAACTAACCGTAATTTCACAGAATTACCTAATCGCAATATTTAGTGGATGTGAATTTTCCCAACTACCCTGGATTTGGCCAGCTCTCCTTAATTTCACAAAACCAATTCCAATCTTCACATCTTCCTAAATTTTCCAAGTCACTTCAAATATTTCAAACTCCCTAAATTTTTGCCAAGTTGCTTCGATTTGGCCAACCTTTTTTAATTTCACAAAACTAATCCAAATTTTCACATCTCTCTTGTATTTTACCAAGTGGATTCGAATTTTGCCAATTACTCTAGATTTTGCCAAGTTTCCTCGATTTTGCCAACACGACATAATTTTTCAGAAAAAAAAAGATTCCAATTTTTACATCTCACCTGAAATTTGCCAACTCCCCACGATTTTGCCAATTCACTCCGAATTTTGCCAACTTCCCAAGATTTTACCAATTCACTCCGAATTTTGCCAACTCCCCAAGATTTTGCAAACTCACCTGTATTTTATTAAGTGGCTTCGAATTTTGCCAACTGCTCCAGATTTTATAGTCTCCATTTACCCAATTGCCCTAGATTTGCCAAGTTGCCTCGATTATGACAACTACTCTAGATTTTGCCAAGTTGTCTATATTATGCTAACTCCCCTTAACTTTACAAAAAAAGATTAAAATTTGCACAACTCACCTAGATTTTACGAAGTCGCTTCGAATTTTTCCAATTCCGAATTACTTTGGAGGGGGAGACTCCCCCATCCCCCATAGTAGCTATGGGGAATGCCCCTGCATATAGGAATTTACGGAATATCGCCACCGCTTCAGGAAAAGTTCTTTTTTATTTGGTTTTCAAAGAAAACGAGATATTATTTTCGCTTTGTCGTCTGTCTATCCATCTGTAGACATCGAACTTTCTTATTTACAGATATAAATTAAAAATTATTTTTCTGTTGGATAGATATAGATGAAATATTACGATATGCACTTCCCGAATCTCTCTAAAGCTATAATTAGGCCCTCTAGCGGTTGAACCTCACGATATGAGGAGCTCAAAGAAATGTATTTCAAGTTTTACTGCATTACGATTTTTTTTTATATTTAATCTATTGTGCAAACCTTTGTTTACCAATAATAGAATAATGTTTTCACCACATCAATTTCGTGTTTATTTTTCATTGTTCCCCTCAATCAAAATAATTATAACTATATTTCGACTCTCGAATTTTTTGGGATCTCTTAAATTTGAATCGCTTAGGGCCTCTTAAATATATCTTAGATTAAGGTCTTAGAAGGTCATAGTCCGGACCTGGGTTTGTTCTACAACTATTGTTTGCAATGATAATAGATGAATTACTGGCCTTCATGTGACCAGTATATGATAGTCTTAAGTTATTTTGGCTCATTCTAAATTTAAACAAATATATATCTGCAGGGTTAGATGAAAATGTTACTGAAATGATTCTATATCCTGCATAAGCTTTTTTAAGCTTTGCGTATCACATGTAATGATAAAATTTACTTGCATTTATGATCAAAGAATAATAATTTAAAAAAAAATGTTTAGAGTTGGGAACACATGGCCGAAGGCAATTTTCAACATCTTTTATGATACAGGTATCGTACCAGAACTATTATTATCCCAATTTTTAAAAAGAGGTGATCGCAGTTCTTCTGATAACTATAGGGATATCAGCCTACTTTCTGTTCCAATGTTCTTTGAATGATTGTGCTTAATAGATTTAAGAATCTGGTTGACAGACAATTGCGTGATGAGCAGTGTGGATTCAGAAGTGGTAAGAGTAACCCTTCTTATCTTTCCTTTTTTTTTTTCACGGTAGATCTGCAGATCTTCAGATATGCATTATTATTTTTCTGGGAATTAACTTAAAAAATGCGATGCATAATTTAAAAATTCTTTTATTATCGAGATGATTAGAAACTGGGGTACAGCAAATTTGCAATAAACAAATGCAGCAATTTTGGAATATTTTATTAACTGTCAATTGAAAGTTCCCACAAATACATTTCTCTTCTGAGAAAATCATATTTATCATTGAGTTTGAAGTGCTGTCTGATATTATGTTTTCGAATGTAAAAATACTACTTCCTTAATAGTTATATTAATCAATAGATATTTTACTGCAAAATTTATGTATACTGCGAATTGTATATTAGGTAGTAAGTAATACACTTTGTCAAATTCTTTTATGATTCTTCATAAAGATAAGAAAGCAATGGCTTAATATTAATCGAATTATATGAATAAAGATTTAAATACCAATTTAACAAAAGTGCAGTTTACACCCTTTTAACCTTGCTTATAAAGTTCTATGTCAAAATTACACCTTTTTTGTAATGTATTATTACATAACAAAGATGTAAAAAAGATATATATATTATGTTTTTAAATTTTCTTCATACTGTTTAAAAAAAATTAAGTATGGTTAAAATTGATAGAATTTTTTAACATTTACTGAGAGTAAAAATATATTATATTATATTAAATTTTGCGGTAGTCACATGCTTTAGCTCTTGCACAAAATGATGTTCTTAATTTCCATTAAAAGTCATTTTTTTAAATGAGCAGGTCCTTATGACCTACCCATTTAGTCTACGTGTGTAAAAAAATTGTCGCTCAGAGTTGAAACAACCCATCGAACCAGAGAACTGTATATTATGAGCCTGGAGCACAACCGGCTGAGCTACACCGGCCACGAAACTGAAGAATCCCACAATGATATTATGAACAACGAACACAAAATAACGATTGAGATAGTATTTATAAAACAATGCTCAATATTTATTAAATATAATTAATACAAATATTTTATGCGCAAATTAATGACATTGATATTATTCATACAAATATAAACTCCTTAACCAGTGTTCCTTCCAGCCTTCTTGCTCTGAAATTCATACAGAAGCAATCGGTCCTTTATATTAGATAAAACCCAAAAGTAAACCTAGTGGTCTTCGAAGTCGTAGTGCTCAGTGCACCTGCACGGTAGATCTGCAGATTCTGTCTAGGTATGTAGAGAGTTGAAGGATTCACGATGTTCCGTGGATAGATGTATTTGCAGTTCACTAGAATAAAAGTCCCCTCATCTTCTTCAGCTCACCAATTGCGTTTGCGGATGTCTCCACGTGGAACAAAAAGGGTAATTTCGCAGCTTCTGCAACTTCAAAAATTCATTATAATAAATATCGGAAAAAAACTATTCTTAATCGAAAACTGTATTTTGCTCACCACTAGCCATTATAGCGTAGAAGCATATAAGGATCCCTTCAAGAGACTGACTCGTTACCCCCCTTTTTCTATGCTGGGATATGCTGTTTTCCGAGCCAAAGGAATCCTCGTTTCTGCACCGTATTCAATTTTTAAGAATTGATCTATAATGGGGCGTTTTTATTAGAAAATCGAGAAATAATAGTAAAGAAATTAAGAAATCAGCAAAGTCCAATTGAAACAGTGGTAGCGACAAGATTTATTTGTAAGGAGATAACTAGAGAAAATATTGCCAGCTCTAAGAGATCAGTAAAGATAAACAAATCTAAAGACAAATATTATATTTTTATTATAAATCCTACTTACTAGGCTACTTGTGCCCAACTCATAAAATCTCTGGTATTTGGTTATGCTCAAAGTCATATGTAAGAGCCCTGCTTTTGTAAATTATTCTATAAGTAGTACTTCTTTCTCGAACCTAATCTTTTTTTCCCCAGGAGTAGATGTTACCATCTACTAAATTAGCCTTAAGTTGAAGAGTAGTTGGGAGAGAAACTAGTGTTCCAGAGGACAAACATTCTGTAAATCGGCAGTGGTCAAATGTAACGGATCTAGAGGTTCAGGGGCCTGAAGCGGAAAAAAATACAGGAGCTATATGGTGCATAGTTGAAACGATCTCTAATATTATGCAAGCAATTCACATAAGAATTTGGGTACACAAGGTAGCCAGGACCCAAAGGTACCACGTAATACGCTTAGCAATAAATCTACCGTCTCTAGTCAGCAATGATTTCGGTCATACAACGACATGTGTTCATATGAGAAGGCATTTTAAAGCTAAGTGTAGCTTCCAGGATTATTCACTGTCTTATTTATTCAAATGAACAAAAAAAGAATTTTTACATGTTCCGTGAAATGAAGGAAGATCCAGTAATATTTCGACTCTAAAAATGAGCTACAGATTTTCCACCGAAAGGATTTCTATTAAGATTATTTCTGCCAAATTATATTATCCTTACTACTCAAGATATCTATTGCAGTAATTGTTTAGTTTTCATCTGGAATTACATGGCAAAATGGCAAAATTGGGGAAGAAATATAAAAAATTAATTTATTTTATTGTTAGTTATTTGGTTTCGGTTTACTAAAATAAATTTCATTTTTACATTAACACTCTAAACCTGCAAATCGAATTCTGTACGAAATAACGCTGCAGTCACAGTCTAACAGTTTATGTTATTTCTGGAGCCCCGTAATCTCAATCCCATCATAAATATTATTGTTTTTACCTTCTAATATATTTTAAATGACCGATTTCTAGAATCAAATAATCTCTCGTTACTTTTTATTATATGACGGGTTTCTCGAGTCTGGCCCCACATTCTCAGGCGCTTGTCTTACGTTTCCTTCTTTTACTTTTCAGAGGACCGATTTCAGGAGCCCCGTAATCTAGATCCCTTTTAGCCATTTTTTTCTTTTCTTTTTTTTACTTTACATACAATTTTTTTAAAAGAACCGATTTCTGGAGCCCAATAATCTCGATCCCCTTGCACGCGTTGCTCTCTCTCTCGTTACATTTCTTTATGTCATGTGTTTCTGGAGTCTGAGTTACATTCTCAGGCGCTTGTATTATCTTTCCTTCTTTTACTTTTCAGAGGACCGTTTTCAGGAGCCCCGTAATCTCGATCCCTTTTAGCCATTTTTTCTCTTTTCTTTTTTTTTTACTTTACATACATTTTTTTAAAAGGACCGATTTATGGAGCCCCATAATCTCGATCCCCTTGCACGCGTTGCTCTCTCTCTCGTTACATTTCTTTTGGCCATGTGTCTCTGGAGTCTGAGTGACATTCTCAGGCGCTTGTCTTATCTTTCCTTCTTTTATTTTTCAGAGGACCGATTTCAGGAGCCCCGTAATCTCGATCCCTTTTAGCCATTTTTTTCTTTTCTCTTCTTTTTTTTTTACTTTACATACAATTTTTTTAAAAGGACCGATTTCTGGAGCCCCATAATCTCGATCCCCTTGCACGCGTTGCTCTCTCTCTCGTTACATTTCTTTATGTCATGTGCTTCTGGAGTCTGAGTGACATTCTTAGGCGCTTGTCTTACGTTTCCTTCTTTTACTTTTCAGAGGAACGATTTCAGGAGCCCCGTAATCTCGATCCCTTTTAGCCATTTTTTTCTTTTCTTTTTCTTTTACTTTACATACAATTTTTTTAAGAGGAAGGATTTCTGGAGCCCCATAATCTCGATCCCCTTGCACGCGTTGCTCTCTCGTTACATTTCTTTATGTCATGTGTTTCTGGAGTCTGAGTGACATTCTCAGGCGCTTGTCTTATCTTTCCTTCTTTTACTTTTCAGAGGACTGATTTTAGGAGCTCCGTAATCTCGATCCCTTTTAGCCATTTTTTTCTTTTCTTTTTTTTTACTTTACATACAATTTTTTTAAAAGGACCGATTTCTGGAGTCCCATAATCTCGATTCCCTTGCACGCGTTGCCCTCTCTCTCGTTACATTTCTTTATGTCATGTGTTTCTGGAGTCTGAGTTACATTCTCAGGCGCTTGTCTTATCTTTCCTTCTTTTACTTTTCAGAGGACCGATTTCAGGAGCCCCGTAATCTCGATCCCTTTTAGCCACTTTTTCTTTTCTTTTTTTTTCACTTTCCATACAATTTTTTTAAAAGGACCGATTTCTGGAGCCCCACAATCTCGATCCCCTTGCACGTGTTGCTCTCTCTCTCGTTACATTGCTTTATGTCGCGTGTTTCTGGAGTCTGAGTGACATTCTTAGGCGCTTTTCTTATGTTTCCTTCTTTTACTTTTCAGAGGACCGATTTCAGGAGCCCCGTAATCTCGATCCCTTTTAGCCATTTTTATTCTTTTCTTTTGTTTTAAGGGACCGATTTCTGGAGCCCCATAATCTCGATCCCCTTGCACGCGTTGCTCTCTCTCTCTCTTTACTTTTCTTTATGTCACGGGTTTCTGGAGTCTTACCTCACATTCTCAGGAGCTTGTCTAATCTTTTCTTCTTTCATTTTACTGGGGAGCAATTTCTGGAGCCCCGTAATCTCGATCCCTTTCTAGACATTTTTTTTTACTTTATATGCATGTTTTAAAGGATCGATTTCTGGAGCTCCATAATCTCGATCCCCTTCTGCGCGTTGCTTTCTGTCTTTATTTTTTTAATATGACGAACTTTGGCCCTACATTATCAATCGCTTGTCTTTATCTTTACTCTTAATCGTACTCTTTCTCTCTTTAGAGTACCGATTTCTGGAGCCCCGTAATCTCATTCTCTCCCTAGACTTTTTTTACTTTACAATTTATGTAAAGCACGATTTCTGGAATTCCCTATTAACGCATTAAGTGGTATACTTGAAAACTTTAAAAACAATCTCTAACCATTAAATACAACCCTCACCCCACCCCACTCCCAAAGAAAAAAAAACTTCAAAACTTCTTCAGAAGGCAAACAAGGGTACATCATTCATTCATTAACTTTCAGCTACCTTCATAATTGAAAGACATCGAATTTTCGTTTTTCACCAAACGTATTAAATCCAAAAAACTCAAACTAACACCTAACATCCTCTGTGTTGGCAGTTCATTACCTTCATTACAAAGCTATTTGCTTACAGGCAGATGGAACAAAAAAAATGAAAAGTTTCTACAATATTATCATTTCTTGAACCACAACTCTAATGATTTGCAACAGTAACAAAAAAGTCCTTTTAGGACTCGCACCTAAAATCCTTTCTCACGACCAAACCATACACACGAAGACCTCCAAAACAACATTCCTTCTATAGGACACGAAAAAAGTCCTTCTCGGGACTGAAACAATTATACCAGTTCTGACTTAATATCACGAACACCAACACTCTTTTTCATTCTTTTTCTGTCGACATTCCTTCCCTATTTCTGAGCCTCATATTTGGAAACTTTACCAGTACACAGAGCAATGGCATTATCAAAGCTAAGCAATGTTACTCAATATCACACTATCTCACGTTGGAACGGCATCATCAAAGTGAAGCAAGATTATTCAGTATCAGACTAGCATTACGAACGAACTAATCACCATCAAACTTAAAAATATCCGTCCTTCACAGGAAAATCGAGAACTTTAATTTTTCAGAGGACAGGTTTCTTGAACTCCGTAGTCTCGATAATTTTCTTTTAAATTCAGTTACAATAATTAATATTAATATTAACAAAGTGACAAAAACAGCTAAGAATGAAGCTAAGAATGGTGCTCTTGCACCAGACAATGAAGCTGACAGGAGCAACTAGCAATGAGGCTAACAAGAAGATCTATCAATTAATCTGACAAGAAGAATTAACAACAAAGCTGACAAGAACAACTAACAAAAAATAAGAAGCGGAAGTAGAAATGAAGCTGACAACACAATTGGCTATAAAAGCGACAAGAACAACTAGTAATAAAGCTGACAAGAACATCTAGCAATAAGGATAACAAGAAGATCTACAGATAGAGCTGACAGAACAACTAGTAATAAAGCTGACAAGAACATCTAGAAATAAGGATAACAAGAAGATCTACAGATAGAGCTGACAGAACAACTAGTAATAAAGCTGACAAGAACATCTAGCAATAAGGATAACAAGAAGATCTACAGATAAAGCTGACAGAACAACTAGTAATGAAGCTGACAAAAACAAATTAATCCAAAGGAAGTTTTTCAACTAAAAAAGGAAGACGATCCGGACTTGGTAAGAGTCATGTGCTCTATAGATGTGCATGTGAGAAATTTAAATTGTCTTTCCCAAGCATAACGCCGCATAAACAATTTAAATTATCTTTCAAAATTAATTATCTTACAAAAAATCTGTGTACTGGTAAAGTTTCCAAATATGAGGCTCAGAAATAGGGAAGGAATGTCGACAGAAAAAGAATGAAAAGAGTAAGAGCACATCTATAGAGCACATGACTCTTACCAAGTACACCATTTTTTGTTCCATCTGCAAGAGTTAACAAGTGATGGATAGAAGTGGTGTCATTTTGGTACTAGATCTAAATACAAATGAATAAATTATGCGAGGTTATTGTTATTAAGTAACAATTAATGTGTAGCATGTTTAAATTACTCCTTTCAACATTCTTTAAGCTTACGACTAAATATTGATAAACCATTCTGTTCGACAAATTTTAATAATTAACTGAATTCAATTAAAACATAAATCAAATTAAAACATAAACTAATATTTTACAAAAATTTCTTCAAACATTCTAGCTATCATGACATTTTAAAAAAAGCCTTAAAAAAAGCCTTAAAAAAAGCCTCTTCTCAAATAATAATGGCGAACACTAACTAGCAATGGACCATTAGTACTAATAATTAGTCAAATCATCATCATCATCATCATCATCATCATCCTCAAGCAGCCATGGGCTACGGAGGTCCAACCAGACGGTGCAATTTAGTTCTCCAAGCAAATCTATCCTGAGCTACATCTACTGCATCTGGCCACTGCACATCAATTCTAACAAGGTCCTGTTTGGCATTGTCTGCCCACCGCATCCTAGGTCTCCCCCTCCTTCTGAGGCCTTTAGGCACACTGTTCATAACCCTATTCGCCAATCTATAATTATTCATACGGGCAACATGGCCAAACCAACGGAGTCTCTCTCTGCACAATATGCTGCTTAAAGGAGGTTGCAAACTCCTTTGCCTAATCTCATCATTAGTTACAAAGTTGAACCACCTAATGCCCAAGATACTGCGTAAACATCTGGAATCAAAAGCATCTAGTGTCCTGTTATCTCGTTTACAAAGTGTCCAAGTTTCACTACCATAACTAACCCTAGAAAGAATCAAACTATTATACAGTCTAATTTTAGTCTTTAGGTGTATACGCCTATTTCTCCACACTCTCCATAGGTTCTTAAAAGTCCCGGCAGCAATCCCTATTCGTCTGTTAATCTCATGCCGCACATCACCATTATCTGTTACATAGCTCCCAAGATAATTAAACTGTGACACCTGCTCAAGACTGCAACCATTCAGATTAACTGAATCACAGCCTGCCTGACCAAGTTTCATCACTTTAGTTTTCTCTCTGTTTATAACCAAACCTACTCTACTACCAGTCTCATCAACAGCTCGAATGAAAGAGTTCATCTCATCAACATCATTTGCCAAAAGGGCTAAATCATCAGCATAATCTAAATCAGAAATTTTCGTATCTCCAGCCCATTTAAGGCCAAAATCTTTCCCTTGAAGTGAATTTCGAATAACATAATTAATAACCAAGCTAAAGAGAAAAGGAGACAAAATGCACCCTTGTCGAACACCAGAAGTAATGCTAAACCAATTGCTACAAGCCTTACCAACTCTCACACACGACTCAGTGTTATTATAGAGAGCTTTCATTATGTTAACTAACTTGTCTGGTATACCATATGATTCCACAATCAACCACAAATTATGACGATCAACAGAGTCGAAAGCTTTTTTAAAATCAACAAAGCTAGCAATCAAAGGTTTCTGAAACTCTAAACATTTCTCAAGAATCTGCCTAAGTGAAAATATCTGATCCACACATCCCCTACCACTTCTGAATCCACATTGCACATCACGCAATTGACTGTCAACCATATTCTTAATTCTATTAAGCACAATCATGGAAAGAACTTTACCTGGAACAGAGAGTAGGCTGATACCCCTATAGTTATCACAAGAACTGCGATCACCTTTTTTTGAAAATAGGGATAACAATAGCTCTAGTAAAATCCTTAGGAACCATGCCTTTATCATAAAAGATATTCCGAATTTCAGTCATCCAAGTGGTAACCGAAACATTCCCAGCTCTAAGCATTTCCGTAGTAATTTCATCTACCCCTGGGGATTTATGAAGTTTAAGTTTAGAAACAGCCAAAGTAACTTCAGATTGTGTTAGAGGGCCGACATTAAAGCCACCAATGCATCTGTCATCATTGCAAACAATGGGAGTAGAACTAACTACATTGTTTAGAACATCACTGAAATGCTCAGCCCACCTAGCCATGACAGTATCCTCCCCTTCTATAACCTTACCTTGTTTATCCTTCAATCCTTGTATGCCTGTCCGTTTTCTACCACACAAAACATTAACTATTTGGTACAGCTCTCTGCTGTTGTGCTGTCTAACTGCTTCCTCGGCTTTGTCAGCCAAACCATCAAGCCAAAGATTCTTATCAGCAGCTAACTGATCCTTTACAAGTTTATTAATGTCTCTGTAATGCTTTCTATTAGGACTAGTAGGGTATTGATTAAGTGCATTCCTGCAGTTCTTTCTTTCCGAAATAAGCTCAAGTGCCTTATCACTCAGATAATTCTGACTCTTCTGCTCCTTTTTTCCTAAAAGAGTACTGTTAGTGTCCAAAAAAGCCTGTTTAAAATGATCCCATTCTTCCTCAACTTCAGTAGTAAGCAAACCATGACTGTTATAATGACTAAGTAACCTATCATGGTAAGCTTTGGCTATAACTGGATCTTTCAGAGCTTCAGTATTAAAAGTAAATTTTTTAACCCTAGCACAACACTTTTTAAGTTTAAGTTGCAACACACTTTTAACAAGGTAATGGGCAGATCCAATTTCAGCTCCCCTATATGCCCTGGTATTCCTAACAGAACTAGCCCATTTGCTGTTAATTAATATGTAATCAATCATATTCTTATGCAGCCCATCAGGTGAAACCCATGTGTACTTATGTATGTCGCGGTGTTTGTAATAAGTGTTAGTTATTCTGAATCCATTGAGTTTACTTACCTGTAGGAGACGTTGCCCATTGCCATTGCAACTACCAATACCAAAAGGACCTATTACTCCTCCCCAACGGTCAGAGTCAGTACCAACTTTGGCATTGAAGTCACCAAGAACAAGGGTAATATCTCCTTTCTTGACAGAATTCAAAATATCCTGAAGTTGTTCATAAAACCTATCCTTCTCATCCTCATCGGCATCCTCAGTGGGGGCATAACAGCAGGTAACATTCAAGTCTTTAACGCTTGTCTGAAATTTTGCTGTAAGAAACCTTTCATTAATGCACTCATATCCTAGAAGAGCATCGCTAGCGTGTCTGCTGAGAAGCAGACCCACGCCTTGGTGATGCTTATTGTCGTCCCTCCCTGAAAAGAGAAATTTAAGATTATTTTTAAGAATCTGACCTTTATCTGTCCATCTGGTCTCTTGCAAGCCGAGAATATCTAAATTATAACGGTGGAATTCTTGTGTGAGGACATCAAGAGATAAAGCTCCGTGCAGAGTCCTCACATTCCAACTACCTATGGAGAGAAAATGGTTAGTGGGATGTTTAAAGAAACTTTGTTTATTGAGAGAGGGAATGCCGACAATATCAAACAGCTCCCTAATCGCAGACATGGGGCAAAGACCCGTTCCCCCACTACTAAAGGCTGAAGCCATCTACACTGGTAGACTTCCTCCAATGTAGAATTTGAGATGCCAATAGAAGCAAAAAGTTCAGGTGCCTGCGATGACTTCTGCTCAGGATTATCCACCAGCTGATAAACATATCCTGTGAATCTATTCACTTGGGGCTGTCAACCCACAAACAAACAGAAAACACAGCGGAAGATTTTCCCTCCACAGAAGCCCACCAGTGCAGCAAAATCAGGATCCATAATCAAGCTCAGAGCCATATATCTGTCCAGTCCAGTAGGTTTATATGGTCAGCACCAGGACCCTGTGTGGTTGACCACTCCTCAGCAGGGTAGAAAAAAAAGAAAAGTAGCCATAGTTGTCCAGATCAGTAGGCCACACTAATCTGGCAGCCCTCCCCTTCCGTTCACTTCCACAAGAGAGTATATCTTTTGAAAGTTACTAACGGTCCGCACCACGAGAAGGCGGGGTCGGACATTAGGTGCTAGGCCTGGCCGGTTCTATGCATCATCACAGGGGATTGGTGCATAGCTCTCCTTCCAGTGACTACCTAGCTACCATTTACAGATACCTTAGTCAAATCAGCATTATAATTCTAAATTTTTAAAATGTTTTTCATAAATCGGTTCCTACCTCTGAACTCCTTGCGTTGATGTCTCCTTGCCGTCCTCCAATCATTAAATAATTCTATCTGAGGAAACACACACCATATCTGCCGTAAGCAATGTCTGGATCAGAACGGAAATGTATAGGAAAAATGCTGGACAATGTTTCTTTCGATAATAATGGAAATAGATACTGTTACGTCGAACAGATATTGTTATAACTCCGTCTAGTTTGACTTGACTCTTTGTTGTTGATTTAAAAAATTGCCTTTAAAATTTAACCATTGGTGTTAAAATGACGTTGGGTATTCAAAATATTCATTCAAATATTTACAAGTTATCGACTCGAATAAAATGCATTTTTTCCTATCTTATCACCATTAATTGCATTATATCACTGGTGTATTGAAGTGTGGGGAAGAAGCATTTCCCCTTCTCACTCGGCTTTGATACTTCCCGTAAAAGAATAAACTGTATTATCGAATATGCCCTCCTGCCCACTTCAAGAAGAATTATTTTTTTATGTGTGTGTAAGCCTATGATTCGCACAATTGCAATTTGTTATTTATAGAGCAATAGAGTAAAGGTACTTTTACAATGTAAATTCAGCTGTGAAGAAATGTTTTGTGTTTTTTTTCCAATCCATTCACGTAAAACTCGTTTATCAAATTATTATTTTACTCAGTTTCAATTCCGATTTCGGGAATTTAACGTTTTTGGTTGTTTAAGCAGAAAATGATCCCTGAACAATGAGTGTTTTGTTTACGATATTCGAAGAATGTTGAGTGACGATTTTAAGATGCTGAAATTATATGCACAGATTTCTCAAGACTAGCAAATGACGAAATTCCAACTGAATAGTTCATCAAACAACATTACAAAAAATGTTATCAACATTACTAAATTAAAATTTCTAACAAGATTATTTTTCTTTTGAATGGGAAACAAAACAGATGTAACGTTTGTTGGTGAACCTCAACACTTTATTTTTTACTCGAGTTTGAAAAACGACCAATTTTTTTCACCTCGTCGTCAGTCTCTAGAAAATCATCTTTTACTATTTCTGGAGATAAATGAAAAATTGTTTTTCTGTTGGATATGCATTAAAGAAATATTAGGATTCATATTTTCTAATCTCTCAGTAGGTTTTAATATCACCCGCGCGCTTGGCTTCTGATCTAAGGGAACTGTGGATCTATGGTACACCTATACATAGGCTGCATGAGGAGGGCTTTATAGTTGTGCACTATGAATTCAATATTTAGGGATTTTTCGACACTGAATTTGAACCCCATGCATTGTTTTAGATATCTGACATACGTGTTATAACACTGCGCAGGTGTCAAGGAGAGGGCTATATATTTAGGCCCTCTGTTTCTAATTTTTAATGGGAATAATTTAACACGATAATTAAACTTCTAAAGATAATTAGATCATCATGATTTTTATATCTCTCTTCCGTGCTGTACCGTTACATATAGATTAAATATTGGATGGCTTTGTATCTTAGGACTGTACAATTACTTTCTCGGGAATCATTTGCAACAAGATTTGTACCCCATTAATTGGTATTGATATCTCGTCTCTACCTAGATTGTTTGGGTAGGGATCTCTATCTCGGCAATCCTGCCTTTATTGTTCAGGGATTGCATAACACTTAAATTGGACTCCGAGCACTGGTATTAATATCTTTTCTACGTGCTATATCACTACCCTACACGGTGGCATGGGGGAGGGTTCTATATATCGACAGTGTTCCTTTAATTATCCCAGATACTTTGATACCATAATTTATCTCCATCCCTGGAAATATATGGCTGGAAGGTGGGGGGGATAATTAGATTAGAAATGGATCCATCCATTGGTTTTGACATCTCACTTGAGTGAGGTACCATAGCACAGCTGGCTTGGGAGACATCTCTACATCTCGGTACTGATATTACCCTTTATTATTACATGACATACCTTTAATTATTTGGGAGATCATTGCACACACTGACAGTAGACACTGGATGAAAGATGAATTTATAAATGCATGCGAAGACTGAAACAATCCGAATCATGACTTTCTTAGTCACATTTTAGAACTTAATAATAAAGATTGCCCACTTTCGCTCTATGTATTGTGATTTCAATAGTTCAATGGATATTAAACAAGCACGAGAAGATACCATGGTAGGAGGATCGAAGATAAAATGATGCCATAATTTGTAATAATAAGAGTAAAACAGTGCATCTTGATGCAGTTCATTATCATTAAAGTAATAATCCCACGTTACGGTAGATTCGTTTCAAACAATTGTGTATTTTCGAACAAATCAGCGCAATTGGGAGATTCCACAGTGAATGTTCACAGCATATGGTACTACCTCGTTAAAACTGATTGAAGAATCATCCAAAGTCTTTCGAATGAAAGCTTATTCATTACGCAAATGAAGAGTGCAACTATCTGACCCTTATTTACATATCAGTTCATATATTTATATTACTTTGTTCTTTTTAAAATTATTACTGTCTAATTGACCAGTTCGCCCTCATTCGTTAGATATTAAACAATTATGGGAAACACAGAATGGTGGGAACGTCGAAAATCAAATTATCTGACAACTTGGAATTAGATTAGAACATAACTTCTTGCTGCAAGCCATTGTTATTGAAGGAATAAACCTACGATACCGAAAATTTATTAAATGAAATGAAAAGAAAAGGCACAGGAACTTGGAGATTGATACATCTTATCCTTTTATATCTTATTTGATTATTAATTAACCATCCACCCCACCTCCCTTTTGTTTTTCTTGGAAAAGAAAAAGTAGTGATCATCCCTACTTGATATGAAAGCATGCAACTATGAGAGTAAAAATAATCACAACTGAAATATCGAAATGCCACCATGCTTAATGTGATTAGATATTAAATTTGTCCTTTATAATATTAAAGTTGTTAAATCTTAGTGAGTTTTAGGAGAACGAAGACCATACCCATATGAAAGAATACGAATTGTTAGATTAATGTCTCATTTGAGATGTATGAGTTGTACATTCAGGTTTTAAATATTCCCTTTTGTCGTAGTCCAATGCTTAAAAAAAAGTTTTGGAATGTAAAGAATAATTTAGAATTATAACTTCAAAGCAATTCCCAGAAATGCATTTGTTTTGAAAAATTAGTTTAATGCCCGACTCCATTAATTATAAACCAGGGGTGCACAAACATTTTTTTGTCGAGCCAAATAGAAATAATTGTGTTTTCTGTGAGGTAATAAGTAAGAGGGGTGCAATTAAATGAATAAAAAAAGTAACTTTTTTTTATTACATTTGACTTGTTACATATCTGGTACAGAGCCGGATCTAGGGGGAGGGGGAAATTACATTCAGAATGCTAGTAAGGATAATAGAAGCCAAAAACTATTATTTATATACAGCAAACCCTTTCCGAGCACGGATTTGCAGAACGCGATTTTGCACATACGCGTTATCTTAATTGTTTCCATTTAATTTGCCCAACGCTAGAATTTCATTCATACGCGGTACGCTGCAGAGCGTCGGCCGCATTGCCATAGCAACATACTCTTTAGAAGAGACAACCCACGAGCGCATCTGGCAACCCTGCTTGGCGCTGCCCACTAGCTGAGTGACCCAGGCCGAGTTGCGATCATTTCACTCACGTTAGCAGAGCTGTAATCACGTATTTATCAGTGTTTATCCTCTTCTCCATTTGTATTTTAATTTCAAAAATTCAGTATATGACATCTAAGAAGAAGATGAAGATAATAATAATAAGCAGCAAAAAGACGCAAAGTTTTGACATTATCTCAGAAAATTTAAATTTTAGATAAGTTGAAAAATGGTACACGTGTTTCATCGCTTGCAAGAGAACTAGCTATAAACGAATCAAGCATAAGAACAATACGGGAGAAGGAAGGAAAGATTCGGTCTAGTGTCAAAGCTTCAGGCGATACCTCGGCAAAAGTTGCTCAAGTTTCAAGAAGAATTCCGCAATTGGAAAAGATGGAAAAAATATTAATAACTTGAATTGACAACCAAGTAAACGTAAAAGGCTCAGTTGTGGATGGTGTTGTTATTCGAAACAAAGCTTTAGTTTTCTTTCTTTCATGAATTCTTTCATGAATTCTTTCTTTCATGAGAAAATTGACTTTCAAGCAAGCAAATGTTGGCTTGAGAACTTTAAGCGTCGTTTTAATTTGCACAATGTAAAGCTTCAGGGAGAAGCTGGCTCTGCAGATAAAGAAGCAGCAGAGAAATTCAAACCCCATTTTTTGAAATTCATTTACGTTCCGCAACAAGTTTTCAATGCTAGTGAGACGGGCCTATTTTATAAGCGAATGGGACAACGAACCTATATCACAAAGGCACAAAAGTTTGCTCCTGCTTTTAAAGCTTTGAAGGATAACTTCAAGTGCAAGCCTCTGCTCATTTATCGATCTAAAACGCCCCGTAAATTTCAGGGAAAACATTTTGAGCAATTGCCCGTTGTGTGGAAGTGGAATAGAAAGCTTGGGTAACAAAAGCCCCCTTTAATGACTGGTTTGAAAATTCATTCATTAAAGAAGTCAAGCATTACTTAGAACAGCAAAGCCTGAGCTTTAAATTTCTCCTAATTCTCAATAATGCTCCAAGACACGATGCCGACGCCCTCACAACATTGCATCTATATGTAGAGGTTTTATTCCTCTCAACTAACACCACTTCCTTAATCCAACCAATGGATCAAGGGATCATAAAAACATTCAAAGCCTATTACGTCAGGCATGTTTACACCTCTGCAAATAACGTACTAGACGAAGTAAAGCACGACACGCTAATGGCATTTTGGAAGCAATTCAACATAAGCCACTGCAATAGAAATGATTAAATTCGCATGGGAACAAGTGAATTCATCAACATTGAATGCTTACTGGCATCAGCTCTGGCCAGAAGTTGTCCACATTTTTAAAGGATTTCCATCGATTGAAAATGAAGCCAAAGAAATCGTACAAATTGCTACAGCAATTGGCGGCGGAGGATTTTCATATATGGAAGAAGGAGAAGTCAAAGAATTAATCGAGAATGACGATCGAGAAATAACGAATGAAGATTTGGATAGTCTTTTAACACCAGCCCACATTGAGAGCAGCGATAGTGAAGAAGAAGATAAATCGCCTTTAACTTACAAGAAGTTAAACGAATTGTTAAAAAGGCATAGGAACTGTCTGATTTTGCAATGGAGATTGATCCAAATGAAGAAAGAAGAGGACACTTTATGAGAGGCGTTGAAAAACTCTGCGCTCCTTACCACGAAACTTTTAAAGAGTTGCGTCAGTCATTGTCCCAAGCAAAAATCACCAGCTTCTTAAAAAAATAATTGTATCATGTACCTACTTATTAAGCAGTAATAAAAATCCTTTCAATTAACATTTGTTTCATTTTTCCCTTTTAATTACAACAATATTTAGGTTTGTTTAAATTATACATACTTTCTTAATTTGAACTATACCTAACACATTTTTTCCATAGAAAGTTAACTTTGCGGAACGCGATTTTGCCGTGCGCGCAATGTATTAATGACGTAACTCCCGCGTTCGGCAAGGGTTTACTGTATATATATATATATTGCATGATTTTTCAGGAAATATTTTAAAAACCTGTGAAATGGAGGGGGAAATGTTATGCTTCTTTGGAAATCCAATCTTTTGCCCCCCTTCCCCCTTTATATTTCTTCAGCTGGACTCTGTTTTTTGGTTAGGTCTCGATTTTTTTTGTAAAACCAAGCTCGTAAAGGTATAAGATATTATTAAATTAAATATTAAAATAAATTCGTTTCAACGTCAAAACTTATTTGGCTTCTGGAAGCAGTATATGAAATATGGGACTGCATCCCAGAAATGAGCTTTAGAACATTCGACTTCAATGACGTTGTACCGACTTTATGGTATTTTTCGAATTTTTGTGTTATAAAAACGCTATTCATTTCACTAAATCCAGATTAAAAAAGTTATTAGTTTATAGTTTCCAATTTCTACGCCGGCCGGAAAAAATTATTAAAAGAATTTGAACATGTGCATGACTAATCTAAACAGTAAACACTCTAAATGTTTCCATAGCAACAATTTTTCTTTAGGGAAGAGGAAATTATTGACACTCTATTTCCGTTACGCATACTACTACCGACAATATAAAATATTCAAGAATGTTATTGCTTTTAACAATATAATAACCAATCACAACGTTGCAACACACAGAAGCAATATCGGAACTAATTATCTCATTTCCGGCAAAAAATGCTTAATCAATATCAATTTATGAAATAATAAAAATGTACAATGGAACGTGTATTTACTACAAAAATAATACAGACACTAAGCAGATAGTATAAAAGACTACCTATATGATAAAATTCACAAATATTTTTTTAAGTAAACATGATATGAACAAAAATACTGACCGAAGAAAACGGCAGATTTTGAAATTCTTCTATAAAAATAACCTCATTTATATCTTATGTGTGTTCTTTTATTTCTCAGAGTCACGTTTTTGCACACATTGGGCCAAATGTCCAGATCACAAGAACCTCAACGGTTCAGAGTTTGATAGGGAGACAGATGGAAGAGCTGTTAGGAGACAGATGGAAACAATTCACCTTCTTCTTTAACGTGGTTATAGCTCTCCTGCACACCAGGACACGGCTTAATTTCCCATTCTACGGACAGTGACCTTCCACGCCCAACAATATCCCGTTTCTCATTGGGAGCAGGTTTCAAAATTAAGGAGATAAATTTCAGCGCTGGAACAACTGGGATTCCAACCAACAAAGCTTTAAGCTAATTGGAACGCTAGCACAACTGGGAATTGCGCATTAAGAGCCTAGCACACTACTGACCGTACCAAACCCTCTCCGTTATGGGAGGGAGGTTGGTTAGAGACTCGTTCATATAAGCGAGCTTGGTGGTCGTCTACAGCACCAAGTTAAATGGGGAGCAACATTCGGGAGAATTCAAATTTAAAATAAGTAAAATAAAATTTTTGAAATAATACAAATAAAACAGCGAAAATCAAAGCCTTTGTTTTTTTATGTTTTATGGCATAAAGGCAACTAAGACCACGCTGCGCTAAACAAGATATACAATAAGAGAATAAACAGATAAAAGTCATGCGCAAAAACCTAAAGCAAGAAAAGTATTGTTTTAAGAGTACATATTGCTTTAAATGATAATCAAATGTACGATGGTTTTGAATCTATGAATTTTTAACATGAATAAGCAAAACACTTGTGTCTATGTTAACCTAAGAACTATTCCATATTCTCTTTTATCTTTTTCTGCCAAAACACCAAAGAAAGCGCCCTCTTAAATTTCTGAAATGTCCACTCTGGTCAACGCTGGCTTAAGACGCCATTTGCTAGCAGCAACTCTAGGGCTACCCCGTTGCCAATTAAGCAAAGAATGTATTAACATATGCTCTAAACTGTTAAAAATAAAAATAGCAACAAATTTTTCAGGTGTGAAATCTCATTTTTATATTTTCAATGAATGTGATGATTAGATTTTTTCCTTCAAAATAGAGTCCCACTGTTGTTTTCGCATCCCTGCTAAATGAAAGACAAATTTCCCCTTAAACTAATAAAGATTAGAAAGTTTCCTATAGACAAGACTTATACTCTACTTCTATGCAACAAACTTCCAGAGAAATAATCGTACTTACCTCATTCCTTAATGGACTTACCTTATTCCCGGGGGGGGGGGGGATCAGTCTAGTCCAAAGGTTCAAATCCCTCCGCTGCTGGCTTGGAAGTCGGATTGGACAATAAACCGCTGCTACTAGGGAAGTCGGCCATACCCTTTTCATCTTAAGGAACATGCTGGATGACCTTGACTGCGGCTTCCTTCTGGTTAACTAAAATGGCCCAGGCGTTTGTCTACGTCAATTCTTCCCCAACAGCCCATAAACAAAAGATGTATTGATGATCTTCCTAAGCGACGACAGATGGCACCAACAAATTCGGTACAAAGCGGGGCGGAGGTTGGCTCAATGGATAGCGCGCCCGTTTCTTAATCTGCAGTTCTCAGGTTCGAGTCCCAAGTGTTCTTGAGCTGAGGTTTCTCTCCTCTTTCCCTCAGTTTGTCCTAGGTGAGGGAGAAGCCATCGGTAAGCATAGAAAGTATGTCGTTCGTCAGATGGGATATCAAGTCGTTACCAGTGTGCAATAGAGCTATATTGTCACCCGCAACTTTTCCTCTTCAAGGCATGCGACATGAACTACAATTATATTCCGCGTTTATCAAAAATAATATCCATACATAGTTATAACACATCTAGAACTACATATCTATACTTGTCGATCTGACTTCAAACAAAAATTTACTTTCTAACAGATACTTCTGAAAGAGTGGCTCAGAAGATTCGAGTTCGAACCAGGAACAACCCACATGCTAGTAATGCACAGTCATGTACTCCCTAACTGTAGCTGCAATGAGTAGAGGATTTAATAATAGACAAATGCAAATTTGGTTTAAACAATAAAAAAATTAAATTTATTTAAAAATTTAAATAAATTTAAATTTTTAAATCAACATATTTCCTCCACCAACTTATGAAGGTGGATAAATTCACATTACAATACGTTATCCTATTTCTAATCCACTCAAATAAATTCAATTATAAAGTGACAGTCAAAATATTAAAGAAAAGTGACAACAATCAGATTAATATAAATTAAAATGATTATACCCTGATTGAAGATTTTTCCACAACGAAAACGGAGTTCCGCTGGACTACAGTTGTGCACTCGGAAATAATAAACAATTATTTCGAAGACAGGAGACCGAGCACGTGTCCTATTAGTACCATCACCCCACACAGAATTCCTTCGCCGGCTGAAGCCAGGCAATAACACAGGCAACCCGGGAATTCTCAGACACTAGGGGCCAATCAGATGCCATCGCCGGGCAAACATTAGGAAAAATGAATTTTTATAAGAAATGTTGCTTAAGATATAATCTATGTCGATTTTCAACAATATTCGCTTTCTATTTCAAGAGTTATGAAAGTTTGAAAGTTTAGTGGCAGCAATGCAAGTTTTAGGAAAATTTAAAAATATCGAAACAATCAGTTACACAAACTTTTAAAATACACAGTCATATAAGAATAATATGAGTTTGAGGTCCGTAAAGTGAGAACTTGCAGAGTGTGCGATTCTCCACCTCATTGTTAATTTTTGCAGCAGAAAAGCAGTAAAAACTCACGGAGTTGAGCGGTGAATCTAGTAACAGTTTTTTGGATTCAGAGCGATCAACAGTGTAGGCAAAGGTTGATTATCCCTTCGCCGAGTTTTGAGGTCTATAAAGTGAGAACTTGCAGATGTGCGATTCTCCACCTCATTATTAATGTTTGCAGCAGTAAAGGCCCACGGAGTTGAGCACATTCCCAGCACGTAGCTGTATATATTATAAATAAAACTGTGTCATCCCTATCTAACTCTCGTGCAGTAATTAATGGACTGTTGTTATTCGTCATTCGACACCGATTTCTTCAAAGGCGTGTAGTGGCAGGGGCCGAAGTGAGGGTGAAGTAATTATTAAGCAACAATCGCATTGTCCTCCGGCGGCCAGGACGTTTGGCTCAGTCTCCATAGATCTGGGAAAGGAGGACATCACATCTGGCACAGTCGGACAGGATCCGAACCCAGGTCAACACGTCTGTCATAGTCAGACAGCATCAGAATTCTTTGGGTCATCACAGATGACATCTCTGCTTCGCCTGCAAAAAGAATTCGGTTCTTTCATTGAAAGAAGTTTTCGTAAAACGAGCTTGAAATAAAGTTTAAATAACATTGATATCACGATGAAATGCCGCCGGAAAACGCCGCACGAAAACGCCGACGCAGAAATGCTGATTGTGCAACTCACCGACTGTACAATTCGCCGACAGCAAAAACATCGAAGGCAAAAATACCGACTGCGCAGTTGATCGACAGCAAAGATGCCGACAAAAAAGTCGTCGCAACATAACGCCGAGAACAAAAATGTTGCAGCAACATTACAAGAACAAAAACGGTGTCGCAACGTTACGCAGAGAACAGAAATGTCATCGCAACGTTACGCAGAGAACAGAAATGTCATCGCAACGTTACGCAGAGAACAGAAATGTCATCGCAACGTTACGCAGAGAACAGAAATGTCATCGCAACGTTACGCAGAGAACAGAAATGTCATCGCAACGTTACGCAGAGAACAGAAATGTCATCGCAACGTTACGCAGAGAACAGAAATGTCATCACAACGTTACGCAGAGAACAGAAATGTCATCGCAACGTTACGCAGAGAACAGAAATGTCATCGCAACGTTACGCAGAGAACAGAAATGCCTTCGCAACGTTGCGCAGAGAACAAAAATGCCTTCGCAACATTACGACAAGAACAAAAATGCCTTCGCAACATTACGACAAGAACAAAAATGCCTTCGCAACATTACGACAAGAACAAAAATGCCTTCGCAACATTACGACAAGAACAAAAATGCCTTCGCAACATTACGACAAGAACAAAAATGCCTTCGCAACATTACGACAAGAACAAAAATGCCTTCGCAACATTACGACAAGAACAAAAATGCCTTCGCAACATTACGACAAGAACAAAAATGCCTTCGCAACATTACGACAAGAACAAAAATGCCTTCGCAACATTACGACAAGAACAAAAATGCCTTCGCAACATTACGACAAGAACAAAAATGCCTTCGCAACATTACGACAAGAACAAAAATGCCTTCGCAACATTACGGCAAGAACAAAAATACCTTCGCAACATTACGACAAGAACAAAAATGCCTTCGCAACATTACGACAAGAACAAAAATGCCTTCGCAACGTTACAAGAACAAAAATGCCTTCGCAACATTTCGACGAGGTCAAAAGTGCAGTCGAAAGTGCAGTCGAATTCTACTATTATGAGAATTTAAATCACTTAATATTTTCACTTTGTCGTCTATCTGTCCGTCTGTATACATTCAGCATTTTTGATTTTAGAGATATATGCTTAAAAAAAAATTGGATCGGATAGGTATTGATGAAATGTTACAATTTTCACTTTTGGCATTCCCAAGAAGTTTAAATTGCACCTTCTAATGGTGGAAAAAAGTTGAAAATTGCAAAATTTCCAACGAATATTACAAAACGTGTATTTATACTAGAAATCTGAATTTTTGGTCTTTGAAATTTGGGTTGGTGGATAATTGAGAAATTCTTTTTGCATTGCATGGGTACTAAAATATTATGATTCACATTTTTTAAATTTTCACGAGGTTTTTAGGAATATTACAAGTGATCTTTTTATCCTAGAAATTTTGAATTTTGGTGTTAGAATGTGATTGGTCAAGAGGTTTACATTGGTAGCAATGATTTACCTTTTTATCCCTAGGAGTGTGAAAGAATAGAACATTTTGATTTTAAGGGATTAATTAAAAACTTCTCTTTCTGAGTCAATAAGCATTAATAAAATATTTACATTTTCCCAATCATCCAAAATTCGACTGAAAAAATGTGAAAAAGCCGGTGAATACGTAAAATTTCGTTCTCTTTGTAAATGAGCATTCACATTAGCCAGAGGCGATATATGTTTTTCTAATTGAAAAAAAAGCTGAAAAGATTTTTTGACAACTCTTGTACCACCATATCAATCACAAATTGCGTCTTCCGTTCGTCCCTCCCCCCTCCCGACAAAGGTAAGAGTTAAATTTAAGGGTAGTCGATCATAACGAGTGCCATATGTCAAACGAAACCTTATGACAAAAAGAATGTTAATTAGCAACCCAAAGCTATTCCTTTCCCCCAGGGCCGGTTTGATGACAGCATGACCAAGCCAATCACCGTCAGTACAACTTAGAGAAGTTGATGCAGCACAAAGAACCACGGGCTCTTCTCAAAACGTTTTTGTCTTCGAGATTTACAGTCGTCTTCGAGCGAATAGCAGATCTCGACGTTAAGTCTGTTGTGAATAGCTGCTTCTCTTCTACGAAACTAATTAAATTATAAATGTTACATCCAGTGGTGAAAGTAGGCCAGTACGCCTCAGTACTCGGTACCGGCAAGAAATTATTTCCCGATACGGCGAACCGGTAAAACATTTTTCAGTAGTGGTCATTAATGATTTCTTTCACACTTTGGTGCTCTTTCAACCGAAAATTTAATTAAAATAAGCGAATCGTTCCTGTTAAGAAAAATTCTTCGATTTTTAATTGCATTATTTCAGTTTAGCATAATTCCGAGTCTACAAAAAAAATAAATGGACAGCGGAGGGGGGGGGGGGCACCGCCGAGAAAGAAGATCTGGACTTCCATTGAAAACTCTAAGACCCTTCTCTGTCCTACGTGTTGTGAATGAATGAATAAATGAATTATTTGAAGTGAATTAATAAAACGTGAAAGTTGAATCCACAGTTCATTAGTTTTTACTGGATAATTTACATTATTTTGCAACGTGGACATTTGTACGTGTATATTAGGAATTCCGTGGCGTAAATCAACTATGAATTTCTCTACAGTCAAGCATCAGAAATCTAGGAACAGCTTCAGTGGCAGTGCAAAAGAAGTGCTGCCATCTATTTTTGATACTGTACACTATAAGTCTTTTGTTTTAAACAACAGTGTCTTATGAAGAAAACTTTCATTTTAAATTTACAAAAATATCTTTCCAGCTTTAAAATTCAGAAGATAAGTTGAACAACTATCCTCTTTGAAGGCTTTTTTCTGTCATGTCTCAAATATTTGAATGTGTAAACAATAGAACTTCTAACAGAAAATTAAATATGATGTTTTATGAGATCAATTGGGCTTAATCTTCTCGATACATTGAATATTTAACACTTGTTACCTACCTGAAAAACAAATTGATTGGAATCTACCTGGTATAATTTTTAATTCCTGCCACCAAAATTGTTTTCAGGTGATTAAAATGTTTTTTTTACTGTAAATGCATGTTTATTATAAGAGAATAATGAGTTTAAAAAAAAAATTACCCCCTCAAGCAGCTGCTTGCCACACAGAGGTCTGACAGGAGCCTGTCAGTTTATATGCCATAGTAGAAGGTCTGAGAGGATGGCAAGACCTCAGCAGAAAAACGACACAACAGCCATGCCTTACCCGGGACTCGAACCCAGGTCCCTTATATCAGTACCCAAGCGCGCTAACCACTCGGCCATGGGACTGCTAATGAGCTTACAAAAAGTAAAAAAAAAAATAACTTCATCGCAAAAGACTTTGTAGTTCGTAAAATAAATAATCAATATACTGAATCTGGCCCTATTCTGCCGCTTTTTTGACCAAACAATTTTAAATGAAAGAAGAAACGATTCTGCTAATTCATAGCACTTATTAAAAAGTATAATTTAATTTTTAGCTCGTTTTTAGCAAAAAGGAGCTAATGTTTTCCTTTTTGTCGTTTATCAGCAGACATCGAACATTTTTAGGTTTAGAGATAAATTTAAATTTTTTTTGGATTGTATAGGAATTGATGATTAATATTGCGATTCGCACTTTTGGTACCTTCTTTTAGCTATAATTGCACCCTGTAACGTGAAAAATTTTAAAATTGCTAAAAAGTATTGCAAGCGATATAACTGCTTTAGAATTTTGGTTTGTGAAATGTAAACGTCATGAAGTTTGCATAAACAACATCGTTTTTCCTCTTTACACCAAAATGGGGTGGGAAAACGTAACTTTTTTTTTTGTTTTAAGAGATATCTGTTCGTTTTTGGAGAAAATTTGAAATTTCTTTTTGAGCCGGATGCGTACTGATAAACTCTTGCGATTCTCACTTTTGGAATCTCCCAAAAGCTTTAATTGTGCTCTGAGGGTGGAAAATTTCAAAATTTTATAGGAATTTTGTAAACGACCTATTTGGGCTACACATTTGACACTTTAGTGGTGCAATGTGATGATTAAGGGTTTACATTGGCAGTAACAATTTGTCACCTCACCTCAGGGTGGGTGGGAAATTGCAATTTTTGTTTTGAGAGATTAATGAAAAATTCTTTTGAATTGAATAGGTATAAAAGAAATACGATGATTCATAGTTTTCAAATCCTCCAACTGGCCTTTACCATTGTTAAAGGCGCTAAATGTAAAAAATATATATATAACTTGAAGTAATATAGCAAACGATATATTTATGCTAGAAATTAGAAATTCCGGATCTTTCAATAATATCTCAATTAAGCAATGATAAATATTTTTATTTTGCATACACTGGATTATTTGGCTTCTAACACACGAGAATAAGAAAATCCAATTTTTTTTTTTTCATTTTAAGGGATAAATAAGTATTCTTCTTGTGTTTATAGGACTAATAATGTTGGGTTGATGCAAAAGTTATGGGAAAATACCTGAACCAGGCGATTGTAAGAAAATGTACAGCGGTCTTGTAAACAACGTGAAAGACAGCGCATGCGTAGACGGTATCTAATGACGTCATGTACCTACATTTAGTAGGTACAAATAGTAACAAGCATTTCGCAATGTCGACGCAAGATACTATGTGTGTGTATTTCTTCCATCGTGCTGTACGAATTCAGAAATGGTGTCGGTGTTCAGAGTGTTTGCGTAAATTGTGCAAAGCTAATGGAGACAAAGTCATCTCTAAAAGCTCCTGTTACCGATGGTATGACAAGTTCTAGTCATATGACTTTCAGCTTGGAAACGAATTTCGAAGTAGCCAGCCTGTGGAGCTAAGAGACTGTGGAGCTAAGAGATGACGGTTTAAAAAGCCCTGCTGAATGAAAAGCCATGTCGAACATCCATGGAATAGATACAGCTACTGAACAGCAATTAGTCCTTTGTCGTTTGACATTTGCGAAATCTGGGTTATGTGCAAAAACTGGATACCGGGATCCCACATTAGTTGCAACAGCAGAACATGGTGGTTCACTATATTGCATGTGCTTCATTGATTGCTCAGCAAAAGGCCGATGGTTTCCTTGACAGAATGATCACAGGGTATGAAAACTGGATTGTTCATGATAAGATTGTCCGTACGGCAAAACCGTTCGGTTTTGCTCGTTTGCAACGTGATGCTCTGTTGTTGGTGGGATTGCACGAGTATCACCACTATGAGCTGTTAATTCCAAACTATCAACTTGGATGTCTAATGTTAGTAGTTGGAACGCTTAAGTGCTGCACTGAAAGCTAAACGTCTGGCGTAGGTAAACAGAAAAGATGACGTGTTTCACCAGGATAACGCAATGTTCGGTTAGGGACACAGCAGAAGCTGCGGCATTTGGACTAGGAAATAATGACATCTTCTCGATATTCGCCTGACCTGGTTCCATCAGATTTCTATCTGTTCTGATCCCTGAACAATTTCATTTCCAATAGAAAGTTTGGGAATGGCTATGAGGTGAAGAATTGCATTGCCGACTTTGTTGCACGATAAACAAAAATTTTAGAGGAAGGGCATCGACAAACTTATAAATCATTGGAACATGATTATATTTCATAATGGTAATTAAGATTTTGATTAAATAACGCATTGGGTAATCATGGGAGTGATTATTCTTGCATGTCTCACATTTTCCAATTACTTTTGCATCAATCCATATACGTATTACCATTTACATTTTCCAATCAGCCATTAGTACGGTTTATTACTGTTAAAGATGCAAAATTTGCAAAATGAATTACTTCATTTTCTCCGAAAACGAGCATCCCATATTCGCCAGTGGCCATATCTTTATGGTAATAAATACTTTCTTGATTCCTAAAAAAAATATTTTTTTTCAGTTCATTTCTAATCAAAAATGTATATTGTCGTTTAAAAGTAGTGAATTTTTCCTGAGGTTCATTAAGAATATAATTTTTTTCTTAGTGGCCCTTCGCTTAGTTTGGGTTAGACGAGCATGTTCTATACCATGTATGAAGAATCAAACAAAATGTTAAAAACTGCCAATTGGTTTTGTATGTTAGAAATATTTATGTTGTGTTGGTTCCTGACATGCAAAATTATTTCAAGTATAACGTTTTTTTATCCTCTTGATGTAGAGTTAAATCTGACTTCTCTCATATATATATTTTATCAACTTAAATTAATTTAATTTAAGAGAAAATATAGAAATAGAATTTTGAAAGCAGGTAGAAAAAGGATGCATTTAAATAGTTTTTAAAGATCAAATAAAAATGTGTACAAAAATTTATAATTATTTTTAAAACTTTTTAGCCTGGGATTTAAAAATAAACAGGTAAGAAGAGAATTCTAACTGAAACGCTTTGATCTTTTTACACTTGTAAATAGTTTCTCGATATTTGATTTGCTCACTCTAAACTAAAAAAAATATAATATTTAAATAACGGTAAAGTGAAATAACGGTTTCCCTTTATATAGAATATTGTACTAAAGTATAAGCATATAAATTAAAGAAACAATATCATGTTTCTAGCTACCTTAAAATCGAAAAGAAAATAACACTTCTGCATTAAAATGCAACTAATGTAAATTAAAATAAAAACGTTTCGTGAAACAATGAGGTTGATATGTTTTGCTGTAATCTGAATAAAAAAGCTTTATGAGGTAGAATGTAGAATTTTTAATATATGTAATATATGCATAATGTTACTTATGTAAAGGACATAAGTTCTTTTACATAACTGTTATTATTATAATTTGAAACATTCATGAAATGTGAAGCTTTTTTGTGCTGGAAACAAAAAATAGGAGGAATAAATTCGAAAATATTACGAGAACAGACTCAATTTCATTCGGAACGATACATGGTTGAAATACATTGTCACGAAGAATTGCCCACGCAAAAAAATATTAAGCTGCGGTTACAATTTTACCCATACGAAAAAAAAACGAAATTCAGAGGGAAAATGCTTCCTAAATTTCGATTACAACATGATGATTAAAATGCGTGAAATATTATTTATATAGTTAAGTATTTTACTTAACTGAATATTGCTTTTTAGCAACCTAACATAGTGCATTTATCTAATATATAAAGAAGAAAGTTTGTGTGTTTGTTTGATTATTTGTTTGTGCGATTGTTTATCTGTGTGTCTGTCCTCTTATCCACTCGTCCCCCTCCCCCCAGAAACGCTGGAGACAACAAACTTTGCAAGAACGTTTTCTTCACCCAGTGGAAGTGTATAAGCTATGTACAAACCAACTGGGGTCAACCAAAACCACTTTGGACCGGTTTGAATTTTGTCGAATACCCATAGATTTACCATTAACGGTTGAAAGTCACTCAGAATAACTGTTCCAACCAATAAATTTAAAGGAATGTATCAATTAATTACTTTCTGCTTTCGCGCTATAAAGTCATTGTTCAGTTTGTTGAGTAAAGAGCGCGAGTGTTTCTGTGGAAAGAGAAGTCCTTCTAAAGAAGAAAGAGCGAAACACGAGATTCCTTGTTGAAATGAAAGCTTCAAAAACAAAAAATTCATATTGGACCTTAAAATCATTTACTTAATTTGAAAAATATGTAAGAGTTAACAAACGCACATCTCATAAATATGTCAACTGATAAACGTTTGAAATTTAGCCTTAAGTGGCATAGTGATTAGGGAGCTAGCTACTCTTCCACCAGTAAACGAGCTTCATCTGATTTTGGAAGCAAAGCAGTTCGTTTCCAGCTCTAACTGAGGTAGTGACTTCGGTGTTATTAGGGCGTGTTCTTTTATGAGAAGGCTTGAAAAAGTTAGGAGTAGCTTCTAGGATCCTCCTCTGTCCTATATGCCTAAATGAAAAAAAATATTATGTTAAGAAAGAAATAATGCTTTTAATAATACATACATACATACAAAATCCTCATGCAGCCATGGGCTACGGAGATTCTATCAGACTGTGTAATTTTCCTCTCCAGACATGTCTGTCCTGAGCTACAGCTGCTGAATTTCGCCACTGGCCAATTCTAGCAAGGCCCTGTTTGACTCTGTCTGCCCATCGCATCCTAGGTCTCCCTATTTTTCTAAAACCCTTAGGCACATTGTTCATAATTCTGTTTGCCAATCTGCAGTTATGCATACTGGCAACATGGCCAAATCAACGCAGTCTCTCTCTATGCAAAATGTTGCTAAAGGAGTTTGATGACTCCTTCTTCTAACCTCATTATTACTTACAAAGTCAAACCACCTAATGGCCAAGATACTGCGCACTCATATAGAATCAAAGGCATCAAATTTCCTGTTATCCTGCTTACAAAGAGTCCATGATTCGATACCTTAACTAACCGTAGAAAGAACCAAACTATTATACAGCCTAATTTTATTCTTTAGGTGTACACGCCTATTTTTCCCCACTAAATTCAATTTAATTTATTATTCCACTTTTAATTTCGTACAATTTACATTTAATGTAATTTGCGTTCACGCATAACGAAAAATTATTAATTTATTTCAGTTGTATTTGTTTTTATTACATTGGTTTTGTTATACATTTGTTAAGTAATAAAATGTATAATATTCTTAAACATTTATTTGTTATTTCAAGTAAAATTTGGAATATTAACCATCCACAAGAGTATCAAACTCATGTGTGGAATTGTAGTTTTATGAGAAATACAATTTAATTAACATTTATTTATTTCTAACTAAGAATTAACTTTCACAATTTATAATGACTATTGATTCATAAATAGTACCAATATTCATTACCTTTATATATAACAGCAAGTATACAATAATTTAATCATTTTTCTTAAGTAATTTTCAGGATCAATAATTTCATCAATCCATATTTTAATAATTTGGAAAATTTATATATTTTAGTCTCATTTTTTTATTATTCCCGGTAATCTGTATTCCCGGCAAACACAAATGTTTAAAAAAAATCCAAAACCTTTAAAGAATCATGTCTGCTCCATTGCAGCAAGGCCCTTGATATTAATATATAATTGGTCCGAAACTTTATTCATCTCTGAAAGCAGTACGTAAATGTTTGATGTATAAAATTTCAAAACTATACATATTATTATTAATTACAGACGGAGTCGCTTTTGCCAAGATACCAGATGAGATTACTTTTCGTAAACAAAGCTGTTGGTAAGTTGCCAGCAAACCCCTAACTTCTTTGCTAGTACGTACATTTGAAATTTAATACAAAGAAACAAATTACCCTGTGTGTGCTTCTAAGATTTCATGCAAAGTTCACATGTAGTTTTCCTGAATTTCTATTTTTATCATCTAATACTTAAAGGACAAAACTTTGCATCAATTGTTTTTAATATTTTCGTCGATCACTCACACGTAATGTCTGTGCACGGCAGAGAACATTATTTAGATATAATTTTGAAATCAGTGGGAGTGTAAATATTCACACACCTATATACATTATATGCATAAAAGCAGGCTCGGATCAAGAAAAAAATTAAAAATAAAAGGAGGCCAAGCTATTAGAATGAAAAGCGAGGGAAGAGCAGTAATGAATGGAATACCATTCGGGTAAAATATTTTTCATCCCCTTTTCATGGTCATTACAAATTTCTTAGAAAAAAAAAACGTGTATTACAGTCAACTCTCCTTAATTCGAACTTATGTATCACTAATTTTTCGTTAATTTATTTTTATACATTCCCAACCGATCCTTCTACATTTATTCTATTTTCTGTCTCTTGAACTCGAACCATATTTTCACTGACACAACGATACTTGAAATTTTATGAAAAATGAATCCTTTTTCGATCAGATTTTTCGTATGAAATTTTGGTTTGTTACTGGTGATGATAAGTTGCTGAAACCTTTACCAAGTGGACAAATCGATTCTCATTGCTACGCATTGAACCCACTGCTTGCAGGTGGACAGTGAATTTTATTTTCCATGCAGTGCTTCCATCGTCCCATACGACTGACAGATTCCCACATTCGTCATACTAAGTACTAATTTAATATTGGTTTAGACACAGTTTCTCTTGGTATAGCTTTAATGCACTGTAATACAATAGCAGCAAAGCGTAAGTTGAATGTATTGTCATTAAGTGATAAAGCAAAATTGATCAGAAATGTTGAAAGTAGGCGAAAGAAAAAAAAAGATATTGCCAAATAATTCGCAATTCATAGTAGTACTCTGTCAACCATTTTAAAGAACAGAGATATGATATTGAAAAAGATAGATTGCGAAAAAGAAAAAAAATTAAGATTGAGCCATGCAAATTTTTCTAACGTTAGCCAGTAAAATTGCTACAATGGTTTATTCAATGTAAGAACAAAATTATTCCAGTAGGTGCGAATCTATTGTGGATTCTGTAACTAGTTTTGAAATTGCTTATGGGTATTTTTAGCATATATTCGATAACTGGATTATTCTATAACTGGATTTTCTCTTTCCTTTGAGCTTCGATACTCAAGTACATATATCAATTCTTACTATATATATATTTAATTTTTCTATACAATACGTTCCTGTTAGTAGCATTCTTAAGGGACTTTGATTGGCCCTTCCCCCACCTACCTACCCAAACTAGATTCGGTCCTGCACACAAACATGTTCAGTACGCAACCAGTTACACCATACTCCTAAATTCTTGCGTAAAAAAACTGCTTAGATGATTTTCTAAGAAATGCAAAGAACAGTAAAACTTAATAATAAGTTGAAATACAAAATATTAAAAATAAAAATAAATACCCTCTCAAGCAGCTGCTTGCCACAGAAGTCTGACAGGAGCCTGTCAGTTTATATGCCATAGTAGGTCTGAGAGGATGGCAGGACCTCAGCAGAAAAACAACACACACATCCATGCCTTACCCGGGGGCTCGAACCCAGGTCCCTTAGATCAATAGCCAAGTGTGTTAACCACTTGGACATTTACAACTACGATTTCTGAATAATTTGTGGTGTTTAACCTTTAAGCAGTGCTTTTGTGCATATAATGGGTATAATTATCAGTTAACAAGACCAACTGGGAAACTTCTAGAATATAACCTATGAAAGCTTCCTGTCATGTTCCTGTTCAAAATATGTGTCTCTTGCACATGAGGCCATAGTTTAATGTCCCATCCATATGGTGGCTGATTTAGCCACATTAATACCCTATTTCCCACCGGGGACAGAAAGGAAGTTTGCGACGAGAATTCTCAATCCTTTTCGTGCAGATACTCGAATTAGAAAAAATCAGATTATGAGATTAGCACACTATCGACTGATCCAACTCCTTCTGACAACACTTCTTCTAAACCTCTTTAGTAACAAAAAAAAACATAAATTCTTGCATTTGCAAATTATTGTAATTTATTTATTACAACTTTAAAAGGGGTTAGGGTTAGGTCAGTTTTTAGCGCACCAGGCTCATAATCTGATGTCCCCAAGTTCGAGTCCGAACTGTGCTTAGTTTGAGATTTACCTCCGCTAACTCTCACCGTGTCCTCGGTGAGAAAGAGAGGACACCGTTGTTCTTGGGACGGCGCCCGTCCGTCCTATGAGACGTTATTGTGCAGGAGAACTATATCTTGTAGACAATTAAGAATACGTTCGATGGCCTTGAGAAGAAGCTCTCATCTGTCACCTAACAATTATCAGTGGATCTGCTAACACTCTATTCCCATCCTATCCAATTCTTATCCTCTGGGGTCTAGTGCATGCAATGGACTAGACCTCAGAGGATAAGAAATATTATATCAGAGGATAAAAAAAAATTTATCCCTCAGTGCACCAAAGTGCCACTGAGGGATAAAACAATTTAAATGAATATTTACACCACAACAGAAAACCTTATAACTAGATGCGGAATATATGTAATATTAAAATAAAATGCAATATAAAGATCATAAATTCCATTTACTGATTAAAAATATTTTGCATTTTCTCATGTAAGAAAAATTTTGTTTTCGAAATGTGTGTTTTATTCAGTGTTCTCAAATGATTGAATTTTATCTAACATTTAGTTATCCCACTTGTATCCGAAGCGAATGAAATGATTAACAGTTATATCAGCGGAGGAAATGAAATTTTTGCTGATAGATAGGAAATTCATACATCTGAAAAGCCAGTAGCACATCTTACCGGTGTAGATGTCAAACGAAAAATGATTGGTTAAATTTTAGTCACTCGTATGAACTTGGAAAAAAAGGTTTTGAAAATTTCGAAATGAAAGCAATCCTTTCTTGAAATCCATTACATGTAATTTCAATCCCCAGAACACTTACATTAATTTCCTTTTTCTCTCGGGACACTTTAATTTTCTGCCTTTGGAATCCTAATATTTCATTTTCTTTCGTCTTGAAACCTTAATCAAGAGGTATTAATAAAAATGGTAATAAAATTTATACTCGTTGTAGAACTAGCAGGCTTTACCTGTGTTGTCCAGGCCTTAAACTCCCTAAAATACAGTCTAAAACAACGTTCGTTAACCTTTTTTTTATTCATCACCCACTGTTATTATATTTTGTCATTTGAATTAATTCAACGCCCACTTTTTATATCAATTTAACATTATAATAGCATTTGATGAGTTCTTTAGCGCTCATCAAAAACCTTAAATCGCCCTTGTTGAAGGTCACTGGTCTAAAATATTTAGAAACACCCGACATTCAAGCTTTCGTTTGACCCACAACGTTACGATCGACCCACCCTACAATTTTCTCTTCTTGTTTTAGGCGTTGGAAAGGAGGAGCACAGCTTCTCGTACCCCACTTCGGAAGCTTTCATTTGAAAAATAATTTATTTTTGAGTAATCACTTACGTATGTCCCATTTTTATGGGGGGGTAAAGTTATGGGGTCAAACTCTTCCATTGGATTAAGTCGTAATGAGAGGAAGCCGTATACCGAAATCGATGGGCGAAATTGACTGAGTCGAAAGTGCGCCAGGCTAGAAACCTGCCGTTCACAGATTCAAGTCCCAATTATGCCGTGCAGCGGAGATAAGTTCCAACTGCCATTGAAATTTATCTCAGTAGCCCTTACCTTGCCCTCGGTGAGAAAGGGACACCGATAGACTTCAAAAGACTGCACTTTGTCGGATGGGACGTTAAGTCGTTGACCGTGTGCAGGAGAGCCGTACGTTGTTCATATTGAACAACGCGCTGAATGGCCTGGATGATAGGCTACCTTCTGTCTCTTAACAGCTGATAACCTTTTCTTTCTCCCGATCTTTTCTGAGCCCTTAGGGTCCGTACAATATGCCGATTATGTACAAAAAATGTTCTGCTCAGAGTAAAAATAACACAAACGAATTCGAAGAATGTACTGCTCATCATTTAAGACTTCCACATGGAGCCGTAAAACGTTTACGTGCCACATGGAGTGCGCCGTAAAGCTACAACAATGAGTAGAAGAATAGAGTATATTGGATACGTAGAGCAGAGGAAGGAGCTCACAATTTCTGTTGAGGAAAGCATCAGAGAACAATTTTTGTTAATCAAACTTTGAAGCCTTGCTATAACAACAACAGTTTTTTTCAAAGTGGGTAGCGATCTGAGAGCAGAAGAATAGACGTTGAAGCAAATATTTGCTATGTTGTCTCTCAGGAAGTCGAACTTTTTCTATGGATCCTCTCCACATCATTTACCTGATGCAGGAAAGAAAAGTGCTAATAGTATATTTTCGAGGAAAAGCTCGCAAAGAATTCCCATTTCGAGAGGAAAGATCTTTAGCATTTCGCATTTCTTTTTCTCGGTGATTTTCAGGAGCGTATTTCCCGCAATCTGCAAAGGCTTATTGTATTTTCCAAATATATTCAGTGATCAGAAAGAAGCTTTCATAGCGTGTGCAAAGGAAAATTTTAAGCAAATACATTACCTGGTCTTTGAAGTGTTGAAATCTTGTATTCTTCCCCAAAAAATGCAAGATTATCGATTTCGCATCAGAGCAAAAATGGTTCAGAGAAACTCTTCGCAAATCATTTTTTCATCAGTGAAACGTAAAATAGTCATAAACCTAGCAGGCTCAACAATTGTTTACTTTACAGTTTAACTTTTAGGCTCAGCTTATTTTCCTTCCCAATTGTTCGGATATTTGTTTTCTTTCAGAAACATTACGCAAGACATGAAATCCATAGACATATTGCAACCGGTAAAACAGCCGAGGCCAAATGTAAACCCCCTAGTGCCCGCAGGTCCATTGCAATCCGTAAAGGTTGAGGTTCAATGATAATTTCATGTTCCACAAGGCACGCACTACACTCTGGTACAGGGTATCGGATTCTCACGAATATAAAAGTAGGTTGTGTTACTTTACTTCTGAGAGGAACTTCATTGGCACACAATGGACCAAACGGCCAAACGGCCAGGTCACAAAGATCCCTAGCGCTCAGAGCTCAACAGAAAGGAACCCACTGAGCCTGACGTGAGGATTCAATAAGTCAAATGGGAGACTTCAATATGTAAAATGGACGCCTCCCATTATGGCCATTCAGCATGTTTTTTAACCTTAACAGGGTATTGTTCTCCTGCATGAGACCGTCATCATCGGAATGGGATATGTAGCCACAGCTTCATATCCCATTCCGACGGATGAGGGCCTTTACAAGCCTAACGTTTGCTTCCTTTCTCACCGAGGGCTGTGAGGGTGAAGAAAAGTGGGATAAATCTCAATACTGGCACAGCTGAAACTCGGACCTGGGAATACCAGTTCACGCGAATGGGACACTGCAATATTTGTGGAAATTATAAAGGTAGGAATTTCCCCAAAAAATCTTCGTTCCATTTTTTAGGAAATTAAACAGAAAAAATATAGCTATCTTTCCTTTTTCTTTTTTGAAAAAAATAAATAAATAAATAAACATTTTTATCTTCGATTGAATGGGTTAAACCAAAGTTATTAAACTAATATTAAAATGCAAACTGTCTTCATCTGATGGCGAAGGAATGGGGAGATAATATTCCACTTTTCCCCTCGTTTGTAACAATTTTAAAGTGATGGGAAGACAATAAACTATTGCAGTTTTAGGTTTTTCACAGTTTTAATTTTGAAATACGTTACTGACTCTCTGTTGCCTAAAAAATTAGCTCTGATATTTTATTTTATAAATTTATGCGGTAGTGTTTTGCTTGTACTTATAAACATGTAATTTATAAAAAAAGTACTTATTTAATTTGTATCCGTGTATTTTAATTTGAAGTTTATTCTAGTTGTAGATATAGACCATTAGATGGCGACACTTCCCAAGTACCCTCCATTATATAGAAGTTCTTTGCTAGCGGGCCACCTCCCGATGTCTTCTACATTAGTGGCTCCCAAACATACATTTCGGCGCCAAGGACCCCCTACGAAGTCTATTTCTTTCTTTGGACCCCCAGTGAAGTTGAACTTTTTCTATGGACTCCCAGTGAAGTCCAATTCTTCCTATGGATCCTCTTCGCATCATTACCTGATTCATTTTGTTTAAAATATTGATCCTCGCAAAGAGAACTTCCTGAAAATTCCAAGAATGGGATATATCTCTGAAAAGAAAGGTCTGAAAAGAAAGATTTATTGGTTATTCTGTGATTTGAATCTAAACATTTGAGTGAAGATATTAGATGCTTCAGAAATTTTTATGTCATCAACAGCCAATTGTAACTTGTAATCAACATGAGATAACCGGTGTTGCCATACTGAATTTACATAATTCCAGTTAAAGGCAATGAAACTTAACGAGGCAATGTAATGGTAATGAACGTACGATTTCCGCTAGAATTTTCTGAAATATTAAAAGTTGCTCGCAGGCTTCCATTACTATCTTCGCGGATCCCATTGGATGGGGAACAGCTGTTCCAGATAGTTTATCATCAAGCCCCAGCCGGTAGACCTGTAACAGCACAGGCGGCATTTTTTATGAACGGTAAATTTTCTAATAAAAACGACCATAGCTGAAGTAAGGGTGACTTCTTTTTCAACAAATGATGATCAAAGTAAAGAGTTATATAGTAAAAAACTACGTAATGAAACGATTTTAGACGGTTGTGAAGTCAAAAGCTCCACTTGAGGGCGAATCATTATGGAATGTTTGTTTGGAAATCGATGGTTTCTTTGTTTGCTTAAAAAATTTGTTTGCTTAAAAGGGAAAAAAAAATAATGAAAACTCATTCATCGTTGTTTTGTAAACATTACATAAACTCTTATTTCTCTCAAGATATTTTTTTCGGAATAAAATACTAATTTTCCCACTTACCCTTTGCGCACCTGCTCCGGTCAACCTTATATGAATCATTAAAAATCTAAACAAATTAAAAAATTTAAAATATAATTATCATCCTTTATGAGCCCTAAAAATAGAAAAGAAAACTAAAGTATATCGATGCTGCAATCAATCACTGAATTTGAATTCACTTCAAAGAAAGATAAGGCGCCGGCAGTCTTGTTGAATAGGTAAATTGGCGCCCTATCTTCTTTTGAAGTGAATACGAATCCATTGACTGATTGCACCATCGATACGTTTTAAGTTTATTTTCTACTTTTTAGGAAGCATATAGGAGAAACGTTTTTTTTTAATTTCGTAATTTGTTTGTATTTTTTTTTGTCACTTAAAATTTCTACCTTCAAAAACTTTCGTTTGACATATGACTGATAAATATCAACCATATTTTCCCCTTTTTGGAATCGTGTTTATATGTAGTCCATGATATTGGAAACGTCACAGGCTATAATTTGAGGTATAACTGGTTAAGGTCGACCCCCCCCCCCTAAATTTCCATTTCCTTTTTGGGGAGAGAGGGTAATGGCGGGCAGGAAACTTCGAAGTATTCTACGACGGTCCTTTTATGATCATTCATTTCACACATAACTGATAACTGTAGGCCCTCGCATTCGGAATATATAGTAAAAAAACGACTTTCACATTTCCCCTTTTTAGGGGGAAGAAATCAAGGGGTGCATTTTTATTGCCCAGAACTGTGAACGGCAGGTTTTTAAGCCAACGTCACAAACTTTCATTTGGCGTATAGCTTGTTACTTTCAACATTCGCGTTGTGCAGATATAGCGGAAAAATAATTTTCATATTTCCCCTTTTTTAGAGGCGAAGAAAGCATCTGGGTTCAGTTTTTTATAACCTATGCTCTCACCAGGTTAAAAGCTTCCATTTGACACATAAATAATTAAGTCCGTCCGTCGCATTCTAAAGATACGATGAAACAATTGTTTTGACAAATCCACAAACCGATAAATTGACAAAGAACAGCGAAAAGCAATAGTAAGACAGGTAAAAATAGAGTTATATGTCACGCACATTTAACAAATTAAGGCAGTGGTTACCAATATGTGATGAGCGACCTCATGTGGGGTCGAATAATTGCTTAGGAGCCGTAGAATTTTGTAAGAAAGTTTTATGATAAAAGTGAATTGATTTTAATTGTCAAAATGCCAGAGATCTATTGTTTAGTTCAGTGCATTGCTTTTAGAAACACAACCCTTTCAGATACAAGATCGAGTCATTCAATTAAAAAGTTTCTTCAGTCATTGCATCTCTCTCTATCTGTAAGATCATCCTGAACTATTTATTTGACAGGTCGTTTGAAGTCTGAGTGCTAAATGATCTCTCATCATGGAAACCTATTTCAGCAGGAGTCCTTCAGGGTTCTCTCCTCGGTCCACCCCTATTCAATATCTATATTTCTGATTTATAAACAGTGGATCAAATCAAAACTGCTACATATACTGATGACACAGCATTCCTCTCTTCCTGCTTATCACTGGAAATCGCATGAAAAAAAAGGCAAAATACCTTACACACTTTTGAGGATTGGTGCATGAAATGGCGCATCAAGATCAACACTGACAAGTGCACAGCTTTATCGGTGTTGTCGGTTTTGCAGATGATGTCAATGTGCATCTTTGATAAGCTGATAGTGTGTAAGGACTCGGCAAAATATCTTGATGTCACGATCAACCAAAGAGTCACATGGGATGAACACATTTCCTCTGTTGTACATAAGGCAGTTTAATGAAGTTTACGTTGTATTCACTTATCTCCAGAAGATTTAATCTGTCAATCGGTAACAAGTTGACAATCTATCATATGATTCTAAAACCTATAATTCTTTATGCTGCTCTAGTTTGGGATCATTGCTCACAAGTAAATATCAAGAGACTTCAGACTTTCCGAAATCAAATTTTGAGATCAGCTATGGCCGCATCATGGTTTGTGAGAAATACGATCATTCACCGATATCTTAATGTGTTATCAGTACATGAATACATCAAAGCCCTGGCAATCAAGTGCTTTCAAAAAGCAGAAAATCACCGAAATCAGCTTATCTCTAGTACAGTCGCTAAAAAGCTACCAGATATTTTTTCTGAATTCTGTAATCAACCATAGTGTTCGGATATTATTGAGCGACTGTACCATCAACTATGATGCTTCTGTTCAACAAAAGTATAAAAGATGCAAGACTGATTTAAATTAGTTTACTACTTTATCTGATTGTCATTGTAAAAGCGTTTTGCTCCATTTTGATTTATTTTGAATATTTTGCTAATGCCATAGGCAATATATCAGATGAAAAAGGGTACCAGCTCGGTACTATGGCGTAATGATCAATAATGATCTCTGATCTCATTGCATCCTTTGCACGATTTCGAGTTAAGCGCTGTTGGTTCTTGACAGTTGGCAACACTGTCACGTGCATTTCGAGTTGATTTATCTGCCCGCCAAATCTAAACAATTAATATTCATTTCCAATGTGCATATATTTTGGAGAGCGCGATGAATTCTTTGCTGAGAACCCCAGGGCTCCTTTTAAGACTTAATATTATTCGATGCAATTTTTTACTAGGTGTAGACACGTACTCAGGATTTAGTTTTTTTTTGAGGGGTGGTCCGATAATTTGGTTTAGAAGGAGTTAAAGAATAAGATTCGGGTCCTGAGGATAATACTTGAGTAGGTTTCCAATTACTCTAATAGTCCACCGAACAGAAAAGGTCAAAATGATATTCTATATGGAATAAGATTTCAGAGTTGTGTGTTTTAAATCTATTTTTAGTGTCGGATATAAAATATCGGGTTAAAATAAAATCAAAGACGAATCACACTGTTTCAGAATTTCAGACACTGTTTTGGATTTCAAAGCAGGTAGACAAGTTGAGATTTCGTATAAGATGACTGAATTTTTGAAAGGGGTGGAGTCCAGACCCCTCCCACCCCTGAAAATTTTGAAGCGATTCTTAGACGGTTGGACCGACATTAAAAGCGCCACTGGAGGGCGAGCCATTATGGAAAGTTTCTTTGCGAATCCCTGGATTATGGTATTCAGGTTCGAAATGATTATGATAATTGCGATGAATATCATAATATGGTATTCATTGAAAATGTTACCGGTGCAATGTACAAAACATCGGTGGTAGTAATAGTTGACAAACGATTGTCATTATGCACAACATACGTAATATAAATCTGTAATTAGTAATCTGAAAATGAATAAATGGAATTTCTTTTGATGAATAATTAATTAATTAAGCTGCGTTTCTCAGTATTTTTTGCAAGTGATCTCATCATAAAGTATTTCACATATATAGTCGTAATTTCTTTAAAAGTAGATTGTGCTTCATGTTTATTAATACGTAATTTTAACCCTTGAAAGTTGAGTTTAAAATTTAGAATTTCGCTGCTGAGTGAGTATGTAACTGACTAAAATTATTTTTTCCTCACCCCGATGACAGAAATTCACAAGTTTAAATTTAGCTTCTAATAACTTTATTTTGTTAATTAAAATATCTTATAGCAAAATCAATAGATATGCGACCATTTTTAAAATCTAAATTATTAACAAATATTTATTTTTAATTCTGATACTCAACCGCAAAGATGGTTAAAAAGATCAATTAAGAAAAAGTACCTAAATGTGATGATTTAGTTTACACAGAGTGATTCAAAAATTTATTACTCAGTAACTAGGTTATATGTATGATAGGGTGGGCCGAAAAATTTCAAAATTTTTTTCAAGTCGTAATACCGCGGAAAGGTTGCGAAGTGGGGAGACTAAAAAGGGGTAAAAAAAGAAATAAAATCAGTTTATATCTTCCGGTCGCGCATGTGCTCTAAAGTTTGCCGAAATTTGGAAAAATTGACATTCTTACGATAATTTTTAACATTTTTAAATTAGCCTCTTCCCGAATGTGATAGCTCAAATTCTTATGTATTAGAACCACAGAAAATAATGTTTAAATATTACTTAAATCCATCAACATCTTCTGGTCGCGCATTGCCTTCAAAAATTAATGAAATTTTGAAAAAAATTTACAAATATAGGTAGATCACAGTTCAAGGAAAAAAAAACACTAACAACTTACATGTTCTTTATATTTGTTCTTTATTGAATACAAGTGAGTCTAGCTCATTCGAAAAGGTTCCGTAGAGTAAAAAAGGAAGAGCATTACTCGCTAATTCAAGAACCTGGTTCAGTCTACATCGGCCATGTTACTCCAACTTATGGAAGTTCTGAAGATATTGTCACTTCTATTATTTCTTATCTGTCTGGTCGTGGTATTTCTCTTGAAAAATTAGTTGTCATATTATGTGATGGCACTGCTGTTAATACAGGTTGGAAAAACGGTCTGATTCGCCGAATCGAAATACATTTGGGGAAACCGTTACAATAGGCAGTTTGCCTTCTCCATTTCAATGAACTGACATTCCGGCATCTATTTAAACACCTAGACGGTAAATCAACGGGTCCGAAATCTTTGAGAGGGCCAATCGGTGAAAAGCTAAGTGGCTGCGAAAAACGTCTAGTGATTGGCTTCAAGAGTATTGGCTGTCAGATCCCCACAATAGACAGAAGTATACTAAGTAAGGATCAGCAATATCTACTCGATATTTCCATGAAAATAAAGTCGGAAAACTGTAAAGAGGATTTGGCTGTACGAGATCCTGGTCCCTTGTCACACTCGAGGTGGTTGACAACAGCAAATCGAACTCTCAGATTGTACTTAAGGGAAGAAAGTCCCACACCTGAACTTCAAGAAATAGTTGTATTTATTTTGAAGTCCAACATACCAATGTGGTTTAGTATTAAAACAAGTAAATACTTTACAGAGGGACCAAAATTTGTGTACCAATCAATACAATCTTCAAGGTACCTGCCTGAAGATTTACGTAATATTGTCGACCCTGTGATCGAACGAAATGGCTTTTTCGCTCATCCAGAACATTTAATGTTAGCCATGACACAAGATAATACAAAAACACATAAGAGAGCTCGGACTTCGACGAATTCTAAAGGCGAGACAGTTAGATCAAAAGAGAACAACTATCAGAACATTCATGCCGTCAAAACTCAATTTCAAGGCTCAAGACTACTAGGAAACAATTAACTGGATGGACTGTGATTTATCTTCTCCCCCATTATTAAAAGATATCAGTGACGATGAGATTAAATCACATATTCAAAGTGACTCAGTCCCTAATTGGGATATAACATTCAAGACATTCCCAGTTCACACTCAAGCAGTTGAACGATGTGTGAAACTCGTGACAGAAGCCTCAAGAAAAGTTTGCGGAGCTGAGTCTAGGGATGGTTTTATCAGAACGACTCAGCTGTCAGTGTCAGCCATGCCTAACTTCGCCCATAAATCAGATTTCAAAGTACCTTCAGCTAAGAATGAGTGAAAACGGAGATGTTCAATTGTTCAACATGAATTTCTTGGACTTACGACTCTTCATACAAAAACTTAGTTTTTTCAATAAAAAATATGTTTATAAATATTACTAATGGTCTAAAATAATTTGTTTTTAAACATTTAAACTTGCATTCAATAAAGAATATAATATAAAGAACATGTAAGTTGTTAGTGTTTTTTTTTTCCTTGAACTGTGATCTACCTTTATATGTAATTTTTTTCCAAAATTTCATTAATTTGTGAAGGCAATGCGCGAACGGAAGATGTTGATGGAGTTAAATAATATTTCAACATGTTTTTCTGTGGTTCCAATACATAAGAATTTGAGCTATTACATTCGGGAAGAGGCTAATGTAAAAATGTTAAAAATTATCGTAAAAATGTGAATTTTTCCAAATTTCGGCAAACTTTAGAGCACATGCGCGACCGGAAGATATAAACAGATTTTATTTCTTTTTTTACCCCTTTTTAGTCTCCCCAATTCGCATCTTTTCCGCGGTATTACGACTAGAAAACACACACATGCACACATTTTTTCGGCCCACCCTAATGTATGAACATGTAGTCAAACACATTTTGTAGAGTTATCCTTAATAACTGTGATAATTCCTTACAAATTGGTTTCTACTACATGTTCATATATAACCTAGTTGCTGAGAAATAAATTTTTGAATGTTTTCAATTCTTTTTGAATCACCCTGTATTTATTTCTTTACCTGGCGTAATATCAAAATAAAACGATATATTAGTTAGCAAATCATTTTAACCTTTTCCTTTAGTTAATTTTTTTAATTTCAAACATTTTTTTATTTCAGAAGCCAGTTTGTTCTTTTGCAAACCAGTCTAGTTGCTTTGTGTACGCTCCTAAACTTCAGAACACTCACACTTTTTTCAAGAAACACATCTCTCCGCACACGCAAAGATCTCATCCAAAGCAAACATCGTCACCTTCCAAACGAAACACATTTTCATACTTTCTCCTGGCTCTCCTCTTCGCCACCATCAGAGAGCCACTTTTTCCTGGCTCTCTGGATTCTCTACCTTCTCACACACTCTTCTGGCTTCTAGCTTCCTGGCCACTTCTCTGACGCAAAGTTCTCCTGATTCCCTGGCTCCTTCTCGCCCACAATTTTCTGTTGGCTTCCTGGCTTCTTCTCTCTCACAAAGTTTTCTGGCTCCTTGGCTCTTTCTCTCCTACATCTTTTTCCTGGTTCCTCTGCCAGTCTCTCCCATAACTTTCTCCTGGTTTCCCACTGCATCTTTTCTATTCAGACCACTCCGTGTTTTTCTCAAAAAAGAAGATTCTGTAGCGCTCTTTCTCAAACTATGGTCCGCTGGTCACCAAATGGTCAGTATGCGGTTTCAGGGAGAAAAGCAATGAAGCATTTTTTTTTATCTTACATACATCACAAAACTAAAATATAACTCCTACTGATATGAAATAATTATTATCAGATTAGAAATTAATTGTATTATATATATACACTACATATGACATTAAAAAATAAAATAATTTAATTAAAAATATGAAAAATCATTGTTTAAAAAATTTAATTGATGGATAGAAAAAGTGGTTTGTTTTAAATTTAACTCTAATTTTACTCCTATTTGCAGAAAAAAGCGCACTAGAATGCTATAACAACTAAGTAGTCTGCATGTTCGAGGCCACCCAGAAGTGCCCCGCGGTTGCCGGAAGTTTGAGAAAGGCTACTCTACCGAAATCAATGCTTTCTCTCCAATGGATCCCTGCTACCATTGATTTTATTCGCATTAATTCTTCCGATGTTCGTGCGAAAGTGGATGTGGCATTTGAACTGCTTCGAGCGAAACTGTGTTGTGTTTCTGATTGATTCTTGCCCTATTTCCCACTGGTCTTTCTCCCCTTCTAGTTCTCTCTCCGCTCTTGTTCCTGCGTGACGAGCCCCAATTGTGCTGGCTCATTCCTAACTTTTCTTCCCTTTTAAATTCATTCATTCATTGCCTGCTACTGTTGCCAGTGGGGAAAGAAGTTTTTCGTAAACTTAAGCTCATTATAATGTATTTAAAGTCAACCAGTCGCGGACTGGGAAATGGAAACGTTTCTGGAAATCATCAATGGACCGGGCTCCGGATACCTACCACACATGAGCGCCCTCTGAAACGTTTTTCGTCCTGGAGTAGGAATTACTCCAATCCTGAATTGAGGACAAGTATGGGGGTGGTGGTTGAGCAAAGTATACGTTTTTGATAGGGGGTCTGGGTGTATGGATTATTCCCCAATAGGAGGCTATCACTCCAGGAGGAGAACCAATTTCTAGAGTATTTTCGCAGCTGACAGGGTTCTCACAGTAATCATGAGATTATAAAAATAACGAAATTGGCTTTCCTGCAACCAAAAATTATTGAAATAGCTTGAAAATTTGCCTTTCAAGTTCATAAGAGAAGGAGTTGTAATTTTATGTTTTTCGAAACCTCAAATCGGATTCATTCTGAAACATATTATTTTCTTCCATTTTTCGACATTTCAGCGTTATTTGCGTCGTTATTAGTAATAAAAGATACATTTAAGTTAACTAAAATGTCCTTCTCTATATACAGGGTGTCTCAAAAATATAGGTACAAACTTTTAGGGGAAGTAGATGACATCTAAAGGAATGAGAATTGCATAGGAACCCGTAACCGGAAACGTCACCGTAAGTCAATAGGCGGCGCTGTTCATCAGTGCGCTAGAGGGATAATTTCGGATTTCCTCATTCGAGCGGTAGTCGGCTTACGAAGAGCATGCAAAGGTATTCGAACAGGGAGCTGGCAGACATGCACTTAGTCTAGGAATAGCTGAGGACAACGGACGAGCCGCTCAACGAATGTATGAAGAACACTTCCCACACAGACATGTACCGGGCCACCATTTGTTTGCATGTGCGCATCAAAATTTGTGTGATTATGGGTCATTAAGAGGTAGAAGAGGTGAGGGCAGGCCACGATCGATGCGTACTCCCACCATGGAAGAAAGTGTGTTGGATGCCGTGGAGACTAATCCTAGTACAGCACACGTGCTGTTGCCTCTGCCTTAGGATTGTCTCGTTGCAGAGTACAGCGTGTTTTGCACGATGAGTCCTTACACCCCTTTCATCTCCAAAGGGTTCAATTACTTCTCCCTGCAGATCATCCTGCACGTGTGCGTTTTGCACAGTGGTATCTCCAAGAAAGTGCCCAAGATGTGATTTTCCCAGCTTATGTTTTGTTTACTGATGAGGCCAGTTTCACTCGGGATGACGTATTCAATCAGCACAATGCGCATTTGTGGACTCACAAGAACCCCGACAGTGTGCTCACCCATGTGGCGCAACATCGTTTCGCAGTAAATGTGTGGTCAGGTTTGGTCGGCGACTGCTTTGTCGGGCCATACCGATTACCATTCCGCATGACCTCTACGAAGCATCTGATCTTTCTGAAACAGGTTCTACCAGGCAAACTTGTCCATGTTCCAGCAAATGTGAGATGCAACATGTGGTTTCAACATGATGGGGCGCCTCCCCATTATGGAAGGTGTGTTCATGTGCATTTGAACATGTCTTTTGGGCGACGATGGATTGGGCGTGCTGGACCAGTTGCCTGCCTGGCCCCCACGCTCACCTGATTTAACGAGCGTTGATTTCTTTCTGTGGGGGGAGGGGGGGCTCAAAGCTATCGTGAATGAATCGCCTGTGGAGTCTGACATGGATCTCGTGGCAAGGCTCGTCTGCGCTGCTGCTGCTATCAAAAAAACTCCAGGTGTGTTCGACCGTGTCCGGCAATCAATGCTCCGTCGGTGTCACGCATGCATCGCTTCTCATGGTGGAAACTTCGAGCATCTGCTGTAACATTATGAAATGTATCATCTAGTGCGCCATTTGTAATAATTACGTCCAATAAATGTTTTCCCATTAGTCACTGTCTTGTGTCCTTTCAGATCTTGTACCTCTACTACCACTTTCCCATGACGTTTACGGTTATGGTTTTTTATGCAATTCTCATTCCTTTAGATGTTATCTACTTCCCCTAAAAGTTTGTACCTATATTTTTGAGACACCCTGTAGATAAACTTCTAATTTTATTTTTGGATAATAAATTCCTCAGTTTTTTATTTATGTTTTTTATGCAAGAAAAGATTCGCTCACATGCAACCTGGGTGAATTCCAGTGTAATAACATATTGATATGCCATATAAGTATTGCTATAAGCACTATAATGTAAAGTGAATTTACTTACACAATACCTGGAAACAGGGTAAATACATTGCTCAAAGTGGAAATCACAACGTTAAGAAGGAATGGAAAAATAGATATTTAAATCACAGGAGGCAATCTGTCATCGGAAATATGTAAATCATCAAAGTTCCGCACGAATGGACACGTGACACCTAGCCAAGCAAATGGATAAATTCCGGGGCCCACGAGCTCGTATAACAAATAGCACGCCCAAAAGTGAGGTTGAAGTGCATGCTGCGAAAATGTTCGGAACATGCTTTGGTGACGATGGCGGAACCCTTATTCATAATTGAGACCTTCTGAGAGAGAGTGAATCGTCGATATGCAAGAGCTCGAATTGCGCCTTCGGGTATTCACAGCACACATGGGAGCAATGTCAGCACAGCACCACTCACATAACATCATGGGCACCAAATAACACAAAGAACAGGTATGGGACCGCAGACCACACCACAAGGTGTGAAGATCGCATGCTCCATTCACAATCCTTTCACCACAGAGACTGTGCTGCAGAGTGATTTACGGACCGTTATAGTTACCATGGTCTCCACGCAAACCATTAGACAATGTTTGCATTATGCAAGAATTACGGGGACATTTTCAGGTAGCACCTGCCATTGCAGTGACATCACCGATTATGCCGTCTCCACTGGTGTTGAGCGAGACAATATGGAACTATAGAATTGAGGATAGTGTTGTTTCTCAGACGAGTCTGTTTCAGCATGCCAGACGGCCGTTTTTCCGCATGGCGTCAGCATCGTCAACGACATGAGGAAGCCTATTCTATTAGTCGCCATACGGCTTCCCATGTGGTACAATAGTATGGAGTGGCATCCCATATGGTGGCTGGACACCTCTGCTCCATGTTTCTGGCGCGCTAAAGGCGAGATATCATGTCGATGACAACATTAATCCTGTGACACGACCCTTCCATACCACCATGCCTGGACTGATTCTGCAGTGGAAAGGAGGGAGCCACCTTCGCCAGATCCCTCCGGCGGCAAACCTGTTACTATTGCGTGCCCAATTGGATGCTGTTTGGAACGCCATTCCTCAGGACGCCATTAGCCATATGATTGATGGAATGCCGATATGTGTATAGGCTTGTATAACAGCCCAAGGTGATCGGTTATACAAGCCTATATTACACAATCATGTGGAATTTTTACTGTTTTTCACTAAATCAAAAAAACAATACCCTATGTACTGATGAATCTGCAACTAACGTACGTACCTTGCGTTCTCATGTTCCGTTTCTCTATCATTTGCACACAACTACCCTCTTAGCTTCCGTCCTGTCAGTTTCAGGTGTATACATCATTTCTTTCGCTGTGTTGCGATTTCCACTTTCAACAGCCTACAATCTTTAGGCATGATTTTTTGCGTGACGTACCTATTCACATCGTTGCCAATTTTTTCTGAATCAGACTCGTCACAGGATTCGTCTATTTTATATTTATATTTTATTATTTATCTAAATTGTCGCAATTTGAAATCAGATCTTCTAATTATTCTCTTAAAGTTGCTGCCTTTTTTGAAACTTTATAAGCAATTCAGTTCTTCATAGAATTTTCCGGACAACGAATTCCTTTAAAGTTTTTTGGATCTAACAAGTGGCATATTAAGGTACGTGAAGATTCCACGCAAATGAATTGCAGAAATGTATAAATAGCAATTTAATATGTATTATATGAACTTGCACATATGATAAATAAACGACTTATAAATGAAACTAAATATCTGTTCTTCTATTTAAAAAAAAATAAATAAATACCCCCTGAAGCAGCTGGTTGCCACAGAGGTCTGACAGGAGCCTGTTAGTTTATATACCATAGTAGAGGGTCTGTGAAGATGGCAGGACATCTGCAGAAAAGCAACACAAGCGTCCATGCCTTATCCGAGAGCTCGAACACAGATCCCTTAGATCAGTAGCAAAGCGCGCTAATCACTCGGCCCCGGGACGGCTTGTCCTTTTATAGCGTAAGATTAAAAAAAAACACCTGAATGGAAACATAAGATGTGTACGTAAGTACTATATTACACTGATTGTGCAATAGCTTACAGAATAAAATGTTGAAAAAAAAAACGAGATTTGAGGCACTCAAAAATGATGAGGTTCCAGCAGAGCACTTGTGTTGTAATCCGCCACTGGATTATAATTATAAGCCTTACATGACGGCGAATAATATTTCATGATTTTAAAAACGACGCTCTATTGAGGTTATTGTCCCGGAAATGTTCTACTGTATTATATTACTCGTAGTCGTTACTTTTTTCACCAGCCATTAGTTTTAATTTTACGATTCCCTATTCGGAATGAGCCTTCCCATGGCCGAGTGGTTAGCACGCTTGGCTACTGATCTACGGGACCTGGGTTCGAGCCCCGGATAAGGCATGGTTGTGTGTGTTGTTTTTCTGCTGAGGTCCTGCCATCCTCACAGACCTACTACTTTGGCATATAAACTGACAGGCTCCTGTCAGACCTCTGTGGCAAGCAGCTGCTTGAGGGGGTATTTATTTATTTATTTTTTTATTCGGAATGATTAGCTGCTGGTAGTTCAGTGTTAACGACTGAACAATCCACAAAAACATTCATACATGTATTATAAATGGTTGGAAATATGAAACAAAAATTTAATAGTGTATGGAGCATTTGTTCGAAATTCATTTTAAAACTGCTAAAATGAGCTGAAATTCGTGCATTATTTCCGCTACCAGTATTATTTAAATATTCGATGAATATTGCTAAATCCAGATTCTCATAGATTTCGTTTATATATTTTACTCATCTGTCACATTTTCCCACACAAAAACATATTTAAAAGGTTATGGAACTTCTATTTTGCCTTTTCACTGATGTCACAAAGGACTTCCTGCTTTAAACAGTCAATGTACTATAAGATGAATACATTTTTCTCTTAGGGGAGAATCTGGGAGTAACTAATTTTTTGTAGATTACGAAGATTACAGCCTGACGATTAGCCTGATACGAAATTTAGCTTGGGAATCGTGTGAAAGTTTTACTGTTTTTCACTAAATGACAACCCCCCCCCCAAAAAAAAAATAATAAAAACCTATTCACACACAATTTTGCTTTATTTTATGCCATCGAAAAGGGTAAAAAAATGCTTTCAAATGTTTTCGAACAATTTTGCATAGTCCAAAGTAAAGTAATCTTGAAAAAAAAAAACTTCTTATTTGGAAAAACTGAATTCCTCAATACCTCAGCTTTAGGAGTGAAAAAAGTTTATATTACACAAAATAAAATAAAATAAAAATATAATAATATAATAAATAAAATTTTTGTTTATAGGAGTTTCGCTCACATGCAACCTGGTTTGACCAACACTCCATGCCACCAACACTTTATGCGACAATTTAAATGAATAAAATATAATAAATAAAATAAAAATAAAAATTGCAGATACCCTGGACAATTAGCTTCAGTATGATAATAACTTTTGTGATTCGCAAGAAGTCGTTTCTTTTTTTTTCAATTTTGCATCACTGCGAAGCGAAGGCCTCTCTTCCTTTGTGACTACCTATTGTTTATGTTTCGCAACTCTGACCTGAAGGCCTACATACTCCCCCACAATCCAAGATTTCGGTTCCATTATTTTATATTTTCTACTAACCAATTCACCACATTTGACGATGATCCTTAGCCCATTATTTTTTGAATAATTAAGAATGAACTACCGACCGACCGACCGGTCGAGAAGTAATAGTTTGTGACCGGCCTACCGGGAATTCTCCCGGTGTCACGGCTGCCCAGTCTGCCACTGAAGTCAACCACATGGCAAAATCGATATAGAGATTAACCAGAATTGTAATAAATATAATTTAGGTCAAATATCGAAATTGATGAGCTCATCAAAGAATCTGCCAGTATCAAGGAAAGTGGAATTTTTATGGGCAGAATGAAATATTTCTAAATTTTGCATTCCATTCATTATTGTGTTATAATTATTAATGGGTGTTATTTTAATATTATTTATTACAGTCTTTTACTTATTCGTTTGTCTTTATTATGCCTCTTAGTACCTTATTGTTTATTAGTTATTTTATCTAGATTAACAATTACCTAATGTTTAATTATTCATGATTCACTGTTATTTTACTTGGGAATAATTAAGGAATCAATAAAAGTTATTTAAGAAAACGTATTTGCAACATTTTAATTAGATACTAAGTTTCAATTTAACGGAAAAACTTTAAAATGGAAAGGAAAATGAACTTACTTTATTGCTTTTGAAATTAAAATTAACTTGAACTAAATTATTCGTTAATAGCTATGAGCAGACTTGAAGAAAGTGGTGCCAGATATCTAAGTTCACTCCTGGCTCTAGAATAGCGTATGTCGACTCTGCTTGCATTAGCCTAATAAACCCTTTCAGAAAAGAATTTTTGTTTATAGAAGAAAAATTTCCCATTTAAATTTGCTTTATTTATGACCAAAGGAGCAAAGATATAAAAAAATATTTTTAACATCATTTCACTGAAATTCAGCAGTTACACTATAACGTTAAAACTCTCCCTAAAGTAGCAAAATTCTGAAAAATCAGAAACCACTAAAAGGAAATATGAAAGAAAAGAACTATCATTTATATGTACTTTGTCACAATAAATATATTAAATAAATGTCACCTATAGCAAAACAGTTCTTATGGTTGCCTGTGAAATAAAACAAAGTAGTTCTTGTTGCATGTCAGGCAGTTATCTTCAATATTATTGTATGCAGTTTTTCTATTATATCCATAGATGACTCCTAAAATTCTTTCTATTCCTGTATTTAGTATACAGGCACTGATCTACATTTTGCGAACATTGCAAGTATAAACATGTACTTCTTCCTGTGTTTAAAAAATTCTGAAAAGCAATGCACATTGCAAATGTACACAGGGTCTGAAAGGGTTAATTACATATATATGTATTAAAGTTTTTTAAAAAAATAAAAAAAATATTTTAAATTCTAAAAAAAAGTGATGGGCCCTATGGATAAAAAAATTTGAACTAACTTATGTTTTACAGTCGTGACTGAGTGGTTAGCGTGCTTGGCTACTGATCAAAGGGACCTGGGTTCGAACCCTGGGTAAGGCATGGATGTTATATTGCTTTACTACTAAGGTCCCGCCATCTTCACAGACCTACTATGGCGTGTAAATTGACAAGCTCCTGTCAGACCTCTGTGGCAAGCAGCTGCTTGAGGAAGTATTTGTTTATTTTTATTATATTTGACCGAAAGCAAAAACTGTAAACTTAAAGCTAAATTGTTTGGTAAATTATTTAAACTGTACACTACGTACTAAAACATCTATACTGCATTGAAATTCAATTAAAATATACACATTTATCTAATTTATCTTCCTAATATTATTTAAATATTCCACACAAGGTTTTGCAGGAAGTTTTACATTATAAGAAATAGAACGATGGTATAATAATTTAAAGAATCTAGATCGCTCGTGAAACAAATTGAGAATTAATGCCCCAGACCTGGCCCGTCTACCAATGGTTCATTGTAAAAGAACTTGCGACTCCTAAAACAAATCATCAATATTCTCAGTTTTTAAAAGGCACTCACCTACAGAAAAAACTCAGATTAGTCTAAAAAACTGAGATTAGTGTGAGAACCTCTATCACACTTGTCCTGGTTTCTCATAAAACACATAGACATGCCTTGCCCGGTATTTGAACCCAGCAAGCGTCAGCCAACGCGATACCACTGGACCACTGATCCGTCTGTTGCTTCTGATTTCTGGCTCATATATAAAAATATCTAGCTCTCTTCTTCCGATGTTTTGACTAAACATTTTTAAGTGCATAGTTAATCGATATTGCCAATTCATAGCTCTAAAAAAACATGTGTATTTTTCTTCTTTAATCACAATATCTTCTTGATTCAGTAAATTATTTTAAGTTTTCTTTTTTCTGTAATTCCTTACTCATTAGAAATTAATTATTAATAGTTAGCATCGAAACACTTGTGATAGGACAACTCCTCAGCTTGAGGGTAAAAAATACAAGTGGCCATAGAAATCAGGATCGAGAGGTCTAAATTAATTGGCATGCAGAGGCGTAGCGAAGGACTATGGTTGTGTGTGGGAGGAGAAATCGGAAATTTTCCAATTCGAAGCTTTTTCCAAAATTTTCCAGCTGAGAAATTAATATCTATGTCAGGTTCGTACCTATATTTTCGCTTCGTGGGGGGAGGGGGGCGGAGGCAATTTTCACCACTCTCCTGATTTTGCAACTCTTCTTTAGGAGTGAACTCTTCCAATTTTCCCAAGTAACCATAATTTCAAAGAAATAATCGTAATATTTACATTTCGCCTGAATGGTAGCAGTCAATGTGAATTTTTCCCAACTCCCCTTCATTTGACCAACTCTCCATAATTTCACAAAACCAATCCCAATCTTCACATCCTCCTAAATTTGCCAGGTCACTTCAAATTTTTCAAATTCCCAAAGATTTTGCCAAGTTGTTTCGATTTGGCCAACCTCTCCTGTATTTTACCAAATGGATTCGAATTTTGCCAACTACCCTAGATTTTGTCAGCTCTCCTTAATTTCATAAATCCAATCCCAATTTTCACAACTCACCTGCATTTTGCCGACTCTCCTAGATTATTCCAAGTTGCCTCGATTTTGCCACCTCTCCTTAATTTCACAAAAACAATCTCAATTTTTACATCTCTCCTGAATTTGCCACGTCACTGCAAATTTTTCAAACTCCCGAAGATTTTGCCAAGTTTTCTCGATTTTGTCAACTTTCCTTAATTTCACAAACCCAAACCCAATTATCACAACTCGCCAGAATTTTCCAAGTGGATTCGAATTTTGCCAACTGTCCTACATTTTGTTAAGTATCCTTGGTTTGACCAACACTACTTTAACTTCACAAAACCAATCCCAATTTTCACAACTCGCCCTATTGTCAACTACTCTAGATTTTGCCAACTCGCCGTAATTTTACAGAAAAAATCGCAATTTTTACATCTTCCCTGAATTTGCCACTTCTAATTTTATCAACTCTCCTTAATTGCACAAGAAAGGCACATTTTCAGAAATTACCTGTATTTTACGAAGTGGCTTCGAATTTTGCCAACTCCCCTAGATTTTGCCAGGAGTTCTCGGTGTTTCCAACTCTTCTTAATTTAACAAAACCAATCCAAATTTTTACAACTCACCTGTACTTTACCAAGTGGTTTACAGTTTTGCCAACTTCCCTAGATTTTGCCAAGATGTCTCGATTTTGCCCCCTCTCTTTAATTTTGCAAAATCCAATTTTTACATATCTCCTTAATTTGCCAAGTCACTTAAAAATTTTCGAACTCCCCAAAATTTTGCCAAGTTTTCTCGATTTTGTCATCTCCTTAATTTCACAAAAACAACCCCATTTTTTACAACACGCCCGTATTTTACCAAGAGGATTCGAATTTTGCCAACTGCCCTAGATATTACCAAGTTTCCTCGATTTTGCCAACTCGCCACAATTTTACAGAGAAAAATCGAAATTTTTATATCTAACCTGATTTTTGCGAAGTCACTCTGAAATTTGCCAACTCCCGCAAGATTTCCCAACTCTCCTAAATATTGCAAAGTTGCCTTGATTTTGCCAACATCGCATAATTTTACAGAAAAAAGATTTCAATATTTACATCTCACCTGAATTTTTCCAAGTCACTCGGAATTTTTCCAACTCTCCTAAATTCAGCTACTCGCCATAATTTAACAGGAAAAAATCCAATTTTTGCATTTCACTGGAATTTTGCGAGCTCCCCAAATTTTACCAAGTTATTCCGAATTTTGCCAACTCCTCAAGATTTTGTCAAGTTGTCCCGATTTTGTCAACTGACCTGTATTTTACTAAGTAGCTTCGAATTTTATCAACTGCTCTAGATTTTTCCATCTCTTCATTTTCTAAACTGCCCTAGATTTGTCAACTGACCTGTATTTTACTAAGTAGCTTCGAATTTTGCCAACTGCTCTAGATTTTTCCGTCTCTTCATTTTCTAAACTGCCCTAGATTTGCCAACTGACCTGTATTTTACTAAGTAGCTTCGAATTTTGCCAACTGCTCTAGATTTTTCCGTCTCTTCATTTTCTAAACTGCCCTAGATTTGTCAACTGACCTGTATTTTACTAAGTAGCTTCGAATTTTGCCAACTGCTCTAGATTTTTCCGTCTCTTCATTTTCTAAACTGCCCTAGATTTGCCAACTGACCTCAATTTTGACAACTCCCCTTAATTTTACAAAAAAAAAAAGATTACAAATTTTCACAACTCACCTAGATTTTACGAAGTCGCTTCGAATTTTGCCAACTCCGAGTTATTTTGGGGGGGGAGCCTCCCCCCATCCCTCTATAGCTAAGCTCCTGTTGGCATGGGAAAGAATATATCCCGTAGGTTACCTTCTGCCTGCACCAGGAGAAGGTTTGATACCTGGCCATTCTTTGGACTGTAGGTTTGATATCTGACTACTTTTGGAATCATCAGAGGGAATTAGTCCATAGCGCTCCTTCCAGTTTATGCGTAGCTACCACTTATATATGCTTAAAATTTAGAGAGCTCAAATGTTTTCCATCACCCTCATGCAAATGATAGGTTTATGATTCTGATATCAATGCACAATATTTAGTCGATATATTTCATTGTTCTACATCATCAATTCAATTGGTATTTTAAGCTTATTTTAAATATTCAAACATATTTGAAATGCAGTAAACCGATGTTAATCCGGATAAATCAGATGGAGGGCTCTTTTTATTATATACTAGCTGAACAGTACCAGGCACTGCCCGGATGTACTTTTAACCTGTATATTCTTATTTTCACTGCACTAGAGGTAAATGTTTTAAGTACGCCTCCCTCCCCGACACTTGAGCATAGATTTTCAACAGGAAGAAATTTGCCCGGTGTTGGCATCTGCATATTCTGCTGTTCTCTTCATTCAAGGTTAGTTAGTATCACCCCCCTCCGACGTTTTATCACAGTTTGAACGCGAAGAATTTCCCGATGTTGCAAACGTCATTGGTGACTCGGCGCGCGATCTCAAAGCCCGTGGTTAACGATCGAGATATTTATTTTGTCACAATTTGGCATTCTGTTATTACCAACGTACTTCACCGAAAGGTCCGAAATTTCGTAGGCGGTTTCCCCCTGCCCGACACCATGTTTGATTAGAAAATCAAGGCCCTAGCTGCAATGGAATGCCTAAATAATGCCTTTGCAAATGTGGGGATCTGGCAACGGCAGCGGATTTAAATGCTAATTTAACTCTTTACGTTCACAGTTAGGGAGCAGGAAATGGCAACAATAAATTTGACGGCAAATTCTTGTTACCCGTAGGAATAGCATGGTAAATGATTTTGTTCTAGGAAGCCCTCCTGTTTGGACCTTCGACTCGAAATTTGGCACTGCAATCCGGACCATAACCAGAAACATTCTCTGAAACTTCGAAGCGTGTACGTTGATTTCCCGATGAGTTATGGCTGCCACAGACAGACAGACACTTTGTTTTATTACATATAGAAGACTAGCTGAACGTACCCGGCGCTGCCCAGGTGTCACTTTTAACCTGTATATTCTTATTTTCACTGCATTAAAGGTAAATTTTGTAAGTCCCCCCCGACACTTTAGCACAGATTTTCAACAGGAAGAAATTTGCCCGGATCGTTGTTGACGTTAGCGAGCACTCCTCATAGCCCATGGTTTAGTTTCTGCGTAAGCTATCGGGATTTTATTTCCATTACCACAGATTTTACCGACCTATGACTCCCGTAATATTTGTTCGCACGGTCCAAATTTCATGCACAGCGTCCCCGTGTTGCCCGGTGATTGGTTTAAAAATCAGGTTCTCACTTGGCTCGTGGCTTTGTTTCCACACAAATTGTGACAGCTCGTGTGTCACTTTTAATCTGCATATTTTGTTATTTCCTGCACTAATGGTTAGTTTTGTGAGTATCCACCCCCCGACATTTTATCACAGTTTGAACACGAAGAAATTTCCGGTGTTGCAAAGGTCCTTGATCAGACGGCGCGCGCTCTCAGAGCCCGTGACAAACGATCGAGATATTTATTTCGTCAGATTTTGGCATTCTGTAATTCCCGACATACTTCACCGAAAGGTCCCAAATTTCTTAGGCCTGTTCCCCATGCCTGACCCTATGTTTGGTTAGAAATAGTGGGCACTAGCTGCAATGGAACGCCTAAACAATATTTTTGGAAATTTTGGAAATCTGGCAACGGCAGCAGATTTAAATGCTATATTAACTCTTTACTTTCACAGTTAGGGAGCAATAAATAGCAACAGTAAATTTGACAGCGATTCTCGTTTCTCGTACGAATAGCATGGTACATATTTTTGCTTCTAGCAAGCCCCCCCCCCCCCGTTTGGACTTTCGACCTGAAATTTGGCACTGCAATCCGGAGCACAACCAGGAAAATTCTCTGAACATTTGGAGAGTGCTCGTTGATTTCCCGATGAGTTATGGCTGCCACAGACAGACTCACAGACAGACAGACACCTTTTATTATATAGATAAATATATATAAATTCAGTCTTTATCTAAAAAAATTAGAAAAAACTAACAGACCTTGCATTTTTTAGTCTTTATTTAAAAAAGTTGAAAAACGACAGTACATTTATTCACCAACAGATGATTCAAAATTATTCGACTTCAGGGATAATGGCACTCAAATCTGAAATGTAACTGAAATTTACACCAAATTCTTCAGCATTATTTCTTTCAGAAAAGCTTTTCTCAACTTGTTTTATCACTCTCAACTTGTTAACAATAGTTAATGTAACATGTTTCGTTTAAACTACTTAGCACCCATAATTAAACGAAATGTTTTAATTTAATTAAATAGTAGAAACAAATTATGCGTTATAAGCAATATCTTCCGTCCGTCACAGATCCAACAACACAACTGAACACGGAACTTATTCCAAACGAAACATGTTTGTTGAGAAATGACGTCCGTCAGTCCGGATTAGCTGTATCTGGACTGACGGACGGTCATTTTTTGTCACGTGCAATGATATTTTATTGATTATGCTTTGTTTTAAAAATAAAGTGACAATTGTTTTGCCACGGAATATTTTAATTTCTCCATCAAATGAGTTTCCACTGCATAAGTCACGGATCGGACTAATTAAAATTTAATTGTAGGATACTTCTTTGTTCAGTTTCGCTGAATTCATATCATTTGAACTATTAAATATTCATGCTGAATTCACATTTAATTGTAGAATGTTTTAGAATCTATTTTCCATGTGAACGTATCATGCCAATTATTAGTCCTACCAACAACAAAGCACATAGCTAAGTTGCAAAGAGCAACAGTTAATTTCTTGATTATCCATGTCGTGCATTCTTGACCTCTTCATCATAATATCTCCTTACATGCAAAGATTATTTATAGACCTTAATTTCAGATGTCCTTTCTTAAAAAGCTATTTTTAGCACTGATGAAAACGGAAGATTCGTCGCAGAAAAGAGCTAGTCCTTTTTCAACAGGTTCTTTGTTTTTTCGCTAGATTTGGAATAAAAAGATGAAATATATTTTGCTAATGGAATATATAAATCTATCTAGTAGCTTAGTTTCCGTTGCATAGTTTCAGGAAGGACTTTACCTGAAATATTTCTGCTGAATCCGCATTTAATTGCAGAATTTTTTTAGAATGAATTTTGTTCTATGAAGAGAAATTATATATCGTTTCGCATTTGACAAATTATACTCTTCATACTGAAAAGTAATTACTGACCTACTTCTATAAGTTTTTTATACAAATTACTTTACGTATTTGGGAAATGAGAATCTAACCAATATCTGTAATTTTTTTCTTATACGCTGATTGGCCTTAAAAAATTTCAACTGATTATCTAATCCACACGCATTTTGAATCCTGGTTAGAGTTGTTTTGGTTTATGGATAATCAAGAAATTCAAAATCTACTTAAGCTTTCCAATAAACTGATTAATGCAAAAGTACTCGTATCTCCATACAACACTGTGCATAATAATCAGGGCGCGGGCTGGCCCAGACGATAACGTGCCACGTTCTTTATGTACAGTTCCCAGGTTCGAGTTCCTATTGCGTCAGTATTGAGAATTTCCATCGCTAACTTCTGTTCTGCCTTCAGTGAGAAAGGGAACACGATGAGCTTTTCAAAGCCCACCATCTGTCGGATGGGACGTATAATCTTGTTCTGTGTTCAGGAGAACCAAACCCTATGCATGTGAAAGAATACGGTGGATGACTTTGACGGGAGTCTTCCATCTGTCTCCTAATAGCTGCCCAATGAATTCTCTTCCCTAAACTTCTCTGAGCTCCCGAGTCCTTGTGACTTGGTCATTTAACCCACTGTGTGCACAAAGATGCCTCTGAGGGGTAAAACAACCTATCAAGTAAGAAATATAAAACTTTGAATTTCCATGCGAGGGATTGAAGACTTGTGTGTGGTCGGAAAATTTCTCGAAAGAACCTGGAATTCAATTGCTTCAGAATGACGCTACAAAAGGTCCTCTTAGTAGACATATCTTTTTGTTAGTCTACTAAGAGGTACTTAGTAGAGGAGCTACTTAGTAGACTTATATCTTTTAATTTTATATACAAAATAAATTTGGGTAATCCCCTTTCTTCGTTAGCGCCATTCTGCAGCAACAATATTCCAGGGGTTTTTTTCCCAGAATATTGTTTTTATTCGCAATTAGAAAAGGAATAATCTACTAAGAAGGCCTTTTGTACTCTTGTAGCTTCTCCTACTTCGCCTATGGACGATACTCCATTGAATTACTAAATGATAATAATACTTTATCGATCATTCTATGAAGTTACATAATCAGAATGCAAAACACATATCCAGCATAAGTAAAACTTGTGTACTGGATATATAAAATCATTTAAACGTTATGTAAAATGAATATCAATTAAATTACCTTTGCATTATGAGATAAATCAATCGCCACCTACATCACCCATTAATTTTTCGACCGTCTGACCGCATTATATATATATCCTCTTTTCACTTACTGAATACAAGATGTAAAATTGGAAGAAATATTGATTGCTGAATGCTTCGGCACCATTTATTTCACGGTATGCACACACAATAATTAGTACCACCCCCTGTATGGTTTGCGAATAACGAACATATCTGCAGTCACATTTTATATTTCACACCCAGAAAAAGGAGAGTTTACTGAATGGTAATTCCCATAAACCTATGGCAATAATGAAGAGATCTATCGACGAGGCCAGGAAACGCCAATAAGCCTACCACGAAATATAAAAGAACTGTAGTCATGGCTGGTTTCGAACCGGGAATCTCTGTATCACGAGACATTGCATGACGCCATGGTTCGCTTGTAACTTTTAAAAAAAAAATATGGTATTAATATTTCATTTTAAAGCAAATATCTAATGCATCATTATACTTCCATAATTCAGTTTATTTTCGTATTAAAGTAACACTGAGAGTATAGGGGAGAATGCAAAATACAAATAGAATTATTTGACAGGATGTTTTTACTACTATTTCAACACTTCACGGAACTCAAAATGGATCTGGATCTTGTGAATGGAGAACATGTTCCGTCTTTTTCTTAGCATATTAAGACCGATTCATATATTCATTTTTACAGATTCGTCATTACTAAACTGAAACGTTTTTCCTTTCCTATTTCAACACATTTTGCATCTTCTTTTGAAATCCACGAAACGATACAGATTAAGGGCGATCTTTACAAGACGAGAGCTGAGAGGAAATGACTTAATTCGGGCCTTACATTAGATGGCGCTGCAGTACATTTTGTATTAGTTACATATATGGCCTTTTCTTTTTCTGTGCTGAGTACAATGCTGACTTACAGATTATTTAGGTAGTCTACAAATTTTATTGCTGATACGCTAACTTTAAAATATACGTATCGTTCATTGTACCAACGAATACCAAGAATCATCTGTTATACTACACTCACTTCTGACTACGTTACGTCGCTATTTCTTCTGCGATTTCAATGAGAGTTGAATCATTTCCTAGTGCTCATGCTCAGATTTTTCATCAGAGGAGTGCGATATTAAACATGTTATTCGCATGGTTTTCCGCACGTACTACATCTTACACGAAATATTAAAGTTTCAATTATTGAATATATATATAAACCGAAGGGGAAAAGGAATTTGAGTCCCAGTTGCCACAGTGCATTGCATGAATAACAAACAAATGGAAGAGTACTTACAACCAACTCACCTCGCGATATGTGAAACCAAAAGCAAAATTTGCATGTCTGGTGTTCTTTACCAATGAGTTAAATATTTTATTTGCTGTTCGTCATCTATTCTTAGAGCAGTAGTTAAAGCATGGCTCACTTCTATTTCGACATATAAACACCCTTTACATGAAATCGTTTGCTTACTATAATATTAAACTTCATTATGCTGTCATCTGTTCAGCAAAGTAAATAAAATCATTAGTGGAAATCGTTAGAGTAGAACCGATAATTTTTTTACGCAAAACCTTTTGCTTAAATATTGGTCATCTGCTGTTTACACAAACCGTTCCGTGGGTTACGCAAACAAACCATTCATTTACTTAGAGCTCAGAATTAATATTTAATAAGTTAGCAGCCTATATATAATGCCTCTTGCAAAAAAAGCAACGAAAACTACTTTTAGATGACGATCTTTCGCCACATAACATCTTTTAGCGTCGTAACTAAAAAGCAATCGAAATTTCGGCTAATGACTTACACTGGAAACTTGCGTGTTGCTTTTTATAGAAAGTTTCAATCGTTAAATTACGAAAGCATAATACCCTATAGGTCGATTCGAACACATAAAAAATAACATTTGTGGATGATAGTTGTTTCGTTTGTAATAGTTCTGTACATGCAAATCGTAAAAGGATGTTGATTATAAAAGTTACTGTAGACCAGCGGTTTTAAAGTGAGGACACCATACATTTTCAATAATTTAAATTAAAAGAGCATTAATGATAATTTTTTTATCACGCAGATACTCGGCGAAAAAAACATTTTCAATCAACTGCATCAGTGTGTATTCAAACATAGAGTATTCGTTGCTATGTTACAAAAGCGTTTCTTTGAACCAAAGCCGTATAAAGTATGGTGGGCATCAGTGCCTGTGCATATTTATGATGATTGACTATGTTCTAAAATGAGAAGTAAAAAAATATATATTTTCAAAAAATAGTTTTCCTTTAAGTTTACGCTATAAGTCAATACATACATGTTTAAAATTCCATTTTTTTTTCTTAATGCAGCCACGAGAAACAGTCTCCTGCGAACCACTCTTCTAGACTTATAGATAAGATATTTATTCTCATTACGTATAGTGATCAATCGTTCGCACAAAAACTAATTTATTCAATTGCAAGAAATTATTTAGATTAGATTAGAGGATTATAGGTCCTCTTTGTTAATACGGAGAAAAGGAAATGAAATATCTTTCATCATTTATCCAACCACTATATCCAAAAAATAAGTTCTATCAGTTTTAATTCTTATTGCTGAGATACTAAAAAAAATAATTGGAATCTGCCATCAGTCACACCGTACGTTTCCATTTCATTCAGAAGCATGCTGGTTGTAGGAGAAAATGGGACGTGGAGCAATGCACCCCACCTCCTTTGAAAATTTTAGTAACACGAACGGAGGAAATTACTACACGTGTTTTTAAAGAAATATTTTGAAGACCTTTAAAATACAGGGAAATGTACAGAAACGTCTCGATTCAGTCATTTGCCCCTTCCCACTTAATTGTAGATCATGAACTGTTCGGACGCATCTTTCGAATGAAATCCGCTCTTCAAAGTTAAAAATACACAGTATAAGACAGGAAAATATTTGTGTTTTTTACGATACACGTTAATAGTACTATAATAATCTGTAATTCAAAAAAACTATACCCAGTCATACTGGTAATGTTTCACTTTTTTTCCGAAGTTCAAATTGTTTCTATCTCTAGTAAAAGAGAGATATTGATTTATGAACATTTTATAGTCCCTTCTTAATGTAAATTTATTTTTACGACTATAATAAAGCTTGGCAAACCTCCAATGCTTTCTTAGGGATTTTTTTACGCCCTTTTCAATTTTAATGACTGTCCTGAAAATTAAACGTTTTATCAGCTGTAGCATTGTACAGGGTTACAGTAAAATATAAACATCTGTTGACAAGTGTCTATAAACAAGACCATGAAATTTGGTTGAAACTGGTTTTGACATTATTTATGATTAAATTATTTGCCTGTTTAACGATGATGTAAACTACAATAATTACTGATGGGCTGTGTTATCATCCGTCATCAGAGTATTTATTTTGCTTTATGGCTCCAACGTTGCAGTGTAGATTAGGGTCAGAGAGATAAACTACTTATTAAAGACAGTAATAAACTCAAATATTTCAAATGCTTTAAAATAAAGTACTGCTTAATTTTGCACGATTGCAACAAATTTAAAAGAACACTTTAGAATATTAGCGTTCTCAGATATACTGCCTTATGGGAAGAAAATATATTTATCGTAAATGAAAAGTAATTTATATCTTTATTATTTTACTTTCTATGGTTATATCTTTTTAATAAGCCAATTTAATTACTTCTCCAGGGATCATTGGTTTCATAAGTTCTGAATTACTAATGTGTGCATATAGCATATATATATAGAATTGAATTTTGCTTCGTCTAATGCATGTTGCTATATGGCCATTAATATATAGGTGTCTATAGAAGCGAAATGCCAAATCCGTCCATATAGCATTTAATTTGGACCGCTAGGGCGATTCATTAGTCTGTGCGTTCTTTGCCATGGAAATTGTGCACAGTTACACATCATCGTGGTGCATTTGCATACAACTGAACGTAATACTAAGAGAAAGTATAAAGTTCACTGCCTCAGTCCATAAGTGTTACAAGTATCGGAGTCTGGTTTCTATCATCAGAAACGTTGTACAATGACAAAGTTAAACATTTAAATTCGTGCAATTTTATATCATTACTGGAAAAAATGATTAAAAGCCAGTGAATTGGCCCGGTAAAAATGCGAAGTATAAGGTAAGAGGGCAGTTACATTGGTGCTACTCAACTTAGTTCAAGAAGTTTAGACTTGTTGACATAAGCCTCTACGTTAAACATGCGATAGGATCCAATATCATTAGATCGCAACAGTCTGTGCCACGATGTAGAAGCTGATACATCAACAACCACTTGAGAGTTCTCTTCCGAATTCGGTTGCTTACAAGCAACTGTAGTGCAGCATCTGCAAAGCATTCTTCAGGTAGTGAGGAATTGCCGAAGTTTTCCTCATGAACTGACTACTAAATAATCAAACCATCGTATCGGAGTATGCAGAAGACTCCTATCTGAACCACGCGACCACCGTTTTATCAAGCGAATTGTTACGTGCGAAGAAGAAATTGAACTTTTTCAGCAATCCGAACACTCAAATGCAGTAGGCCAATGACACAGGCCTGCCGGCACTTCCTGTCCCAAAGATGGGCGATTTGAAACGAAGTCAATGCTGTGTGTTTGGTGGAATACTGAGCGTGTAGTACACTTCAAAGATGTTCCCGATAGACGAACCATCAGTGTCGACCTCTAGTCAGCACTAATGGAGCGTGTACAGTCTGTGATACTTCAATGCTATTGAAGACTGGTAAACAGACATCAGGTAGTTCAACAAGACAACGCAAAATGGGACTTCGGGCCAAAGAAAACTTCGAGAACTAGCATTTCAGCTTCTTCCTACCCGGCATATAGTACGGATTTGTCTCCTTCCGATTATCACCTCTTCCTTCATGGCTCATTTTCTTCGAGGTAGGCAGTTTTAAACATTTCAAGAAGTCGAAAACGGATGTCAGGAATTTATCACCTCCAAGGACCAAACAAGGTATCGAAAAAGAATCGGACAATTTGCCGACAGATGGCTAGGAACTTTTGAAAATGATGGTTTATGTTTTGCTGAATAAGGTTCTTTATTATAATCTAATAACGATTTCTCAAGTAGACGATAAAACACACAGTCTTGTTAATCACCATAGTATTTGTGTGTCCAGTAAAAATATTAGAAAATTAAAAATAAAACTTTTTTGTTTTGTGCATATTTTATTATTTTTTAAATATTTTTATTGTATTGGCTTTATTATTATAGTTATTATTTCTTTATGAGCCAGTATTATTATGTTTTATTATTTAATTATTATTTCCTAAATTTAAGTGTTTTATTCTTACTAGGAACGTAGTTTTTAAACGACATTTCTGCGACTGTCTTGAGTTTGCAAATGGCCCGTGGTTTAATTTTGTCATTTAATATTAATTTCTTTTATAATTAATTCCCACTTTCCTAATATACAATAATATGCAAATTTTTTCCTTAAATTTCATTTTAAATATTTTAAATTTCCTTGATTATAAAAACATGTAGTTTACTCGGAGCGTTGCGGAGGAAGGGAGGTAAGATTAATCAGTTTTATCCAATAGCTAATATTTTAGCTACGGCACTCTGAAAAATCCTCATGAGTATCGTTTGTCCATCCCTGGTCTAATGTTTTCTGACTAGTTGTACATAATTGTATATATTATATATATATACAATATGTATATTTATTTAAAGCATTTTTTATATGTTGTTTATATTATAATGTTATATGTATATTGTTTTTAAAGTGTTTTGAATGATGCTAGCAATTCGAAGGATAACACCTCAATGTTTCCAATTATTTCTGCATCCTGGATATTATCTTAAATATATCAAATGTATCTCTATGAATACGGAATATTGCAATTAAATGTCACAGTTTCCATTTGAGAAAAACTGGTAACCTTAAACAAAACTGAAGACCACGCAGATTGGATGAAATAGGTTTTTTAGGAAACATGTATGCTGATTGTTTAAAATGTCAATCGGAAGTGGCATTAAAATATCCTCCAACCTCCACCCCCCACATCCTCTGGGCACGCCATTGTGTGATTGTTTAAAGGTTTGAATAACATATATTTTAAGGTTGTCTTCTGAAATCCGAGATTAAAGCATGCTAGCCCTCCAGTAGACTAAAAGATGAAAAACTCCAATCGTGAATCGTATTAAACATCTCTCTCCACATTAAGGTAACGATAAGCTCTGCTATCATTTCAAAGGCAGGAGCAGAGGAACACATTCTTCTGATTAAAATATATCCAGTAGATTTCGTCACTTGGAGAAGAACGCAAAAACACCTCTCTCTTCAATATTGATTTTTTTTATCAATATTAAAGAGAGAATCTTTAATATTCTCCTTATCTTAAATTTTTTTAATTTAAGAAATTTTTTAATTTTTTTTTCTTTAATATTCTCCTTATCTTAAATTTTTTTAATTTAAGAAATTTTTTAATTTTTTTTTCTTTAATATTCTCCTTATCCTTATCTTTAATATCTTCACCCAAAACCTATCCAAAAGATGCTTCCCGCAAATAGCGTGCAAAGATGCGTTCTTCGTACCTCTTTAAACGTTCAATGAACTATTTATCAAATGGCTTCTTCGAAACTGCATTTTCTTTACGTTGACATGCCAAATGCTTTAAATACAACTATAAACTTCAGTAACAAGTACTTCTCGCGCTAACGTACTTTTTAAATTCTGTCTGTGTTGCGTCTTTTGTCCAGCAGAAGTTCTTTTGTCTATGTCACATTCTTTTATTGACATCACCCCTGTCATTCGTTTCATTCTTTAAACCTAGATTCCAGATATTTTAGTGACTTAAAATTTTTGAGATTAAGAAACAAATGTATTATATTCGACTAAAATTTTTATTTAATGAAGATTAATATTTAGGAACGTATTATTATACAGGGTGTTTCAAAACTTTCTGTACAAAGTTCAATGGGAGATCATCATCATCATCATCATCCTCAAACAGCCATGGGCTACGGAGGTCCAACCAGACCGTGTAATTAAGTTCTCCAAGCAAGTCTATCCTGAGCTACATCTACTGCATCTGGCCACTGCACACCAATTCTAACAAGGTCCTGTTTGACATTGTCTGCCCACCGCATCCTAGGCCTCTCCTTCTTTCTGAGGCCTTTAGGCACACTGTTCATAACCCTATTCGCCAATCTATAATTATTCATACGGGCAACATGGCCAAACCAACGAAGTCTCTCTCTGCACAAAATGCTGCTTAAAGGAGGTTGCAGACTCCTTCGCCTAACCTCATCATTAGTTATAAAGTTAAACCACCTAATGCCCAAGATACAGCGTAAGCATCTGGAATCAAAAACATCTAGTTTCCTGTTATCTTGTTTACAAAGTGTCCAACTTTCACTACCATAACTAACCCTAGAAAGAACCAAAGTATTATACAGCCTAATTTTAGTCTTTAGGTGTATATGCCTATTTCTCCACACTCTCCATAGATTCTTAAAAGTCCCAGCAGCAGTCCCTATTCATCTGTTAATCTCATGTCACACATCACCAGTATCTATCCCATAGCTCCCAAGATAATTAAAGTTAATTTTCGGTCTATATAGTGCAAAAAAAGGTTATATAAAAATGCATATATTTATGTATATTCAACGTTGATATACATAAGACTGCTGGGGGAAAAATCAACACAGTCTAAAATGAAATGGGGTTTATTAAAAATCTGGTTCAGAATGAACCGGTTTCTAAAATCCAAATTTTCCAATTTTTCAGAAACCGAATATGGTTTCTTCTTGATGCGACAACATCAAAGACAATTTCTGCAGACAAAACAACTATCATTCACTTGGGTCATAGCAATCAGAAGCAGAATTATGTTATCAATGGCTCTACAATCATCAGTGTATCATCTGAATTAGATCTTAGTATTACCATTCCTTCCAACCTCTCAATTTCTTTATACTGCCAAAACATAACCAAAAGAGTCCACAGTGTCGCCTTCATGATTTTGTGCTGCTATAAGTGCAACAGACTCAGTCTTTTCAACTACTTTTGTCTTGCCTATTCTTAAATAAGCATCTCCTGTCTGGTCTCCCCATATGATCTCTGACATCTGTCTAGTTGAACGTGCACTCAGATGGTTTATTAAGAGACTACTATACTGTTCAACTCAAGCTATGAGGAGCGACTGAAAGTGCTCAATATTCACTCTTTGGAATGGAGAAGGTTGGTTCACGATCTAAAAATCTGTTATAAAATCATTAACAACCTTCTGTATTCAAATCCTGTCGAGCCATTAATTCGTGTCTTGAACAAGGAGGCATCCTAAGTGTGTACATAATCGTCATGTGAGAACAAAATGTAAATATCATTCATTCATATGCCAAGTTGGTCCTGTATGGAACTCTCTACCTCCTGATGTTGTGTTGTCCCCAACTTTGCATATTTTCAAAGATCGCCGAAATACAGTCGACTTATCCAAATTTCTAAAATGTTTTGTTTTAGCTTTCTTTATGTATGTAATTATAGGTTCTCAAAGTGTTAACCATAGTATAAACAACAAGTGGTAATCACATTGTAAATATTTCTCTGTTTTGATGTCTTGAGCGATGTTAGTACATATATTTGTACCTTCCTCTTAATAAAAAAAAATAAATAATGCTTCGACGTGTTGCTGCTGTTACGAAGGCGTAAGGTGGACCCTCAAGTTATTAAGAGGCCCTGGGCCAAATAGTTCAATCGCATAGTCTAAGCGCAATGTTCTTGCAGAGCCGGGAACATCACTGACTCCAAAGGCTCTCGCAAGGCATGTGGCAGCGACACTTTTAAGCTACCTGATTTTGGAAACCAGATCAGGAAAAATTGACACCTTACCTCTCTACTGATGTGGGCGAGAAAACGCCATTGCTCTTCTCACGCAGCATGCTCCAGAACACCGTCCATCAACCTGGGACCTCGACTGGCCACTACCATTCTTTTCATACAGCTGTGTGTCCGATCTCGAGGGTGACACCGGACTCTCGTTTGTCTGTCTTACTTAAGCAAAGTTCTAGCCACAAGTAACCACTTTCCTCACTTTGGTCGTGTCTCTTCCAGGCTAAAGGTCACCATCTGTGAAATCGTGACCTTAAGTCATTGGCAGGTGACGTCGAAGGGCGAATCTTTCGAGCCCAGATGGTGTTTGTTTACCCGTTTGCAGGTCACATAGGTTCCCTCATCAGGGTTCACACTGGCAGCGGCATCCTCCTTCATTGTCGAATGGCGAAAAAAAATGGCGAAAAGATGGACACTGTTAAATTGTAAGAATGGCGGATTTGGCTCTGCCATCATCGGCACGTCGTGTCCACATTTTTACACAAAATGTGATCAGGACAATAGCTGATAAAAATAATATATGCAATAAGGAAAGTCCTATTTGTTCAATTCAGTTTCGAATTGAGTTCATTTCAATATTCGGACCTAGGGTTCATTTCAATATCAGACATCTCCCTCAAATTGTTCCTACATCCGAGCCCTGCTTGTATGCAGAGTGGTGTCGCACCAAACATTTTAGTCACCGCTAACGCTTGAAAATAGGAATGAAACATTTAATTTAATTTACAATATGAATTCAGTTAAAGCAAGAAGTGAATTCGGTGTTTATTAGGTGTGAAGAGGTTTCTAGTGTACATAATGTCTGATATACGAGTGTTGAATTTTGCTGAAGTTCCTTAGATACACATAAGGTTAAGAATGTGTATTGTGAGATATTGAAATAGAAAAATTGGTTATTCAGCATTTTGAATTATTATAATATTGGCAATTCTACATTTTAGTACCTACTTACGCTTTGATGTGACATGCACCAAACTTTTTAGCCACGGGCGCCATTGCTAAAAGTAATATTCTAATGGAGTCCAATTCATAAAACGAATTAAATATAAGATATTTTGAGTGTTTTATCTTCACTTATGACATATCCTCGTGAAACTTTGCAATTCCTTTCACTTCACGATTTATTTTTAACGACCTTTGGCAATTTCATTGCTTATGTAAATGTTCGAGTTTTATGTAAATCTCATAAGCACAATCTCTGTTAATTTGATGAACACTATATTCTTAACGTCACCTGATGATTGAAATCGAAAGATTACAACAATAGAATTGCCCGCAAGTCCATAATCAATAATCAAGTGTTCATCTTGACCTAGATGATGAACATTCCATTCTACCAAACCTACAGACCATACCAATCAACTCTTGATCATATGAAAAAGAAAAATAGTATTCGTCTAAATGTTATGCGCTCCCTCGGTTGGAGGTGCAATAACTTGTAGACAAATGTTGTTTCGTTGTGATTTCTTCTCCCCTCCAATTGATAATTGTTATATCTCTTAGAAAAGAGAAGCCGCATGAACCCAAGCCTCCCCTTGGCGGAGGAGGTGTAAGAATTTTGTGAATAGATTGGATACTCACTTTGGTTTTGAATAAACATAAATATGACATTTACTGCTCAATTTAACGATGGGATAATGTCATGTCCCCCGAATTTTATGTTTATTTATTTATTGATGTATTTCTATTGTACATTTATTATGGTAGATATTTTAATATATTGAATGTGTTCTTGGAAATATTTTTGCTGGAGATGACTCACTGTTGTTGTTCTCGGGTCCAAGTGCCGCACGCATGAGATCACAGTTCCAGACGTCTTTTATGACCGTTTACGACTAGCCTAGGGCGCTACTGCAGCGAGGAGGCTAGGCGGGAGATTTGAGACAACAGTTTTGGTGCGAGCACGTTGAGCGAAAGGTCGTTTCAACAAGCGTCAGATGGACGCCGCGACTTACTAGAAGTAACCCTTGAAGGGTGGGTGCGATTCCAAAGGGAATTAAGATTCTTGTGTGAATCTGTTTTTTTTTTATTCTTGTGGATTCAGAAGGAACCACAGTGTAGGCAAAGGTTGGTTATCCTTTCGCCGAGGTTTGAGGTCTGTAAAGTGAGGATTCGCTTATCGTGCGATTCTCTACCTCATTATATTATTGTTTACAGCAGTGAAGCAGCAAAGGCTCACGGAGTTGAGCGCATTCCCAGCACGTAGCTGTATATAGTGTGAATAAATTGTGTCATCCCTACATAACTCTCATGCGATTAATTGATTTACTATTGTCATTCATTATTCAACATAGTATATCTGAGGCGCAAGGCACTACGGGTGTAAAAATCCACGAATCTGTCTTTTCACCGAATAGAAGGTGAAGTAATAATACAAGTGCATCGTCCTCCGGCGGCCACGACATTTGGCCCAGCCCATCGCATTCCGAATACAGAGTAGGACATCACATCTGGCTCAGTCTCCATAGATCGGAGAAGGGGAGGACATCACAGATAATTTGCCATAATTTTGTTTACTTTAAAGCACACTAATTCGCTATTTGAAAATACTGCCAAAACGTAATTGAACATCTTCTAATTTAGACGTGCGACACTTTTAACCAGAGAAAAAGATCTCTGTGTCTCTCGGAGTGTATGTGGTCATCTCTCTCGCTCCTTTGTTCGTCCTCTGTTTTATACTGCTATTACCATCATATTGATTAATGTGGTTGTCCGGTTGCTGTCCGAAACTTCCCATGATCTCCTGGCCGGAGTTGTTCTCATGGGTTGGGTAGTGGTGTCGGGTGGCTAGTAAGAGTCTGTGATCTGACCTTCAAGCTGGGCTCACTCACACGTATCCAGCAGTATCTTGACACTCAGAGTCGGACATAGAGAAGTTCTCTGCAATCATCTGCTCCCTGGTGTCAAGAAAGGTGAATTTATGGGGTTCTCCTTGTTGCTTCATGCATGTGGGGTCCTATTTCTTGTGCGCAGCGGCCGTGTCATCCCCCAGCTCCTCTTGAGGAGAAAATCACATGTTTCTTGGGCGGATGCTATGCGTGGGCAGAATTTGAATTTAATTTTGTTCGTTACGCCGAAGGAATAATTGAGGCATAACATAAAGAACTACCTAATAATTCTTTGATAGATATATATATATATACCGTATATTTCCGCAGATAAGACGACCTTCAGATAAGACGAGGTATAAATTTTCGTCAAAGTTTTGTAGTTTTAGCATATATCTGTCCTATAAGACGACCCTAAACTATCAACGGACAATGAATTTAGTTTGGATCGGCGATCATCATCTGGATAATAATACTATATAGCGTATACGGAATTATGTCCTATTCGCAAACATTCGCACTGATTCGGGCATTCGGGTAATGACCTTGACTATTCACAAAAGCGTCGTATGGGCTATTCTATTTTGTGGACATACCCTACTCTGTACTAGTAAATAATGACGGTTTGTCCGTTTTTTCCTCAGTAGCTCAATAAACATAACTTTTAATATTTATTTTATTTTAGTATTGTTTTACTATTACAATGTAATGTATTATTTACTATTACAATGTAATGTATTATATAGCGTATTTAAATAATATGATAGATTTTTCGATAAGTTGTAGTAATAATGGTTTCAATTTATATAAATTTCAATCTAATTTTTTTGTATCTGTCCTATAAGATGACCCGGATTTTGGGGGCCTTTTTTTATAATTCAACTATCGTCTTATCTGCGGAAATATAAGGTATTTCGTTTCTTCATATTCTGTGCGTGTTTTGCTTTAGTGAAATATAAATAGTTCAAAAAACGTTCATTGATTCACATCGAACGAGAAGTTATTATTTATTAGGTACTTCAAAGTTAGACTTCGTGTGGCAACGAACATGCCGTGTGCAGCAATATGCTAATTGCAGTTCATAAACAGTGGCGAAACATCCATGGAATCAAGGGAAGCAATGGTTCCCTTAAAATTCTCATTGAAAAAGTAAGAAATATAAATTAAATGTATTTAATAGTTTTTATATAAAAGTTAAATATTTTCAAAACTTTAATAGGTTTACTCTAACATAAAGTTCATATTTATATAACGTTCTTTGTATTTTTCTGCTATTATACTGTATAATTAATAGAAGCACCAATTCGCCAGGCTAGTCGAGCTAGGAGTGTCTGAAGAATTTCGCTTCATCGCTATTGCAGTAGTTATCGAATCTTACAGCGGCAGTTACATCTTCAATATTCAATGCACGGAATTCAATTAGCAGAAATTTCTTTCTTTGGAAGAATTTTTTTTATTGCTTTGAAGCACACATAATATTCCACATTCTTTTTTCCACTAGAGGCCGCTAGAGTCGTTGTGACTGTCATGAGCAATGTCATTGACAAAGGATGCATCGAAGGTAAAATTCTCGTTTATTGTCCTATGTCCGACTTTCTCATTTCAAATTATATGAATTTTGTGTGTTTTGATGATATTGCTGTACAGTTGAACATAATGCAAAGTAAATGTAAACTGTGTACAATCGCGTTCCGATGTATGTCAACCTATTTCCTCTGAATCACATTTGCTGAACTGGTTTATAACTTCTTAACTACGTGTAACTGTTCTCATTACCATAATAACTAAAGATAATGCTATTACTACTATAGGTATAATAGAAAATATACAAAAAATTGAAATATTTTGTGATTAACGTAATGTATTAGTACTAAAACTACAATTCGTCGAGGCTACATTACGTCAGTATATTGTGAAAAATATATGTTGTGATACATTTCACTCACATCGATAAGTTTAATGTTTTTGTTTCGTGTTTTAAAGAACAAATTAACAACTTTAAGCGAGTACCTACTGCATTGCCCTACATTCATATAGGTGTAACTAGATGCATTAAAAGTTTTTGAAAAAATAAGGGAAATATACGAAAATTCAGAAAATTTTAAATTTGAAAGTTATGTAAATAAGCATTAAAATATTTGAAAACAAAACATAAGTAGTAATTATATTCTACTATAAGTAGTTCATTATTATTTGATGTTTTTTTGATAATCTGCGAAGCTCTTTCCGAAAAGAGCAGAAAAATGTGAAATCTACGGTGTCTAATACTGGCACAGATAACGTTTACATATCTAAATTATGGTAATGTGATAATTTAATGTTTCTCGTCGATCAGAATGTTCCTATGAGTTCGTCTTCTAATATTCATGACAGTGAAAGCGAAGTAAAAACAGAAGTCTAGAAGTTAATGGTTATTTACTCATTTCGAAAGTTTTAATTGAGGTATCTAATTAGCAGATCACCCGCCAACGTTTAGAGGGGATGAAAATGCATATGCCATTCGGCAGTCTCAAAATCCAACTCGGATTTTCTATTACAGCTTTAGACAGAAGAATGATAAAAGAAATGAACTCTCAAATTCTATCGCCGGTTCTATTAAAGATAGAGACTTGATTTTCGGATACAACGCAGTATTACCCATAGAAACTCCATACGAAAAATTTGAAACCGGTCAGAGATATACGAAAAATTTGGGACCGGTCAGAGAATTATCTGAAACGATATTTGGAAACCAATTTTGGAAAATTTTCCAAAATTTGCTAAAGTTTCCTTAATTTCGTTAATTATACTAATATCACTGGCGCTGATGGCAAACGACAGCGTTCACTGTTTGATGCTGAGAAATGCTGGTAACGAGGGACACACTCAATGTCTCATAAAATATGGCTATTCGCTCTAGCTAGTTTTACAAAAAAAAGTATTATTTCCTCTTTTTTTTTTGGTCTGTCTGTATCCAGGCACTTAGCTTTATTTTGTTTTAAGAATTAAAATTATTTTTATGGTTTATAGATAAAAATAATACATTGCAATTTGCGTTTTCCGATTCCTCCATTGATTGAAATTACTGTTATTAGTGAGTATTCAAGTCGCAAAAATCTAAACTTCATTTCTTTGAAAGCATTCAATTTCGCTGAAGTATTTTGTGTTCTTAATAGTTATGTAGATGGCATTACAAAGTAAAAAAAAAAAACTAGAATCCATACATTCAGTGAATAAGATTTCAAATAATGAAGTTCAGAGTGCAAATTGAGAAATTAATCTCCCATTTAAGTTTTATCGGAAGTTATTTTATAATGAAGTTTATACTTTTGTATGATAATAAACATTTCATTGATTAACTGTTTACCTGCACGCTGTAAATATCCGAGATATTTTAATGTATAAAACTTAGCTTACCGTAATTTTCATTTTTTCACTTCTTTTTTTCGTCGATAGCAAAATAGCAAAAAAGTCAAACGAATCTTTTGTATGAACCAGCAATAATCATAAAATTATATGTATTTAAAGTTTTACAACTTTCCCTCATTTGCTTTTCATACATAGTTCGTTTTCGAAAATATAATTCTTTTTTTTATTTCGGAAGTTTTCAAGAGCCGCAGAATATATTTCTAAACCCGTAGCCGAGTGGTTAGCATGTTTGGCTATTGATCAAAGAAACCTTCGTTCGAGCCCCAAGTAAGGCATGAATGTTTCTGTTATTTTTCTGCTGAGGTCCAGCCATCCTCCTGTCTGATCTCTCTGGAGAGCAGTTGCTTGAGGGGATCTATTTATTTTTATTTTTTTATTGCAGGGCTAAATTTGCATCTCATGCGGGCACACCTAATATTATTAATTACAACACATATCATTAGTAAACTATATAATTTCACCTCCCTAATTGGCAGTGAAAGAGGTTTAGTTGGAGCTCAGACTCTGATGAGTGAAGACGTGCTTTTTCTTTGCTCCTGGATTATACTAGTATTATTGATTGGCTAAAACTTTACTTCAATTTCCTAATAACCTTAGGCGAGATCGGGTGAAAACCCCGGTGTAGCCTTTGGTGGGTAGGATAGTTCGGTATAGCTAATATTTTACCTTAAACTGATAGGTTTTCAGTTAGAGTTTTTCAGATTAAATTTAACATTTTATGTTCTTATAAAACTTAGACACCTTTTGATATACACCCATATTTCTACTAGTATTAGTACAGGCTAATAGCGGACCCAGAGTTGGCCGTTATTAGCATTGGAAAAGTACATACCAATAACCGACTTTGAGTTGGCCGTTATTGGTATCGGAAGATTACGTGCTAATAGCCGACCAATAGTTTGGCCGTTATTGGTCTGGAAATATACTTTCAACTTCTACACTCCAAGTAAGTCCAAAATCCTCCGTTGAGGTATTCTGATTCGATAGTTTTAAATCCTCTTCCAGTTGTAACTGGAATTTTTTATACTAGCTTTTTGTTATTTCTACCGTTCTTAGTTTCATTTTCATTAAATTTGTATTTTTTCTAATTGAATTTGATCTTTCTATACTCAGTTTTATATTTCTAATTGTTTTTGGATTGATTTCTGGTATTTTACTGAAATCAATCTTTTTCAAATCCGTTTCCTACCGGTTTTTTCACTTAGTAATTGCGTACTTTTATATTTGAAATATTTGAATATTTCACATATTTTATGTGAATTTATTTTATTTCACTTGCCTAATATCTAACATTACTTGTTGTTCACTTTTATGATCAGTTTTTTTCCTTTTGAAAACTTCATTTTGACTTCACTTAACTTGAAATCTCCGAATTGAAATCTTTCAGGGTCAGAATAAAATGACCTTGACTCATTCAAAACTAATTATTCTCGTTTTTACTTTTATTCTTTATTTTTTTTTTTGATTGTTTTTCCTTTTTATTTTATTTTTAGAGATCTTAATATGTGTAAGAAGATCTTCAGAAGTATTTTCTAAATCAGGTGTGATAAGATTATGTTTAGACAAATCTTAAAATATATTGTTTGCATCTTCATGTGTGGGAAATTTTGTTTTGTCTCTACATGCTTCTTCATGTTTGAAAGTATTTTGTGTTTTGTATCTTCATATCTCTTCGTGTATTGAATTGTGTTTACTAAATCTCCATGTCTCTTCATTGAAATAAATTAATTTTTCGTGTTTTCCGTCTGTTTATTTTTAATTTCCTTTAATTATTTATTTTATATTTGTTTATAATATAAAACAATAGACAAGTTACAATCCTTAAAGAATTTTATTAAAAATTTATAAAATATTGGTTTGTGCTTTTTTATTGGAGGTTTCAGGATAGAGTTGAAATTAAAATTGGATACATTGTACGTTTTTAATTTTTTTTAAATATTTTCGTCTTTGATTATTGAATTGTGGGCACTCAAAAATTATATGATGTAACGTGTATGGGGGTTGGGCAGTAACTACAATTTGGAGATGATATTTTTTAAATCTAAAAAGGGTTGTATTTGTTTAGGCATAATTAGTTTCTACCTTAGTGATAAGATTAATATCTTTTTGAAATGTAAAAGTCATTGAATGTTTGTATATTATTTGAAATATTGAATCTGTAAGTATAATATGCTTTTGTTTTTAAAGTAGTTTTCAGTTTCCTGAAATAATTTTTTTGCATTTAGTTTTTTGTGATCGGAAATGAGAAGGTGGTTGAAATTGAGTTGTTGAAATTTATTTTGCCAAAATATCTACTTCTTCATTGAATTTAATTCCTACATGTGATGGGACCGATTGTATGTGTATAAGGTTATGCTTTTTAATATGTTCAAATGTTAAAATAGAGATAGCATTAGTAAAAATGGGGAATTCAGTTTTCGTATAGTATTGATATAATAGTTGAATAGCTGATTTGCAGTCTGAGAAAATAACAATTTCTGAATTAATACATTTTAGAGCCCAATTGAGTGCTAGGATGAGAGTTATAGTTTCTGCAACTATTATGGGGGTTGGTTTATCAAATTTGAATTTATATGAATATTTTTGTGAAAGGTATAAGAAAGCATCTGAGGAGGTTTCATTGTTTTCGTTAACTGAGTCATCTGTCAAGATTTGTAATGCATTGGTTAAATTTGAGTCAATATAATTTTCCATTATGATTTTTATAAGAAATCTATCTAAAGTATTTTTTTTATTATCCCTGAGATGTTTAAATGTAAAATAGGGAATCCTGTTATCTAACAAGGAAAAATTGGAAAATAATCTCCACTTAGGTGATTGTTGTATATTTCTTTCAGATCATTTTGGTTATTAAAATTTTTGATAGTGTTATTATTGTACTCATTTAATACTTCATTTATTATTGGATGTGTTTTATTTTTTGAAAAAACTTCAGTTTGAAACTGAAACTGAAGCATATATCTCTGGTTGAATACTTCCAGCCTCCTTAGGAGACTGACTCACTCAAAAATTATATGATGTAATGTGTATGGTGTTGGGCAGTAACTACAGTTTGGAGATGATATTTTTTTTAATCTAAAAAGGGGTATTTGTGTAGGCATAATTAATAAAACTCATTCAGAAACAATTTTCATTCCATTTATTTGATGTATTTTCAACAAAATCCTTTTTTCCATATCTTTCACTTTTTTTTATAAAACATCTAATAATCTCGTATTTCTTAGAAATTGAATAAGGTATTTATATAAGACTGGTTTTAAATAAGCATTTTCATGTTCCAGAATATGTTTAGTCAAATGTTGAGATCTTGAGTTTTTTTAAGTTTTCAAAATATTTAGCTCGTTCTTGTTGGTTTAAGTCAAAAATTGAACGTTTTTTGCTAATCTATCTGCCTTTTCATTTAATGAAACCCCTACATGGGAGGGTATCCATTGAATGTAAATTATATTATTATTTTTTGGATGTTGATAAGTATAGAAAATAATTTCATTATTTAATATAGAAAATGATACTTTATATGGAATTTTAAAAATGCAATCTAGGGATAACGTGCAATCAGTTAAAATAACAATATTTTTTTTCTGAAATCTTGTTGCCCATTTAACTGATTCCTTAATCGCAAAATTTTCAGATATTATACGGAAAGAAGGTTTATCAAGTTTGCAAATAACAGCTCCAGAAAGAGTCTTCTGATCTGTACTTTAAGAGCCATCTGAAAAAATCTGAATATGACTCCTGTATTTCTGATTAATATAAAGTAAAGAAAGTGATTTTAGAACTTCAGGATCTAAACTTGATTTTTTGGAGATGCCAGGAATATTATGAATCAAAATAGGAAATGTAGAATCCTAAAAAGGGAAATTTGAAAAAATATCCCCACTATTTTTGGAAAAAAAACATAAATAATAATTTTGCTTTATTTTCAAAATTAAAAGTAATAAAGTCTTGAAAATTGTTTATAATTTTAGAAATAATAGGATGATTAGAGTTTTTAGCAAAAATTCTGAATACAAGGTTTGATAGTAATTTTTTAATATCTAGAGGGGCAATGCAAGTTTCAGCGTATAAATCAGTATTTTTGCTTCCTTTAATAAAACCTAAGCAGAATATAATAATTTTTGTTTGAATTCTTTCTAGATTTAATAATTTATATTTTGAAATATCTTCAATTAATTCAATACCATAAGAAAATTTTGGACATATTAAATTATTACAAATTAGAAAGAGTTTTTTTGTGCAACTTCCCCATTTTGAACTTTCTAAGAATTTAATGCAATTAAAAAGTTTTTTAGCAATGTTTATAGCATTTTGGAAGTAAGGATTCCATGTAAATTTGGAATCCAAAATAATTCCTAAAAATTTTGATTCAAAAACAATTTTAAGTTTTTCATTGTTAATTGTAAGATTAAAAAATGAAGAAAAGTTTTTTTTAAAGGCAAAATAAGTGTTTTATTTTCAGAAATAGTGAGATTCCATTTTGAACAGTAATCCTTAATTAAATATAATCGTGATTTTAAGACATGTTGAATATGTGAAAGATTTTTATTTGACAACCATATAATTATGTCGTCCGCATAAAACCCAAATTTTACTTTGTTTTAATATGTTCAGGTAAGTCATCCATGTAAATGATGAAAAGTAAAGGAGACAGAATATCCCAGTGTACGACTTCATTTGTAAACGAAAATGAATTTGAAAAGTCATTTTTAATTTTTGATATCTTTTTTTGGAAATAAGTTGAAAAAGAAAAAATATACATGTTGCCATTAATTGAATATTTCTTTATTTTATAAAGAAGTGCGCTATTTGAAACTGAATCGAAGACACCCTTCAAATCAATAATTACTGTGATTAAATAATTTTTATTAATAAAAGCATTTTCAATATCAGAAATTAGATTTAAAAAAAAAAGATCTTTAATGGATTTTCCATATCGAAAGCCATAAAAGTTTTAATTAAATAATTGATTGCTTTAATAAAACCAGTTCAGACGAATATTTACCATTCTTTCAAATAATTTTAAAAAAAATGAAATGAGGCAGATAGGGCGATAAAAACTAATTTCGTCACTGTTAATTTTTGATTTTTTTTATAAAGACCATATAATTTTCAAATCAGGATTTAGGATAATTATGATTATTCCAAAAGTTATTAAATAAATTCAGAATTTTACATAGTCATTTGAGAGACAGATTTTCGAAACATTTATGTTGAATCTTTTCTGGTCCAGGTCAGTTCCAATTCCGGAATTTTTTTTATTGATTTTGTTGCAAATTTTAATTTTTTAATATTAAAAGGTTAGTTCAAAACTTGGTTGTTTTACAATGATGAATTGATGGGTAAAATTTTGTAAATTAAATTTTTGTCTAGTTTTTCATTGGATTTTGCAAAAGAATTATTAAAATATATCGCTATTGTTTCAGTTTTTTTTTTTAATTACAGTTTAAGCCAAAATAGGATTAATTGGAGTTGGATTATTATTTAGTTTTTAAAACATCTGCCAAATTTTGTTAACTGAGGAGTTTGTGTTTAAATTTTCAGTAAGTAAATTTCAATTGCCTTTTGTAATAGTTTAATTTTTTTAGTGACAGATGCAGAAATTCTTTTAAAATTAAGGTAATCCCTGAAATTACCGGTTCTGATCATAGTTCTTTCCGCCTTACGTTTAATAGCAATTAGCTTATTTGTAAATATAGTATGTACATTACTATCAGGTGTTAATTTAGGAACTGATTGTGTATATTCTTCTTGTGTTTTAACCAAAGAATTGACTATAGAATGATATTCATCATGTGATTTTTGAAATATACAATTTTCAAGTCTTTCTGATTTACCTAATTTTGCTTGAAAATTTTTCCAGTCCTTCAATTTAACAATAGGCTTTTTAGCGTTTAAATTTTTAATCGAAATGATTAGAGGAAAATGGTTACTACCAAACTTTTTTCTAAGAACGGACCATGAAATCTGTTGAGAAATCTTTTGCGAGACTAAAGTCAAGTCAATTACTGAGAATGAATTATTTTTATATATACAAATTTTAAATTTTTTGTTAAATATGATAAGATCTCTGCTTTCAATGAAATTAAGTAAGTGATTTCATTTATAATCTATACGATGTGAATACCAGGTTGTGTGGTGACTATTAAAGTCACTACATAGAATTATTTCTCCTTTAACTTCTTTAAAAATCTTATCATAAAGATTACTAGTAATGTAGGAACCTGGATTATAAAAGTGAATTAAGTTAACCTTAATTTTATTAATTTCTGTGTGTATATAAATATATTCAAATCTGACATTAATTTCAGGTGAAAATATTTGGCGTTGTGAAAGATTTCATTTTTACATATGTGACAATTCCACGTGAAAACGTTTTTTGAAATTTAAAATATTTAACATATTTAGAAAAATTTGGTAGGTTTGATGTATGAATCTCCTGTATGCCAAATAAAGTCAATTTTTTTAGAATTGATAAGAAGTCTTAAAAAATGCTTTTTTGTGGTAATACCTCTAGCGTTCCATTGCAAAATCACAGAATATTGTGTCATAGATCCATGTTCAAGATAGAAAGCAGAATATCTTTAATGACGTTTAGTTCCGGGCAATTAGGCACCACAAATTCCTGAAGTTTAAGAACTAAGCTAATGATCTGCCCCTTGGAATTTAAGTTAAAAGGAATTCCAGAGGTTTTCAAGTTGTCGATTTCAGATGAAGTATCAGTCCTTGGTTGTTTTATGCTAGTCGATTTTTTTGACCAGAAGTATTTTTTAAGCAACTTTCGCGAAGTTCAAATATTTGGTAACATCTTGATTATTAAAATAGGATGTCTTCACATTTTACGTTGAAGGCATTGAAGGAAAAAGTTCATCACTCACTATGGGTTCCTGTACTTGTGAATGTTCATCTTTAACCACATTAATGTTGTCCCTGTTTTTATTTTTAAATTGTAGTTTTGCCTGTGCGAAAACTTGTCCCCAGTTTAATTTGCTATTTAGTTGAATAATTTTTGTCTTACTTGCAATTAATTTTACGATGCATCATGAAAAAGTCGCAGGGTGAGGTCAGTAGAAATTAGGGCATTTGTAAAATTTTGTCCGGCAGTTTTTATAATGATGTTTGCCGCTGCATCTTTGGATAATTGGGTACCGTTGCAAAGAGAAACAAGATGTCCAAACAAGCAACATCTTAAGCAAGACTGGGTGGAATTATATAATGTCTTACACTGTGTCTTTGAAACCCTAGGAAAATATATGGTGGAAGAGATTCTGCTTCAATTTCAAGAATTATTTTGTTGGTGGAATAACAAATGTTTCGTTCTTATTTTTTGCATCTTGTTCATAGTGCATCATTCGACGTATGTTTACAACTTTTTTATCTGCAAGTAAATCGAGGATGTATTCGTCATCAAAATGAAGCAGAACCCCTGCAATAGTTCCCAAAACAGTTCTTTTTGAAATTAGGAATTTCAACCAATATTGAAACATTTAAAATCTTTTTCAGTTGAAAAATTGTATCATACTGTTCTTTAGTTCGAGGATGTAAAAGAGGTCTGCCGTTTGAAATAAATTTCCCATTAATATGTTCACCAAGCATGTTGTAAAAGAATGTTGTAAGCTTTTTAATGTCAATAGAACGAATATTGTCACTTGTACCTGTAATAGGTAATGCAAAATCATTTTTATTTTTATCAGATTCATAAATTCATTCGGGATATTTTCCAAAATTTGCATCGCAAGAAGACGATGCATTCGAATTATATATATTGGTAAAATTTTAGTCCCCTTACGGTTTGTATTATTTGATAATTTCGAATCATTCTCAGCGTGTATAATTTTTTATTTACCTTTAAGTTTTCCTTTGGCATGTTCTCGAATTCACAGTTCTCATAAAGTGTATCCAGTTGATGTATCTCAGTAGACGTTCTCGAAGGCGATGATTCAGATAAATCCGATGACTTTGTAAGAAAGTCCTCGGAGTCTGCCGTAAGTTTCAGGTCATCCTCAAGATCGGCGGAGTCACAAATTTGCGAAGATTTACTTGTTTTTGGCGTTATTTTATAGCTTTCATTTTTCTTCACTCTGAGTTTAGTCATTGTAGGGGAATTTTTTTTTTCTTTTTGCAGTTATTTGTCATTATAGTTCTCGAAAAAACAAGAGTACTTTATCACCAGCACAAAAATTATTAAAAATCCACAAGAATAAATTGTAATACTAAAACATTAAAACTAAGCAAAAACGAATTAAAGAATCAAAAGCCGTTACAACCATGACTGCCCACGCCCATTGCTCAAGGCGGAATCAAACTTCATTTTGTTAATATAATAATGTCTAGCTCTGACATTATTGATTTTTTTTCATTGCGGCCCCGCACATAGAGCTGCTCTGGAAATTTTGTTCTTCCGGACCACACAGAGATCTCTGAAGCTGAAGTTTCTATGGATAACTCTCAAATCAGTTATAGCGCGCAATATGTGCTTTTTTATCTGATAAAAACAAATTTCTTTTTGAAATTTCTTGACCGATTACCTTCTATGAAGAATATTCCTAGGCTGTTACAAGAAGTTCGTGTCAGCTTTAATGATGCAATTCTCGAGAAATTTTATCTCGAAAAGAATATCAATGAACATGTCTGCACGGAACAATGTTCCAGTCAGACAGTTATTTCGGAGGTTGTCCAAGACAGGACTTGAGATCCAAAGCACGGGATGAATATTTATTCAAATTCCTGTGCCCCAGATATTTCCAAAAAACCCAAAGGAAAGGGTTCTGGTAAAAACAAGGCTAAGAAAGAACACGAATCTCCCACAGCTGAATTCACTTATGCGTCCAAAAAGCGTTTTTTAGTTTTGGAGGAAGAATATCTGGATCCACAGGTCTCGGAAATGGAAACCGAAGGTATTCCTACAAAGGCGAATGGTGGGAAAATTCCACCCATCATTCTGAGATCACCCAAAAATTGGATTGTTTTACATAGAGAACTTTCAAGAGAGCTGTGGAGTCCTTCGCAGCTAAGGCTTCTGGAAACACAGTCCGTCTTCAGACAAAATGTTCAGATGACTACAGGTCTTTCGTTAAGTATTTTGAGACATCCAAACTACAATTTCATACCTATAAGCTAAAGGATGAAAACAATTTACAGGTTGTTCTAAAAAACATCCCTTCTGACATCAACTTCGAAGATGTCCGCACTGCACTTGTGGACCTCGGTTTTACCATAATTAAGATATTTCAAATGAAGAAAGGGAAAGACAGAACTCCTATTCCTGTCTTTTTGGCTGAATTGCTTAAAGACACTGCTAATAAGAAAATTTATAACATCACCGACCTTTTCCATTGAAAGATCCATGTGGAAAGCTATAGGACCAAAAAGAGTCCAACTCAATGCCACCAATGACAGAGATACGGTCACGCTCAGAGTGGTTATTACAATTTTCCTCGCTGCGTGAAATGCGCAGGCAACCACTTAACCAGGGACTGTCTTAGAAAGAAAGAGGACAGTTCTCTTAAATATGCTAACTGCGCGCTTGGGCGCACCGCAAACTGTAAAGGGTGTGTCCATTTCCCTAAGAAGGAAGTGCTGACAAATAATGGTGTAAAACCAGCCAGTGTCCCTCAGAAGAAAGTTACCAGCTCTACGGTAACTCCTAATTTATTCTATGCAGCTGCTGCATCGAAAAATGTAAATGCAGCAAAGCCTACTTCTACAGCCTGCTTCTGAGCCTGCTTCTAAAGCGACTAAGTATTCTGATGCACAAACGCCTATTGGCGATCAATTCGATGCAAATATCTTATATGATCTTAAAGATATCTTCCTTTTATTTAAAAGTTTTAATATTTCGAAGATTCTTTATACTGTTAAGTTTTTCATGACTGACTATCAGAAAGTTAATCTCCTTTTTTCAAACTTACAATTGGCATGAAAGCTTTTGATACTATACTTTCCACTTTTGTCTCAGATGGCAGATAAATATACAAAGGATCATCTTCAGATTTATTTCTGGAATTGCCATGGAATCTGGAAAGATTTATATTTACTTGTTAGAACGAACTTGCAGCAAAGTAATAATTTTTCTTTCTATATTTCAGGTATTTAAGATGATTTTATCATCAGGCAAATCTAACAGCATCTTCCACGCAAGAACCACGATACTTCTTCATATTTATTGCAACTACTGTTCTTTCGATTCCGCCTTATGGGTTTCTCTCATCGCAATGAAGCCTAATGACTTCGACTCCATCTTCATTTCACGCCAAAACACACTTTTCAAATTTCTTCTTTGCTTCAATCAACTGACAGGATGTTCTGGCACCGATCTCCGCCTCCTGTTTCCTTCTGCCCTGATCTTAACATCCCAGCAATCGACTTGAGTAATGACTTCATCGACCATAAAGGAAAGACTGCCACATACTTTCCACTATTACCACGACCATTTTATTCTTTAACGATCCCTCAGCCACTTTCTTTACTGCTCCTCACATTCTTCCTGTCACTGATCTCTTAATTACTTTGGATCTTCTTTCTGAGGGACCTTTTAAAAACTCGGTTTAGCAATTTAGCAGTTTTATTTTTTGTCACCTTCGATGACTTTCACCTATAGAAATGCTCTGGGTGGCATAATTATATTTTAAATCAAATTTTGTTCTCTTGTATCGTTGCTTTGCTCGACAAAATCCATGAATATATTCTTCTGGAGCTGTAAATCAGCTGTAAATCAGCTGGAATCAGCTGGAGCACTGTAAGAAAAATTTTTAAATACAGATATTATAGTAGGGAAATAATTCCACCTATGGAATCACCTGCTTATCTGTTTACTTCGATCATAGAGCTTTCGGAGGAATGCTTTTGTCCCACAGCAGGGACCGGGATCCCGGATTTTAAGAATTAACCTCAGTGACAAAATGAAGCGTCGCTTCTCTTAAAAACCCACTTAGTTGCAGAGCTACGATTAGTTGTTTGATAATTTTGTTTCTGAATTTAATTTATTCGCTTCATTGAGGGGTCATTCCAGGTCAAGTGATCCAATATTAATTAACTTTTCAACCTTGATCTCTTGGATTTGTATAAAATTTTGTGCATTTACTGTACCATCATAGATAGTTACAAATCCTGAATTTTAAAATTTTACGCCAATTATTTTTTTCTGTACAAAGACGTGAAATTGACAAAATTTCGTAATTTTGACCCTACCTATAATCATATTATTGCTAATAACCTGAGTTAGAGATGAGGTAAAAAGATAAATAAAGTACGTTTTCTTCCTTGTTTAATAGACTTTAATCCGATATATCACATGACTACTTTTTGACAAGGCCAAATTTCAAGGTCATTGTTTCAAAACCTTTAGCTCGAATTTCTCAAAAACATATCTTTAAATTTTTGAAAAAAATCGTGTTCATTTCTTTCATATCTCAAGAATATGAGCATGAATTTTGAACTTAGTATCTAGATGGGATCATACTTTAACAGATTTTAATTTAATTGGTGTCTTTGAAAAGCCCCTACAAAATATTAGGTTTATTACTGTAAATAAACTGCTGGCCATTAAAAGTGCAACACCAAGAAAAACTCATCAGATTGTCCGAAATAAGCAAGTTGGGTAGCTCATAGGAGAACATGTAAATAATCAAAGAACAGCACATACGCACATCGTGTGTGACAGTAACGCCCCCTGGAAGTGGTATAAGAAGAGATTACAAAGAGTCGGAGTAAAGCACTGGAATTGTGTTTGTCTCAGTTCTTGCGCACTAAAGGATCGAGTATGCCCTGTCGAAGAACACGGGCATCCATACGACCAGGTTTTCGACTTTGATCGAGGGAGAATTGCGGGATTACAGGAAGGCGGATTATCATATCGAGACATCGGTACTCGTGTTGGACGGAATGCTGCCACAGTGATGAGAATATGGTGTCAGTGGGTAAAGGAGGAACGAACTCACCGACATGAAGGATCTCAACTGCCCTGTTACACAAGCGAAGAATGGACAGACATCTCGTGCTCATGGCTTTGAATGATCGTACAACCACATCAAACATCTTAGGTCAACAGTTAAGAAGTGTTGCACATCAACCAGTGTCTGCACATACTGTTCGACATTGTCTGCAGCATCAGGGGTAACTTTGTTAGGTGGCCATTGCTTCAGCTACCATTGACTCTACAACACAAGCGTATGCAATAGCAATGGTGCCAAGAATGTCGCGCTTGGATGAGCGAATGGCATCGCATCGTCTTTTCAGACGAATCCGTATTTGGCGGTACCGCGGCGACAGGCTCAGTGAGACGTGCATGATGTAGTGCCATACAAGTCCGGCCCCTGGTGTCAGGTATGGGGTGCTATTGGATGCACTCACGCAAGTGCCTCGTACGCATTACTAGTACTTTGAAGAGTCAGCGTTACATTACTGAAGGGTTGGAGCCTGTGGTCGTACCTTATCTTCAGGGGCTCTCTGATGCCATTTACCAAGAGGACAATGCCCGACCACATGTGGCATGCATCGTCGAACAATTCCTGGATAGCCACCATGTGACACTTCTGCCTTGGCCTTGCGCATTCACCGCATCTGTCCCCAATTAAACATGTCTGATCCATGATCTCATGATGATTAGCACACCAGACACCAGAAGCTGCTACAACAGATGAACTTTGGCTACGTATCGAAACTGCATGGACTGACATTCCCCATACACACGCATCCTACTTCTCATCCTCTCAATGGTGGACCGTGTAGCAGCGGTTATTGCTGTTCATGGTGGCTACACAAGATACTGATTTCTTTGTATTCCACAAGTCTAACCGAGTTGTATTTGTAATCATTTGATCTTTGTAACATAAGCTATGTATTCACTAAATATGGCTTTGATATCTCTTGTCTTTCCTGATGTTGCACTTTTAATGGCACGCAGTGTATTAGAAAATTTTAATATAGAACTAATGATCAAAATAAAATACTTTTAGAGTATGTATTTTATTTACAGTATGCCTCGTAAAATTACATAAATAAAAAATTAAATTATACATAAATGCAAATAATAAAGATAAAATATTAAATAAATGCAAATAAATAAATAGTGCCAGGTAATTTTTTTTCTTTTTGAAAAAACTAAAAAAAAAATAACCTTATAATTTACTGATACGATCATGATAAATTCAGTGAAAGTCACAATAGGCTTAAGTCTATACAGATTCTGATAGGAACTGACGTGTTCAGAAAAGCATGGGGAAGACACTTTTGTGTATAGCTACTACTCTTGCATTTACTCAAATGAGAAAAACGTCAGGATTGAGTTGGCTATTTTAAGTGGTGCTTAAGTTTAATTTTTATTTATTTTTTTCAAATATCAAAATACATGATTGAATTACAATGGTCACTGATTTACAGCAACACAAAAGTGAGTTTAGTTTCTGTGTGCTTGTTTTTGCTTTTATGATGGCTAAATCAGTTGCAGGTAATTTTAACGTTAACTCTTCCAATTGTTTTAAGGACCAAGGGCATTAAACTTTAATAAACGTAAGGCCTGTTTTGGACAGGATTCAGTAAATGAGTATATCAAAATTGGAGTGAAAATTTGTGATAGATGTAGGAAACAATTAAGTCTGGTAAAAAACAAAGCAATGGAACTTGTTGAAGAAAATGAAAGTAGCATTCCATACGCTACGGATGATGAAGACTTTATCACCAAAAAGAGCAGCTGGCCGAACCAACAATTTGTGTAAAGAGGAAATGGAATTTACAACGTACTCTTTAAAGAAACGTGTACACTGCAAAATAAAAGTTCGTTTCGCTGTATTTTCATCAGTCATCATTCTAGTAAGTTCTTCGTATTAGTTAGCCTTCTGAGCTAGCAAAAAAAATTCTTTTATATGAGATTTAATTTTATCAATTTTATAGTAATAAATCTAATTTTTGGAGAGGCAATTCAAAGATTAACAATGCAATTAAAATCTGTCAAAGGTATGATCGCATCTCGATCCCAGTTCAAAATTCGTATATATATTCTTTGAGATAGAGATGAAGAACATGATTTTTTTCACAATTTTAAAACATATGCTTTTTTGAGAAATTTAAGGTCAAACTGACCTTGAGATTTGACCTTGTCTGAAAGTAGTCATGTGACAAAGCATTTAACACTCATTAAAAAATAAGATAACGTTATATACACTGCTCGACATTGAAAGTGCCCCACTCAGAAGGACATGTAAAATCATGCAAATAGAAGGGTGGGTGTGCGCATTTCAGATATGCAAATGAACGTAATCTGGATTCAATAACGTGTGTGGCTCAAGAGATAAAACGTCCAAGAAGGAACAGGGATGGTGGAAGTCGTGGGAATGTTTGAAATTAGATGTTCTGCTTGGAAATTGTTCAGCGAAGGTCGAAAATGTCTCGTACAAGTCGTCGGCAGATTTATCGCCATTTGGCTGTTTTTGAGAGAGGAAGAACTACAGGCCTATGTGAAACAGGATGGACTACACCTCGTATCGCCGCCCATGTTCATCGGGATACACGAATTGTTGAACGCTGTTGGCAAAAGTGGCGAAATGAAGGTTCTAGCTTGCGTTGCAGAGAGGGTGGTGCTATCCGACAGACGTCAGCACGGCTTGATACGCACATTGTTCGACATTATCGTTCGTTACTACAGAGCACTGCAGGCGATAATCGATGGGCTCTGTCAACAGCCATGGCCTTTCCCATAACGACTCGAATGGTACACAGAAGGTTGCAGGAGGCACACCTGCGCTCTAGGCAATCGTTACGTTGACTTCCATTGACTACAAACCATCGCAGCGCTCGTCTGGCTTGGTGCCGAAGTTGTGCGAACGGGGGTCATTAATGGAACACTGTTGTGTTTAGTGATGAATCCCTTTTATGTCTGGGTGCTGACGATCGATGGGTCCGTGTATGGCGACAACCTGGGGAGAGGATGGATCCAGCTTTTGTCCGCGACCAGAACACTGCCAGTCAACCAGGCATATTGGTGTAGGGTGCTATTGGATAGGACAGCAGGTCATCACTTGTCCGCATCATGGGAACACTGACAGCTGCAGGTTACATTAGTGTGGTTCTGCAGCCCATTTTGTTACTATTCCTAGGAGGCATGGAGCAGTCCATTTTCCAGCATGACAACGCCCATGTACACACTGCTAGGGTCTCCAGACAATGTTTGCAACATGTTCAAGTATTGCCATGGCCAACACGATCTCCAGATTTATTTTCGATAGAAAATCTGTGAGACCACATTGAATGACGTGAGAAATCCTCTCATTGTCAGGAGCGGAATCTTGATCAATTATGAGAGCAAGTCAACGCTACTTGGTGTGCAATTCCTCAGGACCATATCCGTCTACTGTATGACTACATGCCACGCCGTATTGCTGCCTGTATTGCCGTTCACGATGGTGCAACCACCTACTGAGGCAGTCCTATTGTGCTGCATTATCTTATCTTCTAATCGTTGTAAGTGGCTGCAAATTAAATCATGGTATACCAATATGCATTGCTATGTGTGTGTGCTACATTTCACCCTTATCGCCTCATTACTTCTGGGTGGGGCAATTTCAATGTCGTGCAGTGTATATAGATATTTAAGTTATCTTTCTATCACATCTCTAACTCATGTTATTAGCAACAATATGAAAATCAGTAGAAACAAAATTACGAAATTATCTCAATTTCAAGTCTCTACTTCATCATCATCATCATCATCATCATCATCATCATCATCATCATCATCGTCGTCGTCGTCGTCGTCGTCGTTGAGGGGGTACGGAGGGGCTACATCATGGGCTACGGAGGTACAACCAGACCATGCAATTTAGTTCTCCAAGCAAGTCTATCCTGAGCTACATCTACTGCATCTGGCCACTGCACACCAATTCTAACAAGGTCCTGTTTGACATTGTCTGCCCAGCGCATCCTAGGTCTCCCCTTATTTCTGAGGCCTTTAGGCACACTGTTCATAACCCTATTCGCCAATCTATAATTATTCATACGGGCGACATGGCCAAACCAACGGAGTCTCTCTCTGCACAATATGCTGTTTAAAGGAGGTTGCAAACTCCTTTGCCTAACCTCATCATTAGTTACAAAGTTGAACCACCTAATGCCCAAGATACTGCGAAAGCATCTGGAATCAAAAGCATCTAGTTTCCTGTTATCTTGTTTACACAGTGTCCAAGTTTCACTACCATAACTAACCCTAGAAAGAACCAAACTATTATACAGTCTAATTTTAGTCTTTAGGTGTATACGCCTATTTCTCCACACTCTCCATAGATTCTTAAAAGTTCCGGCAGCAATCCCTATTCGTCTGTTAATCTCATGCCGCACATCACCAGTATCTGTTACATAGCTTCCAAGGTAATTAAACTGTGACACCTGCTCAAGACTGCAACCATTCAGATGAATCACAACCTGTCTGACCAATTTTCATTACTTTAGTTTTCTCTCTGTTTATAACTAAACCTACTCTACTACCAGTTTCATCAACAGCTCGAATGAAAGAGTATGTACATCTCATAAAAATCATTTGCCAAAAGGGCTAAATCAATCAGCATAATCTAAATCAAATATTTTTGTATCTCGAAAAGATTGACGAGTTCTTTTGTAGGTGTGTTGAAGCATGTTTTGTACTTGGCATGTATTTGGTAGAAATAAAGTAGTTGAGAGTTGAGAAGAGAAAATAGGTGATAAAATTAGGGACCATCTTAGAGTGAGTCAGAAGAACAAAACTACTACGTTTTTCCTGAAGAGCAAAACCGCTTTTTCTTAATAGCAAAAATTTCGAATGGATTATTAAATAAAAAAAAAGTTGTTTTGAAATTTTACGATAAGAAAATGTGGAAAATAGACAAAAAAAAAGCATTAGATAAAATACAGAACAAATATACACTTGCTTTACCATAACATACATTTGAAGCATTTGTATGCCTCGAAGTATAAATTCATCTAAATATGCAGTTGTATATAATTCAATGTTTAGTAATGACAGTTCAGTTTTCCATCATATCCGCGTTACCAACATTGACAAAAACATGTTATGGGACAGACACTGCGAAACTGGTAGGTGGTAACGTATTGTCGTGGTTATGCAAAAAAAAAAAACATACTAAGATAAAAATGCATTGGAACCATAAAACAACATTTGCTGTTTGTAGTTTGCTAGGCGATATATGCGCATAATTAAACATTATCTCAAGGAACAGAAATCAGTTTAAGACAATAGTTCATAGAAGACTCTACAAGCCGTAAAACGAAAGAGAAGAAGAGATACAGAAACGGTAATAGATGTATGAATATTTGCATTTAAAAAAAAAGGTTATTTCTCTAATCGAAAAAAAAAATCTTTCTTTGAATTCGAAATGTTTTTTGCCTCATGAAGATTAATAAGAGAAGTACCGTTTTCCTAAGTGAAAACGTCTCACACACTGCCATAAATTTCTCCGATTAAAGACACGGACTTGAACCTAATAAGTACAAGTCCGTGTCTTTAATCGTTCCATAAAAAGATTCCGAGAAGAAATTCCAGCACTTTCAGCCAGAAATAAAAACTCTGAAAGAAAAATCTAACGAAACCCGAGTCCTTTCTTTTTTTACAGATTTTTTACAGGTTTATTTAAACAGATATTTAATTTCTTTAATTACTTTTTTTACCTCCATCTCATCGTTTAGATAAACTTTTCCACTATCTCCTACCCTAGCAATTTTCATTTGTATTTAACATTCTACTTCCGGAAATTCGTATTTCCTCTTCTTTCAACTAAAGAAAAACAATCATCTTAAAGTCAAACATTGAGCTTTACATTAACATTTTTTATTCCGCCACTAACGGAAACCTAAAACAGATTTCAATTTGAAGCAACTACGTTTCACTTAGTTCTTATTCAAATAAAAAAAAACTTCTGAAGAGTTAAGACTAGTTTTCTTTTACTCTCACTAATTTTCAGAGTCGAAGATTACGACTGGGGAGCGAAAGCTTTCGAATAGAATAAAGAATATTCTAAAGTTAATAAATTGACTCTCGATTTACTGTACAAGAGCAGAAATCCTCCTTCCTTGTTGAAAGAACAGATCGGGTAAATATATATAAAGATTTTTATTCAACAGTTGTTTATTTTGTTCATGTCTTGAAATAATAATATAATCTGACTTGAGGAGCGGCTGTGTTAATAGGAATGCAACATATTTTTCTGTTAACACTGCAGTTGGTTTATCTTGAGTACAGTTCACAACAGCTATGAAAACGAGTACAAAAAAACAGTTCTTTCTTATGTTGGAGAGCGTACAAAAATATTTTTTAAATATTTTAAATTAGTATTCTGGTTTTAAATTTAGCAAAATAAACTATATTGTACTGCTAGTTTAATGTTGATGGGATGCAGATAAAACTTTCAACTTTTTCCGAAATATCAGGTTGGGTTGTTTTACCACTGAGCGGCACTTTTTTGCACACCATGGGCTAAATGCCCAGGTCACATGGACTCCGAAGGCTCATAGAAAGTTGGGGGAGGGGACCCACTGGAACAGCTATTAGGAGACAGATCATTGCCTTTCGTCAAGGCCATCCAGTGTGTTATTTAACGTGCACAGGGTATGGCTCTTCTGCACATGTGGCCACGGCTTAACGCCCCATCCTATGGACAAAATATCAGGTAGCAAGCAGAAATGAATGCATTGACTTCTGCTAAGTGGAAAGGAAAAGGGAACTTATTTTCCACCCATGAAACTTGGAAACATTATTTTTAATATGTTTTAATGAATGAAAAGAAGAATCACTTAATTTCAAAGATTGAAATGGATGTATATTACTTTAAACGTAACGTTAAATAATGAAAACGTGATTTTTAATTAAAATGTGAAAAAGAAACATAATTTTATTTTCTAGTAGGAGAGTTAACATTGAACACTCTTTTAGCATTCAAACTGAAACAATGTCTACCTTGTTTCGTTGACTGATTCCTTCTGAGGCTTTCTTTCCCGTTTTCTGTATTCTCCTTCCTCGTCGTCTCTTTCCTCCAGTGTCATCTCGTTTCTAAGTCTCATCCTTTCTCATAATTTACTTCCTCCTATGTCCTTCTTTCTCGTTGTCTGCTTCCCCCTTTGCGTCATCCTTTCTCTTCGTGTGCTTTCACTTGCGCCCTCCTTTCTCACTCTCTACGTCACTCTTTCTCATAAACTGTGTTCACCTTTTTCGCTCTCTACCTCTTCCCTTCTCGTCGTCTGCGTCTTCTTTTCTCATCAGCTACTTAATTATGTATGCATCTTTTTCGTACTCTGCATCATCCATTCTCGTCTTCTACTTTCTTCCGTATTATCTCTTCTCGTGTTTTGCGTTCTTTTTTAAGTCTACCGAATCAATTTTCCTCGTGTTCGTTTCCTTATCTCTCCTCGTTTTTCGTCCTGTTTTCTTGAAAAAGTCAATTCGCAACCATTATGTCTTAGTAACTATTATTTTAATAATTATTATCTTACTAATTTGATAAATAAATAACTTAATAACTATTATCTTAATAATTATTATGTCTAAAATGTTAATGTAAAAATTATAAAAAAATAGAAAAATTGAAAATTGAAAGCACAAGCATCTGGAGGGAAATCAAGAACAATGAAAAATATTTTTTTTAGAAAATCCCACCGAATTTGCAAATATTTCAAATAATTATTATGTTAACCTTTCAAAAGATATTAATAACACTGTAAACATAATCAATGAATTTCAGATCGACCTCGAAGTAATTAACGAAGAAAGTTTCTTTAATATCTCAGAGGTATTGATTGCAGCAGCACAAGAAGACCTCGACAGCGTCTTTAATAGTTTAAAAAAAAGCACAGCTTCCTTTGTTTATGATGGAAAAATGCCAAAGACTGTAAACATGCTCTTCATTATTTACTCAACTTTATTATTATTCTCAACTTGTCAACATTTTTTGTTAACTCTAATGTTGTGTTAAAAATGTGATTCTAAATAAAGAATTAATTACCATCCTATATCAATGTTTCCAATAATGACAAAATTCTTGAAAAAATAAATTTTGTTAGAAAATCAATAGATTATTTAAACACGAAATATGATGTACGAAACAAATAGGATTTCGAAGAGACAGGACTCCAGAGAGATTATGATATTGTTATGTTCATTAAAGTTTATTAGTTAAAATAAGTATTTTGCAAGAAATATGAAGGCTTCAGTAATCCAGTTAACACAAATATAGACTAATTATACTTTTGTCTAATTAATTTACTGATAATCATGTACCGACAACAAGCAAATAGAACACAGTGTTTGAAATATCCGTTACATGACATTCTTATTAATAAGTTTTAAGTCGAAGCATTTCAATTGATTGTTTGAACCACTCCTTGTTTGTTGCATTGTTACCACTCGTTGTTTCAAAAACAAATTTCTAAATAAAAATACTAGAATTTTAAATATTTTTTAAGAACTTAAAAAGGTTAATGTTAAAAATTTTAAAGTTTTGTAATTGAAAACAATTTTTTAAAAAAATGTACAAATTTAAAACTGAAATATAATTTTTAAACACACAAAAATGTTTAATGTTGAAATCATTTTCAAATATAAAACAAAAATGTTTTTAATCAAAAAATTAACAATTTAAAAAAAAATAAATCGCAAAAGTTAATGTTAATAATATTTTTGCACCGGAATATAAGTCTAAAAATAAAGCAACGCTTTCCAATTGAAACAGAAGTTTAAATGTATATATATTCCGTAGAAAGTTAAAAATGCAAAAAATCCGTTTTTAAAGAATGTTCTGTTTTCAATAGCCGATATGATGGATTAAATAACATGTGGCTCAGTCATGGACTTTGTTCCTGAAGAGCTCTCAGGAACAAACACTCCAGTTCTGATGCGCGCCTGTCTATTATTCTATTTTATCTAACCATTCTTATCGCAAAGCTATTTTATTCAAGTGAACTCTACAGAGAAATTTCATAGGTTGAATTCTTCAAATAACTGTTTGACTAATACACTATTTTCGTGCAGCTAGTGAATGCAATCTTGCTGTACTTTAGCATTGTCGAGTTTTGTGTGAAAGAGATCTCTACTAATAGAAAGTCCAAACTCCAGATATTCCTATGTAAATACGAATCACAATCTAATTGTAAATCATACTCTCTTTTTTTTTTAAAATGATTGAGTTTTTTACACCTGAATGACACGTATATCAAAAACTTATAGGATTAGCGATGAACCTTGACAAATTGGTTAGGGAGATAGCCGCTGGTCCAACAGGACAAACTTTCTGTGTTAGCTCTAACTGTGGTAATGGTCAGCAGTGACTTCGGTCTTAGGATTTGTTAGAAGACGTGCAAAAGTTAGGAGTAGCTTTCTTCTCTACCTTGTGTAACGTAAATGAAAAACCTTAATGGTCGATTAGTAATAAATATTCGGAAGGCAAATACTGTTCCGATGAATAGATCAAAAATTTTGAAATAAATATTGAAGTAATTTCTAAGTGATGCGTTTATGTGAAACTTTTATACATAGTCTAACAAACTTTCATGTGCGAGTACTGTATTTCGAGAATTATGGTCTACTCAGTGTCTCGCAAACTGTGTGCCGCGGCACAGTAGTTTGCCGCAAGAGATTCCAAGTGTGCCGCGAGAGATTTTCGAATTGACACTAGATATTCCAAAGATTTTATTTTGACTTGACTTGTGTTATCGATTTTGTGTATTAAAAGTTTTTTCTCTGTTACCTATCGACGTGCTTTAATAAAAATCTTTCAGATTTTATCAACTGGGATCTTGTAAGTATTTATCAAGCTTTTTCCAAATTTTGGTATTAATTTTTGATTATTTGAAGCCATAGAATGGACAAATATTTAAAACAAACACCGAGTTATGAATTAAAGAACAAGAGCAAATCTTCAAGTAAAACCAGGCTGATGACTTCAACAAAGCGCAAATATAATGAAGATTATATAGAGTATCTAAATTTTAAATAAAATGCATTTAACGAAACTTCAATTTTCCTCTTTTTACTAACCATCAAAAATTCTTTTTTAGGTGTGCCGCGGAAAAAAAATTAGATTCAGTGTGACGCGGGAAAAAAATTAGATTCAGTGTGCCGCGGAAAAAAAATTAGATTCAGTGTGCCGCAGAGTAAAAAAGTTTGCGAGACACTGGTCTACAAGCTTAATTGGGTAAAGTTTGCGATTCATAGCAGATGAGTTTTATTTCAACGTTAGGAAATAAATTGTATACGTCTGAATGGATGTTTTTAAATTCTTTTCGTTGATGATCTTTCATTAAAAAATGACAACCAACTCAAATTTGCTGTCCAAGTGACCAGTATACTGCGACGTACCTGTACCAAGTAATCGTCGTTATTGCAGTGTTTACCCATTAGCTTATTTATAAAAGATACTGCGTCCAAGATACGTTTTATAAAAAAAATTACATTTCCATTTATTATCCAAGATACTGCGTAAGCATCTAGAATCAAATCTATAATAAAATCTATAATAAGCTAATGGGCTAATAGCTTTTATTAAAAAAAAATTATATTGATGCTGTTCTAGGAGACATGTGAGAAGTTAGACAGATAAGTGCGCAAAGTTCCTGTAGGCGACTCCTCCAGTAAACGATGCCACTCACTATCATAAGCGTTTCATCCGTCTTAAAATTTACCTGATTTTCGTTCGACACAACTCCATAAAAGAGTTGTTATAAAGTTAATTTTTCTTGAATATTTTGATGAGATCTTGCATTTCTGATGAGGTGTCTTGCATTTCTTTACTATTTACTTTATTAGTTTTGTTTATTGATAGAGTAAGATGATAGCTAATTTCCCTAGTGTCTGTGTATAAGCTGTGTTCCTCATGCTACCTATTGCATTTTCTCCCTCTGTAGGAATTTTTGCATTATAGACAGATTAGAAAAAAGTGTATGACCAATAAGACAAAGCTATTGTAAAAAAGAAAAACATCATATATAATTCTCATATCTTGCGTTAAAAGTATTTTTTGTGGATTAAGACGCGTTTCTATTACAGCCTTTGAAAGTAAGTGATATTTTTAATAATTTGTTTCGATATGAAGATTTCTTCTCGTGACTGACAGAATTGAAGGTCAGTAATTGGTTTAGAGAGTGATTATTCCGTTTTCGAAGTCGATCAGTATTTTAGTGTGTGAGGGAGTAAGGAATTAAGTCCGTAAGTGTGTGAGCAAATAAATCAGTAATGTGTAAGTGTGTGAGTAAGTGATTTAGTTAGTGTGTAAGTCAGTAAGCGTGTGAGTTAATAATTCAGTAAGTTTAGTGAGCAAGTAAGTAAGAAAATGAGTTAGTGGGTACAACAGTAAGTAAGAGTGTGAGTAACTCAGTAAGTGATTTATTGAGTAAGAAAGTGTGTAAGTCAGTAAGAAAGTCTATAAGTAAGTAAGTAAATAACAAAGTGAGTAAATATGGCAGTAAGTGATTTAGTGAGTAAGGTAGGTAAGTTAGTAAGTAAATAAGTCAGTAACGTATAAGTCATTAAGTCAGTCAGTAAGTAAGTCAGCATATCTGTCAGTGAGAGTGTGAGTAAATAATTCAATAAGTTTGTGAGTAAATAATTCAGTAAGAGTGTGGTTTAGTGAGTAAGTAAATAAGAAAGAAAGTGAGTCGGTCAGTCAGGGTGTAAGTAGGCAAGAGTGTGAGTAAGGTAGTAAGCGAGTTAATGAGTAAAAAAGTGTACAATAAGTAAGTGTGGAAGTCAGTAAACAAGTTGCAAGTAAGTAGGTAAATAAGAGATAATCAGTCAGTCCAGGTGTAAGTAGGTAGAAGTGTGAGTAAGGCGATAAGTGAGTTAATGAGTAAATAAGTATGAAAGTTAGTAAGAAAGTGCATAAGTAAGTAATTCAGTATGTGATTTAGTGAATGAGTAAGGCATTCAGCTAGTGATTTAGAATGTAAGTGAGTGAGTTAGACAGTCTGATTTACAGAGTGAGTGAGTAATATAGTCTGCCAATAAGTAAGACGCATCCCGGGTTCAGTGCGCATGACACGATTATGTAAATTCTCGTACTCCAAAGATAATTCTTATGGTGTTGAATAGGAGTCAAAAGCGTATTCAGCTTATAGTTTTACTAGTGGATAAAGTATTTGCTAAATTTATTATGATTTTTTCGAAATTCAAAAAGTACGACTTGTAGTTTAAAATAATGTTTACCGATATAAAACATTTATTGTTCCAGGGCTGTAGCCGAATAAGGTTCGATTCTTACAAACACAGATGAACGAGAGACAGTGAAGAAAAAACAATGTCCGCACATTTGCGAAACACTAGCGAGTTAAAGAATTAATCATTAATATCAATGGGATGAATTAAGACCGTGATTATTCCAGCGTATCTAAGAAAAAGAAAAGTTGTTTGACATTAAGAGTCGTTTTATTAAGATATTAAGAGAGCAAAAAACTTTTAGGGTTGTATACCATCTTTAAGAACCAAAGTCCAATATCACCCTTAGGGTAATTGCTAAACTCGTTGACTCATAAGCGTGTGAATCATCCTTCTCTCCATTTCGTAAACACATAAGGATACTTTGTCCTCTATCTGAATCATTAAGGGTTCAATATCCAACATCACCCTTCGTGTCATAGATAAATGCACTGACTCATCAACGTGTGAATCATCCCTTCATGTAATGGATAAGCACTCTAAGTCATCAATGTGTGAATTATCCTCACCATTTCCCGAACATATAATGATATTTTTATCTCTATCTGTGTCTAAGTCCAATATCACTCTTCGTTTCATGGATAAACTCGCTGACTCATCAACGTGTAAATCATCCTCTCCGCAAATATAAGGATTATTTTTAAAAATGAAAAAAAATTGTAATACGTATTTTGAATATCAGATGGCGCTTTGATAATTCGACGGCAAAGATATGCCGGACACCTTATGTTGCTTACTTCCCATGGGTTTGGGGCGATGAAAATCGGATGAACGTCTGACAGGGGGGGCTTGGTACTAAAACTGGGGGGTCCTTTCTGACAGGAGGGCTTGGTACTAATACTGGGGGGTCCTTTCTGACAGGAGAGCTTGGTACTAAACATTTCTGAGAGGGGGTGGCACTATTGATGACTTTCTGTGGCTGAAGGTCAAAGGTCGTTTGATGTAAAAAGCTCTGACCTTTCTGAGAGGGGGCGTGGCACTAATGACAGGAGGACTTTCCGTGGCTAAAGGGTCCATAGGTCGTTTGATACGAAAGTGGCGCACCTACTACTAATATGTCAGATACATCATACGATCTCACAATCAACCACAAATTACAGCGACCAACAGAGTCAAAAGCCTTTCTGAAATATATGAAACAAATAACCATATGTTTCTGAAACTCGAAACACTTTCTCAACTGCCTAAGTGAAAATCTAATATATAAAGTTGGTTTGTTTGTGTGTTTGTGTATTTGTCTGTCCACTTATGCACTCGGCCGCCAGAGAGCCTAGAGGAACCACACTTTGCATGAACGTTCCCCTTCACCCAGGGGAAAAATATAGACTATGCGTGAACCCACTGGGGTCAACCAAAATTCGGGTGGCGGGTTTCAGTTTCTCAAAATCCCCATAGACGTAACATTAATGGTTGAAAGTTATTCAATAAAACTGTTGCCACCAATAAATTTGAAAAAAAGGAATGCATCAAACTAATGTCTTTCTGCTTTCGCATGATAAAATCATTGTTCAATTTGTTGGGTCAAGAGCACGAGCCTCGGTGGATATTGAAGTCGGTCTAATTAAGCACGAGCTAAGCACGAGATTCTTTGTTGAAATAAAAGCTTCAAAAACTAAGAATTCTTATTGGAAATTAAAATTATTAATTTAATTTGAAAAAAATGCAAAGTTAATAAACGTAATATGTTTACTTCCCACAGGTTTGGGCGATGTTTTCTGTAAAGGTACATATACCTGGCAAAATGTATCCAACGGACTTTGGTGGTTACGAAACGATATCAAAAATTCGATTATGTGAGCGAGGAAATTCCGTTTTTTCGGTTTCGAAACTTATGGTGTGGTGATGTTCACACATTTCATCGACATATGCCCATTTCTTTTCTTCCCTAAAAGATAGGGAGAATAATTAAACCAGAGGGAATTGATCGTAATAATTTTTATGCCAAATGAAAGCTTGAGATCTAGAGAGTACCATCTACTTATTATTGCAAAGAGTTTCAGATCCGAGCAACGCTGGGTAAATCTGCTAGTATTTAATATATTCATCCTCTACCACTTTTGAATCCACTGAGATGAGTTGTTCATTATGCAGTTGTCCATCAATCAAATTTTTAATTCTATTAATTTGTAATTATCACAAGAACTGCGATGATCGTTTTTAAAACTAGGATAATAATAACTCTAGTAAAATCCTTAGGAACACGTTTATCACACACATTTTTCAAAATTTCAGTCAGGTGTGTGACAAAAATTTGAAGTTAAGCCATATGAATTCAGAAATATTTCAATAGTAGTAGAGATAGCGAAAGTAACTTCAGAGTGTGATATAAGATCAAAATTAATGTCAGCAATACATTATCCTCATTGCAAACAATATGAGTAGAACTAACCACCCTGTTTAGAACACCTCTGAAATGTTCATCCAACCTAACCATGACAGAATCTTCTCCTTTAATAACCTTACAATGTTTATCCCGAAATCCTTGTCTTCTAGCCTTTCCTTTCCACACAAAATTTAACTATCTGGTACAACTCTCTGCTGTTTTGCTGCTTCTCCTATTTTGTTAGCCAAGCTATCATATCAAAGATTCCTATAAGCAGTTAACTGATCCTTTTCGCTTTTATTAAGTTATTTTTAATGCTGTCTGGTAGGAGCAAGAGAGTGTGGATTCATATTATTACTGCACTGTTTCAGGACTAAGCTCCGTAGCCGTATTGTCGTGCTCACATTTATTTGCAAAATGTGGACCAACGGTTTTTTACGAGAGACTCCAGCCGCCATTACCATTTTACCTGTTATTTTCCTCCATCTTTGAGTGTTCAGCCGACGTCAAGGAAGAAGCAGCCCGCAGGTTCAGAAATTTGGCAACCCGGTCCGGTAGGTGCCAGATGACGAGGGCCTATGTGAGCAGTGGTCCATAACAACACACACCACATGGGTCGGTGATTCGCACCTCGGCCCACGCGGACCAATGGGCGCTGTCCACGCTCCCACAGATAGTAGCAGTTGTGTGGAGGACGATCCAAGGAGCACGGGAAAAACAGATACTTCGTTTTGGAATAGTAACGCAGGAGGATGTGCTTTCCAGTCCTTCTTGTGAGTGGAAAAAGCGAATCTGCAAAAAGTGCTTATTTACGGAGATTCGCTGATGACTGAAAATCCATTGAGCCAAACTGTCTTCTACCCTAGTTAAAGACCACCGTGCATGAGCAAACCACGAATGGATGACTGCCGAACTGCAGCAAGCACCGTTGGGAAAAAGGAGCGACGTTCTCCAGCCCACAGAAGAAGGACGATGTAAGGGTCAATTTCTCAGATCTGGGCTCCCTAGCAAAGTGTAGTGTAGTTTCGTGTTGCTACGCTGCTAACATTAGGAGATGCAGACTTATTAACTTTGTTCGCCTCTAGGAACATTTTTCTCGTGATTACGAACCGAAACTAGGCACTATAGCACGAAAGTGGACATTTCCTCTAGCGGAAGAGACAGCGCCGTGGTCGCATGTAGCAAGAATTTATTGTGAAAGTGTGTATAATAAATGTGTTTTATGTGAAATGCTTTTCGCTGAGAGTATATTTATGTGTGCTACTTTTTGAAATATAATATCCTCTATGCTGTGACCAGTTCGCCCCTAAAGTTGTACCAACTCCAAACCACTTGGGGGTGGGTTACAACAGTATCACTCATGTGGGTTTGTCGCTTCTGCTTCTTTTTATCAAAAGCAGTACTGTTAGTTGCTGCTTTTGGAAAATTTGCTTATTAGTTGCAAGAAAGGCCTGTTTATACTAATTCCATTATTTTTCAAATTCAATAGTAAGTAAATCACAATTGTCATAATGAATACGTAGCCTCCATGGTTTGTTTGGCGATATCTGGACTTTCAGATTTTCAGTCTTAAAGGTAATTTTCTTAACCTTGACACAATATTATCTAAACTTCAGATTGTAAGATACTTTTGACCAGAAAATGGTCACAACCAGTTTCGGCTCTCCTATATGATGTAGTATGCCTAATCGAACCTGCCCATTTGGGTTAATTAATATATAATCTATCATATTCGTATGCAACCCATCAGTAAAACTCATGCGTATTTATAAATGTCCCGGAGTTTGTAAAATGTGTTAGTTATTCTAAAAGAATTACATTTATGAGGAGACGTTCCCCATTGTCATTGGAGCTAACAATGTCAAAAGAACTTATGACTCCAGTAATAATCTGTAACAACTTTAGTACCTAAGCCACCTAGCACAAAAGAAAATCCTCCTTTCTTGACAGAATTCAAAATATCTTGAAAGCTGTCTGTAAAACATATCTCTCTCATTCTCATCAGTATCGCCATAACAACAGATAATATTGAAGTCTTTAATCTTAATTTTAAATTTAGTTTTAAGAGATCTTTCATTAATGCAGTTATATTCCAGAAGACAATGTTTGGAATATCGGCTGAGAAGCAATCCTACGCTTTAGAGATGCTTTCCATCCTCCCTCCCTGAAAGGAAAAATTTAAAATTATTTTGAAGGAGTATGATAATGGAGACATCTCAAAAGTTACCTATAGTTAAACTGTGGAGACAGAAATCCCATTGATATCCTTTTTCTCAGAAAGGGCAGGATGGAGATATATCCCAAAATGTACCTAGAGCCTAATGCGCTGACAGAGAATATTTTCTCCTGGATTAAGGGCAACTATGGTTACTTTTCTTTTTTTTTTCTACTCTGCTGAGGAGTGGTCAACTACACAGGGTCCTGATGTTGACCATATAAACTTAATGGACTGGATTAAGGCTCTGAGCTTGATTATGGATCCCAAATATGCTGCATGGTGGGCTTCTATGGAGGGAGAATCCGCCACTGTGTTTTCTGTTTGTTTGTGAATTGACAGCCCCAAGTGAATAGATTCATAAGAGATATTTTGTCATTTGGTGGATAATTCTGAGCAGAGGTCATGGCAGGCATCTGAACTCTTTGCTTCTACTGGCATCGTCAAATTCTACAATGGAGGGAGTCTTACAATGTAGATGGCTTCAGCCTTTAGTGGTGGGGTTACGGGTCTTTGCCCATGCCTGCGATTAGGGGGCTGTTTGATATTGTCGGCATTCCCTCTCTTAATAAGCATAGTTTCTTTAAACATCCCACTAAACATTTTCTCTCCATAGGTAGCTGGAATGAGAGGACTCTGCACAGCGCTTGTCCTCTTGATGTTATAATTTAGATATTTCGCCTGTTATATTTCGCACAGTTATAATTTAGATATTTCGCCTTGAAAGAGACCAGATAAACCAATAAAGTTAAGATACTTAAAAATAATGTTAAATTTCCCTTTTCAGGGAGGGAAAATAAGAAGCATCTCCAAGGCATAACTCTGCTTCTCAGCAGACACGCTAGTGATGCTCTTCTAGAATACTATGGGTTCATTAATCAAAGGTTTCTTACAGCTAAATTTCAGACAAACATTAAAGACTTGAATGTTATCCGCTGTTATGTCCCCACTAATGATACCGATGAGAATGAGAAGGATAGGTTTTACGGACAACTTCAGGATATTTTGAATTCTGTCAAGAAAGGAGATATTTCTCATGTTCTAGGGACTTCAGTGCCAAAGTTGGTGCTGACTCTGACCTTTGGGGAGGAGTGATAGGCCCTTTTGGTATTGGTACATAGCTGCAATGAAAATGGGCAACGTCTCCTACAGGTAAGTAAACTTAATGGTTTGAGAATAATTAACACTCTTTACAAACACCGCGATATACATAAGTCCACTTAGATTTCACCAGATAGGCTGCATAAGAATATGATAGATTATATATTAATTAACAGCAAATGGACTAGTTCTGTTAGGGATATCAGGCCATATAGGGGAGCTGAAATTGGATCTAATCATTACTTTGTTAAAGGTGTCGCAACTTAAACTTAGGAAGTGTTGCGCTAAAGTTGAAAATTTTTACCTTTAATTCTGAAGCTCTGAAAGATCCAGCTATAGCTATAGCTTACCATACTAGGTTACGTAGTCATTATGACAGTCATGGTTTCCTTACTGCTGAAGTTGAGGAAGAATGGGGCCATTTTAAACAGGCTTTTTTGGAGACTAATAGCACTCTTTTAGGAAAAAAAGGAGCAGAGGAGACAGAATTATTTGAATGATAAAGCACTTGAGCTTATTTCAGAAAGAAAGAACTGCAGGAATGTCCTTAATCAATATCCTACCAGTGCTAATAGAAAGCATTACAAAGAGCTTAATAAACGTGTAAAAGATCAGTTAACTGCTGATAAGAATCTTTGGCTTGAATCTTGTCTGACAGAGCTGAGGAAGCAGAGAGACAACGGCAGAGAGCTGAACAGATAGTTAATGTTTTATGTGGTAGAAAACAAACAGATATACAGGGCTTGAAAGATAAACAAGGTAAGATTATAGAAAGTAAGAATTCTGTGATGGCTAGGTGAACTGAGCATTTCAGTGATGTTCTAAAGGATGTGGTTAGTTCTATTCCTATTGTTCGTAATGATAATTGAATAGATGCATTATTCGATTTAATATTGGCCTTATAGCACAGTATGAAATTATTTTGGCTGTTTCTGAACTAAAGCTACATAAATCCCCAGAGGTCGATGAAATTACTCTGGAAATACTTAGAGCTGGGAATATTTCGGTTACCATATGGATGACTGGAATTTTGAATATCTTTTATGATAAAGGAATGGTTCCTAAGGATTTTACCAGAGCTATTATTATCCCTATTTTTTTTTAAAGATATCGCAGTTCTTGTGATTACTATAGATGTATCAGCCTAATCTCTGTTCCAGGTAAAGTTCTTTGCATGATTGTGCTTAATAGAATTAAGAATCTGGTTGACGGACAATTGCATGATGAGCAATGTGGATTCAGAAGTGGTAGGGGATGTATAGATCAGATATTTCCATTCAAGCAGATTCTTGAGAAATGTTTAGAATTTCAGAAATTTTTGGTTGCTAGCTTTGCTGATTTCAGAAAGGCTTTCGACTCTGTTGATCGTCATAATTTGTGGTTTATTGTGAGATCGTATGTCATACCAGAAAAGTTAGTTAACATGAAAGAAGCTATCTATAATAACACTGAGTCGTGTGTGAGAGTTGGTAAGGCTGGTAGCAATTGGTTTAGCATTACTTCTTGTGTTCCACAAGGGTGCATTTTGTCTCCTTTTCTCTTTAGCTTGGTTATTGATTATGTTTTGCGAAATTCACTTCAAGGGAAAGATTTTGGCCTTAAATGGACTGGAGATACGAAAATTTCTGATTTAGATTATGCTGATGATTTAGCCCTTTTGGCAAATGATGTTGATGAGATGAACTCTTTCATTCGAGCTGTTGATGAGACTGGTAGTAGAGTAGGTTTGGTTATAACAGAGAGAAAACTAAAGTGATGAATATTGGTCAGGCAGGCTGTGATTCAGTTAATCTGAATGGTTGCAGTCTTGAGCAGGTGTCACAGTTTAATTACCTTGGGAGCTGCGTAACTGATACTGGTGATGTGCGGCATGAGATTAACAGACGAATAGGGATTGCTGCCGGGACTTTTAAGAATCTAGGGAGAGTGTGGAGAAATAGGCGTATACACCTAAAGACTAAAATTAGACGGTATAATAGTTTGGTTCTTTCTAGGGTTAGTTATGGTAGTGAAACTTGGACACTTTGTAAACAAGATAACAGGAAACTAGATGCTTTTGATTCCAGATGCTTACGCAGTATCTTGGGCATTAGGTGGTTCAACTTTGTAACTAATGATGAGGTTAGGCAAAGGAGTTTGCAACCTCCTTTAAGCAGCATATTGTGCAGAGAGAGACTCCGTTGGTTTGGCCATGTTGCCCGTATGAATAATTATAGATTGGCAAATAGGGTTATCAACAGTGTGACTAAAGGCCTCAGAAAGAAGGGGAGACCTAGGATGCGGAAGGCAGACAATGTCAAACAGGACCTTGTTAGAATTGGTGTGCAGTGGCCAGATGCAGTAGATGTAGCTCAGGATAGACTTGCTTGGAGAACTAAATTGCGCGGTCTGGTTGGACTTCCGTTGCCCATGGTTGCTTGATGATGTTGTTGCTGTTGACGATAATGATGATTGGATTACAGACAGAAGAAAATTGTAAAAGAACAAATTCGACCAGTTAAATTAGACGTTTACTTCCTTTTCCTTTCCTGATAAAGAAATTATTTCTTTCTGAGTTTTTAATACGAATCACTCGCGAATTTTGTGGCATCTTCAAACTCTCAACTGTCCTTTTATTTGATCAAAAATGCTTTCTACCTATTCACACTTATTTTTAATAAAAGATCGCTTCTAACATAGTTTACATTTTCTCTTCCAGAATCATGTCTCATTCATTCACATTATCGAATCCTAATAAGAAATATTTTCTAATTATTTACATATTCGTTCAGCTCAACATTTCTTACGTTTTTTATTTGGTATTCAACCTTCTCATCCTGTAAAGCGAAAGTGCCCAAGGCAAAATAAAATAGGGAAGGCCATTTGAAATCTCTGTTGTTGTCGAATATTAATTTTAGTAACATTTCACTGACGCATTATTAGCTTGCTTTCAAAAAGAGCAAAACAAGCTATTGTTTAAATTTTAACGTCTGTTTGTTCATTACAGTTTTTGGTTTTCATAAATAAATGAATAATGCTGACAAGACATAAGGCTTAGCGGGATGCCTTAGTATGGTCATTAATCTATGTATAGGACCACACTAAGGCAGCAGTAAAGTTATTATTATTATTAATAATAATAATGATTTTTGAATTAGATAGGTATTGACGAAATATTAGGATTCTTGCTTTCTAAATCTCCCAATAGTTCTAATAGCGTCCTATAAATAAAAATAATAATAATAAATACCCCCTCAAGCAGCTGCTTGCCACAGAGGTCTGAGAGTTTATATGCCATAGTAGAAGGTCTGAGAGGATGGCAGAACCTCAGCAGAAAAACGACACAAACAGCCATGCCTTACCCGGGGCTCGAACCCAGGTCCCTTAGATCAGTAGCCAAGCGTGCTAACCACTCGGCCACGGGACGGCAGCAGTAAAAATATTTTAAACATCTCGAAATTTTAGACGAATATTGCCAAAGATCTATTTACCTAGAAATATTAAAATTTGTTGAAAATTCGGTATGAGAATCAGGAAGTTTGAACTAACAGCTAGATCTATAAATGGAAAGGTTGTGTTTTCATATCGAAATAAAACATGCAACATTTTGGTTTAAAGAGATAAAGGAATTTTTATAGGTGCTAATGAAATATTTCTATTTGCACTTTCCTAATCATTCATTAAATGAAATTCCAACAGTTAGAAGATGCAAAATTCGGAAAGGCACTCGAAAAGGCATTCGAAAAGCACTTAATTTTCTTTGAAAACGAGTATCCAGGGGCGTAGCGAAGGACTGTGGTTGTGTGTGTGTGGGGGGGGGGGGGCAATCGAAAATTTTCCAACTCGAAAATCAAATTTTGTCAACTGAGAAAATGATGTCTCTGTCAGGTTCGGACCTAGATTTTCGCTCCGTCGGAAGGGGGGGGGGGGGGGGGGGGGGTGAGACAATTTTCACAACTGTTCTGCATTTTGCCATGTAACTTCCAATTTTGCCAAATTTCCAATCTAGCCATAATTTCACAGAAACAATCCCAATATTTACATCTCGCCTGAATTGTAACAACACAGTATGAATTTTCCCATCTCCCCTTGATTTGGGCAACTATCCTTAATTTCCCAAAACCAAGCCCAATCTTTACATATCTCCTAAATTTGCTAAGTCCCTTCAAAATTTTCAGACTCCCCAAGATTTTGCCAGGTTGTTACGATTTGCCAACTCTATTTAATTTCACAAAACTAATCCCAATTTTCACAACTGGCTGTATTTTACCAAGTGGATTCGAATTTTGCCAACTACCCTAGATTTAGTCAACTCCCCAAGATTTTGCCAAAAGTTCTCGATTTTTATATCTCTCCTTAATTTTACAAACCTAATCCTAATTTTTACAATTCGGCCGTATTTTACCAAGTGCATTTGAATTTTGCCAGCTGCCCTAGATTTTCTCAAGTTTTCTCGATTTTGCCAACTCGCCACAATTTTACAGAAAAAAGATTCCAATTTTTACATTACACCTGATCATTTCAAATTACTCAGAATTTTGCTAACACCCCAAGATTTGCCAACTCTCCTAGATTTTGCCAACTCGCCATAATTTTTAGAGTAAAAAAATCCCAATTTTTACATCTTACCTGAATTTTGACAAGTCCCCACGATTTTGTCATGTCACTCCGAATTTTATCAACTCCGAAGATTTTGCCAAGTCACTCCGAATTTTGCCAACTGCCCAAGATTTTACCAAGTTGTCCCTATTTCGCCAATTCACCTGAATTTTACTAAGTGGCTTCGAATTTTGCCGACTGCTCTAGATTTAGCCGTCTCCATTTTCCCAACTACCCTAAATTTGCCAAGTTGTCTCGATTTTGACATCTACCCTAGATTTTGCCATGTTGTCTAGATTTTGCTAACTCCCCTTAATTTTACAAAAAAAAAAGATTGCAAATTTTCACAACTCACCTAGAATTTACGAAGCCGCTTCGTTTTTGCTAAGTTCGAGTTACTTGGGGGGAGAGCCTCCCCCCATAGCTACGCCCTTGCGAGTATCGCAAGTTCGACAGTGGCAATATGCATTTTTCTTGCTTGCTTTAGAAAGAATAAAAATCACGTAAAAAAAGGTGCTTCTTATGTAAATGAATATTTATGTAATGTAGTATACTAGCTCAATAAGACCAAGAAGGTGTAAAATGGCCGAAGTATCAGTTTGTATGGGTCAAAGATGGATGGTTGTTCATAAGAAAGGAAATGAACGATAAGACAGTAAGTATTAGAAACAAAAATGTTTTAATTAATATTGATTGACAATAATAAAACTACTACATACATGCATACAAAATCTTCCTGCACCCATGGGCTACGAAGATGCAACCAGACTGTGCATTTTGTTCTCCAGACACATCTGTCCTGAGCTACAGCTGATGTATTTGGCCAATTCTAGCATCGTCCTGATTGACATTGTCTGTCGATAAAACTATTCGAAAAAAATCGATAAAACTATTAATTCTTCAATAAGATTAAATAATATTTAATTCTTAATAGAAGTAATGATATTTAACAAATCATTGAATATCTACATGACTACTGGAGTTGAAAACATTTGAATTTTAGACTATCGGTGGATCTTGATATAGCCAATCCTTGAGAAATACCAGGAAACAAAATTATGGATAACAGCATCAGTGGATAATGTTTATTCCTTAGCTATTCTAAAGAAAATAATCCAAGAGGAATTTTCTCATATTTTAAGGTTAAATTGACATAGTTGGAAGTACAAGTATAATTGTGTTTTCCCTAATAAGTTTGTTTCAATCCCACGAGTGAATTAGAAGCTAGAAAACAGTTTTTATTCATTATAGTTATACATTCAAAAAATACTTCATCATATAAAAATGTTTGTTAAAAAAAGAAAACAAAAATTCAATATTAAAATTTTAGAAAGATTTTTATTATATAAGACATCAACATACATACATACATACATACATACATATATAATTCTCAGTACCCATGGGCTACAGGGGTCCCACCAGACCGTACAATTTAGTTTTCAAATATGTCTGCCTTTGGCTAAATCTCTTAATGATAAATCTATTTGTTCACTCTCGGTCAATTCTAACGAGATCCTGTTTCGCATTGTCTTCCCACCGCATCCTAGGTCTCCCCCTCTTTCTGAGGTGTTTAGGCATAGTTGATAACCCTTTTTGCTAATCTATAGTATACATGGTCAAACCAAAGGAGTCTTTCTCTGCACAATATGCTACTCAAAATAGGTTGCCGCTTTCTTTGCATAATCTCAATCATTACTTATAAAGTTGAACAACGCAATGCTCAAGATATTGCGTAAGCATCTATAATCAAATGCACCAAGTTTCTTGTTTATCTTGCTTAGAAGTTAGAAAAGTTGTAAGAAAGAACTAAACTATTAATCAGCCAAATTTTAGTTTTTAGGTGTGTGTGCTTATTTATGTGCACTTTCCATATATTCTTAAAAGTCCAAACAGCATACCGTATTTTTCTGTTTATCTCATGCCGCACATCACCAGTATCTGTTACATAGCTCCCTTGAAAATTAAACTGAGACACTTGCTCAAGGGTCAACCATTCTAAACAACTAAAGGACAACCAACCTGAAAAATTTTCATTATTTTAGTTTTCTCTTTGTTTATCGCCAAATCTACTCTGTTAATGGTCTCATCAACAGTCCTAATGAAATATTTCGTCTTATCAACATCATTAGGCAACACGACCAAATTATTCATACAATCTAAATAAGAAATTTTCAAATCTCTAGGCCAGTTAAGACTCCAAATCTGCCCGTTGAAGTGAATTCGAAATAATATAATAAATAACCATATTAAATAGAAAAGGAGACAAAATACACCCTTGTCGAACTCCAGTAGCAATGCAGCGTTGAGATTTATCTCCGCAAAATTCCCCGCCCTGCCCACGGTCAGTAGGGGACACTGATGTGCTTGGAAAGGCCGCCGTCCGCCGGATGGGACGCTAAACTGTGGTCCCGTGTGCGGGAGAGCCATACCCTATGCACGTTAAAGAACACGCTGGATGGCCTTGAAGGGAGGCTACCATCTGTCTTCCAACAGCTGTTCCAGTGGGTCCCCTTCCTCAACCTTCTCTGAGCCTTTCTGGGTCCATGTGACCTGGCCATTTAGTCCATGGTGTGCATAAAAGTGCCGCTCAGATGTAAAACAACCCAACCCAACCCAGTAGCAATGCTAAATCAATTGCTACAAACTTTACCAACTCTCACACATCACGCAATGTTATTATAATGAGTCAACATAATATTTCACTTGTTTTGCTGTGACAACTAACTTGTCAGGTATATCATACGATCTCACACTTAACCATAAATTTTAGTGTTCAACAGAGTCAAAAGCCTTTCTAAAATCTATAAAACTATTAACCATAGATTTCTTAAACTCTACACGTAAGTGAAAATGTTTGATCTATGGATCTATCTATATTATCTCTACTCTTTCTGAATCCACACTGATCATCACGGAATTGTCCTTCAGACGAATTTTTAATTCTATTAAGCACAATAATACAAAGAATAATCGGAAACAGAAAGTAGGCTGATATCCCTATAATTATCACAAGAGCTTCGAGCAGTGTTTTTAAAAACAGGGATTATAATCGTAAAAAATTATCATTAAAATCACCTTTATCATAAAAAATATTTCAAATTTCAGTCAGCCATGCGACAACCTTAGCACAGTTTTCTCATATTTCAGTTGAAAGACACATCTGGTAAGATAATGGTCAGACCCAATGACGGCTCCCCTATAAGGTATCGTATTCCTACCAGAACCTTTTGCTTTTAGTTAATATTAATCGAACATCCATAAGGTGCAACTAATGTGTATTTATATATGTCCTGGTGTTTATAGTAAGTTTTAGCTATTCTCAAACTATTGAGTTTATTTATCCGCAGGAGGCGTTCCCCATTGCCAATGAAACTAATAATGCCAAAAGACCTAATATTGCCGAAAGGTGAGCAACTCAGAAGTTTTGGTTTCAGTTGCATGCGTTCGAAAACCCCATTTGAAGCAGTGTAATAATGAAAATTATTACCTTCGAGCACTGATGTTCAACTGTGTTTAGTCAAGAAAGCTACTAAGATTTTTTGCGACGGACTTTAGAGATAGTTACTCTAATTGCACAACACTGAGTCATACTCTGATTGATAAATATCCCACAGCAGTTTCTATGACTGTGTTGTTCAGTGAAGTGGTGACGGCTGCTTACAAATTATTATGAACTTGTGCGGTCATCTGCTTCTGGTGAGGAGTTCTTTCAGCTTAACAGTGTATTCTAATGCTAGATTTTCGAATTATACTTCATATTTCGAAATTGTTTGAATTAGGTAAACTTTATTTTACATGTTTTATTTCATAATTTAGTAAAAACATTTGAACTTAATACTTTGGTTATTAAATTATTACGGGCTTATGCGGTAATAAAAATCAATTCGATTTGACTTGATCGTTTACGTCGCCTTTCTGATGTACATGCCGGAAGCAGAGGGCAATGTGAAACTCCAAAAGATAATGGCAGCAGCCTCTAGAATTCCCTCTGTTCCTTCATGACTTGGACAAACATATATCTGCAAGCTGAAGAAGTTTTAAAAAATAATTTAATAAATAAAATAATTCGCTGTAATAAAATACGAAATATAATATACAATGCAATATCGCCTCCTATTCCAGATTCTAAGCCTTAAACAACGAAAAGAGAAATTTCTGCTTGCCTTATTCCGCCAACGTTCATGAACGTCATTCGTGCTAAATTCTTCATTATACATACGTCAACAGCACTGTGTGCTAAAGACTTTTGGCAATGAAAGCTCTTTAAGTGTGTCAGTTAAAGCTACGGTACTTACTGAACTTTTTACTGTGAAGTTTTCACTCCGAAATAGAGACTTCCGTTACACTCGAGGAATTCCAATCACTGGATCACTTCCTATAGAGGTATGCGACTTTTCGAAAATTTAGATTCAACATTCTCATTCAGGAAGTTCGTCAAATATTTTCCTATCAAAAAAAATTGTAGCATTGAGAGCTAACTACTCAATGTCTTTAATTAAAACAATTATCGCAATATGACACCTTGATATTTTTAAATATTCTGAATAACGAATTGATTACTAGACCTGCATCAAGATCTAAAATTGGATGCTCACTCGGTGTTAGAATTGAGATCTTTCACAGGACGGTCTGGAAATAATATTCTCCCAACCAGTGTGCTATCCCACCGTCGTGATTTTACTAGCAGTTAATTAGCTAAATTATGGTAGAAAATTCAATATCCTTTTGACTTATAGATCGATCTAAACCTCTCAGCTGAAATGATTTAGTTTCGCGAAACTAAATTTTTTTAGCCATTTCATGAGTCTTATGTCTATAGGACATTTCCTGTAATACTTTATTACTGAATTTTAAAAATATTTTACCTGAATGATTTAACGAAGCTTTTGCTCAAATGGAAGAAAGTCATTTGTTGATCATTCGAGATCAATCTAAATCCCCTTCAAGAGACACAACACCTTCTACATCGATCTGCTTCGCCAGTTCTGCTGCAGCTCACCGAGATTCTCCAAAACCATGAAGCTGACAAAATATAAACGCATATTATAACCAGCTAAGTAGCCAATTTTCCTCATTCTATACAGTCCAAAACGTTTTCAAACCAACTACAGATTACTCTCTTATGTATGCTTCGGTTCAATTAAAAAGCTCCCATTTAATTGAATCACTTCAGTTTCTACTAAGCCAAATTCATCAAATTTAGTTAAATAAAAATATTGTTACACACAAAACTCCAACCATCTGATAGGATTTAAATATTTTTAAAGATAAAGATTAATAAATAGCTAATATTTCACACAAATAATCTATTTTTCTTGTAACTTCATTGCAAAATTTTTATAATGGCTTTCAAGATTTTGCAATGTGATATTCAGAGTAATACTACATAGAAATTACTGTTTTATATTATTCACAAGAAACATACCCATATATTCTTCTCTTACAAAAGATGAGGTTAAAACAACTGAATTTTTATAGATATTTGTATGTCATTCATAGAGCATATCTGAGTTATTACAGAGGTGGATGGCTTCTGACAGCGAAAAAGCTGTATATACTGCAAATCTTACACGACAGGCAAAGAAAGATTTAAGATGGCATTGGAGAATACCTGGTTACAGAAATAAAACTTTCTTGTAGGAATTTATTGATTTCTAAGATTTATTCCCCACAACAATCAGACTGACTTCAACTTTTCAATCACCTTTCAGATTATTTTTTTCATATGTCAAGTACTACCGGTGAGCTTAAAGCACGTCATTCTTTTCGAGTTTAACGCGCCTCATCCTTTTAAGTTTAATGCACATTTAAGCAGCACCTCAGGGAATAAAAATTTTACCTGGAAGCAGAATCACGAGAGGACTATATTGAATGGTAGTTCACAGACACATTTATCACGTCATCTGCCTACGCATTGGATCTCACCTTTTGTGCTCCCCATCTGCATCTACATGTATCACACTGTATTTCACAGATTCTCTCCCCAGATTTGGGCAGTTCTCATGCACCTATTCTTCTAGAAATCAACTCATTTGTAGTTCAAAATACGACACTTCAGTCCTATATGTATAAAGATATTTACTGACTGGAATAACCATCATCTATCATTTCAACAATCCCGGAACTCAAATCTCAGACACGATTCGTTCTGCTAAGGCTACACTACACATTTTCACTATCTGTATTTACACAGCGCCCAGATGCAAATAGCCATAATGGTGAAATACAGAATGTCAGCGCTCTTTCAAGTAAAAAGGAAGCGCATTTAACAAGCCTCGTCGATCAATTTCACCATCTGATTGGATGTCATGCAAGGAGAAAATTGTTTGTCTACGCCGACTACAGTGCGGCCTATGTGGGTATATATATAGATGAAAGTCAATGGCACCATACCAAAATCTAATGAGATTTTTCGTCACTATAACAGATTTGGTCCAAACATTTTATCGCTTAATGCAGCTCTTCTTATTGTGATATAAATTGAACCCGATGTTTGGTACACAATCCAGAAAAAAGCAGATCGCTTCCTAATGCTGTAACCAGTCGCCAGGCTCTTCCAATCAGTGGATCACTTCCTACAGAGATACGTGACTATTAGAAAATTTAGATTCAACATTCTCGATTCAGGAAGTTCGTCGAATACTTTCCTATTAAAAAACAAAACAAAACAAAAAACACAGCATTGGGAGCTAACTATTCAATCTCTTTAATTAAAACAATTATCGCAAGATGACATCTTGATATTTTTAAATATTCTGAATAACACAGATGTATAACGACACAAATACGTAGACACATAACGTATTAATTACTACACCTGCATTTACTTATTGAAATATTGCTCTGGTGATTTCGATATTAAATCCATATTAGCGACCAGTTAATTTTCTATATTATACACCAATTTCTCTATAATCACACAGAAAAAACACTAATGGAGATATTAATTTGGCAACGCATCAAATGTACAATTCTTCGTTTTCAACCCTTTCCATCAGAGATCGCTAGATTCCTCCCTAGGAAGAGCGCAATATATTCTCTAGAAACAACTTATTTTGATATCCACAAGCTCTTCAAAGACAACCTTCATATTTTGTCATTAAACTTGACATATTAACGCGTATTATTTGGTAAACCTGAGAACACACTTTTTAAAGTATCTACTTTCGATTTCAAACACCGATGAAACACCGATATTGTATGTCCAATTGATCTTTTCAAATGTTATGGCACTTTCAACTTTCAGTTCACTTCCTCAGTATTTAGACCTACCAGAGGTACCAGAGGTTAGTATTCAATATCTTTCTCAAAGGATTAAGCATCCATATCAGATTACACTTTATGCATATCATATCACGATTTTCTGCCTCAACAAAAATCTAATTCATCTCATGACCATCTGTCAGAATCCTTGATTATATTCCTTCCTGGACTAAGGACTGGGGTTTCTGTTTTCCTGCACCAAGTAGGTCAGGCACATTTTATCGCAAAACGAAAATGTAATATCGCGTTTTAATTCGGATTTGCCGGAACCAATATTTGGACATCTTAGGTATTGCATTTCAAAAGTAATGGGACATGGAGAGAACATATTCACAACCTCCAAAGCAGCAGGTCTATCTTCTCGAAAGTGGGGTGTTTCCCGTCGTACCTTTCTACTGTGAATTCCACTCTCTGAGTTTCCTTAGTTTATGGTGGTGGCTACTATTATCAACAATTTCTGAGACTACAAGGAATTAATTTTTACCAGTTTATAACGCAACACTTTAGGTGGCTCAAGTCTCCCATAATCGAGCCTGTTATTAGGTAAGATTCCTTAGTTTATGGTGGCTACTATTATCAACAATTCCTGAGACTACAAGGAATTAATTTTTACCAGTTTATAATGCAACACTTTAGGTGGCTCAAGCCTCCCATAATCGAGCCTGTTATTGGTACATATGTGGAACTCTCTTCCAATTAATAAATATGTTGAACTACTAGCATTTATGTAAAGCATAGCTTTACATAAATGCTTATATATAATTATTAAGTATAATATGCTTACACCAGCTACAGAAGTTGTTCAGGAATATGCATCCCCATGGAACTCTGCTTATAAAGCATTTGTGACAAAATTTGATTCCCTACATTTCTAGTACGGTTAAAAGAACATCACCATTTTCACTGGCAGTTCATGATTCACAGAGAGCAATTTACGTAAACAATTTCCCAAGGCCAACAAATGTTCCAACTCAGCCATCTTTCACCACCACATGTCATTGTTACACAAGTCTTGAACTTTCATCATCCTAACTGTACACCGAAGGGCCAAACCTTTATGACCATCTGCAAAATATGATGTTGGTCCTTCACAAGCCACCAAAACAGATTTTTCCCGGCGAGACCTGGACGCTACAAGATTTCTAAAGGTGCTTGTGGTATCTGGTTATGGTACACGTTACCAGCAGGGTTGGGTTGGGTTGTTTTACCTCTGAGCGGTACTTTTTTGCACACATGGGCTCAAAGTTAGAAAGCAATGGAATAAAATATGTTTTGTTTCGTACAAATAATGATATTTCTCCATTAGAATATCTTTGTCAAAAATTGTCCACCAACATCGATTTCTGTAGAAAGAGGATTTTCAAAATTGAAAAGTATCTTCTCGAGATCACATAATTGTGGATTGGATTGGATTGTTTTACCTCTGAGCGGCACTTTTTTGCACACATGGGCTAAATGGCCAGGTCACATGGACGCCGAAGGCTCAGAGAAGGTTGGGGGAGGGGACCCACTGGAACAGCTGTTGGGAGACAGATGGTAGCCTCCCGTCAAGGCCATCCAGCATGTTCTTTAACGTGCACAGGGTATGGCTCTCCCGCACACGGGGCCACGGCTTAACGTCCCATCAGACGGACGGCGACCTTTCCAAGCCCATCGGTGTCCCCTACTGACCGTGGGCACGGCGGGGAATTTTTGCGGAGATAAATCTCAACGCTGACCCAGCTGGGACTCGAACCTGGGAACTACAGATTACGAGTCTGGCGCGCTACCGACTGAGCCACCCCCGCCCCGTTACCAGCAGATCCTTTAACTTGTGTAAGTTACGTGGTTGAGCCGCCGAAGATTGGATATGCTGTTCCAACACAAACCACAGATGCTCGATTCGATTGATGTGTGGGGAATTTGGAGGCCAGGGCAATACCTGGAAGTCTTCCTCATGTTCCGTGAACCATTCTCAAATAATCCGGGCAGTGTCGCATGGCGCATTATCCTGCTGAAAGAAGGTACTACTAGAGGGGAATGCCGCTGCCATGAAAGAATGGTCTGCCTGGTCTGCAATGATGTTTAGGTAGGTGGTACACTTCATAGTTTCCTGCATAAGAATGACTGGACCCAGGATTTCCCAGCAGAATATTGCCCAAAGCATTACACTTCCTCAACCAGCTTGATTTCGTCCCACGGTGCATCCTGGTATCAACACTTCCCCGGGTAAACGACGCACACGTACCCATCCGTCCACATGGTGCAACAGGAAATGAGATTCATCGGACCAGACGACCTTCTTCCAATCATTCAAGGTGTAGTTTTGATATTCGCGTGCCCATTGTAGGCGCTTTCGACGGTGAACCAAGGTTAGTATGAGTACTCGGAGCGGCCTGCGGCTATACAGCCCCACTTTCAGCAGGGTTCGATGTACTGTGTGTTGTGACACATTAATCCCGTCACCAGCTTTCAAATTACGGGCGAGTTGCGCCTCAGTACCCCTTCTGTTGGCTCGTACCATACGGGATAGTCTTTGCTCACTTCTAGCATCGATGAGCTGTGGTCGACTCATACCTTGCCACCGGTTCATCCGTTTTATCGTCCTCGGACCACTTTTTGAAGGTAGTAAACACGGCTGACAGTAAGCATCCTACAAGCCTTGCCTGTCTCGGAAATGCTCTGACCCAGTCGTCTGACCATTACAATTTGGCCTTTGTGAAACTCACGTAATCCGCTGCCTTTCCCATCAGAATAACAAGAATAACACTGATTAACAGAACTCAGTATCAGATGTTATTTATACCGTTTCATGACCTTCACACGCACTGTCGTTTACCTGCAGTTGCTTCGATTTGCCTAAAGACGCCCTGGTCATAATGTTTTGGCTTTTCGGTGCATAACTGTATTTTTTCAAGTATGAGTGAGACATTACTAATATCAAATAGAAACTCAGAAACGTTGACCAATGACAATTTAGATTGGAATGGATGCTTTTAAAACATCTATTCATATGGGATGGGTTTTATCACCTCTGAGCTGCATTTTTATGCACACAGTGGGATAAATGGCTAGGTCACAAAGACCCAAAAGTTTCAGAGAAAGCTAGAGGAAGGGTACCCATTGTGTAGCTGCTATGAGACAGATGGAAGAATACTGTCAAGGCTATAAACTGTGTTCCTTAACGTGCACTCTTGGTTCTCTTTCACACAGTGCTAAGATTTAAAGTCACATCCGACGGACGGAGGCCTTTCCAAGCCCATAGGTGTCCCCTTTCTGACTGAGGGTAGGATAGGAGTTTAGCGTAGGTAAATCTCAACGTTGACAAAGATGGGACTCGAACCTGGGAACTGCAGATTACGAGCGCGGCGCACTCCCGACTCAGCGTTCTGCCCTATTCTGCTCATGAGGGAAATGGAATAATTTGTTCCGAGACATCCGACGGACGGAGGCCTTTCCAAGCCCATAGGTGTCCCGTTTCTGACTGAGATTAGGATAGGAGTTTAGCGTAGGTAAATCTCAACGTTGACAAAGATGGGACTCGAACCTGGGAACTGCAGATTACGAGCGCGGCGCACTCCCGACTCAGCGTTCTGCCCTATTCTGCTCATGAGGGAAATGGAATAATTTGTTCCGAGACATCCGACGGACGGAGGCCTTTCCAAGCCCATAGGTGTCCCCTTTCTGACTGAAGGTAGGATAGGAGTTTAGCGTAGGTAAATCTCAACGTTGACAAAGATGGGACTCGAACCTGGGAACTGCAGATTACGAGCGCGGCGCACTACCGACTCAGCGTCCTGCCCTATTCTGCTCATGAGGGAAATGGAATAATTTGTTCCGAGAATTCTTTTATAGCACCATATCAACTTCCACTTGAAACATCAGTTTCTGCAGCTGAAGTATATATCCATATGTTATCTATAGCGAAAATAATGAAGAACGACAGAAATTATGTTATTGATACTGATAGCCGTTCGGCTCTTATGGCTCTACAAAATACCAACGTTAGAACCCATTCGCCGTATTACATCTACATCGAATTCTTGTAAAAGCTTCTGCCGGGAGAACATTCGTAACATTTGTCTATACATATTTGAAACAGTACGTATTTGAAATGAATTGGCTAATTTCATTGCCAAAGAGAACATTGTAACGATTTCTTCTTAAACATTTCATTCCAGGACCAGAAAACATTTAAAACTCATTTCATTGATTAATGGAACTCTTGTACGTGCATCATTCTTTCCATATCTGCTTCGATTTACAAGATTATGATTACACGTTTTATTTTTTAGAACCTTTGAAGTACAGATTGCCCGACTTAAACTCAACTTTGCTCCATTAAATACATTTCTTTATCGTTGTGCATTATTGACAGTGACAAATGTCCTCGTTTCGGGATTCTGAAACAGCGGAACATTATTCATTAAGATAAAAAATGTACTCAACGTGGAATATGTATGGACTCTTTCCTTTTCAAAATTACATTTAAAAGGTTTTGAACAAATTGCTCCACATGCAGCACTAACATTTCATTATCATTACTATATATACCTACTCCGGAGTCTTATTATGTTCAAAGTTCGTACAGATTTAGACATTAGAGCTGATTAATTCTCTTATTTTAATTGCCAATGCAAAAATTGCAACATCAGTATTCTGAGATTTCTGACCTATTTATAATTTCAGTGCCAAACTATTTTTCAAACGATTATTGAGATGCATAGCTCTCTTTTTCTAAAAATTTATCAACGCTTTTAAAGAAGAAGAAGAATTGGAGTCGGCTATAAAGTATGTAACGGCTCGAGGGGGAGAGGAGGCGATTAAAAATTAAGCTACATCTCGTAACTTAGGGGAGTTAACTTCGGAGGGACACGTTATGTAACGCTCTAATCTTTGGCGTAAAAAGTTGACTCTGATACCTGGTGCAAGACTTCTTTACCGGGCCCAACCACATCGTCAAAAATGCATTTTGGAAAAAATGAATAGGATAAAAATGGGATGAGTCTCACATCTTTTTTTTGTCGACTTGCACAGAAAGGCCACCCACAATAAGCAATAAAGAAACGCTTCTGAAACAAACCCAAAAACAAAGAAAACCTGTCGAGCACGGGCCCAGGTTCTTCTGAACCAATGGAATCATACGTCAATGGCTAAAATACTGTACATTTTTCTGCGATTAGAAGTTACTTTTATTTTTCCATGAAAAAAATCAAATATTTTATTATATTATCACTTACAATTAACAACTGCTAAAGTGAAGGCCCTTAAAAGAAAAGCGTCATAAACGTAGATAGGGGAGAAGTCTTTGGGAAGCCGTTAGATGACGTTACGTAGAGCGAGGGATTGTTAAATTTCTGCGCTAAACATGTTACGTAATTTATGAATGACCCTGTTATCGATATCGATCAAAAGTACCTTAAATTCGAAATTATATCACATTATTAACTAGCTAATGATAATTTGCAAGTGACAGATTAAAATTAGAGATAATTTATGTGCAAATATATATATTTTTTTCCTTGATTTATTTATACATTCCTATCAAGCCGAAAATCATAGCTGTGACGAGGATCTGGTATAGTGAGCTCTTCAGTGAGCAACTTAGACATTATATATCCACTGGAAGCTTATTTATAGACGCCAGCCACAGACGTTTCCTCCTAATAGGCAGCACATGTTACCAGATACAGATGACATAGTTGAATTCAAAGCAATTATCGATGCATTTAGGAAAATTGTAAAAGCAGATGCGTGACCCTCCTATTTGCTGTTCCTTGAAATGATATTTTATTTCTATACATCATTAGAAATCTTGAAAAAATTTGAGCATTCTGCAGTATCTATTTCGCACAGAATATAAAAGGAAAAAAGACATTATTTAAAGCAGTCGAATAACTGAGAAAAGAGCAGAAGTTATACCTATAATTATTCGATCAATAAAGACACTATTATAATTATGAGAACAAACATACAACATGCACAAATGCAAAGTTCTAAACTATTGATGTCGTTGCGTGCGTATTCTTAACAAATTTACCAAGGGAAAATTTTAATACCACTGGTTCGAAATGGAAAATCAGTTATATTAATAGGAACACATTTTAAGTTGAGAATGCAGTTCAGGAAATAGTTCTCGAAATATCGGGACAGCAAAAGCTTCATCTCTTTGAATAATATTTGAGGAACGCTTGAAGCTATAAAGAAAACTTCATTATAATAGATAAAATCCTCGAGAAACTTTTCATATATTAATTCATTTTTCATACGATGCTACAAATATGAATCATTTACATCAGAAAGCATTTCTGAAGAATTTCAGTGATTTTTTTCTTTCTATCTGAGCTTACAACATTCTGATTTATGTTCTCGACAAGTTCATTTATTCGAAGTAAATAACGAATAATTCAGCATTCTTAGTCTATATAGATTATTAGAACGGGTTTGAATAGTTGATTAAAAACGTAGCAATAATATACTTTGTAATAATATTATATACAAAGCGTTAATTGCGAATTCCTTTGAAATATTTAAAAACTGAGGATGTTTATTCATTTATTATTATTCTTGTGAGATCGTACAATAGTACACTTTTAATTGATTCGACTCCTTAGTAATGAAAATTTCTCTCACGTATTTTTTGACATTAATAGAGCTTGTCAATTAAGTTTCTCGGCTTTTCTCCATGCGCTGATAATTTTCTTTCAAAATCTTCTAAAATTTCAAATGGTATTCTAAGTTGCAAATGCTGTAATAAATTATTAAAAAGAGAAAATGAATATCAAAATTATTGCTATTTCCTTGGAACCTTTGTCTCCAATAAAAATTGGTTTTTGTGATTTTTTTTTTCAAACTTTAACTATATTAGTACCATTCACGAATCTCTACCATAATGGTAATGAAAAAGTTTGAAAATTCATAGTGAAAAAGTATCTTTCATACGATTGCTTGAAAGCAAATGTGCACAAAATATATTATTCAAGCTAACCTTTGCGAGTTAATGTTTTCTTTGTTAATGAAACGAACAGTGATTTGAGTCATGAACTAGAAACATGGAGCCGAGTAAAATGCTCTAGTTTCTAAGACGATTTTGTCACAGTTAAATTAAATTATGTCAGATTATTTCTAACAGGTTCTAGAAAGAAAGAAACAAGGGAAGGGGACAAGTATTCAGAGAGAAAGATTTTGGTGGTGGGGTCAAAAACTAGCAAGAATGAAGCAGAACGCCATTCCGTTATAATTTGTTTTCTCCCATTTTAGTGATCGTTTAATAAAGTCTCGAGAAAATAACAACTCTCTCTCTATATATATATGATGCATATATATATATATAACTTCTTTACAGATCTTTTCTAAGGCGTATTAAACAGGATCCTACCAGACATCTATGACAAGAAGCTGCTTGAGGGGGTAATTTTATTTTATTTATATATGTTTAATAAATTTTCGGCTCCGTTCCGGCATTCTCGAGGGAGGGGTATGTGGGGCCCTTCCCACCCCCTCCCCCTGATCCAGCACTCTTTGCAACATCTTTTCGAATATTGCACACAAATATATTGCTAAATATTTTTACACATAGCACGTTATTAATACTATTCCAGTAGTTAACTATTAATACTATTCCACTATCATTTTATCTCGCTGTAATCAAAATCAACCAAAAAGGCATCTGCTACATCGCACATATTTGTTAAACGAGACAGTAAATAATCCCAAAACAATGCAGCTTTAGTCTTATAAGAATCACTGTGTGATTAAGGATACAAGGATTTATCATCGTCATCTTATAAACTGTCATTTACATACATTTCCCTCCTACATGTATCAGAGCATGGAAAGCACATTAAAGGATACTGATTTTAAAATAAGCTTTTTACGAAAAAGTGTCATAGGGTAAAACTTGAAGTTCTCACTGAAATCTCTTTATATCCTAATTTTCAATAATATCCGCTTAATATTTAAAGAGTTATTGAAGCTGGAAGTTAACAGCAGATGCTGATGTTACGATACTCCTAAACACTTCAAAATTTATGAATCCATAAACTTCTTTACAGAAATATCTCAAATTGCATTTAATTTAGTAAACGATTTATTGTGACAGTTATTATTTCTGTTTTAATTATTTATAAAGTATAGTGGATATTACAGCTTTCACAATTATAAATGCAACCAGTCTCAGAATAACATGAATTCTACTAACACGATTTTCAAAGTAGGGTTGGTATTTCGATAAACACGATTTGTATAGAAGGGGTGATATTTCGATTAACACGATTTTTAAAGTAGCATTGGTATTTCGATTAACAAGATTGTTAAAGTAGGATTGATATTTCCATTAACTGACCGTTCATTTAACACGTTTCTCCACTACTTCTCTACACAGTTTATGTTATTGTATTTACCAAATAAGAAGAACTTGAATTCTTGTTCTTAATTTGAGCACTTCGAAAAACATTTCTCGCATCTGCTTATGGAAATTAGTGTGTTAAAACAGGTATAATACGCTTGCATAAATTCACCCTGATTTCTCAAAGATTGTATATTGTTATGTGTAGAATAGAAACGCCTGCAAACATTACAGTGTATCATCTTCATTACTCGACAATAACTTTTGCAGCAATCAATTTATCGTTTACAAACTTCATTACTTGACAATCATGCATACGTGCCATGTATTAAACAAAATTGCATTAAGCCATTTTGCTACCTTTATCACTGTTTCTTTTCTTTAAAAATTGAATTACATTTAATGAAATATATATTATACAAATTAAAAACAAATCATTAACCAAAGTATGGTCATAATAAAGGAATAATATTAAAAATATGCCAATCAGGTTAGGATTCTGGGGACGCATTTCCCTTTACCTAAATTATTTCTTAGTAATATTTCTTGTCCGACTAACAGGATGGAATGAACCGGTATGATAGTGAAAGGGGAAAACGTATATTGTTCAAAATTAGAATTTAGAGTAATTTATACGAGATCTCTGTCTCCAATGCGTCCTATATTTGTTGGAGGATAGTTAATGAGTAAAATGAATATCTGTATATCGGTATATATGTTCTCCTAAAATCGAGAACGACCGATCTCATTCACTTTAATCTCGCCAAGATTACAGAATGACCATGAGGATTATTAAAGGTTGATCATTTTTAACATAACTCAAGTACAGATATACTTAAGTTAGGTTATATGTACAATTGCATAGGAAAGTCCTTTCACATCACACTACTGGAATAATATTAATAAAGTTAGTAAACCAAATGCAAATATTTTCGTATATGATCATTATATAAATATGCAAACATCGTAAGTAAAAATAAAACAGAATGAATTTTGTGTTTATTCGACTGTTTATATTAATAGTAATTGCATTAGTATCCTATAACCGGCACATTTCGATCACTCTGTTTTTTTTAATAATCAGATAAATGTAAGAATTTGTTTTAATTTCACTTAAATAAAATTTGCGTGGCTGCATAGATTAATGATATTATTTACAGAAATCCCTCAAGTGTTTATTACTGACAGCAAAACTTGTTGCATTTTTGTTTACTAGTATATTATTAACGTTTGACGTTGAAATATTTTGCTAGCTTAATTTTTATAAAATTTTGGCACAGCAATAAGAAATTTCTGTTCTGAGTAAGCTTGCAGATATTAATATTTGGTTCAGAAACCATTGGTTGTTTACTAAACGTTTAATCACTATTAGGCTGTTTAAACATCACGATGACAACGGGTGAAGAGGAAACATTGTCTTGAGTAGGGTGGGATCCAAAACCACGACCTCCTGATGACTTGTTAGGTGTTCTTACCATTGAGCTACGGTCCGCTGATCAACCTCTCCTCAGTTGTTGAGGAGCGGGGATGGCTCAGGTGGTAGCGCGCCAGACTCATAACTGCAATTCCCAGGTTCGAGTCCCAACTAGGCCAGCATCGAGATTTATCTCCTCAAAACTCTCCCCCTACCCGCGAGAGTAGGGGATACCGATGGGTTTGGAAAGACCGTCATCCGTCGGATAGGACATTAAGTCGTGGCTCGTGCGCGCGAGAGTTTTCCTGTGAATGTTAAAGAACACGCTGGATGGCCTTGACTGAAGGGTTACCATTTGTCTCTCAACAACTGTCCAGTAGGTCCCCTCTTCCAACCATCTCTGAACCTTTGGGATTCATGTGACCTGGTCATTGAGCCAGAGGTTAAATCGCTCAGATGTAAAACAACCCAACCCAACCTCTGTTGCTGATGCTATACTATACATCATAGAGTCAGTTGCTGTCTTTTGAGTGCATTTAAAGAGACGTGCAAACTGATCAGCCAAGCGCGTCCTGACTGATGTTTGTTAGCAAATCTCAACTGCTTCTGGTATGATCGCTAGTGCATTTTAGTTACATAAAGTAATCTAGAGCACATTAGTGATTTATTAAGCATTTAATCATTATTAGGTGTTTAAGTATCGTGTTGACAATGGGTGTAGAGAGAAAATTATCTTGAGCCGGGCGGGATCAAAACTCCAAGACCTCCTGATAACATGATTCTTCTTGCCTATCTTAATCACAGTTTATGTAGGTATATCAAACTCAAAACATGACTCGATTTGTATTCCAGATGAATTGCAGTTATCTTATTTTCCATTTAGCTCGTTTTCAAGAAAATAACAGTTGTTTTAAGTTTGTCGTTTGTCCGTTTGCAGACATTAATTTTTTTCTTTTACGAGATAGATGGAGAATTTCTTTTTGTATTGCTAGGTACTCATAAAATATTACGATCTATTTAGTCCAGATATCTGAAATTAAGGTAGTGGATTGAGATAGCCAATCGGTTTATATTGACAGCAGATAGTTCTATTTTTACTCCCAGAGGGGTGCGAAATCTATTTGTTTTAGGCGAAAAGTTCTTTATTGTTTAGATAGGTCTAATAAATGGAGCCATTATATATATAATATTGCCATTGATATATTCGTCATCTTCCAATAGTTTAATTTTTTACCTTTAGAGTAGGCTAACTTTATAAAATGATTAACATTATTGTCTATGAAACGAGCATTCGTTGTCGTCAGAGGCTGATAAACTATACAATAACAACTATTTAATAATTTATTTAAATACATTTCTCTAATAAAATGTGTGACTTTATTGTAAATTATATGTAATATATTGCTTTCTTCAAGGGACGGAAGTCCTTAACTCACACGGTTAATTCGTTTCAAAGATTTCCTTATAGGTTGAAACAAAGTAAGTCCAATAATGCTTAAATTTTTTAACATGAATACTTCTTTTCAAAGGATATTTGAAGCTACAAATGTAGTGGTTGTAAAAACAAGATGTTAAGAAAATAAAAAAATTATTCTGAATGCATTTATTCATATATAGTACCTATATAGAAACGTAGAATTCCGCTGAGTCGTTGATTCAGAGTGATTCACGGGTATGGTGCAGATTCCTTCTATTTAATGTTGGTGTCGAAGTCTAGGGACTTCATGCATCTTTCAATGGGTGAACATTATTGCTTTCTGTGAGGTTGATTTTAATCCGACATTTTCTAAACCAGGATTCTAGTTTATTAAGATTCTTTTGCACTCTTCTGGCTGCAGGTTTCCGGGCTTAAATATGGGGATATGAGTACAGTATCATCTGTGTATAATGTCACTTTAACCCTTCCGAAGTCGGGCATGTTCCAGATTAATAAGTTAAAGAGGACGAGTTACAAAAGTAATCGTTGTAAGACACCTGAGTTCAAAGATTTTTTTTTTCTGAGATTCAAATCATTTCAAATGTTTATGGCAGATGTTTATGGCACTGGATTTTTTCTCTCTGATTTATATAAGTGGACAAATATATTATAATGCATAGACTCTGTATATTCGATACTAATGACAGTAGAAGTCACAGAGCATTAACTTTTCAAATAAAATAATTCTGTATCTGAGAATCCATGTAACTCGAACTTGTGTAAGTTGGAAACTTACTTTATCATTTATCTACAATATTATTTTTTTTTCTATGTTTGGTGTATTATTAGCTGGAATATAGCAAATCCATTCCATTAATTTTCATAATATTACGAATGTAACAAAAAATGAGAGATATCTCTTCTCTTTCTATACGTTTACAGTGAACTTAACTTGTCGACTAAAAGGTTGAGAGAGGAAAATGTACTACAAATATTTTACTACGTAAAACAAATAAAACTGAAAATAAATTATTTAATATAAAAGATAATTAAGAAAATTGCTAAAATAACGTCCTGAAACCTTTGACAGGCATCTTTCGAAAAGAGGAAATGCGAAAGAAAAAAAAAATCGCTGCATTGATATCGATTTTTCTGGCATTCATCAACGACAACAGCACGATGAAAGATTACGGGATTTCGATGTTTTGACAGCATATCATATAGCGTCATCTATGAGAACAAAAGAAAATGTTTTTAAAAAAGCTCTTTGCTGACAGACTACACTAACGCAGATAATGTGGTTGGTATGGTTTATCCGTGAGCAGAGCGTTTGATACACAAGGGGCTAAAACGACGTTAAGGCTACACAAACCCTTAAGGCAGTGGTTTCCATGATTACTATTTGCGATTCTTTTTAAAAGAATTTGCGGACGTTTAAATCTCCTATAGATATGTACAATGTTCCCCAAACGTTCTACTTCTTCACCTGACAGAAAATGCGAAAACCAAATATAGAATTCTAAATGTAAAAACTTTTAATTATTTCGGAAGGTTACGAAGTTAATCTTAACATCGATATTAAGTTAAAGCAAAACCTGTCTTGAGCAGGGTGTGATATGAACTCCTGATAGCCTATCAGGTGTTCTGATGAGCTACCAAACGATGATCACAATCTCTAATTATGTGGATTATTCTACCTGTAACACTCAACGTAAAGTATATATGTGTGTCACTTTAAAGCAACGCCTTCTCCGCTTCCAAAAAACATCCTGGGATAGATGGCAATTACAGTCTGTAGTTTATCTGAGAATAATATGCCTTCAGGTGACATAGATATTCCAGGTAGACTACTTCATATCATTAAATACAAGGGTCTTTGATCGGCAGCAACTGGCTCACTGCTCAGAACACCTGGCATTGCTATTCGTATCCCACCCATCTCAAGATACTTTTTCCTGTCACATTGATGATGTTAAGAAGAACTTCACCATCTGTCAACTGAAGAAACTTCGAAAAAGATATTAAGCAATCCTCAAAAAAATAAAGATATTACGTCCAACATAACTAGCAATAAAGTCCAACATAACTAGCAATAAAGTTCAACATAACTAGCAATAAATTTTTAAACTGAAAATTTAAAAACATTCAGTTCAGTGCCAGGAATAATTTTATTGAATGGTGAAAAAAACTCGTTACTTTTAAGCAATAAAATTATTTATTCACGACTAACACTTAATTTCTTATTCAGTTTTTATTTTATAAGAAAACAAACGATGTCGGGTTTAGAGTCACTTGTGGTTCTGCAAGGCAATTAATTAGCGACCGTGTGACTAATCACAAGGCATTAAAAAGCCTTGTGATTAGTAAGTTGAACTCTGCTCATTAGGAGGATTAAAGAGTGTTTTTGTACGCACAGTGAGCCAAACGACAAGGTCACAAGTATCCTAAATATCAACTCTGGGTAGTGCCTGATCTAGGGGGGACAAGGGGTCCCCCGTTTTAAAATGCTTAAAATGTTAATAGAGGACAAGAGTTATTAAACTTTATTTCTATTTCATATATTTTTCAAGAAGTTTTTTTAAAAATCTGCAAAATGAAGCGATAAATATTATAATTTATTCATTTCTCACTGGATTGTGATTCTTTCCACTACCTCAATTTTTTTCAGATCTGTGCCTGGCTCTGGTAAGGATACCTAATGAACCATTGTTTGGAAACGTAAGTCACCCTTCAATGTATCCAGCATATTGTTTTACGTGTACGTGATCTAGCTCTCTTTTACACGAGACAATGGTTTAACGTCTCATCAGGTAGATGACGGCTTTTATGCTCATTGGTGTCCGATTTCTCACCGAAAGCAGAGTGCTGGATAGTGGAGAAAATATCAACGTGAACCGTGCATCGTTTGAAAAGAAATGTGATAAATTGGTCAGGAAGGTAGAAACATCTGCTAAGTACAACCATTGTGTTATTTTACTTTCCATGCTTATGACGGACAACAACGTTTTAAAGTTATCGATGACTTCTTTCTTGAACAAACAAGCTCATTACTTTTTCATCAGGTAAGTTTTTCGTCTAGGTCTACAAGTCCTGGATGGTCCGGAAGTCAAAACAGCAACAATACGGGAAAAAGCAGTTAAATTTCAAATAAATGTTAAAAAAAATATTTGAAAAATATTATTAAATCTTTTCATTAAATAATGGAAAGATGTTTCAATGTTTGCATGCATTTGTTTTAGCATTTTTTACAAATGTCCATAGAATAAAAATAGCGAATAAGAAATTGTACCTTGAGTAAGTAGTCATTATGTGGATTATTATACAATTACGTGCATTTTTGTAAATGCAAACAAACCTTATTTAAAGAAAATGCCTAAGCTTGATTTTACTAATGGTTTTTCAAAAAACAAAGACAGCAAATATTAGGTGTTTTGAAGGGTGTGCGGTGAAACCCTTACTACTAATCATTGCTCTCGTGTTCAGAGATACTTATAATATGGCTCTGTTTGGGATGCTTGGATCGCCAACCTAAAAATGAGAGACTGATTGAGTTATTTTTACTTCTGAGAATACTTATTTGCAAACAATGGACTAAATGGTTGGGTCATAAGGATCTCAATGGTTCAGACAAGGCTCAGAAAAGATTGGGGAAGGGGACTGGATAACTGTTAGGGGACAGATAGAAGTCTACCGTCAAGGACATCCAGTGTATTCTTTAAGGTGCCTATGTTATGGTTTTCAATCAATTACATCGAAAATCGGAAAGCTTCCGTCGAACTTATTTTCACAAACACTCCAAGTTTTAAGTGTAGTACCACGTAGATAATCGAACAGGGTGAAGTTTGAATATAGTATGAGAAGAGAAAATGAGATAAAATACTTTTCGAACTCTGAGTCTTGGTAGAGGTGACAGCCGACCTGGGCTGCAGAAAGGCGTTGCTCTAAATCTAACTCACGGTTCTCCTGTACACGCGCCCGTGGTTTAACATCACATTGGACGGATAACGGTTCTTCGTTGGAACAGTTGGGACTCGAACCTGTAAACATCAGATTACCAACCTGGTGCACTACCAACTGAATACGCTTGCGAGACAGGTTCCCTACTAAACAGACATTCATTCGCCTACCTTAATAGAATGAAAGATTAGATTTCCCTTCCTAAGCTATTCTTGCGGAAGACAGCAACAAAATATTTCCTCCTAAGTTAAGGCAACTGAAGCAAACATCTGTCTTATCAGCGCTTGGCATTAACCATTAACCTACTACCGTCATAAATACACAAAACTTGCTCTTGCAGATACAACTTTGTTTTTATATCACGACATCGTAAACGTTAGTAGCTACATTTCCAGAGCAAACTCATTAGCGCTACGGCTGTCACGACAAGCGAAACGAAGAGAGAAAGTGCTTTCGGACATCGAGGTAAGTTTTTTTCGAAACGTTGCTGACGGCCGACAGCCAATACCCAAAATAAATAATGGCACCGCGCCAGAGATACTTCCAGTATTTATCCATTCGAAAACAAAAAATGCTAAGCTATAACCCTAAGGTTATTTTTGCTCTTCGAAGCAAACCGACGGCTCCTTCTTCCACCGTATGCACGTCACTTTCTGTGGTCTTCATTTATTCACCAGATGACACCTCCTTTAATTCTGATCAAAGGAACTTGAATCATGTAATTAATTAACCTAATTTAACAACTGTCACCAACTGCAACTGTATCAGTCTTTTGGTTTTATTAACTTGTGAAGACGAGAGACACTTTTAGATATAAAACACGTGTTTGACCTTGATAAATTTCGAAGAAAGAATCGCCTGTCCGTGCATTTAATTTTTTTTAATATTTAACACATTCCATATTTCACGTGTAATCTGGTATGAGTGGTGGAATGCATTAGGGCATATTCACTAATTTTTAGTTTGATTTATTATAAATGCATTTTGCATTGATATTAGTGGATTCCGAGAAAAGAAGTAAACTCACTCCATATTAAATAAATAGATTACCTGTATATATATATATAGAATTCAATAAATACTTATGTGAAAAAAATTACTGATGGCGGTGTAGTATTCGAAACCACGATTCTCTAGATATACGCCAGAGGGTTCTAACCAATAAACCAACGATCAGTGATAATTTGCTTTCACAATGTGACCTTTATATCTTTCGCTGAATATGGTGGATTTTGCGCCATCAATAATCAGGACAAGCAACTTATTTTCCAATTGTTAAATGAATCTGATGTTAAAGGGGAAGTCACTCATGCTTAAGCGTTATTAATGAAAACTTCTTTTCCCCAAAAATATTTATTGAATTCTATATCTACAGGTAATCTATGCATTTACTACGGATCGATTTTTTTTTCATTAAAATACTTAAGCGTGAGTGACTACCTCATTAACATCTGATTCATTAGCAGCAATTGGAAAATAAGTTGCTTATCCTGATTATAGATGACGCAACGTCCGCCACTTTCAGCGAAATATATAAAGGTCATTGTGGAAAAAAATTATCATCTGATAGTTGGTTTAACGGTAGCGCGCTCTGGCATGCATCTAGAGAGTCGTGGGTTCGAATCCCGCAACGTCGGCAAAAATATATTTTGCATGAATGTTTAAGTAAACTCCCATTTTTTGCTACAAACTGCAAATTTCATTACATGGCAAACTGCGGCTCCCGAAGCTACTCTGTGCATCTCCCGAGACAATATTTGGTTCAATTGCCCAATTTTCCTAAAATTTTATATTAACCCTTTGCGATTCGGGAGAGGAAACAATGCTATCCTCACTAACAGCCACCTCACTGAGCTTAGAACAGCTTTGACATCCTACCAACCAGATTTTAAGCTATTAACTGCAAAAATGAAGACTCAATCAAAGTCTTTACCGAGCAGAGATTAAACATATTCTGCTTTGGTGAGTAGGACTACTATACAGGGTGAATCTGAAAAAGTGGGCAAAACTTTACGGGGTGGTAGAACGCAGCTATACGAGCAATATTCGTCATAGGAAGTATGGGCGGAACGCAAACGGCGAGCCGCTAGGTGGCGTTGGAAATGGTATAAAAGGGTCGGTCCTCGCACCCAACGGCATTTCTACCGTGGATTGCCGAGAGGATGTCTGGTTCTACTAACCACGAAATGGCGGTTATGCACTTGAAAAGCCTAACCTACGAGTGCCCCATTGAAACAGATATGGATCTAGTCGCCAGGATCGCCGTTGTTGCCGGCGATATTCGGGAAATGCCTGGTGTCTTCGCAAATGTGCGTCGGTCCCTATCCCGCAGGTGTGAAGCCTGCATTACAGCTGGCGGCAGCTCTTTTGAGCAATTTCTTTGAGCATGTACCTCAATTACATTCCTGTTAATAAAATGTTTTCTGAAGTATCTCCTCTCCTTCTTGTGTTCATTCTTTAAATGTGACAGTGGAAAACTACCTTTTAACTTCTCACCGCTTGCGTTCCGACCATACATTCTATGACGAATATTGCTCGTATAGCTGCGTTCTACCACCCCGTAAAGTTTTGCCCACTTTTTCAGATTCACCCTGTATAGTTGTATTTTTTATTATTTATAAATACAATTTTAGAATAATACTCTCTGTGGCTCTTGAACATTCAAAAATGCATGAAAAATATTTTATTTGGCTCTTCTTATTGAAGAGCTTGTCCATCCCTGTTTTAGACTAAAGAGATTAGACTTATCTCCATTCCTCGAGTGTTTCAAATTTTAAATGGGCTTTGTCATGTTCGGTATCAGTGTACTAATATTGTACCTTCCGGTCATTTCTGTAATAATAATAACAATAAAGAAAACGCAATTTCTATACTTGAGTGAAGGCCGATAAAAAGTGTTGGTTTCAGCGTTAAAAAGAATCGGTAGAAAATGAATTCAATTACTGCATTCTCGAACACTATCGATTTTTTTCTGGAATAATCGTTTATTTTGTCTATACCTAAAAAGTTACAACCAAGTGTCCAAGTGAGATCTCCATAATTATTAAATTTTCAAAACCAGATAAATATGCATTTAAGTACATATTCCTCATGCAAAGAATTTTTACGTTTTGCATTTGTATGTAATAGTAAATAATAACAACAATGACTACCTTCTATACCCATATTTCTTGTGCAAATGCGAAGTTTACCAGGACGTCAGAAGTTTGAAAAGTGAGTTTTGATATTTCATAGTCTCACGATGCATTGATATTGACTGTGTGGCATGTCAATGAATCGTGTAGATTTTGAAATTCCTTACTTGTTTCGGAAGTTTCGGAAGTAAGTAATTCCAAAACTTGTTCATCACTTAGTCTTTTGAATTGCTATTAAAATGTCTTGGGGAGAAATATAAAAGAATATTCCTCTCAAGTTATGAGATGTCAAGGACAAGAGAAATGACTATTTCCTTTTACCAGTAACTTATTTAAGCGGCATATAAATTCCACTTGAAGTAAAGAATAACGTATAATTTCGAAAATGATGTAAAACGATGCCCTCGAAAAATTACAGACAGAAAAAAATTACAGAAGTCACAACTTGCCATTAGACTCAAACATTGGACATTTCTCGGTGCGTCACTGCTTTTAAAGCTGAAAGAATTTTATTGGACATTTATAAGACATAATTTTTTACAGAAACTCATCATTTGATACCATTACTTGCATTTACTTCGCAAGTGAATTACGTACGTGCTATTCAGTTAAACAGAAATATCATATTCAAAAATGAAATGTTAAATGCGTATTTATTGTTACAATTTAATGCGTTTAATTTTGTTGCACATTTTATAAAAAAATTTGAATTCGTTAGAAATAATTTCTAGTGTATTATTTTGCTGCGTTAACCTTTACTGCCTTACTCTCTTAGATCTTGAAATTTATCATCTTGGGGATTTCTCTTTACCACTTTTAAATATATTCAATAAAGTCGAAGTTTGACTTGTTAGGTGCCTTTTTAGTTAAATTTGGTTTACGGTTGTCATTAAATTGCCATTTAGGTGCACAGTGGGAAAATCACGAGAGATTATCGCTAACGACCTTAGAATCAATGGATAGAAATATCTTCTCCTATTAGCCATGGTTGCAAAGGAAGATCACTTACGCATTTTGGAGAACTGAAGAGGTTAGGAATTGATTCAACATTCTCCTGAGGATTAATGCTTCACAAGAATTCAGAACCAATTACCTATTTCATCTTTTTTTTCCTTTTTATCTCCAATGATATGTTTACTTCGAGAACTGCGTTTTTCTAATTTAACTATTTAAGGTGATGGAAACCAAGATATATTTCTTTATTCCTTTTCAAGGATCTTTCAGTAGATTTAATTTCTAAAGAAAACTTTTTTTTGGTATATTATAAAAATAATATATTTTGAACAACTTTTCTAATGATAAATCTAGACCAGTAGTTACCATGAGGGCGCTTTTTTGAGTCTATATTACTATTTCAATTACTGTTATAGAGGAAAAAATACTTTGAATTCTATGAAGGGAGCTTTAGAAAGAATGAAAGGGCACTGGGCTCAAAACGGTTGGGACGAAACGAATAGCGGAATCCCCAAGACGGAAGGCGGGAGGAGTTGGGGTTACAGTTACCAATTAAGGGATTGAATAAAATATTTTTCTATGAAAGTCCCAAAAATCATAGAATCAAGAAAAGGCAAAAAATAAGAGACTCAAGACATGACAAAAATAAAAGGCTAAAGACGAGACAAAAACCAGACTCAATACACGACAAAATTCAAAAACTGAAGCTATGACAAAAATCAGACACTCAAAACAATACAAAATTTAGACTCAAGCATGATAAAAATCAGACTCAAGAAAAGACAAAAAAAAAAAACAGAGACTCAAGACAAGACAAAATTCAGAGACTCAAGCTATGATAAAAATCAGAGAAAGACATGACAAAAACCAAAGGCTTAAGACGAGACAAAAACCAGACTCAATACAAGAGAAAATTCAAAAACTCAAGCTATCACAAAAGTCAGGGACTCAATACAAGACAAAAACCAGACTCAAGACAAGACAAAAACCAGACTCAATACAAGAGAAAATTCAGAAACTCAAGCTATCACAAAAGTCAGGGACACAAGACAAAAACCAGACTCAATACAAGAGAAAATTCAGAAACTCAAGCTATCACAAAAGTCAGAGACTCAAGACAAGACAAAATAAGAGACTCAAGCTGTGACAAAAATCAGAAACTCAAGACATGACAAAAATCAGAGGCTGAAGACGAGACAAAAACCAGACTCAATACAAGAAAAAATTCAGAAACACAAGCAATGACAAAAATCAGAGACTCAAGCCATGACAAAAATCAGACTTACAAGACAAAAAACAGAGACTCAAGGTAAGACAAAAAATTCAGAGACTCAAGCATCAGAAAGTAGCATGATGCACGTGAACTGCAGAAAGCAGCATGACAAAAATCAGAGGCTCAAATCAAGATAAAAACCAGACTCAACACAAAATTCAGAAACTCAAACTATGACAAAAATCAGAGACTCAAGACAAATTCTGAAAGAACATCGCCGAGACCGTAACACGATAGCCGTCAGATATCAGTGTTACGGTCTCGGCGTCAGTGTTACGGTCTCGGCGAAATTCAGTGTATCATGCGTAAAACAGCATGATACACTGAATTTCAAATAGCAGCATGATATACATAGGACGTATTGCGTCTGCTGCTTTCTTCGTGTGCATAGTCGTTCGTCTTATGGTGTAAAAAGGAAACGCGATTTTATCTGACCATCAAACATTTTCCTAATCGTCGACGATCCATGCTTCAGATTTCTGGAACAATATAACTCGCATTTTTCAGTGTTGCCCACAAAAGGGGATTAGGAGCTGGTGTCGTTACGTCGTTTACTTTGATATCCTGAAGATGGGGAGATTGACGCATCGTCCTACTCGAAACTACAAGCGTTTGACTTCCCAGCGTTGAATTATTAGGTGAATATCTCAATTGCCTGTTGAAAGAATAATATAACAAATAATAAATATAACACAAGAGAAAATTTTCCCTGCCATTGCCATTTAAACCGTATGATGTAAGGACCCTTAATAATATTAATTTTTGCCCTTTCTCATCTCGTGAACACCCTTTCCTTAAATAGAAAACGTAATTCTGATAAATTTGAAAAAGCTGCAATCGATAAAAATGAATACTAGATCATGACTGTGTGTCCAAAAGAGCCACCCCCTGTGGCACATTTCACGACCAGAAAGGTTTCTACGATAGCTTCCATCTGTCTATTAACAGCTGCTCAGTATTTACCAATGATCATACCTCAAAAATCTCCTCAGGTTTGGAGGTTTCATCTGGTCATTAGCCTCTGTTTATGATTATATTTGTTAATCCTCTGAAGATATGGAAAATATTTTTACTGTGTTGTATCGAAATTCAAAAAGTGAATTTCGGGAAGTTTCTCCTCAACTGTGGGCATGAGTTACTGCAGAAGAAAGTATCGAAATGAAGAGGAAATTATCATGAAGCAGGAGACAAATAAAGGTTTAAAATATATTTATCATTACAACTTCACAGATATTCAAAATTCAAAATTGTAATAAAATTATTTTTACAAATTTTTATTACCAAATTTGTTTTTTGCAGAGCATGACAATTTTCCAGCAAAGAAAATTAACCCGAGGTGCTTTTGTGTTTTTCAAATGTTATTAGAATTGAAAGAGATCTCATCATTACCATCAATTGCCGAAGGAGCCAAATCATCTTCAGAAAATGAAACCAAAAATTATGAATGAAGTTGATTTTACAACTGGAATGTGTCCATTTCGATATAAACTGATGAAAGGAATTATAAAATTATTTTTGCTTATCTTATCTGAGCTATGTTTTACACACGACGTTACAGAAATCTTATTTTGATAGAAGTATATTGAAATAACCGAAAATTATATCGAATATTATTAATAATACTATATTTTTATCAAGAATTTCAGAAGATTTTAAACCATTATATGTAATTGAGCAGCGACATAAACAACAATGCAGCTACCAATAACAATAACTAGATTAGCTAATTTGTCGTCACAAAAGATTCTCGAAATTTAAGCGAACAATATCCCAAGATGTATAAAAAATTCATGAAGAAAGATATTGCAAAAGAACAAATAATTATATTTTGTATCCGAGCTCTCCATTTGCTATGCCGAAGTACGAATCTCTGTTGCAATTTTCACGCTACATAAAATCTTTTTACGTTATGCAATCAGTTTTGCCATGCATTTCTTAATTAACTTGTTTTCTGATTCTCAATGACGTTTGAATAATGTAATATTTCTGGCTCTTAAATGCATTGTGTTGTATTCTTACATTCATTTATCATGTGCTTATTTATAATACCTTACCTATAGGTTATACTCCTATCCAACTGGTAGGAGTATAACCAGACTTGTTGCAGTATAAGTTAAATAATAATAGCTTAATCTGGAGAGGCTCGTCTATTAGGCCACTACCCCAACAAAAATAATCATAAGAAATAATAACCAAATTTCAGAATTAGTATTCATCATATCTAAATCAACATAATACCAGTTTTATATTATTTCTGTGATCATTATTTTGCGTTTTATATAGACAGTCACAGCATTCACTTTGTGAAATGCTGTGACTACGTCATCTTCTCCAGTTTATACAATACGGAGTTTTCAATTAGGGTCACAGCCCGGAATTTTAACTTTATCAATTATAACGATGACAAATGCGCATGAACTGGACTGCAACAGTAATTAAAAGCACCAGGTAGGGCTCCATTTTGTAGTGGCCCATGCGCAAACTCTCCTGACAAGATGTGTTTGAACTGAACTTGAACTGGGATGCTAACTTTTTATTTTGCCAAAGAATAATTTTTATGTATGAATAATTTTAAAAGAATATTGGTATGAAAATATAAAATATATTGAATATTTGGTTTACAAAGGAATACTTACATTTTAGTACATAATTCGTCCGCAATTCTTATTACGTTTGACTAAATGCATTGATGTTTCAAATTCAAGGGGTTTTTTTTGCCGTAGCAGCAGCTCTCATAATAGTTTTTCTTCTTCATTCATTTTGTTACCATATCACTTTTTATAATCATTTTGAAATAAATTAATATATATATATATCGAATAAATTCATATAAAATTAAATATAACAAAAAAAGCAAATATTCAAGTAATAATTTACTAAGAGTTATTCAGCTTAAAATAATTAACAAAAAATTTTAATCGGAACGGAGTCAGTATAAAATAGAATAGATAAGTAAATTTATATATTAGACCAGGCCTGGACAAACCTTTTAGCTGAAAGGTGGCATAGGAAAACATAAATGGAAAAGATGGTCGCACACGAAACTGTAAATGGAAAGGCAGGTCCCCAAAGAAATTTAAAATCGATAACACAAGTAACACCAAAGCAAAAAAAAAAGACTAAAGTGAAACATAAACAATATTATTTTATTGAAAATAATTATTAAGAATTCATTTCCCCGATGTTCGACGTCTTGTCCTCTATGCATTCATTTCTGCTTTACAAATTTAATTTAATTGTCATCAGTGGCTGCAGGACGACACAAAAAGTGATGGCGAGTCTCAGTTTCCCAGGCCTGCATTAAACATCTTTCACGAATGTTTTTTTTTAATGCCACTTAAACGAAGGGGACAAAATTCGTTTATGTAGGCAATAATTAAAGGACAGGGATTAAAAAAAAAATTTTGAAAGATTTTATCGTCCGACACGTGGAGGTAGAGCGCTCTGGCATGTATCTAGAGCAGTGGTTCTGAACCTTTTATGCTTCACGTACCCCTGGAAATGTGTATGTAACTGGCGTACCCCTTGTATAGATAGATAAGACTATAATTATAGTACAACAATGGGAATAAAATAAAACATATATATTATATATAAGGCTTGTAAATGGTAGCTAGGCGTAAACTGGAAGGAGAGCTGTGACCAATCCCCAGTGATGATGCACAGAACCGGCCAGGTCTAGAACCTAATGTCCGACCGTGGAAATATCCTGGACCGTGGAAACCTTCAGTGTTTCTAATGTTCGACCGTGGAAACAAAGTTGGTACCGCCTTCTCGTGGTGCAGGCCATTAGTACCTTTCAAAAGAGATATTCTCTTTTGGAAGGGAACGGAAGGGGAGGGCTGCCAGTTCAGTATGGCCTACTGATCTAGTCATCTATGGCCACTTTTTTCTTTTTTTTCAACCGTACTAGACTGGACTTGTTTATGGATTTGAGCTTGATTATGGATCCTGAACTTGCTGCACTGGGGGACCTCTGTTGAGGGAGAGTCTGCCGCTGTGTTTTCTGTTTGCTTCTGGGTTGCCAGCTCTAAGTGAACAGAGGCATGGAATACCTTATATCAGCTGGTGGATAATCCTAATCAGAGGCCATCGCAGGTACCTGAACCTTACTTAGCTAGTTGGGCATCGTCAAGCCTAAACTGGAGTAATGTGTCTCAGGCAGGCCATATGGTTCTTGAAAAAGTCCACTTGAAAAGGTGGTGCCTGAAGTTCCTACCAGCATCGGTGACTTCAGCCTTTAGCGGAGGAGGAACAGGTCTTTGCCCCATGCCTGCGATCAGGGGGCTGTTTGATATTGTTGGCCCTACTAATCTCAATAAACCTAATTTCTTTAAAAATCCTACTAATCATTTTCTCTCTGCAGGAACGGGGAACGTGAGGACATTACATAGAGATTATTCTCTTGATGTCCTCATGCAGGAATTCCAGCGCTATAACCTAGATATTCTAGGCTTGCAAGAGACCAGATGGACAGGTAAAGGTGAGATACTTAAAAATAACTTTAAATTTCTCTTTACAGGGAGGGAGGATGGAAAGCATCACCAAGGCGTGGGTCTGCTGCTCAGCAGACATGCTAGTGATGCTCTTCTAGGATATGAGTGCATTAATGAAAGGTTTCTTACAGCAAAATTTCAGACAAGCATTAAAGACTTGAATGTTATCTGCTGTTATGCCCCCACTGAGGATTCTGATGAGGATGAGAAGGATAGGTTTTACAGACAACTTCAGGATATTTTGAATTCTGTCAAGAAAGGAGATATTACCCTTATTCTTGGTGACTTCAATGCCAAAGCTGGTACCGACTCTGACCTATGGGGAGGAGTAATAGGCCCTTTTGGTATTGGTAGCTGCAATGGCAATGGACAACGTCTCCTACAGGTAAGTAAACTCAATGGTTTCAGAATAACTAACACATATTACAAACACCGCGACATACATAAATACACATGGGTTTCACCTGATGGGCTGCATAAGAATATGATTGATTATATATTAATTAACAGGAAATGGGCTAGTTCTGTTAGAAATACCAGGGCATATAGGGGAGCTGAAATGGGATCTGACCATTATCTTGTTAAAAGTGTCTTGCAACTTCAACTTAAAAAGTGTTGTGCTAGGATTAAAAAATTTACTTTTAATACTGAAGCTCTGAAAGACCCAGTTATAGCTAAAGCTTACCATGATAGGTTACTTAGTCATTATGACAGTCATGGTTTGCTTAATACTGAAGTTGAGGAAGAATGGGGCCATTTTAAACAGGCTTTTTTGGAAACTAACAGTACTCTTTTAGGGAAAAAGGAGCAGAGGAGGCAGAATTATTTAAGTGATAAGGCACTTGAGCTTATTTCAGAAAGAAGGAACTGCAGGAATGTCCTTAATCAGTACCCTACTAGTCCTAATAGAAAGCATTACAAAGAACTTAATAAACGTGTAAAGGATCAGTTAGCTACTGATAAGAATCTTTGGCTTGATGGCCTTGCTGACAAAGCTGAGGAAGCAGTTAGACAGCACAACAGCAGAGAGCTGTACCAGATAGTTAATGTTTTGTGTGGTAGAAAACGAACAGGTATAAAGTGATTGAAGGATAAACAAGGCAAGGTTATAGAAGGTGAGGATTCTGTCATGGCTAGGTCGGCTGAGCATTTCAGTGATGTTCTAAACAATGTGGTTAGTTCTACTCCCATTGTTCGCAATGATGATAGATGTATTGTTGGCTTTAATGCTGGCCCTATAACACAATCTGAAGTTAGTTTGGCTATTTCTAAACTTAAACTTCATAAATCCCCAGGGGTGGATGAAATTACTACGGAAATGCTTAGAGCTGGGAATGTTTCAGTTACCATTTGGATGACTGAAATTTTGAATAACTTTTATGATAAAGGCATGGTTCCTAAGGATTTTACCAGAGCTATTATTATCCCTATTTTCAAAAAAAGTGATCGCAGTTCTTGTGATAACTATAGGGGTATCAACCTACTCTCCGTTCCAGGTAAAGTTCTTTCCATGATTGTGCTTAATAGAATTAAGAATCTGGTTGACAGGCAATTGCGTGATGAGCAATGTGGATTCAGAAGCGGTAGGGGATGTGTGGATCAGATATTTTCACTTAGGCAGATTCTTGAGAAATGTTTAAGAGTTTCAGAATCCTTTGGTTGCTAGCTTTGTTGATTTCAAAAAGGCTTTCGACTCTGTTGATCGTCATAATTTGTGGTTGATTGTGAAATCATATGGTATACCAGACAAGTTAGTTAACATAATGAAAGCTCTCTATAATAACACTGAGTCATGTGTGAGAGTTGGTAAGGCTTGTAGCAATTGGTTTAGCATTACTTCTGGTGTTCGACAAGGGTGCATTTTGTCTCCTTTTCTCTTTAGCTTGGTTATTGATTATGTTATGCGAAATTCACTTCAAGGGAAAGATTTTGGCCTTAAATGGACTGGAGATACGAAAATTTCTGATTTAGATTATGCTGATGATTTAGCCCTTTTGGCAAATAATGTTGATGAGATGAACTCTTTCATTTGAGCTGTTGATGAAACTGGTAGTAGAGTAGGTTTGGTTATAAACAGAGAGAAAACTAAAGTGATGAAAATTGGTCAGGCAGGCTGTGATTCAGTTAATCTGAATGGTTGCAGTCTTGAGCAGGTGTCACAGTTGGGAGCTGCGTAACTGATACTGGTGATGTGCGGCATGAGATTAACAGACGAAGAGGGATTGCTGCCGGGACTTTTAAGAATCTACGGAGATTGTGGAGAAATAGGCGTATACACCTAAAGACTAAAATTAGACTGTATAATAGTTTGGTTCTTTCTAGGGTTAGTTATGATAGTGAAACTTGGACGCTGTGTAAGCAAGATAACAGGAAACTAGATGCTTTTGATTCTAGATGCTTACGCAGTATCTTGGATATTAGGTGGTTTAACTTTGTAACTAATGATGAGGTTAGGCAAAGGAGTCTGCAACCTCCTTTAAGCAGCATATTGTGTAGAGAGAGACTCCGCTGGTTTGGCCATGTTGCCCGTATGGATAATTATAGATTGGCGAATAGGGTTATGAACAATGTGCCTAGAGGCCTCAGAAGGAGAGGGAGACCTAGGATGCGGTGGGCAGACAATGTCAAACAGGACCTTGTTAGAATTGGTGTGCAGTGCCGGATGCAGCAGATGTAGCTCAGGACAGATATGCTTGGAGAATTAAACTGCGCGGTCTGGTTGGACCTCCGTAGCCCATGGCTGCTTGATGATGATGATGATGATGATGATGATGATGATGATGATGATGATGATGATGATGATGATGATGATGACGACGACGACGATGATGTAACATATATCTAACGACTTTTGAGCTCTCACGGCGTACCCCAAAAATTTTATGGCGTACCCCCAAGTGGTAAGCGTACGCCACGTGGAGAACCCCTTATCTGGAGAGTTGCGGGTTCGATTCCCTCCGCGTTAGCGATAATTGTTTTCAGATGTTTTTAATAATTGTTGAAGTCTATTTCTACAGGTAATCTGTAAATTTGCTATGAATGGATTTTTTGAGGTTTTTTTCGAATTTTTTTGCTTAATAATGCGTTTTAAGAATGCTGGAAAAAAGAATATGTTCATTATGTAATATTTGTTCCGCACGATTCGGTTCAATTCAATACCAGGCATCTCCCAAAGTGTTTCTTACATCCGGGCCCAGCCTCAGCTAGTCAAAGTATACCACCAAAATGTTTAGTCACGAGCCTCCTGAACAAAAGTAATTAAATGTTAGCAGAATAACAAGATTTCTTATTCTAATTTCAATATCATTAAATTTGCATTCTTGTCGCTAACGTAGCCGAATACAAGGAGCAGTCAACAGGAAATATGATATCAGGTAATTTATTTTTGATACTACTTCTTTGCGATTATGATAGATGTTAAGTTTCCATGTAATCCTCCTTTTTTCAGATGCAAACCTGCCTCCTTCGTACTGCAGCTTAGTTACTACAAACAACGAATTATTGTTGTATTACAAATGAAATGTGATCCATTCTGCAATCAAATGGAAACTTCTACTCACCGAGCACGGGTGTCCTTTGAGGCTAAGTGAGGAGGATAATGGTAGCAGCAGCAGCATCTGAAATCTAACTGATGATGATGACGACGACAGTCTCTGCACTCGCCTTCTACATCTTTTTAAGAGCATAATGAACTCTTTATATGCTGGTGTTTTCAACTAACACTTACATGCTGATGGGGTTTCAGATTAAAAATGAAAGAAACCACACTTAATAAGAATCCATACTTAATGCTTTACCACTCTCAACTGAGAACTTACTAAAAGATAACATGCGATCTGAGCGCCATCTGATTGCTTAATGCCACTTTTACGCCAAGAAGAAAAGTGTTTGGGGTTTCGCAGACCCTCCAGCACAGTTAAGGGTTAAGATGGCATGCAGATATTATTGCCAAGTTCCTGGATGTTGTTTCATATTATGTCACTATTTAGTACTCGTTCCTTTTCTATTATTTTCTTGTTTTACGTGTTTTCCAACTTTATGCTAGTTGGTCAATGTGACATTACGTCTTGAACAAAAATGGCAGCTTAAAATAAAACATCAAAAGCTTGCTGCAGGACATGAAACAATTAAATTAATTTGGTGATAAACACAAAACGGCCAGATCCAGATGAGCCAGAGCAGCAGTACGGATTGACCAAGAAACAAGAGCAAAACTTTTCTGCCCGGCAAAACCCAGAGAGTATTACTAGAATAACTTACCCAGCGTAAAAGACAATATAAAGGCTCGGTCCCGTTTAATGTCATGGATTCAAACTCGATTTTAAAGTCTTGGACTAGGATTCAAGCTGATGTGACTGTTATTATGTAATAGATCAACCTACGATTTTAACCATTTTAACGTATTCCAAAGATCAATAATCTATTACTGAACGTAAAAGAATGTGAATGAAGCATTTTTTCTATATTCCAGCAACACATTTCTACATTTATAAGCCATTTCTTGTTTAGTGACGTTCCTGTAATTCATTGAAAACCCAGTAAGTTAACCTTATGTGATGTAGAGTTACTTTATGACACCTAGGTGGTATTTCATTAAAATTTGCATATACCTAAGTAGAAAATCTAAAGTCAAACTCCAGTGACTGATAATACTTTTGGCGTTCTAACAAAAAGTTGCTGTTTTCGGGGCAGTGGGACTTGTGGATTGTTCGCGTCAGTTTGTGAAATTTATAGGGTACATTTCAACAATTTACCGTTAAATGGTATTGTGGTTAAGGAACTAGTGACTGAAAAGTGAGCAGGTTAGTATGTTTGATTAGAGTTCAAAACATTTTACCCCCTCAAGGGAACTAACTTTAATTATCCAAAGACAACTTATTTTCTGATCACTTCGGGATCAAAATCACCTAATTAATTAATGCTATATGTCTATATCATTTTTATATTGAGTTAATATTAAGGCAAACCGATGGAATCACCACATTAAAAATGTGTCATAGCAAGCAGATCCTGATATGCTTGTGCTGTCGGGCTCGCCCAGGTTATATGAGGAAACAAAACACGTTTACAAAAAAACACCTTATCTAACTTCTAAACATTTTATATTAGGAGCCTTTAACATTATACGTTAGCAGTACGAAAAAATGGAAAACTAAAGTTATCGCTTTGGGAAATAATTTGTCGGCTATTAGGAAAGTTATCAAAAATGTCATGTGAGAGGTACGAAAAAAGGAAATGTAAATATTAGGAAGTAATCCTTTCACCTCAAATCATTGGAACTGAAATATTTCTATATGAAACAATAGAACACTCTCCTTCGGTGTACCTCCACGTCATGGAAGGTACACCGAAGAGCCAAATCTTTATGACCAGCGCATCTTAATGTAAATCGAAGCAACTGCAGGTAAACGACGGCGCATGTGAAGGTAATGGTTAGTTGGTTGGTTGGGGTTTTAAGCGCATGGGCGACTAGGCTATAATACGCCAGACAATACAGTAAAAAAACAGATAAAAATCATGAAAACCGACAAACAAAGCTAAAAGTAACATGTAAAGGTGATAAAATGCAACACAAAAGCCAATAAAAATAGAAAATGTCAAGGGTCAACAAATATAAAACCGGGAAAATAACAACGGGTTTAGAAGACCCAAGTAAAGAATAAAAAGTGTAAATGTACACAACTGGTTGTTGGGTTGGGTTGTTTTACCTCTGAGCGGCACTTTTTGCACATCATGGGCTAAACGGCCAGGTCACAAGGACCCCAAAGGCTCAGAGAAGGTTGGGGGAGGGGACCCACTGGAACAGCTGTTGGGAGACAGATGGTAGCCTCCCGTGAAGGCCATCCAGCGTGTTCTTTAACGTGCACAGGTTATGGCTCTCCCGCACACGGGACCACGGCTTAACGTCCCATCCGACGGACGGCGGCCTTTCCAAGCCCATCGGTGTCCCCTACTGACCGTGGGCAGGGCGAGGAATTTTGCGGAGATAAATCTCAACGCTGACCCAGCTGGGACTCGAACCTGCGAACTACAGATTACGAGCCTGGCGTGCTACCGACTGAGCCACCCCTGCCCCTACACAACTGGTTAAAATAGCCACAATAACATAAAGAGGCAAAGACAGTAATTAAAAGCGATTATCCGATAAAAGATGTCCGAGTGTAAGAGGCTCGGACGTAAAATCATGAAAAGTAAAAAAAAAATAAATGTCTCTCAATGTTAAATGTGGAACAATGGATTAAAATGGGTTTAATAGTTAAAACGGTGTCACAAAACTCGTACTTAGGTTCGGCGTCCGCCCGAAGAAGAAGTGAATGAGTAATAAACGAATGACCTGAGCAGAGGCGAACAAGCACAACTTCCTCTTTGCGATTCCTGCAATAACAGGACTGCCATGGTTTGATGATAGGTTGATCTCAAAGAGCTCGTTTGTAAGCTGTTCTGACCAAGATTTCTGCCACTCTGTTCGGAGCTCGATGGTAAAACGCTGCTAGAAGTCCAGATATGGAACTGGCAATGGAGAGCTGGATAAGGGCGTGGCCGACGTGGCAACATCATCTCAAAGTCATTGCCCCTGATACGACGTGACCGGGCACCCAACAGAAACGGATAACAAACAGTTGTGGCTGCTGGCAGATCTTAGAATGAACTGTATGAGGCCCATGCCTCAACGAGATCGAAGCCGGTTGCGAGCTAAGCAAGTCGGTGTAAAGCACACACCGACGATGATGCTTAGTTGCCACATGGTCCAAGGCGAGACTGATAGCATGAAATTCTGCAGTGTAGATGGAACCCTGCAATGGGATCTGATCTGCAGTGATTACACAACAGCAGACCATGGCTGATTCCACTGATGTGCCGGACTTCGAGCCATCTGTGAAGACAGGAAAGAAGTCTGGGTACTCAGTACGATGGCTGGCAAAGAGTTGCCGGTGCACACAGTCAGGTGTAAAGGCCTTCCCATCCTGCACAGGGACAAATCACAGGAAGGGGAAACAGCAAGCCATGGTGGGAGTGACTATACTGTTGGCTATGTGATGCTGTCAGGGCTGGTGTTCATGTCTCTGAGATAGCCTCAGACATGCAAACCAGAATAACGAATGGCAGTCGGCCGATTAGTGTAAAGCATTTCCTGCTTTCGACTGAAAAAGCAGTCCCAAGTGGAATGGGCAATGTGTATTGCAGGGACAACTGCTGACAGCGAAGAGATAAAGAAGGTTCAGTGGTCTCAACGTAAATACTCTGGACCTGTGAGGTGCGGAAGGCATCCGTGGAAACATGGAGAGCCTGATGATGGAGAGGGTCCAGCACCTTCACCACCGAATCCCAGGTGGAGTCATACACCTGGGATTGTAGTCCAGTTTCAACCAGACAAGCGCACAGACAGACGGAGCAGAGAACATCTCCCAGGAGAGAGAGAGAGGAGAGGATCTTGATGATGTTCAATGCCTGTGTGCACTTGGACCTTATATGACGTATGTGTGGTTAAAAATGTCAATTTACGATCAAAGGTGAGATCGAGAAACTTGATCTCCACCACAATTGGAATGATGTTAACTCCGAGCTGTAACTCGGAGGAATATGACGGATGTTCGACACTACAGTTAACACAACTTGCCTTTTCTGCTGTGCAGTCAGGATCAAGATAATTCTTGCTGCCACAACGAGCATAGGTGGGCTTGCCCTGGCAAGCTGTGTGGGCATGACCATATATCTGGCACTGAAAGCAGAACAGAGGGTTCAGTATATATGGCCGTACCTCGCAATGTAAATAACCTGCCTTGATGGAAGAAGGCAGACACAGTGTGTTAAATGTCACAATAGGTACCTGGTCGGGTACCAATTTCCCATCATGGCGTCATCACCCGACAGACCGCTGTAACTCTTTGAGGCATGAGCTCTGAGCGGATTTCCTCCTCAGTGACTTTGAGAACCCCGAGAGGAATTCAAAGTTTTATGGGGAGTGACCTCGACAACTACTCCACCATCTCTCTGATTTTCAGGAACAGATCTGAGTTTTTGGAACAAGAAGTCTCAACCTGCGAAGATCGTAAGTGCTTGACGTATTTCGGTTCTCATGCAAGACCTTTCAATTCTTTGTTGACAAAAAATGGAGACATGTCCCAAATTACCTGATCAACCATGGAATGGATGATCAGGAATCTTGGTGACGAAGACACAGACAAAGAAGACAATGGCACAGATGACAAAGACAACGAAAAAGATGGGGGCTCATGTCGAATCCTCTTAACAGCATTGATCGAATCAATTGAATCTTCAATTCTCATGTTTGTTTTCGTGTGGTTCAGTACCTGCTGTCCCCACCCTCCACGGAGACCAACAAGGAAACACCTAGTCATGCACCAGGGCTACACGGGCACTATATCCTCACAGACAGTGAGCCAAGTCCTAACAAATAAATAAAAGGAAAATGAAAAGAGAAATGTGCGAAAAAACCTTTCTTCACAAAAGGAACTAAGCGGAAAAAACAAAATTGTGATCAACCAAACTGGCCTCATAAAGAAAGGATAACTACAAAAGGAAAATAAATTTCAAGGAAACTCACAAACTTCTACTGGGACAGGGATAAGGTTACTCACCGCTCTGCACAGTTGACCCTGGCCAACACTCGATTGCTTCAGGGGGGGCCACACCAGAAGCTTCCATTTAGTGGAAACAAAGGGCAATGCAGTGTTTAGCAGAGGCTCCAAAATCCGCTGCCCTGCCCCAGTACGAACAGGCTCCCCAATGGCAAGGCGACCAAAGGGGACCCTGCTAGTCATGAGATGAGGAGAGAATATGTGGACCTCAGAGCAACTACCAGGATCCTCCTTCCCAGGCCATGGATCTCTGCACACAGCAAACCGCTTAGTTCCTTTTGTGAAGAAAGGTTTTTCCGCACATTTCTCTTTTCATTTTCCTTTAATTTATTTGTGAGGTCATGAAATGGTATAAATAACACCTGATACTGAGCTCTGTTAATCAGTGTTATTCTTGTTCTTCAGATGAAAAAGGCAGCAGACTTAAGCGAGTTTGACAAAGGCCAAATTATAATTACCTGACGACTGGGTCAGAGCATTTCCGAGATGGCAAGGCTTGTGGTGTGTTCATGGTCATCCGTGGTTAGTACCTTCAAAAAGTGGTCCGAGGAGGGAAAACCATGAACAGCTGGCAAGGTGTGGGCTGACCACAGCTCATCCATGCTAGAGATGAGCGAAGACTATCCCGTATGGCCGGAGCTAATAGAAGGGATGCATGGCGCAATTCGTCCGTAATTTGAATGCTGGTGACGGGTATAATGTGTCACAAAAGACATGTGATGTCCCTCTAATTTATTTATTTTTCTTTATTGTTGCATTTTATTGTGATTTTGTTATTGTAAATATTTCTATGTATTAAGTGTGTTCTTGGAAGTGCTATTGCGGGGATATGACTCATAAGATGTTGTTTTCGGGTCTAAGCTGGCTGCCTGCATGAGATGACGGGTTCAGAGAATCCTTTTATGGCCTTTTATTATTAGCCTGGGGCGCGAGTGTGAGCGCTAGAGATTAGGTGGGCAATTAAGGAAAGTCAGTTTCAAGCATAGCTGTCAAACTGGAAGGACGTTGATACACGTTAAGGAGATGACGCTCTTGCTCAGGAAGGGTTCGATTCTAATTGAGAATCGAGATTCTTGGTTAATCTGATACTTGACTTGACTTGCATCTCAATAATGAATAGTTCCTGCATTAAAAGCCTAAGGCACAATGCAGACTCATTCAGACAAACATTTTTTCTAAGTATATGTTAATGGATATATTTTTTTTTTATATAATGAGTCTAAGACCTTAATGTTTTTTAAGAAGTGTAGTAATAATTTATAAAAGGAGTGTTTGGAAGTATTTTTTGGAGGTTTCAATATATTTTTTAATTAAATGTTGCTGCTTTATATTTTTGTAGTTTTTTGATGTATTTATTTCTTTCCTCATTGGGTTTCTTACATTTAAACATTATATGTTGTAATGTTTGTTATTGATTATAATAATTACAGTTTGGAGAATTTATCTTTTTAAATTTATATAATGTAGAGTTGGTCAGTGCTAAATTAGCTTTTATTCTTAAAATGATATTTCTTTCTTTCTTTCTTATTAAAATCATAATCTGAGAATTTACAAATTAATGTGAAATTAAATGTATATGTGTATTTCTAGCTGTTATGCTATACTAGTCTTGTAATTCCTATATAATGTTTTTTTTTAAATGTTTTATGAATATTATAATGAAATGTAGTTCTAATACTATAGTTCAAGTCTTGTGTTTTTTTTTTGCTAGGATGCCTACTTTTTCATTATATTTAATGTTAACATGAGCAGGTATCCGTTGTAAGTGTATAATATTTTTTTTTCTGTATATTGATATATTAAAGTAAAGATGTTATTAATAAAAATGGAAAAATTATTTTTAAATGCATTAGACAAAACAATGTCAAGAGAAGATTTACTATCCGTTAAGATATCTATTTTTTTTGTTAAAAATTTTTAAAGCCCAATGTATAGCAAGAATTATGGCCAAATGTTCAGATAAAGTTATAGGATAACTACAGTCAAATTTTAATTGATATGCGAAATCATCAGGTGGGTAATAAAAAGCTTCAGAAGTAATTTAGTTATCTACGTTAGAGGAGCGTTAATCTAATACAGTTCTGTGGATTCCTTTGCCTACAATGTGTGAACCACATTGTAGGCAAAGGTTAATTATCCTTTCACCGAGTTTGAGGTCGGTAAAGTGAGAATCTGCAAAGTTCTGCACCTCATTGTGTAATTGTTTGCAACAGCAAAGCAGCAAAGGCCTACGGAGTTCAGAGCATCCCCAGTATGCAATTGTATATAGTGTTAATAAACTGTGTTGTCCTTATACAACTCTCATTTGTAAATTGTTGGAAATATTTTTATTTATCACTTGGCGCAGTAAATCTGAGGCACAGGTCGGTACAGGTGTGAAAACCCACGAACCTGTCATTTCACCGAAGTAAGGTGAAAGTATTTAAGGGATAAATTCATCATCCTCGACTGATGTACAGTTAATTGTCTCTCCTACCGGACCAGAGCATCACTTCTCGTGCAGTCTGCGACAGGACGATTTGTCGTATGCTGAAGAAAAGGTCCATAGTTGTTAAAGAAAAAGAGGAAGAAAATTGCTAGAAGAATTTGTGATTCTCTGTCGGTGATTCTGGGAAAGAGGAATCTGCAAGCAGCTCAGTGGGCTAAGGCCGCATCCAGTGCAGCGATCTACAGAGTGCAGTTTCCCTCAAGTGCCAAGTCATCGAGATCTTTGGTGAGGTTCCGTGTGCCAAGGTCCGCACTGTGAAAGAGGTTCCAGTTTTTGAAGGAGACTCCAGGTGCAGCAGGCAGTGAGCACAGCCGATTTCACGAAAAGGAAAGGTCTGTGGTTTTTCTGTTGTTTCTATTTTTAGACTAATTTGAGTTGTCAATGATGCCGAGGAGTCGTGATAAAACTAAGGGTGGAACTGAGCAGGACGGAAGCGATGATTTAACCAGACACAGTGAGGTTGGGGAAAATAGGGAAGCTACTGAAATTGATAGTATTGATAGCGATTTTGGGGTAGAAAGGGTGTTAGTGGATGTGGTTCGAATCCGTTCGAAATGAGTGATTCAGGTCCAAAATCAGTCTCAGAGAGGGAAATGGAATACCAAAGACAGAAGGAAGAAAGAGAAAGGAAAGAGAGAAGAGAAGAAAGAGAAAGGAAAGAGAGAACGGAAGAAAGAAGATTGGATAGGGAGGAAAGAAGGAGGGAAACGGAATATAGAACGAGAATGAAGAAAGAGGTGGGAAAGAAAGAAGAGAGAAAGAAGAAAGAGATAGGGAATATAATAAGGAAATAGAACTTAAGTGGCAAGAAGAGTAGATATAGAAAGGGCAAATAATAGTAGCCGTGGAAGTCAAAGTTCAATGGAATCTGGAGATCTAAATTTAAAAAGGCTTCAGATTCTTCTAAATTCGAATAATTATCCCTTACCGAAAAAAGCGGAAGAATTCCCAGCGTATTTCGAGACAATATAAAACTTGTTTAAACAATACGAAATAGCGGACGACCTGCAAGGAATGCTAGTGCATCCTTTACTGGGGGAGAGAGTGTGTAACATTTTTAGGCTGCTGAGCGACGAGGAGATCCAAAGCAATGAGAAAATTAAATCTGCTGTGTTAAAAGACAGCCAATTGACTCCGTTGGAGCATAGAAGTAGATTTGATTCGATGTTCAAATTCTCTACAGAAACCTGGACTCAGTTTTCATCTTGAATGAAGAGCCATTTGAATTACTATTTGAAGAGACGAGAAGTAGATGATTTTCAAAAATATAAGAATTGATATTGGCTGACAAAATTAAATATCTGCTGCCACTGGATGCGAAAAATCATGCCATGTTGCAAGAGAATGGGTTGTGGAAAAATTGCCATGAAGTCGCTGAAGTTGCAGAGAACTTTCTGCAGGCACAAAGAACCTGCAAGATCTATTCGTGTGAAAAATTTAAATTGGAAAATAGGGAGAACAGATTTGGCCAATCAGCTACAAAATTAAATTTCAGTCACAGGAATTTAGGACAAAATTCGAACCCAAAGCAAATTGGTGGGAAACTAAAATACTGATTTTAAAAGAAAACAGAATGAAATCTTTTCTTCCAGATAATGCTTCATCTGTAATCAGAAAGGTCATTTGGCTAAGGAATTTAGCAAGAATAAAAAAGTGGTCAGAACGTTTAAAAATGATTTGGGCGAGCGCATTGGATGTTGAGGAGTTACAGTTGTGAGAGTCAGTTGCCAGTTCATGATGACATCAGAATCAAAAGCAAGACTGGCAGGCTGTGACACAGAGAACAGGAAGTGCAGAGGTCCATGTCGAGACATAGAGCAATTAACAATGGTTCGCTTTCAGTGTGAGGGTAAAATGTTTGATGCTATTGTGGATTCGGGGGCTCAGATTTCAATCATTAAAAGTTCACTAGTCACAGAGAAATATAAAGAGTCAGAGGCGAAGATTGTATTGGTTAATATTTTCGGAGGCCGACTGGAGGCTCCATTAATCACTGTCCCTCTCAAGTGGGTACTATGGAAGTCAGGCAGGAGGATATGGGGGAAAGAGTGATATTTTGTGTGTGATGGTGGAGGAATTGAATGCGGATATTTTGACTATGCTGAACTGTTTACATACCCTGGAGGAGTCTGTTAGATACAGACAAGAAGAGTTAATGTGCATTGAACACCCTGCGGAAGTAAGGGAGGAGTACTTACGTAGGAGAAAAGACAGAAATAGACAGAATTGGAGCGCTCCTCAGACATTAAGAGGAGGCACGAAGCCCAGGTAGACACCTGGCAGAATATTATAAGTAAAGGGCATGATGAAAAACAGGAAATGAGTAAGATTATAGAGATGGGGATCACGCAATAGTTATATGACGATCAGGGTAAGGCAAACAGCGATGGAAAAAAGCGACAGAAACCTGGACTCAGTTTTCATCTGGAGGATCTGGAACAAAGTTCTTTATCAGAGCAGCAGACAGTCCTTGTCATCAGATAGGAGGTGACAAGCAGGAAAATGCCGACACTGAAGGAATTGAGAGAGGAACTGAACACAGTGTGGGAGAGGCGATAATTGAAGAGACTCAAGGTTGGATAAGAGAAGAAGATATTCGGGATACCTCTATGGAACAAGAGAAAGAGGGGTAAGTGGCTGAGACAAATTGTTTCAAGCAGGAACAGCGGAATTGCCCTACTCTGGTAGATGCGTAGGAGCAGGCCAAACAAAGGAAAGGCCAATATGTGATAAAGGACAAATTATTATACAGAGTCGATAAGATTACAGGTGACAAGGTGATACAACTGGTGGTTCCCCGGACCAGATGCAGAAATATCCTAGAACTAGCGCATGAGCAGGTGTTTGGATCCCATCTGGGAATAAGGAAAAGTACGGAGAAGGTGAAATATTCGTTTTTCTGGCCTGGTTTAAAGAAAGATATGATAGAGATTTGTAATACCTGTGTTCAATGTCAGCACAAGACTCCAGTAAAGCTAAAGGATAGGGTTCCTATCACACCTGTTGCAAGGCCGCAGGTATCCTTTGAGGTAGTGAACATAGATATAATTGGACCTATTAAACCAGCTTCAGCAAGAGGTCATAAATTCGTACTCTGTGTAGTAGATCAATGCACGAGATGGCCGGAAGCCGTTTGTTTGACATCTGTGACTGCAAAGGCTACATGTAAAGCCATACTGGATATATTTATGAGGACAGGTATACCTAAAATAATAGCCAGTGATAAGGGTTCGAACTTTACCTCTCAACTGAGCCAAGAGTTTTTTAAAGTAATTGGATCTTCTCTACGATGATCAACCCTGGGGCACCCTGAGGCAAACGGACTTTGTGATTGGTGGAATCAGGTTTTAAAAAAAATGATGCATCATGTGATCAGGGAAGAACCTATGCAATGGTACTGGCATATGCCATACTTACTTTGGGTTTACTGGGAGGTCCCTAATTGCACGACTGGAGTAGCTCCGTTTAAATTACTTTATGGTAGAGACCCAGTGGGGCCACGTAGTATATTAAAATCTACCTGGGCAGGAACAGCATATATTCCATTAGGCTTAGCGTAACCGTCTGTGAATAATCTGCAGAACTTGAAAGAAAGCCTGGAGAAGGCAACTGTTGAGGCAGGGCTTACTGCAGAGCGTCAGCAGTCCTCCTAGGCTGATTACTATAACAGGAAATCTATTCGCAGACAATTTGAAGTGGGGAACCCTGATGATAATAATAAAATTTATTCGAGATGGATCGGACTGGGAACTGTTACTAGAAAGAATTCTCCACATAGTTTATATAGCAGAGATGAAAGGCGGAAATAAAAGGCAGAAAAAATTTACTCAAGTTAATTACTTCTGAGTGACAGAGACATTTTGTGCACAAGTAAATTAACTGGACAGTCTTCGGGTGAGGACATTGCCAGCCAGTGTCATGAACATTAGAGTGACAAAGAGCCATGAGTACAAAATATACACAAATAAATTGACAAAATATACATATTGGAGTGACAAAGGGCCATGAGTACATAATATCAACAAATTGCGGTAATACCGGGCTAGAATAAACGCTATAGGAATCATTTTTGACGATGACTCTGACTTTGGAGAAGTAAGCTATGCTCCTACGTTTAAAGATAGAGGAGGGGAATCAAACACCAGGGATAGGATTGAGCTGAATGGTTTGCACGAATTAAGTGACTACCAGAAGGCAGCAGTTAAATAATATTTTAAGCAGGAGGCAGCGTTTCTTTTCAGGAATTCCAGGTAGAGCTCGAGTAGAGCACATAAATTAAATTGAAAGCTGATTTTGTCCCTAGGAAAGTACACCACTACCGAGTACCTGAAGCCCTTAGGTCTCAGGTTAACATGCAAATTAAGGAACTTCTCGAAACAGGAATGATTGAGACTGCAGTCAGTGAGTATGCCCATCCCATTGTCTCTGTTGATAAGAAGGATGGCTCTCTTCGATTATGCGTTGATTTCCATGCCCTTAATGTTGGCACCAAAACAGTCTCTTATCCCATGGAAGATATTGCAGGGCTAATAACTGAAGTTGGGAAGGCCCATTATATTTCAACTATAGATCTGCTTCGTGGTTATTGGCAAATTCCGTTGGCAGAAGAAAGAAGGCAGTTAACAGAATTTGTCACTCATAAGGGGCAATATAGGTGGGCTTTTCTACCTTTTGGGTTAAAGAACAGTTCGGCTTGCTTCAAAGAATGGTGGATAAGGCACTGGACGAACACTAGGAGTATTCTTGTGTTTACATAGATGATGTGACCATATTTTCAAAAACATGGGAGGAACACCTTATTCACTTAAGAAGAGTGCTACAAGAATTGGAAGATATTGATTTCATCGCTAACATCGACAAATGCACCTTTTACTCAGCCGAAGGTAAAATATTTTGGCCACATAGTGGAATGAGGGAAGACAGAGCCGAATCCTAAAAAGCTAACTGCCATTAAAAATTTCCCCCGTCTGACGAATAAAAAGGAACTCCGAAGTGTTCTCAGCCTTTTCGGTTACTACCGCGAGTAGGTCCTGCATTATGCCGAGATTGCGCAGCCGCTGACGGCATTGACTAGCAAAAGAATCCCGTCGAAGTCAGTCGTGGTTAGAGAACGACGAAAGGTCGCTGCAAGCGCTGAAAGAGAAGCTATGCGATGCACCTGCAAAATATACGCCGGACTGCAGCAAACTGTTTGTTTTGGATTGTGATTCTTCTGATTTTGCAATCGCAGCTTGTTTATCACAGAAAGATAGAGAAGGAAATTTGTACCCAGTGGCATTTGCCAGCCAGAAGCTGACTCCAACCCAAGTCCGATGGAACACAATAGAGAAGGAATCTTATGCTATTGTTTGGGCTCTGAAGAAGTTGGAAAATTGAATTTTTGGAGCTACGATATGTGTGGTATTGGATCATAATCTGCTTGACAACGGGCTATCCACAGGGGCCGAAATTACAGAGATGGGCCTTGGCCCTTTAATATTATATTATTATAATCACTCATCCACCTGGAAAATTCCATTGCAACGCTGACGCCCTGTCGCGATTGCCGTCTGTAGAGAGTCCTGGGGGGGGGGGGGGTAATTAGGCTAGGGGTTACAATAGAAAGGGGTGATCAGGCAACTCAAAGGGGTGTAAAAAACAGAAAGGACTGACGCCACCCGACTCGCTGGTGTGGCGAGAGGTTCTGTTTGGACAGTTAAGGTCACCTATTCTGCAAGTACTGAAAGAAATGAACTCCAGTTAATTACTTCTGAGTGACAGAGACATTTTGTGCACAAGTATATTAACTGGACAGTCTTCGGGTGAGGACATTGCCAGCCAGTGTCATGAACATTAGAGTGACAAAGGGCCATGAATTTTATAAGTATAATAAAAACTGATAAAACTCTTTGAGGAAGGGACGTGTCCTGTCCCTCTAATTTATTTATTTATTTTTATTTATCGTTGCATTTTATTGTGTTTTTGTTGTTGTAAATATTTTTATGCATTAAGTGTGTTCTTGGAAGTGCTATTGTGGGGATGTGACTCATAAGATGTTCTTTTCTGGTCTAAGCTGGCTGTCTGAGATGATGGGGTCAGAGAAGCCTTTTATGGCCTTTTACTACTAGCCTGGGGCGCGTGTGTGAGTTCTAGAGACGAGCCAGGCAATTAAGGAAAGTCAGTTTCGACCGTAGCTGTCAAACTGGAAAGGATGGAAGGATGTTTGATACGTGTCAAGGAGGCACCGCTCTTGCTCAGAAAGGAAACCCTTAAGGAGAGGGTTCGATTCTAAGTGAGAATCGAGATTCTTGGTGAATCTGATACAGTTTTGTGGATTCTGTATAAACCGCATTCTGGACAAAGGTTAATTATCCTTTTGCCGAGTTTCAGGTCGGTAAAGTGCGAATCTGCAGAGTATGCAGTTCTCCACCTCATTGTGTAATTGTTTGCAGCAGCAAAGCAGCAAAGGCCTACAGAGTTCAGAGCATCCCCTGCACGTAATTGTATATAGTGTTAATAAACTGTGTCGCCCTTATACAACTCTCATTTGTGAATTGTTCGACATACTTTTATTCATCACTGGCGTAGTAAATCTGAGGCATACGTCGGTACAGGTGTAAAAATCCGCGAACCTGTCATTACAGTAAGGGTGAAAGTAATTAAGAGAAAAATTCTTCGTCCTCCGGTGGCCACGATATTTGGCCCAGCCCATCGCATCGATTCTGGGAGTCCATCACAAGACAGTACATCTAACCCTGATGAAAATGGTGCTGTGTAGCTGCAGGTAGCTGCAGGTAATTACTGTGTAGCTCCGAGGGTCCATGCTAACCTTGGTCCACTCGAAAGGGCCTACAATATGCATGCAAGCATCAAAACTGAACCTTGAATGATTGGAAGAAAGTCGTCTGGTCCGATGAATCTCGTTTCTTGTTACACCATGTGGATGACCGGGTACGTGTGCATCGTTTACCTGGGGAAATGTTGGCACTAGGATGAACAGTGGGTCGAAAACAAGGCCGTGGAGGAAGTGTAACACTTTGGGCAATGTTCTGCTGGGAAGATCTAGGACCAGTTATTCATGTGCAGCAAACTATGACGTCTACTACTTTCCTAAACATCATTGCAGAGCAGGTACATTCTTTCATGGCAACGGTATTCCCCTCTAGTAGTGCCTTCTTTCAGCAGGATAATGTGCCATGCCACACTGCCAGGTTTGTTTGACAATGGTTTGCGGAACATGAAGAAGACTTCCAGATATTTCCCTGGCCTCCAAATTCCCCAGACATCAATCCAATCGAGCATCTGTGGTTTGTGTTGCGGCAGCTCGACCACGTAACTTTCAAGGGTTAAAGGATCTGCTCATAGCGTGTGGTACCAGATACCACAAGACACCTTTAGAAATCTTGTAGCGTCCATGCCTCGCCGGGTAAGAGCTGTTTTGGTGGCACGTGGAGGACCAACATCATATTAGGCAGATGGTCATAATGTTTTGGTCATCTAGGGAACACTATGTTTAGTCATATCAGCAGGTGTTACATTTTTTTTCCTCATTTTGTCCGTGACCCGGTCTCAGAAATAAAGATCATCCATTTTGGATGCAATAACCCTAATGATGCGGAAGTCAATTGATTCGGAAAAGTAACAAGAAATAATTCCGAAATGTGTCTTTGTTGAAAACTATTTCAAAATTTATGGTGATTTTTGGAACTGAATAATACCGAAACATTTTTAATTTCAATAACTGTGCCTTGTTGTACCGAGCAGTCGAAGACAAGTGTCCTCCAGAGGAAATGTTTTCCGGTATACATTCAGCACTCTGATTTATGAATGATTCAAAACAAACATTCTTAAAACTGTTAATTTAACAGAAAACAAACGCCACATTAAAATAAACGTTTTGGGTATATGCAAAATTTACCTCATTAGCTGTAGTTTCAATTAAGAACATAGATTTTGAGTTGTAGGATATGATATTAAAAGCATTATTTTTATTTTTTGAGTCCATAATATTATTTTCAATAAATGTTGCATAGTTAATAAAATTGCTATTTGCAGCCATAGCTGTATGACATAAATCATTGGATTTAAGCAAAATTCTTTATGTGCAATTATTACCTAAAATTTCCTTAATACATTTCCACTGCTTTCTTGAATCTTTTCCGCATTTGTTAAATTCTCTATGATTAAAATTTCTTTAGCTCATATGATTTGATTTTTCACGAATTTATTTAGATTTACATACCCTATTTTTTTCTCAAGATTACCAATGTACCCTTATGTTTCGTATGTAATATTATTATTGAATTTCTCTCTTAATAATTGATTAAGGTAATAATTTCATTAGCTATCAATTTATTTTTCATTATTTATTATCCATTATTTGAAAAAGCCATTTCTGCATATATTTTATAAAGGACATTGGCATATGAGGATTTGCATCCAATTAATGTGATAATTTCCATCGTTTTTAAGAAGTATTTTAAGGTTGGTTTTTTTTGAGTCGCTAGTATATCGCTTGGAGTGATGATTTCAGTAGTCTTTGCTGCCAGCCTGGGAAAAATGGCTAAATAGCTGAAGTGTGATACACGGACACATAGATGTGTTGATATTAGCGAATTGTATCCATAGACAACCGATGTTTATTCTCGCATTAACAATGTCAATGCTGCGAAAGTAATAAAATGTCTTTTATTTATGCACATACTCAGTAAGGATTCCCACAGCTCGATAATTACAACTTATTTCGTGCCAGTTCGGATGGTCGCTGACAGATGATATATGAATTACAATGTTGGCGAAACAACGTTTCAGCTAATCCGTGACCGCGTGGTTAGCGCGCTTGGTTACTGATCTAAGGGACCTGGGTTCGAGTCCCGGATAAGGCATAGATATTTCTGTTGTTTTTCTGCTGAGGTCCTGCCGTCCTCACAGACCTTCTACTGTGATATAGAAATTGACAGGCTCCTGTCAGATCTCTGTGGCAAGCAGCTGCTTGAGTGGGTATTTTATTATTTATTATGTTCGGCAACGCTACCCAGAATATGACAGAATTAATTTAATATTAAATATGTATACAAATGCAATGACAGTTTTAATTAATTACATTTTTTTCGTTTTAGCATTTGAAATGTAGACTCACCGACAATCAATTGGACATTTCTGTTTGAATGCACTACACGATCAAATGTCACTGACCTCTTCAACAACATTGCGTTATTAAAAAAAATGTTTATTATGTTTCTTTGAGAGTATTATATCTGTCATTCTATAAACCCGACTTTAATCAGAAAACGATAAAATAATTTTTCTCCACATCATGAAGACAAAGGCAAATTTTTTTATAAATGTTAATTAAAAAATGTTAATAAGAACTTTTTTCTAAACTAACGCCTTGACGTCCAACAACCTTTTGACTTTGAAATATTCCTCTAAGAAATGCGTCATTTTTTCTTCTTTACACGGTGAATTTAAATAACCTTTTTTTATGTCACCTTCTGGACACTAAGTTAAAAAAATGTCCAGCGGCTGAATTCGTCGGCGCCAAACAGCCGTAATTACATTCCAATCTCCCGCTACTGCAGAACGAAGTAAAGATTTTTAATCATTTCCTCTCTTCCATTTGCTGTCCATTATCTCATGAACCATTATATTTAATATTTCTTTTTTCATAAATATTCAGAATTCATCTAATAGGATATAAAACTAAAGCTGTAATATTACGCCGCAAATAGAAGCATTGGTTTTTACAGCGCTTCGTCGATGTTTCCTCCAATTAATGTTTTGCTTTGAAATATCCGTGTTTTTTGCTGTTTACCACAGTATTAGTAATTCAACGCGGTTTAAAAAGTTCCTTGATCTCTTTTAGAAGATTGAGTGTTTTGCTTTAAGGGATGATAGAAAATGTTTTTACAGAAAAACATTCTAAACTATGAAGGTTTAAGTAATCGACGTTCAAATGTTCAAAAGAAAATGCTCGATTACACCAAAGTAGAGAACAAAGGAAAATATGCGTGATTTATTTAAAATTCAGTTTAAGGCTTAGAGAAATAAATTTTATAAAAGTGTACAGTTAAATACTTTGGACAGAACAGTATAACAAAAGTACTATTGTTTCTAATGGAATTTTACGCATTTAGCAGTATAATTTAAGTGTTTATAAATTGATTTGTTTTACTCCTTAGCTAGAGTTTTTGATGATCAGACCACAAGAACCCCCAAGAGTTCAAGAAGGAAGTGTGGGTTGTTGCTGAGTTATTCTACTTCTGAGCGGCATTTTTTGCTCAAAAATGGCTTGATCGCAAGGACTACAAAGGGCTCAGAGATGATTGGGTAAAGGAAATCCATTTTCTGTTTGAACAACAGCTGTTAGGATAAAACAGCCATTATGACAGAGTGAAAATGAACAGCAGCCTTTTCAAGTCCATCGGTGTCCCCTTTATCAGAGAGAGCAGGGTGTGGTTAAGGAAGAGAATTCTCAATGCTGGCAGAGTTGGGAGTGCTTCCGATTGAGCCAATCCCTGCCCCTGGGAGAATGGGGGTTAAAGTGGATATTTATTAGTATCAGTTAAGAGCATTCCGTCAAGAATTCATTCACATGCTTTCTGACTTCTACAGAAATGTTTTTCGAGAAAGCACGACGAAGTCATTTTTCACAAAAGCATCGGTTTCTTCTTTCGTGTTCGATATCAGAGTGTAGACAAGTAGAGAAAATCTCATCTATTGCAAGGTCGGAGTTCACATGCAAAGCACAGATCATGAATTTCGCAACCTACTGAAGGTCGAACGTTTTCGGTTGCTGATGATATTCTTTTAAACATTTCTGATCATCAGAATTAGTTTACTGATTATGCACATATAAGACATATAAGATAGTTAATCTAGGGCTATAAATCTATTGTAGCCGTCCCATGGCCGAGTGGTTAGCGCGCTTGGCTACTGATCTAAGGGACCTGGGTTCGAGCCCCGGATAAGGCATGGTTGTATGTGTTGTTTTTCTGCTGAGGTCCTGCCATCCTCTCAGATCTTCTACTTTGCCATATAAACTGACAGGCTCCTGTCAGACCTCTGTGGCAAGCAGCTGCTTGAGGGGATATTTATTTTTATTTATTTATAAATCTATTGGGGAATACTAGCAAAGACAGAAAAAGCAATAAAAAAAATTGAAAGTAACGTAACAGTTATTTCAGATGGCAATGCATATTGCAAATGCAATTATTCTGTCTTAAGCATGAAAAATTATTTCAGCACCAGATTAAAGGAGAGAAACAAAATATATTTCGAAACAAGTATAATACTCTTTGGGTTGTTTTACCTCTGAGCGGCACTATTTTGCACACAATGACACAAGGACCGCGAGGGCTCAGAGAAAGTTAGGGGAGAGAACCCATTCGACAGCTATTGGTAGATAGATGGTAGCCTCCCGTCAAAGCCATACAGCGTATTCTTTAACTTATACAGGGTATGGCTCTTCCACACACGGGGGCACGGCTCAACGTCTCATCCGACGGAAGGACGGCCGTCTTTCTAAACCCATCGGTGTTCCCTACTGACCATGGGCAGGGCGGGGATTTTTATGGAGATAAATCTCAACGCTGGTCCAGCTGGGACTCGAATCTAAGAACTGCGGATTACGAGTCTGGCGCCCTACCGACTGAGTCACCCCCGCTCCAGTGGAATACTCGAATAGAAATAAAGTGATTGAGGCTCCAAACTTTCAACTCTGATATTTTTCCACATTTCCTTATGTAGTAGATTCTCGATAATCCGGAGTCCGATTAACCAGGAAGTTGAAAAAATAATGTATGCTCATAAATGATATGGGATAAGGAATATAAGTAATAATATGAGATACGGAATATAAGAATGTGGCAATTGAAATACCCCTCAACGGTAAAAGGTTTCACACTGCACGTTTTCAGAGCAATTTGTCAAAATGAGAATGAAAGGGAAAGTAAGCTCCTTTGCCGTCCTATTTTTAAATGTATAACGCAAATCCATGTTACTATGTTTCCTAAAACGCTTCAACATTTTATGCGTTTTATGTGAATGGCGGATTTACCGGGAATTTGATTATCCAGGATTGTTTTTTCTCTATACATTGTGGATATTCGAGGGTCTACCATAGCAGTAGTAACTTCACCTCATATAAATGCAGTAATGCAGTTAGATTGTATAGATAAGGTTTTTATTGGGACAGATGACAAAGGCAAAAAAAAAGATAAGAAAGGTCATGAAATGTATCAGTTGAGAAAAAATGTCTCTTTGAAAGACGAAGCAATAAATTAAAATTTCAGTTTAAATGTATGAAATAAAAAAAAATTAAAAAAAATTTAAAACACCTATCATCCTATATTAGCCCTAAAAAGTAGAAAATAAACGTAAAACATATAGATGGCACAATTAGTCACTGAGTTCATATTCGCTTCAAAGGAAGATAGGACGCAGGTAATCTTGTGTAGGTAAATCTGCGTCCTACCTTCGTTTGAAGTGAATACGAACTCAGGGAATGATTGCACCATCGATATGTTTAAAGTTTATTTTCCATTTTTAGGGAAATTATTCTTCTTATAGAATATAGAATTTTTTAATTTATTTATATTTCTTAATATATTTAATTATTAATATATTTCTTATATATACCTTCAAAAACTTCCATTTGATATATGATTCATAAACATTGACCACATTTTTGAGACATCCCTTTTGGAGTCGTGTTTGAGGTAGACCATGATATTGCAGAGGTCACAAACTTTAATTTCAGATATTTCTCATTAAAGTGTAACCCAGCGAAAATCCGCACTCCCCCTTTTATCAGGGGGGAGAAAGGTAGGGGCAAAATTCGAAATAGGTTACGGCGGTCAATATATGAGCTTTCATTTGACATCTAATTCGTAACTCTTGGCTATCGCGTTCAGCAGATATAGTATAACGACTTTATCCCGTTTTTTAGGGAGAAGAATTATGGAGGGTTAAATTTTTAATAGCCTATGACATTCCCCGCAACAGAAGCCTTCATTTAATGCGTAGCTAGTTACGTTCCTCACTCGCGTTCAGAAGATATAGGGGAACAATCATTTTCAACTTTCTCCCTTTTTTAAGAGGGGAAGAAAACAGGAGGTGTTAATTTCTTACAGCCTATGACATTCCCAGTGTCACAAGCTTTCATTTGAGGTATAGTTGGTTGCTTTAGGCATTCACGTCCTGAACATATTGCGGAACAATATTTTTCATGTTGCCCCCTTTGTTTTTTGTTTTTTTTTGGATGGGGCGGGGAAGAAAGCACGGATTTCAGTTTCTTATCGCTCTGATACTCCCCGCGACAGAAGCTTTCATTTGATGTATAACTGGTTATTTTCGGCATTCGCATATTGGAAATATATCAGAAGAAATTTTTTCACATTTCTCCTTTTTTAGGGCAGAAGAAACAATGGAGTTCAAATTTTTATAGCATATGACACTCCCCGCATCATAAACTTTCATTTGAAGCATAGCTTGTTACATTATGTACTCGCTTTCTGCAGATATACAGTATTTCTTCGATTCTAAGACGCCATCGATTGTAAGACGCACCTTAATTTCAGTGCCACCAACTGAGAAAAAGTTTTGGTTCGAAGAAAAAAAAATAAAATTCTAATATTTTTATTATAATATAATTCAATTTACTAACAACAATGTTACCTATTTATCAGTAGGTATGTTATTCATCCCTTCCTTCTGAATCAATATCAGAGTCTGATTCTTCTGAGCCGTCATATCTGCACCTAAATCAATATCACAGATTACTACACATTCAGAGTCTGATTCTTCTGAGCCCTCTTTATCTTCATTATCCCACAATATATCGTCTTGTGAGCCATCGAGAGCGTTGGTGATGCAACATTTTTTAACTGAGTGCTGCACTATTCTTTCTGGGATTAGCTTCCAAGCTGTTGATACCCATTCCGCCAATTTTGATGCCGGCGCTTTCTTAATTTTTCCGGAAGGTGTCAATGGAAGGCTATCAGTCAACAGAAAAGGTTTTTCACCGATTAACCAGGAGAGCCATAACAATCTGGTCTTTGTCAAAATCAGACAAATCCTTTGCTTTTCCCATGTTGAGATGAAACGAAATACTGCCTGTGAGGGCTCTGACCCAGATATTATATATATCATTCGTAACCTTGACATGTGACACTGATTGGCTGCACTTGCGCTTCTTTGCATAACACAGTGGTGGTTTTAATGTATTGGCTGATCAGTGTATATGTGAAGGTCTTACTTTCTCAATTGGCAAAATTTTGTTTCTCAGTTGGAAAATTTTTGTTGTCTCCCCCTCAAACATAGTCCTTCGCTACGTCCCTGCTTGTGCTAGGTAAAGAATGCGCTGGATGGCCTCGACGGGAGGCTACCATCTATCTCCTAACAGCTGTCCAGTGAGTTCCCTACTCCCATTATTTTCTGAGTCTTCGAGGTCCTTGTGATCTGGCCATTTAACCCAAAGTGTGCAAAAAAGTGCGGTTCAGAGGTAAAATAACTCAACTGCACCTGTAAATAGTTTTATTATTTTCCAATTTATGACTTATTATATTTGAGATTGCTTTAGTCCTACCTCTGAATATGATGCCCTTGAAGTCCTTGTTTTGAACTCTTGTTCCCGTCGGTTCGTAAACTTGTCCAGGTATTTAAATCTTTTCCCTTCTCCGACTATTTCGCTTAGCGAGAGAAATCTGACACCCTTATTTGTGCTTGATAATGTTAAAATTTGCATATTCACAGGATTTGCAGACAGTTTGGGAAACAGATGGAAATGCCTAGAGTTGCAAAGGGACCATATGTGTATCAAACCGGTAGAACGTTTTAATCGTTTACGTGAAATTTTTATTTGCGCTGTTGTTTCTGAAGGTAATTTTTCATGTTATTGAATTGAATTTATCTTTTCTTTCACTGAACGTCAGTTACTATTGAATAATGTTCTCAATCGTGAAAATCATTTGGTTTACAATCCGGAGTCTCATGTCAATAACTACGTTCAAACTTTGATTTATTTTTCAAAATGAGTACTGGCGTAACGTGCCTGGAATTTTATGAAAAAATTCTAAAAAAAATTCTAGTTAACACTATGATTTTTATAACAAAAATGAATAAGCTTTTTCTGTATAGTGCAATGAATTGAAATGAATGATTGGGTTGTTCATGTTTTTTATATACTGCTCAAAACACACATGCATTTCCAAATTTTTCCTAAATATCCCGGTTTCGTTGTGTGAAAACATGGTAAACGTGCCTATGCAGGACTAACACTTCGCAATAGGTGGCAATAGCAATAATTATCTAATTCTTCGATTTATAGCATAGACTGATAATAAGCCTATGTCTTATAGAGGTATGACTTTTATTGTTGCTGTGAGCGTGTAAGAGATGTGTGACTTTTCTTGTGGCATGGCTAATTCGAAATATTTACGTTCGGTGTGTGAGGTCAACTTCGTACCTCGCCAACAACACTCAACTATGTTGCCAGCATACATCAACAATTTGGTACTCAGGGCAAACCATGCTATTCAACAAAAAATAGGTCCACTCAAATTAATAAAGTGGGATGTAAATACAGTGAGCCAGTTATTTCAAAAGCACGTTAATATAAGCAAAGTAAATCAAGAGACAATTGTATACACTACAGGAAAAAAAAGTTCCAACACCTGGAAGGATTAAGTCCATTTAATTGAAACGAAGGCAGCTGTTAGCATACAGTAAAATGTCCGATTGATTACATTACCCGCCCAAAAAAAATATGGAAAATTACCATTTTACCTACCTGGTAAAGTGATGTAATTAGTATGATGTTGTACCACTCCACACAGCAATGCACTCATGAACACGGTGGGGAAGGCTATTGTACAGCTTTATAATGTTCTCTTTTAGGGATAGAACAACAAATAGCGCGAAGTGGCTGTTCCATTTCAGTGACAGTGGTTGGCACTCCTTTTGGGTGTTGTTGGAGCAGTCGGCCCATCCACGTCCCAGATGTGTTCAATAGGTGAAAGGTCTGGCGAGCGTGCTGGCCATGGTAGTACCTGAACGTTTTGCTCATGTAGATACTGCAGGCTGTGTGGGGACAGGTGTTATCTTGCTGGAGCGCGCTTGGCTACTGATCTAAGGGACCTGGGTTCGAGCCCTGGGTAAGGCATGACTGTTTGTGTCGTTTTTCTGCTGAGGGCCTGCCATCCTCTCAGCCCTTCTATTATGGCATATAAACTGACAGGCTCCTGTCAGACCTCTGTGGCAAGCAGCTGATTGGGGGGTATTTTTTTCTTAAAGGTTCCGTGCTCTGAACAAATGGGACAGCTACTGGCTGCAAAATATTGGTAACATATTGTTGGGTAGTTAGAGATCCCCTTATGATGACCAGTTCTGACCGATATGTCCAACTAATGGCACCCTACACCAAGACACCAGGTGCTGGCGCCATGTGATGATGTCGCACGCACAGGGTGGCGTTCCTTTCCCCTGAATGACTGCAAACATGTCTACCGTCATGCTGAGCAAGACAAAATTCATTTCGTCACTAAACAGATCGGTACTTCACTCTTGTTCGTTCCAGTTCTGTCTGAGGTGACACCACTGAAGAAATGCTTGCACGTGAGCAGATGTAAGGGGAAAACGCAGTGCTGGATGATTGGCTCTCAATAAAAACTAAAAGCTTGTTGTTTACCATCCACCTGGTAGGTATTTGATGTGTTACCTGATACCAGTCTCTTGCAGTTGCGTTGCAGTCGCGAATCTCACGAAATGCATGCGTTGCAAATAGTTCTGTCGCTTCGTGGTCATATGCCATCTTCCTGATTCTTGTTGGCGTGTACTGGATCCTTCTTGAACCCATAGAAAGAGAGAGATATGTATATGTATAGTCATATGTATATTATGGTGCTGGGATTGCGACCAACAAGTTTAGCCGAGTGGTTAGTGTGCTTGGCTACTGATCTAAGGGACCTGGGTTCGAGCCCCGGGTAAGGCATGGATGTTTGTGTCGTTTTTCTGCTGAGGGCATGCCATCCTCTCACACCTTCTACTGTGGCATATAAAATGACAGGCTCCTGTCAGACCTCTGTGGCAAGCAGCTGCTTGAGGGGGTATTTATTTTATTTTTATTTATGTATGACAAACCAGCTTCTCTAAGGCCAATGATTATTCCACACTCAAAGTCTGTTTGGAACATCTATCGATGTTAATATATCTATTAATTATTATTGAACATCTATCTCCCATAAGAGCATCTTTAGCGGTTTAAAACAATTTCCACAACATTTTTTCAACCAGAGAACTTTGGTTACCTTTATCTGTGTTTGACTGCTCCGCACCTTTGATGTCAGCTCGTGCCTGCCCAATCGTTTCGATCGCCCTGCAAACCTAATCATTTCCTTGCACTTTCATAGACTACCACCTCCCTAAATTTCGCCACATTTGCATAAATGCTTGCAGGTGTTGCATTTTCTATTTCCTGTTGGGTATATTCACAAAGAAGCAGCACATTTGGACGTCTGAAAAACTTTCGTTATACAGACATTAGACAGTTCATTAAAAACTGGAATGTATGGACTTCATTTAATTCATTACCATATAATAAGAAAATTATGAATAAAGATATTTAAGATAAAGGTAAGCTTTTTTTAAGAATAATCTTAAATTTATCTTTTCAAAGCGGGAAAATAAAAAGCATCTCCAAGGCGTAGGTTTGTTTCTCAGCAGATACGCTAGTAATGATCTTCTAGGAATACGAGTTCTAGGATAATCAAATATTTCTTACAGATAAATTTCAGGCAAGCATTAAAGACTTGAATGTTATCTGTTGTTATACCTCCACTGAGGATGATAAAGATAGGTTTTACGGAAAACTTCAGGATATTATGAATTCTGTCAAGAAAGGAGATATTTCCCTTGTTCTAAGTGACTCCAATGCCAAAGTTGGTACTGACTCTGACCTTTGGGGAGGAGTGATAGGTCCTGTTGGTATTGATAGCTGCAATGGCAATGGGCAACGTCTCCTACAGGTAAGTGAACGTAATGGTTTGAGAATAGCTAACACTTATTATAACTATTGTAACACATAAGTACACATGGGTTGCATAAGAATACGATTATTATATATTAATCTACAGTAAATGGGCTGGTTCTGTTATAATAAAAAAACTACCCCCTCAAGCAGCTGCTTGCCACAGAGGTCTGACAGGAACCTGTCAGTTTATATGCCATAGTAGAAGGATCTGAGAGGATGGCACGACCTCAGCAGAAAAACGACACATACATCCATGCCTTACCCGGGTCTCGAACCCAGGTCCCTTAGGTCAATACACAAGCGCGCCAACCACTCGGCCATGGGATAGGGAAGCTGAAATTGGATCTGACCATTACCTTGTTAAAAGTGTCTTGCAACTTAAACTTAAGAAGTGTGCTAAAGTTAAAAATTTGTCTTTAATTCTGAAGCTCTGAAAGACGTAATAACTAATTCTTACGATGATAGGTTACTTAGTAATTAAGACCGTCATGATTTGCTTATTTTTCAAGTTCAGGAAGATGGAACCATTTTAATAGCTTTTCTTGAAACTGTACTCTTTTAGGAAAAAAGGAGCAGAGAAGGCAAAATATTTTTAGTAATAAGGCACTTGAGCTTATTTCGGAAAGAAAGAACTGCAGGAATGTCCTTAATCAATACCCTGCTAGTCCTTGAGCTTATTTCGGAAAGAAAGAACTGCAGGAATGTCCTTAATCAATACCCTGCTAGTCCTAATAGAAAGCATTACAGAGAGCTTAATAAACGTGTAAAATATCAGTCAGCAGCTGATAAGAATCTTTGGCTTGATAGCATGTCTGACAAAGCTGAGGAAGCAGCTAGACAGCAAAGTGCTGGATCAGATAGTTAATGTTTTTTGTGGTAGAAAACGGACAGGCATACAGGGATTGAAGGATAAACAAGGTAAGGTTATAGAAGGTGAGGATTCTGTCATGACTATGTGGGATGAGCATTTAGGTGATGTTCTAAACAATGTGGTTAGTTCTACTCCCATTGTTTGCAATGATGATAGATGCATTGGTGGCTTTAATGTTGGCCCTATAACACAATCTGAAGTTATTTTGGCTATTTATAAACCTAAACTTCATAAATCCCCAAGGGTAGATGAAATTATTATGGAATTGCTAGACGCTGGGAATGTTTCTGTTACCACTTGGATGACTGAAATTTTGAATATCTTTTATGATAAAGACGTTGTTTTTTAGGGTTTTTCCGAGCTATTATTATCCCTATTTATAAAAAAGGTGATCGCAGTTCTTGTGATAACTATAGGGGTTCCAGTCTACTTTCTGTTCCAAGGAAAGTTCTTTGCATGATTGTGCTTAATAGAGCAAAGAATCTGGTTGACAGGCAATTATATCATGAGCAATGAGGATTCAGAAGTGATAGGGGATGCGTAAAACAGATAGTTTCACTTAACCCTTTGAAAGCCAATCCGTATCTTTGCCGGCGGTCATGCAAAATGCCAGTCCGGCCGACTGCCGCCTCAACTCTCTCCTGCTTGTTTCCTTCCCCCCGACCATAGGCAGCCGCTAATTGAACCAACCGCAACGCCACTCCTTGTGTCCGACCTTCAGGCAGAAATCTTCCCGTCTCCCCTTCCCATCCTTTTCGATAAACAGAAAGCTCCGAGAAGAGCAATGTCACCCCCTATGTCTTCAAAACTGCTCTGATGTGTTCAATAGTTTTCTGTTTTAAAACATTTGCTTGCTATGGTAGATCTCAGTGCTTATTTCAAAATTATTTTCATATTTAAATTATTATTTGACGAAATCAAATAAGTGATTATTGCTTTGTCATGACTTTTAAAACGAAAAACAGGTTTATTTGAAGTTCAGTTTCATAAATTATTTTTAGTCATTCTCATATGTCAGATTCTGAAACCATGCTAGATAAATCTCAAAAATATATCCAAAGATTTTGATAATTTAGTCAGTTACCGGTATATTCATGAACTACAATTTCAAAGAGATAGTACGATTAAAATTATTTACCTTATTTATAATTTATTTTAAAATGTTATAATAATATGTACACCATTTTTTTAAATCAGTCATTTGTTTCTAAATTTGAAAAATTATTTAAATATCTTATTCACAAAGAGTAAAAATATAATGCATTCGTTTCGAATTCCATAATAAAAAATGCCATGCAAAATAAAGAATCGTAATTATCATTATTTTTCACATTACCCTAAACAACTGAAATGTACCAGGAAATCGTTTATGAAGGACTCAGAGATTAATATCGAGATGGGGATGGGAATAAAAATATAATATAAACCTACCTAAAATAAAATATATTAATCCTATGTATAATGACTTGCAATGGAATAATAATAATAATAATAATAAACTTCTTAAAACTAATTAGTATCCATGAGGTAGGGGGCAAGTATGTAATCCTCCCCTTTCAGAAGGGTATAAGAGATAAAAAATAATGATTAATTTTTTTTATTTCATCATTTTTAAAGACCTCTAAAACGGAGGGAGAAATTTCACACTGCAATGGAAATCGTAGATCGTATAATCATATTCGATGTACCGGGTAATAATTCTACCCCTAACCCTCTCCATCAGAAAGATATGCCTATTTGGCATGAGTAAGAACAAAATACATATAAGTAAACCACCCTTAGGTGGACCCCTAAGGGCAAACATAAGAAAAGTTAAAAATAGCAGTAAAATTGCATAAGAAACCTAAACGGGTAGGTCTCCTCAGAGAACGCTACCGTTTTAGGCCTCTTGCACTTGTTTAAAACAGTATGATCGTAAAGAATCAGAGAAGAAATGATCTCATTGGGATTATTGCTTACAGCCTCAAAAATCTTTTTGAGATGCGTTTTATATGTGTATATATATATATGGTCGATGCCCAGGTCTTTATGGAGTTGTCTGTTACTGACAAACCAAGGGGCATCGACCGCAGTTATCAAGATCTTGTTCTGTAAGACCTGAATCTTACGAATATTGATGGGGGTGTAGTATTCGCCCATATGGGTGAAGCATAGAGAATCACCGGTCTGATGATCATAATATAGAGTAAAAGTTTATGATCAATCATTAAAATGGAATTTCTCTTACGGAGTAGGCCTAGCTGGCCCCTCAATGAATTGACATTGGAAATTATATTATTTATGTGATAGTCCCACTTTATCCTCTTATACATAACAACCCCAAGATATTTGACTGAATCACTCCAATCGATGGGAATATCTTATAAATGGAGGCAAGTGGGATTCATAATACGCTTACCAGTAGGAACGATGGCGGAATTCTTGTCAGAGTTAATCTTTATTTTCCATTTTCCGTACCATGTGCCCAGCTCGGTCAAGCTATGCTGCAGCCTCTTCACATCGCTTTCGAATTGTAAATTAATTTTTAAACAAAGTTTTCATTTTCACAATAACAAAAAGGGGGATTATTGTAATTATCAATTCGTCGAATCTTCCAATCTACCATGTTAAATTTTTCGCAATATTTAAAAATGTAGCAGGAAACCGTGAAATAATTTTAAAACGAGTGAAACGTTTTGTAAATATATGTGCACTGAAATTTAAATAGTTATTAGGCCAGAGATCAATAAATCTGTGTCGTTTTGTCTCTTTTTATTCATGTATTTATAATGCTGATGATATAAATAAAAATGTACACAATTTATTTTTGGGAAATAGAAACTATTTTCATGGCAGGGCTGAATTTTTTTCTAAACTCGAAAGCCATAGAATAATGTTTTTTGATATATTGAATAAAGAAATGAAGTGTCGTTGTTAACCTTTCCGAAATATATCACAACTTTTAGTGAGTTTCATAAAAACCAGCACCGTAGTGCCGCATTTCTCGGAAAAGCTTTTTAGTAGAATATAATGAAACACTGTTTATTTGTTGTGATACTATAAATCAAGTGTCACATATTATTTGGTTTGCGATTGTGTAAAGTGTACAAAAGAGAATGCGAATAACTTAATGTTAAGTAAAGTGACGTTAACCTTCCATATATAAATATTTGCCAAAAGAAGTCATCATATTCTTGTTTAAGAGAAAATCTGCTTTTCTTTAAATGAAAAACTGGAAAATGTGTTTAGTGGCTGAAATACGAAGGCAAATATTTTCCCTCCAATTCCGTAAAGATTCACACGTATCAGAATAAAATGCTCTGATGTATCGTTAAACGATATCTAAATTCGTAGACTCATCTGCTAGTTTGAAAATGCAAATGTAATCTTACTCTGATTAAAATCTACCTTACAATAACATGATAATGGGTGTCTGTTTTCTTTTTTTCGTTATGCTACTACGTTTTCGCTACTAGAAGATTGTCTATAAAATAAAAATATTTTTAACTCTCAAAAGTTTTTTCTACGTAGAGGAGATTAAAATTATTATTCTTACTCCAATAACGAAAAAAATCGCAGAAATCTTAAAAAGCACTAAGTTAATAAGTGTACTTAAGATGTATAAAAAAAGTTTAGTAGAGCAACTGAAAAATTACTCTGATTCAGGTGGGAACAAAGTACAGTAAATGTGTTCGACATATTGCCATGTCTTCCCCCTTTGACAATGAGTATGTGTAATGGATGCAAAAAAAATATTAAACTTATTTATATTTCAATGCATTTTACAAGAAATTTTTAAAGACTTGTAAAACAAGGGGAAAATCTTACACTGCATTAGAAAACAACCAATCTCCAGCTCCCTCTTTATGTTTGTCTGACTCGATTGCATTTCCTGCTTCCCCCGCTTTTCTAAATCAGAGCCCGTATGTGCATATTTCACACATTTTTCAAGAAATTTTAAAGAGCTCTAAAGAGGAGGGGAAAATGTTATACTGTCGTACCCACAGTTATTTTATCCTGTGGAGACGACTATGGACAGGGGCATTGAACATTCGCAACGGTTCCGTTGGCCCCCTCAGGTATCAAAACAGGGGCTATGTGCCCCGGCGCAAACAATATCAAAACACCAGTGGGTGCATGTTAGGGTGGGCCGAAAAAATTCAAATTTTTTTTTCAAGTCGTAATACCGCGGAAAGGGTGCGAATTGGGGGAGACTAAAAAGGGGTAAAAAAAGAAATAAAATCGATTTATATCTTCCGGTCGCGCATGTGCTCTAAAATTTGACGAAATTTGGAAAAATTCTCATTTTTACGATAATTTTTAACATTTTTAAATTAGCCTCTTCCCGAATGTAATAGCTCAAATTCTTATTTATTAGAACCACAGAAAATAATGTTTAAATATTATTTAAATCCATCAACATCTTCCGGTCGCGCATTGCCTTCAAATATTAATGGAATTTTGAAAAAAAATTTACAAATAACGGTAGATCACAGTTCAAGGAAAAAAAAACACTAACAACTTACATGTTCTTTATATTTGTTCTTTATTGAATACAAGTTTAAATCTTTAAAAACAAATTATTTTAGACCATTAGTAATATTTATAAACAGATATTTTATTGAAAAAACTAAGTTTTTGTATGAAGAGTCATAAGTCCAAGAAACTCATGTTGAACAATTGAACATCTCCGTTTTCACTCATTCTTAGCTGAAGGTACTTTGAAATCTGATTTATGGGCGAAGTTAGGCATGGTTGACCTTGACAGCAGAGTCGTTCTGATAAAACCATCCCTAGACTCAGCTCCGCAAACTTTTCCTGAGGCTTCTGTCACGAGTTTCACACATCGTTCAACTGCCTGTGTGTGAACTGGGAATGTCTTGAATGTTATATCCCAATTAGGGACTAACTCACTTTGAATATGTGATTTAATCTCATCGTCACTGATATCTTTTAATAATGGGGGAGAAGATAAATCACAGTCCATCCAGTTAATTATTTCCGAGTAGTCTTGAGCCTTGAAATTGAGTTTTGACGGCATGAATGTTCTGATAGTTGTTCTCTTTTGATCTAACTGTCTCGCCTTTAGAATTCGTCGAAGTCCGAGCTCTCTTATGTGTTTTGTATTATCTTGTGTCATGGCTAACATTAAACGTTCTGGATGAGCGAAAAAACCATTTCGTTCGATCACAGGGTCGACAATATTACGTAAATCTTCAGGCAGGTACCTTGAAGATTGTATTGATTGGTATACAATTTTTGGTCCCTCTGTAATGTATTTACTTGTTTTAATACTAAACCACATTGGCATGTATGACTTCAAAATAAATACAACTATTTCTTGAAGTTCAGGTGTGGGACTTTCTTCACTTAAGTACAATCTAAGATTTCGATTTGCTGTTGTAAACCACCTCGAGTGTAACAAGGGACCAGGATCTCGTACAGCCAAATCCTCTTTACAGTTTCCCGACTTTATTGCCATGGAAATATCGAGTAGATATTGCTGATCCTTACTTAGTATACTTCTGTCTATTGTGGGGATCTGACAACCAATACTCTTGAAGCCAATCATTAGACGTTTTTCGCAGCCACTTAGCTTTTCACTGATTGGCCCTCTCAAAGATTTCGGACCCGTTGATTTATCATCTAGGTATTGAAACAGATGCCGGAATGGCAGTTCACTGAAATGGAGAAGGCAAACTACCCATTGTAACGGTTTCCCCAAATGTATTTCGATTCGGCGAATCAGACCGTTTTACCAACCTGTATTAACAGCAGTGCCATCACATCCTATGACAACTAATTTTTCAAGAGAAATACCCACGACCAGACAGATAAGAAATAATAGAAGTGACAATATCTTCAGAACTTCCAGAAGTTGGAGTAACATGGCCGATGTAGACTGAACCAGGTTCTGAATTAGTGAGTAATGCTCTTCCTTTTTTACTCTACGGAACCTTTTCGAATGAGCTAGACTCACTTGTATTCAATAAAGAACAAATATAAAGAACATGTAAGTTGTTAGTGTTTTTTTTTCCTTGAACTGTGATCTACCTTTATTTGTAAATTTTTTTCAAAATTTCATTAAATTTGAAGGCAATGCGCGACCGGAAGACGTTGATGGATTTAAATAATATTTAAACATTATTTTCTGCGGTTCCAATACATAAGAATTTGAGCTATTACATTCGGGTAGAGGCTAATTTAAAAACGTTAAAAATTATCGTAAAAATGTGAATTTTTCCAAATTTCGGCAAATTTTAGAGCACATGCGCGACCGGAAGATACAAACCGATTTTATTTCTTTTTTTACCCCTTTTTCGTCTCCCCAATTCACAACTTTTCCGCGGTATTACGACTTGAAAAAAAAATTTGAATTTTTTCGGCCCACTCTAGTGCATGTTTCGCACCTCGGCAGTCCAATCAATGGTGGGCGTACAAGCTGGGTCAGCGAGGTGACCTCCACGAGGGGATCAGCAAAAAAGGAACAACGGAGAAATTTCAAAAACGAACAGTCCTGTCTTCTCGTTTTGGCTGTGTGGTCAACAGCAATGATCCTCTCCGGTGCGCAGAGCAGATTCCCGAACAATAAATGTTCGGAGAGAGCGCTACAGCAGCCAGTGCTCTCAGCTACTAGAGGCGGACGGCCCACGGTGTCTTCCCTAGGGACTTCTGACTAAATGAGGTAGGGGAACATTTTATCAATACCTGGTACCATTCTTCCACATCAGTGTTTTCGGCGTACTGCCGCCACATTGTCACGAGTGGGACCCAGAACTGTTAAGGACTGGCTGTCTCTCGAGCAAGTAGCTCGTTTATTTCATGGACTCTTTCCTAATGGACTGTTCTGCATCACGCATAAAGTCTCCTTTATTGAAAAGGGACGCGCCAGGGGGCGCTTGTTTAAAAATTGTCCCAAAAGTGGGGATAGTTGTTTGTGTAAAATGTCTGAAAGTAATTTTGTAAATAAATGTTGTATTTTATTGTTAACTGCAAGATTAGCTCGGTTGTCATTTTGCTAAATGTCTGTTCATTGGAATATTGGGTCTGGGAACTGCCTAGATGTGGCAGCAAGTAAAAGAATCACGACCTAAGTGCGTGTGCCGCCCTAAAATACTCAGGGGTGGTCACCACAATACTTCAATGTAAAGCCAATATCTTGCCTTCCCCTTTTTTACCTTTTTCGGCTCCGTTGAGTCACTTGCACTCGTCCCCCCCATTTTTTTCCATCCTCTTTATATTTTTTCAGATCCTAGCCTGAATGATACTGATATGATATCTCGTGATTTATATGCGTACACTGCAAAATTAAATTAAGAAAACGATAAAACAATGGTGTTTCTATTTCATTAAAAAACATTTCCTAGTTTTTTTCCCAAAATATGTTTTTAAGGAGGGGGAAGGGGCTCAAAAAATGAGGATCGCGAGAAAGCCCAGTCAGCTTGCTACGTCACTGTTAGGAACCCTGTCACTGAGTTAGGATACCATTATAACGGAATAATACTATCAAGGAACCATTGCGCGGAACATGCATTAAAAGATTTTAAATTAGAATGTATCATTTGTTTAGTCAAAAACTTTTTACGGATATTTTGTTCATGGTGTAGTCTTTCATCTCGAACAGTTGTATTTAATTTTAACAATAAACAACGTAGGTAAAGCAAAATAAAAATAACACGGGATTAGGTAACCTTGCCTCCAATTCCTTTACACTGCCAAGCATTGTTTTGTGTGTCCCCCTCTCAAGTTTGATGAGCATAGTCAGTATGCTTTGTATACACTTGAAAGTATGCTTTGTATATTTTGAACAGTGTGTAGTTAACGATAGGGCATGTCCTTGTACGGGAAGTCCTGGAAAATCTAGGAGTAGGATTCTTTGCCCGAAGTGTTTCGAATTATTAGAAAACCGAAGTCGACAATCCAATGAAGCTTTTTTGCAAAATTTAATTACCAGAATTAACGTCTAAGAGCAAAAAGAAAGTTCTATAATACGTTGTTTTTTAATAACGCTCCTGACAGCTATTGCAGACTACTGTTCAAATGGAATTCGCGAAAACTAAAGCAAGAATAGAAATAGTTCGCGTTACCCAATAATATGAAAAGATGACACTCAAAAGTATCACACAAAAACTATAATATAGACCAGTGGTTCTCAACCTTTTATGGGGGCGGGGGTGGCTCAGTCGGTAGCGCGCCAGGTTCGTAATCTGTAGTTCCCAGGTTCGAGTCCCAGCTGGGTCAGCGTTGAGATTTATCTCCGCAAAATTCCCCGCCCTGCCCACGGTCAGTAGAGAACACCGATGGGTTGGATAAGACCGCCGTCCGTCGGATGGGACGTTAAGCCGTGGCCCCTAGTGCGGGAGAGCCATACCCTGTGCACGTTAAAGAACACGCTGGATGGCCTTGACGGGAGACTACCATCTGTCTAACAACAGATGTTCCAGTGGGTCCCCTCCCCCAACCTTCTCTGAGCCTTCGGGGTCCATGTGACTTGGCCATTTTGCCCATGGTGTGCAAAAAAGTGCCGCTCACAAGTAAAACAACCCAACCCAACCTTTTATGCTTCACGTACTCCCTGGAAATGTGTATGTAACTGGCGTACCCCTTGTTTAGATAGATAAGTTATAGTTATATAGTTATAGTTATATATAGTTATAGTATAACAATGGGGGTCTGTAAATGGTAGCTAGGTAGTCACTGGAAGGAGAGCTATGCACCAATCCCCTGTGATGATGCATAGAACCGGCCAGGCCTAGCACCTAATGTCCGACCCCGCCTTCTCGTGGTGCAGACCGTTAGTAACTTTCAAAAGAGATACTCTCTTGTGGAAGTGAACGGAAGGGGAGGGCTGCCAGATTAGTGTGGCCTACTGATCTGGACAACTATGGCTACTTTTCTTTTTTTTCTACCCTGCTGAGGAGTGGTCAACCACACAGGGTCCTGGTGCTGACCATATAAACCTACTGGACTGGACAGATATATGGCTCTGAGCTTGATTATGGATCCTGATTTTGCTGCACTGGTGGGCTTCTGTGGAGGGAAAATCTTCCGCTGTGTTTTCTGTTTGTTTGTGGGTTGACAGCCCCAAGTGAATAGATTCACAGGATATGTTTATCAGCTGGTGGATAATCCTGAGCAGAAGTCATCGCAGGCACCTGAACTCTTTGCTTCTATTGGCATCGTCAAATTCTACATTGGAGGAAGTCTTCCAGTGTAGATGGCTTCAGCCTTTAGTAGTGGGGGAACGGGTCTTTGCCCCATGTCTGCGATTAGGGAGCTGTTTGATATTGTCGGCATAAACAGAGGTTTTGTTGGTTATAAACAGAGAGAAAACTAAAGTGATGAAAATTGGTCAGGCAGGCTGTGATTCAGTTAATCTGAATGGTTGCAGTCTTGAGCAGGTGTCACAGTTTAATTATCTTGGGAGCTATATAACAGATAATGGTGATGTGTGTCATGAGATTAACAGACGAATAGGGATTGCTGCCGGGACTTTTAAGAATCTATGGAGAGTGTGGAGAAATAGGCGTATACACCTAAAGACTAAAATTAGATTGTATAATAGTTTGGTTCTTTCTAGGGTTAGTTATGGTAGTGAAACTTGGACACTTTGTAAACAAGATAACAGGAAACTAGATGCTTTTGATTCCAGATGCTTACGCAGTATCTTGGGCTTTAGGTGGTTCAGCTTTGTAACTAATGATGAGGTTAGGCAAAAGGGATTAGGTGGTTCAACTTTGTAACTAATGATGAGGTTGCAACCTCCTTTAAGCAGCATATTGTGCAGAGAGAGACTCCGTTGGTTTGGCCATGTTGCCCGTATGAATAATTATAGATTGGCGAATAGGGTTATGAACAGTGTGCCTAAAGGCCTCAGAAAGAAGGGGAGACCTAGGATGCGGTGGGCGGACAATGTCAAACAGGACCTTGTTAGAATTGGTGTGCAGTGGCCAGATGCAGTAGATGTAGCTCAGGATAGACTTGCTTGGAGAACTAAATTGCACGGTCTGGTTGGACCTCCGTAGCCCATGGCTGCTTGAGGATGATGATGATGATGATAACAATGGGAATAATATAAAACATATATATATATATAACATATATCTAGCGACTTTTGAGCTCTCACGGCGTACCCCAATACATTTTAACGCGTACCCCACATTGAGAACCCTTACTTTAAAGTGAACTAGTGGCATCTGTCGGACGCATAGAAAATGTGAAATTCATTTTAATATTTTTATGCAAACTTTGCGGCCTTACTGGTTCACTGACCTCGATTTTTACGATATGCTGTTAAAAAACGAGTCCAACCCAAACTTAGTGAAGAGCCACTAGGAAAAATAAAAAACTATAATCTGAAAGAGCCGCAGGAAAAATTATCTCTCTTAAAACGAAAAAATATTATTCTATCAAGTAGTAAATTGGAAAAAAACACTCTATTTTTTTAGCAATTATTAAAATATTTTGATTAAGAACCAAAAACATACATTTTTGATGTGTACTATGAACCGATTATTATGCACCTAATAGTATTTGGTCAAAAAATATTCTAGAAATGGATCAGAATCGTCATTTTTATTGTTTGTATTATGTGCCTATTATGTGCCTAGGTTTTGTATGAAAACTATTGGGATATTCGAAAAATACGAATCGTAACATTTCATCAATATCTATCCAACTCAAAAAGAATTATCTGTAAAAAAAAATGAATATCTACACACGACAAAGTGAAAACATTGGTGACTTTTTTTTTTTGAAAATGAACTAAACATTCTGTGAGCTGTAATGAATTATGTTTCTATTCTTCCGCCAAAAATCTTATTCCACTGTTGTCTGTCTTAAGACACTTTAATAAACTAACAATGGTTATGGACCTGGAACAGGAATTCAAAGAATTCTTCACTCATAAAAATTTATACAAAACGTAAACAACTCATCCCATTCCGCTTGAGACATTCTTCGTTCATCACATCAAATCTCTCATTGGTATAGTTGCAATGAAGCTTAGCAGAAACGAGTTCAGGACGGGATAAATTTTACGAGCCCGAGCTCAAAGCAGTTGAATCCGTTACCGCCTGAATCATTTATTCCGTTATTGAGCCCGAGTCACTCTGATCCTTAATAAATTTTGTCAATTATTTAGCCCGAGTCCGCCTGCGCCTGAACCATTTCGTCAATTACTGAGCCCGGAGTCCATTTCGTTAATTACTGAGCCCGAAGTCCATTTCGTCAATTATTTGAGCCCGAGACCGATTTGGAGAAAACATTTTCTGACGCATCATAAGACCTATATAGAGAAATGCATGTCGCTAATCATTTGTTTTATTCTTAGGAATTATAATCATATTATATTAAAATTAAAATGTTAATGCTATTTGAAACGAAAAAATGGAAATACTAGTAGAGACTGAAAATCCGTAGGCCTCCTGCTAAACGCAAAGAGCTATTCATTTAAAAACACTAGAGAATATGTAAAAAAATAATCGAAACCCACATGGTGCTTATTTCAAATTGCTATGTATTTGAAACTTGAATTATTCTGAGCCCAAGCTCGCTCGAGCTCGAACTCATCTCAGAGAGTCTAAGTTCAATATATATAGTTAGGAATCTGAAAAAAAATTAATTACATATTTCAGCACTTGAATTTCATTTGCTCATTTATAAACAAATTTCACGTAAAAATTTAAAATTCAACAAAGGAATGGTATTTAGGAAAAAGCTTAATAATCGGTATTACATTTCGATATTCAAAAGCATTCAGAGATTATTTTGTACAGTTCTTTTTGCATACGTTAGATATCAAATTTGTGTAAAACCATTTCGAATTAGGTCAAGGCAACGCACTAAATATTTCAGCTAGAAACTTCCAATGGGCATTAGGAAAGACTTTTTCAGAGGGTGGGGTAGTGGATCAATATTTCAAGAGTGAAATATTTAAGCCGTTCACTAATGAGCGCAGCTACAAATACAGCAATTATGCCTACATCTTACTCTAACGCAACTACGGACAGCCGTAAACGAAAAAATAGAATGGTCAATGGTTTTACCTCTGAGTTACAGTTTTTGTCCACAATGGGCTAAATGGCCAGGTCAAAAGAACACCGAGGGCTCAAAGACGGTTGAAGGAAGAGAATTCACTGGACAGATTGTAGCTCCTGTCAAGGCCATCCAGCATGTTTTTAAAGTTCACAGGGTCTCCCACAGACGGGGCCACAACATTACGTCCCATCCGATGGACGGCGACTTTTCGAAGCCCATCGGTGTCCCTAACTGACAGAGTTTTGCGGAGATAAATCTCAACGTTGGCCCAGGTGGGACTCGAACCCGGGATTTACAGATTACGAGCCTTGCGGGTTACCGATTGAGCCATATAGGCAGCTGACATGGGAGGAAAAAGAGGGATAAAGATACTACAAAGTTGCATTAAAGTGTCAATCAGCATTTTCTGTTACATAGAAATATGTCTGCCAGATGGTTTAGTGAAAAGCTCTGACGCCACGTCAAGGCACCATCCATGTCAGAGTGTTTTGCTCTAACCTGGAGAAAACCCCTCCACACATAGGCAGTTAGTGTGGAAGGAAAAACAGGGATCAAGGAAATTTCTTCAACACTTAAGGAGAATGCTGATCCAGCTAATTCGCATACCAAGTATCCTTTTCGGATTTTCCTTCAAAGATTTCTTAGAGCAGTGAAAATGTCACTTTACTAGATAATTTATTTTGTACGATCGGGCATCCTTTCTACATAATATGTGGCTCTTAAAAGAGCCTTTTGTTTTGGGTGTGTTGATTTATAGTTTACTTCTTCCCTGTTTTCTTTGGGCCTTCTTCTCATCTAATCTGCGCCCCAATTCACTTTCTTCACTTTTCGCACCACTGCTTTCTGACTCATTTGCATTTCCTCTGACACGGTCCCTTTGCTCTCTTCTTATTTTCTTTAAATTCTTTTCACATTCTTTATCTTTAATTTCTTTTTGCTTCACACATTTCTTCCCACACACACCACTTTTCACACACCTCACTTTTGGGACTTTCAGCTAACTTTCTTTTGATTTTTTCTTTACCCCAGAATTCTTCTTGCTCTCATTATTCACACCATCAGAAACGGAATCTGGCTGCTTATAACCTATCATTACTCTTTTGGGATGCATTTCATCAGGAGGCAGTTCATTCACTTTGCCAATCTTAAAATTTTGCCTTTTATTAGTAGACGTTAAGCAGCAACTCATGCAGAATATTCACCTGAAAAATCGTGCGACGCATTTGCGTAATTGTATCATCTTTCTACCATCATTAGTTGGTGAAGCTTTATCACATTCTTTCATTTCAACATCTGGATTTTTATTGGACGAAACAGTTTTTGGCTTCTTCGAACCTTCAGCTTTATTAGCATGAGCGCCTCTTCGTATCACACGAGAACAGGGGTCCATCACTTTTGCACCATCACACTCAACCTTATTATCTTCATCTTTCAAGAAGAAATCATGAAGCAGCGCTGCTTTCGCCCTTACTCTTTTCTGCGGCTCTTCACAAATTAAGATATCTAAAAAGGTGATTAGTTGATTAGCAGCTTCAATTTTAATGGGTGAAGCAGGATTAGCCTTTAACAGAAGCGAACGCATGAACCGAGGATCTTTCATGCTCGTGAGCATCGGTTTAACATGATTGTCGAAAGTGGGACAAGGTGCACAAAGTTTAATGCGTTTTGAAAACGCTTGTTTTGTCATTATCTGAAGAATTACGATTCCTGCCACCCAGAGCTCAGCATCTGTGGCATCAAATGGGCCATGCATTCTAGCAGATATAATTTCCGGTGATAAATACAGAAAGGGCGCAGTTATCTTGCTAAAGTCTGTTTCAAGCGCTTTCTTAAGGAATGAGAAATCAGTTATGACAGCTTTATTCATTTCTCTATTAACGAGTATATTCTCTTCTTTTAAATCATTGTGTGTTAATCCTTGACTATGTAAATAATCCAATCCTTTGAGGAAATCAAAAACAAATCCTTTTTTATTTGTCATACAATCTGCAGCAGTAAAAAATTCAGGTGCATGTATTAAATTAAAAAGATCCGTACCCATTAAGGGCATAAAGAATGCTTTCGCTCTTCCAATTAGTGTTATCGTTCCATATAAGCACACAAGGTTGTCGTGGCATAAATGTGGCCATAACATAATTTCACCATTAGAAGCTTCTGCCACTATCTTAGTTGCTACCTTACAAGCTTTTGCTTTGTCATACAATGCTATGACTTTGCCGTAACCTCCTTCACCAATATCATGAAGGAATTCATATTCATCTTTACGCTTAAGAAAATCTACCGACGCTTCAATAACATGACCACTACTATACATGTTTATTTTCATTAATTCAACTCATAAGAACTTACCTCTATTCATAATTCGTAACGCGAATCATAAATTTCTCTTCATACGATGCTAAAACATCAACTCCTTTTTTCCCCATTCGCTTTCATTTTTGAGTTGCGATCATTGTTGCGTATCAATGTAAACAATTATTTTTTTTCTTCTGCTAAATCCACTGATTCTGTAACATCATCGGAATAGTGTTGAGTAATTTTTCTTTCAATTAATAATAAAATGGTAGCCAAGGGCAGGTGGTTACAAATTCTGTACTTTTTTCATTCACAATTTGCTGTAAATTATTTTCAAAATAAAGGTGTCATCTAAAATTTTTTTCTTAATGTAAAAATTCACATTTTACGAAATGAATGCATTTCTAATTTCTTTTTTTTTTACATAGCTCATAATTATCAAAATCGCGTTTGGATCAGTTTGTTCGTTAAAAGACATGTTGTCACTAAATCAGTTGCAATCAGTTCAATGGTTTCATAAAATTTTGACCAATACAGAAAACGAAATTTTATTCATGGTTCGATAAAACAACTCAATTTAGGTCTCAGTTTTCAAGTATCTATTAACGAACCCATTTCGCAAACCATCAACTAATGTTGCGAAGATTATCTCATATATGTAGTCCATTATTTTAACAGATACATTTCATAATCATTTACATATCTAAAGAGAATTTTATTTTGTGTCGAAAACTTTTTATTCTGTTACAACTAATCCCAAAAGATTTCTAACAAACTGACTGGATAGATATTCCACATTTTTTTTTGGTTAGTCAATTGCACAAAGTAATATTTTGCTTAAACTTGAAACAAATTCAGAATTAATAAACAACGAACCTTACAAACAAAAAAAAATTAAGAACATCACATCGTTACGAATATATTATTTAAAAATCGTTATTTTTAGCTGTTTTTCTTTCTAAAGAAAAACAAAGACGAGTTAATGTTTTCACTTTGTCTTCTGCATATATGGCTGTCTGTTTGTAGACATTCATCTTCTTGGTTTTTAGTGATATATTAAAAATGTTTTTTGTGTTGGATAGGTGTTGACGAAATATTATGATCTGCACTTTCGTAATGTCGTAAAAGTCACAATTGCATTGTCTGACGGTGGAGAAATTTCGAATCGGCAAAATTTAAACGAATATTTCAAATGATGTGATTATGTTACAATTTAAAAAATTTGTTGGTGAAATGTGAAGGTCATGACGTTTCAATTGAAGAAATGATTTTCACCAATACCTTCGGGGGGGGGGAGAGAAACGCAATTATGTAGTTCTTAGGGATGAATAAAAAATTATTTTGGGTTCCATAGGAATTGATAAACTATTACGATTCATTCTTTTCGAATCTCTCGAAAGTTTAAATGCGCCCTTTGAAAGGGGGGAAAATTTGAAAGCTTCAAACGAATATTTCTAATGATTTATTTCGGCTAGAAAATTGATATTTGTGTGTAGTGTAAATGTTTTAGCAATTTAGCTTTTGTTTCATTGTTATTCGTTTTTGAACTAATGAACCCCGCATTTGCTAAGACTGGGGTTGAACACCATCAACAGCATTGAAAAAAGAACACCCAGAAGGAATTCCTTTAGGAACGTCATATGTTAATAGTTAAGGGCGGCAGAAACCGTGATCCAAGATTGAAAGTCATTGGATGAAATAATGACGTCACTGAGGACGACAACATGCAAATATACGCAGCGTGTATTTAAAACAATACTATACGACACAATTGAAACATTGTATAGAGAAGAATGGTGAAACTTTGCAAGAATTTGCTAGTGATACTGAGCGTCTACCTAGATTAGCTTATAGTAACTGTCCACCAGAAATTCAAGATAACTTAGCTCAATTGCAATTTATTGATTCTGTTACTGACCCTGAGACTCAACAATCTATGAGGATGTTGGAAGGTGAAACCTTAAAATCAGCTGTGGTACATGCAGGGCCGGCCCTATGGTTGCTGGCACCTTGGGCAAGCTGAAATTCGGCGCCCTTTTTAAGAATAATTATAAAATATAAAATAATTATAAAAATAAAATAAATCGAAAATATCTAAAGAAAACAAATAAAAACATTACGGTATATCATTATAAATGGCAGAAAACAAAAAACACAAGAACAATCTCAGAAACAAAAGAAAAATTGACATCTGTCACTTTGACATCTGAGAAGATACTGAACAGATACTTTGTTGCCTTTCAAGGGGAAAAACGTATCGTACAGTAACGCCAATATCAATAATAAACTCCGCGTGAACTTACACTAGAGATTTGGCAACCGAGCATTTTGCGTGTCGTTAAAAGGGACACACACACACTCTCTACACATATATATACATCACCTGCTGTTTTTCCATCTTAGAAACGTCAGATTGAAAAAATATTTTATTTATTATTTTCACTTTTCTTTTTTTTGGAAGATCTTTGATGGCGCCCCCGGGCAACTGCCCGAGTTGCCGGCACTGCTGCCACACCATATTGTGCTCAAACTAACAAAAAAACATGTTATTATCGATGGCTTACCCCTTGTATAGATAGATAAAACTATAGTTATAGTATAATAATTGGAATAAAATATAACATATATTAAAAATCTTTTATGCTTCACGTACCCCCTGGAAATGTGCATGTAACCTGGCCTACCCACTGTATAGATAGATAAAACTATAGTTATAGTATAACAATGGGAATAACATAAAACATATATATATATATAACATATATCTAGCGACTTTTGACCTCTCACGGCGTACCCCAATACATTTTAACGCATACCCCACATTGAGAACCCCTACTTTAAAGTGAACTAGTGGCATCTGTCGGACGAATAGAAAATGTGAAATTCATTTTAATATTTTATGCAAACTTTGCGGCCTTACTGGTTCACTGACCTCGACTTTTACGATATGCTGTTAAAAATCGAGTCTAACCCAAACTTAGTGAAGAGCCACTAGGAAAGAAAAAACTATATTCTGAAAGATCCGCAGGATAAATTATCTCTCTTAAAACGAAAAAAATACAATTCTAATGAGTAATGAATTGGAAAAAACACTCTATTTTTTAGCAATGATTAAAATATTTTGATTAAGAACCAAAAACATACATTTTTGATGAGTACTATGAACTGATTATTATGCACCTAAAAATAATTGGTCAAAAAATTTCTAGAAATGGATCAGGATCGTCATTTTTATTGTTTGTATTATGTGCCTATTATGTGCCTAGGTTTTGCATGAAAACTATTGGGATATTCGAAAAATACGAATCGTAATATTTCATCAATATCTATCCAACTCAAAAAGAATTATTTATAAAAAAAAAGTGAATATCTACACACGACAAAGTGAAAACATTGGTGGCTTTTTTTTTTGGAAAATGAACTGAAAATTCTGTGAGCTGTAATGAATTATGTTTCTATTCTTCCGCCAAAATCGTATTCCACTGTTGTCTGTCTTGAGACACTTTAATAAACTAACAATAGTTATGGACCTGGAACAGGAATTCAAAGAATTCTTTGCTCATAAAAATTTATACAAAGCGTGCACAACTCATCCCATTCCGCTTGAGACGTTCTTACGTTCATCACATCAAAACTCTCATTGGTATAGTTGCAATGAAGCTTAGCAGAAACGAGTTCAGGACGGGATAAATTTTACGAGCCCGAGCTCAAAGTTGTTGAATCCGATGCTACCTAAACCATTTCTTCAATTATTGAGCCCGAGTTAGTCTGATCCTGAATACGTTTTGTCAATTACTGAGCCCGGAGTCCATCCGAGCTTGAAACATTTCGTCAATTACTGAGCCAGGAGTTCATTTCGTCAATTATTTGAGCCTGAGACCGATTTGGAGAAAACATTCTCTGACGCATCATAAGACCTATATAGAGAAATGCATGTCGCTAATCATTTATTTTATTCTTATTAATTATAATCATTTTATAATAAAATTAAATTGTTAATGCTATTTGAAACGAAAAAATGGAAATACTAGTAGAGACTGAAAATTCGTAGGCCTCCTGCTAAACGCAAAGAGCTATTCATTTAAAAACGCTAGAGAATATGTAAAAAAAAATCGAAACACACATGGTGTTTATTTCAAATTACTATATATTTGAAACTTAAATTATTCTAAGCCCAAGCTCGATCTCATCTCAGAGAGCCTAAGTTCAATATATATAGTTAGGAATCTGAAAAAAATTAATTACATATTTCAGCACTTGAATTTCATTTCCTCATTTATAAACAAATTTCACGTAAAAATTTAAAATTCAACAAAGGAATGGTATTTAGAAAAATGTTAGTAATCGGTATTACATTTCTTACGATATTCAAAAGCATTCAGAGATTATTTTGTACAGTTATTTTCGCATACCTTAGATGTCAAATTTTTGTAAACCCATTTCGAATTAGGTCAAGGCATCGCACTAAATGTTTCAGCTAGAAACTTCCAATGGGCATTAGGAAAGGCTTTTTCAGAGGTTGGGTGGGGGGGGGGGATCTTTCAGGGGCTGCAAAAGGCTTCAAGGAGGTGAGTGGACAATAAACAAATCAATGTTTCAAGAGCGAAATATTTAAGCCGTTCACTAATGAGCGCAGTTACAAATACAGCAATTATGCCTACATCGTATTCTAACGCAACTACGGACAGCCGAAAACGAAAAAATAGGATCATCAATGGTTTTACCTCTGAGTTACACTTTTTTGTCCAAAATGGGCTAAATGGCCAGGTCAAAAGAACACCGAGGGCTCAAAGACGGTTGAAGGAAGAGAATTCACTGGACCGATTGTAGCTCCTGTCAAGGCCATCCAGCATGTTTTTAAAGTTCACAGGGTCTCCCACAGACGGGGCCACGACATTACGTCCCATCCGATGGACTGCGACTTTTCGAAGCCCATCGGTGTCCCTTACTGACAGAGTTTTGCCGAGATAAATCTCAACGTTGGCCCAGGTGGGACTCGAACCCGGGATTTACAGATTACGAGCCTAGCGCGTTACCGATTGAGCCATATAGGCAGCTAACATGGGAGGAAAAAGAGGGATAAAGATACTACAAAGTTGCATTAAAGTGTCAATCAGCATTTTCTGTTACATAGAAATATGTCTGCCAGATGGTTTAGTGAAAAGCTCTGACGCCACATCAAGGCACCATCCATGTCAGAGTGTTTTGCTCTAACCTGGAGAAAACCCCTTCACACATAGGCAGCTAATGTGGAAGGAAAAAGAGGGATCAAGAAATCAAGACACCACAAAGTTGCATTAAATCGTCAATCAGCATTTTCTGTTGAGCGCATTTAATGGAATATTTTGTCGCATCTTATGCAAGATCCAATAAAAAAAAGATTAGACCTTGATCCCATTTCTTCCAGTGGCAGAATCCTTCTATGATGCACCTTCCCTGATCTGCAGGCGACTGTCCACTAGGGCTTTCACCACTAGTGGCCGGGGATCAGAAAGTACTGCTAAGTCACCGGAATGAATGGGTTCCGTGTGACCAATCAGCCACTTTGGAACTTTGGTTCAGCCATGAAGAAAAAATAAATAAAATATACTTACTTATACTTACACAGAAGAGCTTGCTGATGAAGAGTGTCTTTACCTACCTATTCCCTCCCCATGCTGAGAAAAGAGGGACTGATAATCTTAAAAAATTCACTTTTCGTTGGTTGAATACTTTAAAGTTGTGGCTCTGAACACATTTGAAAGCATTTTGAATGACATTAATGGGCGGCAAATATCTTCCCCTAACAACTCTGCATAAAAATTGTTAGAGGAACATATCAGCTTCCTATTATTCCAATCCCAAACCTTTTCTGAGACTTATGAGGGTCCTTGTGACCTAAATATTTAGCTCATTACGGAGCAAAGAAATGATGCTCAGATTTAAAAAAACCAAACCCAACAGCTCCAAAGACTAAACCTATCTGATCAACAAAGTCCGAAAAATATTAATCCATTCTAACAATCCTGTTATTGTTTAAATCTAAAAGCAACTTCAACTAATTGGCAAGAATCTCCTAGTGTTGCGTTGGTAATTGTTTAATTACTTGTACTCTGTTTCGTTTGGTCTAGTTCAGCGGTTAATAAAAATTTTAACCACAAGGCTCCTTTCTCCAGGTAATATATCCTAACGCCCACTTCTTGGAAATCAAAATAATTTTTTCTGTATAAAACTAGTTGAAATTGTATTTACCTTGCTTAAAAATTTCCGAATATTTTTATAGTGTATCCATCAATTTCTAAGTTTTTCTGTCGAAATAAAGCATTCATAAATATTTATCATAAATAAAATAGAATCATTGGTAAATAATGAAATACACTGCCCTATCAAAATATTAGAAAATTTCCGTGTTATTCCAATGGGAATCTAACTTCGAATCCCTATAACTTTCAAAATATGCATTTAGTGGAAAAATGTGACTGAAGATGAAGATCGTAATGAAACTTATGAATCTCTTATGAGAATGAAACTAATGAAACTTATGAACTGAAACAGGTAAGGGATCCATCATTGAGCAAACACCAGTTATTTTGAAGTATCCAATCTGTTACCATCGCTCCTGAGCGGGAAGAAGTTATAGATCCCCACATTGGATGATGGGCATTAGTCTTCTAAAATAATGTCCAAGTTGTGTTAAGCAGTAGATAGATAACATAATTTTGATAGCATTCTTTCCTTTAGGTGCGTAGCAGTTCGCCGCAATTAAATTCCCTGTAGGTAGGAAAATACAAACTACTTGAAGTTGTCCTGTATTTAAATTAGGAATAGCATTAGGAATTAACAGTTCACATGGGTATATGACTCTAATATTAATTTTTTTTAGCTTTTACCCAGTCATGTGATATAGAAAATTAATGAAAGTGCATTGTATAATGCAGTAACAGTATTAGAAAATGTAAATCAGTATGTGGATTAATTTGTTTTGCTTTTAAGATATATCGTTTGCTATACATATGTGCTCTATTTTGTTGTTAGTTCAATAATGCTTTAAAACAGAAAATAATTTGTTTCTGTGATTGAGCAAAAAATTTGAATCAGAGTTAAAATTGCAGATTTTAGAAAATATTCGATATTTATTTTTACATACAGAGTTATCAAGTATATATAAGATACAGACATTAAGAGAGAGATTTTGTGGTTTGTATTTTGGTACAGAATTTAAATAAATACGTTTCAAAAAAAATTTGATATTTGTTCTTGTTTATTATTTCAAAAAAAAAGAATATAAAAAGTGGACAGAAAAAGGAACTGAAATATGAAAAAAATATATATTTATAAACTAAAACTAATTTAAAATAAAAATTAAAGAAATAATTTTCCTGGTATTCATGATTTTCAAATGAGGTATTTTAATATCAACTTAAAACAGGATTTTTTAAATGTTTTTCATATTGGGTTATGAATTGCAGCAAAATAAAAAGCATTGCAATAATTCTGGTACAGCTAGCACGAAGAAAATATTGATTTCCATTAACTTTACTGAATATAATATTTCATCTTTGAAATTGCTTAATATTTAACTGCTCTCAATCCGATTTCATCTTGCTAGCTAAGCCGATTTTGCAAGTGATGTAAAGAGGGGAAAAATACAATTCAACAAAGTGAATGGCACAGGCACCATGCCCATATCGGTTTCGAAGAGGCTTTACTGCGATGCACCAATTTGCCATATTTAGAGGGTGCTCCATTCGCACAGTTTACATTACGGCTATGGAATCTAGCTCTCTTCTACTTTAGACACTCCTTGGCATAGTTTTCGTGAATTCTGTTTACGTCGTCTTTGCTCGTGGACTCTGTGTCGTCTTTGCTCTCTGCATCTCACTGTGTTTTGGTGTTTCGCTATGAATTATAAACTGTTTATAACTATTATTTTATTGGTGTTCTCTCAGATCTCCTACTGTGGCATATAAACTGACAGGCTCCTGTCAGACCTCTGTGGCAAGCAGCTGCTTGAGGGGTATTTATTATTTTTTTTTAATAATGGCAGATAAAATAAAAGTAAGGGAACTGTTGCTTCCGGTGAAAAGAAGAAGAATCGTAAACCTATTGCGTTGGGTATTAAGATCAAAACTATAAAATTTAGTGGCGAATGAGAGTATTTTATTTACGTCAGTTACGCACATATATGACATCTTAAAAATGTTATTAAACAATTACACACATCTACAAGGGAAAACGAGGCAATGATTCCCTATACAACGGTGGTCTGGAAAACCTAACGTATCGTATGACCAGAGTATGATTGTATTCGGATAACTTGGTTTATTCTTTCAGCCAACCCATGTGAAGAGGGGAATCACTCCCCCACCTTCAATACAATAGTGGTATAATTTAATTTATGGTGGTAAAAAAAGGAACTATTTTTATTCAAGTTGGATACTTGTAAATATTTTAATGAATAATTTGAATACCAAACGTCATTTAGACACTAGTAGTTAAATTTGAAAGCCAATTTTTTGAATCTGCAACAAAGAGTCAAGTCAAACTAGTAGGAAACTACAAAACTATATCTGTTTGACGTAACAGTATCTATATCCGTTATTATTTGAAAGAAACATTGTTCAGCATTTTTCCTAAACATTTCCTTTCTAATCCAGACACTGCCTAGGGCAGACATGTTGTGTGTTTCCTCAGATAGAAGTTGTTTAATGATTGGAGGACGGCAAGGAAGCATGAACGCGAGGACTTAAGAGGTAGGAATCGATTTATGAAAAATACTTTAAAAAATTTAGAATACTAATGCTGATTTGATTAATTATTAGTACTAATGGCCCATTGCTAGCTAGTGTTCACTTTATTATTTGAGAAGTGAAGATTTCTCTTAAATTTTGTAATGGTAGCTAGAATGTTTGAACTGTGAAAATTTAGAATGTTCAGATTAATCCAGTTAATTATTTCAATCTGTGCAGCATGTGAAAGTTTTATCATATGGGGTTTAAACATGTGGGGGGTCAAGCATGAGGATGGTTTATCGATATTTAGTCGTAAGCTTTAAAGAATGTTGAATAGAATATTTTAAACATGCTACATATTAATTGTTATTTAATAGCAATATGCTCTCATAATTATTTTAATTTGTATTTAGATGTAGTACCAAGATGCCACCAGTTCTATCCATCACTTGGTAACTCGGGTTTGACTCGAGCGAATTATTCTTTTAGCAAGTATTAATATTCCACTGGTATTTGTAAATCCGAATATTATCAAAGGGAAGTGGAGTGAGAGATTGTGTTACGCCATGTTAGGTAAGTGAATGACAGGTGGTGCTCGCAACCATAAAAATACTGCAACATACTACTACTACGAGCACAGTAGTTAATTATCAGTCGTTTTAATGTTTAAAAAATTGGCGTAACGGGCGTTATGCTTCGGAATGACAATTAGAATTGTTTATGCAGCGTTATGCTTTGGAAAGACAATTTAAATTTCTCACATGCATATATCTATAGAGAACATGACGCTTAGCAAGTCAGGATCGTTTTCCTGTTTTAGTTGAAAAACCTCTTTTGGACTAATTTGTGTTTGTCAGCTTCATTCCTAGTTCTTCTTGTCAACTTTATCGGTAGATCTTCTTGTCAGCCTCATTGCTAGTTGCTCCTGTCAGCTTCATTGCCTGGTGCTCTTGTCAGCTTCACTCTTAGCTGTTTTTGTCACTTTGTTAATATGAACTATTGTAACTAAATTTTAAAGAAAATTATAGATATTACGGAGCTTAAGAAACAGGTCCTCTGAAAAATTCAAGGCCTCGATTTTCCTGTGAATGACGGATATTTCTAAGTTTGATGGTGATTTGTTCGTTCGTAATGCTAGATGTGATACTGAATAATCTTGCTTCGCTTTGTTGATGCTGTTCTTCCGTGTCCTGGTGTGATATTGAATAACCTTGTTTCGCTTTGATAATGCCATTGCTCTGTGTGCGGGTAAAGTTTCCAAATATGAGGCTCAGAAATACTGAAGGAATGTCGACAGAGAAAGAGTGAAAACAAGTGTTGGTATTCATGATGTTAAGTCAGAACTGGTATAATAGTTTCAGTCCTGAGAAGGACTTCTTTCGTGTCCTGTAGGAGGAATGTTATTCTGGAGGTCTTCGTGTGTATGGCTTGTTCCTGAGAAAGGCTTTCAGGTGCGAGTCCTAAAAGGACTTTTTTGTTACTGTTGCAAATCATTAGAGTTGTGGTACATGTGTTCAAGAAATGATAATATTCTACAAACTTTTATTTTTTTTTGTTCCAATTCAATTATCTGCCTGCAAGCAAATAGCTTTCTAATGTATGCAATGAACTGACAACACAGAGGATGTTGGGTGACAATCTGAGTTATTTTCATTTAATATGTTCGGTGAAAAATGAAAATTCGATGTCTTTCAAGTATGAAGGTAGCTGAAAGTTAATTCATGAGTCACGTGCCCTTGTTTGCCCTTGTGAAGAAGTTTTGAAGATTTTTTTTTTACTTTGAGGGAGTGGGGCATTTGTATTTAATTGTTATACGTGGTTTTTAAAACTTTTAAGCATAACATTTAACTCTTATACATTAATAAGGACCTCGGTCCTTTAAAAAATATAGAGTAAAAAAAAAGGCCTAGAGAGTGAACGAGATTACAGGGCTATAAAATCGGGGCTTCTGAAAGGGTGAACGAGGTAAAGATTAGGCAACTCCTAAAAAGTAGGGCGAGACTACAGAAACCCGTGATATAAAGAAACGTAAAGAGAGAGAAAGAGCAACGCGTGCAAGTGGATCGAGATTATGGGGCTCCAGAAATCGGTGCTTTAAAAAAATATAAAGTGAAAAAAGAAAACAAGAAAATGGCTAGAAAGGGATCGAGATTACGGAGCTCCAGAAATCGGTCCTCTGAAAAGTGGAGGAGAAAAAGGGCGGAAAGCAACGCATGCAAGGATATCGAGATTATGGGACTCCAGAAATCGGTCCTTTCAAAAAATATAAAGTGAAAAAAGAAAAACAAAAAAAAATAGCTAGAAAGGGATCGAGATTACGGAGCTCCAGAAATCGGTCCTCTGAAAAATGGAGGAGAAAAAGAACGGAAAGCAACGCATGCAAGGATATCGAGATTATGGGACTCCAGAAATCGGTCCTTTCAAAAAATATAAAGTGTAAAAAAGAAACAAAAAAGATGGCTAGATAGGGATCGAGCTTACGGGGCTCAAGAAAACGGTCCTCTGAAAAGTAAAAGAGAAAAAGGACGGAAAGCAACGCGTGCAAGGTGATCGAGATTATGGGATTCCAGAAATCGGTCCTTTCAAAAAATATAAAGTGAAAAAAGAAAAACAAAAAAAGGCTAGAAAAGGATCGAAATTACGGGGCTCCAGATATCGGTCCCCTGAAAAGTGGAAGAGAAAAAAAACGGAAAGAAACGCGTGCAAGGGGATCGAGATTATGGGACTCCAGAAATCGGTCCTTTGAAAAAACATAAATTTAAAAAAGAAAACAAAAAATTGGCTAGAAAAGGATCGAGATTACGGGGCTCCAGAAATCGGTCCTCTGAAAAGTGGAAGAGAAAAAGGACGGAAAGCAACGGGTGCAAGGGGATCGAGGACGGTCCCTTAAAATAAAATAAAGTAAAAAAAAATGTATAGAAAAGGATCGAGATTAGGGGTCCAGAAATCGGTCCTCTGAAAAGTGGAAGAGAAAAAGGACGGAAAGCAACGGGTGCAAGGGGATCGAGGACGGTCCCTTAAAAATATAAAATTAAAAAAAAAAATGTCTAGAAAAGGATCGAGATTACGGGGTTCCAGAAATCGGTCCTCTGAAAAGTGGAAGAGAAAAAGGACGGAAGCAACGGGTGCAAGGGGATCGAGATTATGGGACTCCAGAAATCGGTCCTTTCAAAAAATATAAAGTGAAAAAAGAAAAACAAAAACAAAAAAATGGCTAGAAAAGGATCGAGATTACGGGGCTCCAGAAATCGGTCCTCTGAAAAGTGCAAGACGAAAAAATTACCAATACCGACTGAGAATGTGAGGTCCGACTTCAGAAACACTCCATATAAATTAAGTAAGGACAGAAAGCAACGCGTGCAATGGGCTCGAGAATATTAGATCCCCAAAATAGGCCCTTTAAAAAAATTAGAAGTTGAAATGAAATAATGTGGACAATGGGATTGAGATTACGAAGCTGCTGAAATAACATAAACTGTTAGACAATGACTATAAGGTTATTTCGTGCAGAATTCGGATTGCAGTGGTTAGAGGGTTAATGTAGTGATAAAATTCACTTTTTAAAGTGAACTGAAACCAAATGAACTAACGATGGCAGAAATTAAATTTTTGCATTTCTCTCTCAATTTGGCCATTATGTCTGGTAATTCCAAATGAAAACTTAACAGTACTAAACAGATAGCTTGAGTGGTATGGATCATGCAATTAGAAAAAAATAAGCTTAATAGAAATACTTCTGGTGGAATTTCTGTAGCTCATATTAAGAAGAACTATTACTGGAACTTCCTTTATTTCACGGAACGTGCAATATTCTTTTTATTCATTTGAATGAATAAGATAGTGAATAATCCTGGAAGCTACACTTAGCTTTAGAATGCCTTCTCATATGAACACATGTCGTTGTATGACCGAAATAAAAAGTAAAAGTTATAGAATAATTAGCAAAAGCAGAGCTCTTACACATGACTTTGAGCATAGGAAAATACCAGAGATTCTGTGCTTGGGATTCAAGTAGCCCAGTCAGTAGTATTTGTAATAAAAATATATAATTTTTCTTTAGATTTGTTTATCTTTACTGATCTCTTAGAGCTGGCAATATTTTCTCTAGTTATCTCCTTACAAATAAATCTTGTAGCGACCACTGTTTTAATTGGACTTTGCTGATTTCTTAATTTCTTTTATTCTTGATTTATTTCTTGATTTTCTAATAAAAACGTCGCATCACAGATCAATTCTTAAAAATTGAATACGGTCCAGAAACGAGGATTCCTTTGGCTCGCAAAACAGCATCCCCCCAGCATAGAAAAGGGGGATAACGAGTCAGTTTCTTGAAGGGACCCTATCTGCTTCTACGCTGGAATCTCTAGTGGTGGGGAAAATACAGTTTTTGATTAAGATATAGTTTTTTATCGATATTTATTACGATAAATTTTTGAAGTTGCCGAAGCTGTCAAATTACCCTTTTTGTTCCACGTGGAGACATCCACGAACGCAATTGGTGAGCTGAAGAAGATGAGAGGAGACTTTTATTCTGGTGAACTGCAAACACATCTATCCACGGAACATCATGGATCCTTCAAATCTCTACGTAGCTAGACAGAATCTGCAGATCTACCGTGCAGGTGCACTGAACACTACGACTTCGAAGACCAATAGGTTTACTTTTGTGTTTTATGTAATGCAAAGGACGATTGCTTCTGTATGAATTTCAGAGCAAACAGGCTGAAAATAACACTGGTTAAGGAGTTTATATTTGTATGAATAATATCAATGTCATTAATTTGCGCATAAAATATTTGTATTAATTATATTAATTTAATAAACATTGAGAATTGTTTTATAGATACTATCTCAATCGTTATTTTGTGTTCGTTGTTGTTCATAATATCATTGCGGGATTCTTCAGTTTCGTAGCCGGGGTAGCTCAGCCGGTAGTGCTCCAGGCTCGTAATATACAGTTCCCTGGTTCGATGGGTTGTTTCAACTCTGAGCGGTAATTTTATACGCATATAGGCTAAATGGACAGGTCCTTATGACATGCCCATTTAAAAAAATTCACTTTTAATGGAAATTTAGAACATAATTTTGTTCAAGAGGTAAAGCATCTGATTACCGCAAAATTTAGTATAATATAATATCTTTTTATTCTCAGTAAATGTTAAAAAATTTGCTATCAATTTTAACCATACTTAAATTTTTAAACAATATGACGAAAATTTAAAAGCATAATATATATAAATGTTTTTCAAAAGGAGCTTTAGGACTTTGAATGCCGATAACTTAAAATGTTTTTTTCCTCAGGTGGAATTTTATATACCCTAACTTTAATCATATACAAGTCTAACTATGGCGTCGCTCTCTCAAGAACAACGTATTGAAATCGTTAAAACTTATTATGGAAATAGATGTTCAGTAAAAGAAACACATCGCAAAATTCGTGATGTTTTTGGCGCATTCAATCTTCCTACTGAACAATTTCACGTTAAATGGAAGTGTCAATAAACAAAATTTTCAACTTTGAGGGGAAGAAAATCTTCGTATTATTCACAAACAATCGCTTCATGCACAAAAATGTACGGTTTGATGTGGTTTGTGATCTGGAGGAATCATTGGCCCATTTTTCTCTGAAAATGATCGTGGCAATGCTGTTACGGTGGATGCAGAGCGTCATAATGCGATGATTACAGAATTTTTGTAGCTTCAAATTGATAGAATTGACATCTCTGATGTTTATTTTCAACAAGATGGTGCTACGAGCCATACAACATGAGCGAACATAGTGTTATTACGCACGAAATTCCCTGGATGTGTAATTTCACGAAATGGAGATGTGAATTGGCCGCTAAGATCTTGCGACTTAACACCATTGGATTTTTTTCTTTGGAGCTATTTGAAAAGTAAAGTTTACGTCAACCAACCAGATAACATACCAGACTTAAAAGATAACATCCGATTAGTCATAAGAAAGATTAATGTCTCAATGATTGAGAATATCTTACAAAATTATGATGTTCGTATCGATCCCTTAAACTAACCGTGGTGGACATTAAAATGACATCATGTTTCAAGTTTAATTGTAATAGATGAAACTTTAATTTACAATAAACAAATCAGATATATTCCATGTGTTTTCCTCTTTATTACAAAACAACATCCTAAAGTCTCTTTTGGAAAACCCCATATATCTTTTTTACACTTTTTTTATATAATAATACGTTACAGAAAAGATGTAATTTTGACATAGAACGTTATAAGCAAGGTTTACAGGGTGCAAAATGCACTTTTGTTAAATTGGTATTTAAATCTTTATTCATATAATTCGATTAATATTAAGCCATTGCTCTCTTATCTTTATGAAGAATCATAAAAGAATTTGACAAAGTGTATTACTTACTACCTAATATACAATTCGCAGTATACATAAATTTTGCAGTAAAATATCTATTGATTAATATAACTATTAAGGAAGTAGTATTTTTACATTCGAAAACATAATGTCAGACAGCACTTCAAACTCAATGATAAATATGATTTTCTCAGAAGTGAAATGTATTTGTGGGAACTTTCAATTGACAGTTAATAAAAGATTAACAGTTAATAAAAGATTTCTGATCATCTCGATAATAAAATAATTTTAAAATTACGTATAGCATTTTTCAAGTTCGCATTTTTCATATTCGCAGAAAAATAATAATGCATATCTGAATACAACTCTTACCACTTCTGAATCCACCTGCTCATCACGCAATTGTCCGTCAACCAGATTCTTAAATCTATTAAGCACAATCATTCAAAGAACATTACCTGGAACAGAATGTAGGCTGATACCCCTATAGTTATCACAAGAACTGCGATCACCTCTTTTTAAAAATTGGGATAATAATAGTTCTGGTACGATACCTGTATCATAAAAGATGTTGAAAATTGCCTTCGGCCATGTGTTCCCAACTCTAAACATTTTTTAAAAATTATTATTCTTTAATCATAAATGCAAGTAAATTTTATCATTACATGTGATACACAAAGCTTAAAGCTTATCTGCAGGATATAGAATCATTTCAGTAACATTTCATCTAACTCTGCGGATATATATTGTTTAAATTTAGAATTAGCCAAAATAACTTAAGACGATCATATACTGGTCCCATTAAGACCAGTAATGCATCTATTATCATTGCAAACGATGGCTGTAGGACAAACCCAGGGCCGGACTTTGACCTTCTGAGGCCTTAAGCTATTCAAATTTAAGAAATCCCCAAAAATTCGAAAGTCGAAATATATTTATAATTATTTTGATGGAGGAGAACAATGAAAAATAAACACGAAATTGATGTGGTGAAAACATTATTCTATCATTGGTAAACAAATGTTTTCACAATAAATTAAATATAAAAAAAATCGTAATGCAGTAAAACTTGAAATAAATTTCTCTGAGCCCCTCATATCGTGAGGCTCTAAGCAGTAGCTTAGTTAGCTTATGAGTAGGTCCAACCCTGAACACACCACGTTATTTAGAACATCACTGAAATGCTCAGGCCACCTAGCCATGACAGAATCCTCACTTTGAGTAACCTTAACATGTTTATCCTTGAATTCCTGTCTGTTTCTTTTCACACAATTTAACATCCAATAAAAGCTCTCTGCAATTACGCTGTCTCGCTGCTTCCTATGCTATGTCATCCAAGCTATCAAACCAAAGATTCTAATCAGCTGTTAACTGAGCCTTTACCCATTTATTAAGCGTTTTGTAACGCTTTCTGCTTCTATGACAGTAATAGTAGGGTATTGATTAAGGATATTCCAGCAGTTTTGTCTTTCAAAATAAGCTCCAGTGCCGTATCACTCAAATAATTTTGCCTCCTCTGCTCCTTTGTACCCAAAAGAGTACTGTTAATTTCAATAAAAGCTTGCTTAAAACGTTTCCATTCTTCGTCAACTAAAATGTATGATGCTAATGAATCTCATGTAGATTATATATTGTATGTAATTATATAGACATTACTGAACTCTTAGGAAAAAGTGTTGACTACTGAAATAATTAATCATTTCACTGAAATGTTTAGTGAACAGATGAATACACTCAGGAGAGATATGAGAGAGATGAATGAGAAGTCTAAAAATGAATTATTATGAGAATTAGATGAGTTTAATAAGTGTACTTTATATTGCGCAACAAACTTGATGATTATTTGAAAATTGTGACTGAAATGTCTAAATAATTGGGGAAATGCAACATCAAAATGAAAAGCTTACAGCTGAAAATGAAATGATGCAAATTGAAATTAAAGAACTTAAATGGAAAGTAAATGACTTAGAAAAATATAGTAGGAATACGAACCTAGAAGTAGTATGAATTCCGGAAACACCAAACGAAAATGTATCTGAAATTATAACCTCTATTGCTCAGAAACTACAAATTGAAACAAAAGACTTTGATATCCAAGCTATACACAGAGTGCCAACTAAGAAGAAGCTAAATCTTAAACCCATTATTGTTCAACTAACTTCCAGAAAAATTAAAGATATTGGATAAATTGTTGGAAGACAAAAAATAATTTAAATGCCAAAGAAATACATCATTCCTTACCAGACATCAGAGTGTTTGTAAATGAACATTTAATGCAAAATAATAAATAGTTATTTTATTAACTGAATAAAATACAGAAAGAAAAATGATACAAATATGTATGGGTTAAAGATTCTAAACTTTATATTCGCCAAAATGAAAGGTCAGGAATATTCAGAATTAGAAATGTTGATGATTTAAATCTGTTTAATGGTTAATACTGAAAATTGTTATATTTAAGTAAACTTTAATGAGTAACAATATTACTAATCAAATATTTTATTTAAACACGGAGATGTATCTTGATCTCAATACTGATATTTCAGATTCTAAGTATAAAGTTTGTAAAATAGAAAATATTTATGAAAGAGAATTATATTATTGGGGTGGAGGATTACAATTAATAATAAAACATTTTAATCATTTTTGCTCTATTTAAACCTAGATTTTAACCCTGAAATAATAGTCCTAACAGAAATTTGGATAACTGATGATGAATTACAATTATATATGATACCTAGTTATAAAATATATTATAAATGTCAAAATGAAATGAGATCTGGAGAGCTAATTATTTTTCTGAAATAATATGCTACAGTATATGAAATTAATACAAATTTTGTTAGTGGTGATGTGCTGGAAATTAAATTTAAACATAATAATTTAGTTTTTATTTTAATGGCATTTTATAGATTACATTCATACACTAAGCAAAATGTTATTAATGAATTAGAAAATAAATTAGAAACTGTTAATAATAACAATGCTACATTATTAAGAGATATTAATATTGACTTAAAAGGTAATGATAGTATTAGACATGAATATTTTAGAGTAATTTTGTCAAATGGTTTTAACCAGTGTCATGGGGAGATTACTGGGAGGAATCAAAGACATGCCTTAATCATGTATTTATAAGACGTATCGCTGTAAAAAATTTAAATACTTATATCATTAAGCTGCACATTACTGATCATTATTTAATAGGTACATTCAGTCTGAAATGAACAAAAGTATAGGAAGTGTAAAAGAAATACGTAAGACAAATTATACAAAATTAAAGAAATTGTTGAAGAACAAAGACTGGAATGAAGTTGAAATGAAAAAAGATATCAATAAATCTTTCGAAATGTTTTTATTGCAAATATTAATTGGAAAATGAAAATAAACTATACAATTGAAACGGAGGCAAAATAAATTGAAACCTAGTATGACGGATGGACTTATGCAATCTATTAAAGAAAAGAAATAATTTGTACAAATTACGTAGAAGTAGCCTTTTAATAGTGATTTAAATAATTATTTTAAAAAGTATCGAAATTTACTATTAAATTTAATCAGAGAATCAAAGTCAAATTATTGCACCAAAAGATTATGAAACAAATATGGCAATGTAAAGCAACACTGGAATATAATAAATGAATTATCAGGAAGGAAGCAACATATGCAAATGATTCCAATAGAAATAAAAATAAATAATACTATTTATTCTTCCAATGGAAATCCGATTCTATTAGCTGTAAAGGTTAATAATTATTTTACGAAAATAATAGAAAACTTTGTAACCGAAATTCCAGATTCACTGAACAGAAAAAGGATAAGATATCTGTTTCAATGAATAGCTGTTTCATAAATTACTTAACAGAATATGAAATTAATTAAGTAATTTATTCTTTGCAAATAAGGAAAGCGACGGGAGCAAATTTTATATATCTCTATATATAAACAATTATATATAGAGATATATAATTGTTTAATTAAAGAAGTAAAAAATAATATTTGAGCTTTTTTATGTCATCTCTATAATTTATCTTTGCATTTTGTATATTTTCCAACAATTCTTAAAAATTCAACTATTGAACCTGTTACAAAGGTGGCAAACATTTAGATATTAATAATTACAGACTAATAGTTTTATTGTCGTTGTTTTCAAAAATATTTGAAAAGCTAATTAAGATTAGACTTTTAAATTTTCTAGAAGAAAAACTTTTTTTTTTTTCAAAAAATTAGTTTGGGTTTAATAAAGACACTGGAACAGAGGATGCTATATTAAAATTAACACCTTCAATCTACAGTGCAATAAATAAAAATTTAAAAATAGCAGTAATATTTTTGGATATAAAGAAAGCATTTAATATAGTTTCACATGACATACTATATCAACTTGAAAAAGCAGGAGTTCGACGGACAATTTTAATATGGTTTCAGACTTATTTAAAAAATAGAACTCAAAAGGTTAAAATAGGGAATTATAACAGTAATGAAGAGAAATATAAATATGGTGTTCCGCAAGGGTCTGTATTAGGTCCGATATTATTTAATATTTTTATAAATGATCTTTGTAACCTGGAACTAAAAGAAAAATAATGATAATGATATACTTAGGAGTATACTTAGGAGTACATATTGATAGTAAACTAACTTGGAATAAACACATTGATTCTTTAATAAAAAATAATACAATAATACCACAATTATGTTACATCAAAAATTGTGTAAATATTATATTTTTAAAATTAATTTATAACGCATGGGTTAAATCTCATTTAACATATGGATTAAATTCTTGGGGTGGAGTACAGTCGCTCAAAAAAGTATCCGAACACTATGGTTGATTGCAAAATTCAGAAAAAATATCTGGCATTGATTTTTTTAGAAATTAGTCATCTGGCAACCTTCGTGTCACGACACGAAGGTTGCCAGATGACTACTGTACATCACAGTACTTTTAAACCATTCATTAAAACTCAAAATAGAATAATTAGATGCATTTTAAGGAAAAGAAGATATGATAGTGTTATACACTTTCATAGTGAATTGCAAATATTACCTTTAAAAAAATTATACATATACAATATCATTATAGTAGACTCTCTTATCGGGTCTTGGCTCAACCGGCCTCCACTTTAACAGGTTGTTCCAAGAAGCAGAAACAAGTCACCACGTGTTTTGTTCATAGTAAAATTATTGCACAAGCGAGACAACTTCGCAAAATCTAAGAGAGTTGGCCAATCTTTGGGAGTTGGCAAAATTCAGAGTGGCTGGGCAAAAATCAGGTGAGATGTAAAAATTGGGATGCTTTTCTGTAAAATTCTGGCGAGTTGGCAAAATCGAGGAAACGTGGCAAAATCTAGGCCAGTTGCCAAAATTTGAATCCTCTTGGTAAAATATGGGCGAGTTGTAAAAATTGGGATTGTTTTTGTGAAATTAAGGAGGGGTGATAAAATCGAGACAAATGGCAAAATCTAGGGGAGTTGGTAAAATTCGAATCCACTTGGTAAAATATAGGCGAATTGTGTAATTAAAGAGAGTTGGACAAGCAAAATCTAGGGCAGTTGGCAAAATTCGAATACTCTTGTCAAAATTCGAATCCACTTGGTAAAATATGGACGAGTTGTGATAATTGGGATTGGGTTTGTGAAATTAAGGAGAGTTGACAAAATTGAGAAAACTTGGCAAAATTTGAGGAGTTTGATGAAAAATTTGCAGTGACTTTGCACATTCAGAAGAGATGTAAAAATTAAGATTGTTTTTTTAAATTAAGGAGAGGTGGCAAAATCGAGGCAACTTGGAAAAATCTAGGGGAGTTGGCAAAATGCAGGTGAGTTGTGAAAATTGGGATTGGTTTTGTGAAATTAAGGAGAGTTGGCAAAATCTAGGGTAGTTGCCAAAATTCGAATCCACTTGGTAAAATACAGGCGAGCTGTGAAAATTCGGATTAGTTTTGTGAAATTAAAGAAGGTTGGCCAAATCGAGAAAACTTGGCAAAATCTTTGGGAGTTTGAAAATTTTGAAGTGACTTGGCAAATTTAGAAGGATGTGAAGATTCGGATTGATTTTGTGAAATTATGGATAGTTGGTCAAATCAAGGGGAGTTGGGAAAATTCACATTGACATGGGAATGATTATTTCTGTGAAATTATGGTTAGTTGGCAAAATTGGAAGTTATATGGCAAAATGCGGGAGAGTTCTGAAAATAGCCTTACCCCCCCCCCCCCCCCCCAAGAAGTGAAAATCTAGGTACGAACCTGGCAGAGACATTAATTTTTCAGTTAGAAAAATTTTATTTCTGAGTTGGAAAATTTTCGATTTTTCTGCCCCCAACCATAGTATGTCGCTAAACCACTGGTTGAACATGAAATATACATGATTGATGTACTCACGTAGTGAAACACATGTATGAATTCATATCATTATCAAAAAACGTGGCGTGGCAGGAAAAACAACCACTTTCACACCTATAAGATACAAAATATACATACTCGTTCAAACGTAGCAGGGAAATAACTGTAAAAATGCACATGGAACCCTGAAAAGAATATGAGAATGTGCCCGAAAATATAGACATAATTGTGCAAATCTGCCGTTTTAACACACGTTTATACTTTACATGTTCATGCACGAAAATATTCCACACACTCCTAATTTCATCCATCTCATGACTTTTCAGTTCAAATCTTAATTGCACCCTGTCTATGAGAAATGCACCGTTCATTGACCAGGTTTGCTTTTTAGCAAAGTGCATGGTCATATCGCTACACTGTGCGAAAGATCGTCCATTGCGCCATTTTCGCATCGAGGCGGACCATCGGAAAGGTAACTGTCCCACAGAAACTCTGCGTTGTTGGGGGTTCGAATGTTATTGGTTGGAAAAAATAAAGGAAGATGAAACTTAAGTGATGGAAATGATACACCCTGAATGTCATTTGAAAATCCGTTGATGTTGGTGCATGTAAACGCTATCACCACCTAACAAATGACGTGGGGATTAATGCTGCAGATTTCTTTTCGAATTACTTCTACTTCATATCCCACTGGGATTGAAACTTTCGCACATTCTATTAATCTGTGAAACTCATATTAAATGATACTTTTCTGTTGGTTTTTACATTTTTTACACTGAATTTTTTTGTTGCATCTGCACCGTTTTCTAAAACATGCAGCATACATGCATTTCTTATGATATTAAATTAACAATTTTCTGTCTGGGTTCCTTCTAGTAGTGCTTTTTCCCTTTCTAATCTACTTTATTTCCTTTTTTAGTGGGATAAAAACTATGTTCTCCCGGTAACTGTTACATACTTTTTAATTATGATGAACAGTATAAGATGACATTTTAAAATTAACTGACCGCTTGTAGCTTTTGCAGGCAGTAAACTATTGAGATGCGTCGTTAAGCCGAAAGGATCCCCCCCGAAGATAAGATGTCAGCATACGGGACCTTCCGTTTACTCCAGCAAAGCGATTGGACTCTGCATTTCGTCATAATTGAAAGCAAATAATTATTTCATTTCCCCATTAGGCTTGAAAAGGTCCTTGAGGAAGATAAAATTCACCACGTGGAAGACGGACAGCACTTCCTATAAGAAGGGAGTTAAATATGCTACGGTTTATCTGTTTTCACATCAAAAGACCCATTCCATTGGTCAGTACGTAACTTGCCTGTGACTTTGGAGTCGCGTTTTCATCATACGATGGCGTTTCTTGTTCGCACGTGCATCTCCGTGCCATTTCTTCGTATTAAGTGAGAAGAATAGTAGAAGTTTTCATTACTTTTAATAGAGGGAATGTTAAAATTTAAGAAGTAGAGAAGTATATGGAGATAATTTTCCTATTTTTAAAAAAGGGCATTTCTGGACTTGGGATGTTTCACTCCGAGTGACCTTCAGTATTGTTTGTAAAGACATTATTTGCTATCTGTCACTTATATCCAATGTAAGCTCTATGTGAGAAAATCGATTTTTTTGTGACATATATATTAGTGCAGAATTCTTTTGCTGAGGTCCGATCACAGCATATATGTCAGAGCAAACGACTCTGTCCCTCACCAGTGCGAGCCATCGAGATGCCACTGAGGTTGTGAAATTAACCACAAAATTCGATGACCTGTAATGTAGTTGGCCCGCTGCACGTCCATACGTGTGGTGTGGCAATCCTTCGCCGATCCAACCGTTCGCGATAATAGGAAAAAATTCATCAGACCTCCATTAACATATACTTTTCTCCAATCACGGGAGCCGAGCAACTTGGATCTTTATATCCTTGTTTGTGGCGATCCGGGACATAGATTAAATTTAGGTTTGGACATATGGATGAACTTTACTTCTATAGTACTGTTCGCCATAGGTTGTCGTGGGGTGAGTTGTATCTATACGGTATTGTCTTGCCCTCGACCGTAGTTAGTGGAGATTTTGACATTATCCCTATAGATGGCGTGCAGTCCTTGAATTGCGATACATCTGGCTTTTGTCATTCAATTAATTAATTAATTAACATATATTTAGGTTCATGTTGTGCTTGGATTTGAATTAAAGATAGAGGTTTTATCCAAAGTAGGCGAAAACGCAAAGGTACCAGCAGCGTATGAATTGGTTTCTACTTTTTAGCATTGCTTACTTTCTATAAAACTCAACCGTTTACAAAAACTCTTTACAGAATTATTTTTTATCAATGAAAGACAACTAAATACTTGACGTTGCAAACAAGCGTAATGAACACGCATGTACTAACGAAATATCGTCGCAACACGAAATAAAATTTGATCAGCGTGATGAGTCATTGGTCTTGTGATCACACGTTCGCAAGTAAACGGAGGAAAAGACCATTTTAAAAACTGTAAGAATGTTTATAATTGCCGATTTGTTTAAAATGATATCTTACTTCCAAATAATTAGCTGATTTTTGTTTCGAGGAAGAAATTTGTTATCAATGGTTACTGAGTATCGTTACTTCCTAGGAAAGAGTAATATTTTGCATAAGTGAATCATGTGTTGAATTGGGGTACAGCTACAATAAGTATTAGGAATAAGAAGTTTTAAACTTGAGACCAAGTTGCGTAACGGATATAAGGAAATTAAAAAGTTAGTTTATTTGCTGATGCAATCGCGATTTCTTTGAGGCGCTTTAGTAATAAACTGTTGAAATAAAAAAGAGGAAGGTGAAATTTTATTCTTTTTTTATCTTTTTCTATCTGTTTTTTATCCAATATGACCGTCGGTGGAAATTTCGAGAAGGGTTGAACATTCAAGATGGCCGCTCAGGGGGTGAGAGGTTTAACTTTTGCTAAGAGTTTTAATTAATGAGGGTTTTTTTTAATAAAGGGGGATTTTAAAGGCTTTTTAATGAATAACGAATTTATAGGTTGGTCATCGTTTATATTCCTAGAATATCATCATTTATATTCCTAGAATATAAATCCCAGAAGATTCACAAACTTATCTTGTTAACGATAGATAATGGGATAATAAACGATGAAATAAAACTTGCAGAATTATCACCGCTTCGTTCAACAACATATCACCCAAATCGTTTGCAACAACACTCCGAAAAAATCGACAGTAGCAATCGAAGGAAAATTGCAATTTTTGTGTCGCATTTCTGCCGAGTTGAAATTGCTGCAGTGTTCGGTATCCCAGCTAGGGGCATAGCCGTGGGGGGATGGGGCGAGGCCCCCCCACAAAGTAACTTGGAGTTGGCAAAATTCGAAACGACTTGGTAAAATTTAGGCGAGTTGTGAAAATTTATAATTTTTTTGGAAAATTAAGGGAAATTTTCAAAATCGAGGCAACTTGGCAAATCTAAGGCAGTTTGGAAAATGAAGAGACGGCAAAATTTAGAACAGTTGGCAAAATTCGAAGCCACTTAATAAAATACAGGTGAGTTGGCAAAATTCGGAGTGACTTAGTAAAATCTTGGGGAGTTGGCAAAATTCAGAATGACTTGACAAAATCTTGGGGAGTTTGCAAAATTCGGTGTGACTTGGCAAAATCGTGGGGAGTTGGCAAAATTCAGATGAGATATAGAAATTAGGATTTTTTTCTGTAATATTATGGCGAGTTGGCAAAACGTAGGGAGTTGGCAAAATCTAGGGACAGTTGGCAAAATTCGGAGTGACTTGGCAAAATCGTGGAGAGTTGGCAAAATTCGGAGTGACTTGGCAAAATCGTGGAGAGTTGGCAAAATTCAGGTGAGGTGTGAAAATTTTGATTTTTTTCTGTAAAATTATGGCTAGTTGGCAAAATCTAGGAGAGTTGAAAGAACTTAGGAAGTTGGAAAAATCTAGGGGCAGTTGGCAAAATTCGGAGTGACTTGGCAAAATCATGGAGAGTTGACAAAATTCAGGTGAAATGTAAAAATTAGGATATTTTTCTGTAAAATTATGGCGAGTTGGCAAAACTTAGGGAGTTGGCAAAATTAAGGACAGTTGGCAAAATTCGGAGTAACATGGCAAAATCGTGGAGAGTTGACAAAATTCAGGTGAGATGCAAAAAATGCAATCTTTCTTCTGTAAAATTATGGCGTGTTGGCAAAATCGAGGCAACTTCGCAATATCTAGGAGGGTTAGCAAATCTTGGGGAAGTTGGCAATATTCAGAGTGACTTAAAATTGGGATTGTTTTTCTGTAAAATTGTGGCAAGGTGGCAAAATCAAGAAAACTTGGCAAAATCTAGGGCAGTTGGTAAAATTCGAATCCACTTGGAAAAATACGGACGATTAATGAAAATTGGAATTAATTTTGTGAAATTAAGAAAAGATGACAAAATCTAGAAAATTTGGCAAAACTGGAAACCACTTGGTAAAGTAAAGGTGAGTTGACAAAATTCGAAGCCACTTGTTAAAATACAGGGGAGTTGTGAAAATTGTCTCTTTCTTGTGCAATTAAGGATAGTTAATAAAATTCGAAGTGACTTGGCAAATTCAGGAAAGATGTAAAAATTGCAATGTTTTCTGTAAATTTACGGCGAGTTGGCAAAATTGGAATCCACTTGGTTAAATACAGGCGAGTTGTGAAAATTGAGATTTGTTTATGGAAATTAAGGAATGTTGGAGAAATTGAGGAAACTTAACAAAATGTAGGACAGTTGGCCAAATCTTGGGGAGTTGTGATGATTAGGATTAGGATTGTGAAAATTCATGATAGTTAACTAAAATCGAGAAAATTTGGCAAAATTTTGGGGAGTACGAAACGTTTGAAGTGATATGGCAAATTTAGGAGAGAAGTAAAGATTGGGACTAGTTTCGTAAAATTAAGGAGAGTTGCCAAATCAAGGAAAATGAACATTGAATTTCTACAATTCAGACGAGATGTAAATACTGGAATTATTTCTGTGAAAACTAGTTGGCAAAATTGGAAGTCAAATGGCAAAATATCGGAGAATTGTTGATTGTTAAAACTGCCTGCCCCATTGAAAGCAAATCTAAGTAAGTTTCCTCAGTTGGCAAAAATTTGAACTCCGAGTTGAAAAATTTTTGAATTCTACACCCCCAACAATAGTCCTTCGCTACGCCCCCTGATCCCAGCACATGCATATTTAAGAAGCAACTGAAATCGCCGTCGTCACATTTCTGTTGCAAATTGTAGCCCTTGGAGATTAGTTAATAATTAGTTTTATTTGGATAAGTATTAATACAATATTGTGATTCAGACTTTTCGAATCTCCCGAAAGTTTTCATTCCGCCTTCTAAAGGTGGAAAATTTTTAAAAATTCAAAATTTTAATGTATATTGCAAACGATTTATTTGGTCAAGAAATTTGATAATTTAGTGCAGAATGTGTGATCAAGTGGTTTACGATGATAGCAATAATTTGCCTCTTTACCCCCAGAGTAGGAAGAAAAACGCAACTTTTTCTTTTAGGAGATTAATGAAAAATCCTATTTGAGTTGAATAGGTACTAACGAAATACGACAATGCATAGTTGTTTAAATCCTCTAAAAGACTTCAATTTGTATCTTTAGAGGGCGCTAAATGTAGAAAATGTAAAACTTAAAAGTAATACTGCAAACGATACATTTATGCTAAAATTTAAATATTCTGTTGGTAGAATGTGTTGTTCAAAACCGATACACATATAACTTTCAAAAGTATCATTTATATTCAGATGTATCTTAATTAAATTACCATTGTTTAAAATTCGATCAGATGCTCTTTTTCTAAAAGTTAGCACTTAATTTTAAAATATTCAATAATATTAATAATATAGTAATCAAAAATAAATAATTTTATTTTACAAGCATGAACTGAATTGCTCCTTAACTCTAGGGTATTAGAAAACAAAACTTTTTCATTTTAAGGGATCCAAGAGAAATGTTTTCGCATTGCATAGAGCTAATATAATATTACTCTTTACATTTTTCAATCACCCATTACTACGAAAACTACTTAAAAAGTGCAGAATTCGGAAAATGGAAAACTTAATTTTCTTTGAAAACGGGACATCCCATATTCGCCAGACAAGTATGTTATTCTTCTAGTGTCATATTTACATTACCACGTATATATTATATGCTGTGGGAATGCACTTGATTCTGCGAGTCTTAGCTGTCCTTAACAGTGCACTGAGGGAACACTGAAGGTTTGCACCAGTTTCCCAGGCCATTCTTGCTTTTCTTTCCCATTTCAATCTTGTGCGCTTTCCAAGGTAGTTCCCTTAACTTACAACTTGAGCAGAAGCACCCAGTTTCCATGAAAGAGCTATGCTAGCAGATTTATACGAAAATCTAACAAAGAACTAACAAAGCAGCTCCCGGCACAAATGGAAGAGAATGTTGTGGTCCACGAATTTTTAAAATCTGACCATGGGCACTCGCAAAAATAAAAGATGCTAGGTTTCTTAGCATGCTGAATTCAACTCTTCTTTTACCTCTTTCACTACTGGAGAACGTGACGGACTTGGGTCTGCATTGACGTTGCTACCAACAGCCGCCAAAGAAAATACACCCCGTTGCAGACTAGGCTAGTGCTGAATAATGGTGAGAGCACCGAATATTTTTCATATACGATTCATCTTGAAATGGTTCCATTATCAGCCAAGACGAAAGCTCTCCAGAGCGAAGCAGATGGGAAATATGGAATGAAGTGTGCCTATTGACCAAGCCCCATGGCTAATAATAGCACGATGAATCTAAGGCTCTTTCCTTCCACTCTGCACTGGAAAGTGAGATAATTAAGATTTTCTTTCGGTCTTCTAGTCGAAACTGCTAGATTTCTTTGTCAGAAAGCTTTAAGCTCAGAAATTCTCTGTAATACTGCTCGAATTATATCTACCTACCGGCTATAGCTGTGAGTATCTAAGACGAAAATTAATTCTATATTTGGAAGGAAATTCAGGCATTGTCTCAATGATTACTCACGATGTACTTAGGCCATTTCTGCTGAGAGAGAATTTCGTCATCATTAATATTGTGGCTGCGGGGTTACCCTCAGTGCTAAGCTTGTGAACCGGTAGAAACACAATATCTTTTTGCCCCCTATTATTTCTCTGGAGTCTTCCAAAAGTCCCCGCCCTGCCCACGGTCAGTAGGGGACACCGAGGGCTTGGAACGGGAGGCTACCATCTGTCTCCTAATAGCTGTTCTAGTGGGTCCCTTTCCCCAACCTTCTCTGAGCCTTCAGGGTCCTTGTGACCTGGCCATTTAGCACATTGTGTGCAAAAAAGTGCCGCTCAGAGGTAAAACAACCCAACCTGAAATCTTCTCTTCCTACGACTGTATTACGATTCGGCACATTACTCAATGGCTTAACTTAATACACTTGGAGACTACTTTCCATAAGTTTAACGTAGACTGAACATTTCTTCATTTTCACAGGCATTCATTTAATGAGGAGAAAACCTTTTCTTTTTTCTAAGGAAACCACTTGCCCGATCTCAAAACACGGCGAAAGAATATCTTAATCCCCGTCTACATATTCTGGTTCTCTAGAATCGAATTCTGTTCCTTTAGGTTTTGCAAGAAAGAGATACATCATTTTTGACGCGCTAGAGAACCTGACCTCCTAATATGTTTCGTACGATCATCAGTTGCTCCATTTTGAACTTGGTTATTTTGGCCTCTCTCGATGATTTACATACAGAGGAGAGGCGGGAAGTACCATAAAATCATTTTCTCAGCGCCCACTTCCGTACTCATCTGCACACAGCAACAGACTTTCATGTCAGCAAGCATAGAGCCAGATCTCGAATATCCACTAATTGGCAAAAATTCATATTTAGGACACTACTGCAAATGCACATATAATACAGAGATATACACTGAGATGCCAGTTTATTAGGTACAATTACCTAGTAGCGTGTTACGTTTCTTTTGGCCTTCAGAACAGCCGGAATTGATCAGGGAATGGAACTTACAAGACAATGGATACGTTGTGAGGGAATGTTGCACCATGTGGAAATGATTGTGTCGCGCAGTTGCTGCAAATTGGACGGCAGCACAGTCTTGCTGTAAACAGCCCTTACCACCTCATCCCAAAGATGCTTGATAGAGTTTTGATCTGGGGAATGTGCAGGCCAATGGCACAAGGAATATTCGTCGCCATATTCCTGGAACCATTCAGTAATGATATGTGTCTTATGAGTAGGTTTATTATCATGTTGAATGTCCGTCGGAATGAGGATAAACTGTAGTTATGAAGGGATGAACTTGGTCAACAATGATGTTCAAATACAACATCGCTTTCAGATATCTTTCAATGGGTTTTCGCTTTCAGATATTTTTCAATCGCTTTCAGATATCTTTCAATAGAGAGCCTAATGTGTGCCAGGAAAATATTTCCCACACATCACACCGCCACCACCGGCTTGTACTCTTGACACCAGACAAGATAGCTCCTTAATTTCATCCAAATTCTGATCCTTTCATCAGCATTATGCAAAAAAATTTTGATTTGTCCTCAGTGATCTAGTGTGGATGCTCCTGCACCCACTGGACACGTACTTTCGTGTTCTTCGCTGACAACATTGGCACTCGATATGATCCGCGGTTATTGTAGCCTATTCGCGACAAGCACGTGGTGGATTTGGAGATGACTTTCTGCACACCACTGTTTAATTGTTCTGTGATTTGCTTGATTGTATCCCGCCTGTTCGCTTGAAGAATTCTCTCCAGTCTCCTTTGATCCCTGTGATCCACAAGCTGTTTTCGTCCACAGGATATTCAGTCACTCATAGTTTTTTGCTTTTCGCACCATTCTCAGTAAACCTTTGAAACGGTTGTGCGTAAAAAGCCTAGGAGGACGACTGCTTGGGAGATGCTTAAAACCGACATCGCTAACACCAACTATCATGACACGTTCAAAGTCGCTCAGGCAGCTCGTTCTACCGATTCTGACATAAAATCTTACTCTAACCGATCTCGAAGAGCTGGTCTGCCTGATTTATACCGCACACCGGAGTCACGTGACATATTGCGTTTCCAAATGAGCCATTTATGTGACGAGGGGTAGTGTACCTAACAAACTAGCATCTCAGTGTACAATGACAACAACAAGAAAATAAAATGGATTAGTGGGACATAACACACTTTGTGGTAGTTCACAGTATATATAATAAAATACGTAACAATAAAGAACAATTGTGAAGTCTGATCGCAAGCTTCACATATGACGTTTTATCAGGACTTGAAATAAAACTTTAAGGACCATAGATAATATAGCTTAAATCGAAGTGACAAATCTTCAGTAAATTGTACGACTTGTAGTCCAATAAATGAACTGTGCACTGTAACACACCAGGGTATGATTTCATGCTCGATTCTATACAGTGTCAAAAGAAGAACATTTTGAATGCAGTTTTTAGAACTTTTTATATTCATTTGATGGGGGTAAATCCAGTTCCCATGTAAAATGAGGATAATAAATAGCAGTAGTCACAAAATTCATTACTGATTGTGAGTTACACTCTCAATGTTACTGCCTCTTGGAGCGCTGCTTGTGATGGTGCAATGTCAGACATGGAACTGCTTCAATAGTCATTGAGATTTGTACTATTCCATTTTTGCACGATATTCGCTTATTCACCTCTTCATATAAAAATAAGTAACAAAAACACTTTATAAAACCAGTATTACGAAATAAGAGGAATGACTTCTTGAAAGAACAACGTCAAGAAAAATAATTCCTAACGATTTTCTTGAAATGCAAAAAAAAATGTTGAAAACCTTAAGCGTGCTATGACAAATTAATGGAAGTTTGTAAGGGGATATTTATTTGAGGTTTCAAGGAGGATCACAAAGTTCTCTCTGCATGAAACGAAATATGCTCTTTCTAATTTGGGAAGCTCAAGGAATGAACAACGCAAAAAGCTCTTCGATCAATGAGTCATTTGATGTCATCCACTAATGGACATTACACAAATATCAGAGTAAACATACTGGGCAAACATACGGCGCAGAAATAATAACATTTGCGGAATTACTATGAATAGGAAAGCAATTTAATTGCAATTTCCCTAATATCGTTTGTCAACGTCTTATTGCATTAGCAAGTTGCTGTTCGTTACGAATTATTTGCCTTAGCAAAACATGACTTTCCCAACGTTTTTTTCTTTTCCTCGTCTTTTCTTACAATCACTTACAGCTACAGAAAAGTGAAGTACAAGTCATTAATTCCATATTTCTATTGCCATGAAGAAAAAATAAATAAATATTTAATGGGGGAAAAAACTTTATTTCATCCAAATGTATACCCTCACTTTTCATTGAGTACTATCCCTCCACTCTATGTTACGACAATGGAAATCTGATTTCGATGCTCTACAAATTCTAAATAAGCGGTTTATGGTAAAAGAACACTAATGATAAATTGGAGATCTTTATATATTTAAAAAACGATATAGATGGAGTAAAGTGTAATGTAAAGGAAATACTTTACATCTTCACAAGGATGCTACTTGGAAAAGAACGCAAAACAATCATGCCAATTTATCAAATGGAGATCATGCTTGTTCATATGGCATTGATATGGGATGGATGTGCAAATTCGAAGATGGATGGCAGAGCTTCGAAAAGCTCCCTTTTGTCTGGAAGACAGAAGGTGGTAGTGAATGAAAGAACAATCGCTGTTGTTTGTTAACTCATTAAGGAAAACCCACACATCAGCATTCAGATAATAAATTCAGATGTCAGTGTATCTATTGACAGTGTGGGAACAATTATTCATCAATATTTAAAATTCCGAAAGATCTGTGCTAAATGGGTACCCCCACACGCAGACCGAACAGCAAAAAAAGGGCTAGGAAAAAAGAGCTAGAGCCGATTCGTGTAAGGAGATGCTGGCAATGTTTAAATCTAGTGGCCCTAAATGGTTAACAGACATTGCCACAGGTGATGTGATGTTGTTTTATTACTATAAAACTCCCAGAAATATCGAAAACTATGTTTGGGTTGCGAAAGATGAATCGCATCCCCAAATCCTCTAACAATATTTTTGCTCAATGAAGAGAATGTTTATTCTTTTCTTTTCAATTTCCCAAGAGTGGGAGGGCCTTACCGGAAGAGATGACTGTAAAAGTCCAATATTACACTAACGTTGTTTTGCCTATAATGGTCAAAGAGAGGAAAGAGCAGTGTCCAACGATAGACCTGTCAAAGGTTCTTCTTTTTCATGACAATGCCACTCTTCTCAAAAAACTGGAAAGTTAAGACTTATATGGAGCAGGAATAAATCAAACAGTTACCCCATCTTGCATATTCACCCGATCTTGCACCATGCGTTTTTTGGCTCGTTCCAGAAATTTAATTGGAATTTGCTGGGAATCATTTTTCAAGGGTGCAAGTACTAACCAAGCGTTCGAGAATTTGCGTAGATGTCTGCAACTCTGCATAAATGCTGGAGGGCAATACTTTGAAAGACAGTAAAAGTTTTGCTGAGGTACGTGCAATGATTTTTGTTCTGCAGGTGCATGTGAAGAACATTTTTAACTCCCCTCTTAGCCTGTATTTGAAAAAAACTTTCCTTGCTAAATATTAGACAAAAATTAACCGGACTGTAGTTTTCCAAATTCTTCTGAGTAAATTTTGCTCTTTTAAATGCATTTACGTGTGATTTTGCAAGAACTCTCCATTTTATTATCCAGTAAATCCCCTTTACATTTCACTCTGTAAACTTTGTCATCTCCACTACTGAAATTTTCATAAATTTAATTCCAACTTTTTAAGAATAGTGGAGTAATTTTTTTCTCCTTTTTCAAAAAACAAACCGAGATAATGTTTTTATTTCGTCGTATGTCTGTCTGTCTTGTCCGCCGTTGTTATACATCGAACGCTCTTGTTTTTAGAGATAAATCAAACCTTATTTTTGGGTAGAATAACTTTTGAGGAAATATTGCAATTCGCACTTTCCGATTCTCCCAAAAGCTCTAATTGCACTCTCTAATGATGGATTTAAGTTAGAAATTTGAAATTTTGGTGGTGGAATGTGAAAGTCACGAAGTTTCAATTACTTACGCTGTGTTGACCCCTTACCCTAGGGAAGAGGGGGTGGTGGTGGCAAAACGCAACTTTCTTTTTTCATTTTTTTTTTCGAAACTAAATTAAAAATTCCATTTCGGTTGGAAGGTATTGATGAATTATTATAATATCGCGCTTTTCGAACCACCAAAAAGTAATAATTTTGCCCTCTAACTGTGGAAAAATTTTAAAACCGAAAATTTTAATCAAATATTAGAAACGAAGTATTAATGATAGAGATTTGAAAATTCGATAGTAGAATGTGAAACTATTGAACCCAGTAGTCGCCTCAAATGGTTAACAGAATTGTTACGGGTGATGTGACATTGTTTTATTATTATACAACTCCCAGAAAGATCGAAAACTATATTTGGGTTGCTGAAGATGAATCGCATCCCTAAATACTCCTATAGGACTTTTGCTCAAGGAAGAGGATGTTAACTCACTCGAAACCACTAAAAACAATCAGTTAATCCCTTTCATCCAGAGTGAGTGGGAAAATGCAACTTTTTTGTTTTATGAAGTAATTGTGTGTTTTTAGAGATGAATTAAAAATTATTTTTGTGTTGAATAGGTTTTGAAGAAAATTACGATTAGCACTTTCCGGATCTACCAAAAGTTCACCTTTTCCTTTTCCTAATTCTATACAGACCGCAAATTTATCACTGGCTTCCAATGCTCAGATAAAATTTAAAGGATCGCATTTTTGTTTTTGCTTTCTTTGTCGCAGGCATTTATGTAGTTTCAGACATCTTGAAGTGGCTCTGCGCTATTCTGGTGGACATGACGTCAACGGAAACAGGTTTCAATTTATGAACCCTTGTTTTCGAAAATGTTGGCCCATTTGCTCACCCATGATGACCTTAATTTATTGTTAGATCTCTCCCTCCAAGACAGTTCTTCGGCATTCTGACCATCTGTAGTTTATCCTATATAGACTGCTCACCACTAAAGTAGCTACACCATTTTGTTGTTGTGTATTTATGGTTGAGAGGTACATTCGATATATTATCAATGTCCACTTTTATTTTTATGCGCTTCATACTTGACGGTATTATCGAAAAATAAATGGAGACTCTAAAGATTTTGATGGGAAGCACTTCATTTTAGCGGAAAGATTTTCAGACAAATTGATGACCGATTAATTAAAATCAATTCTTTCTTAACTTGACTACCATTATTAAAGTTTTCTAGCTATATTAAACGAGTTTTATTTCTATATTTAAGAGCGTTATAATTATTACATAAATAAAAAAAAATAAATAATAAATACCCCCTCAAGCAGCTGCTTGCCACAAAGGTCTAACAGGAGCCTGTAAGTTTATACGCCAGAGTAGAAGATCTGTGAGGATGGCAGGACCTCAGCAAAAAAAACAACACACACAAAACCATGCCTTTCCCGGGGTTCGAACCCAGGTCCCTTAGATCAGGAGCCAAGCGTGCTAACCACTCGGCCATGGGATGGCTATAATTATTATATGCATGTATATAATTCAGATAGTAAGGATAAAAATAAATAATAGATATAAATGCGCTAGATGTCGGCAGCCGTGGTTTGAAAATTGAACATGAAGAGAACTTAAAATAATTTAATAAGATTTCGGGAGGGTTTTTGCCACATATCGATTGCATCATAGATGAATTGAATTTCTCATTCCCTGGATCGAATTCTTTAATAACACTGTTCTGCAAATAAAAAATTATTTTTTCTAAGTGAGAGTTGTGTGATTCTTAAAGGTTTTTTAGTGCAGACTTCAGATCTGTGCTTAGATGTTTTCTATCTGGGATAGTTTTCGAGTTAGATGTTTTTCTAATTTTATGCCTTGATTTATAATGAATAATAATAAGGCAAAAAAATAGATTTTCGTTACTTCCTTAGCATTAAAATGATTATAGATTCATACAGAAAATTTTACAGAAATAAAATGAATACAGAATAATTAAATAACAAAAGTACCAAATGTAAATCTTTTTTTTATGTTTATCTGTGCTCTCTCTTTTGAGATTCCAACCAAAATCAGCTAACATTCTAGGCATCCACTTCCCTTCATATCGCTTTTCAATTGTCGAATTATCTTTGTGAAACTGCTCACCGTGTTCATCGGAGACGTCACTGCAGCTTTCTGGAAAGTAGTCCAGATGTGCAGGAAGTGCACTTTCAAAGACATGTTACATCCTAAACCCCGATATGCATGTAGCATCTGGTTTACTTTTCTTTATAATCTTTAGACCTATTTTTTTTCCAAGAAAATTGTTTATAACTTTCCTAAAACGTGTCCAAGAAAGTTTCTCTTTCTCTGTTAAAGATTCATCAAATTTCACATCTTTCTTCAATTGTCTTATTTGAAGTCAGGGCCAACAAACACGACGCCCTCTTTGATCTTTACTTCTGAAAGATAGGGGGAATTTTGTTGTTAGGTAGGCAAATCCTCTACCATATTTATCCACTGCCTTGACAAATTGCTTCGTAAGTCCTAGTTTTATATGAAATGGGAGGAAGTATCACGTCCTCATAAGCTATAAGTCTGCTTCTGTAAATTTTTTGCTCCCACTTTCCAATTACGTATTGACCAAGTTTTCTTCAAGCAATGGGATGCTCTGTCACGACCTAAAGCTGTCATCAAACGGGCAATATCATTACAGAAAGTCAATCGGCAATCATGTGAGGAAAATGCAACAAATTTCCGTTCTCCATTTCTATATAAAGTTATACTTGTAGTAGGTTGGAGTAGATTCGATTCTTGCAACCTACAGCCCAGCAGTTCAGGATTTTGTTTACTTAGCCCTAGATCACGAACCAAAACTTTCAGATCTGCCTGCGTTAAAAAATGTGGAGTTCAATCCATGTGGAGTAAAATGTGGAGTTGAATACAAAGAAGTGATCCTCGTAGGAAATCACTTCTTTCTGGAGGTGATTCACGTGTCTCACTCTCTTCACCAGTACTTTCTTCATCTTCTGTTTCCTGACGGAGTTAGTGGAATGCAGTTTTAAAATGTGGTACTTGTCGTATTGCAGAAGGTAAGTTAGGATAATCGATATCTCTCTTCGATTTTCTGCTGGTAAAAACCTGAATACTAGTCATACAGAAGTAGCAATCTATGGAATGTCGTTTGGCTCCGTCCATATCACGGGTATAGCAAATTACAGCGCAAACTTTACCCTTCCACCAATTTATTAATTTCACATAGCAAGTTGCACAACATATGTGAGTGGCCCACTGCTTATCCTGATTTATTTTACATCCAAAATAATGTTTATATTCTCTCCTTATTATAGGTGATATTTTTTTCTTGTGTCTTGGAAGGTGACCTCTCTGCAAATATAACAGAAGTTGTATACCTTATTTTGACATTTTCGGCAGAGCATTTTCTAGAATACAACAAAAAAAAGAATAGAATTATTCACAAACCTGTCATGTTAATTATACAAATATTGTCATAAAATATCTTTACATACCCTAGAATATAGTTTGAAAAAAAACTGATGTTGATTCCACAAATATTTTGGAACTATCGTCTATACGTTTTTAAAATAAACTTTACAGAGGCAGACTAGTAGTTAACTAGAGCAGTGGTTTGGTTCTCAACCTTTTATGCTTCACGTATAAACTGGAAAAGTATATGTAACTGGTGTACCCCTTGTAAAGATAGATAAAACTATAGTTATAGTATAATAATGGCTATTTTAACATTGTTACTAGATCTAGCGCCCTAGCGTGAATTTTGAGCGTGAATTTATTTGAGTTGAATTTATTTATTTGAGCGTGAATTACTAGCGTGAATTTTGAGCTCTTACGGCGTACCCCCAAAATTTTACCTCGTGCCCCACGTTGAGAACCCCTAATATAAACTATGAATAGAATAACATTGTTGCCAACATGTGAGTATAAACTATTGCAAACAAGTCAGTGTTGCCAACTTTTTTGATGTAACATTTCCTGATTTTTCATTCCCAAGTAATATGTATGAAATTGATGTGTTATATCTCCATAAGTCTGAAACTATCCGTGATAGGCCAATTCTGATCCCAGATTTCAATTTCCCACACCAAAATACTTTAGGGACACATCAGTTAACCAAAGAATATTTTTCCCTTGTAGAATAGTATAATCAACAAGAAATTTTATTAGCAGTGCTTTAACACCTGCTTTTCATCCTGGTACAGTAAAGTCTCAGTTATCCCGCCCTGTGGGTTGGGGGATGTCGGTTAAGTGTCGTTACTCTTAGACATCTAATACATAAAGAAGAAATTTTTTTTATTTGTGTGTTTGTTTGTTTCTCTGCATTATTCTTATGTACTCAGCCTCCAGAAGATCTATAGGCACCAAACTTTACACGAACGTTAATTTCATCTAGTGGGAAGAATATAGGCTTTGTGGAACCCCCTAGGATCAACCAAAATTGGTGTGGGCGAGTTTGAATTTCTCGAAATCCTCATAGACTTAGGATTAGCGGTTAAACATCGATCTCTCACTCATAGACTTAGCATTAAAAATTATTAAAAATCGCGTGGGGAGTGCCGTCTACGATATATTTTAGAGAGTTTCAGACCTCTCATGGAATAGGGGGATAAAATCTTTATGGGGGGGACGAAACGATTGTATTCAGTTTTAGGCAAAATGAAAGCTTGCGACGGGAGGGAGAGAGAAGTGCCATCTGATTTAGAGAGTTTCAGACCTATCCTACAATGGGTGGATAAATTTTTTATCATGGGGGTAGTGGGGGGCGAAACTACAGTAATGAGTTTTATGTCAATTGAAACTTGCGAAGTGGAAATGTCCTCTCCTATATACTTAATAGACTTTCACACCTCCCCTAAAAGATGTGACTTCTTTTTTCGAAGTTTGAAAAGTTTTTCCACGGTGGCAGAGTTGCGGGAAGGGGACGAAACGTTCGTAATGAGTTTTATGCCAATTAAATTTTGCTATGTCGTAAAGTATGTAGTAGATGGGAATGCCATCTAATATATACTTTAGAGAGTTTCACTCCTGAGCAACTCAGGGTAAATCTGCTAGTGCCCTATAAAATATTGAAACTATTGTAGTTTATAACTAAATAACCACTGTTAACTATTTTTCATGACTTTTTAAAAACTACAGTGCATAGAATCAGTAGAATTCTGAGCATACACAAATATATTCAATAAAAATTAGGCAAAACATAATGTATGCACTGTACTTACCTCACATGGAGATCTTCGGAGTTTGGGTTCCTTAGTTATTGTTACCTGTCTTTGAAATTAAACTCTACTAAAGGACTGTACAATTAGGTTAAATGTTAGCGCTAAAGCTTGAAAAAACTGTTTATTGGGCGTATTCTGAATATCCTAATATCTTATCAGGCACATCAACAGAAAATGAAGAATTTTCATGAAATTTAAATGACGTTGATGCTATAGGATGGGTGAAAACACTGAGTCCCAACATGGAACGGATTTTAGAAACTCGAACGATTTTGCGAATGTGAATCAGTGAAGAAAATTGCTGGATAATTTAAATTTCCATCCAAAGGAAAGAATTTTTCAAACACGAATTTAATATAGACAATGAGAAATCATATATAAAGGTGGACATCGTGAAATATCTGTTTCAAGTGAAAACTTATTTTTGAGTATCTTTTGAAATCTTTAGTGGAAAACTTGCTGAAAATGAAAATATTTCACATAAAATTCATTCGTATGAAAAATACACACAATAATAGTGAGTTGTGTTAATTAACGTTCGTTATTCAAGCTTTATGTTGTACTATTGGATATTAAGGTTATTATTATACATGTACACAATCATGTATAGAATATGTTCTAAATAAAAAAGATTCTGTTACTATTTAACATAATAATTTAATTAAAAGTTCAATCCTTCAGTTTGAATTTTCATCTTTTTCTTTAAAAATGGTTTTCAGACCCTGGTTTTCAGACCCTGACAATGTACGAATCCACATCAACCGTGGAAAAGCAATAAAAGAGATATTAATTTCACTCTGATTATTTATATAGCGCATCATTTATGTGTTGGGCTGGATTGTTTTACCTCTGAGCGACACTTTGTTTCCACACAATGGACAAAATGGCCAAGTCACAAGGACCTCGAGGGCTCAGAGAAAGTTGGAGGAAGGGGACACACTGAACAGCTGTTAGCAGACAGACGGTCGCCTGTCATTAATGATTGGGAGGAAAAAAAAAACATTTACTTTGCATGTACAGTCGCTCAAATAAATATCCATCACTATGGTTGATTACAGAATTAAAAAAAAATATCTGTCAACAATATTTTTAGAAATCAGTGATCTGACAACCTTCGTGTACAGTACATGAAGGATGCCAGATCACTAATTTCTAAAAAAATCATTGACAAATATTTTTTTTCTGAATTCTGTAATCAACCATAGTGTTCGGATTGTTTTTGAGCGACTGTACAAAATCGTTTTTTCGACATCCATCGTGTTTTCTAACGACCACAGGATATGGCTCTCCCGGACAAAAGCCACTGCTCAAAGTCTCATCAAATGGACGGCGGCCTTTCCAAGCCCATCGTTGTCCTCTACTGATCGAGGCAGGGCATAGAGTTTTGTGCAGATAAATCTCAAAGGAAACCGAACCAGAGAACAACAGATTACACTGGGCAACAAATTTTAATTAAAGTCATGCCTTTGAGATAAAAGTAACCATTTCTTAAATATGTAAATGGTAGCATGGTAGCTAGGCATAAACTGGAAGGAGAGTTGTATGCCAATCCCCAGTGATGATGAACAGAACCGGTCAGGTCTAGCGCCTAATATCTGACCCGCCTTCTCGGGTGCAGGCCGTTAGTACCTTTCAAAAGATATATTCTCTTTTGGAAGGGAATAGAAGGGGAAGGCTGCCAGTTCAGTATGGCCTACTGATCTAGTCATCTATGGCCACTTTTCCTTTTTTTCAACCCTGCTGAGGAGTGGTCAACTTCACAGGGTCCTGGTGCTGACCATTTATACCTACTAGACTGTACTGGGTTATGGATTTGAACTTGATTATGGATCCTGGAGTTGCTGCCATGGTGGGTTTCTGTTGAGGAAGAATCTGCCGATATGTTTTCTGTTTGCTTCTGGGTTGCCAGCCCTAAATTAACAGAGGCATATGATTGATACCTTATATCAGCTGGTAGATAATCCTGATCAGAGGCCATCACAGATACATGAACCTCACTTAGCTAGTTGGGCATCGTCAATCCTAAACTGGAGTAATGTGTCTCAGGCCGGCCATATGGCTCTTTAAAAAGTCCACTTGAAAAGGTGGTGCCTGAAGTTCCTACCAGCATCGGTGACTTCAGCCTTTAGCTGAGGAGGAACAGGTCTTTGCCCCATACCCGCGATCATAGGGCTATTTGATATTGTTGGCCCTACCTATCTCAATAAACCTAGTTTCTTTAAAAAGCCTACTAATCATTTTCTCTCTGCAGGAAGGTGGAACGTGAGGACATTACATTGAGATTATTCTCTTGATGTCCTCTCGCAGGAATTCCATCGCTATAACCTAGATATTCTATGCTTGCAAAAGACCAGATGGACAGGTAAGGATAAGATACTTAAAAATAACTTTAAATTTCTCTTTTCAGGCAGGGAGGATAGAAAGCATCTCCAAAGTGTAGGTTTGCTTCTCAGCAGACACACCATTGATGCTCTTCTAGGTTATGACTGCATTAATAAAAGATTTCTTACAGCAAAATTTAAAACAAAAAATAAAAACTTGAATGTAATCTGTTGTTGTGCCCCCACAGAGGATTCTGATGAGAACGAGAATGATGCGTTTTACAGCCAACTTCAGGATATTTTGAATTTTGTGAGGAAAGAAGATATTTCTCTTGTACTTGATGACTTCAATTCTAAAGTAGGTACTGACTCTGACCTTTGGGATTTCAATACTTCAGGATATTTTGAATTTTGTGAAGAAAGAAGATATTTATTTTGTGCTTGATGAGTTCAATACTAAAGTAGGTACTGACTCTGACCTTTGGGCAAGCGTTTTAGGTCCCTTTGGCATTGGTAGTTCCAATGGCAATGGGGAACGTCTCCTACAGGTGAGTAAACTTAATGGTTTACGAATAACTAACACATACTACAAAAATTAGGACATTTATAAATATACATGGGTTTCACCTGATAATAACGAAACATGGACCCTTTGTAAGTAGGATAACAAGAAACTTGATGCCTTTGATTCTAGATGCTTACGCAGTATCTTGGGCATTAAGTGGTTTGACCTTGTAAGTAATGATGAAGTTAGAAGAAGGAGTCATCAACTTCCTCTAAGCAGCATATTGTGCAGAGAGAAACTGCGTTGGTTTGGCCATGTTGCACGTGTGCATAGATGCAGATTGGCAAAGAGGATTATGAATAATGTACCTAAGGGTATCAGAAAAAGGGTGAGACCTAGGATGCGATGGGCAGACAATGTCAAACAGGACCTTGCTAGAATTGACCTAGAGTGGCCAAATGCAGCAGCTGTAGCTCAGAAGAGACACGTCTGGAGAGGAAAATTACACAATCTGGTTGAACCTCTGTAGCCCATGGCTGCATGAGGATTTTTTATGTATTATGTATGTATGTATGCATGTATGTATGTATGTATGTATGTCTTAAAGATTTCAATGCAAAATTGGTTGCAATTTCTTAAAAATCAGCAATAATTTCATATATTTTTTTTTAATTATATATTTTTAATAACTTAAAAGAATATCCTATATCCTATGCTGATGATACTACTATAGTAAAATTTTGAAGAATTGAAATCGAATATATCTCGTGATTTAAAAAAAAATCAGTTATGGTTTCATCAAAATCATCTTACATTAAATATCAAAAAATCGTATTCAATGTATTTCAGTCTCACTAACAAGAGTTATTTCAAAGATAAAAATCATATATCATAGATATACTTGTGATAATAATATTGTATGTACTTGTGCAGAAATTAACCAAATTAAAACATACAAATATTTGTGGATTACTATTGATAATAATTTGAAGTGGAATAGTCACACAAATATAATTGCAAAACGTTTAAGATATTTCCTGATTAGAATATATCATCTAAAGAAACTTGTAGGTACTTCCTTTCTAATAACTCTTTATTATTCATAGATTCAATCTACTTTACAATACTGTTTAATTAGTTGGGGAGGAACATATTTTAATTGCTTAAATAAATTAATAACATTACAAAACAGAATTCTGAAGATTATTATGAATAACAATATTACGAATTTGAAAAACATGATTATGGAAAATAAAATTTTGAATTTAAGACAATTATATATTTATAAAAATCTTTACCTTTGTGTTTAAAAAAAACCCAGATTTCTTAAAATTACAACATACAAAAATAAATCTTAGAAATAGAGAACTTTATTATGTACCTTTTTCAAGAAAAGAAATTATCCATAAATATTTCGTGATTCTAGCTCCACAAAGTTTTGATAAATTACCGAAAAATATAAGGGAAGAAGAAAAGAAAATGAAAATATTTTTAAAATAAAAATTAGCCAAAGATTATTGCACATAAACAATTTTGAGTCTTCATTTCATTGTTAAGTGACTTACCTCATTTCATGTCATTAATGAATAAATTTAAAATTATTAATTTTTCCACTCTTAAACCTTTAAAACTGTATTATAAAAATGCATATCGTTATAAACTAATAATTTAATTTGACAATCTGTAAGAGCATAATGCTCATTGGTTGTTCTTATATGGCTTCTATTTTATTGCATTTCATTTCACAATAAATATTTTACATTACATGGGTTTATTTATATCAGTTGTATATTTGGTTCAATTGTTCATACACAATTGTGGATTTTATTTTAACTCATTGTTTTGTATAAGCATTATTTATTTATTATTAAGTGTGTTATATTTTATATATAGTCAATAAACATTTATTATTATATATTGTTATATAATAGAGTAATACGTACATATGACATGTTTCGGTAAAACTCCGCTTCTACTTCCGACGTCGTTTTGCTCGTCGCTTGTACAGCTGCTCAGAATCATCTCTGGCGAACGTCCAACAGTAGTCAGCCAACATTGAAGTGGACCAGTTTCCCTGGTATCGTTTCTCTATCGTTGCAATGTCCTGGTGAAAACGTTCACCGTGTTCATCACTGACCATTCCGCAGTTGTCGGGAAAGAAATCTCAGTGGGAATGAAGAAAGTGAATCTTTAAGAACATATTGCAGCCAAGTTTGTGATAAGTAGTGTGCTAATAGGGGTTCTAACTCAGAAGTGGGTCAATGCTAATCCTATGGGACCTGCCTCCCTATGTTCTAAGGTGGAGGAGGGTCAATGTTAATCCTATGGGACCCGCCTCCCTGTGTTCTAAAGTGGAGGAGGTTTTTCTTTTTTTTTTGTCACCCATACAAGTCACCCATACATATTTCCCCTCTATATTCTCATAATTTCAAATAATTTGTTTTAAATCAGATATTTTACTTTTTTACCGCTTTTTTAATTACTAAATTTTGTTTAATTTCTAGCAAATAGCATTTTTTTATTCATTTTCTGCAGGACAGTTTTTAAGTCAGTTTCTGCAGGATGGTTTTTCTAACATAAATACCCCGCCCATCAGTCAGAATCCACATTCTTTTGTCAGATGTTGATAGTGATAGTTCTCTGCTGCTGCGTGTCTGTGATTTTTTCCTACAGTATAAAATATCTATATTAATTCTGCAAGCCTCAGTCCATACAATGTATCCATGCAATACAAGTGAGAAGGTTTTCCATCAACAGACCCATCTAGTTCGTCATAAAAAAATCTTATGATGCAAAGAACCTGTTAAAGTGTTTTCAATGCGAAGCTGCATTCTTAAGGAAAGATGACAAACAAAGCCATGAGTTATCCCACACCTCCAGGAAAACCTACAAATATGAAGAATGTGTTATGGAGTTTGGAAAAAAAGGTAATCTTTTGCGGCATCAAAGAAAGCCACACAATAATAAATGAAAAGTTCGGAAAATAAAAAAAATTCCCCAGAAGAAGCAAAAACCGGACCTTGAAGACCACGGTCAGTTTACAGAAGAAATGGAAAGGACCTTGTCAACACATAAGCTGATGGCGACTGAAGAAATATCTGTTGATCTCACCATTTTCTTCGAGACTCACGGAAGTCACTCCTAACTCTTTTAAAAGAAAAATTGATCTAGAAATGTAGCCTTAAATGGCACTTTGCCGTGCAAGTGCGCTTCAGGCGAAAAGTTTCCCCTTCTATCTTCGAATGCTGTACCCCATCTTTCCGAAGTAACTGGATTACATCTTCCCTAAACAACAGGTTCATCCTACATGACCCCTAAACAGAGAAATGGAAAATTCATTTGAAAAATTTGAAGGAGTACATAATGGATGGGCACTGAATGTCGTACTCCACGGTGAAATGAACATTGGAAAATATATCCCTCTTACATGGTCTAGTTATGTCCCTACTCAAAGAGAATTGCTATTAAAGAGTGCTATTGTTAATGTATGTAATTCTGACCAAAAATGTTTTGTCTGATCTGTTTTAGCCTCTTTGTATCCCGCTATAGGAAACAACGAGCGCTTTAGCAACTACAGGTGAGTTGGGTTGTTTTACCCTTGAGTGGCACTTTTTTGCACACTATGAGCAAAATGGCTAGGTCACAAGGACCCCGAAAGCTCAGAGAAGGTTGGGGGAGGAGACCAACTGGAACAGATGTTAGGAGACAGATGGTAGCCTCCCGTCAAGGCCGTCCAGTGTGTTCTTTAACTTGCACGGGTCCGTCCAGTGTGTTCTTAATTCTCCCGCACACGAGCCCACGGCTTAACGTCCCATCCGACGGACGGCGGCCAAGTCCATCGGTGTCCCGTACTGAATATGGGCAGGGCGGGAAGTTTTTCTGAGTTAAATCTCAACGCTGACCCAGTTGGGACTCGCATCTGGGAAATGCAGATTACGAGCCTGGAGCGGTACCGACTGAGACACCCCAGCAACTACAGGCATTTAGAAGAAAAATTTAACACATCTGCTCTAATTTTCCCTATAACAATAAATCAAATATCAAAATTAGAAAAAATGAATAACATCTCTGTCAATGTTTTTGGATACGAGAAAGAGATTGAGAGATTCTACGATGTTTCAGGGCAAGCTTTAGGTTCGAAAAAAGAAGACAATCATTTGCATTTAGCTAAAGAAAAGTAAGTTAAATGTTTAAGTGATGTGAAAGCTGCCAAAACGTTATCCAATAAACAATAAATTCACTACAGGCTACTAAAACGTTTTGATGTTCTCAATATATAGGGTGAGGAGAAACTGATAGCACCAGTTTCCACCGATGTTGAAGAAATATATTATCATGTCTGCTACGAAGATTTGTTTGGTATAAGTCATGAAACACATCTTGCAGTTGGTCATAGAAGCAAAACAAGAATGCTGAAAGAATTGAACCGAAAGCACAAAAATATAACCATTGAATCGATTAGGGCATACAAAGTCAAAATATTCAATATACTTAGGACTGTGTGAGTCTTTTCAAAAGAAGCAAAAATGTGTTAAAAATGTTGTTGTTGTGAAGACTATACTACACACTGAAATGAACTCTCGTTGTCAAATTGATCTCATTAATATACGGAGCAATCAAGATGGGACATACAATTTCATGGTGGTTTACCAAAATCATCTGACAAAATTTTTTCTTCTTCGATCACTAGGGATAAAAAAAGCAAAAGGAGCCAGCATACCATCTCTTCGACGTTTTCACCACTTTCGATTCTCCTAATATTCTCCTTTCTGACAACGGACGAGAATTTTGAAATAGGATAATTGAACAGTAGTATTCTATGTAGAAAAATCGTTCTCATGAAACCACGCCTTAGTCCATAGAACGTGCTAATCAAGACATGGCAAATATGATAGCAATTTAGATTAAAACTAATCAGAAAAAAAATTTCTCAAGATCTAAGATTTGTAAAAGCAATGAAAAACAGAGCATACCGTGAAGAATATAGCGTTCATTTTATGAAGTAATGTTCGGTTGTCCAATGAAAATGAGGCTGGCTACTTTCATGATTCCTCAGGAATTGATTAAAAAATTACATACTGCAAAATATTTAGAAGATGGTTTTCCACGAAGCAGCACTGCTGAACATGATGATGTTAAAGAGAATGAAAATGCAAGTCGACCGATGTTAATTTAATTGAGGAAGGTAAGAGTTCTAACATAGTTCTAATGGGTGATTCAAAATAAATCTACGGTTGTCCATCAACATCTGAGAGGAAGCAAGTTCTGCAAAAATTCAGAAAGAATGCTAGAAATTGGCTGAAGCAACAAGTCAAAATAATTAAAAGAATGTCGTCTGAAAAATTATCTAAGCTGAAATCGGTCAGAGTTTGAAGATAAAAATACCCGACCTTCATAGAACAGAAATTGATCCTAAATGTCAAGAGGAAGAATTATATTTGCTTGGTAAAGCGTTTGGAACTCTGAGACAGCATTTTGCAAGAAACCAGTTTACATTGGGCGAAGAAAAATTCCTTCAAACTGAAAATAGGAAGAAAAGATGTAAGTATTCGAGAAGTTGCTTAAAAACTTATCTCTGACTGCAGGCCTTGGATTCAAAAATCGCAGTTGTTTCAAAAAGTGTTTATCAAAATGTGCTTGTGCAAATCCTCTGGTGTGTTATGTAATTATTCCAAATGTCATACACCGAAGAGCCAAAACATTATGGCCACCTGCATAACATGATGTTGGTTCTCCACGTGCCACCAAAACAGCTCCTACCCAGCGAGGAATGGACGCTACAAGATTTCTAAAAATGTCTTGTGGTATCTGATATCAACACATTACCAGCAGAGCTTTAACTCTTGTAAGTTACATAATTGAGCAGCCGCATATCGGATATGCTGTTCCAACACAAACCACAGATGCGCCATTGGATTATTGTCTGGGGAATTTGGTTTCAAGGTCACTACCTGGAAGTGTTCTTCATGTTCCGTGAACCATTCTCGAACAATCCGGGCTGTGTGGCATGACGCACTACCTTGCTGAGAGAAGGTACTACAAGAGGGATATACCGTTGCCATGAAAGCATGTATCTGGTCTGCAATGATGCTTGGGTAGACGTCATAGTTTGCTGGGCTGGGTTGATTGCTGGGAGTATCTCTGAGCGGCACTTTTTTGCACACCATGGACTAAATGGCCAGGTCACATGAACCCCGAATGCTCAGAGAAGGATGGGGGAGGGGACCCACTGGAACAGTGTTGGGAGACAGATAAGTAGCCTCCCGTCAAGGCCATCCAGTGTGTTCTTTAACGTGCACAGGATATGGTTCTTCCGCACACGGGTCCACGGCTTAACGTCCCATCCGACGGACGGCGCGCCTTTCCAAGCTCATAGGTGTCCCCTACTGACCGTGGGCAGGGCGGGGAGTTTTGTGGAGATAAGTCTCAACGCTCACCCCAGCTGGGACTCGCAGACTACGAGCCTGGCGCGATACTGACTGAGTCAGCCCCACATAGTTTGCTGCACATGAATGACTGGACCAAGGGTTTCGAAGCAGAACATTGCCCTAAGCATTGCACTTGCTCCACCGGCTTGTTTCCGTCCCACGTGCATCCTGGAGCTAACACTTACCTAGGTAAACGACTCACACGTACCCGACCGTCCACATGGTACAACAGGAAACGAGATTCATCAACAAAATTACTTTCTTCCAATAATTCAAGTTACAGTTTTGATGCTCGCATGCAATTTTAGGGGCTTTTGATGGTGAACCGAGATTAGCATGGGCACTCAGAGCGACCTGCGGCTACGCAGCCCCATTTATAGCAGGGTTCGATGTACTGTGTGTTGTGACACATTACTTCCGTCACCAGCATTCAAATTACGGGGGAGTTGCGCCACAGTATCCATTCTGTTGGCTCGTACCATAACGGAGAGCCTTCGCTCACCTCCAGCATCGATGAGCTGTGGTCGGCCCATACCTTGCCGGCGGTTCGAGGTTTTTCTCTCCTTGGACCAATTTTTGAAGTTACTAACCACGGATGACCGTGAGCACCTCACAAGCCTTGCCGTCTCGGAAATGCTGTCGCATAACGTTTTGGCTTACCTTGTTTCAACAAGTAAGTCTGAAACAGATTTCAAAAAATAGATATTTAGAAGAGTGAAATTTCAAAAATTAATTTATTTATAAAATTTTTTAAAATATTTTTTGCAAAGTTTTTATTTTTTTTTGAATTACATTAAAATTTTTGTTTAAACATACAACTTAGATAATAAATGTATGTTTAGGAAATCGTAATTTATAAAGCCTGAAATAAAAATATGAATTCAATTGCAAGAGTGAGTTACTAAATTACCCTTAATTGATTAATAATTTATACCCTTCTCTATATTTTGCCTTTAGTTTTGTACTCTCTGGATTTTAAACTCTTTCTTAATAGTAAAAAAGCATTTTCTCACTTTTACCTGCTTCTCGTGAAATATTACGTTCACCATAAGTGAACGGTGAAACCCCGAAATAAGGCGCGAAGAGTTGATTTTTCGGGCATTTACCAACATTGTTTGGTAAATCCTAGGTTCAACGCTTACAACCTAGGTTTTACCAAAATTCGGTCTTTTATGGTAACATATATACCAAATCATTTGATCCAAGTTATCTTAAATCAACAAAACTAGTACCAATAGTCTTTATCTCTATTTTCAATATCAGCCTTAATATTGAACTCCGTGTGCGGGAGAGCCATGTCCTGTGCACGTTAAAGAACACGCTAGGTGACCTTGATGGGAGTCTATCATCGGTCTCATAACAGCCATCCAGTAGGTCAGCTCCCCCAAAACTTATCTGAGCTCTCGGGGTCCTTGTGACCTGACCATTTAGCCCATTGTATGCAAACAAGTGCCGCTCAGAGGTGAAAGGATCCAACCTTAATATCGCAATTAATATTCATTCAAGATTTTTGAACTTTAAACTGAGAAAACTTTCCATCCTAGTAAATATCGATTTTAGTTAACGTTTTTTTTATTAAATCTGATCTTTCAGGAAGCTGAAGTCTTAAGTGACGTTTCCATCATGCTGAGCTTCACCACTTTCGCTAATTAGTTGATACAATGGCAGCTTGTTTCTGCTTTTTTAATGCAAGTGCGATTGTTTTCATCAAAGATTCTGTTATACTTAATTCCAGCTTTTAGCCACTAATGTATGTTTCTAAAAAACATGTTTTCTTCGTATTAAAAGGATGAAACCAGCGAAGAAAACGATGTTGGAACGCTCTTGCGCTCTTATAAGGATCACAGTTTGATCTTCGGTTAATTATATTTTTTTATTGGAAACAAAGACGTCATTTTAACTTGCCCATAATTAGTTCTACTTTTATTTATTATCTTTGAAATAATAATAAGGGTTGATCTAAGAGCTGGACGTAATTTTTGATATTTCTTTCTTTTTTTACCAAGATATTCTCTTGAGATATGATGAAAATTAATTCATTATTTTGCTCTAATCAAACAGTCATTTCTCTAGAGATTTCAATTAATTCTCTCAACACGTTAACTTCTGTTATAGATGCACAAACAAATAGAATTTCATTGATTAACTTCTTCATTTTTAATGCTTCTTTTTGATCCATTCTTTGAGGTACGGCCGTCAAATGGTTCGATGTATTCACCACACCAGCTTTATTCAGTAAACGGTAAGCAGAAACTCTAACACGGCATTGAAAGTACAGATAACCCCGTTTAACGCCGGATTCATTTTCCTGGAAGACTCGCGTTAAAATGGCGTATTTTTTAATTTGCTTGCTTTTTGTATAGATCATATTGATCTTGTTGATATTGTTTTCTCTATGTTATGATGGATGTTTCATTTTATCAAAAATAATTATTATTCACAGTTTTTATTAAAAACTTAAATAACAACAAAAATGTGTATATACACACGATTAGTTAATTACAATTTATTTTGTCATAAGGACAGAATCTAGAATAGTTTGCTCTGCTTGTATTCGTTTTATGCGTAATATCTGTTTGTAACATTCGATTAACAGGTCACAATTTCGTATTACGGCTTCCACTCTTGAAACTATGCGTTTATTGTACGATGAAAGGGCTCCTTCTAAAATTTTAATTATCAACTTCTATCTGTCACGAATTTTTGTTCTTGATAAACAGCGTTGAATTTTTAAATTCTGAGTTAGATTGTTGGGTTGTTTTACTATTGAGAGGCACTTTTTTTGCGCACAATGTGCTAAAGAGTCTCAGAGAAGGTTGGGGGAAGGGATCCACTGGACAGCTATTGAGAGACAGATGGCAGCCTCCTGTCAAGGCCATCCAGCGTGTTCTTTAACGTTCACAGTGTATGGCTCTCTCACAATTCCACGGCTTAAAATCCCATCCGACGGCGGTAGCATTTCCAAGCCCATCGGTGTCCCCTACTGACCGGGCAGGGCGGGGAGTTTTGAAGAGATAAATCTCAATGCTGCCCAGCTGTGACTCGAACTGGGAAATGCAGATTACGAACCTGGTGCGCGACGTACTGGGCCCCCCTATCCTCTAAATTCTGAAGTCCATCGTTAGTGGCTCAGTGTGGGAGTTTAATGACTCCGTCACACCATCGATATTTCTGGAGCGTTAGCACATACATCGATATTTATGGAACGCCATCGAATCCTGCTCCAGTTGTTATTTAGTGGCTACTTATTTTCTGATGAGATCAGAAATATGATTAAACTAAGAGATAAAATATATCAATTGCACTAAAAATATCCATATAACCTTCTTCACGAGACAAATATTAAAACAATTAGAAATAAACTAAATGTGTCAATTGTAAATGCTAAATATAATTACTATAGAAAAGAATTTCTTAATTGTCATAAAGATAGCAAGAAGCAATGGAAGTTTGTGAATAATTTAATTGATAATAGCAAAAAATGTACAGTTCTTCCAAATTCTTTGGACAAGTTAAACAATGATGTGGAGATCAAAGCATTAGTAAATGACTTTAATTTGTACTTTATTAATATTACCTTAAACGTCAGGAAAGTTCAGTCTAAAAGTCTAAATGGAAATATTTATCACACTACTCGAAATGATAATAAAATGTTTTTATTTCCAACAACTGAAGATGAGATATTAAATATAATTCTGAAATTTCAAGATAACAAAATTGTGGGAAATGATGGGGTATCTACAATCATTTTAAAAACGTGTAAGGATTATATTGTCAAACCCCTAGCCCATATTTATAATTTATTTGTTGAAAAGGGAATTTTTCCTGATGAATTGAAAAAAAGCAGTTGTAGTACCTATATATAAAAAAGGAAATAAAAATATATTTATTCTAATTATAGGCCAATATCAGTTATCTCAATTTTTGAGAACATTGTAGAAAAACTGGTCAAAAAACGACTAACCGACTTTCTTATAAAGTAAAAATTTTTATCACCAAATCAGTTTGGATAATTTTATGGTTTTGCTTTTGAAATTTCGGTTTTCCAGACTCAGTTGGGAAAACTCTCCGACATAGTGCACGGACCTTTCTAAGAAGAATTTCCCAGTGATTTCGAAAGGCCCCCAGTGATTTCCGGAATAATAGTTTATGTTGAAGAAGAAGAAGATTTAGGAAAGTCTTGAGTGCCGAGGATGCCTTACTCAACTTTACTAAAATCATGTTTAAAAATATTGACAAAAATAAACAAACTCTTACTGTGTTTCTGGATATTTAAAAAAAACATTTGACACTGTGTCACATGGGATCTTACTCTGTAAACTAGAACAAATTGGAATCAGAGGCACTGTTCTACAATGGTTCAGAAGTTATTTATATAACAGAACAAAAGTTGTAAAAATACATGGTACTATTAGTTCTGAAATGACTATTACATATGGCGTGCCTCAAGGGTCAGTTTTAGGTCCAGTGCTTTTACTTATTTTTATTAATGATTTTTGTTCCTTGATTATAAATGGAAAGATCAATACATTTGCAAATGACACTGTAGTGACATTCTGTGCTGATAACCTTGATGATCTGGTTAGAATTACTAATAATGAAATTATCTGTTATTGGGGATTGGTTCAAATTGAATGAGTTAACTATCAATATTTCAAAGAAAAAATATGTTACATTGTTTAAAAAACAAAGAGAATAGTTCTCTTAATATTAAAATTCATGATAGTTGTTCTAAAATCATTGACTGTAAATGTAATCCAATAGAAAATGTCAAAGGAATTTATTATCTTAGACTGAAAATTGATAGAATTTTAAGCTGGAAACCTTACATAAATAAACAGATCACAAAAGTTAGATCAGTGTTTCACAGGTACTATTTAAGAAAAATTGCGAATACTGATATGCTAAGGGTATTTTATATTTCTTGGATCCAGTCTGCCTTGAGTTAGGGAATATTATGCTGTGGTGGAACATATAAAACTGCACTTAAACCTATGTTTAGGTTCCAAAACAAAATAATATAGAGTACCACCATTCCACAAAAAATAATTTAAATATATAAGATAAATACTGTGAATTTAATATATTTCCTTTAAGACACCTTTATACCTACAAGCTAACGCTTCATCTTTATAAACGTAATTCTGATTTTCAAATGAAAACTTATAAATATTGTTTGGAAAGTGAAGAAATGACATACGCTGTTCCTAAGGTAAAAAAAGAAATACTTCACAAACACTATACATACCTTGCACCTAAGTTTTTTAATTCCTTACCACCTAATCTCAGAAATTGCATTTGTGAATATTCCACATATAAAGAAAAAATGAAACAGTTCCTCCAAACTATAACTGATAGGGAGCCTTACTTTCATATTTTAAGCCAGCTCCTTGAAGTTTCACTTTTCTGCCTACAGGAGCACAAAAATTATCTGTATAGAAAAATGAAATTACTTATATATATATTTGCCATTGTTGTTCGAGAAAAGGATTCGTATTCTTTTATGTTATTGCACACTCAACTATCATTGAAGATGTTTAAGATTGTACACATGTATTATATGTTGTCACTACTTTATTTATGTGTTAATTATTACAATAACCTGGATGAGCATATGCTCTTGTAATAACGTACATTTATATCAAAAATAAAACTAAAAAGTTGTACTGTGAAACTTTTGAATGCAGTCGCTCCCAAACAGCTTTCAAAGAAGACGAAGAGACTTCTTAAAAGATTGCTTTCATTACGTTGAATTTTTTATATGAATCCCGCATCCGCTGGTTAGCTTGACCATTTCTTTCTGAAATTCCGACTTTTATCAGTTTTCGTTCGACTGAAATGTATTAATTTGGTCAGCATTCAGTCACTATCAATCTTATGTAGCTTATGTAATCTATCAATCTTAAGTATCATGATGACAATGAGTGTAGAAGAAAAAAAATCTATGGAGTCCTGTGGGATCCAAACACACGTCCTTCTGATGATATGTCCACTGAGCTACTGGCCACTGATCAATATTGTCCCTATTGTTGATGCTAAGCTACACACCATAGGGTTAGTCGATGTCTTTGAGTGCATTTTCAAAGTTTAAGCTTCAAAGCCATTCCAGACATGTACACACGAGCAAAGCGCGTATGAGTGACATTTTTCTTTTAAACAAATCTCAATCTCATTAAATAAAGCTGAAAAAAATTGGTTTTCTCGTGAGTGGGATTCGAACCGACGTCTCCTGGAAACATGCCATTTATGCTAGCACTTATTATTTCATGAGTTCCAAGTCTACTGGACACCTTCTGTGATTCTTTACCACTAAATCTTAATCTGCTCTACTTTTGGTATGATCACTAATACCTTGTAGTTACACAAATTTATGCAGCACAACATTGATTTTATCATTATTAGGCTGTTTAAGTATCATATGACAATGACTGTAAAGGTAAAATTGTCTTGAACCGGTAGGGATCTGAACCCACGATTTGAATAACTACAAGGTACCTGATATGAAGCAGATTGAGATTTACTAAAAAAATTCAAGATTCGCTTTATGGTCATGTGACACTCTTGGAACGGCTCTGAAGGATGAGTTCTCTAAATACGCTTAAAAGACAGTTACTAACTCTATATTGTATAGTTTAACATCAGCAGTAGAAGAGACATTGATCAGATGTCGGTAGCTCAGTGGTCAAAGCTGAGGCTTGACAAGTAGGTAGCTCAGTGGTCAAAGCTGAAGCTTGAAAGGTTATGAAAAGGTCGTGGGTTCGGATCCCATCGGCTTAAGACTGTATTTTACCTCTATACCCATTATCAGCATGATACTTAGCCTGATAGTAATAAAATGCTTAGTAAATCAATGCTGTGGAATGTACAGCACAGAGTATCCATAGAAATTTGGCAATTAATAATTTGTCACTACTTTTTAACGTATTGTTTTGAATTTTCAAACGGACAGGCACTGAGCGTGAGTTAAAAGTAATTAAAACATGTCAATAATGATTATAATGCAATGTAATTTATTATAGAAGTAAGGAGAAACTCATCTGTAAACAAATCAAGCACACCGGCAAGAAATTCCACAATAATAACACAAACAAGTCTACATTAGAATCTATTAAATTCCTAAATAACTAATTATCTATACTTAATGCTGATTCTCTTCACAGGTTATCACAAACAAAAGACTACAATATTCCTCTTACGGAGAAGTTAAGATTAGCTCTGTCTATTCCACCAAACCACTACCTTGTCCGTCATGTGTCTTGAATACATTCACTTCAGTCGTAAACAATGCTTCAACTTTGATTAGATCACTAGGCTTATCACACTAGCAAAATAAAACGACCGCCCGCGCACACATCACATAAAAGATACTTCTTGTCTTGTACTTATCACGCACAGACTCAGACTATCTGAACCTCCTTTTCAGATCTCTACAACTTTTTAACACACTTAACGCGTGTATACTCAGATGAACTTTTTCATCTTTCACAATACCACACTACTACATTACATTTCTCCCATTTTCATCTTCCCGAACTGTTCTAAGTTTTAATTCGTTGGCTAAAATGAATCTCACGCAGGAGCACACACGAGTGTTCATGTCACGTTTTTGGTAACTCCCTAGAGCACGTTCATTTGTTGTAACATTATGATAGCTCAGCGAAACAGACTGTCACGTCGTACGGGATTTTTTTTTGGTTTTACTATCTTGGGTTAGTTTCTTTTGGTAATAATTTTAGTAAGAAAAATAAATGTTTGAAAAAAACATTGATCTTTGGCAAAAATATTATTTGGCAATTTGTGCAATATATATTATATATCCGCTTTTGTTCTATTTTTATAATAATCAAAGGGGGCCAACGGGGGATAGGCATTGTCAGTTCTTCCTTATCTAGACCTGTATTTCCCAGTTTGCATCTTTTCATTTATTACGCATTTATGGTTTTAATGCTGATTCTCTTTGAAAATGAAAGAATTCTATGGGAAAATCGTGAAGATATTTCCATAGAATTCTTCACTTATATCAAAAGTCTCACTGCCTTAAAATCACACACCACTGCCTATCCACAGGATATTGTCTAAATTACTTTAAAGGATTTTAAATGCATTCCTGAGAATAAATTTTATAAGAGCATTGACATAAATGCGTAGAATGCATATAGTGGTCTGTACAAGTATACCGGAAACTTGAGTACAGAGGTGTTTATAAGTCTTTCCTCATCCAATGCCAAGTGAAAGTGTTATATACTAGTACTCAATATGAAATAATGTATCAGATATCAGTAAGTATATAAGGGATGACATGAATATGTAAATTTCTCAAAGAGCAACAAAATGCATATTTAACTCATAAGTACTTTTTACTCTTGAAATTAAATTGTTATTTATATTATTAGGATTGTCAGCCACGATTTTTATTTATTAGGATTCCTATCAAATAGCACTCGGCGGCCGACATAAGTACGCAAACTGAACAAATTAAAGAGGAAAATTAAACAAATCAAGCATATTTTGAAGGAAGCAATGAGAAATTTTGTTTTATAACATGAAACGTTACAGACTTCAATTACGACATGCTACTAAGCTGACAGATAAAAGAAAAAAACATTTAGTTACTGAGTAATAAATTTTTGAAAGTGTTCAATTGCTTTTGAATCATCCTGTATGAAGGATTTTACTGAAATTGCATTTAAGTTTAACATAATATTTAAATCCATTACTTTTATTTGTAATCACCCGACTCCGAGGACACTACATTTGAATTTAATCATGTCTTCCGAAAAACATGATGTATTTGAAGATGATTAGGAGTATGAAATTCACGGGTTATCTTTACTAGTAGTTTTTATAATGATTACAGAAGTAACAAATAATTTCATGAAAAAAGCATTCGGAAACTAAATAATATTAAAATAATGGAGATATTATTTCAGAGCTTTCGTTATTTAAGAGACGAAGAAGGAAAAACATGTCTTCTAAATAACTTCGTTTTTTTATGTTTTCTATTGGACAGGTCTCAAATTGCCTGTTACATTCCTTGGCAAGAAAAGAAACAAGTGCGGATTGTTTTTCTCCAGGATGCCGCAGTGCGCAGAGGCGGACTTGTCATCTGTTATTAGAGCAGATCCAGCACAGGAGCAAGAAGACAAAGAGCAGCTCTGTGACATTTGCGGTTGTTAGGAATGTTTCGATTTCTGAACGAACAGACACCAATGACGTTGGCGACAGAAGTAGCGGACAGTCGTAAAAAACGACCTCAGCATACTTTGCACCTTTTAGAAACAACATTATGGCGATATGCTTTTTAGGAAGCGAGAGAACATCATTTTCCATACGGAGAATGCAAATATTTCACTCAACCCGATACTAGTTTCATAATTAGAATGAAAGAGTGAAAGTAATTTCCGCGGTAAATTATAAGAAGTATCAAGAACAGAACTGAGAACAAACCTATTCATCCATTTCCAGAGAGTTGTGGTAAAAAGCAAACCAGCTTAAAAGGTCCTGTGATGAAAAGAAAAACAGGGGAATAGCGAACATTAAATCTAAGAGGGAAACCGAATATCATTGTGCTGGATATCACCTCGTTAAATTTCTTTATTGTTTCATTGAAAGCTGACAATCTGCTTCGACAGAGTTTCATGTTCCGAGTGCTGTTCTGTCTTGTTGTTCTGTTCTCGATCTGCTCTATTAATAGATGACAAGTCCGCCTCTGCAAACTGCTGGATTACGGACGAAAACAAGAAGAAAGTTAAAATTCATATGTGTTGCAACAAAATTGTTTTTTATTATTGGTCATATAATTTCGAAAACAACTGCGAAAAATGTAGAGGAAGTGGTAAAATAACACATGATTTTAATCAAGGAGGAGCCAATTTGACCAAAGGAGCTATCATCCATAAACTCTTATACAATAATGATGCACAAGGTTAAGTATCAAAAGCCAACAACTACACTGTAACTAATCGCTAACCAGTCATCAGTAAATTGAAGAACTGGGATTAAGAAACAGTATTTTAGTATGAAAAGGCTTACTCTAGCATTAAACATTTTTTTGAAGAAATACTGCCTCTAATGTGAATATCATTTTATTCGCCATGGTGTTGTTTGTTTGTATTAGAAATTGAGATGGCAGTTAGCACTCAGTCGGACAAAGTCCGGTCTTGCTCGGGCTCAGTTGACAAGCTCATATGGGAATTGGGCGCGCGCTCAAAATCCGGAATAATTTAAATTTAAATCATTTCAGGAAATTGCGAAAATAATAAGTATAAATCTAAAGCATTTTTTAATTATAATTTCAATTTTCTAATCAATCTTTAGTAAATAAAAATAAGGCGGTTTTTGATTATTTTCTACGCATTCTCAATCTCCAATAAATGAATTGTTCTTTGCATTTAGAATGGTGTTATCCCTGAACTTTCATCTTCTACTAGCATTTCTAATATCTTTCGTTCCAAACAGCATTAACATTTTAAATTTGACATAAAATGATTATAATTAATGAAATAAGAGCAAAAGAAACGATTAGTGATATGCATTTATATATGTCGTGATGCATCATAGAATTCATCTTTTCTTTTTAAAGGACGGAGATAACCTAGAAGCTGCATGATTCTAATGATTTCTAATTTTGATTCTTATTGATATGATTTCTTATTAGAAATATGGTTGAACACTATGGTTGATTACAAAATTCAGAAAAAATACCTGGGAACGATTTTTTTTAAATTAGTGATCTGGTAACCTTCGTGTACTGTATACGAAGGTTGCCAGATCACTAATTTCTGAAAAAATCGTTGCCATATATTTCTCTGAATTCTGTAATCAATTATAGTGTTCGGATACTTTTTGAGTGACTGTACCATAGTCACTCATAAATACGATCTACAAGAGTATGTGTTATTAATCTGCGATCTACGAATCATCATAATCATCAAGCAGTCATGGGCTACGGAGGTCCAACCAGACGTGCAATTTAGTTATCCAAGCATATCTGTCCTAAGCTACATCTGCTGCATTTGGCCACTACACACTAATTCTAACCAGATTACCAGACGTGTTTGACATTGTCTGCCCACCGCATCCTAGGTCTCCCCCTCTTTCTGAAGTCTTCAAGCACACTGTTCATAACTCTATTCGACAATCTATAATTATCCATACGGGCAACATGGAGTAGTATGGAGAGTATGTATTAATATGAGAGAGACAATGTTGGCCAAACCAACTCTATCTGCACAATATGCTACTTAAAGGAGGTTGCAGACTCCTTTGCTTAACCTCATCATTAGTTACAATTTGAACCACCTAATGCCCAAGAAACTTCGTAAAGTATGTGTTAATAATTTGCGATCTACGAGAGTATGTGTAAACAATCTATTATTAGCATCAGTTGTTAATATTCCATAACCCTAGACCGCGGATGTTAATAATCCGCGACCTTACACCGCAGGTGTTATGATCTGCGACCCTAGACAACAGGTATTAATAATCCGCAATCCCAAACCGCAGGTGTTAATGATCTGCGACCCTAAATTGCAGGTGTTAATAATCAGGCATTAATGATCCGCGACCTTAGACTGCAGGTGTTAGTGATCTGCAACCTTATACTGTAGGTGTTAATAATCTATGCCTCTAGACTGCAGGTGTTAATTATCCGCGATCCTAGACCTCAGATATTAATAATCTATGATCCTAGACCTCAGTTGTTCATCATCTAGACTCAGACTCAGGTGTTAATAATATGCGACTCCTAGATAGCTGGTGTTAATAAGCTGCGATCCTAGACCGCGGGTATTAATATTCTGTAACCCTAGGCTGCGTGTGTTAATAACCTTCCACCCTAGAGAACGGGTATTAATAATCTACGATCAGGGGCGTGGCTAAGAACTATGGTTTGGGGGGGGGGGGACAACGAAAATTTTTCAACTCCGAAATGAAAGTTTGCGAATTGAGAAAATAAGATCTTTACATAACTTCTTTCCCTATCGCGGTCGCACCCAAATTTTCGCTCCGTTGGGGGCAGGGCTACCCAAACAACACAATTTTACAATTTTGCCAAGTTGTCCCGATTTTTCTTACTCCCCAAGATAAGCCAAGTTACCTCTTTTTGGCCAATTCCCGTGTTTCGCCAACTCTCGATTTTGCCATCTCGCCGTAATTTTACAGAAAAAATTCCAATTTTTACATCTCCCCTGAATTTGCTGTCATTTAGAATTTTTCCAACTCTCCTTAATTGCACAAAAATAATCCCAATCTTTATCACATCATCGTTATCACATTTCTCCTGAATTTGCTTAAGTTTGTGCAACTTACCTGTATTTAACCAATTGGCTTCGAATTTTGTCAACTCCCCTAGATTTTGCCAACTTGAAATAATTTAACGCGATAAAAAAACAATTTTTACATCTCACTTCAATTTTGCAAAGTCACTTGGAATTTTACCAACTCCCGAAGATTTTCCAACTCTCCTTAATTTTACAAAACTAATCCCAATTTTCACAACTCGTCTGTATTTTGACAAGTGGCTTCAAATTTGGCTAACTGCCCTATATTTTGCCAAGTTACCTCGATTTGGCCAACTCCTGTAATTTTGCCAACTCACCATAATTTTACAGAAAAAAATCCCAATTTTGGCATCTCTCCTGAATTTGCTGTCACTTCGAGTTTTGCCAACTCTCCACCATTTCACCAACTTTTCTTAATTGCACAAATACAGTCTCAATATTCACAACTTGCCTGTATCTTACCAAGTGGCTTCGAATTTTAGATTCGAACACTAGATTTTACCAACTTGTCATAATTTTACAGAAAAAAATTACAATTTCTTTACATCTCACCTGAATTTTGCCGTCACTGCGAATTTTGCCAACTCCCCAAGATTTTCCCAAGTTGTCCCGATTTTCCAACTCTCCTTAATTTTATAAAAGCAATCCCAATTTTCGCAACTCGCCTGTAATTTATCAAGTGGATTCGAATTTTCCCAACTCCCCTAGATTTTGCCAACTCGCTATAATTTTACAGAAAGAAATCCCAATTTTTACATCTCACCTGAATTTTGCAACTCTTCAATATTTTGCCAACTCTCCATATTTTCACAAAACCAATCCCAATTTTCACAAGTCACCCTTATTTTACCAAATGGCTTCGAATTTTGCCAAGTTGCCTCGTTTTGGCAACTACCCTAGATTTTGCCAAATCGTTTTTAGATTTTGCTTAACTTCCTCGATTTTACAAAAAAATCTCCATTTTTCAGAATTCATCGAGATTTTACAAAGTCGCTTCGAATTTTGCCAACTCCGATTAACTTTGGAGGGGGGGGGGGAGCCTCCCAAAGTTTAGCTACGTCCTTGTCTGCGATCCTAGATCGCAGGTGTTAATAATCTGGGACAACTGCGAACCTCGAGCGCAAAACTGTGACCCTTCTCAACAGCATGTACTAACAATCTGTGCCCTCGGCTGCTTCAAGAACTCAATGGAAACCTCTACATTTTGGGTAATAATTGAATATGTCATCCATGTCCAACCTCCTTAAGAGGGAAATTTCAAGAATTTTGAATTGAGTCTCTTAATAAAAGCCTTTCAGCTTTGGTTCCATATTTCATAATGCGTCAATGCTGCAACGAGCAGACTTCAGAAATGTCGTCAGCTATTACGAAGCAATGAGTTCGATTGGTTTGCAGTTTGCATTTCGGCTCGTAGTTTGAACAGGAACTGTCAACAGAACTAGCTTACGACAAAGAGGTAATTATGTCCGTTTGGAGCTATCAGGTTAGTGTACATCAGGAAAATATATTATTAAACGGAAATGGGACAGAGTTATATCAATTTAACAAACATATCGTTCTAAGCAGGAAAGTTTGGGTAATGAAGACAATTTCCTTCAACTGACATTAATCGCCTTACTTCGTGAGGATTTTAACATCGGTTTCGAAATATGAAGCTAACAACCATTGCGGTCACAGAGCAAATAATAAAGATACGACAAAAGACGTAACTAAACTGTCGTCATTGATTACAGCCCTAAAATTATAATACTAACGAATTAGCAGATGCAGTAGCAAATTCATGGGAAGTCTATAATTATCTCTTCATAATACATCACTCAGTTCATATTATTAAATAGGTTTCTGCTTCCAACTCGATTAACATTTCGTCATCGATCAGTTTCCAAGAAACAATGTGAAGTATGTAACGTGTGCTCCATTGTTCACAGACGTGGTGGTATCGGTTACCATTTTGGAGAGAGTAAACTATCGAGAATGTGTGCTCAAGTGATCTCAGAGCAGGTGGCTTTTATTTCTTTGTGTTCCAGATATGTCACGGGCAATATGCTAGTTGTAAAGATCGATTTTCTACTCTCCATTATTTCGTGGTGCTTGTCACTTCAATGCCATGAGAAACTGATGCAACGCTTCTACAGAAAACACCATTGAAACTAATTGATTGCATAGAAACCTAGTTTCATATTCTTCGTATATTTCAAAAGTACAAGTCTGCATTGCGTTGGAAAGAAATATTGCAGTGAAGCAAATCGAGTTACGTACATTGATAATTTTTACGGTACATTTTGTTACTTTAAGATCAGTTTCATGGTGATTGATGGTCTAGAAACAATTTCCTATTTTAGCTAATGACTTTAAATAAATTATTTTTGTCTCCTACTGTAGTTTAATTTCTCGTTTTAGTACCTCAAAAATTGTGTAAAAAGTTCAGTTGAATTTTTCTTCCCTTTATATATTTTAGTATAAAATAATAAATAATAAAACACTATATATGATCCAGAAGCAACCATAAGAAGTCAGAAATCCAGACAAACAGATTTTGTTACTTCCAAAACAATCCTAAGAAACAAAATTCTCATTAGATCAGTGAAAATAAATTTTAATGGGTTACTTCTTCAGACTAATGCTTATTATTACAAATCTCTTTTCATCAAGCTTCTAATAACATTAATTCAGTGGCGAAGCGTGATTTTTTGAGTAGAAGAAGCAAGTTGTTTGCTGATACACGTTTTCTTCTTCTTCTTTATCTTCTTCCCTTGTTGCTGCAAATAATGCACTTTGCTTTTTATTCTTGATTTGTGTTCTCTTTCTCTATATCTTTTTACCGACTTTTCTTATTTACGTTTTGTATTTTTTTAAATACACTGCTCGACATTGAAAGTGCCCCACCCAGAAGGACATGTCATACAAATATGCAAATAGAATGGAGGGTGTGCGCAGTTGAGATATTCAAATGATGATAATCCGGAGCCAACGACGTGTGTGGCTCAAGAGATAAAAGGTTCAAGAAGGAAAAGGGATGGTATTGTGTTTATGCAGGTGGAAGTCGTGCAAACGGTTGAGATTAGGTGGTTCTGCTTGGAAATTGTTCAGCGAAGGCTGAAAACGCCTGGTACACGCCGTCGGCAGGTTTATCGCCATTTGGATGTTTTTGAGAGAGGAAGAATTATAGACCTACATGAAGCTGGATGGACTACACGTCGTGTCGTTGCCCATGTTCATCGGGATGCACGAACTGTTGGACGCTATTGGCAACAGTGGCAAAATGAAGGTTATAGCGTGTGTCGCAGAGGGAATGGAGGCGTCAGACAGACGTCAGCACGGCTTGATAGGCGCATTGTTCGACATGCTCGTTCGTCACCACAGAGCATTGAAGGCGATATTCGATGGGCTGTGTCAGCAGCCATGGACGTCCCCATAACAACCTAAACATATTTTTAAAATATATTTTTGTGTTACTAAACAGTAAACCGAAGGTTGCATGAGGCACACCTGAACTCTAGGCAACCATTATGTTTTATGCCATTGACAGCTAACCATTGCAGCGCTCATCTGGTTTGGTGCCAAAGTCATGCGAACTGTTGTGTTTAGTGATGAATCCCATTTCTGTCTGAGTGCTGACAATTGATGGGTCCGTGTATGGCGACAACCTGGCGAGAGGATGGATCCAGGTTTTGTTCACGACCGGCACACCACCCATCAGCATGGCATAATGGTATGGGGTGCTATTGGATATGACAGCAGGTCACCTCTTGTCCGCATCATGGGAACACTGACAGATGCACGATACTTTAGCGCCCTTCTGCAGCCAGTTTTTTTACCGTTTCTGGGAGGCATGCAGCAACCCATTTTCCAGCATGACAACGCCCGTGTACACACTGCTAAGGTCTCCAGACAATGTTTGCAACGTGTGTGCAGACAATGTTTGCAAAATGTTTGCAACGTATTGCCAGTGAATTCAAGCATTGCCCTAGAGATCGTACTGCCATGGCCAGCATGATCTCCAAATTTATCCCCAATAGAAAATCTGTGGGACCACATTGGATGACGTATGCAATCCTCTCGCTGGCCGTCGTGGAATGTTGGTGAATTATGGGAGCAAGTCAATGCTACTTGGTGTGCAATTCCTCAGGACAATATCCGTCAACTGTATGACTCCAAGGCATGCCGTATTGTTGCCTGTATTGCCTTTCAGAGCGGTGCAACCACCTACAGAGGCAGTCACATTGTGTTGCATTTTCTCATCTTCTAACCGCTGTAAGTGGCTGCAAATTAAATCGTGCTATGCCAATATGTATTGCTATGTGTGTGCTACATTTCACTCCCATCCCCTCACTGCTTCTGAGTGGTCAATTTCAATGTCGTGCAGTGTACAATATGTCTGTCTTTGCTGCAGAATTCCCTTCCTACAATATTTTCTTTTTGTTCAATTTTAATTTTTCATTCAAAAACGCATTTTATTTAACAATTGATTAAAATAATTTTTAAATGTGTCCCATATGGACATACGGGGACTAAATGAGCAATATGCTTGTATCTCCTTGTGCTCTTAAAAATTAAGACTTGATGAAGTTGTGGTTGAAGTTCTTCCTGAACTTAGTTCAACATCGACAAAAATTTTTAGTCACTTGGTGGCAATGTGCACTGCTGCGTCTCGTGAGCATTATGAAATGTATTACGAGGGGTATCCTGAAATTCGTTCGACATTTGTTCGCCGGATATTTATTCTCCGGAATTTTGCTCGACGGAAATTTGTTCGAAACGGAATGTTTTTCGAAACAGAAATTTCTTCGAAAGGGAAATTCGTTCGAAAAGGAAATTCGTTCGAAACGGAAATTTCCACGACGGAATTTTGTTTGAAACGGAAATTTTTTCGACAGAATTTTATTCGAAATTCAAATTTCTACGACAGTATTTTGTCCGAAAAGGAAATTTGTTCGGCGTAATTTTGTTCCAAATGACTGAGAGGCCGCTAGGGGAGGGCTCCCCATAGGGCATTAGTGTTATAGGCCTTGTTCTTTGTCATTGAAGAACGTCTGGAAGGGGAGGCGGAATGGGGACGTGGAACCGAAGAATGGCAGCTGAAAAGGATCATCGTGGTTTATATCTTTCTTTTTAAGTGTAAAGTGCAAACCTTCTTGTCATTCAACTTCTTTCGAGTCAAACTTGCCGCCATTTATTTCTTCGCAGTTTTCTGTGTTACATTAAGCTACAGTCAGCTTCTTATAGAAAGGGTTGTTCGAAATTTTATACAACAATATTTTTCATACTCTGTAAGATGTTTTTTAATAACACTAGTACCAGTATTTCAAATAAAGAAAATGTAAATAAATTTGAAAATTTAAAAAGTACCCATCTTTCTGTATACGCCTTAAAAAGTAGAAAATAAATCTAAATCATATTGATGACGCAATCAGTCACTGAGTTCGTATTCACTTCGAAGGAAAATAGGGCGCCGCCAATCTTGCTTGGTATGTAAATCGGAGCCCTATCTTCCTTTGAAGTGATTACGAACTCAGTGACCGATTGTACCATCGATATGCTTTAGTTTTACTTTCTACTTTTTAGGACACATATGAAAAGATTACTTTTTAAAATTTTTAAAATTATTTATATTTTTTCTTTGTCAGTAAAAGCACCTCCTTTCAGAAATTTTTATTTGATACATGAACATCGACTACATTTTTCCTTCCATTGTTTTGTAGTCGTGTTTAATCTAGCCAGTGACATTAGAGACGTGACACGCTTCAATCAATCAATTTTTATTTCATCATCATATAAAATTTATAACATAGAAAAATATGAGTGAACCCAAAAACTACCTGATTTGTCTGGGCCACTAAAGAAAATTAATGCAAAAATCAATACAACTTACTCACTACTTTATAATGACAGGCAGAAAAGAGCGTTATCCATTCTTATGAGTTAAAAAAGATGCTGTGAAATCGTATATATTTAAAACTACATTCGCCACATTTGTTGTTGTTGAAAGAAAATTTAAAATGAGTGTAATGTTTTATAAAGATGAAAATAAAAAAAAAAATTGAAAAATTTTAAAAGTACCTATTTTCTTATAGTGACCGAAAATGTAAAAAGTAATCCTAAAACATATCAATGGTGCGATCAGTCAATGAGTTCGTATGCACTTCAAAGGAAGATAGGGTGTCGGCAATGTTGTCGAGGGGTAAATCAGCACCCTATCTTCCTTGGAAGCGAATACGAACTCAGTGACCAATTGTACCATCGATATGTTTTAGGATTATTTTCTACTTTTAGGGTACTATAGGAAGATAGGTATTTTTAAAATTTTTCGATTTATATTTTTTTGTTGTTACTAAAAACGCCTACCTTCAAAAACTTTGATATATGACTCGTAAACATTGAGATAAACGTTGAGGTGATATAGAGGAACAATCATATTCATATTGTATATGAATATGATTGAGAAAGCTTTGATATATGACTTTGATATATGACTCGTAAACATTGAGATAAACGTTGAGGTGATATAGAGGAACAATCATATTCATATTGTATATGAATATGATTGAGAAAGCTTTGATATATGACTTTGATATATGACTCGTAAACATTGAGATAAACGCTGAGGTGATATAGAGGAACAATCATATTCATATTATATATGAATATGATTGAGAAAGCTCGAGGAGTCAATTTTTCATAGCCTACTGTAGTAGGCTGCAAGTAGCCTACTACAGTAGGCTATGAAATGTAGTAGGCTGCTGTAGTAGTGTACCGAAAGCAACAAGATATACTTCAAATGAAAACTTGCAACGCACGGAATGTATTCCGTGCGTTACAAGTTTTCATTTGAAGTATATCTTGTTGCTTTCGGCCTTCAGGTTCTGGAGATATAGCTTAAGTATAGTTTTCACATTTCCCCATTTTTTTAGGAAAAGGAAAGCACTCGGGTCAATTTGTTTATTTGTATTATAGCTTCTGATACTCCCCGTGTCACAAACGTTCATTTGACACATAAATCATTAAGTTTCTCCATCGAGTTCGAAAGATATGGTGGAAGAACTTTTCGTCAAATCCACAAACCGACCGAACGACGAAGCCACCAACCGACAAATGTCAAAGACAAAAGCAATACGAAGAGAGGTAATAAAAAGAAAATAGTTATTAGTGGAAAAAAAACTTACAAATATTTGTAAGTCGAAATATGATACATTTAATAAAAATGCAATATTTAAGTTGTGAAGTTTTTTTTTTTACACAAAAATATATTTTAAACTATCTTGCTATTGCTTTTGGTATTTGGATATTGCTCGTTGGTCGATTTGTGGATTTGACAGAACGTTGTTCCACCATGGTATGTAATTCTTAGTCAGGTTAATAATTCTTAGTTTCACGTCGATCTCATATTTAGAGAAAAAAAGTGTCATGAGCCTTGTGGGATATGAACGGACGACTTCCTGATAACACTCCTACTCTGCTGTTCCCAGGTTCGAGTCCCACCTAGGCAAACGTTGAGATTTATCTCGGCAAATCTCTCCACCCTGCCCTGAGTCGGTAGAGGACAATAATGTCACGGTCCTTTGGATGGAACGTAAGTCCGTGGCCCCGCGTGCGGGTGAGTTATATCTTGTGAACTTTAAAGAACATGCTGGATATTATTGTTGTTTTGTTTCTCCACAGCTGTGAAGTGGGTCTCCTTCCCACAACATTCTCTGAGCTCTTGGGGACCTTGTGACCTGGCCATTTAGCTCACTGTTTGCAAAAAAAGTGCAGCCAAGAGGTAAACCAATGCAAAGTAAGTCTTAAAGGACTTTACAGAAAGGATGATCGGTGCAGGATACGATCAGTGTAAGCGACCGGCATTTGTTCAACAAGCAACGACGGCATTCCCTTCAATAAGGATGTTGTGTCATGTAATCATGAAAGAAGAATTTTGTTGATTTCTGGTTCCCTGACGATGAATTGGGAAATGTGTTTTTAGTGTAGTTCTGTTCTGTTTGCTAATTAAGGCAGAAGGAGATGAATTTACAGAAACTGTAATCGCTAATTTCCTCTTCATTCGGTTTCCAATGCATTACTTTAAAAAGCAATAAGCGACATTATATTGGAAAGCATCAATATGGGACAGAAAGTCAACCAAATCTCTTGCATTAGAAGTACGGAACAACTTGATTTTATAAGCATTACATTAGAAGTTTCTTATCACTTCATAAATTTAAAGAGGTTAGTTTTAGCAGAATAATAATTCTTGGTTTCACGTCGATCTCATAATTAGAGAAAAAAGTGTCGTGCGCCTTGTGAGATATGAACTGACGACCCCCTGATAACATATCAGTTGCTATGACCACTGAGCTACCGGTCGTCGATCAATATCTCCTGTATTTGATGATGTGAGCCTTCCGATCTACAGTACGTCCCTTGACGGTGGAAATTCCCTATTTAAGAATGACAATTTTCGAATGACAAGTAAACTACCCAGAAAAGAAACGTAAAATATTTATTAATCCAGTGATGAAAATGGGATTTTGAATTAGAGGAAAGTAAAAATATATTAATTCTATGACACCTCTCCCTCTCTTCCTAACAAAAGAAATAAAAAAAATAAAGATTTCCCCAAAATATCTCTCAAAGTAACAGAGGGTAATATGTCTGCATTTCTTTTCAACAGCTAGCTTTTTCTAATCTTTGAAACTAATGGGACATCGTTTTATAACGTCCCATCTCATTTCCATCACTGATTACATCAGACTCTCAGATAGATTTTGCAAAAACCTTTCAATTGCATTTTGAAATTTCTTCATCATCTGATTTCGATATTTTCAATATTCTTTAGCCATTTTTGTTAGTTTCTTATCAAATGAATCTACAGATTAGTGTATAAAGCTAAGTAGCTAAACATACTATGAACTCTAAGCAAGACAAGACTGTTCTCCATTTCTTTTGTGAAGTGATAGGTAGAGTTTTCGAGACAGCACATTTGTTCGATATGTTTACAAGACATCATTTATCGAAAAAGTGCAGTGGCGAACTACAAGTCGGTTAGAGCTAAGCCAAAGTCAACCGATGTTACCGGATGGCTTAATGTAAGTGGTTTAGAGACTTTGACAGAGATTCCAACGAGGACAAAACGCATCCAGATGATTCAGTAGTGGACGTCCGGCAACATCACCAAGGGTGCACCTTTATCTGGTATATTCTGGTTTTATCGGGAGAGCAGAATGTCAACACTACAGAACCGTGATCAGACCTCGCTGTAGCGAGTGGAAGAGTGATATCTGCTACCACCATACGCTGAAGATTTCATCAGGTGTGTCTGTATTCTAGTTGGTCAGTGGTGTGTGTGCCCCAATGCCACAGGAGGGACTGGTGTAGACATCATGCCAACTGGTCCTAGCAGCAATCGTTTCCCATCATCTTCACGGATGAATCGAGATTTGCTCCCCAAAGTGATTCGCGGTGTCAGTTGATATGAAAGGAAACCGGAACATGCAATCATGCTACAAATATCTCTGAATCGATACCTACAGTTGTGGTAGTATCATGGTTTAGAGAGATATGCCCCGGGTATGGCATGGCTGTTTGTGTCGTTTTTCTGATGAGGGCCTGCCATCCTCTCAGACCTTCTACTATGGCATATAAACTGACAGGCTCCTGTCAGACCTCTGTGGCAAGCAGCTGCTTGAGGGTTTTTTTTATATTTTTTTATTTTATTTTATCTTTGAGCTACCGCGCAGATGTGTATATGCATCCAACAGGCTACATTACCAGTCGCAAGTGCAGGGATGGAATCTTTGACCTTCGTGCGACCATATGCGGATACAATAGGTAATACCTTTCTCCTACAGAGCGATAACGCCCGTCCACACCATTTCTCCCCTGTTGATCGTTCTCTGGGGAATAGCAGTATTAGACATATGGAGTGGACAAGCCCAATCTCCCAATCTAAATACGATAGAACATGCATGGGATGTTCAAGCTTCAAGGTGTTGTAAGATCATGGTGATATTAGCCTCCAATGAGGGTCTCCCCACACTAGTTGCGACATGCTTTGGATGTCTCATGCTGTTGTGCTATCAACAGTAAGAGACATCCAAAGCAGTATGCAGCAGCACTACCCACAGCGCTGCTGGACATTGTTATCAACAGCATGAGACATCGCTGAGGGGCCTCCATAGCAGTAAGAGGTGACCACACCCAAATTTAACCACTTATACTATCTCAGTTTTGCTTTAACCTTTTTATCGTGTGCTTGTATTAGTATATAAATTTGTTATTCTTATATATAATATTAAAAAAACACTTATCCTCTGATTCATATGCTAAATTTTCAAAGGGTTTTCGGGTTCTTCCTTAATTTAAGAGAGCTAGTATATAAATATATTAACAAGTGTATATTTATTTTAAAATCTTCTTCACTGCAATTTTTATTGAAACGTTTAAATTTTTTGAATCAATTATTTAATCAAATGAAAACTAACTTGTTTGTACTCTTTTCACTTAACGTGAATGTACGAAAGCCCTTCCCAGTGGCATAGTGGTTAGCTTGCTTGGCTACTGATTAAATGGACCTGGGTTCGAGCCTGAGGCATGGATGTTTGTCTTTCTGCTGAAGCCTCTCCTACCTCAGAGGTATGCATTATGGTGTATTAAACTAACAGGCTTCTCTGAGACCCCTATGGCAAGTAGCTGCTTGAGGGATTATTTATTATTAACGTACGAAAAGCAGTTGTAATAATATTCCCAGTTAATTTGGAAAGTTTGTGTAAACTTATCACAGGGTATTATATTGCGTGTTTTACACTTCCCATTTTAAGAGTTTTCAATATAAGCCGAAATTTCTAGGAACGTAACTATCGAGTATAACAAGAGTTGACTATGTAGTCTCTTAATCTGAAAAAAATTAGAATACCATGTTATAATATTATTTGGTTTTTTTCCATAGAAACAGTATCATTATTAGAGTGTCATACTCATTTTACCTATATCTGTTGAGTTACAGGTAGGAGGAAAAAGAAATATGAAATACGTTTCTTTACAAAATCAATCACTATTAGTCAATCAGGTTCAGAATGTGAAATATTGGATCCTTTGAAATATACTGACCCCATCTAATAATTACTTATTAAAGTAATTTCCAAAGGTGCAAGCTCCAGTTAGTCACATGTTCTACACTAAGGAACGTCCGAATCCAGGAGGGACGCCAAAGGAGACAAGATTCTCCACGTCCCTTTAAGAATTTTAATAACAGGAAAAGTAACGGAAACAATGGTAAATTTATCTGTTAGGCTATTTTGCAAGATTATTTCTTCAACGGATCATTAAAACCGAAGAAACCGATACAACGTTCCTGTTTGTTGCGCCCACTTCACTCTACCCTAAAATTTTCATAGATCCTTAAACTCTGAAGAAATATTTTCCTTCTCAAAAGAATTCACTACTTCTTTCAAATCTTATCAAAGTTCCTAAACAGTTCACATACTAGCAGCAGTTGCACAATAAATAAAGAAGATTCATGCGCAACTTAAAGATATTAGTAACAAGCTCAGAAATTAGTTCGAAGAAGAATAGGCCTATTGTTCATCTGTAGGCAGCCACCATCTTCTAAATCCTCTTCACCGCGCCCGTCACCATCTTCTAAATTCTCCTCACCCCCCACCTACCACCATCTTCTAAATCCTCTTCACCACACCCATCAACATCTTCTAAATTCTCCTCACCCAACCCACCACCATTTTCTAAATCCTCATCACTCCACCCACCCCCATCTTCGCGCAATAACTTTTTTCTTCATGCTGACCTACCCTCCTCTGACCTAATCACTGGTTAACTCGTTAATCTTAAGGATTGCTGAAATTAATAGTTAGAAGTAATAAACGAAAGGTGATTTTCAAATTCACAACTAACCCCACTTAATCAAAGAGGAAAAACGAAACAGAAGTGTTTAAACAATTCTCCAACGCAACACTAGGAGATTTTTGTTAATCATTACAATACACATTCTTTAAACAATAGCTCGATTATTAGCAACCTGCAACATTTTTCACACTTTGAAAACCGGAATAGACATTATGTAGTTTCCTAGAGGGAGGGTTGACTGTTTTAGCTCTGAGAAGCGCTTTTTTGCCTTTTTTTGCGTCGCAAATGGGTAAACAATTTGGTCACAAAGACCCTAAGAATTTGGGAAGGAAGCGTTTTAGGCAGTTGTTAGGGTGAAAGTGTAAACCATCAATTTTGACTACCTACAAAGAATATTTCTTGTCTCTGCGTGCAGAAAGCGACATTCTGAGGAGTGAAGTTTTCTCTCACACAGGGCAATAAATTAAGATCAGAGGAATAATCATTGGCCTTTCTAAGCCAAAGTGTTTATTAATTAATCACCGGGAGTTGGGTATGGGTAAGTAGCAATATTGGAGACTCTTCATATAGGTAAGGAGTTTTTTGTTTCGTTTTCATTTTTATATTTCATTTTCACCATCCCATGAAAATCAAAACTCCAAGGTGCTGCCCACTTTGGGACTATTCATTCCGGTGAATCAACAGCGGCGTTCCCTGGTTGCTCGACACTAGTGTCTGAAGCAATACATAAGTGTGTTGGGTCACACCTTTGCCAAGAAGCGAAGGTGCATCAAGGGGCTGCTGTCACTGGAAGCGGATGGGAACAAGATCTAATCTTTTTGCTGTTTTCTAATCTTTTATTGTTTCTTTTCCTTTTCAAATAGATCTTGTGCAAGATGCTACAAATATTTCCATTAAATTCTCTCAATCGCCTCCAATCACTTCTGATTGACTCTTCAGATCGACTATTTAATGAATGTTTGTGGCTTTGATCCCTCTTTTTCCTTCCACACCTGTGTGTCTGTGTGTGGAGGGATTTTCTCCAGGTTAGAGCAAAACACTCTGACATGGATGGTGCCTTGACGTGGCGTCAGAGCTTTTCACTAAACCATCTGGCAGACTTCTGTTAACACAGAATATTTACCAATTTCGCAAGTCTTCAAACTATTACTGATAAAACGTGAACAGATAGTTGTGTAACTCACAGTTTAACACAACCCCCCCCCCTCTTATAGTGTCAATTCGAACTAATGGGTTATCGAGGAAAGCGGAAAAAAGCAAAACTTTATTCGCGCGAATGAAACAGAAACAGGAGTTTTCATTCATCTCTTAATAAGAAAAAGTTGCGTTCCCCCCTTTGGGGGTTAAGTGGGGAAACCGTTGTTCTCAGTGTAAACCTCGTGCTCTTCACCCTCTCACTCCAAGACAAAAAATTAAAACTTTGTAGCCTAAATAAATTAATTGCAATATCTGCTTCAAATTCAGTCAGTTTCCACTTTTTACACTGTTATTACAAATAATGAGTGATTCAGAAAATGCAAATACTAATATTATGTCAATACCTATGGAACCCAAAAGGAAGTTTTCGTTTTTCTCTAAAAACAAAAAGGTTGAATATTTACAATAGTATAGACGAACAGACAGACCACAAATTGAAACCAAAATAATAACATATTGCCTCTGGCGATTAAGAGATGTTCGTTTTTCAAAGAAAATGAAGTTTCTCATGTTTCGAATTTTTCACCCTTTAACTGTAGTAATTCTTATTAATGAGTGATTGGAAAATGTAAATTGCAATGTTTATTACCAATAAAACACAAAAAGGCTTTCTCATTTAGCTCGTAAAACTAAAAAGTTTCATTTTTTATCCCACAGAATTGAGGTGCAAATCAGTCAATCTGTGTAAATAAAAAAGAAAAAAAATTATCATTATTTATTAAAATATTGAAAATTTAAAAATTAAGTACTAACTTTTAAAAAATAATTTTAGCCAACAATAATTTAATTGAAAAGCATATAAATATGAATTTTATTTCTTTTAAAATATTATCTTCTTGATCAACACTTTCTACCAAGAGAATTTATAGCATAAGTAAATCCTCTGAAATTTCAAGTTTTACATTTACAACATTCAACATCCCTAACGATTTATTTATTTATTTACATCTTTGGGAGCTCCTTCTTCAGGCTTACTCACCAATATTTTAGAATTAAAGAAGTACGTTAGAGAAATAAACAATATAAAAGTACGAAAACAAAGTTGAGATTATATTTTGATGATTAGGATTATATACATTTTAAATGATTCTTCCAAGTGGAGTCGAGAAGAAAAAATCTAAAAGTAATTTAAAGATTTTAATGCGTTTAGCTTCAATAGGATGATTTAGTAGAAGGTCTGTTCGGAATTCACTTACATCAATTTTTTCAAGAGCTGTAAAAAATTTTCTCGTTGTTGATCATATTTTTTGCAATTTTGTAAGATATGATTAATATTTTCTATAGTTGAGAAAGAGGAAGAATTTTGGTGAATTACTTAATTAAGTTTAATTTTTTTTAATTTAACATAGCTGTATTGGTACGAAGACGACATAAAATTTTAGTTTCATATCTTGTAAAAGGTAATAATTAAATTTTTGAGATATTTTTTGAAAGATGAAATCGAAAATTTTCTGTAAAGAGTGCATTGTTTTGGAAGTATCTTTGTGTTAGATTAAATTCAATATTATTAAGTTCATATTTAACTGTATAAAAAAATTATAAGTTTTTTTCATAAGTGGTTAGAGAATGTGCGTTTTTTTTCCAAAAGGTCAACGAATTCATTTTGAGGGATCCCAACATGACTTGGGATCCATTGTAAAGATATAATATTTTCATTAAAGCTGTTGTTAATGGTATTGGAGATTAGAATAGCATTTAAATAATATTTATAATTTGAGTTATCTAAGTCCTGTTGAAGCATTTGTATTGCCCCTTTTGAGTCAATATGAATAACTATTTGTGCATTTTTTAAATTTAGTGAAATCCAGTCGAAAGCTTTTAATACAGGAAAAGTTCGGCATGAATCATTGAAGCATGAGTGAAAAGTTTGTAAGATTTTGAAATGCCTTTCTGTGGTATATAAATAGCTGCTGTGGCTGAATTTGTGTCAGTTAAGACTGAGCCATCTGTAAAAATTGAAATATGATTATTAAATTTATTTAACGAGTATGAGTTATAAAGTGAAACAATAATTTCGTTTCGAAGAATTTTTGTTGGAAATTAGTGAAGGAATTTCAGTATAAAAAAAAGGTTTAATGAGAGTCCATTCCGCGATTAAATCTGGAATGTCCCCTTTAAGTTGTTTGTTTCAATAATTATTTAGAGTAATCATTTAGAGTCAAATCATGTTCAATGAAGTTGAAATAAATACTTTTTTTAAAGTTTAAATAAAATGGATCCCATGGAAGTTTATATTGAAGTTTTAAATAATATTTTAATAGTAATATTTTATTACGAATTTCAACAGCAGGAAATGCGGTTTCCACTATTAATGATAATGTAGGACAGAAAATGGGCAATCCGAGTGCTGTTTTCAAGTACCTATTTTGTATAGAATTATTTTTTTAAATTAGAAGCAGGTGGACAAGATATGAATTCTATAATATATTTTACTTTAGCGGGAATTAAATTTTTGTAAAGATTTATTAGATTGAGGAATGCCTTTAAATTTAAAGGTATAAAATTTTAAATAGTTAGCTAGTTTTAATCCTTTATTATATTGATTCTCTAGGTGATATAACCAATTTAATTTTTAATCAAGATAAATACCCAAAATTTTACATTGTAAATTTTGTTGAACAATTTCAGAATTAATTTGTAAATTAAATTGAGGTGAGTAAGCTCTTTTCTTGTAAAATGGAATACAAAAGGTCTTTTTTACATTTAATTTAAGGTGCCATTTCTGAAAATATGAGTTTAATTTTTTAATTGTTTTTGTATTTTCTCTTGTAAAGTCATTGGAGTTTGATGTCCAAAATAAAATGTCATCTGCATAAGTGGTAAAGGAGATATTTTTATCAAAAATTTTTTAATATCTTGGAGATAGCAATTAAAAAGGATAAGGGAAAGTATTGAGCCTTGAAAAAGTCCTTGTTTCATATCATATGGTTTTGATAAATAAGAAGCAATTTTTACTTGTAATTGGCGTTTTAGAAGAAAATCGGAGATAAAATCATACAGTTAGAATTAATATTTATTTTGAGAAGTTTTGAAATAAGGCCCTGGATCCACACAGAGTCAAAGGCCTGTGTGAGATCCAGGGAGACAGCTAATAAAGTTTTTTTTTTCGTTTTGAATGCAGTGTGGATGTCATGAAGTAAAAAAGAAGATGCATTCTTTCGACGAGCGGTTTTTTTCTGAATCCGAAAAAAGTGTCTGGAAAATGGTTAATAGATTCAAGATACCAGTTGTCTTTTTAACAGAATTCTTTCAAAAAGTTTCAGGGAATTGGATAAAAGAGATATGTATCTGTAGGAAGATAATAAATTAGCGGGTTTGTCAGGTTTGAGTAGAAAAATTATAATTACTTTTTTTCCATGCTAGTGGATAAGAGTGTTTTTCCCCATATAAAATTAAAGATATCTAATGATTTTTTCCATTCAATAGGCATATGTTTAAAAGTGTTATTTAAAATTCCATCTGCTCCTGGAGCCGATTTAAGTTGATTTTCGCAATAGCTGATTTTTTTTTCATAATTATTAAAATTTATTTCTTGAGTATCCTGTAAATTTTGAGAAAAAAATCTGTTGTCTCTTGTAAATTTATACACTGCTCACAAAAATTAGGGGATATTTCTTCGCTTCATATTCCTTTTGAAATATCCCATAATTTTTGTGAGCAGTATATTATTTTGAAGAACTATTTCGGCCATAGGAATATTTTGTATATTTGGAGTATTTATCTTTTTAAAGATTTTCCATAAGTTGAAGCCGGAGGATACAGTATTTAGTTGACTTACAAAGTCTCTCCAGCGTTCTCTATTAGTTTCTTTAATTTTTTCCTTACTAAGTCATTAATTTTTTTATAATAGTTGATGTCTCCAAAATTACGAGATCTTATTGCCTTTTTTCTGCTTTTTTTCCAATGGCTATTATTCTGTTCATATACCAGAAATTACAAAAGAGTTTTGGAATTTTGTTCAAAATGTTTTGAAAATCAGGTTTTGTTAAGTCTATAATTGTGTCAAAAATTTATTATAGTCCCTAGAAAATTCGCTTGGATGATGTTGTTCTAATATATTTTTGAACAATTTCCAATTATTTAAGTGAATTATTTTTTTTAATTTAGAATTAAAACACGAAGTTAATAAAATTGAAACTAATAATAATAATAACCTAACGATGCAAATTAGTTTTTTGAGGATTTGAAAACTATGAATCATCGTATTTCGTTAGAACCTCTTCAACTCAAAAAGAATTTTTAATTAATATCTTAAAACGTTGCGTCCCCTTCCACCTGAGAGTGAAGAGAAATATTATTGCTACACTTGATCACCAAATTTTACCACTAAAATGTGAAATTTCCCAAATGGATCGTTTGCAATATTCATTTCAAATTCTCAAATTTTTCTATTTTTCCACCGATAGAGAGCGCAATTACAACTTTTGGAAGAGTGGAAAAGTGTGAATCGTAATAGTTTATCAGTACGAATCCAACGGAAAAAGAATCTTTAAATTATTTCTAAAAGTAATAAATTCTTAAAATAATAAAAAAATTCTTGAAATGTTAAAATGTAAAATGAGTTTCAAATTTCACCATCAAAATTTCTGACGACATCTCTTGCAATATTCGTTCAAAATTTTCTCATTTTCAACATGCACATAGTTTCTCTTACAGGCTAGATGTAAAACGTAGTTATATTTATTACCACTGATATATTGTAACATTTTCACTAATTAGATAAATTTACATATAAGCCTGAAATTGTTTCTAAAATTGTTCACAGGTTATTCAATTTATGGTCTTTTGTTTTATTTAGGATTTTGTTTACAGGGATATGTGACATTCAGAGGCAATAAATATAACTACGTTTTACATTCAGCCTGTAAGAGATATTGTGTGCATCTGAAGAGTGAACGAAAAATACAAAGATCAAAGATCTTGCCTTCCTCATAGGTCTTCTTTATTATGCATTGCACAGAAAGGCTTAGGGAAATGGGATAGAAAGGAGGGGAATGAGGTGGGATGCAATAGGACGGCGTCCCACGAGTTCGGCATTTTTTTCTTTTCGGATATGCTTGGTGCTCTTAGCTGTACCGTGGCCGAGTGGTTAGCATGCTTGGCTATTGATCTACGGGACCTGGGTTCGAGCCCCGGGTTCTTACCCAGTGTTCGAACCTAGGTCCCGTAGATCAGTAGTGAAGCACGCAATGGATGCGTATGTTGTTTTCTGCTGAGGTCTCGCCATCCTCACATACCGTCTACTGTGGCGTATAAACTGACAGGCTCCTCTGTCAGACCTCTGTGGCAAGCAGCTGCTTGGGGGGGAGGGGTATAATTTTATTGTTATTTGGTGTTCTTAAATTGAAATTTTGAAAAATGTGTAGAGATAATGTTAAAAATATTTATTTCCACATTGCAAATTATCGTAAGCCATAAGTGATTAGTTATATCGGAGAGAGAGGGCGAGGGTTGCTCAGTAGAGAGCATGCCAGGCTTACAATATACAGTTCCCAGGTTCGAGTCCTGCCTGGGCCAGCGTTGAGATTTATCTCCGCAAAATCCCTACCCTGCTCTCGTCAGAGGAAGACACCGATGTGCTTGGAAAGGCCTCCATTCGTCGGATAGGACGTTAAGCTTTAGCCCCGTGTGCGGGAGAGTCATACCTGCGCTCCTCAAAGAAAATGCTGAATGTTCTTGAAGGGAGGCTACCATCAGTTTCTCAACAGTTGTCCAGTGGATCCCCTTTCCCTAACCTGCTCTGAGCCCTCGAAGCCCTTGTGATCTGGCGATTTAGCACATTGTGTCCAAGAAAACGACCCGCTCAGCGGTAAAAAAACCCATCCCTTCCGAAATACAATGATAAAATTGTGTACTACATCAAAGAACTTTCAAAAACAAAGAGATATATCTATAGTGTAGGAAAAAAGTTTTCATCGATACACTGAATAAAATATCACTCTACTGCAGTGTTTCCTAATTTAATTCTCTATGGAACCCTTTACTCACTCGAAAAATGTTTGAGGAACGCTTAACAAAGTTCTTATATATGAAGCTAAAATAGACCACATATAAAAAGGGATAATAATGAATAAATGTGAAACAAGGATATGTGATCAAAATATTTTCCGTTGCACGTATAGGGAGGTGATAAAATGATTTTTTCCTATTCCGGAGTCTCTGGAGCTATGACGAAAAGAGAGAGAGCTGCGGAAATCGATAGGTAGCTTAATGAGGACATGAGGAAGCGGTTTAGGAAAAAAGAAAAAAAGAATAGTTACAGCTGTCGCCACAGGGGGAAAGGGGCGCTGCAAACATAAGAAAGAAATGCTCAGTGAGAAAACGATATGAATTGGTTTCACGCAAACGCCTGTTACAGATACTGCTCAATATGCTCTCTATTGTGCAGAAGATGTGCTGAAAGCGAAGGGCTGCATGGGCAACAGTTGCTTGGAGCATGTCGCTGTGGATGTTGGTCACTTCCCGTGTAATGTTGGCTTTCAGATCAGCAAGCGACCACACAACATCACGATATACCCAGTCCTGATATTGCACCAGAGCCAGAAATTACAGGTTCAGTGAGCATGGTGACTAGGCCTGAGGAAGTCTCCAGAAACAAAACACTGATCGCCGGAGGTTGTACGCAGCAACTGCTCTATAACCTGCCGACCAGCATGTGAGGTTTCACCATCTTGCATGAAGATTGTGGTTCCAGTCACTGCCGTTCGTCGTGGAATCGTATGATGATGTAGAAGAGGCTAGTAACGGGACCTGTTACGGGACACGGCATTGGACCATTAGTCATAGCCCCTTCAAATAACCTCCAACGATGAAAGCTACACTGAAGCCGCGCCACACTATCAGAGGCTATTCATGCACAACAGACCGAAGTGACCCCCCCACATATGCGACAGTTTTGTGTTACTGGCACCAGTGAGGGTGAAATGCGCTTCATCAGTCCATGGACCACCTGTAGCCAGGTGTTATTCACCTCCCTCTGCACCAGATGTTGCGAGTCATGCGGTCACAGTTCACCATCATCCACCACGTCTTCTCCGTTCTTTTCCTTGTATAACATCCCAACCCATTGGTTGTCTTTAACTTCTTCCCCATCTTCCTCAACATCACTGACCTCCGGAATCCTTCCGCAAACTTTTCAGACGCCGATACTCTCGCAGTGCGACATTTGCATTGTTCTGATTCTGGTAGAATACCCGCCCCCCAGGTTGCGACAGTTAAATTAATTTTTTTCGTCGCTAAATCGCTTCTTCATATTCTCGTTAAGGAGCCTACCAATTTTTTGTTGTGCAATCTCCGTGTTTCACCGCTCCAAAGAATCCGAAATGGAGAAACTTATTTTATATCTACCTGTATTTAAAACAAAAGTGATATTTCATAGATACAAAAAAATTATAAAATTTATTTTTTATTATTATTATATTGCAATTGAATTTTCTTGTGGAACCCTTATTTTCAATTCACGGAACCTCTGCGTTTGGCAGTACACCATTTGGGAAACTGATCCATTGTAGTCAAAATTAAGAAAGCAAGATAAATTGAAAATGGTATCAGTTTACAACTCTCCATTTGCATTTGTCCTCCAAAGGTGTTTGGTGTTACTGCATCATCTCGTTCATCTATTCTTCCTTGGTTTCCTAAAGGTGAATTGATGTTTGGAGAATTTTTGGGTCAAAAAAACTCTCAATTACGTGACAGTCAGGTATGACTTAGGACAGGCCTGGGCAAACCTTTTAGCCGAAGATGACTTGGGACTCTTTCAAAGATGCACCAATTGTGTCCGAATGCAAATAAAATTGAAAGCTACAAGACGTTATTCATTTCCACCAGTCGATACGTTCATTGAACGCTCAAATGAATGGAACAGCATCTGATGTTGCAAATAAAATTAAGTAATAGACAATATTTTTTCTAAATAAATTTAAAACATCTTACTAAGGGAACACAGTTTTGACTTAATAGCATTCGATATCATATTTGCCAAAAGTATTTTAATTTAATAAAAAAAAATATTTTTACGAAGTCCTAAAAATAATATGTCAGTTTTTGCTGTGTGTTTTTCAGCATATATAACAACCTACAGCATTTCCAGAAATCTCCAGGAGAGAAATCTAGAGCTCATTTCTAACGAGTTAATTGATACACAAAAAATTAAAAATATTATCTTAAGCCTTCGTCATAATTAACCTACAGAGTTATATAACTTAAGGTTCCATAAATTATTTTTTACTTTCATAATATCTTCCTTAATTTTATTTTTAAACCAATAATGAGTATAGAAGGAAATTTGTCCCACCACCTATGGCACACACAATGAATTCTATTGAATACAAAACGAAATTTTGAGAGTTTTGTGACATTTTGTACACAATTACTTTTGTTACTTAATTATGCAACCATGCATTTTAAATGTCAAATAAGAGAAAGGTTTCTGTGTAATTGCTTTAACAAATTTAATTATAAGAATATTAACTGTTTTACCCAACATATAACTTTTATATCATAATTTTCCTACTTTGTAGAGCTTTTAAAAATAAATTTTTAACATTTAAGACGGAAAAGGGTTCTAGAAACTACAACACAATTTCTACAGGCTCTCTGAGATAAGGACACTGCCTCTATTAGAACTAAGACAACAAACAAAGAGTAACTCTAGGAATAATGCCTTTAATTTCAGGAGACAATTATATGACTTAAGTTTAATATTAATTGGACTCACTGTAAAATTATCTACATATTTTCGCATTTTTTTTTCTATGGGAAACACCTGTACATGCGTAGAATGAACCCATAAGCTGTAGAGAACTTTTAATATAAAAATAAAATACCCACTCAAGCAGCTGCTTGCCACAGAGGTCTGACAGGAGCCTGTCAGTTTATATGCCAAACTAGAAGGTCTGAGAGGATGGGAGGATCTCAGCAGAAAAATAACACACACATCCATGCTTTACCCGGGGCTTGAACCCAGGTCCCTTAGATCAGCAGCCAAGCGCGCTAACCACTCGGCCACGGAACGGCTTCTTTTAATGTAGATATATTTAATTTCTTTTTACAAAACAAAACATAAGAATTATGACAATTGTATTAATTATAAACTGAATTGAAAACTTATTACATATACCTACATAATAACCTGTTGCTCCAACTTTTGCCGTCACAACAGCAGCCAGATATCTTGGTAAGGACTGTGATGTGTTGAAAACACAGAGATTTTATTGCCGCCCGTGAAACGAGAATCGCTGTCGTAGAACATCAACAGTTGCCGGTGGGAGTTGGCGGACTGGAACAGATCTTTCCAATTCGTCCCACAAATTCTCAATAGGGTTGAGGTCCGGCGATCGAGAGAGCCATTCGAGTGTGGTAAACTCATTTGAATGCTCCTGGAGCCAATTGGTTGCCACTCGGGAAGGATATGATGAGGCGTTTTCCTGTTGAAAGATGGCATCATGGTGCAGAAAGAGAATCGTTACGAACGGGTGATGGTTGGCGAGGATGTTCACATAATTTGTGCCGGTGACGGAGGTCTCGACGGGTACGAGGAGGCCCAAAGGAAGTCCATGTAAACGCACCCCAAACTGTTACACCGCTTCCACCTGCCTGCATGACCCCAACTTGGCAAGCTGGGTCCATCGCTTCGTGTGGTTTACGCCACAGGCGAACCTTTTAATCGGCGTGAATGAGTTGAAACCGTGATTCGTCAGACCAGATGATGCGTTTCCAGTCCTCCGCACTCCAGTTGAGATAGGCCTTTGAAAACTGCAGTCTAATCTTTTAGTGCTTTGCAATCAACTAGGGGACACGATGTGGACATCGACTGCAATAGCCTATTTCTTCCATGGTACGACAGATAGCCTTTGTACATAAGTCCTCATGCAATTGCCCTCATTCAATTCGACATTATCTGCCCCACGGTAGCTGTACGATTCCTTGTGCTGCACACCCTTTCGATGGGAGAAATAACAAACCTTGGGGTCAAATATTACGTTGTGGCTTTAATTACTTTGATGTGATCGTATTAATTTTTAGAGTCTAGTACATTTAATTTTTATTTTACTTCTCTTTTCTGCCCTGAAAGTATGAGCCAAAAATAAACGTAAAGAATGGGCAGAACCACACAAGGTTTACTTTGTTATTTTGTACACATTTATTATCTCAAACCACCAGCAAAATACATACACTTCGACGCCATGTCTGTGGCTGCAAAACACACATTTCAAGTAGGAACATATGAAAGGCAGACCTGGTGATTAATTATTACACATCTCTTGCCAGGCAGTTCACTGCCTTCCGAGACTGATGGGAGTCAAAAGCACGGGAAGAGCAAAGAAAGGAAAAGACTGGCTGACCTGACACTCCATCCAGTGCGCAGACCGCTTGCTGGATCATTTCCTTGGTGTGGTAGCAGTGATGATTGTGCCCATCTGATAAGTCATTTTTGCATACTAATTAGCGCTTCTAAGAGACAGAGGCTGAGCGACTGTCATCTCTTGGGACATTGACGAAGACTCTCTCTGCTTTGTCCAGTGCGCGCTGTCCAGCTCTTGTGACACCAAGCTCTCCTATTGGTGTGTAGCGTTGCGTCGGTGAAGCTCGAAGTAAGCGTGACCAATCCATTGGTCAGTGTCCTCGTCGCGAAGTAAGACTCTAGACCATTCTAGAGAAACGTGGAATATTCTCGGAGGCTTCTGATGCAAAAGGTCAGTGTCAGTGCCAAATAAAGGAGGCTGTAGACATGGCGGACCCGTAGTGAAACCTACGAGTACGACATAACTACCCATCTTCCAAAAAGAAAACCTTGGTAGCCGGATAGACGGACATTTTCCCTGGGCGAAAATGAAGAAAGGTCGGAGCATAATCCTTTCCACGCCACACTGCTTGTTGGTATTTCAGACAACTATATATTTTTTTCTTACAGAGACGTGATTTTATCGACAACTTGACCTGTAAGGTTACAGGTCAAGTTCTCTATAAAGTCACGCCATGACTGGCAGAGGATGCTGACGACAAGATACGGTACAGCTAATGCTCGAGCAGAGGGAACGTCTCTGTAAGGAAAAAATAAAGTTGTTTGAAATACCTACAAACAGTGTTACCACGGATGGTGTCGTCGTGGGAAACTATGATCCATATTTTTTAAAATTCTGTAGTCATTGAAAGTCAGGACACACAGGACCTCGACACAGCAGAGAAGTGTGTGTGTGTGTGTGTTTTTGTAGGTAAAAATAGTTCTTAGTCCTAAGCTATGAACATCTGAAGTCAAACACCGATGAATGTTGACACCTCAAGGGGTGCCATCACGCAAGTCATGATTGTCTCTCGGAGAGCATGCTGTCCACTGATGGGTTACGGCACACAGAACCAAGATGCAGGGAGGGTCACGATACGAGGAAGTGGCAATTCATCTATTCTGCATCACCTGTCGATCTCTGTCATTGTCCTACAGTAGCAGGCTGTGTGCAACGCCAGTCCACTGGCACACCTGACGGTACAGTTGCTCAAAAAAGTATCCGAACGCTACGGTTGATTGCAGAATTCAGAAAAAATATATGGCAAGGAATTATTTAGAAATTAGTGACTGGCAACCTTCGTGTCACGTGACACGAAGGTTGCCAGTCACTAATTTCTAAATAATTCCTTGCCATATATTTTTTCTGAATTCTGCAATCAACCGTAGCGTTCGGATACTTTTTTGAGCGACTGTACATGAAAGAGACAAGATTCTGTAGTCGCTGTCGGACTCTATACTGTGCTCTTTTTGTGTTTCAATGTTTCTCTCTTTCTTCCTGCCTTTTTATGATTTCCCGCCTCATTACTGTCGGTGTAGCGTATTATCATAATAGTTTCGTCGTAGCCTATGCAGTGTCCTTCGGTGATACCTCGAAGTAGCATATTGTTCTGCTAGCACTAAATTGTTCTCACACTGTGTAGACTTGACACAGCCAAGGACACTGATTTATCCATTAGTAGCACAGCACAGTATTCAGCATGCTGCTCAAGGTCGTAAAGTCACTTGACAACGTCGCTAGGGCCACACCTTTTCAAAATTCTGGCGTCAATATCTAATTCTAAAGTCTCCAAAAATAAAAATCTGTTATTCACATAAGCTCACAAGTTGTGGTAATCCCCACTTACTCTGGTGACAGTAGCTTTTTGTGACAATCTATCATATGTCAAATTAATGCATAATGTCAAATTAACGCAAAAACTCATTTCTAATAACGCACATAATTCTGAAGAACAATTGTCATGTCCCTCTAATATATTTATTGCTGCATTTTATTATATTTCTGTTATTGTAAATATTTTTATGCATTAAGTGTGTTGTTGGAAATGTTATTGTGGGGATGTGACTCATAGATGTTGTTTTCGGGTCTGAGCTGGCTGACTGCATGTGTTGACGTGTCCGAGAAGTCTTTTATGGCCTTTTTATTTCTAGCCTGAGGCGTGAGTGTCAGCGCGGAAGAGGAGCCCAGCAATAAGGAAAGAACAGTCTTGAGCGTAGAGCTCAGACTTGAAGGACGTTTCAACACGAGTCAAAGGACGCCGCTCTTACTCAAACGAAACCCTTAAGGAGAGGGTTCGATTCTGTGTGAAAATCACAGTCTTGAGCGTAGCTGTCAAACGGGAAAGACGTTCAAATTATCAGACGTGCTGAGCTGAGTATGGACGAAATGAAATACTATGCCCATCAACGGCTTCATTTCGAAGCATGATGAACAACACAAAGCGGAACTTTGGGAGTTTCTCACAGTTTGCACACAAAATTTCTTCTGTTCGTAATAAAGTCACTTGACAACGTCGCTAGGGCCACACCCTTTCAAAATTCTGGTGTCAATGTCTAATTCTAAAGTCTCCAAAAATAAAAATTCGATGAAATTTAGCACTTTAAAATATGAATATTCTTTTAAAATTATCCTTTATAATCTGGATTATTTATAAGTATCTGAACACTTTTAAAATTTTAACAAAACATTTATAAAAAGATTGAAGCACCTAAAGCATAACTTTTTACTTTTTTATTTATTTAATGTGCTCACAACAGATCAATGATCCAATAACAGTGAACACATGCAAAGAGAATAATTCAACATTAGTACATAAAAAAGATACATCAACAAATCAGTACAAAAAGAAAAGGAGATATACCACATTTTGAAACAACATAGACAACACACTTACATAAACACAGATAATTAGAAATAAAATCAATAACAAAGTAACACCATACAATGTGATTTGAAAATTTTTAAAGACATTGTAAACAAATCGAAGATACTGTTGTACAAGTTAAAAAGGTTGAAAAACCTAAGCATGGAAAAATTTACCAATGAATTTGATTTCTGGAATGGAATTCTAAAAAAATGGAGTATTTTTCGTGGGATGCTTCGTTAACGCAAAACTCGTTAAAAACAGTAGTTCGGAGCAATCTATCATGTTGTTTAAAAATTTATAAAAAAATATTAGACACAAAGCTTTTCTTCTATTACTTAATAAGCAAACATTATACATATTGCTAAGTCGTTCAGTAGGAAAATCTAGAAGATAAATCCTGGTGACCTTGTAGTAAAGCAATTTAAGTAATTTATTTTGAACTTTTTCAATATTATGAATATTATATTGATAGTAAGGATCCCATATTAAGCTTCTATATTCTAGGTTTAAACGAACTAATTAATTAAATAAATTGATTATAGCCCTTGTATTAGTAAAGTATTTTGCTTTTCTAATAGTAAAACCCTTATTTCTATTAGCTTTCTTTACAATTTCTTGAATATGCATATTAAAATTAAAGTTCGAGTCAAACAAGATATCTGAATCACGGACGAAAAAATTCCGTGGAATAGTAATTGAGCATTTTGAAATATTCTGTTGGAGTCCATTGAGAACACTCCAGTTGTGGAAATTAGTCAGATCTGACTGTAGTAAATGATAGTCATTGAGTCAATCCGTCTATAAAATTTTGCATAATCTGCCTATATTAGACAACAACAGGAACTAACTATATTTGGTAGATCATTAATAAAAATGATAAATAACAACGGTCCCAAATTTGAGCCATGGGGTACCCCAGAGCTACTAAAAAACTTGTAGGAAAACTCAGAACCATAGCGAACATAAAGAGATCTGCCATATAAAAAGGAGTAAAACCATTCAACTAGATTGCAACTAAAATCGAATTTAACTAATTTGTACAACAGTAATCCGAAATCAATTTTATCAAACGTTTTCGAAAGGTCGGTGTAAATAACATCTAAATGACTATCACAATCAAATGAGTCTGTAATATTTTTACTAAGATTTAGTAGTTTGGTAATCGCCGAACGTGTAGGCAAAAATTCATGTTGGTTTAGAGAAAACCAATTTTTAGTTGTGAAATTTTTGTATGTATTATGGATTCAAAGATCTTAGAAAATGGAGATAAAATAGCAATAGGTCGATTATTGTCGATATTTTATTCGCTTCCTTTTTTAAATATTGGTATAATTTTCGATTATTTCCAAGCACTTGAAAACTTATGGGTTCTAATTGAGAGATTAAATAATATTTAACGTGGGTAAATAAAACTATCAACAAAACCCTTAATAATGAAAGAAGGAACCTCATCCAGTCAAATTGATTTTGACCCTTTTAAATGTTTAATAGACGGTATGATGTCATCAACAGTTAATTTTGTAATGGTAACCAAAACGAGATCATTAATTTCTTTATCTATGGAATCAAAATTATCATTGTTTTAGGAAGTGCTTGAAACATAAACCGATTTAAAATAATCGGCAAAAGCATAAATAATGGTTTTAAAATCATGCAATTCATTACCCTGATATTTCATAGCGTTAAATACTTTCTCTCCTCTGTTATTTCTGCTACAAAAATTCCAGATTTCTTAGGGAACCTCATCGAACTCATTTTCAACTGTATAAATATAATTCTTATAAGCTGATTTTATTTTTTGTTTTATTAATCGCCTATACATTTTGAAATTATCGAAATCTTAACTATTATTATATTTTCTATATTGTTTACGAAATTTATTTTTCAATTTGATATCTTTGATAATCTCTGGAGTGTATCAACATGGGAATTTCCCTTTATTAACCCTACATTTGGTTAATAAATATAGGGTTAATAAAGGTTAATAAATGTACGGTTAATGAAATTTTCAAAAATAATGTCCTGTGTCCCATCACAGGAGTTAATAACTCCGAATAGAGTAATATAAAAAAAAGAGACAGAGTTATGAATATCGTCAAATAAATCAGAGCATTCCAATCCAGTCCCCTAATGAGATCATACAATAATAAATAATCAGCCTTTCCATAATTATATTTCGTAACATCGTTACGGCGATGTTTAATAATGGAATTGTTTATAGGAACAAAAAATTCAAGAGCTGGGTGATAATCATCTTCAGTCAGAAGAGCATCGAAAACATGATTAACATTTAACTCTAGAACTTTCGAATGAGGATAAAACATGATCCAGAATATTGTTGTTAGTGTTTGGGATGTAATTACATTGTAATAAGTTATTGTAAGACATAACATTTAATAATCTATATTCAACTGGAGTGTTTGCTCATTTAGGTAATTTAAAGTGTTCCAGTCGACAGATGGAACATTAAAATCTCCAACAATTAATTTTTCATGGTCATGGATTTCTGAAAGCATTTCGAGACTAGAAAAAATTCTCAAAAACAGAAATATTGATATGAAGGCGGAAATAAACTATTCCAATATACAAAATACGTATTATTAGGAAGAACAAGTTTAAGGACAATATTTTCAACATTTCTGTTGCCACTCAATTTAATAAAAGAATATTTTTATTTATCGCAATCGAAACACCCCCCACCACGACTCAGGTTAGTTAATTCGGCATTCCTGTCTGACCTAAATACATTGTACGTTTCATCAAAAAGTTGATTGCTGTTAACACCATCGTTTAACCATGTTTCAGTAAGACAAATAATGTCATAAGCAGAAGGCAGAACAGAGATATGCAGGTCATAGGTTTTCGTTCGTAGACCTTTGACATTCTAATAATAAATAATAATTCACATTTCAAGCTCAGAAAACGGAAAAAAATGTATAAAAATATGTAAATGTTAAAATTACTTATTAATTGCAAATCACCCAAATTAGCTATCCTGAACACTAGCGATCTTTCCATTTTTTCATGAAAACTTACCTTCTTTCACTCAGACAAATTTATATTTCAGTTGTTTCTGAATTTTCTTCGTTTCATGCAGTAGTTTTCCGGTTTCTTGCATTAGGTGTTCATTAATGTACAGTTTAGAGTCATCCAGATGATCACAGATGGCCTTCGAATTCGAAGATTTTTTTAATTTCAAATGTGCCATCAATTTTTTTTTTTAATTTTTGTAAAGTTAGTTGGACATTGATTGGTTTACTTTTTTCCTTTGTGTTTGGATGGAACTCTATGGACATCTTACACATCAGTTTTCTTTATGTTCAATCTGAAGGCAGGTGGCAATTTTATTTGCAATTGCTTCGATGCTCTCATTTTTAGTTTCCGGTATTCCCACAATTTCCAGATTGTTTATTCTGCTGTACTGTTCTAAACTATTGATTTTTGATCTCAGACCCCTTATTTCCTTCGTATAGATCTTCATTTTGTTTCCTTAATACTTTTATTTCTTTCATAATTCTGAAATAATTTTTAGGAAATCGCCCACTTTATCGACTAAAAAATACTGAGTTTTGTATGCATTCTCTGCCAGAACGTCCTTCTTAAATTCGTTGAATTCATTTTTAAAAGCGATGGTTTGCTTTTTTTTATGCATCTTCAACATTTTTTGTTATATCCGAGTTTCTGGCCGACCTAACTTTGATGTCATTATTACTTTTAGTAGTTTCTTCTGATTTACATTCGTTGCATCTCCATCTCATTTTTCTCTCTCAATTCATTTTAATATAGTTGCTTTCCGAAACACCTTGAGAAAAATAATGAAATTGAAACGAGCAATTTCCTACATATTTCAGCACTTCTGTAGCGTTGAGGATTTTCTTTTCGCAATCTTCACAAATCGGATTCTCCATGATGCATGTAATACAGTAGTGCCACTGTGCCATGTCAGAGGCGCTGTTCGCCAAGCTGGCAAAGGTCACTCGGCCTGCACCGCACTACTGGTCAAGGTAGGTCGGTCAAGGCGTTGAATGCCACAAAGGTTTCGTTTGAACAAAGACAAAGCAACTCACTTTAAAACACTCTATAAAGAGTCTTCAGGGAACAAAACTAAGGAATTCAAAGATACTGAAAGGTCAGATTCTTAAAAATAATCTTAAATTTCTCTTTTCAGGGAGGGACGACAATAAGCATCACCAAGGCGTGGGTCTGCTTCTCAGCAGACACGCTAGTGATGCTCTTCTAGGATATGAGTACATTAATGAAAGGTTTCTTACAGCAAAATTTCAAACGAGCATTAAATACTTGAATTTATCTGCTGTTATGCCCCCACTGAGGATGCCGATGAGGATGAGAAGGATTGGTTTTTCGAACAACTTCAGGATATTTTGAATTCTGTAAAGAAAGGAGATATTACCCTTGTTCTTGGTGACTTCAATGCCAAAGTTGGTACTGATTCTGACCTTTGGGGAGGGGTGATTGGCCCTTTTGGTATTGGTAGCTGCAATGGCAATGGGCAACGTCTCCTAAAGGTAAGTAAACTCAATGGTTTCAGAATAACTAACACATATTACAAACACCACGACATACATAAGTATACATGGGTTTCACCTGATGGGCTGCATAGGAATATGATTGATTATATATTAATTAACTGCAAATGGGCTAGTTCTGTTAGAAATACCAGGCCATATAGGGGAGCTGAAATTGGATCTGACCATTACCTTGTTAAAAGTGTCTTGCAACTTAAACTTAAAAAGTGTTGTGCTAGGGTTAAAAAATTTACTTCTAATACTGAAGCTCTGAAAGACCCAGTTATATCCAAAGCTTACCATGATAGGTTACTTAGTCATTATGACAGTCATGGTATGCTTACTACTGAAGTTGAGGAAGAATGGGATCATTTTAAACAGGCTTTTTTGGACACTAACAGTACTCTTTTAGGAAAAAAGGAGCAGAAGAGAAAGAATTATCTGAGTGATAAGGCACTTGAGCTTATTTCGGAAGGAAAGAACTGCAGGAATGTCCTTAATCAATACCCTACTAGTCCTAATAGAAAGCATTACAGAGAACTTAATAAACGTGTAAAAGATCAGTTAGCTGCTGATAAGAATCTTTGGCTTGATGGTCTGGCTGACAAAGCCGAGGAAGCAGTTAGACAGCACAACAGCAGAGAGCTGTACCAGACAGTTAATGTTTTGTGTGGTAGAAAACGGACAGGCATACAAGGATTGAAGGATAAACAAGGTAAGGTTATAGAAGGGGAGGATTCTGTCATGGCTAAGTGGGCTGAGCATTTCAGTGATGTTCTAAACAATGCAGTTAGCTCTACTCCCATTGTTTGCAATGATGATAGATGCATTGGTGGCTTTAATGTTGGCCCTATAACACAATCTGAAGTTATTTTGGCTGTTTCTAAACTTAAACTTCATAAATCCGCAGGGGTAGATGAAATTACTACGGAAATGCTTAGAGCTGGGAATGTTTCGGTTACCACTTGGATGACTGAAATTCTGAATATCTTTTATGATAAAGGCATGGTTCCTAAGGATTTTGCCAGAGCTATTGTTATCCCTATTTTCAAAAAAGGTGATCGCAGTTCTTGTGATAACTATAGGGGTATCAGCCTACTCTCTGTTCCAGGTAAAGTTCTTTCCATGATTGTGCTTAATAGAATTAAGAATCTGGTTGACAGGCAATTGCGTGATGAGCAATGTGGATTCAGAAGTGGTAGGGGATGTGTAGATCAGATATTTTCACTTAGGCAGATTCTTGAGAAATGTTTAGAGTTTCAGAAACCTTTGGTTGCTAGCTTTGTTGATTTCAAAAAGGCTTTCGACTCTGTTGATCATCATAATTTGTGGTTGATTGTGAGATCATATGGTATACCAGACAAGTTAGTTAACATTATGAAAGCTCTCTATAATAACACTGAGTCGTGTGTGAGAGTTGGTAAGGCTTGTAGCAGTTGGTTTAGCATTACTTCTGGTGTTCGACAATGGTGCATTTTGTCTCCTTTTCTCTTTAGTTTGGTTATTGATTATGTTATGCGAAATTCACTTCAAGGGAAAGATTTTGGCCTTAAATGGGCTGGAGATACGAAAATTTCTGATTTAGATTATGCTGATGATTTAGCCCTTTTGGCAAATGATGTTGATGAGATGAACTCTTTCATTCGAGCTGTTGATGAGACTGGTAATAGAGTAGGTTTGGTTATAAACAGAGAGAAAACTAAAGTGATGAAAATTGGTCAAGCAGGCTGTGATTCAGTTAATCTGAATGGTTGCAGTCTTGAGAAGGTGTCACAGTTTAATTTTCTTGGGAGCTATGTAACAGATAATGGTGATGTGCGGCATGAGATTAACAGACGAACAGGGATTGCTGCCGGGACTTTTAAGAATCTATGGAGAGTGTGGAGAAATAGGCGTATACACCTAAAGACTAAAATTAGACTGTATAATAGTTTGGTTCTTTCTAGGGTTAGTTATGGTAGTGAAACTTGGACACTTTGTAAACAAGATAACAGGAAACTAGATGCTTTTGATTCCAGATGCTTACGCAGTATCTTGGGCATTATGTGGTTCAACTTTGTAACTAATGATGAGGTTAGGCAAAGGAGTTTGCAACCACCTTTAAGCAGCATATTGTGCAGAGAGAGACTCCGTTGGTTTGGCCATGTTGCCTGTATGAGTAATTATAGATTGGCGAATAGGGTTATGAACAGTGTGCCTAAAGGCCTCAGAAAGAAGGGAAAACCTAGGATGCGGTGGGCAGACAATGTCAAACAGGACCTTGTTAGAATTGGTGTGCAGTGGCCAGATGCAGTAGATGTAGCTCAGGATAGACTTGCTTGGAGAACTAAATTGCACGGTCTGGTTGGACCTCCGTAGCCCATGGCTGCTTGATGATGATGATGATGATGATGATGATGATGATGATGAACAACTCATCATGCTTTCATTGGTTACTGTGCAAAATATCAGTAGCCAATATTTAGTATTTATTTGGAATTATTAATGATACAATTGCGGAAGTCTTACTTCAGCTTACTCTTGTTTCCGCCACCTAGTGGTGTAGGTAGCGCTAAAAATTTATTTCATGTTTCAAATTCCAATTTGAGAACCATTAGTGATTTTACACACCCCACTTTTACTAATCCCCATCATGGTGGAGCTTAGTAAAAGAAATAGGGATGGGAGAAGTAACCAAAAACTTAAGTTATTAATGCGAGGAAAAGCTATATCAGGTGCTTCTAATTATGAGAGGGGATGCCAGTTCCAAACTCACCAATTATGATTGGTATCACTATGGAAAAAGAATTATAATGAAAGTATGTGGAGTAAATAGTAAAATATATGTATTTATATACAGTATAGGTATGATCATTACTAATAAGTGAGCCTGGGTGACCTAATTCTAATCGAATTATGTATTTTAATCTATAAATTAGCTACTGCTCCCATGGCTTAGTGAGTCAAATACCGAAGATTAAATAGACAGTTTAATTTTCTCTTTGATTGATAGAGGTTAATCATTGCAGTAGGGAATTCTGAGTACTCTAAATTGTAAGATTGCAGAAGAATAAATTAGTTGATTTCGCTGAATATTAGCACAAAAAAATCCTTTCCTATCTGAGACACCATTTTGCTCATTGCGATACAAGGGACCTCTGCAGAGACATAAAATTGCCACTTGCACATGCGCAAATCTGAGAGAACACCTATCGATTTACACTGAAATGCCATTGAATTAGGGATAGCAACCTAGTAACGTGTTGGGAACCCTCTGGCCCTGATAGCGACCACCACATGACGAGGCAAGGACTCCACAAGCTTGCGTAAATGTTCCACAGGTATGGCGATCCATGCTTCCTCCAGAGCTGTCCACAATTCTCTCAACGTCGTCGTTGATGGGACACTGGCCCGAACATTCTGCTCGACAGGTAAGGCATGGGTGTTTGTGTAGTGTTTCTGCTGCGGTTCCGCCATCCTCCCAGACCTTTTACTATGGCGTATAAACTGATAGGCTCCTGTCAGACCTCTGTGGCAAGCAGCTGCTTGAGGGGGTATTTACATATTTTATTTTATTTATGTACATATAGTGAGAGACAAAATGGGAGCCTATGACGTAAAGGGTAACAAAGGGATTAAACAATTCCCTCCTCTATTAAACAAGTATATGATTGGCAAAAGCCTATTTCACGTTTACAAAACTCCCTGCTGTTTAAAGAGAAAAATAAAATATAAAAATGAAAAAAAATATCTTCCTATATGTGTTCTAAAAACAAAAAAAAAGCAAACTAAAATTTACCAATGATGGAATTTCTTGTTCAATTTACATTATCTTCAAAGGAAAATTGGACACCAAAACTTGATTCACTTGATATTTTAAAAACATTGCCGTTTCTCTGTTTTTAGTTAATCGTCATGCAATAAAATTATTTTTTAAATGTCCTGCAAAAAGCATTCCTATTGAGTCAGTATTATCTCTTGTATAATTACCTAAATCTTTTCTCTCTCTGTGTGTATCCTTGCTATCGAATGGAAAGGCCGGCTTCCGTCGGATGAGACGTTAAGCCGTGGAACCGTGTACGTAAGCACGGATAATGTGTACCGAGGGGGAGTCCGCTACACATTGTGCCCTGGCGAGGTTTCGGAGTCCTTGTAACCTGGCCATTTAGCCCACTGTGTGCAATTTAGCCTAAATCTTTTCTCTCTCTGTGTGTATCCTTGCTATCGAATGGAAAGGCCGGCTTCCGTCGGATGAGACGTTAAGCCGTGGAACCGTGTACGTAAGCACGGATAATGTGTACCGAGGGGGAGTCCACTACACATTGTGCCCTGGCGAGGTTTCGGAGTCCTTGTAACCTGGCCATTTAGCCCACTGTGTGCCATTTAGCCACTGTGTTTCGCCTCTGAGCGGTGCCGCTCAGAGGCGAAACAACCCAACCCTCTACGAATGGACTAACGGCCGGACGAACGGATGTGTGCGAGGATAAGTATGTTTCTTGTACGTCAGGGTTGACATCGTTGGTGGCGCAAGTTTTTGGGACCCTGCGATTCTGCAGATATTTGACCCATTGGTCCTATATTTGATGTGGTGGCCCTCCTTGAGTTAAGAGATTGGTTTTCTAGCTTCCTTGAGTCGGGATTAAACTTATTGCGAGTGCTCGAAGTTTCTGGGGGAGCTACCGTCGCCTCGGCAACCTTGCATATTAAGAATGGAGTAGGCATGTCATCGATGAGAAAAATTAGCTATGGACAGAAGTTTCACTCCAAACATTTGGCAGGATGTAGCTAGTTCGAATAAAATAATTTCATTTTACTTGAAATAATAAGTAGAAAAAATTGTTTTCCTGAGTTTTCAACTAATTATTCAGAGTATTTATTGTCTACAGGACTTTTTATTGTGATATTTTATTACTGAGTTGATTTTTTTTTTACTTTTTGCGGTACGAATAAGAAGTTATTTATTTAAAATAATTTTCGGTTCATTTTAGTGGCATTAAATACGGGTTAACACTTTTCGTTTAAAACAGAATGCAAAAGAAAGACTAATTTGAAATTCTTATAATGACCGAACAGAGATCTCGTTAAACAAAAATCACCGAATTGTAAAACGCAACAATCAAAGATACATCTATATCAGCAATTCAATATTGCATCTTGTAACTTGCTCTTCTTAATTGGAAGTCAGAGTCTAAATTTTAAGGTTCTCAAACTAGACCATTTACTCACATTTATTTCAGAATGATTTTCCAGTAGACGAGGTGCGTAGAAAAAGTTCAGTTTTTGGTTTATTAAGTTAATTTTATCTCGTGATTAAGGGAAGTTCATCGTATTTCGACGACAGATGCGCATCGAATTGTTAAAAGTAATTCATCTGAGTTAATTAAATTGAATATTAATTTAGTTCATTCTTATTATTTAAAATAATTAATGTTGATTAATAGGAAAATATTTACGAATGGTTAACACTTTATTATTTACTATTTTTTAAGTACAAGCCCATCGGCGTACTCTTTCTCACCTAGAACGAAGGGGAAGTGGGGATGAAATTCCTTTCCCCCCAACTAGCTGTGAATACTTGGGGTTCTTGTGACCTGACCATTCTGCTAATTGTGTTGGGGGGGGGAGTAACTGCATCTCAGAAGTAAAATAATATAACCCTGAATCTTTTCAATAGTTAGCGACGTTTAATTAGAATATGTAACATGTCTAATGAACAATTTTTTGTATATTATACAATCGATAAAACAATTACTACGTTACAATTCATCGATAGACAAATAGAATTCTTGCACATAATACTAAAATATTCTAACATATATACTAAAAAAAGCATTTTCCTTGATCACAAAGTTAAAAAAAGTTTCCTTGATCACAAAGTGTTAGAGTTCATAGAACTAATTTTCGAATGTGTTATATTAGGGGTTCTCAACGTGGGGCACGTGGTAAAGGTTTTTGGAGTATGTCGTGAGAGCTCAAAAGTCACTATATAGATGTTATATACATATATGTTTTATTTTATTCCCTTTGTTATACTGTAACTATAGTTTTATCTATCTATACAAGGGGTACACCAGTTACATAGACATTTACAGGGGGTACGTAAAGCATAAAAGGTTGAGAACCACTGTGTTATATCAATAGTATTCAACCATTTTACATAAGCGAGATGAACTGCAATATCGAGCTTGTTTTTTCCACATTGCAGGACTAAATACTTAAAGATGCCCGCATACTGAAACAGGAAATGAAACAAACCTATTTATTAGCCTGATCAAGCAATCCATAAAATTAAATGGGATAAATAATATCGTTAAATGTACGAATAGGAATCGGTACAATCTTTACAGAAGATGAAATCTTTTTTAGGAAATCACCTATTAAGTTTGCTGTTTAAGAAATTTTAAATTAACAGAATAAAGAAAGATTAACAAAGCTAAATTTATCAAATAAAAATCACTATCAGCATAATGATGCCCATATGCACCCAACGGTCAATTTTATTAAGTACAGTTCCATGTTATATGAATAGTGTATCTTTCATAAATAGTGTATCTTTCATAAATAGTGTATCTTTCATAAATAGTGAATGTATGTTTCATAATAGTGGTGAAGGCGCATTCTGTTGTAATTATACTCAGTTCTCTTGATTTTTCTCTTTTCTTTTTATTGCGACTAAAGGATGAAGCGAAAAGGGAAACAATGCAATAAAAGTGCAAAAAGAGTGAGGATCGATGACGATGTTTTAAAGGAAAGAGGAAAGCTAATCGCCAAAGCGTTATTCCTGGCGCTACAAGAGTTATGCCCTGGCCTTCCCGAGTTCGTTCCGACCAGTGAATCTTCGGATCCAGAGCTCCATGAGTTTATATCGGCAGCAAGAGCCGTTATCATTTCCATACAGAAATTGGTTCCGGTCACTCAAGATTTGCTCACAAATGCTACAGGGTTAACTCCGCTTCTCATAGAGTGGTTGCCAATCACCGAAGCTCTGATTCTCTTTTTTCGAGAGTTGAATTCGGATGTCATCGAAGAATTGATTCCATCTCCCGAATCATTGATTCCTGCTGTCGAAGGGTTCATGCCAACTGCCAGAATGTTCGTGCAGACATTCCAGGTCTTGATTCCTGACAGCAAATTTGTCCCACTCATTCAAACGTGGATTCCAGTCATTCGGAAATTCATTCCAGTCTTTGAGACGTTGATACCTGCAGTCCACAAGTACGTGACGAAAGAATTCACTACTTCGAATCAGAGATCTCCTCCAAGTGGCAAAAATTGGATTTCGGCGTCCCAAAAGATTTTGAAGGCTACCGAAACACTGTTACTGACAGTCCAGAAATTGACACCAACCATCGAAGAGTTTACTTCGGTTACTGAAAGAGTGATTGTAGAGATTCTTGTATTGATGCCATTCGTCAAACGGTTGCTTCAGATAGCGAAGACATCTCTTCCGCCCATCCACGTGTTGATCCCAGAAGCTGAATCGTTAAATCCATCATTCGATGTGTTTATTTCGACTGCGAAGGAGATCAAAACAGCTATTGAAGTGTTCACGGAGATTTGCTGCAGACCTGAGAGCAACAAATCCCCTTCCGCAAAAGACACTTCTGGAAAACAAGATCAGAAAACAGATGATGTCTGTAGTCGTCAACTTCAAGAGATTGCCGGTTTTTTTCAGTCAAGAGAGGGAACTGGTAACCATGTATCAAGAGATAATGCAGATAGCTGTGAAACCGGATGTGATACAGATAACTACTTATCAAGAGATAATGCCGCTAATGGTGAACCAAGGTGTGATACCGTTAATTATATATCAAGAGATAATGCCGGTGGTTGGGAACCAACATGTGATATCAAAAACTGGAAACCAATACATGTCGCTGATAATGCAAGTCCCAAGAAAATGCATGTACCAAGAGATGATGCCGATGATTTTCAACAAAGAAATGATTGCGATAACCGTGTACCCAGAAATGATATCGGTAATTCTGCGCCAAGAAATGATGCCAGTAATCTTTCACCAAAAAATTATGCTAATAGCGTTTTACCAAGAAATGATGACAGTAACGTTTCACCAAGAAATGATGCCGATTACTTTTTACTCAGAAATGATGCCCGTAACCAACCAGAAAGAAATGGGACTAATAGCCATATATCAAGAAATGGTGCCAATAATCGCCATTCAGGAAATGGTGCCAATAATCGCCGTTCAGGAAATGGTGCCAATAACCACCGTCAAAGAAATGGTGCCCATAACCACCGTCAAAGAAATGGTGCCAATAACCACCGTCAAAGAAATGGTGCCCATAACCATCGTCAAAGAAATGGTGCCATTAATCGCCGTTCAGGAAATGGTGCCAATAACCACCGTCAAAGAAATGGTGCCCATAACCACCGTCAAAGAAATGGTGCCAATAATCGCCGTTCAGGAAATGGTGCTAATAACCACCGTGAAAGAAATGGTGCCAATAACCACCGTCAAAGAAATGGTGCCAATAACCACCGTCAAAGAAATGGTGCCAATAATCGCCGTTCAGGAAATGGTGTTAATAACCACCGTGAAAGAAATGGTGCCAATAACCACCGTCAAAGAAATGGTGCCAATAACCACCGTTCAGGAAATGGTGCCAATAACCGTCGTTCAGGAAATGGTTCAAAAAACTACCGTCAAATAAATGGTGCCAATAACCACCCTCGAGGAAATGGTACTAATGACCACCGTCCAGGAAATGGTGTCAACAACCGTCATAAGAAAATTGGTGCCAGTAACTATCAATCAAGAAATGGTGCTCGTAACCGTCAGCCCAGAAATGGTGCCAATAGCCGCCGATCCCGAAATGGTGCCAACAACCATCGACTACGAAATGGTACCAATAACCACCGACCAAGAAATGATGCCAACTATCAACCTGGACATGGTGCTGGTGACCGTCGACCAAGAGTTGCCGCTGGTAACCGTCGACCAAGAAATAATGCCAACTATCAACCTGGACATGGTGCTGGTGACCGTCGACCAAGAGTTGCCGCTGGTAACCGTCGACCAAGAGTTGCCGCTGGTAACCGTCGATCAAGAGTTGCCGCTGGTAACCGTCGACCAAGAGTTGCCGCTGGTAACCGTCGATCAAGAGTTGCCGCTGGTAACCGTCGACCATGAAATGATGCTACTCCTTGCGCGGCAACACAGAGAGGGTAATTTCTTTTTATCTATAGGAAACTGTAATAAAAGTAGAATCAAAACATTTTTTTATTATTCATTGTCGGTAACAAGAGGAGACCCAGAATTGTTTAATCCATGTTTGTTCATGGTGTAAAGCATGAAGGAAATTCAACTGAAGACGTTCGTGCATATTCGACATTAGTGCATATTCTGAAGACTTCGTGCGCCTAAGATTGTGCATGATTGCTATGATTGTGCTAACTGCACTATGACTGTATATGATAGCTATGATTATGCTGACTGTATATGATGGCTATGATTGTGCTAACTGTACTATGACATGTGTAAGATTGTATTAATTTTACTATGACTATGCAAGATTGTATTGACAATACTGTAACTGTGCATGATTCTGCTTGTATGTATGACGACTTCACGATACACCATGACTGTGCATGATTCTGCTGGATTGCATGATGACGGCAGGATTATACTATCATAGTGGTTGTGCTGATAATGCTGTGACCTGCACTGATAATGCTGTGACTTAAATGATCTTGCAGCTTGTGTTCTGATTGTACAAGTCCTATTCGAAACTGAAATGGATATTAATCCTTTTCTTCCTTTTGCGCCTCTCGTATCAAGCAACTTTGAATTAAGCAATAGAAATATAATTAACTTCATTGAGATAAGACTGTATGCATAACTTAGCGTGACTGGGATATAATGGAGCTGAGCCTGTGCATGATTTTCCTTATGATCAAGCTCTAATATTACCACAAAAAGCAGCAATAACGCAAGACCTATCTGTTAAACAAGCTCCAGTTGATTGAGGTTCAGACTGGGCAGTAGTTAAGTCGCGAGATTAAAAATTAAAAGGATCCTCAGACTTACACAGAAGAACATACAGTTCAACATAATCATTCGCAGTACAGTTCACCATAATAATTCACAGTAGAGTTCAAAACAATTATTCGCAATACAATTCAATACAATCATTCACAGTATAGTTGAACACAATCACGCACAATCATAGTGCATTACCATAACCATAGCAACCATGCACAGTCATAGTGAAGTTAGCATAACCATAGCCATACATTTCAGTGATCACTGAATTTTGACCACCCCACTCCAGGTTATGTCACTAGAACTCTAATTTCGAAGCTCTATAACTTTTAAAATAAATTTTTCCTGCGGGAGAGGGAGAGGGGAAATGTGACTAAAAGTAAAATTAAAATCCTAATTAATTTTATCTAAATATCCATTTTGAGCAATGTTACTTCAGTATTTAAAGAGTTATAGAAGTTTGAAGATTTAACGACACCAATGCTAAACAAAAGAATTTAAAGTAAATTTAAAATGAAATAAGCTATATTTTGTTCAAACCATGTCATAAGTAACTACATATTTTAGAAGTGTGTGTAAATAATTGATTTAGTATTCGTTTAAATTTTTCGTAAGTTTGTTTGACCAAATTTCTGCTCTTAAATGTTGAAACATTCATAACTGTTTAAATGGTGAAAGCATATTATTAAAAAAAACGAGATTTAGATAGATTTGATTGAGAACTCTCATTTACTTTTAATCCCTTTTTCGGTAAAACGCTTGTTTTAGAAGTTATAGATCTTAGAAATAATGGAAGACAAACTTTATTGCTGATTAATTTCTCATCGATAAAAATGGTGTGGTGCGGTCATAATGAGTGTAAATATTCGAGATCGATTTTGTTTTTCCTTCAGAATGTCTGGGATTTTTCAGAAAAATATCGTATAAATAAAATTCTGTCGCTTCAAATGAAATTTCCACTATGATTTCTGAAGGACAAAGGTGAGACATATATTCATTTTTAATACACATTAATTTAGTACGTAAGCAAAATTTTGGAGAATTCTCAAGTTCCATCAGTATATAGTTATCATGCCAAAGGACAGTAAAAATTTAACCCTTTCAGTCCTGAATTAATTTAGATCATCTATCTAAGGGACCTGGGTTCGAGCCCAGGGTAAGGCATTGCTGTTTGTGTCGTTATTCTGCTGAGGTCCTGCCATCCTCTCAGACCTTCTACTGTGACATATAAACTGACAAGCTCCTGTCAGACCTCTGTGGCAAGCAGCTGCTTGAGGGGGTATTTATTTTATTATTTTTATTTATAACAATACTTGGAGCACGATGTTATTTTCCATTTGGACCCATAATAAATGATATTTCTGCGAAAAATAACAAAAATAATTTAAAAAATATATATAAGAAATATAAGTAAAATTTAGATAATATCCGTTCTACGTGCCTTCAGCCACCGTTGTTCGATAGAAATATTCCTATGGCGTAGTAGTTCCTATGGCGCAGTAGTATCGCTTTGGCTGGCGGTGACACTGCTGTAGCCAGGTTGTGGGTTCGCGTTCCGAGATGACGTAGTTGTGTAACCAAGACAAGCCTGATTGAATTTCTAAGCTATTTACATCCTTCGTCTTAGAATATAAATATAATATTTCTGCCATAGAATTGTTAAAAAAATAAAGTTTTTTTTATCTAAGGAATTATTATATGTAGTATAAACGACATATAATTGTTGAAGTAGTCTAATAATACACTATTTATTAACTGGACTAAGTAGTTAGCGTCGAGAGATTCCTGGTGTTATTTGCTTACCTTTGGTTTCCATTTTATTTATGAATCAGTATGATACTAATCTTTATTTTTTTTACATCTTTTTAACTGTATGTGTGTCTCTGTGTTTACAATTTGTGAATTATAGCAAACGTATTTTGTCACGAACGCATCCACTCCCTTAAACGATGGTTACTTGGACAAAATAAGAATTACAAAAATGCAAATATATTATGCGTTTCCATATGGAAAACATTTTTCGAAATTTGCTTTATTTAACAGTTTCATATCAACTGACGAGAATGTTTACAGTTGCTGTTACCATAAAATTCGAAATCTTGAAGGTTATAAAAGATTATATTCGTGTTTTCTTTAGAGAATGAGACTGAAGATATATTAAAGAACTGAATTAATTCTATTGAAAGTTTGAATTTCTTCAATATTCGTTCAGTATTTAAAGAATTATGCAAACTGGAATGTTTAAGAGCAAAAGCTGCCAATCATGAGAATTTATCAAAAAAATTAATTGAAACACAATAATTAATATCTGAAAGCGTTTACTGAAATAATTGTTTATTTAGAAGTTTGTCTAAAAATTCTTTCAATTTTGGGGAAACGTTTTCTGGAGATCGGGTTGTTTTACCTCTAAAGGACCTTTGTTTTGCATACAAGGGAGGAAGTGGCCAGATCACAAAGACCTTAAATGATCAAACAATGTTGGTGACCCCCAACTGTTAGGATACAGATGGAAGCCTCCTTTTAAGACCATCCAGAATGTTCTTTAATGTGTACAGGGTATAGTTCTCTTGCGCAAGGGATCAGGATTTATACCACATTAGACGAATCGCTACTTTCCAATCCATCGGTGTTACCTTTCTAACCGAGACTAGAGTGGGGATTTTTAACGGAGATAAATCTCAACGCTGGCCCAGGTGGTGCTCGAATCTGAAAACTTCAGATTACGAACTTGGCGCGCTACCAAATGAACCAATTCGTCCCCCCATTATTTAAATTTGGCTTTCCTTTGGCATAAAATATTTTAACTACATTTATTTTACTTTAATATTTGCATTTATTTTACTAACGTAGCATTGATAATAAACTCTTCGTCTTGGCCAAATGTGAAACTTCCTAATTTGAAAAAATATTCATAATGAAAAACAATATATATATAACAATAATAATATTTAAGATAAAAATATACGTAGGAATAATCAATAATGGCATGGCATTTTTTCTCGTAGTGATTAATAACTATTTCGTTTTTAATTATGCATTATTTTATTTCTCATTATAGGTGAGTTGATTGGATGACTTACACCGATGCATTTCCAGTGTATTGGAAGCAACCTAAACATTTTAACTTCGACATTAAAAACTTCAACAGCAGATCTTTCTTTGACTTTATCTAAAATGCGAAGCTAATCAAGTACTTTTAAATAAAAGGATTCAGACTACTTGTTTCTCATCATTAAACCATAAACTCGCAGTAAAAACTACAAAAAGGTTCCATTCATGTTTCGATAATTTATATCACAGCAAAATTAATCAAATACAACTTACTACTTTGGACTAATATATGCAAAATAGGGAAAAGTATTATAGAATATATTTAAGTATTTTCAAAGTTACAGTTCATAAAAGCAAGCAAATTTATTCTTAATTCAACAACAAATGCTAATTTCAATGTGACAAATTAATAAGAATGTGACAAAATGAAATCAGAATTTTATGGAAATATATATATATATTTTAAACAAAACTGAATATAAATAACGGAACGGGGAAGGATATAACAACACACTGACTTCATCGAAACTTTTCCATCCTTCGATCAGTTTCTCAGCAACCAGAAGAAGGTAGATATGATTATCTGATACTTAGGATAGATACGATTATGTGCTACTTAGGGTAGACATGATTATGTGCTACTCAAGGTATACATGATTATGCGCTACTAAGGATGTACATGAATATGTGTTACTCAGGGTGTACATGATTATGCGCTACTCACGGTGTACATGATTATGCGCTACTCATGGTGTACATGATTATGTGCCACTCACGGTGTGCATGATTATGCGCTACTCACGGTGTACATGATTATGCGCTACTCACGGTGTACATGATTATGCGCTACTCACGGTGTACATGATTATGCGCTACTCACGGTGTACATGATTATGCGCTACTCACGATGTACATGATTATGCGCTACTCACGATGTACATGATTATGCGCTACTCACGGTGTACATGATTATGCGCTACTCAAGATGTACACGATTATGCGCTACTCACGGTGTACATGATTATGCGCTACTCACGGTGTACATGATTATGCGCTACTCAATATGTACATGATTATGTGCTATTCACGGTGTTCATGATTATGCGCTACTCAAGATGTACATGATTATGCGCTACACAGGGTAGACATGATTATGCGCTCCTCAGGGTATACATGATTATGTGCAACTCAGGGTATACATGATTATGTGCAACTCAGGGTATACAAGACTATGTGTTACTCAGAACGTTTCATTTCTTACGAACGTTCAGTCACATGGTTTCGGACAAGGATAATGTGGCAAGAACTATTCAGATTGTCATCCCTTACCACCACCATTCACACGAGCATCGCTCAGAATAAGCTATATCGTGTTGTAGTAAAAAATGATTTCGTTCCTAAAATAGAACTTAGGTCGAACTTAAAACTAGTTTAAACTATGATGTAAATTCTAAATGAAAGTGGAAAAATAAAGAACTGATATGGGAGGATTATTGGGAGGAATTCAAGCAGTCATTGGCTATTTGGAGGATTTCAAGTAATCATTGGTTACGGAGGTCCAACCAGATGGTGAAATTTAATTTTCCACACTTTAAACACTTACTTTTAATTGTCACTTTCTGGTTCCAGTTTAGCCTCCGAAATTTCTTTCAGTGTCATTAACGTATCTTTCGTTCTCTGAAAAATAGCATTTATTCCGATTAGGGTAGTCGTCATAAATGATATTAGAACAAAATTAAATTAATTTAACAATTGTGTTATAATAAAAGTTTAATTAATAACGTAATAGTCTAATTAATAATAGCATAAAGGTTTAATTAATTATACAAGTTAAGTATATCGCCTCTGGAGTATACAAAATACCCGTTTCAAAGAAAATTAAGCTTTTCATTTTCCAAATTGACGCCCTTTCAACTATGGAAATTCGTACTAATGTCTAATTGAAAAAATGTAATTTGTAATATATGTTTATTAATCCTATACACGCAAAAGGAATTTGTCATTTATCCCTTAAAATGAAAAAGCTACGTTTTCTCATCCCCTGGAGTTAAAGGGCAAATCAGTCAGTGCATATAAAACAAAATCATTTACTTATTATTACCATATTAAAAAATATTAAAAAATTTAAAATGAAGTAATAACTTTTGAAAATAAAGAGTAGTCGGTCGAATTTTAACCAATAGTAATATAATTAAGCACATATAACTCTAAATTATATTTCTATTAGTAAGTTATCTGGGCATCAGTTCTTGATAAGCTCATTCTACCATTAGAAGTTCTAATTTCTGGTATAAATACATAGTTATCAGTATTACTTTAAGTTTGACATATTCGACATTTAGCGCCTTTTAAAGCATTAGAAAACTATGAATCATCATATTAATTTGTTAGTAAATGAAAAATAATTTATTATTAGTCTCTCAATATAAAATGTTGCGTTTTCCCACCACTCCGGGGATGAAAGGGTAAACTGTTGCTGCCACTCTAAACTCCTTGATGATTACCATCCACTAATACAGCAATCAAATTTCTAGCCCAAATAGATGGTTTGCAATCGTTTAAAATTTTCAAATTTTCCAATTGTTTTCACCGTCAAAGGGTGTAATTAAAACTGTTGGGAGATTCGAAAAGTGTGGATCATAATAATGTATCAATACCTATCCAACTGAAAAAGAATTTTTAATCTATCATTTAAAAGAAAGAAGATGAATGTCGACAGACAAAAGAACGTGTAGACGGACGACAAATTGAAAACATTAGCTCGTTTCTTCCGAAAACAAGCTAATAAAAATTTAATTGATAATATAATAAAATTTAATTGATAATATAATAAAAATTTAATATATTCTTAATAAAGGCAAAAAGTGTTATTTCCTTTCTGGTAATGTTTGCGAGTCGATCGGCTAACGCGTTGCCTGTGATACTAAAGTGGCCAGGTGTGTAGAGCATTATTAAGTCCATCTGGTAATACACAACTGATCTTATTTCTCTTGAAATCTTCTCTGTCACTTCTACATAATTCTCCGATTTTCTGTTTTTTTTATTATGAAGAGCGAGTTTCCAGAAACTAGTCTGTCAGGGTCTTGGTCTTGGTATCTTGGTCTTGGTTCTTTTTCGAAAGATCTGTCACAAATTCCAAAGCGTAATATATGCCTAATACTTCAGCATGCGTTGATGTTGTATGATTCAGATAAATTCTTCTGTCAAATCCTAAGCAGGGAACTACGTAACAGCATAAACTATTTTTCGTTACCTCATTGCATGATGCATCAGTGACTCCATCGTGCGTTTCAAAATAGGTCGAAATTTTACAGTTTTGATAACAAAGAGAACTAAGAATATTCTGTACTTGCAAATCAGTTTCTAGTGACCGTGTTTCAAGTCAAATGTATTAAAACGACTGCTGAGTAGTGATCATGAAAATCTTGCGAATCAAACGTCGAAAGAAAATTACAGAAAACATATTGTTTGATTTTTGTTTATTGTTTGACTAGTTGAGGTTCCGCCATCCCTTACAAACCTTCTTATGCTATAGTGTATAAACTAGCAGGCTCCTGTAAGATTTCTGGGGCAAGCAGCTGCTTGATGGATTATTTTTTATTAATTTATTGCTTAAATAAATATTTGAAAAAAAAATCATAGGGATCTACAATTCAAATATTGGGGAATTTTTCTTAATAAATCTTATTTTAAAATTCATGGAGCTTTTTAGATAACAATTTGGGCGTCGCTGTCAAACTGGAAGGACGTTTGAACACGCGTTTTGACAAGGACAAGGTCCTTGTTAAAACGGTGAACAAGGGAAGTTTTGTTTGAACAAGGGACGCCGCTCTCGCTCAAAAACAAAATCCTTAAGGAGAAGTTTCGGTTTTGTGTGAACCAAGATACGGTTCTGTATGAACTACGGTTCAGTTCTGTGTGAACTGAGGTACGATTCTGGGTGAAACAGTTTGTAGGCAAGGATTGAATATCCTTTCGCCGAGTGTGAGGTCTGTAAAAAGAATCTGTGAAATGCAGTTTTCCACCTCATTGTATGAATATTTGCAGTAGCAAAGCAGCAAAAGCCCACGGAATCGAGGGAGAGAATGGTAACAGATGGTTTCACAGTCATCAGAGGAAGACGTTGAAGCACATACATATCCTGATCCTACAAAAACCCCTAAAACGTTTGACGAACCTCATCTGATTCAGCAAAATGAATAAATGATCTTGTTCGAGAATAGGACTTTCCAAACAACAAGCTGGGGTTTTAGGCTCAAGATTTCAAGAGTGGAATCTTCTAGCCAAGGGTACCAGAATTTCTCTGTTCAGTAAGAAAAGTTTGGCTTTTCTGCTTATTACGAAATGCAAGATGGTTTGCATTTCTGCACATATATTTCAGGACTGATGGAAGAATTGGAACAACTTACGACCTTCAGGAATGACGTCTATTTATGGATTCGTCAAAATTCAGCTTAAAAGCTGTCCAATTGCATAAAGGAAACCAAAACCCTAATTTCCAGTGACACACGCTGTGGGAATGAAAGAAACGTATGTTTTTAAGCATGGAAAAAAAAATCACTACTGTAAAATATGAACAGTTTAAGTAGACAATATGAGGAGACCTAAAAGTCACATCTCTCTTGCTCGGGCTTCAAGGAGGCTTCACAAAATTTTGCTGTTTTCTCTGTTTGTGAGACAGTAGTGCCAGAAAGGAACACTACAAAACGAAAGACTGGCCCAAAAGAGATGTTTTTATTCCTGCAAAGAGTAATGTGGAGTATAAAGCCTCTAGTTTACCCATCGGTTGTTTTGTTCCCACCACTACACATCAAACTGGGGGATTATGAAAAACTTTGAAAAGGTTATGGAAAAAACTAGTAAAGGCCTTTTGCACTTGATGAAAAAATGTCCAAAACTAAATAATGCCAAACACAAAAGAAATGATATTTGTTGGTCCTCAGATCATGGAAGCTACTGAATGAAACTGTCTTCGAAGGAAAACTGAATATGAAGGAGAGCGCTGCATGAAAATCCTTCACTTCCGTGGTCCACGGTTTTCTGGGGAATCACAAAGAGGAAACTTATCACCAGCTCATTCAAGATATTCTGAAAAACTATGAAAATCTTGGCTGCCGAATGTCTTTGAAGATCTATATATTATATCGACTTCTTTCCCAAAAACTTAGGAGCTGTCAGTGATGAGCATGGGACAATTTTCACTAGGATATCCGAACCAAGGCAGGAGGGACACAGCAATAATGGGTGACTACTACTGGTTCTTGCAGAATGAAGATACCTCAGCATATAAAAGACAAAAATGAACTTCTTTTAAGAATAAGAGATCTTTACCCATGTTTTCTTATTTTTCGCTTCAATATTATTCCATTTGTTACTTTATATTCAGTGGTCTATAACTGTGATGTTTCTGATTTTTTTCATTGTAATCATGTAAGAAATTAATGAGTTTTAAGTTGCAATTTAATAAAATAGTTACATTTATTTTCATTTCCCAAATATGCATATTTATTGAAATACATCAGTCCGTAATTTAAAAAAAACTGTACATGCTGTAGATTTTCTACAGTCATATTTGAATTCAGCACCCCAAAGTTAGTTAAAACATCCTATTTGACCAATGTATAAAAAAAAAAGTTTCAATTTGTTGTCTAGTGTAATTTGTTGATATTTTGAACAATTCACATATATGTATAAAGTATCAGCAGAAGTTTCGATGAAAAATAATTCCAAAATATATCTCGGCTATATATCTTAAAGCATGGCTAAACATTCAACCACTAGTAGTCTACCACTACTTTCCAGATATCAATGAACAGACTGTAATTCATATTTTCAACAAATACTCAAACTCTTACGACAGGTCCTTTCACCGCTGTTAAGCAGCAAGAATGACAATTTTAATTTCAAGATTCCAATCGCTAGAAAACGAGACTTGTGGTGACTACCATCAGATGTAATACTAACTGGTATGGTGGAGTATCGGATGTCACCTTTTAATCTAAATTCCATTCTTCAAAGTACTCCCCTGCAGCAACGTTTCAGACGTCTACGCCATTTCTGGAATTCTTGTTGGTATTCCTGTTGGGGAATACTCTGCAATCATACAAATATGATCAGTGCTCATAGTAATAACGCTTACTTAAGTGCATATGTCGAAAAAATCTTACCCAAAAATTAGGCTTAATAGATTGGGATGTTATTGGAACTGAGGTTATTAATCCGAAAAACTTGTTAAAATTGATATTAGAAAAAAATTTGCGAAATTTGGAATCAGTCTTATTTCAATGCATCTAGATAAATAGTAATTAGAGACCGATCACGATTTTATCAGTTATTGAAAAGGTTTTTGAAAAATATGTAAATAAATATTTTAATTTTTTTTTAGATAAATGCAAAATAATTTCAGATAGGCAGTACGAATTTAGGTAACAACAGAGGAACAACTGATTTATAGAGAATTTTGCACAATATATTAAGACAGCCTTCAATTCGAGACAAAATGTTTCCGCTATATTTATGGATTTCAATAAAGCATTTGACACGGTTAACCATAACTCACTATTGAAAAAAAGTTATCATCGGTAATACTGTGATAACTTTTTTTCAATATCATCGGTAATACCGGAATTCCGATGATCATCGGTAATACCGTGAATAATTACCGTCAGTAATATCCGTAATACGGAACCGATGATTATCCGTATTACGGATAATCATCGGAATTCGGGGTTCACAGAATAAATGGTTCAAAAATTACTTGTCTAATAGAACGATCATCATGAATATTGAAAATTGTGAGAGAGCAAAGTTTTAAATCAGGAGCACCACAGATTTCAGTTTTGGGACCAATTTTATTTGGAATTTATATAAATGATTTAGCAGAAGTAAATTTTCACGGTAATTTATTTATATTTTCTGACGATATCGTTCTGTTGAATGCAGGTAGAAGTGGTAGTTAGATGTGCACAAAATGACTATAATATAGCAAATTTTTGGTTTAAAAAAAACAAGCTGTTCTTCAGTGAAGGGTGTCGTGTCCCTCTAATTTATTTTTATTTATTTATTGATTTATTTTTATTCCATTTTTATGAGTGTAGATATTTTATGTATTAAGTGTGTTCTTGAGTTCTGGTGGGGGGATGCGTGACCCATAGGATGTTGTTTTCGGGTCCAAAGCTGGCTGTCTGCATGGAGATCACTCCCAGAAGTCTTTTATGGCCGCATATGACTAGTCAGGGGCGCGCGTTCGGCACAAGAGGGGAGAAGGGAGATTGAAGCAACAGTTTGTGCGTAGTTGTCGAACGAAGAAGGTCGTTTCGACACGCCTCAAAAGGACGCCGCCCTTACTCGAAATCTTACTCGAAAGCCCTTACTCGAATTTCGTTTATCCCTAGGGATTTATGCAGCTTTAATTTAGAGATAGCCAAATTAACTTCAGAATGTGTTATAAGGATAATATTAAACAAACCTTTGCTGAAAGTTTCTTACATCTTACGACTAGAAGATTACCATGTTCGTGAAATCCACCTACGACCAGATCCACCTAATTAACACTAGGTCTCGACAACTATCCAATAACCAGAATATACATTCACTGACCACTGAATTAGAAACCTTTATGCAATACCGAGTTTGACCTCATATAGCACGAATTACAGCACGTATGCGCTTTTGGCACAGATTCCACAAGGTGTTGTAGTTCTTTTACCTCTTCAGCGTACCAGTCGTTCACTAAACAGTCCTTTAACTGGCTCAGATTTGATGGAAGGGGACTTTGCCCCAGGATCTGTTTTTCTAACATGTCCCATACATTCTCAATGGGGTTCAGAACCGGGCTTTGTGGTGGCTAAGGAAGATGGTGGAAGTGCTATCATGTTCGCTGAACCACTGTTGAACACATCTTGCGCGATGGACAAAGCATGAAATCAATAGCAACAATCCATGAAACAGCCGTTACCTGCTGAATAAAAAGTCAACATTGCAGGATGGACTTGATCGGCAACAATGATCAGAAAATCCTTGAAGGACACCCGACATTCCAGCAATGTCAGGGGACCCGTTCCTTACCAACAGAACATGCCACACACTATGACACCGCCTCAGAACCTTGAGTTGTGTTTACAAGGCAAGCTGGGTTCCCGCTTGCCTTGTAAACTTCTTGCTTGCCTTGAGTTGCGCTCCCGCCATACTTTCTGCCTACCGTCGGTACAGAACAAGGTGTTTCGCAATTCGTCGGACCACATGACTTTTTTCAGTCTTCTAGTGTCCAGTCACGGTGTTCCTTATACCACTGTAGACTGATAGATTGTGTTCCCGATTCTTTGCAGAACTCAGGGGTTTCCATATAGATATGAGATTGCTAATACCGATCCTCTTCCATTCCCTGCGCGAAGTTCGCTGAGATATGGGTCGGGAACAGCCTTCATTGCATGCTTCGGTCAATTGCTGCACACAGGAAGTCCTGTTTCTCAGTACAAGCCTTCTCAGACGACGGCGATCTCGTTTCTGACAGGTTGTCGTCGCGCCACAATTACGCCTCCTCCACAAGCAATGTAGGTTATTTTTCCACTGATTAAAGACCCGAGATATCCCACCTTTTGAGAAACCAGTCAGCTCTGCTGTTTTTAAAATCGTCGCTCCAGCCAAACGGGCATTCACAATAAGCCCTTTATCAAACCCCGAAAGATCCTTTGTTTTTCCCATCGTGATCAACACTACTGACGATTACTTTATTATTAAGCAGCAGTCTTAAAATAGTTGCCTAGCTATTAAAATAGTTTATATATTATTAAGCAGCAGTCTTAAATAGTTGCCTAGATCACGTGGTGATGCACGTGACCACGTATTTTGCATATATGCTGCGCAAGTGACGTTTACGTACATCTGCATAAAGGTTTCTAATTCAGTGGCCGGTATATGTATTGACTTTGGCGAATATACAATGTTAATTCGAAATAGGATGAAGTTTTTTCATTTTCTTACTTTAGTATTTACCATTTTAGTCGTTGAGCGTATATACGTAGAGATCAGGTTCAGAAAACAGATATTTCTCAAAATCGAAAAATTTAGTATACTGCAAAGCATTAATAAGCTCTAAAATTCAAATCGACTTCAAAGTAGTAATTTATAGGTTAATATCAAGTATGTCGAGTTTATTAATTATTTATCAATTAATGGGGATATCTGTTTAATCAAACTTCAACTGCCATTGCGAGTACTGACTTTTTCAGCTATTGAAGAAGGATTTGAAGAAGGCCTGGCTGGTTGAATTATGTGGAGACCGCAAAGTCAATTTCTGTAATACTTTGATATTTTATGGCAAGCGACTCTGCAGTTCTCTGAGTAATTCGCAAAAGAAGAAAATGCTTGCATCTTTTTTCAATAGCTGAAAAAGTCACTACTCGCAATGGCAGTCGAAGCTTGATTGAATAAATATCCCCATTAATACTGTGCAGTGGACTAAATTTTTCGATTTTGAGAAATATCTATTTTCTGAACCTGATCTCTATATACGCTCAACGGCTAAACAGTAATTAAAATTATAATTGCGGTTAAAGTACAATGTTACAAATGCAGGTTATCATTAATAGGGCTTTCACTTCCCCCACTCCCCAAACAAATATTCTTATTTTATTTTTTTACAAATAAATGTGCAAATTTTTGTGCAAATAAACAACTTTTAAATAAACCCCCAATTTATTCCCAACAAATTCATAAATTTCCCTTAACTTTCCCGCGAAATAATATGTCTCCCTAGATTTCACACCAGATGCTAAAAAATACACCTAGATATACGGGGAAAAATCAATCTGGCAACACTGGGAAACACCTTAATCTGTAAAGCAAATACAGTCAACTCTCGTTAACTCGAACATCCATATCGAATTTCTCGTTTACTCAATTTTGTTTTTAATTTCTAACCGAATCGTTATACATTTATTGCATTTTCTCTATCTCTTTAATTCGAACTAATTTTTTCATCGTCCCCTCAATAAGTCGAAATTTTATGAAGAATATTTGAGCGAAAATCACTTTTCGATACGTTTTTTCGCATGCAGTTTTGTTTTGTTACTAGTGACGATAAGATGCTGAAATTCTTGCCAGGTGGACAAAAGCGATTCTCACTGGCTATGCGTTGTCCCCCATTGTTTGCAGGCTGACAGAGTGATCCTTATTGGCTAAGCACTGCCTCCCCACTCCCGCACGGCTCACATAGAGCAAAGAGTTTCTCCCATTCCTCATAGAAAGTGCTAGTTCAATTTTAATTTAGAGCTAGTCTCTCTTGATACAGAATATTACAATGGCAGCAAAACGCATGTTGAATGCATTGTCATTAAGTGATAAAGAAAAAGTAATCACAGCCGTTAAAAGTAGCGAAAGTAAAAAACAAGAATTCGGAATTCCTAGCTAGTACTCTCTCAACCATTTTAAAGAACAAAGGTATTGCATTGAAACAGCTAGATTACGATAAAGGAAAATGAAAAAGAATGAGACATTCAGAATTTCATAATGTTGGCCAGTAAAGTTGTTAAAATGGTTTATTCAATGTGTGAGCAGAAACATTACAATAGGTGGAAATTTATTGTGTGTTCTACAGCTACGTTTGAAACTGCTTAGATGTATTTTTAGCACAGATTCGATAATTCGAAGTTTTTTTGTTTCCCTTAAACTTGGTTAACGAGGGTTTACTGTAGTATAATTTTATTATTGCCTAAAAACCTTTAAGTGAACAAACCGTTTCTGTCAGTGCAAAGACCTTGATCAACACACCTCACCACAAAAATTCAAATTTCTAGCATAAAGAGATCGTTTGCAATAACTGTTAAAATTTTTTTCCATTTCCAACTTTCCACCGATAGATGTCACTATTAAAACTATTGGGATATTCTCAAAGTGCGAACATCAATATTTCGTCAACACCTGTTAAACTCAAAGAAAAAAATGCTTAAAATTTTTCTGTAAATGCAAAAAAGTTATATGTTTACCGACAGACCACAAAGTAAAAATAGCAGCTCATTTTTTAAATGAGTTAAAAAAGGGAAAAAAATGAAAAATATGTAGAGAATGACTAAAAGTGCCATATTCTAAACATCACTGCAAGTTATTTATTTAAAAAACACTAATTCTTAATTGTTTGAAAATTGTTTCTTTACTTTTAATATATTAAATTGTTTTAATATTTTTTTCAAGTAAATGGAGCTTAGTCAAATTTTATATTTATATTAAGTCACCACTCAACTCACACCCCAAAAACACTACAAAATCCAGAAAATATCCATAAGATATCCAAGGTGAGCAGTGAATATCTATTTGTCGACTTAGGTATCTAATGGATATAATATGGACATTATGGTTGTTTGGGACGTTATTCAGTTTCCCTCATTCTGCTTTATGAGCTTCCAAACCATCCTATATGGTTGTCTAGGTGGCTTTGTCATAACTAAAACCTGGTTAGCTCTAGCGATGAGTGATGTCGACTGAAGATAGTGAGAAACATATTATCGGTAAAGATAACTGCAACAAATGTGATAAATTTTGTGGGGAGTGAGAAAGTAAAGTTCCCAGTTTTCTGACAGCTAAAGGAACAAACATGTAGGGCTATGATACAACCGCTTGTTAGTACCAAATAATATCACTAAGTAGCATTAGTCATCACTGTTGGGGTGCCTCATATACTCTTCACCACCATACAGCCCAGCTCATAATCACTCGGTAGCGCGCGAAGCTAATAATCTGCAGTTTCCAAGTTCGAATCATATCCGTAAACCTCTAATAGGCTTGGAAAGGTCACTGTCCGTCGAATGGGACGTTAAGCCGTGGCCCTGTGTGCAGGAGAGAGCCATGCCATGTGCATGCTAAAGAATACTTCTGAATGAGAAACTACCGCCTTTCTCCTAACAGATGTTCAGTCGGTTCCCCAACCTTCTCTGAGCTCGCAGGGTCTTTGTGACTGGCCATTTAGCCCGTTATGTGCAAAAAAGTGCCGCTCAGAGTTAAAACAATCCAATCCGATATGCAACAGCTCATCACTGATATGCAACCCACACTAATATGCTCATCACTGATAATATGCTCATCACCAATATACACTGATATGCAACCCACACTAATATGCTCATCACTGATAATATGCTCATCACCAATATACACTGATATGCTCATCACTGATATGCAACCCGATATGCAATAATCCTAACACAAGTATACAACAGCTCATCACTGTTGCATACCTGTGGTGTGAGGCACAGAGTCAGAGTGAACATAGCGAATGCACTGCATGTATACGAAACTGAAGATCCGAGAAATAATTCGGCTTCTCTGGGCAAAAAAGACCCAACTGATGGAAATTCATCGATAGCGTGTTGTTGTGTACGGATCGGATGTCCTGTCAGTGCAGCATGTGGAGTAAATGGTGCCGTAAATTCAAAAATGGTCGTGTTACTCTAATGGATAATGGCATAGCGCAACTCTTCACCACTCAACATACAGTTCACGCCGTCGAATGTTCACTTTTTTCGAAAGCTGAAGAAGCATCTCCGAGGACGGACGACGCTGTCAAAGAAATCGCAAAGTGTATTCAGTAGTTCAAGGACGACGGACGATGGCCTTTCCAAGCCCATCGATGTCCCCTTCCTCACCGAGGGCAGAGTGGGATTTAGCGGACATAAATCTCAATGTTGTCACAGTTGGGACTTGAACCTGGGAATAATAGATTACGATCCTTTGGAACAGGGGTTGACTACGTCTTCAGCCAACCTTTCCTTCAGAGTGGATATAATGAGCCAATCCCGGCTCCAAGCATATTAAAAGAATATTTTGTACAATATCAGAAGAATGGAGGATAAAACATATATATATATATCATTGGAAAGTGTTTGTTGAGAATACCAATTATTTAATCATTATTAAGCTGTTTTAAGTAACAGGTAACAGGATGAAGTTGGGTGTAGAGGAAAATAGACTTGAATCGGGTGGATCTGAATCCACACCCTCCTGATGACATGTCAGGTGCTCTGACCACTGAGCTACCGGCCGCTGACAAATCTCTCTTCTACTGCTGGTGTTATACTATACACCATGGGGTCAGTTGCTCTTATTTGGGTGAATTTGTGGATTTCTCGATTGTTTGCGTAGATATGAAGACACGATATATGAGAGAGAGCGCTGACTTAGCATCTCAATGCAGTTCTTCCTGTTCAATCTGTATAGTCAGAGGTTGCTAAGGTGTGTGTGTGTGAGGGGGGGGGGGTATGTACATGACTAACCATTAGAACATTGAAAATAATAATATACAGATTAAAGCTGGACCCAGTGCCTGATGCCTTTCAGCTTAGTGTCAAATAAAAGCTTCAGAGGGGAAGAATAACACAGGGAATATAACTGGTTTCAATGATGGATGTTATTAGTGCCAAAGTCCGTTGTCACTAAAAGCAAATAAATAGTCATACTCTGTTCACCTTAAAGCACTTCTGTACTTCTGTGCACCTTAAAACACATATTGGATGACTTATCCTGGAGGCTTCCATCTGTGTTTTAATAGCTATCCATTGGATCGTCTTCCTTATAACGATAGTGTTCTAATATATAATCGTAGCATATAATACACAAAGGAAATCATTTTCCTTTTATAATAAAATATAAATTGCAAAAATAAAATTACATATTATTTTGTAAGGAAACAATGGCATAAAAATACTAAAGAAAAAAATCCATTTTTAAATTTCAATATTAAAATAACATTAACTATGAAATAAACATAGAACCTAAGTAACATATACTATAAACTGCATTAAAAGCAAGTAATATATTCTTAAGTTAGGAAAAAATAAATAAATTTAGAATACTTAGGTGGGCTCTCCCTCCCGCCCTCTCCCTAGTGCCCACCCAAACCTCAATACTTTGTCCATATTCATTTATGTAATTTTTCGCCCATTAATATCAACACATAATTAAATTAGTTCCATAATTCTTTTGAGACATGTCAGAGAATCTCAGGCAATCCTCATGATAAAGAGGAGAACGGAGATGCCCTAGAGTAGGGGGTTCTCAACGTTGGGGTAGGCGGTAAAATTTTTGGGGGACGCCATGAAATCTCAAAATTTGCTAGATCTAGTAACAAAGTGAAAATAACCATTGTTATACTATAACTATAGTTTTATCTATGTACACAAGGGGTAGCTTTTTTTTTCATTTTTACTACACAAGGGGTAGCTTTTTGTTTTCATTCATTCTGGATAATCGAGAGTAGACTCTCGATAATTCAGAATGAATGAAAAAAAAATTCCAGGTAATAGAATTCTCGGCGGATCCGCCATCCGAATAAAAAAATACAAATACTTAAAATTTTTTAGAAAACATCATAGCATGGATTTACTTACTTTATTCATTTTGTTTTTTGAACGTGCGCATTCTCGTATCCTGTATTATTACCGGGTATTTCGTAATTTTTTAACATCCCGGCTAATTTGCATTCTGGTTAATCCGACTCAGGATAATCGAGAGTCTTACTTTGTAATAACTTGAGTCTAGTGAACCATCCCACAGGCCCTGACTCACGGGATCGAAGGGGACAATTGAACCCGGGTTTATTTAGCCTCGGAGCAAAAGGTATTTTTGCCTACACCGTGACATTTTATTATAAAAAACGCGAATTAGATTTTGCATCAAGTACTACGCAACACTAAACCCAAATCGGTAAGCGTGCGATCAGACACGTACATAGGATATAGTTTCGGACGGGGGGGTGGTGGTGGTCTAAGAATAAGACTTGAGTAGTGTTTCCCAATTAATAAAATATTCCACCGGGCAGGAAAGGTTATTTTTTTATAGTTTTTTTAAATCTATTTTCAGTGCCTGGCATATATTATGGGGCTAAAATAGATTAAGATATATTATAACACGTAGTTTTATGGCGGGGGGGATTCTGATACTATTCTCTGGGCGCGTTCAATAATAATCTAACAATAGCTAGAGCCCTGTTCGGATGGATATCCGCGTTTTTATCCGCACTTAAAAACTCTCCTTGTTTAAAAGATTACTGTTAACGCAGATAGCGGATAAAATGGCAAGTAAAAAGGAAATCGATGCTGACAGAGCATAAAATTTGTAGGAACATGGGCAAATATTATTGCATTGTTGATGACTGACATGAGTGAATAATTTAGAAAATGAAAAAATGGTGTTGGAACGTCAATGATGATATTCACTTTAAAGAAAATCCATTGAGATGAAGGCACAAATTGAAAAAAAGTAACTTATATGAAAAAGTGATATTTTTGCTGAGAAAGAAAATCATAAGTTCAGAAACGTTTTTCGAATGTTGCACAGAAAACTGGAATTATACAGTATCTGTGATAATAACAGATAACTGCATTTAAAAGAGCAAAATTTACTCAGACGAATTTGCAAAATTACATTAGTTATAACGTCATTTTTTTTTAATCTTAGTAAGGCATATTTTTTTGAAATTGGCCTTTGTTATCAGAGCATATTTTTGAGCTCATTATTATTCATTAACAAACAATTAGACTAATTTATTTTACTTGCCAACATACATCACAGACCACATGAGCTCAGCGGTTATTGAATAGCTAATATACGCGGATGCTGATTACGCTTTGCGGTTGCGGATTAGACTTCACACATTACACCTTGTGGATAGAATTTTCGCTTTCTGCGCAAGGTTCTACAATAGTGAATTATGAAGACAATAATTTTACGTCAAGAGTTATATAGAGATCACAGTTTTACTTGACTGGTTCGCATGTGTTCAGTAGATGCAGTGCAAGCGCCTGGTATAAACTGTTGTACTTTTGAAACAACTGAAAAAAACTGATACATTTATTATGTTGAAAATAATAAGCAGAAGTTTACAACAATTTGAAGGGCCAAATGCTGCCATTCAGAGGAAATGCCTATATATATGAAGATATGTATAAACGTTATGAACATCTTTCGAGATACAATTTTGACCATGAGAGAAAATTTCAGTGCAATATTTTGTTGGTTTCCCTAGTCATAGTCCTCATCAAAACGAAAGGTCCTTATGTATCGTTCATAAATACTTCAATAGGAGCTTGTCAGTTTATAAATCATAATAGAAGGTATGTTATGCAATGTATGTATCATTTTTCGTAAAGAGTCATATAGATATTCGAATATAACCAACCAATTCGGATAAAAATGAAAAGTGAGTGAGAGGGGGTAGTCGAGCCATGGGACGTAGTCGAGCGGATAAAAAGGTAAAGAACGCCAAGAGACTGGATTACCATTGTAGAAAACATTTCCCATTCTGGTTTAAAGGTGTTAAAAGAATTGTAGAAAAATGCGCCAAATATACAAAATAATTTTATATTTTTGTCTCCATCGCCCTTACTAACATTCTAAAAAAAGCGGGGGAGTGGACGTGCCCCCCGATCCGGTCCTGGATACAACTATTATGCTCCCCTTGGTAAAAGTTAAATATCGGCGCCTCTGCAACACCCTAAATTTCATGTATTTAAGAATGATTTTGAATCTATTGGAATATTATCGTTTCCTTATGTAGTATTTCTTTCCCGACCAGTCTACTTTCTGCTATCGGTAACAGTAAAACTGATGACTAAAAATAATTAAATCCATCATAAAACTGTAGGAATTTATTTATAAACAACAAGAGTGATCCGTGTAATTGTTTGAGAAAGACTCGAGTTCCAACTGTGCCACAATTGAGAAATTTCTCGGCGAACTGAATGTGCAAAATGAAATGTTTATATTCACAAGCGAAACATTTCAAAGGGTAAAGTACAATCCGTGACCTTCAATTTATTACGTCAAATATGAGAACAAAGCCACGGAGCAAACATCATGCAAAATGAAAATGCCAGAGACCTCCGAAAATTTTTATCCTAGTAGTCTCATGGCCGAGTGGTTAGCGCTCTTGGCAACTGATCTAAGGGACCTGCCATCCTCACAGACCGTCTACTATGGCATATAAACTGACAGGCTCCTGTCAGATCTCTGTGCAAGAAGCTGCTTGAGGGGGTATTTATTTTTAATTTAAACATACACCAGCGAATTTGAAGACGAAATTTGAAAGCTATTTATGAGCTGAATGTAAATTAGAAATTAAGCATTTGTACCAACACTTAGTGCTTTATTTCGTAAAATTAGTATATATGTGACATTTTAGGAAACAGTGTACTTAAGAATAAGCTATATTTAGCCTATATAATAGTTCACAAATTTGTTGCTAAAAATGAAATAAAACATGGATTTTACTAGTCTGAAAAATTCAGTCTAGAATAGTCAGATCTCGCAGCCGATTCAAAACAGACTTCATTTCATTAGCATGTCGTGAGACGTATTGCATTACAATGGGAAGAATATAACTTTAGCGAAAGAATATAACTTGTTACAAATGATTTTATTAATATAGGATTTTACTGATATCTATTTATTCTTGAAAACAAATATCAAGTAAAACCATTCATTTGATTATTACCTTGGGATGCCAGTCTAATAACCTCCCTCGACGCTATCCCACTGCTATTTCATAATATGTATTATATCCATACACATAAAAAACACAATTCCTACCGTGTAAAACCGAGCCTATAATGGTGTAAAACGAAACTGGTTGCATTTTTTTGACCTTGTAAATCGAAACTGGTTGCTTTTTTGACACTCTAAATCAAGTACCGTGTAAACCGAGAGATAGGTGTATTTGTAATTTCCCTGCTTTTACTTGCTTGTTACGTGCCACAGATTTGTAGTTTTAATGTGTATATAAAAATCCCTTCAATGTCAATGCCGGAAGCAAAGAGCATCAAATCATTTCATTTCTTTCATAGAGTTGGGTTGTTATTCAGTTGTTTTACCTTTGAGTGGCACTCTTTTTGCACCAAGTGGGCTAAATGGCTAGATTACAAGTACACCAAGTCCTCAGAGAGTGTTTTACCTCTCAGCGGCCCTGTTTTCCACACATTGGGCTAAATGGCCATTTTGTGTCCATTTTATACATGCTTACATAGCTTTTATACGCTTAAAATCCAATCAGAAGGACGGTGGACTTAGCGGCTGGACCTGTCGGTGTCCTTTTTCTCACGGAGGATATTCTTAATCATGTAGAACGATCATATGTACGAAATGTCCGCAACTTGTATCTTCGTAAGCACGAATTTACACCTTTTATGTTGTATTGTGATGTCTTTGAATTTTAACTTTGGTTGTGGGTTGCATGACTTTTATATTTTTTACTTTTTTTCTTTTACTCCTTATTTGGCGCATTATGGCCTATCTTGAAGATATGCCATAAAACACAAACAACCAAACCAACTAAATCAATTTTGTAAATGGAAACTGGTTGTATTTTGTTTTGACCGTGTAAAACCGAAACCGTGAAAACCCAGGGACAGGTGTAACACTCCCTTCCCCAATTCTAAGAAATGACTTTACTTATCATAATTCAAAAGTTTCACTATGCCTCCATCTCTTGAGTCAGAAGCGAAATTATTGCAAGGCAAGTTAGGTCCAATCGCTCTCTGGACAATATGTAACTCTCATTTTCAAAGAGAATAAAAAAAATGAGTTTTCAACTTCGATATACTAATGATACCAGTTGAAGCTTCAACAGTTGCTTGTAGTATTCTTTCATTAGTCCCTACCCAACTCAAAAAATAGTTCTTCTCTTAAGGAAGAATACAAGAAAGTTCAAAATCTACAGACATACGGACATAGGAATGAATGACAATATGAAATCAATGCTTCATTTATATGAAAACGAGATAAAACTAATAAGCTGGATAACAATCACTAAATTTTTACTAAAATGATTTAAAATATTTGATTGTGACATTTATGGTCATTCAGTTAATCGAAATAGCTGCTGGTTACACTAACCCTAAATAAACGTAGATCTCCTCTGCAGCCTACACATATTTTGCTCTCTTCAGTACCACCGACTTATTTGCAAAAGACTCTTGACGCATAATAGCCATTGTTCCTGAAGCTCCATAAAACCACAAACAACCAAACCAAGCCATTTAATTAGTATTAACGAATATGACAAAATTATTTATTAGTATTGATTAATCTCACAAGCTTTATGATGTTAACTAATTTATAAAATGCTTCATTAATATTAGCTCGACCCGGATTTGTAAAAGGAATAAAATGAGGGGGGGGGGAGGGGACAGTGATCCGAAAGATAGGGCTGGTCGAAGATTTAACTGGAGACCCACCTTGCATAAAATGCTTCTCTCGTTTTTTAGTGGTGTTTAATGAAATTTCAAATTGTTTGTGTGTTTGTTAAAACAGTTGTTCCACCATATCTTTCGAACGCGATGGAGAAACTTCTATACGTCAAATGAAAGCTCATATGAGGACCGTCGAGACTATTTCCAATTTTGCTCCGCACTATTCTCCCTCACCCCTGATAAAAAGGGGTGCATTTTCCGGAGTGGACTTTAACGAGTTATATCGGAAATTAAAGATGGTGACGTCTCCAATGTCATGGGGTACTTAAACACGACTTAAATGCGATACTAACTGAGCCAAGCCCCTCACCTGAAGCAGAGTAATATAAACTTGAAGCGGAAAATATAAAACGAAAAGCTTTTTTATCTCTGTCCACTATGTACTGACTTAAAAAACTTTTTTAAAGGAACACAACGGACGGAGATAACCTAGAAGATATATTAGGTTTGTCCTGGTTTCTCATACCACATACAAACACATACTAGACAAAGCATGGATTATGGACTCGGTATCTGCTTAATATATTATGGGGGGATTTTTTTTAGAATGAAAGAGATAATACTGGGAATTGGAAAAAAGTATGCTATTATATTGCTTATTTAATATGGTATATTGCTATTAGCAAATTTAAATAATTTCTTAAACTTTAGCACATTCACGAGTGCCATCACAATTAACCCTAAGAAAGGGGACAGCAATTGGCTTGGAGATATCGCTGTCCATTGAATTGATCGTTAAACCGTGCCGCCGTGTTTACAATAACCTTGCTCTGAGCACACTAAAAACAAACTGGATGAGCTCGACAGGGGTTTTAACCGGTCTTCAATTCTCTAATAGATTCCCTTCACAAACCTTCTCTAAGCCTTTCGATTTGTTGTGAACTGGCCATTTAGCCCATTTTATGCTACAAAGGGTCGCTGAGATGTAAGACAATGAAATCAATTTTAGCACAGCAGTTTTACTTCGGTTAGATCTATCTACATTATATAAATGTGTGTAGGAGAACTTTGCCTTGATCATGCTAAATGCCAAATTGGATGGCTTTGATGGGAAGCTTTAATTTGTATCCTAATAGCTCTCCAGTTGATAATACCCTTTATGAACTTTCTTTAAGTTTTGATCTTCTTGTGGCCTGGCCATTTAGCCCATTGCATGTTACAAAGGGCCGCTCGGATGTAAAACAATCAAATAGTCTTTAGCATAGCAGTTTTACTCAAGTAACATTAATTTACAATCTATAAACATCACAGATACCAACATTAGTCTCAATAGCATTGCCCAGAAGACAGCTGAGCCTCTCCACCGTGGCTCGCTGTTTCCCCTTCCTGCGACTTTTCTCTTTACCAGTGCAGGGAAGACTTTTATACCCGACTGAGTGTATTACAACGCTTTGCCAGACACAGTGCTGAGCACGCAGATTTCTTGCCCATCTTCACAGACACATCAGTGGGATCAGTCATGGTCTGCTGTGATACTATCATTGCAGACCAGATCCCACAGCAGTGTTCCATATTCACTGCAGAGTTGCACGTTATCAGCTTTGCCTTAGACCACATAGTGGCTAAGAATCATCGTCGGTGTGTGTTTTACCCCGACTCACTTAGCCTGCTACAGGTTTTGATCTCTGTGAGTCACCAACCCCAGGAAGATCATATCCAGCATCCGCCAGCAGCTCCATCGTCTGGCAACCACAACCACCATTCTCTTCTGTTGGATGTCCGGTTATGTCTGCATCAGAGTCAATGACTTGCAGACGCTGCTGTTAAGTCGGCTACGTCCCTGCCCGACTCTCCACTGCTGATTACATACATGGACTTTTAGCAGTGTTTTTTTCACCAGGCTACGGGTGCATGGTAGAGATCTTGTTCTGAACAACAAGTTGGCAAATACCTTTCGAGATCAAGACTATTTTCAAACTGTGGCAGTTAGGTTTTCGCAGGAATTGCAAGGAGGAAGTTGTACTTGCTCAGCTCCACTTAAGTTATTCGTTTGCTACTGATTCCTTTCTTCTTCGGTGGACGACGAACCTAAATGCGAGTTTTGCGACACCATTTTAACCATCCGACATATTTTAACAGATTTTATTGCTTTTAATTTTGAAAGCCGTCTATAGTTAAACTTCCCAGAATTTACATCCGAGTCCTTACACTCCGACCTCTTTTCATGTATCTGATTTTTTTCTATATTTTACTGGGGTGTTTAATTGACTATAAGTTTATTACTTTGTTGTTTATACTTTTCATACTTCATCATTTACGCCTGGGTCTGTTTTATTTTGTTATATATCTTTTATTGTTTTGCTTGTTCTTTGCTATTTTACATTTTAACTCTTGGTTGAAGGTTCCATGACTTTTATCTATTTACCTTTTTACTATGTATCATGCATATGGTGGAAAATGCCCTTAGTTGCGTTACCCCGTAACACCCTAAACCAATGGTTCTCAAACTTTTATGCTTCACGTACCTTTTGAAAATGTATATGTAACTGGCGTACCCGTTGTATACATAGATAAAACTATAGTTATAGAATAACAATGGGAATAAAATAAAATGTATGTATATAACATATATCTAGCGAATTTTGAGCTCTCACGCCATACTCCAAAAAATTTTACCGCGTTCCCTCAGGGGTACGCGTATCCCACGTTGAGAACCCCTACCCTAAACAATGAGAGGGAACCATCTTGTCGTGGGGGTGGTGGTGGTGGGGGCTTGAGGGCCCATCGAGGTCGAAGGCTCTGCTGACCGGTTTGGGCTCCGGTTGGACAGGCTAAGACCTCAATCTCAGGGGAGTTGTTAGAGGCCCTGCTGACTGACTTGGTCGGTTAGGTTGGACAGGGCCCCGAAAGTCGGGCCCGACTAAGAGTTCCCACCACGGGAGCCGAGGCAACTTGGATCTATGTATCCTTGTTTGTGGCTAACCGGGGCGCAGATTAAATTTAGGTTTTGACCGATGAATGAGCTTTATTCCTACAGTACTGCTCGCCATTAGGTAGACAGGGATGAGCTGTTTCTATATGGTACTGTCTTGCCCCTGACTGTAGTTGGTGGTGAATATGGCAATTTCCTATACTAATTGTGCTTTAGGCGGAACTAGTGGGTTTTATTTCATAAATATATTTACTTAAAACAACCAACCAACAATCTATAAACGTGTGTGGGAGATCCTTGCCATGAGCACGTTAAAGGCCAAACTGGATATTCTTGACGGGAGGCCTTAATCTGCCTCCTTACAGTTCTCCAGTGTATCTCCTTCACCAACCTCCTCTAACCTTTGGGTTTCTTGTGACCTGGCCATTTAGCCCATTGTGTGCTGCAAATGACCCCTCAAATGTGAAAAAATGAAATAAATTTTAGCTATTTTACTCAAGTAACATCAATTTGCAATATATAAACTTGTATAGGACAAGCTTTCTCTGATCACCCTAAAGAACAAACTGGATGGCCTTGACGCGAGTCTTTACTCTGTATCCGAACAGTTCTCCAGTTGGCCTCTTTCATCAACCTTCTCTAAGTGTTGACGTTCTTGTCGATTGGCCATTTAGCCCATTGTGTGCTACAAAGTGCCGCTCAGATGTAAAGAATCTGGTGTTGATGAAGAAAACACAAGCATTTAACTTCGTTGCTTGGTTTAAAAGATATTGATTTCTCGTTTACATATGTTGTCTTGGTTTAATAACTTAATTAAGTGTTGTAAAACATTACTTTTATTTAAAAGTATTGTTTAGTTAAAAGTATTTTATTTCAAACTGCGTCTATAAAGTTGCTTTTTTTGCAGATGTAGAATATTTTTCTGGGTGCAATATAAAATTATTTTTCTTTTTTCTTCCCATTTCAGATTCTATTTGACGTATAAAGGCTGACCGTTTTCGAAAAGTTTTCGTCTGCTGAACTGCAACAAAATTTTCTTTACTACGAAAGACATTTATGAGAAAAAAAATGTATGTTTGATTTTAATCTGAGTTCTAAATCTGCCGATATTTAGAAATAAAGAGAGTTTAACTGAATTTAAAACCTTTTACTTCACTTATTCTGCAATACTCAGCATTATCCTCACGATACTCGCAAATTAGCTCTCAGTATTCTATAATAATCCCTAAACATTACGCCGGGCTCATAATCTGTAGTTCTCAGGTTCGAAACTCAAATGTGCCGGCTTTGAAATTTTTCTCCAGTAATTCCCATACTGCCCTCGGGGAGAAAGGAGATGCCAATGGTTTTTGAAAAAGCATCGTTCGTGTGCAGGAGAGTCATACCCTGTGCACGTTAAAGAACAGGCCTGATGACGTTGACGGGAAGTTTCCATCTGTTCTCCTAACAGCTTTCCAGTGGGACCCTTCCTCTAAACTTCTCTGATCTCCTTGACCTGAATGGCCAGCCTTCTAACCTGTCCATTCAGATCACTGTGCGGACAGAGATAAAACACGTAACCTTAAATACTCCGCTATGCTTCTTTAGTAGAGCCATAATTTTCTGTATTCCATACTCCCTCAATTACTTTTAGGGGAATAGGGAAGGTGTATTGGGATAGTAGAATATCCCACAATACGCTTTCCATACTGCCCCGAAACACCTTCCCTGCTCCCTCAAAACCTTTTCCATACTCCCTCAAAACCTTTTCCATACTCCCTCTTTACCAATAAATACCTCAATATCCTCGGTCAGAAAGGAACTGTGAGTTTCATTGTGACCAGTCAATCTAGTACAGAGGTCATCACGTTTTTTTTACCCGCAGGCCACATTGCCAATTGACCAGAGAGTTAAGAGGAAGGGTTCCATGACCCCCTCCCCGTTATTGCTAAATTGTTAAAATGCTAAAATATTATTACTTAAATGCTAGTAACCGGAACAGAGGAAAAAAAGTATATTAAACATATATATAAATCTGTTAAAAAATCTCTAAACATGAGGTAAAAGTTTAGGCCGAAATGGCTTTCGGTTCATTTGAACTTCTCTTTTGGCAACCCATTCCTTATTTTCCTTAAATCCCTGCCTGAGCCGAACTCTCACTTTACAAGACATTTTTTGTCTAAAAACTTAAATAATACGGCTTATACTAAGAATACATAACACTCTCACGAAAAGGTTATATGTGTCATTCAATGTTGAAAAGGTCGAATAATAATGTTAAATGCATAATTAAAAAAAATTTTACTCGAATTAAAAATATGGAAGAAAATTATAAATATCTAGCAGATTTCCCCGGCGTTGCTAGGATCTAAAACTTTCTAAAATATAGAGTCGAAGGCACTACTAAAGTCTCAAGCCTTCATTTAGCATAAATATCATTACACTCAATATCCTTTCCCTCCGGAGGGGGGGGGGGGTGCTCAGTCAGGAGCGCAATCTGTAGTTCCCAGGTTCGAGTACCAGCTGGGTCGGCATTGAGATTTATTTCCACAAAACTCCCTGCCCACCGTCAGTAAGGGACACCGATGTGCTTGAAAAGGCCACCGTCCGTCGGATTGGACGTTAAGCCATCGCTCCGTGCTTGGTCGGGGCCACGGCTACCTTGCGCATTTTAAAGAACACGCTGGGTGGCATTAACGTGAAGCTACCATCCGTTTCCCAACAGCTATCCCAGTGGGTCCCCTCCTCCTTCTCTGAGCCTTCGGAGTCCTCGTGTCCTGGCCATTTATCCCATTGTTTACAAAACACTGCCCTCGGAGGAAAATCAACCCAATCCGCATCTCCGGTTAATTTTTTTCCCCTTCTCTTTTAGGGAAGGAATGGAATGGACATAGTTCGAGGTACCCATAATCCTCCCCACGTCAGAAGTTTTTAATCTAAAAACCAGAATTTCCTCCCTAGGATAATCGAACTTTTCAAATAATTTCTTACCCACCAGAGTTCCTCGGATACAATTTGCCAGGCATATGTAACTTTATAGCGAAAGAAATGAACTATGGTCTGAGGTGATTAAAAAAATGCAAAGGTACCGAAAAATTATTAAACAAAATTGTTTATTGCTTAATATAATATTTAAAACGTTTATTAATTATTTGAAAACATACTTTTATTAATTTTTGCATACTTTTCAAATTATATTAATGATTTTAATTTCCGAAATGAATTTAGAATGATTTTAATTTCCGAAATGATTTTAATTTCCGAACTGAATTTAGAATTAATTTCCGAAATGAATTAATTAATTTCCTCCGAGGGCAGGTTTTGAAGCTTTCATTTCAACAATCTCGTGTTTCGCTCGTGCTAAATTAGAACTACTTCAAATGAAGCATTTTAACAATTTAGCAATAAGGGGGAGGGGATCATGGAAACTTTCCTCTTAACTCTCTGTTCAATTGACAATGGGGCCTGCCGATAAAAAAGAGTGATGACCTCTGGATGCTCGCGCTCTTGACCCAATAACCTGAACAACGAGTTTATCACGCGAAATCAGAAATTGTTTGATGCATTCATTATTTCAAATTCATTGGTGGAAAGTTATTTTGAAAAACTTTTAACCTGAATATTTAATCACGCGTAATCAGAAATCAGTTTAGTTTAATGCATTCCTTCTTTCAATTTTATTGGTGGCAACAATTATTTTGAATAACTTTTCACCGTTAATGCCAGGTCTAAGGGGATTTTGAGAAATTTACACTGCGCATCACAATTTTGGTAGATCCCAGCGGGTTCACAAATAGCCTATATTCTTCCCCTGGGTGAAAGGAACGTTCATGCAAAGTTTGAAGGCTCTAGCTCTTTTGGGAGACGAGTGCATAAGCGGACAAACAAACAAACAGACTTTCTTCTTTATATATTAGATAATCGTGTAGAAAACGTTATTTTTCAAATTAAACGAAGATCACATGAATTTTGTATTGTAATAAGAACTGTGTGCCTAGCTTTTCTACTTGGCAGACCAACAATATATTTGTCAGAGCAGTAATTTGAATTATCTAGTTCGACATTTGTTTTGAGAGCAGGATATCAATCTTTGCTGATCACATCTGGCTCGAAGGATCATGATTTGGAGATTCCTGATTTAGTCCATTTTGTGAAAAAAAATTCTTCTCATACGTTAAACAACCAACCTAGTCAATATATCTTACAGTGTTCTTTCAATAAAATAAGTAAATACTTCTTATGCAATTTTCTTTCAATATTTTTCAAACCCATAATATTACAAAATAGCTGTAATTTCAGGGGGGACAAGTCTAACGTCATCGGTGGCAGAAATTCTCGGTTTCTCTTTGGTTCTTTGGCCACTCGATCGGTCCCGATCGGTCCCAAATTCGGTAAGTTGGTCTCGCTTAGCTCTAGCCCTGTTAGGATAAAATATCGGGTTGCTAGTTCACATGGATCGGGAGTGATCCCTTAAAAAATATCCAAAATTTCTGGGGGCGCTGCCGTACCCTCAAATAAATATTCGAACACTATGGTTGATTATAGTATTCAGAAAAAATGTGTACTGTACACTGTGTGAATTCGTGTACTGTACACGAAGGTTGCCAGATCACTAATTTATAAAACAATAGTTGCCAGATATTTTTTCTGAATTCTGTAATCAACCATAGTGTTCAGATATTTATTTGAGCGACTGTAAATTGTGAATGGAGTAGTACGTTATCAGAGACAATTATAAGTAGTACGTTAACGGTGGAAAGCTGTGACTTAACTTACCGATGGGTAAAGATATCAATGGACATATTTTTCGAGTCAAACTTTTGACCTGAGTTTAACTAATTTCAAATAATTCAGAAGTAAAAACGAAAGGGCAGATCTCTGTGTGTCACTCTTATCTCTTAAAATGTGTTTTGTCGTCGAAAAACTTGCCTTTGAAATGAAAGCATTTCTCGAACATTTTGTGGTGGTTCTTCGCTACTTTCTATTTAAACATGAAAATATTCAAAGAATGTATAATTATGAGAAAGACGAAATCTTTATCTATTCGCCGTCAGCAGTTGTCCCTGCAGTACGTATCAAAATTGCGATCCCTGCAGGGCCATCCCACTTGGGACTGCGTTTTCATTTCTCAGTGGGAAATGCTTTACCAGAATCGCCCGACTGCCATTTGTCCTTTTAGTTTGCATGTCCGTGTCTACCTCAGAGACATCAACATCAGTTTCGATAGCCTTGCCCAGTCGACAGCAGAGCCACTTCCACCGTGTCTCGCTGTTTCCACTTTCCCCCCACTTTTCTCTTTGTACGATGGAGAAGGCCTTTACACCCGACAGTGTGTATCAGCAACTCTTTTCCACCTGGGCACCCAGACTTCCTGCCTGTCTTTACAGATGGCGCGAAGTCCGGCATTTCAGTGGGATTAGCCACGGCTGATGTGATGTAATCATTGCATACCAGATCCCACAGCAATGTTCCATCTGCACTGCAGAGTTGCACACTATAAAACCTTGACTTGCACCACATAGCAGCTAAGCATCATCTTCATCGATATGTGCTTTACACCGACTCGCTTAGTTCGCTCTAGGCTTTGGTCTTCATGAGGATATCGGCCTCACACTCTTATCCCCAAGATCTGCCAGCACCTCCATTATTTGGCAGTCATGATCACCATTCTGTTTTGCTGGGTGTCCGGTCACGTCAGGATCAGAGAACCAAGTCAGCCACGCCCGTTTCTAATGATCCATAGCCGGTTCCATAATGTGGACTTCCGGCACTGTTTTACTATCGAGCTCCACGCACAGTGGCAGCGATCTTGGTCTGAACAGGTTTGTAATAAACCTTTTGAGAACAAGCCTATTGTCAAACCGGGGCAGTCATGTTTTCGCAGGAATCGCAAAGAGGAAGTTGTACTTGCTTAGCTCCGTTTATGTCATTTGTTTAATAAACAAATATTATTCATATTAATATATTATTCATTCATTTCTTCTACGAATCGTCTTGTCTTATGCTTTTAATTTTCATTGTGAGTTACTTGATATTTAGCTCTTTCTTTTTATCCTTTATACCTTGTTTAGTGCATTATGGCTTAGTTGCCTTTACGCCATAAAACCCGAAACAACCAACTGTATAATTAGGAGGGAGAAACAAAAATTACAAGAAAACAATAAATATAAGATTAATCATTTCTATTAATTAATATGGACTTTTTGTTTTAAATTTCGGCTGCTTTTATAAGTAAGAGGTCAACAAAAAAAGGAAAACACTGGTCAGAACAACTTGAGAACAACCTCTTTGGGATCAAGCATATTGTGAAGCCGCGGCAGTCATGATTTCGCAGGATTCGCAAGATGGATGTTGTTGTTGCTCTGATTTGCTAGGCCATTCATTTCTTACCCATTCGTTTCTTCTACGGGGACATTACAAACCAAAGTGCGAGTTTTGCGGCACCATTTTAACTATCAAATGTAATTTACTTGATTGCATTGATTTTAACCTTGAACGTCAACTGTATTTTAACTTTAATAATTTGACGCCCGAGCCCCTACACTCCGTTCTCTTTTATCTGATCGTTGCATTTTACCACCGGTTTTTCCCTTTTTATGATATATTTTCTATTTTATTCGACTTCGATTTTATTCTATTGTTGTGTTATATTCTCTATCTTCAAGCCAGGTCTTTTACACTTAGGTTGATTTTATTTTGCATTTCTCTCATTGTTCTATATGTTAACTAGTTCTATACGTTTTTAGTTTCTTGGTTACGGGGTTACATATCTTTTATCGTTCATTTTGTCTTCTCTTTGGCACATTATGACCTTGTTGCCCTTGAGCCAACCACAAACAACCAATCAACCTACCACTTTTTCAAGAAGGGGGAGGGGAGGAGGGATTGTTTTTGCCGAAGACAGATTTTGGGGGTCCTAACCCTACTTCTGATCTAAGTTACTATTAGAAGAAATGGATACCAAGTTTGACGGTTTTAGATCTTACCATTTAGGAGCAGTTTCTATCACTATTTAAAAGGATGAGGATAATTATTTATCGGGTTAAATAGGGGGGTAGGAAAACTTTCTGATTCCAAACCCTTATGTTCGTCGAAGCTTTGGTTAGGGGAAGCAGTATATTGAGTTTGGCGCTTCTTTCTCTTGCCGTTTACAAGCACTACAACAGTTCCTACCACTTTTTACAGGTGGGGATTTTTTGTAGGGAGGGAACAATTTGGAGGTCCCTGTTGTATATTAAATTACGATTAGAAGAAGCAGTATACTGAGGTTCTAGAGTTTAAGAAACAATTTCTACCATTTTTAAGGAGGGGAATTTTTGGGGGGACGAAAGAAAAATTTGGGGGGTGTTGAAACAGAGAAGCAGAGAAAACGGGAAACATATGAGCAGACCCTCTTAGATATACAGCAAATTCTTTTCTTTTCTGGTACTTAGAAATGCTTTGATGTCATTTACACTACTATGAAATATTGATTATTGAAACTAAATGAAGAACTATTATTTGTGGATTAAAATAGATTAATATCTGCATCAATGATAAGAATATGTTTCAAATTAGCAAAAACAAAAAATGTTTGATATAAAAAAATCCGACCTATAGGGTTGGGTTGTTTTACCTCTGAGTGGCACTATTTTTGCACACAATGGGCTAAATGGCCAGGTCACAAGGACCCCGAAAGCTCAGAGAAGGTTGGGGGAGGGGACCCACTAGAACAGCTGTCGAGAGACAGATGATAGCCTACAGTCAAGACCATCCAGCATGTTCTTTAACGTGCATAGAGTATGGCTCTGCCACACACGGGTCACGGCTTAGCGTCCCATCCAACGGACGGCGGCTTTTAAAAGCCATCAGTGTCCCCTACTGACCGTGAGCAGGGCGGGGAATTTTGCGGAGATAAATCTCAACCTGACCCAGCAGGGACTCCAACCTGGGCGATTATCAACCTGGCGCGCTACGGACTGAGCCACCCCCTAACCGACAGTTGTTTAATGTTAATAAACATGTCATGGGTCAATGAGACCATGATATGTTTCACCCGTGTTACAAAAGAGAACTCGACTGACAAAAGGTTAATTTACAGTGATAAAACATAAACTCGCTTTATATTGAAACAGACCTCGATCTAGAAAACGGCAACAACTAGGGGCCACGAGTTGTTGAATCGAACCAAAATGATCAGTAGGCTGTTTCGGCGTACTTCCCAGAAAATAACAAATACATTGGTGTTATTTAAAATTAATTTATGTCTTTTATTCTACTCGATGCTAGTGGTCTTTCAAAATATATCGTGGAAAAAGCATCGTCAGTCGCTTTGTTAGAAAACTCATCATGTCTATCAAGCTTTAGAAAAATGGGAAAAATTTACTTGTGATTACACCTTCAGTATCTTATTCTGCACTCCTCAGATATTTTAATTCTGATATTATTCATTTTTTTCTCAAGAAGTGGTGGAAATGATGAATTTTTTTATGGACTGTACGGGTTCATAAGCAAAACATATGCTTATAAAATTTTTAGTCATTTTTGTTACTGAAATTCTAGGGAATGGATTTTTACCCTTTACAATCCCTCTTTTCTGTTGTTTCCAGCTTTGAAGTTATGATAAACATAGCTGGATATAGGAGGGGGGGGGGGGTTGATGGCGGGGCAGAGGAGTCAAGCCCCCTTTATCAATGCTTGTAAGCGGAATGGAGGCAAATAAATATTAAACAAACACATATATATATATCCGTATGTTTTTCAGGAAATTTTTTAAAGTCCATTAAATTAAAAAAAATTCTTTACAGACATTCAGGAAAAAATTTCTTATCTGAATGTCGTTTCAGCTTCATCATGCTACGACTCCACCCCCTACCCTCGTTTTCTTTTGGATTACTTCTCTTCGCTCCCTTATTTTTTTCTAAATCCGTGCCTGGTGATAACTTACATCAAGATTCGGAGATTTTTCCCTCAGGGTGTTACAATTATTCTCAATCGCTCTGTCATATCCAAAATGTTTAAGGTTAGTTTTCCTCTTACGAACACCAAAAGAAAACAGAACTCTGGCAAAAGAAACTTATTGTAATAAAACAGAAACAAAACGCAGCATCAATATTTACCTTATATTTGATGTCATCGGTGTATATGCAAACGTTTGACAAAGACATCTGGTGAGATTTAAACTAAAGAAAATAAATATATAATAAAATAAATACCCCCTCAAGCAGCTGCTTGCCACAGAGGTCTGACAGGAGCCTGTCAGTTTATATGCCATAGTAGAAGGTCTGTGAGGATGGCAGGACCTCACCAGAAAAACGACACAACAGCCATGCCTTTCCCAGGGCTCGAACCCAGGTCTGTTAGATCAGTAGCTAGCGCGCGAACCACTCGGCCATGAGAAAAATTATTTTTTTTTAACCTATGACTATTAACTATTAACATTCAGGTAACTGAATGTTAACAATAAAAATTGATAACAGTTGAAATAATATCCAACTGGGAAAGTGTAGAGATTTTTCTCTGCCAAACTCTCCACCACAACTATGACTATTAACATTCAGGTAAAAACGAAATTATGTTATCAATTTCTATATTTCTTGATATCTTACAAGAATTCTTGGTTGCAAAATTAATTAATACGCATTATGCTTTACGTAATCCGAAGCAATGGGGAGGAGTAGAGAAGGAGCTAATAACAATTGTAACATAGAATAAAAAAGTTACCTAAGTTTTGCATTGATGGCTAATCAATTAAGCGAGTATGAAGAAAATTCATCGTCATGTCCCCTAGATTCAGATGCAGGGCCTGTTTATGCACCAATTGCTATATTAGTGTTGTTAATATGATGAGATTCATGCTTGTTTTTTCAAAGTTCCATGCTGAAGGCTTTATGTCAAGATGCTTCCTATTGTGATGTATGCATAGCTAAAAGAAGGTGGTTGAAATAACCGAAAAAAGATTGAGCTTAGTTTATTCGCTGAGCAAAGTAAATTTCTTATTCTACTTCACCTTTTGACATTTTGCATTTATTTGTGCCTGCATGTCTTTCAGTAACTTTTTAATCGGTGCATATTTGAAATGATCTGCCACCATTATACACATTTATTAATACCAAAATTCAATTAATATTCTGGCCAATATAAGTAAATATAAATTCTTTTATATAAAGTACATCTGAAATTCTAGGATAACTAGATCTTCCGAATAAAGACTATCTAATATATAACTAGAAGGACGCATATCGCCTCTGGCGCATATGAGAATATCGGTTCCGAAGAGAAAAACGTTTTTCCATTATCTACTGTTTCATTTTTTAGAAGTTTTAATTTGAGCTAGCGGATGACGGGAAAAATGCAAATAGTATTTCATTAATAATTATACAACATAAAATTATTCACCTTTAATTCGTAGATCTAAAAAAAAAGGATTTCCCACCACTCTCTCAGAAAAGTGGGTTGATTATTGCTGTCAATGGAATATCTCTTAAAAACTACACTAAACTTTCAAATTTCTATTCTATACATATCATTTGTAAAACTTTATAACAGTTTTTCCGTTTCATCATTTCAGTGATCTTCAAAGACATATAGAAGATATATACTAAAGTTATTAAGTATTTGAAAAATGTGAATTATAATATTTCATTAGTACCAATCAAACTGAAAAAGAGTTTTCCAATTATCATTCTCATTGTTTCCAATGGAAACTTCATGACGTTCGCATTCCACCCACCAAAATTTCTTATTTCTATCATTAATACATCGTTGCAATTTTCATTTAAAATTTGGGAATTTTCAAACTTTTTTACCGATAGAGGGCGTAATTATAATGTTCGAAAGATTAAGAAAGTGCAGATCATGATATTTTGTCAATTCCTATCTAACCCGATCAAAGTTTTTTTTATTATTATTATCTCTAAATACAAATAATTATCTCTAAATACAAAAAATTGACTTCCCCACCCCCAGGTTTAAGTGGTGAATTATTGTTGAATTTTGTTCTTTGAAATTTTGGAATTTTCAATTTTTTTCCATCGTTAGAGGGCGCAATTATAGTTTTCGGTAGATATAAAAAGTGTGAATCATATTTAACCAATTACTATCTAAACTAGGGGTTCTCAACGTGGGGTACGCAGTAAAGGTTTTTTGGGGTACGCCGTGAGAGCTGAAAAGTCCTTAGATATATGTTATATATATGTGTTTTTATTTTATTCTCCTTGTTATACCATTACTATAGTTTTACTTATCTATACAAAGGGTACGCCAGTTACTAACACATTTCCAGGGGGTGCGTGAAGCATAAAAGTTTGAGAACCACTGATCTAAACCATAAATAATTTTCGATTTATTTCTCAAAAATAAACAACTATATGCCAAAATTAAAAAAGTGTGTTTTTTCACCCCCTCTCTGTATAAGGGGTCAACTCATTGTTGGCAATGGAAACTTCCTGACTTTCACAATCCACCACCAAAATTCGAATTTATTATATGTCAAATTTCAGCATAAATGCATCGTTTGCAATATTCGTTTGAAATTTGGAAATTTTCAAATGCTTCCACCGCTAGAGGGCATAATTATAGGTTTAGAGAGAGTCTGAGAGTGTATATCGTAATATTCATCAATACCTATGCAACGTAAAAGGAATGTTTAATTTATCTCTGTAAACAAAAAAGTTCGATGTCTACAGACAGACGACAAAGGTAAAATGTTATCTCGTTTTCAAAGAAAACGAGAAAAGAACAAAACAAAAACTACCCCACCGGCACCCAGCCCCATCGATCTGGAAAAGGTTGTTATTAAAATGATACGTAAACCGGGAAAAATCCACCCTTTCCCCAGAGTTGTCGACTGATCAGTTTGCACCCTTGTTTAGGTAAAGGTTTTGAGTGAATTATCTTAAATCGCCTAATGAAGCATACTGATCAAAATAGCCCAATTCCAGAAAACCAGCTTGGCTCTAGTAGAAGTTATTAAGTAAAAATAATAAAGTAATAAAAATAAAGTTATCTTCTACTAGAGCCAAGCTGTTTTTCTGGAATTTCAAGCCGCTTCATTTTTAAAGCTGTTTCATTTTTAAATCACCAACTGCTACGAGTATTGGAAAGGGTTGCCGAATCGTTAAATAAGAAAGAGACTGTCGCATCCACCTTTGTTGATGTAGCGAAAGCTTTTGATAAGATATGGATCAACGGCCTCATCTTTAAAATGATTCAAGCGAACTTCCCTTCGAGTATAACCCACTTATTGTAGTCATACCTGAATGAAAGAACATTTTCTGTTAGGATTGGAAACTGCCTTTCCACTGAACGAAACATGGATGCAGGTGTCCCACAAGGCTCTTTGTTGGGCACTGCTCTCTTCAACATCTATATGCACGATCTCCCAGATCTCCATCCTGTCATGACAGCACTTTACGCTGATGACATTGCTCTACTCTCTTCATCCCTGGGCCACAGCCTTGCCATCAAGAGGTTGCACCTTGGGATCGACAAAGTAGAGCGTTGTTACTCCTAATGAAAAATCAAGATTAACCCAGATGAAAGTCAGTCAGTTTTCTTCTCTAGAAAGAAGATTGTTAATCCCGATTATCCTAAATTTTTTGGAGTTGAAACATCCTGGGCACCAATGCTGAAATACCTTGGTGACATTCTACATAAAAAAAACCTTTTTGGAATGTTCATATTGATCACTTGCTCTCAAAGGTTCAAATCATCAGATGTAAACTTGCGCCCCTGATAGGGTGCAGCTCGAAACTGCCTCCAGAAAAGAAATTATTTCTTTATAAGACTCTTCTGCAGCCAGTCTTGACATATGACTCACACGTGTGGGATAATACTATCAACACCAATGTTAGGAGGCTTCAGAGCTTCAAAATAAAATCCTCAGATCTGTGGTCAGTGCTCCCTGGTTTGTGAAAAACAAGACCATTCACACTGAGTTGAGCACTGACCAAATATATGTACTCTCATATTCGGCAGCTCGCGCAGATCTTGTTCGAGGCAGTAGGAGATAATCCTTATGATATAGTTAGATCTTTGATTGATTATGATCCATTGTATTAAACCAATTCAAGCGTCCTAAGATTGTGGTATATGTTCCCCGTATGTTTAAATTTTATTTGTGCTATTTATAGCAAATTTGTTTTGCTCTTGCGGTCCCTTTGGGGTTTATGTGTTTTCCACAATATTCCACAATAGTGCCAATCAGGCACTATTTTAGACTTCGAGATATAAGCCATGGACTTGGAGCCCATAATATTAATTAAATATATCAGATATCAGCAAATACTACTTTGTCAATTCTCTTAATTTATAATACAGATAAAATTATTGAGCAAAAGCTTATTGAAGATGTCGTAAAGCACGGCCTTTTGGAGATTTACCTGCACAGTTAATTTATTAAAATTAATGAAAAATTATTGATATCCACCTATTATTATTACTATGGAAAAATTATTGATATACACCAAAACGTTATGACCAGCGCGTCTTTATTCAAATTGAAGTAACTGCAAGTGAACGACGGCTCGTGTGAAGGTTATGAAACGGTATAAATAACACCTGATACCTTATACTGCTTTGTTGATCAATGTTATTCTTGTTCTTCAGATTGGAAAGGAACCTTGCGGCTCTTACAAAAAGAGCACAAGTTCCGTTTAAGTGAGTTTGACAAAGGCTATATTGTAATGGTCAGATGACTGGGTCAGAGCTATTCCGAGATATCAAGGCTTGTGTGCTTCAAAAAGTGGTCCGAGGGAGGATAATCATGAACCGCCGGCAACGTGTGGGCCGATCACGATGTTCATCGATGCTACAGATAAGCGAAGTCTATCCTGTATGGCACGTGCCAAGAGAATGGATAATGTGGCGTGTGGCGCAACTAGCTCGTAATTTGAATGCTGGTGACGAGAGTAATGTGTAATGTGTCACTACAAACAGTACATCGAACCCTGCCGAAAATGGGGCTGCATAGCTGCTGGCCGCTCCGTGTGCCCATGCTAACCTCGGTCCACCATTGAAAGCGCTTACAATGGGTACTCGAGGATCAAAACTGGACTTTTAATTATTGGAAGAAGGCCGTCTGGTCCGATGAATCTCATTTCCTGTTGCACCATGTGGACGGCCGGGTACATGTGCATCGTTTACCCAGGGAAGTGTAAGGACTAGGATGCACCATGGGATGAAAACAAGCCATTGGAGGAAGTGTAATGCTTTGGGTAATGTTCTGTTGGGAAACCCTGGATCCAGTCATTCATGTTCAAGAGACTAGATCGCCAACCACCTACTTAAATATCATTGCAGATGGATTTTTTTAGTAGATTTAAACTATGAACTATGAAATTTTATTTTATGGTTTATATTTGTTTTCCTTTTTTGAAAATTGAGTTAGATATAATACGGGGGCACCAAAATCGTTTAAGTGCTTAGAGTCTCTAAAGGCCTTAATCCGGCCCTGACTGCACCCTATATGGTGCCATCGCTCAAATCCAATAAAATACCATCTGATTTTTCCTGCTTTAGGCCCATTGCACACATCTTGTTCAGGTAAGATTTTTGAGAGGATGTTGAAATGTAGACTTAACGGGGTCCTCGAAACTCGATATCAGAAAAGTTTTGACAAAAATAGATATTTTTTTAATTATTTAATATATATATATGTGTGTATTGTTTAAAAGGAAGAGGGTACTCCCCTTCAAAAAGGACGGGGATATTCTAGAAGTTCTAATTGACTTGTTCTAGTTTCTCATAAAACATACAAACACATACAAAAGGACTTCGCAATATTTCTTCTAAAATGCTGGTATTTTCCACCTTTAAAGTGCACTATTAAGCTATTGGAGATTCAAAAAATACCAAAAGTAGTATTACATCAATATATATCGAACCCGCTAAATAATTTTTAATTTTTCTCTGAAACCAAAAATGGTTAAAACTAGATGTGGTTGAAGCAAGTGTCGGATAAATGAGGTTCTTACATAAGTCTATTATTGCATTTGATTCATTTTTTTACTTAAAAAATTCAATTATTTTTGCAATAATAAGATAAAATGGGAGATATTGAAATATATCTGATATTCCCAAACAGTTATTTGAATGGTCGCTCTGGGTCTTTGAGATCCATTAGATTAGTTACAGTTATGTCTTCTATTAAATAACTAATGGGTGGATCTAAAGCGAAATTGCACAAAGTGCCGTCCCATGGCCGAGTGGTTAGCGCGCTTGGCTACTGATCTAAGGGACCCGGGTTCGAGTTCCGGGTAAGGCATGGATGTTCGTGTTTTTTTTTCTGCTGAGGTCCTGCCATCCTCACAGACCTTCTACTGTGGCATATAAACTGACAGGCTCCTGTCAGACCTCTGTGGCAAGCAGCTGCTTGAGGGGATATTTATTTATATATTTTTTTAATGAAGGAGTGGGTGAAAGGTACTGAGAAGGAAAGGCTCCTAGCTAGCGTCGTTTAATAGAAATTCGGGATACAAACACCTGGATCTGTGAGGCCGAACACAATCGACGGAGTGTTCATAGCCATAATAATAAAAAGAGTACCTCCATTTCATCGTCTAATATATAGATGTAATATAAATTATCATAATAAAATTAATGTAAAGTCGAAAAGGGACATTCAGTTACAAAAAAATTCAAAATTGAATTTAACAAGACTGAGTACCATAGATAAGTTATATTAAATCTTAGACGTGTGGAAAATATTAATTTAACTAGGAACATGAAAATATTTTAAGCATTAAAAATGCTGTTTATTTGAAGTAGTTAATAAACTAAGTTTGAATGCAGAATACCTTTCAAATTTTTTTAGATTGTTATCTAATTCATTCCAAAGCTTGGCACCCTGAAACGTTAGTGATGTTTGCTAATAATTTGTTCTACATAATGATAGTTCTAGATCAAGAAGGTATCTACTTGGGTAATGCAGCACTTTCTTTTTAAACTCATGTATGTTTTAATCTAATAGCGCAAAATAAATATATTACTATTTTAATTTGTATAGAGCTGAACCTTGTATGATTCGTGTTTTGTTTTTACTACTTTTTAGTATGTTCATTAAAGTTTAGATCATGCAAAATGCTGCTAAAATTTCTTAAACTATATCAATAATGTGAAAAAAAAACCTCCACATCAGCTACCGTGTTGCTGTGATACGTCACTTATATACAGAGAAACAAGTTGCGCAGCCAACTGTAAGAGCTTATTAAAGACGGTTATGATAGTTATTTGTTAAAGCATTTTTTTATTTGCAATATATAGGACAGAGAAGAATCCTGGTTGCTACTATGCTAGATGTTGATCTAGAATCAGGTTTAATGAAACAGTCGCTAGCTGCCTAACCACTATGCCAATTATGGCGAATTGATCACTGCCGTCTTCAACTATTATCAACTCGGTCACATTCCGTCATCACCAAACTATGCCAGACTCCAGAAACTATCGATCATGTCATCTTAAATTGTAGTAAATGGCAAAAAGAAAGAAACACATTCTTCAATCAACCGAAAAAACAAAACTTTACCGAATTCACAATTAACAATATGATAACCCATCCTATGTTAAATCCACGTTTATCATGCTTTAACTACTACTTGAATTTATTGTTTCTGCAAAATTACTTAAAAGATTGTAAATAATTTTAATATTATCTTAATGAATTCTTATTCCTGTTTCAATACATTATATATTTATTATCATAACCTTGTATCAATGAGCAATATTTTTCTTATTAATTCAATATTTATAAGCCACTAAACTGTATCAACTTCTGATGTTTAAAAATAAAATATTATATATGCATTAACAGAATTTAACGTGATGAAATTTTGTGTCAGCGAATGGTGTCACACCGAGTGCCTCGGTGTTTGTAACGATAAATAAATAAATAAATAAATAAACAAATAAATAAATAACCATCATAACTTACCATAATAGATCACACTTCTGATATTTATTATAAATTTATCCTTTGATCCATAAAGTTAGGGTGGGATTTACATTGCCTTCCCTAACATGGATAATAACTCTACACTCTTATCGTGATTTCAAACTACAGATTTCAAACTCTGGACGAATACCTCGAACTTAACAGGACGTGGTATTTATAATGAAAATATCTGTTTCTCTGCATGGAATTTATGAGAATCTATCATCCTCCTTTTCTCCCATTAGCAAACTCGACACCACTCATCCAGGGCAACCATCTGTCTCCCAACAGCTGTTCCAGTGGGTCCCCTCCCCCAACCTTCTCTGAGCTTTCGGGGTCCTTGTGACCTGGCCATTTAGCCCATGGTGTGCAAAAAAGTGGCGCTCAGAGGTAAAATAACCCAACCCAATCTTCCAGGGCATAGGTCCAGCCATCGCTGCCACCACAGACCACTTTGTACTCCCTGCTTTCATTCTGATGGCAACAGAGTTCAGTCCATGAAGTGTTGATGTTTCTGTTGACAATGTCTGCATTTCCTGGCAAAGAATTAAGCATCTGATTCTATTTCAATTATCTGTAACCAAAGCAAAAATAGTGCGCATAGGAAGACAGCTTTTCATAATCGAAAGGAAATGCATAAAATGCCAACTTGGTGTCACAGTGATATTGCATCGGCTCGCGGTAACACTGCAGCTGATCAGATCTGGCTTCGAGTCCCAAGATGGCATGGTTATATGTTCGTGTATGCATTTGTGTATTGCCGAGTGGTTAGCGCGCTTGGCTACTGATCTACGGGACCTGGGTTCGAACCCCGGATAAGGCATGGATGTTCGTGTTGTTTTTCTGCTGAGGTCCTGCCATCCTCTCAGACCTTCTACTCTGGCATATAAACTGACAGGCTCCTGTCAGACCTCTGTGGCAAGCAGCTGCTTGAGGGGGTATTTATTTTTTATTTTATTTATGATAAACCAGGAACCTGATTGAGCTTCTAGGATATCGCCGTCATCATCATCATCCTCAAGAAGCCATGAGCTACGGAGGTCGAACCAGCAGCGTGCAATTTAGTTCTCCAAGCATATCTGTCCTGAGTTACATCTTCTGCATCTGACCATTGCACACCAGTTCTAACAAGGTCCTGTTTGACATTGTCTGCCCACCGCATCCTAGGTCTCTCTCTCTCTTTCTGAGGCCTTCAGGTACATTTTTAGTAAACCTATTCGCTAAACTATAATTATCCATATGGGAAATATGGCCAAACAAACGGAGTTTCTCTCTGCACAATATTTTGCTCAAAGGCGATTGCCGACTCTTTTGCATAACCTCATCATTACTTATAAAGCTGAACCACCTAATGACCAAAATACTGCGTAAGCATCTAAAATCAAAAGCATCAAGTTTCCTGTTACCTTGTTTACGAAGCGACCAAGTTTTCATAACTAACCCTACAAAGAACCAAACTATTATACAGTCTACGTTTTAGTCTTTAGGTGTATAACGCCTATTTAACCACACTCTCCATAGGTTTTTAAAAGTCCCGGCAACAATCCATATTCGCCTGTTAATCTCATGCCACATATCACCAGTATATGTTATATAGATCCAACTGTGACACCTGCTCAAGACTACAACTATTTAAATTAACTGAATCACAGCCTACCTGACCAATTTTCATCATTTTAGTTTTCTCTCTATAACCAACCTACTACCAGTCTCATCAACAGCTCGAATGTAAGAGTCATCTCATCAACATCATTTGCCAAAAGGCCAAAATTATCAGCATAATCTATATTAGATATTTCCATATTTCCAGTCCATTTAAGGCTAAAAAATTTTCCCTTGAAGTGAATTTCGCATAACATAATCAATAACCAAACTAAAGAGAAAAGGAAACAAAATGCACCCTTGTCGAATACCAGAAGGAATGCTAAATCAATTACTACAAGCCTTACCAATTCTCACACATACTTGGTGTTATTATAGAGAGCTCTCATTATGTTAACTAACTTGTCTGGTATGGCATACCACCTCACGATCAACCATAAAGTTTGACGATCATCAGAGTCAAAAGCTTTTTTTGTAATGAACAAAATTAGTAACCAAAGGTTTCTGAAACTCTAACATTTCTCAAGAATCTGCCTGAATGAAAATATCTTATCTACACATCCTCTACCACTTCTGAATCCATATTGCTCATCACGCAATTGCCTGTCAGTCAGATTCTTAATTGTATTAAGCACAATCATGCAAAGACCTTTACCTGGATCTTAGTAGGCTGATACCCCTATAGTTATCACAAGAACTGCGATAATCTTTTTAAAAATAGGGATAATAATAGCTGTGGTAAAATCTTTAGGAACCATGCCTTTATCATAAAAGATATTCAAAATTTCATTCAATCGTGTGGTAACTGAAATATTCCCAGCTCTACGTAACTACGTACTAAACTAGTAATTCCATCTACCCTTGGGGATTTATGTAGTTTAAGTTTAGAAATAGCCAAAATAACTTCACACTGTGTTATAGGAGTAATGCATCTCTCGTCATTGAAAACAATGGGAGTAGATCAACCACATTGTGTGGAACATCCCTGAAATGCTCAGCCCACTTAACCATGACATAATCCTAACCTTCCATAACCTTACCTTTTTTATACTTCAATTCCTGTATATCTGTCCTTTTTCTACCACACAAAACATTAACTATCTGGTACAGCTCTCTGTTCAGTTGTGCTGTTGTGCTACAGTTGTTATGCTGTTGTGCTACAGCTGTATTTATTATCTATCTGTTGTGCTGTCAAACTGCTTCCTCGGCTTTGTCAGCCAAGCCATCAATGCAAAGATTCTTATCATCAACTATCTGTCCTTTACACATTTATTCATCTCTCTGTAATGCTTTCTATTCCGACAAGTAGGGTATTGATAAAAGACATTACTGCATTCTTTCTTTCTGACATGACATGAGCTCAAGTTGCAAAGTTCCAAAGATTAATAACTTTTTAAAATTTGGACCTTTTATCTTATCCAATTTATTCAAAATCTGGTTAGTTCTATCTGGCGCCAGGCAAAAATAACTTGTCAAATAAAGTTGAAATAGGGTTCGTTTATTTGTCACGCTTTACTTATTGAGTAAGATTTCAAAAATGATTTTAAAGTTTAAATATTAAATACAATCAAAAATTAATTCACGTTGTTCAAGAGAAAAATTAGCAGATTCAAACGTTTCTGAAACAAAGTTTATTTCCAAAAATTCAACTCACCAAACAAAGTGAAAATGTCGCCTTCATCTTAAACAAAAACTCTGCTACTACAACACAACTCAATACTCTTCATTCCAACTACTACGCTTCACTACACTAACTCTGTAACCTAACGTCATCAGGTTATAACAAGAGGCTACAAAGTCGGCACGTGTCATGCATCACGCCGGAAAAGACATTTGCATAAACTGACGATCGCGCAAGCTATGATGCAAGAGAGGTCGTGTCGTTCCACGCGCTTTAGCCGTTGTGAATCAAAAGGTCGGGGTTGTGCATGCGTAACTCCTGCAGCTCGGAGCGAGGATTGAGACAGTCCACAAAAGGAATTAAATCCCCAAAATAATAAATATAACGTAATTACAGCAAAACTGGTTAAGTAAAAGTAAAAGTGAATGGGTGGACCATCACAAAGCACCTTATCATCCAAATATGTTTTCCTAAAAGAGTACTGTTAGTTTCAAGAAAAGCGTGTTTAAAACGGTCCCTATTCTTCCTCAACTTCAGAAGTAAGCAAACCATAACTCTCATAATTAATAAGTAATATATCATGGTAAGCTTAAGCTGTAATCTTCTTTCATCGGTCTTTCAGAGCTTCAGAATTAAAAATAAATTATTTAACCTAGCACAACATTTCTTAAGTTTAAGTTGCGAGACACTTTTAACAAGGTAATGGTCAGATCCAATTTCAGCTCCCCTATATGACCTGGTATTCCTAACAGAATTGGCCCATTTGCTGTTAATTAATATATAATCAATCATAATCTTATGCAGCCCATCAGGTGAAATCCATGTGTACTTATGTATGTCGTGGTGTTTGTAATAAACGTTTGTTATTCTGACACCATTTAGCTTCCTTACTTGTAGGAGACATTGAACATGCCATTGCAACTACCAATACCAAAAAGAGCCTATCACCCTACTCCAAATATCCGAGTCAGTACCAACTTTGGCATAGTCACCAAGAACAAGGGTAATATCTCCTTTCTTGACAGAATTCAAAATATCCTGAAGTTGTCCATAAAACCTATTCTTCTCATCCTCATCAGCATCCTCAGTGGGGGCATAACTGCAGATAACATTCAAGTCTTTAACGCTTGTCTGAAATTTTGCTGTAAGACTCTTTCATTAATGCATCCATATCTTAGAAGAGCATCACTAGCGTGTCTGCTGAGAAGCAGACAGACGTCTTGATGATGCTTATTGTCGTCCCTCCCTGAAAAGAGAAATTTAAGATTATTTTTAAGAATCTGACCTTTATCTGTCCATCTGGTCACTTGCAAGCCGAGAATATCTAAATTATAATGGTGAAATTCTTTTGTGAGGACATCAAGAGAATAATATCAATGCAGAGTATTCACTTCCAACAACATATGGAGAGAAAATGGTTTGAAGGATGTTTAAAGAAACTATATTTATTGAGAGAGGAAATGCCTACAATATGAAACAGCCCCCTAATCTCATGCATGGGGCAAAGACCCACCACTAAAGGCTGAAGCCATCTACACTGGAAGACTTCCTCCAATGTAGAATTTGACGATGCCCGTAGAAGCAACAGTTCAGATGCCTGCGATGACCTCTGCTCAGGATTATCCACCAGCTGATAAACATATCCTGTGAATCTATTCCCTTGGGGCTGTCAACCCACAAACAAACAGAAAACACAGCGGAAGATTTTCCCTCCACAGAAACCCATCTGTGCATCAAATTCAGGATCCACAATCAAATCATTTTTCAGTCCGGTTTGTGAATATGGTCAGCACCAGTACCCTGTGTAGTTGATTATTCTTCAAAAGAAGAAAAAAAGTTGCCATAGTTGTCCGGATCAGTACGCCACACAGATCTTTCAGCTCTCCCTTTCTGATCCCTTCCACAAGACAGAGTATCTCATTTGAAAGATACCAACGACCTGCACCACGAGAAAGCGGGGTCGTACATTAGGTGTTCGGCCTGCATCCTCACAGGGGATTGGTGCATAGCTCTGCTTCCAGTGAGTACATAGCTACCATTACTTGAAAAAAATTATATTGAAAAAAAAATACAACATATATTTAATATTTTTAATAATACAAAGAAAGGACTTGTAAAAGAAGTTTAAACCTTTATATTCAAAAATTCATATGACTTAAAATTCCAATAAAGAAAGTTTTTAATGCGAGGTTACGACAGTCGGCTTTACTTTCGAGGGACAATATTGTTATGACAGATGAAAATGCTACCATGAACTTGTGAAGTGATGTATTGTCTTGATTCTCATGTGAACTACGTGTGAATTGCGTGAGAATTACGTCACTAACTATACTGCTCACAAAAATTAGGGGATATTTCAAAATGAATATGAAGCGAAGAAATATCCCCTAATTTTTGTGAGCAGTTTACTTCGAACGAACTTAACTTAAAAACAATGTTGTAACTAGGAAGATTTTCCGTAATGGAAAATATAGTTTGTTTTAGTCTGTACAGTATAGTATAAAGAATAAATGTTTTTATTTAGTGTGTTCGTGGGAGGTGAAATAAATTTATTAGTGCTGATCCTGTTAGCGGACTGGTAAGAAAAAGAAGAATGCCTAGGACAATTAAAGATATGGCTGAGGAGGTTATATGTTAGTCAAACAAGTAGAACTGATCTCAACCTTTCTGTAGGAAGCGTTCATCAATTGACGCATAGTTATATTTAGTTTGTTTAGGAATTGGTAAAGTTATTCTATATAGCTTGCAGGTTTGTTCACAAATATGATTGTGCCACTTATCGACTGTTGTAAAAGATTTATTTTCTTTTTGTAGGAATAGTAAAAAAGGTGCTTTGTTATTCTGAAGGCTTGTTTTTATACCGATGAAGATTTGTGTTGGTTGACTTTAATTTATAGAAATGTTTTTATTCATACTTTTGTAACAAATTGCATTATTTAAGAATTATAAATGTTAAATTCTATTTTTGAACTTACGCTCAGTTTCCATCCGATTAATTCATGGCAATATTAAAAACAAAGACATCTCCATACATATGTATATATAGAGAGAGAGATTCATATACGAATCTCAAGACGGTGTCATTTTAAAACCAAGAATGCCTAATTTCAATCCTAGTGAAATTCAATCAAAATTTAAATAATAAAATGCTGCTTTGTTATTTATATACAAGTAACATTACAAGCAGATGAGATAAACTACCTTGCCTGACGCAGTTTAATAATATGAATCCAGAAAAGATTACTTGATGATAACACATTTATTATTTAATATATTATTCATGGTTTTTGACTATCTTATACTATTTGAACATCAGAAGTAATAACATCTGGAAAAATAGTTAATTGCTCTATTTTTGAACTGTAATTACTCTCTGTGATCGCTTTACTTTCTATGAGTATTTTTAGATACAGTACATGAATATTTAAATGAAAACTGATTTGCATGCATAAGAATGTTAATTATTAATGAAATCAAAAATTAATTAAAATATCTGTTCCGAAAACGGTGATAGATTTTCACAAATTATATGCTACTTAGACTCTTGGGGAATAATCATTTCAAGAATTATAAGAACAAAAGCAGCAACCACCACGAATTCTAACCTGCACTTACAAAGGCTGTAGTTAATTGTCAGCCGTAATCAAAGCAGTACCTTGCAACTACTGTAAAACCGGTAAGTTCAAATACCGTAGGTTATACGATTCCAAGACTGCGCAAACAAGATTAGTGTGCAGTGATAGTTTTTAGGTGCAGAGGGCGTAAAACAACAGAGATTCATCGCATGATACGGGGTTATATATGACATGCTCATGAGCATGTCATTGAGCTACATGAGCAGCTGAGGTACACGAGCATATCATATATTTGAAACAAAATTAAAGATCTCTTCTATTCAATGATATGAATAATCTTGCATTGAAAACACGATTCAGGTTCTGTGTCATATGGAAGGTAATTTCTCCTTCACTTCCAATTGACGCAGTAAAAATTAATGATACGTATATCTGAAGTGTATTATTCAATTATGATACAATTAATAAGACTCCCGATGTCCATAAACGAAATCAAATATCAATATTTTACTCTAATACATTTATATTAATTTTAGGATAAAAAAATACCTTAGGCTGTTTAGTGGGCGAACTCACTAAGTTCCTGATGATATGTAAAGTTCTATATCGCTAACGTACCTGCTACTAATCAAGATCTGTATTTAATGATATAACCAATCCTTCTTCCAAGAAAAGATTCAGATTATATGTTGTATATATAAAGTAATTTCTTCTCCACTTTTAATGACGGTAATAAAGATAGCTGGTGTGTATATCTCAAGTATACTATTCAATCACAATAAATAATAAGATTCTCGATGTTCTTAAATTGATTCAAATAATAATTTGTTCTTACACATCAATATGAATCGTGTTTGCATCTCACCAATCTCAAGACAATTTTTCTTCTGAAATTGATATCGATGTTTGAGTTCGAATTATTGAATAAGCACGATGTGAAAGTGTTATTTATTAATACTTGGCTTTATTAAAGAACGAGTAGTTTATTAATTATATTTCAATTTGTCATGATTTAAAAGAACTAGATGTTTCATGATTGCTCGTTCAGCATAGAGGCAAAGTAATGGGGATTATTATAACAGAAAAAACCAACGTAGGACTCCTTGAAAATATATGCTTTATATTTTTTCTTAATTCCTCAAAATATCATTATTTCATTTATATCGACAAAACATTATTTTATATGCAGAAATATGAATTCACTAATGCAATTCCATCTGGTAGAACAATTTTCTCTTCGAGAGCCGTTTAGGTAAGATCTAAAATTTCGTGCTCTCACTCGAGCACAAACACTTTCAACTCCTTGGAAGAAACCTGTTTTCTCATAGTAGAGTGTAAAAAGTATGTGGAACAGTTGAGGTGGGTTGTTTTACCTGTAAGCGGCACTATTTTTGCACACAGTGGGCTAAATGGCCTGGTCACAAAGACCACAAAGTGTCACAGAAAGTTGGGGAAGGGGATTCACTGTACATTTGTTAAGAAATTGATCGTACCCTTATCTCAAGGCCAAACAACGTATTCCTTAAGGTTCACAGAGTATTGCTCTATGTGCACAAATCACAACTTAACGTCCCATCCGAGATAAGAATTCTGAAGCACTTGTTGTTAATGAAAAAATGTGATGGCTTAGGGATTTAGGGCGTTGATATAACTTACCTTCTAGCACTCTCCTTTTACAAATAGGGTTTCGCAACTACTGTTGCACACTCCCAGAGTATGGGTGGTTTGAGCATAAGTCAAATTCGAATGATAAAATGGTTTCGTATTGTGTACTTCTATATCAGGTACCAAAAGGTTATGGGGACTGTATAGAGGCCGCTTGAAGAAAAGTTAACTGTGGGGATTGTGATTGCAAGTCCCTCTTCCCCTATCCACAATTGTTGCCCCAAGTTAAGTATGGCCCAATAATAAATGAAATTAGCTTCTGAATAACTCTGTTAATAACTAAGAAGAAACTAACACTTTTACTTATTTCCTAATGACTAACGAAGATTCTCAGGTAAAAGACCAACCAATTACTCTTGGTTGCATCCATTCACTCAGTGTTACAAAAGTGTACCATGTAACTGTCGCTTGAAACTGGAGGGAAGTCCTTTCTGAGGTGCCTCTTTTCCCTCAGGGTGAAATATCTGGAAACGAACACACGGAGCATCAAAATCTCATTGAGCCAAGCAACAGTTCTTTAGAGGATGAAAAGCATCTCCCACTTTTAGAATAGCTTGTCACTTAGTCCGTTAAGACACCTTTTACTAAGACTAGGAAAAGTCACTCAAGACGGATCACGGGAGTCTGGTATTAAAAAAGCAAAAATAACAGATTTACCAAAAGCTAAAAGATGCAGCTGCCATCCCGCACATGACTGAAGATGCTATCGATACAATTCGTCTTCCAAGGGACTGTCATATTAAGAATGGCACAACTCATAAAAATTAAAATAATCTTAATTATTACTATGCTAAAACTAAAGGGTAAACTAAGGTTAAGGTAAATGACATCCTGAGTTCAACCTACTGATTATTTCCTTTGTTCCTATAATGGGGCACCTCCTTTCAGTCGTCCTTTGGCCAAGGTATATAGATCCCTCTAATTCCAAGTTAATGGATGGTACTCCAATGTCATTCACAGCTCACTACGCAGTGTTTCAAACGAGCAACCAACTAATTTACGATGAACAACTGGCTGGAGATTTCTCCATGTCAGGGATGAAAAGGGAGGAAGATTAATTATTCTGCTTCTCCCGAACATCCATTAATGATCAGAAGCTGTTGGTGGCGTTTGACTACGGGAAACATGAACTCAGCCTTACAGGCTTGGCCACTATTACGGGTTTGTTGAGGCGAGCTTTTATTGACAAGGGAAGGATGATTGTGGTGAGCAGTTACATGTTTGGGGAGAGAGAAACCAAGACCTGTGAAGATTCGGAAATGAATTCATGGTCATCGTTAAAGGCAGTGACCTAAACAGTAAAATCTGGTTGTAAGAGTCAATGCAATGATGCAATTTATTTATAACAGCAGTTTTCCTTCTAGAAGAGAGAAATGTGCACTTTGCTGGATTCTAAGTTATTTGGAATGGGAAAATCTTATGTTAAGTTTCTGATGATGTTCTGAGACTCTCCAAAGGCTAACGGCTACTATGATTGCTTTCTACAGATGCTCCTTACCTTCACTGAAATATTTTGTTGAGCCTCTTCCGCTGCAGTGTGTTTCAGATATATGGTACCGCTCATGACGTCAGTTGTTGTTGTCCACCTGCTCTCATAATTGGTTGGGCACTAGTTCAACTACTGTAGGAAAGTGTGTGTGTGTGTGTGTGGGGGGGGGTTCTCTGCTCTTGATATGAGGTCTACTCTATCTCATTTCGAACCATCATAAATACAATTGCTTTTCAGCAACTGTCAGTTGGGCGTTCTGGCCTATTGCACTCAATGTGAGCCATCTCCCAATTTAGCTCCGGGAATGTCATTCGACTCAGAGATCCGTTCATTTACTTCACTCAAGGTGTCACTTCTGACATATGAAGCATTTACTATCTGATTGATTCGTGAACTTGGCTTCTATCGCTGGGCTACTTGTTTTTGGTCAGCTATTATTTTCCTGTTTTCTTATTTACCCCACTGCTCATGCAGCTGGTGTTTTCGAAACTGGGATCGTGTGACAAACCTGACATTGGAAATAACGATAGGGAAGACGGGAGAGAGGAAGGGAAGAAAGATGGCGGCGATCGTGGCAGGGGATCAATTCTCATGTCAATTCTCATTCATATCTTGCACTCAAATTGCATCAGAATGCTAATCAGAGTGCTGCAACATTAATAGTAGATAAATGTATGCTGTAGCTCAATTTGAGGAAAACGAGACAAAATCGCAAATATCAAAGGGAATCGTTGATTTAAGAATAAAAATCGTAGGAAAATTAAGACAAGGACGAAAATTGAAAAATGAGACATTCACAACGATTTTAGAAAGATTAAATTTTCTGACATAATTTTCACACAAATTCAATAATACACGTAAGCTTGATTACCTTTTTCACAATCTTTCGTTTCTTTATAAACTAATTTCAAATCTGATATTTTGTTTAGTGCTTTAATTTCATTAAGAATATATGAAAACAACTAGCACCTTATTCCATTCCTTGTTGATATTTGTTTAACTTTAACAATTGAGTATTAATAATTCTTAACCAATTCATTTAATTTCTTTATTGGAGTAGTTTGAAGTGTGCCAGTTGCTTTAAGCTTTTTTCAATGTATCCGTTTATACAGTTATTTCTTTTATAAATATTCATCGAAAGTTAAAATTCTTATGATATATCCAACTTACCTTTATATAATCTGTATCGAGCAAAAAAATAAACATTTGCATTATAAATCATACTATATGCTTTGTAGTCTATTCTAAATTCATTTGTTGAATTAAACGCTACAGATTAATAAACGTCATTCATTCCTCGATTGTAGATATCGAAATATTCCTTTGTTCCAGAGATTACATTCCAATTATTAGAATACTTGGATTCTATCAAGAAACAAACATCTGGCTTAGAAAATCTATTAGGTCTGTCACCTATACATAAATTTTTCCGGTTAACGTAAGTTAATTTTATTGTATGATTGAAGCATTAAAATTGTATAATTATTAGAAATAATTATTTCATGTGTTGTTATAACAAGATCAAATTTAGAGTAATGAACTGTGGGGAAAAGACATTCAAAAAGTAGAGAACTGATAGTAGAGTGATGAATCATTTACACACAAATGATATTTATAAATAAATAAAAATATGAAGATTTCAAGAGAATATGTGGGAGAGACAACATGAAATATATATTAAAACATTTTCTAATTCTTCAGACGGTATGAAATTTACCATAAAAAATATAGATATAGGAACGATATTTATCAAGAAATCTGTACTTTATTTTTAGTTTTAAGTTTCTAAAATGCCTAAAGTAAAAGTGTTCAAAAGATCTTAGTTATAGTGTAAATTCCTTCATAAACTCATCTAAAATTTCTAACTCTTCATTTTTTTACCTCATCATATTTCTTAATTTTATTGTATAATCTCTGCATCTGTCTTAGATATTTAACGGTCAGTTTATTTGGATCACGGAATTCATCATTATATTCTTTACCAAGTAATATTAAATCTTCGCATAATTTAGCTATATATATATTGCATCTCTACCTTGTTTGATTTCTTCACGGACATTAAAAAGAGCACTGATTTTTCCTAACAGATCCATTTACTTGAAACGTGTTTTTTTAATTATTTATCTTCAAGAGACTATTAATCTTTGTGTGTGAAGATAACTGCTGTAAACGCTTCTATTAATGTCTTTCGTATGAGACTTTTATCTGCTAGACCCATTTTGCGTCTGATTTCAGGTGAAAAACCTTTTTATGCGCATTTTGTGCCCCAGACAGTTGATTTTGGGGTAATATCCCTGATTTCACAACGTGCTACAATGCTTAAGCAACTTCGACAGTTTATCTAATAAATGGAAGCACTTAACATATTAAGTAGTCAGTTTTTTCGATATGTAAATATAATTTTAAACGATCCCACTCTCCATCTGTTAATATTAATAAATTGAAATCTTCTCCTCGTTTTCATGGCGTAACAAATGTTGTGGAATGAGTGGATTCAGTCTCAAGATTTATAATAGTCTGAAAAATCCTTTCATTTTCTATATCAAATCTAATTGCTGCATTAATTATTTCATCACAATCCGTTGTAAAAAAATAGTTACTTTCATATGCATATCAGGTTTTAAATTTATTTGCGTATTAGTAACTTAATTCATATCCATATTAGTTCTAACTTTCAGTACGGTTCCTAATAATGTACATCATCATCATCATCATCATCCTCAAGCAGCCATGGGCTACGGAGGTCCAACCAGACCGCGCAGTTTAATTCTCCAAGCATATCTGTCCTGAGCTACATCTGCTGCATCCGGCCACTGTACACCAATTCTAACAAGGTCCTGTTTGACATTGTCTGCCCACCGCATCCTAGGTCTCCCCCTCCTTCTGAGGCCTCTAGGCACACTGTTCATAACCCTATTCGCCAATCTATAATTATCCATACGGGCAACATGGCCAAACCAGCGGAGTCTCTCTCTGCACAATATGCTGCTTAAAGGAGGTTGCAGACTCCTTTGCCTAACCTCATCATTAGTACAAAGTTGAACCACCTAATGCCCAAGATACTGCGTAAGCATCTAGAATCAAAAGCATCTAGTTTCCTGTTATCTTGCTTACACAGCGTCCAAGTTTCACTACCATAACTAACCCTAGAAAGAACCAAACTATTATACAGTCTAATTTTAGTCTTTAGGTGTATACGCCTATTTCTCCACAATCTCCATAGATTCTTAAAAGTGCCGGTAGCAATACCTATTCGTCTGTTAATCTCATGCCGCACATCACCAGTATCAGTTACGCAGCTCCCAAGGTAATTAAACTGTGACACCTGCTCAAGATTGCAACCATTCAGATTAACTGAATCACAACCTGCCTGACCAATTTTCATCACTTTAATTTTCTCTCTGTTTATAACCAAACCTACTGTACTAGCAGTCTCATCAACAGTTCGAATGAAAGGGTTCATCTCATCAACATCATTTGCCAAAAGGGCTAAATCATCAGCATAATCTAAATCAGAAATTTTCGTATCTCCAGCCCATTTAAGGCCAAAAGCTTTCCCTTGAAGTGAATTTCGCATAACATAATCAACAACCAAACAAAAGAGAAAAGGAGACAAAATGCACCCTTGTCGAACACCAGAAGTAATGCTAAACCAATTGCTACAAGACTTACCAACCCTCACACATGACTCAGTGTTATTATAGAGAGCTTTCATTATGTTAACTAACTTGTCTGGTATACCATATGATCTCACAATCAACCACAAATTATGACGATCAACAGAGTCGAAAGCCTTTTTGAAATCAACAAAGCTAGCAACCAAAGGTTTCTGAAACTCGAAACATTTCTCAAGAATCTGCCTAAGTGAAAATATCTAATCTACACATCCCCTACCACTTCTGAATCCACATTGCTCATCACGCAATTGCCTGTCAACCAGATTCTTAATTCTATTAAGCACAATCATGGAAAGAACTTTACCTGGAACGGAGAGTAGGCTGATACCCCTATAGTTATCACAAGAACTGCGATCACCTTTTTTGAAAATAGGGATAATAATAGCTCTGGTAAAATCTTTAGGAACCATGCCTTTATCATAAAAGTTATTCAAAATTTCAGTCATCCAAATGGTAACTGAAACATTCCCAGCTCTAAGCATTTCCGTAGTAATTTCATCCACCCCTGGGGATTTATGAAGTTTAAGTTTAGAAATAGCCAAACTAACTTCAGATTGTGTTATAGGGCCAACATTAAAGCCACCAATGCATCTATCATCATTGCAAACAATGGGAGTAGAACTAACCACATTGTTTAGAACATCACTGAAATGCTCAGCCCACCTAGCCATGACAGAATCCTCACTTTCTATAACCTTGCCTTGTTTATCCTTCAATCCCTGTATACCTGTTCGTTTTCTACCACACAAAACATTAACTATCTGGTACAGCTCTCTGCTGTTGTGCTGTCTAACTGCTTCCTCAGCTTTGTCAGCAAGGCCATCAAGCCAAAGATTCTTATCAGTAGCTAACTGATCCTTTACACGTTTATTAAGCTCTCTGTAATCCTTTCTATTAGGACTAGTAGGGTACTGATTAAGGACATTCCTGCAGTTCCTTCTTTCTGAAATAAGCTCAAGTGCCTTATCACTCAGATAATTCTGTCTCTTCTGCTCCTTTTTTCCTAAAAGAGTATTGTTAGTGTCCAAAAAAGCCTGTTTAAAATGATCCCATTCTTCCTCAACTTCAGTATTAAGCAAACCATGACTGTCATAATGACTAAGTAACCTATCATGGTAAGCTTTAGCTATAACTGGGTCTTTCAGAGCTTCAGTATTAAAGGTAAATTTTTTAACCCTAGCACAACACTTTTTAAGTTTAAGTTGCAAGACACTTTTAACAAGGTAATGGTCAGATCCAATTTCAGCTCCCCTATATGCCCTGGTATTTCTAACAGAACTAGCCCATTTGCTGGTAATTAATATATAATCAATCATATTCTTATGCAGCCCATCAGGTGAAACCCATGTGTATTTATGTATGTCGCGGTGTTTGTAATATGTGTTAGTTATTCTGAAACCATTGAGTTTACTTACCTGTAGGAGACGTTGCCCATTGCCATTGCAGCTACCAATACCAAAAGGGCCTATTACTCCTCCCCAAAGGTCAGAGTCGGTACCAACTTTGGCATTGAAGTCACCAAGAACAAGGGTAATATCTCCTTTCTTGACAGAATTCAAAATATCCTGAAGTTGTTCATAAAACCTATCCTTCTCATCGGCATCCTCAGTGGGGGCATAACAGCAGATAACATTCAAGTTTTTAATGCTTGTCTGAAATTTTGCTGTAAGAAACCTTTCATTAATGCACTCATATCCTAGAAGAGCATCACTAGCATGTCTGCTGAGCAGCAGACCCACGCCTTGGTGATGCTTTCCATCCTCCCTCCCTGTAAAGAGAAATTTAAAGTTATTTTTAAGTATCTCACCTTTACCTGTCCATCTGGTCTCTTGCAAGCCTAGAATATCTAGGTTATAGCGCTGGAATTCCTGCATGAGGACATCAAGAGAATAATCTCTATGTAATGTCCTCACGTTCCACGTTCCTGCAGAAAGAAAATGATTAGTAGGATTTTTAAAGAAATTAGGTTTATTGAGATTGGTAGGGCCAACAATATCAAACAGCCCCCTGATCGCAGGCATGGGGCAAAGACTTGTTCCTCCTCCGCTAAAGGCTGAAGTCACCGATGCTGGTAGGAACTTCAGGCACCACCTTTTCAAGTGGACTTTTTCAAGAGCCACATGGCCTGCCTGAGACGCATTACTCCAGTTTAGGCTTGACGATGCCCAACTAGCTAAGTAAGGTTCAGGTACCTGCGATGGCCTCTGATTAGGATTATCCACCAGCTGATATAAGGTATCCCATGCCTCTGTTCACTTAGAGCTGGCAACCCAGAAGCAAACATAAAACACAGCGGCAGACTCTCCCTGAACAGAGGCCCACCAGTGCAGCAAGTCCAGGATCCATAATCAAGCTCAAATCCATAAACAAGTCCAGTCTAGTAGGTATAAATGGTCAGCACCAGGACCCTGTGAAGTTGACCACTCCTCAGCAGGGTTGAAAAAAAAGAAAAAAGTGGCCGTAGATGACCAGATCAGCAGGCCATACTGAACTGGCAGCCCTCCCCTTCCGTTCCCTTCCAAAAGAGAGTATCTCTTTTGAAAGGTACTAACGGCCTGCACCACGAGAAGGCGGGGTCGGACATTAGGTGCTAGACCTGGCCGGTTCTGCGCATCATCACTAGGGATTGGTACACAGCTCTCCTTCCAGTTTACGCCTAGCTACCATTTACAGGTCAATAAGTTGAATTTATTAATATCAACTTTTTAAAAACCATCACCACCTTGAGAAATAGCATATTTTTCATTAGTGGTAGCATAAAATCATTTATTTTCAATATATTCTTTCATAGCGACATCACTGGAAATTATAGCATTTGCCATTCGTAATTCTTTTATTTTCTAAATTATAAATCTCATTTATTGTTAATGAAGGAACATACAAACCATTGTTTTATGTAGTAAGAGTATAACATATTTTTATCATTAATTTTAACTCTACTGTTTATATAATTTCCATTAATAGCATCATATTTATCTCGTAAAAATATGATATTCATTACTCTCTTATTTTGAACAACAATTTTATTAATTTTTATTAATCTCAATTTAAATACTATCATTAAATTACTAAGGTTCCCATAAGATATATGATAAGAGAGATTAAAACTAATGATTGGATATAATTTTCCAAAATTGCTATACTTTATTAGGCTCCCGATTTCGGTAGTAAAGTTATTGAATCCTACTTCTTCTGAATAATGTCTTGGATAATAATTCTTTATTATTTTTCAAAACTAATTTTTTTAAACATCTTTTTTTTAGCAACATTTTTGTCTTCTGTAGAATCAGCAACATTTCCTATTCTTCGACCTTTTGCATCAATAGGATTCCCATTTTGTATATTTAAACATTTTTTCCATATCTTGTAGTTTTTCTATACCCATAGTATCCAAATTAGTACCCATAATATCCATTAGTTATCCCATAGTATCCAAAACTACTACTTATTTCACCTCTAATTGCACAGTTTATATTGCTTATCATTTTAACAGTTTCTTGAAAAAATCTTGCAAAACTAACATTAATATTAATAATATTTTTTCAAACTCTTGCTTCACTTTAAAATAATTCTCTTCTATTGTTTCAAAACATAACTTCTTGTAGAAATATCATGATTATCAAATAGGGTTTCTAGAGTTTTTTAAATTTTTTTCTTCCTTGTCAAAATTACCATCATCAGCTAATTTAAAAACAATTCCAGGTGGACCAGGTGGTCCTACTCGTAATTCATCATACACTATACAAAAAGGATATCAAGCTTCCAATGGTAAAGTATCGCAGGAGATATTTTGTAGGCATCGAACACATGAAACAATAAGTTAAAGAAAACTAGTTTTGCGGTGAGTGGAATTGGAACCCGTCTCCTAGTAACCAGCCAGATATAACAATCACTACATCATCAACGGCTAACGTTTCCTTCTTCAGCTATTGTGACTTATAAACTTTCCCGCATTTCGCTTTTATTTGATTCACACAGTGCCGCTATCTATCGGGAAATGGATAAATTATGTTGTCACATAGAGATGGAATTGAATATTTCATGTAGATATCAAGTCATTTTTTATATCGGAGAATTTAACGTGTCTTCAATTCTGATTTTCTTTTTAGACATATTGAGTTCATTTTCCTTTCTCTCATTCAAAATAAAATAGAATACATATTTTTTATCGGAATTGTTTCTTAATCTCAATTTAAATACTATCATTAAATTACTAAGGTTCCCATAAGATATATGATAAGAGAGATTAAAACTAATGATTGGATATAATTTTCCAAAATTGCTATACTTTATTAGGCTCCCGATTTCGGTAGTAAAGTTATTGAATCCTACTTCTTCTGCATAATGTCTTGGATAATAATTCTTTATTAAAATCCATCATGTAATTCACAGTAGGAACTTTCTGGTTATTTATCATTAACCAGCATTCCATCATATTTAAATTATCAAATACCATGTTATTTTTATTTTGAGTGTCTTCTATTTCTTCGTACTAAGGGACGATATAAAGATTTAAAACTTCATCAGATGTGACTGGTATATTATATGATCCACTTGAAATTTGACGCACAGGTGTAGGCAATGAGTTCAACGCATTCCATCTAAGGCAGTGTCTCGCAAACTGTGTGCCGCGGCACAGTAGTGTGTCGCGAGAGATTCCAAGTGTGCCGCGAGAGATTTTCAAATTGACACTAGATATTCCAAAGATTTCATTTTGACTTGTGTTATCGACGTGCTTTAATATCGACGTGCTTTAATAAAAATCTTTCAGATTTTATCAACTGGGATCTTGTAAGTATTTATCAAGCTTTTTCCAAATTTTGGTATTAATTTTTGATTATTTCAAGCCATAGAATGGACAAATATTTAAAACAAACACCGAGTTATGAATTAAAGAACGAGAGCAAATCTTCAAATAAAACCAGGCTGATGACTTTAACACAGCGCAAATATAATGACGATTATATAGAGTTTGCTTTTATTCTTTTTTAGGTGTGCCGCGGAAAAAAAAATTTACATTCAGTGTACCGCGAAAAAAAAATAGATTCAGTGTGCCGCAGAGTAAAAAAGTTTGCGAGACACTGATCTAAAGCATGCGCTAGATTACTCGGTGTTGAAAAGCGGAATTGAAAGTTGAAAGTGAAATTGAAGACGAAAGCGCACCAGTGTGGACATAGCCATTGAATGCTCGATCATTTGCTGCACACAGGAAGTCCTGTTTCTCCGTAGAAGCCTTCTCAGACGACGGTCTGGTATTCTCAGACGACGGCTTCTCAGACTAGTTCCTGACAGATTGTCGTCGCGACACACTTACGCCTCTTGAACAAATAATCTGGGTTATTTTTCCACTGATGAAATACCCGAGATATCTCACCTTTTGAGAAACCAGTCAGCTCTGTTGCTTTTAAAATCGTCGCACCAGCCAGGTGATCATCCACAATAAGCCCTTTATTGAACCCCGAAAGTTCCTTTGTTCTTCCCATTGTGATCAACACTACTGACAATTACTGATGAGCAGCAGTCTTAAATAGTTGATTAGATCAAGTGGTGATGCACGCGACCACACGTATTTTGCATATACGCTGCGCAAGTAACGTTTACGTACATCTGCATTGAGGTTTCTAATTCAGTGGCCGGTGTGTATATTGTATGTACTTCCTTGCGTATTGATGTCGTCCGCAATAGTGATGTATTGCAGAGAAGCAATGATAAATCAGACTAAGTTGTTTTTCACAATTGGTGCTGATAGCGATAAATTTGAAGTAGCATTACATCATAGGAACTGATAAAATACTACTGTGTACAGTTCTAAGATTCCAATAAGATGGATGCACTAATTTGTGCATATTTCAAAGGTAATATTAAAAACAAAAATGATATGTTGAGATATTCAGGCGAGTGTGTGAGCAATTTGCATTCAATTTGTGCTGGTTATAATGAAGGTACATTTAAAAAAATGAGTAGAAACACAAAAATGCAGTGGCAATGTACGAAATGCAAAAGCGAACTCGGTATTTCCGCTAGGAAACAACATGCCAAGGAATCTACCAGTACAAATGATCCACCAAGAGAATTTGATAAAATAAAATGGCTGATACAACATGTCACTGAGATAATGATTTTGGATCATTCAGTGAAATTAAGACTTTTGTAGATTTTGTCTCAGAGAAATTAGACAAGGTGATAAATAATATTACTGGAATTACTAAAGATATATCTGAATTAAAGAAAAAAACTACTGAACTGGAAGAAAACAAGCGCTTTCTAAGGAAAGAAATATGTAAAGCAGAGATCAGCTAACTGATCTACAACAATATTCAAGGAGCAAGAATATCGAAGTTGTCGGCATACCAGAGGAGCACGATGAAGATCTAACGAGTATTGAGAATAAAATTGCTAAAAAAATTGGAGTTAATATGCTAAAGAGAGGAATATATTACTGAAAGAGAAGAATATTTGCCGATATTAAATAAAAATAGGATCAAACCTATAATTGTAAAGTTTCATAACAAGGATACACATGGTTCAGTGCAATTAGAAATACCAATTATAGTATTAATTGTAGAGATATTGATGTAAGATTTAAGAGTGTACTTGTGTATCCAAAGTATATTTAAATGAACATTGGACAATTATATGAAGCATATGAGCTAAAGAAGGTAAAATATTTATGCGTTTAAATGAAATAGATAAATTATTTAGAATTACAAATAACGATGATTTAAGTGATGTATTAAAACAAAATGGGTAGGTTTCTAAGTGATGTTGAATGAGACGTTAAAAATAATTAAAATATGACTGATTTCGATAGATTAAAATCATTTTTACTTGTGATAGTCATCGTCTATATACATATATACATATATTAACTCTTAGTATAAGCAGTATTAGGAATAGGTTTAAAAAAAATTTTGAAGCCATTACAGAATCACCCTTAACTCAATGCCAAGGCTAGTTTTTCGTGTTTCGATCATGTATTTTTTAAAAGAAATTCTGATATCGATATGAAAGTAGTTGTTTGTTGTATTTTCACACATAACTGATCATTTCTCAATTGCTATTAAAGCCAAAACTGCAGCATATATAAGGAAAATAAAAAAAACATTTACATATTGAACAGATTATACATTACATATTAAAGAATTGGAAATATCTAGTTGAGATAACATCAAAAATAGAGATTATGCAAATTTGCATACTAGCAATTTATCGACAATATTTCTGAAACAATTAATAAATCCGAACAGTATTATTTGAAAAATACAAACAGAAAACGAAAAAATAATTGGATAACAGATGAAATTAAAATCCTTATGAACACAAGAGAAAAATACCATAAAAATATTAAAATATATCTATAAAATAATGTATATGAAACAAATCATAAAAACGTAAGAATTCAGTTTAATACTAAAGTAAAAAAAGACAAGATATAATTACTACAGAACAAAATTTCAAAACTGCAATGGTAATATTAAAACACAAATGAAATTTGTAAATGAGCTAACTGATAAAAAAATAAATCATCTGCTACACCGCAATTGTTAAATATTGGTAAGGAAACAAATGATAGCGATTCGTTAAAAATAGCAAATTAATTTTATCGTTATTTTACTGGAGTTGCAAAAAACATCATTAAATGCCAAATATATGAAGCTACAACCATAGCATTTCAGCATAGAACTAGAACAAACAGTTCTATGTTTCTGCAACCAATTAGTAAAATTGAAATCGAAAATATATTTTTTTAATTGGATCACAATAAAAGCATGGGTTTATATGGATTTACTGCAATCATATTAAAGAAATGTGTAAAGTGCATTATTAATCCCCTTGCATATAGTTTTAGCATGTAAATTCAAAATGATGTCTTCGCAGATGAATTAAAGAAATCAGTCATGGTTCTTGTTTATAAAAATAGAAATAAGAATATGTTATCAAATTATAGGCCAATATCAGTTGTTTCAATTTTTGGAGATATTTTCGAAAAGCTAATTAAAAAAGTTAACAGTGTTTTATTGAAAAATAAAATTTTCTCGAATAAGCAGTATGGCTACAGAGAGGGTAAAGTACGGAGTATCCCTGAATACTAAGTACATGTATGAGTCCTTAGATAATAATTTTCTAACTTTATCTATACTTTTGGACATAAAAAAGCATTCAATGCCATTTCGTATAACGTGTTATTGAATAAGATGGAACATGCAGGTATTAGAGGAATTGTAGTAATATGGTTTAAACGTTATCTAAAGAACATAAGCAAGCTGTTAAAATAAATGGTATTATTAGTTCTGAGTTATAGGTTAAATATGGTATTCTACAGGGTTCTGTACTGAGAACGATTTTATTCTTGATATTTATTAATCTTTTTTGTCAGATGAACATAAGAGGATAAATTATTAGTTTTGATGATGATTCAAACTCAAAATATAACAGCTAATAATAATTTAACATTAGGTTAAATTATTTTGGTAGCTATTTAACAGATACTAGTGATGTATGGCATGAGATAAATGGAAGAATAGTTATTGCTGCTACGTTAAGGAATCTATGGAGAATGTGGAAAGCCTAAAGACTAAAACTAGGATGTATAATACAGTAGTTTGGTTCTTTCTAAGGTTAGTTATGGCAGCGAAAACTGGACCCTTTGTAAGCAGGATAACAAGAAACTTGATGCCTTTGATCATAGATGCTTGCGCAGTTTCTTGGGCATTAGGTGGTTTGACATTGTAAGTAATGGTGTGGTTAGAAGGAGTCATCACCCTCCTTTGAACATCATTTTGTGCAGAGAGAGACTGCATTGGTTTGGTCATGTTCTCTGTATGCATAGCTGCAGACTGGCGAACAGGATTATGAAACAGTGTACCTAAAGGCTTCAGGGAAAGGGAAACGCCGAGTATGAGATAGGCAGACAATTTTAAACAAGACCTTGCTAGAAGTAACCTAGAGTTGCTAAATAAAGCAGGTGTAGCTAAGCATTTGAAATTTCTTATAAAAATCTTCTTTTCTAATATAAGCCACTTGTTCTGATATAGAACTAGCTTTAATCAAATTAAATAGTTGTTTGTAAAATTTATAAGCTTGTTTATACCTTTCTTTTCTTTCTGATATATTAAAAGATTTATCAATTACTTCTATTACTTTAACTCCGAAACTTAATGCTGCTGAAGGAATCATGACAAAAGCTGATAAACCAGAAGCAATAAATAAAAACTTGCCTACTAATAATGAACATGTCTAGAGAGGAAAATTACACAGTGCGATAGGGCCTCGGTAGCTATGGCCATATGAGGTGTTTGTATATATGTATGTAGAAACATTAATCAATAGGGAATTGAAAATTATTGGTACTTGGTTTAAAACTAATAAACTAACTTTGAATTTAAATGAAATGAAATTAATATATTTTAATTTGAAGAGCAGAATTATAGAAGATTTGAATATTAGAATTCATAATAATGCCTAAATCAAGATTTAGTTTGTTGTTGTAAGCCTATCGAATTGATCTGCTGACTATCTAAGTATAATATATATATGACTATCTAGATATGACTGACTATCTAGGTATAAAAAATCGATTGATTTGAAATTAGAAATAGTATTGGATAAAATTAAAATAAAACTTAGATCAGTGTTATACAAAATTTATTGCTTAAACAAATTGGTAGAAGCAGAAATAATGATAATTATATATAAATCTTGGATACAGTCTGTGTTTTATTATGGGATACTGCTGTATGAGAGAACTTATATAAAATCATCAAACGAATAATCGTTATTAAAAGCAAAATCATAAAAAGTCTAACAAATAATACTAATAGGTCTTCTAACGTACATTGTAGATATGTACATATAAATATATTGCTCTAAGGCATCTTTATGTATTTAAACTAATGTTAGATGCATAGAGAAATAGAAATTGTCTTCAAGAAAAAAGTATATGAACATCATTTGCGCATGGAGAAGAAACAGTATATTGTCCCATTAATGAAAAAGAAGATTGTACAGTCGCTCAAAAAAGTATCCGAACACTATGGCTGATTACATAATTCAAACAAATATCTGGCAACGATTTTTTTAGAAATTAGTGATCTGGCAACCTTCGTGTACTGTACACGAAGTTTGCCAGACCACTAATTTCTAAACAATCGTTGCCAGATATGTTTTCTCAGTTCTGTAATCAACCATAGTGTTCGGATATTTTTTGAGCGACTGTACACGAAGTTTGCCAGATCACTAATTTCTAAAACAATCGTTGCCAGATATGTTTTCTGAATTCTGTAATCAACCATAGTGTTCGGATATTTTTTGAGCGACTCTACATAAGCTTTTAATGTATTTAGCCCCCCAAAATGTTCAATATCTTAATAAATTAAGATATTTCTCTGGAAATCTATTCTTGTTCAAAAACAAATTGAATGTGTTCTTTATGGGGTTTTCAGATATTGATTTTATGCATAATATACTAAGGTAAGGTATGTTGTCTACATCCTGATAATGTGAATTATTTTTTATTTGAATTATTATAATTTTTGAAGATTACAATTGTTTGAGTTTTTTCACGTGTGTATGTGTGCATGCTAAAAAATTATTTACACGTTATTTATATATTATTACAGTATTTTATTGCAGTTATTTTTATTAATATATTATTATATTAGAGTATTTCTGTTATTACTATACCATGTAATATGCAATATAACAACCCGAAAAAACTTAGCTTCTGGGATGTTTATAGGAAAAACATATGTATAATTATTTGTAAAATAAAGTTCAAATTTGAAAGTTAAACGTTTAAGAGAGAAACGTTATTTTGCTCAAATATAAATGATATTATTGCTGTAGATGATTTGGATCCTTCAAGAAAATGGTAATATCTGAAGAATGTCTGACAGAGATCGAAGTGTAATTGAATATTTTTTTCTCAGAGGAAGAAATAAATATGCATCCATTATTTATCGAACACAGTCCATTCATTCAACATCTATTAAGGAAAAATTGCAATTACTTTATTTTTTTGAACTTCAACTTAGAGAAATTAAGCAGATTACAAGAGAAATTGATGGCATTATATATGCAGTTCTATATAAATTATGCATTCAAAAAACATGCATTTCTTCATGTTAGATTTCATCAATCCAAAAATGAGATATAGAGAAATTTTATAGATATATAAATGGAAGATTACTTACACCTCTCAATAATTGGGGTGGGGGGCGGGTCCCTAAGGACCCGCCCCCCCATGGGGAACGTTCGTATTCCGTCTTTCGACACTACACGAGCTGGCATGAGAAGACTGGAAGTAGAAGATTAAGTTTGTCTCAGAGGAGACCAGTAGGGACTTGGAGTATGGGTGGCGTTAAAGGGGGTGCAGAGCGCAGCCCGGGGATGAAGTAGAAAATAAGCTAGAGAGCGATAGCAGCTCCTGACTCAAAGAAGTGAGTCCCGGATCCGGCAGATGAGCCAGCCCATGTCCCTCAGGTACACACTAACTTGGGCACTCCTGATGGACACGGGGCGGGGGTGGCTCAGTCGGTAGCGCGCCAGGCTCGTAATCTGTAGTTCCCAGGTTCGAGTCCCAGCTGGGCCAGCGTTGAGATTTTTCTCTGCAAAATTCCCCGCCCTGCCCACGGTCAGTAGGGGACACCGATGGGTTTGGAAAGGCCGCCGTCCGTCGGATGGGACGTTAAGCCGTGCCCCCGTGTGCGGGAGAGATATACCCTGTGTACGTTAAAGAACATGCTGGATGGCCTTGACGGGGGCTACCATCTGTCTCCCAACAGCTGTTCCAGTGGGTCCCCTCCCCCAACCTTCTCTGAGCCTTCGGGGTCCATGTGACCGGGCCATTTAGCCCATGGTGTGCAAAAAAGTGCCGCTCAGAGGTAAAACAACCCAACCTGATTGACACCGTGACTGCCCCGTCTGCTACCTCACTGATCGCCTAGGAGTTCCTGAGTTCGTTAGCGAATCCTACCATAATCGGACACCTGAGGATATAGTGCCCGACATCTGCATCTAGAGTCCCACAGCAGCAGTAACTGTGGGTAGCGATCTTAAAACGCTCCAGATATTTTGGGAAGCTCCCGTGTCCCATCAAAACCTGCGTTAGGTAGTGGTCTAAGGACATCAGGGATAGAACGATACTTTGCAAGAATGTCTTTGTTTGAAGACCATTCTCGGTCGTATCCCAGAGCCTCTGCCACTCGTCCATTACTCTCCAACATCATATAGACTTCAGGGTAGTTTTAGAAGTCTTTACCGCTATCTCAGGTTGAGTATTAGTACCTGCTGAGCAGGCTAGTTGGTCTGCCCGCTCGTTCATGACCTGCATGTGCCTTGATCCAGGAGAAGGAAACTCTGGGCATGCTCTGATTGCCCAGGAGACGCTTGATCTCGTTAATAATCTGATGTCTGTTGTTTACATCTTCAAGCGCTTACAGAGCTGCCCGACTGTCCGTGTACAACCGGATGTCAATATTCTGACTGCCGTCATTGAGGGCCCATATTAGGGCCTCTCTGATGGCAAGCAGCTCTGCTTGGAAGGCTGAGCCATTATTTGAAACCTTTCTTTCATAATCATACACTTTGGCTCCTTGGTTGTAGACAGTGTAGGCTAAGCCCGTATCATCCTCGCTCTTGGAGCCGTCAGTGATAATTTCAATTCCTAAGCCTGATGGAAGCTGCATGGACCTTGACACAGTTAGTCTTTTGGTGGGATGGATATCCCACCTAGCGCTTTCATTATCAAAATCCTCGGGGTTATACTGAATTCCAAGGAATGTTGCTTTCTCCCTAGCTTTTAGGACTCTGAAAATGGTCGCTTCTTTCCCGACCGTCAAAAACAACGGGGGGATCTCTGCTAACACCAGGGGGGCATCCGTAGATGTGGTCGTGTAAGCCCTGGTGATTCGCAGTAAAGCCGGTTGTTAGACTGCGAGCAGCTTTCTACACATGATGGAATGGTCCTTCGGGCGCCACCAGGCACCCGCTCCTAAGTTAGGATCCTCTCTGTTCCCCTCAAGTAAATTTCTTTTAGTACTTCTCCTCTGAGTCCCCACGAGATGTGAGCCATTCGCCCCAGTTTGCACATCACTTTCGTGCACTTAACCTTAAGGTCCTGCAAGTGCGGGATCCAGCTCATCTTCTCATCCAGAGCAACACCCAAGTACTTCAAAGTTGCCTTATGGCAGATATTGTTGCCATTCAATTTGAAAATGGGGTACCTCTTTTTGAGGACACCCTCTTTAGCCACTGTCATAGATGTAGTCTTTGCACAGCTGAACCCCAGCTTGTAGCTTAGACTCTATACTTCGAGAACTGACAGTGCTGCGTTGCCGGAGATTTCCAGTCTCTCTCTGGAGGTCGACGATATGACAAGCAGCATGTCATCTGCATATGCCTGGAGCCAAACACCCTCTGGTAAGGTCAGCTCAAGGGCCATATCTGCAACTAAGCTCCAGAGGAACGGGCCACTGCACGAACCCTGCGGGCAGCCTCTATCCAAGTTTCTTGAGGCTACCACACTGGCATGGGAATAAGTGACCACTCTCTTACTGAGATAATTGGACACTGTGTTAAATATGTTCCTGGGACAGAAACAATCCTTAAGTGTACCTAATATTGCAGGCCACCAGACATTGTCGAACGCTCCAGTCACATCCAAACCGATGAGGGAGGTGTGCAATTTGTTTACTTTATTAACCTTAATGATGTCCACCACTTGTTTGATTGCCGCAATGGTGGACTGGTCTGTCCTGAACCCGTATTGTCTGTCGTTCAGGAAGCTGTTCTTATAACAGTGGTAATACATCCTATTTGTGAGCAGTTTGTCTAGTATTTTTCACATCACCAGCAACAGACATATCGGTCTGCAGGATCTTACATCAGCCGGATCTCTACCTGCCTTGTTAAAAAGGACCAGGTCCGCCTGTTTCCAGGCTTGTGGGAACACGCGCAGTCTGAGTCAGATGTTATATAATTGGGTGAACAGATCTTTACGTTCACTGAAAACCTGCATCACAATTTCCACTGTCAGACCATCATGGCCAGGGGATTTACCCCTGGCCATTGCCTTTATCACCTGCTCCACCTCCTCTTCCGTAAACGGAACGTCGTCTTCCACATCCGGTGGGACTCTGCTGTAGTCCCTGAGGAGATGATATTGGGCATCATCAGAGCTCCAGTCATCTTCTACGAATAAGCCCTCTAGTAAAGCCTGGATAGTTTCGGCAAAAGAAGTGGTCTTGGTCCCATCTTCATTTGCGAACATACTCAATGGCCAGGGACTTCATATCTTTCCCAGTAGCCAGTTTGTACCGCAGAGTAAATGGGTTCTGTGCAGTTACGTCACTACAATATTTCTGCCAAGAGGCCAACTGAGCTTGACGGATAGCACAATTGTACTCCGCCTACTCTTTCCTATATAATTCCTCTCTGGAATTTCTTTCCCCATTGCGGCACCTTTGGTACCTTTTCCTTAAGGCTCGGACCCTTTTTCTTTTAATACCGAGCTCTGATGACCACCAGGACACAGATCGTCAACCTTTTTGGAGTTTTCCCTTAAACCCAAAAGTTTTCTCGCATCCAGAACATATGCACTCTGTGATATCTCTGATGATGTTATTCAGCCAGGTCTGATGCAACAAAGCGTACGAGTTTACACCAGTCAGGGAGTTTTGGCACTGCATACCGTTTTGTGTTGTGAGGAGGCAGTGTTCTGCCTCCCACAAGGAACACTATATATTTATGGTCGCTGTTAGTGACCTTGTCGCTAACGCACCAATCGTGGATCAAAGGAATCGTCCGGGCATAGCCAGGGTCAGATCAATCCAGCTTTGGCGTCTTGGACTCCGCCTGCTCTTTCCTATATAATTCCTCTCTGGAATTTCTTTCCCCATTGCGGCACCTTTGGTAACTTTTCCTTAAGGCTCGAGAAAGGCTTAAGGCTTAAGGCGGAGAAAAGTAGCTGGTGTATCCAAGTCATTTAAAAGTATTAAATCAGCAGAGTTGATAAAGTCCAGAATCATATCTTCTCTGACATCTTGCTTATTCGATCCCCAGAGAGGGTGCTTCGCATTGAAGTCAACTCCCACCACTAAGCTCTTGTATTTGATCTGAGCTAGGACGTTTTGTAGCTCAGTCAATGAGTCTTCGATGTTCAGACTAGGTCGACAGTATACGCAGATGGCATGTATATTAAAGTTCTCTTAGCCAATCTCCACTGCTACCACTGTGGTGGAGTGATATGCCAGGATGGCATTCACCTTGGGGTTCGAAACGACAATTCCAGCTTTTGGCTTGGCCCCTTTAGTACAGAATAACCTAATGGTCAGAGGGAGCCCCCTTATGATGTTCTCTGTGCAGTAAGGTTCTTGCACTAGAGTAACATCGACTCCTTCTTCCTTTATCTCTTGGCTGAGTAGAGCCGTTGCAGCCCTTGCCCCATTTAGATTTATTTGTAGAAATTTAAGATTAATTTAAGAATAATTTAAGATAATTTGTAGAAAATTAAGAAATTTACTGTCCATAGTCAGTGCGCTTTTTTCGCAACTTCACTTCTCTGAGATACGACGGACAGTTATTGTCCATCGCATCATGGCCCAGATCGTATTTGGACCCGTGTTCCTTGTTTGCTTCTTTGCAAACCACACATTTGAACTTAGTTTTTGTTCACTCCCTGAACGAGTGCTTGCCTGCACATTTTGAGCACCTAAGAAACTTTATATATATAAAGAAAAAAAATTGATTCTACAATAAAATAGCATATTATTATCAGTAGGCAAGTTTATATTTAGAGCTTCTGGTTTATCAGCTTTTGTAATGATTCCTACAGCAGCATTAAGTTTTGGAATTGAAGCAATAGAAGCAATTGATAAATGGTTTTAATATATTACAAAGAAATGAAGAGTATAAACAAGCTTATTAATTTTAATAACAACTATTTAATTTGATTAAAGCTAGTTGAATATCAGAAAGAGGCTTATATTAGAGAAGATTTTTATAAAAAATTTGAAGTGTTTTCCTTAAAAAAAGTATATAAAACAAATATAATTGAATGGATATAAATTCGTACTTAAACAAATGGAATTACATAATTATATATAAAGATTAATGGGAGATATCTTGTTGGATGGTTCCAAGATAAATTAAATCCGCATGAAATGCATATACCTGGATACTCATATTTGAGGGCCATTTACAAAGCCAGGAAGGAGATTAGCTTGAGGAGATCCCAATTAATAGAGTTGATAAAGCTTGTAAAAATCATGATATAGTTTATAGCTTATTGCACATAAAGATTGTTAGATGATTTAGATGCTATTGCAAATCCCCCAAGTGGATTCTATCTGTTAGGAAACAAAAGCAAGCGCAAGACCAATTATAAAATTAAATAACATATAAGAACATTATAAAATCAAAGAAACGGCTTGGCTTAGGGATTCCACTATATTAATATGTACTATATGAAGTGCAAAGAGAAAATTGAAACTAAAAATATTCAAGAAACAGCAGTTTAAAATGGAAGATGTGTGGCAAAAATAATTTGTGCTGTGTTGTGGAACTAAAAAGAGTGTTTTTGAAAAAAACTTAAAAAATCAATGAAGGAAATTTCTTTTGATGCTGAAATTGGTTATTGTTGTATAAAGTAATTACAAAGGAAAACCATATTACCTAAAAATATAAATTTAAAAATTTAAAAAATACATATTCCCTTTAGGGCCCTAAAAAGTAGAAAATAAACCTAAAGCATATCGATGGTGCAATCAGCCACTGAGTTCGTTAGTGCTTCAAAGGAAGCAGCAGGCAATTATGTCGAGGGTAAATTTGCGCCCTATCTTCCTTCGAAGCGAATAAGAAATCAGTGACTGTTTGTATCATCGATATGCTTTAGGTTTATTTCTCTTTTTTAGGGTCCTATAGGAAGGTAAGTATTTTTTAAATATTTTAATTTACGTTTTTTTTTTTTTGGTGCCATTAAAAACACCTACTTTCGAAAACTATGATATATGAATCATAAACATCGAGTACATTTATCCCCCTTTTGTAGTCATGTTTGAAGTAGCCTACGACATTGGAGACGTCACAAGCTTTAATTTCAGATACGACTCGTTAAAAAGGAACCCCGCGAAAATCAGCCCTATTCCTGTTTTATCAGAATTCGAAATAGTTTAACGAGCGTCATTAAACGAGCTTTCATTTGACACCTAACTCGACACTCTAGGTCCTCACGTTCGAAGATATAGTAGAACGACTTTCACATTTCCCTTTTTGGGGGGAAGAAAGCAATGGGGACCAATTTTTTTTACAGCTACGACACTCCCCGCGTCACAAACTTTCATTTGACACATAGCTCATTACTTTCCGTACTCGCGTTCAGGAGTTATGTGGGGAGCAATCATTTTCATTTCCTCATCCTATTTTAAGGGTTAAGAAAGCATGGTGGCTATTTTTCGTAGCCTATCACATTCCCCGCGTCAGAAGCATTCATTTGACGTATCGCTTTTTGCTTTCCGCTTTCGCGTTCTGGAGATATACCTTAAGAATAGTTTCACATTTCCCCTTTCTAAAGGGGAAGAACGCACCACGGTGTCAGTTTCTTATAGCTACGACACTCCCCGCGTCACAGGCTTTCAGTTGATGCATAGCTCCTTACTTTCCGCACTCGCGTTCAGAAAACAATCAATTTGATATTTTCTCCCTTTCTTAGGTAGAAAGAAATCACGGGGGTTACATTTTTCATATAGGACATTCTCCGCGTTTGAAGCTTTCATTTGACATATATAGCTTGTTACTTCTGGCCTTTCCGTTCTGCAGATATAGCTCAAGAATACTTTTCACATTTCCCCTTTTTAGTGTGGGAGAAAGCACGGGAGGGTCAGTTTTTTATATGCTATGACACTCTCCGTGTCACAAGCTTTCATTTGGGATATAAATAATTAATTTCTCCATCGCGTTCGAAAGATATGGTGGAACAACATTTTGTCAAATTCACAAACCGACCAACCGAGAAACTGGGAAACCAACAAATGACACAGCCAAATAGGATGATAGGTAAAAATATTTTCACACAGGAGAATAAAAGCCGCTCCTTATCGCAAACAGTCATTGGGACCTTAGACTGCCTTTTGCGGCTGATGAACGAAGTTTAGGAAGACATTTTGCGATCGGAAACTGAATACCATGTTTGACTATATGTTTATGTATTGTAGAACTTGCCATAGAGAATGTCTCTATAGGAAAGTATTTTTTTAAATAAGCATCTATCTTTAGAAACGAGTATAAATGCTCGAGAATTTTACTTGATGCATTACATAAAGATATAATGGTCTAGTTCTGTTTAATAACGCCATGTCATAGAGAAGAGCTGAAATTGATGAATCTGAGGTCGCCGAATAAGGGACGTTTTCAAACAGGTAGTGCAGGATTAAAGACTCGCGCACTCTAGGCAAAAGAAAAAGCATGCCCCCCTCGACTTTCCAGTATAATTTTCAAAGTAGCTTATATTAAGCTAATTGTTCACCTAAAGGTTTATATATATTGAAATAGGTACGGAATTTAGAATAGTAGTTTTCAATATTTTCAAATCTATCAACAGCATTAATAACATTTTAACATCACCAGCTTTTCAAATTTATACTGAACTCATTATAACAAACTCTGAAGAGAGGAGTAATGATAACACATCATATGCAACTTAAACTATAAAAAATGTATTCTTCCTTGCTATGAAATATACTGGTATAAATCAACTTTTCACCTCTAAATACTAAACTAAAACACTAAATTTAGTGTTTTTATATTTTGAAATGATACATCAAAGCAATGAATTGTTCGCATTTTTTAATTCCCCAAATTTGTTATTTCGAAGCTTCATCCTGCTTAGATTGGAAGTCAGTCCGGCACTGCAATACGGTTTTGTTATTGACATCATAGCTGAAGTAATTCCGATGCAGAAGAACAGATGTGCGCTGATTTGCCCTATTTTTCACTGAAAGTTCTAAAGCAATGCAATAGCTGTACATCTATATGCAGCACCGTCACATATGTTTTTGTGATGGTGCTACATATTTGATGCACGGAGTGATTTTTTGAGTGATAAAGCTATACAGAGTATTTCTGATAAGAAGAAGTGCAGGAACAAGCAAAACCAACAACTTACTAGAGTAGTATTAACAGAGGACATATAGGGAGATTAACACATGTCTAAATGATCAGTTGTGAAGCTGATAAGAAACAATGCCTTGATTTTGGCTGAGAAAAAAAAGCTGCTTGATAAAGTAAGAAAACTAATAAGAAAATAAGAATAAGAATAAATGAAAAAGTGTTTTGCTTGGTAGCAAATATTTGATCTAATATTTGATCAGCGAGTCAGAATGGTGCATTGTTTACAAGAAGAATAAAAGTGACAAATTAGGAAGCAAAAGACTATTTTGGAAAAGTGGTCAGAACATTTCAAGACATCTTTGAATAATGTTGTGAATTTTGCTCCAATTATTTGTAAGTGAATATGAATGCATTTCTGAATTTAATATATATTGCTGTTCATATTTTAAGGAAGTTGAAGAAAATTACAAATAACTCAAATTAATCTTTTTTTGGAATTTAACGAAAGTTTCAGAAGATATTTAGAGTGAAATAACTCACATTTATCGGTTTTTAATTTTAATTTCTCAATGCGAAAGACTCAGCGATATGCAAATAAAGTTGGAGATAAAAGTAGCTTGAGAAACAGGAGCTTCTCATTGCGGGTTAAGAGCGACTTTAGCGAGCTTTTCGGATTAGAGTTTTACTTAAAATGCAAAAAGAGAACCCATTTAGATGAGGGTCAGAGATGGAGAGCCAACGAACGGATGGAATAATGACAGCCACGGACAGATTCCCGATTCATGAATGTGCCAGAAAGTGCAATTTCCGGACTCTGGAGATGTTTTGAAGATACTGGAACATGCTCTAGAAGAACGACCAGTGTAGTCCAAGAGATATAACAGTACATGACGATCGTAGTCTGTCCCTAATTGCAAGGCGCAATAGAATGATGTCAGAGCGCCACCTTGCATTGCAACTGTCACCTGCTACAGTGAGGACAGTATCCAGATTAACTGTGTCCCAACGACTTCATGAAAGAGGGATATATGATCATCGGATGGACGACTGAAATGGAGCAGGCAACACGTCAATTACACCAATGATCAATGGGAACAGGTTCTCTTTACGTATAAATCACAATATAGCCTAAGTAGGGATTTTTTGTGGCAAAGCATCTGGAGGAAGCGCGGGACACTTTATCATCCCCTGAATATGGTAGAAAAGATTTGATGAGAGTGGATTTTTGGTCTTGGGAGGCAGCACTATTAGTGTCCCCAGTGACCTGGATGCCTTCTCAGAAGGGACTCTTAACTGCCTAAGATACATAGACGATATCCTATAGCCTTATCTGAGAGTTTTTCGAGGTGTCATTCGGTCAGAATTCATTTTTATTGATGGTAACGTTCGTCCATATAGAGATTTAATTCATACCGCCCATATCTTTAAATTTCCAATTCCTCAAACTGTTTGAGAGGTTATTACTCAAAAGACTCTCTTGGTATTTTGAAACAGGAAATTTTTCCCTAAATTTTTCTTTGGTTTTAGAAAACATCGCTCGGCCAAAGAAAATATCTCCTAGCTTTTACACATTTTTCGAGCTATTAAACAGAAAAAACTCTTCTAGCCATTTCCTTGGACTTAACTCAAGCTTTCGACTCAGTCTCAACTAATGGTTTACTTTCAAAATTATTAAAATCTAACCTCAGTGCTAAATATACAAACTTTTTATCTACTCTTTTAAATAATAGAACTATTCAGGTTAAAATTGGGGACTTTTACTCGGAAAATCACAACATGACCCAAGCACTTTCTCAGGGGTCAATTTTGTCCCCGATCTTATTTAATTTCTATCTACATGATATTAAAGATATATTTGATAACTCAATCACATTCACGGGATATGCAGATGATCTCATCTTATGGTCATCTGGGAAAAATGATTATAAATTACAAGAAAAGCTACGTTAGCAGTTAAATAAACTCTATAAATATTGTTCCACATGGAACCTAAAAAATATATATATAAAAAAAAAAAACGTTTATTATTCCTTTTCACAAAAGAAGAAATTATAATCCAAAATTTAAATTATCTATTAACACAGAAACTCTCCTTCAGGTTAATAAATGCAAAATTTTAGGAATGTATCTGGACACAAAACTCAATTGGCAACATCACCTAAATAATTAATACAATTCTGGTCTGAAGTTACTAAATTGTATTAAATGCTTCGCTTTCAAAAATGAAGGCACTCACCAACAGCAATTAATTACTGTCTATAAAAATCTCGTTAGACCTAAATTAGAATTTGGCCTTGAATTTATTTCTGGAGCACTTTATACCAAATTTAAAAAAACAATTCTTTACAAAATCAATGTCTGAAAATTGTCCTCTGGCTTGTAAAATGCTGTCCTACAATTTCTCTTATTGTAGAGACGTCTATACCACCTTTTGAAATTCGTCACAATATTTTATTATTTAAATACTTCTTTAAATTACATTATAAACTTCCGTCACACCCTTTTTATAAGCACTTTCATCGACTACCATATATTAAAATAATATACAATAATGAATTCCTCTCTAATCTATATGATGAATATTTTAGCAGAACGCTTAAAGGGGACATCCCTGACATCATCGCTGATTGGTGCTATCCTTCACTATTGATAACCACTGAAATGCCCTTATTGATTTCAAAAAATTATATTTCTGCGGATGCAGCACTAATTTTATTTAATTCATACTTTGCTGAAAATTTTGTTAAAACACTTAATATATATACTGATGGTTCAGTCCTAAAAGAAACAGGATCCTCTGCAGCTGCATTTCATATTCATCTTTATAATGTTTCAAAAACTTCAAATTTCTAAAGAATACAACAATCATTCAAGCTGAATTAATAGCTATTTGTGAAGCTTTTAAGTGGATACTAGATAATTTAGATAATAAGAATATATTAAACTTTTCTGATTCTAAGGGTGCTCTCCAAGTTCTTCAACAAGAAATATATTTCATAAATTCATCATCATCATCATCATCATCCTCAAGCAGCCATGGGCTACGGAGGTCCAACCAGACCGTGCAATTTAGTTCTCCAAGCAAGTCTATCCTGAGCTACATCTACTGCATCTGGCCACTGCACACCAATTCTAACAAGGTCCTGTTTGACATTGTCTGCCCACCGCATCCTAGGTCTCCCCTTCTTTCTGAGGCCTTCAGGCACACTGTTCATAACCCTATTCGCCAATCTATAATTACTCATACGGGCAACATGGCCAAACCAACGGAGTCTCTCTCTGCACAATATGCTGCTTAAAGGAGGTTGCAAACTCCTTTGCCTAACCTCATCATTAGTTACAAAGTTGAACCACCTAATGCCCAAGATACTGCGTAAGCATCTGGAATCAAAAGCATCTAGTTTCCTGTTATCTTGTTTACAAAGTGTCCAAGTTTCACTACCATAACTAACCCTAGAAAGAACCAAACTATTATACAGTCTAATTTTAGTCTTTAGGTGTATACGCCTATTTCTCCACACTCTCCATAGATTCTTAAAAGTCCCGGCAGCAATCCCTATTCGTCTGTTAATCTCATGCCGCACATCACCATTATCTGTTGCATAGCTCCCAAGATAATTAAACTGTGACACCTGCTCAAGACTGCAACCATTCAGATTAACTGAATCACAGCCTGCCTGACCAATTTTCATCACTTTAATTTTCTCTCTGTTTATAACCAAACCTACTCTACTACCAGTCTCATCAACAGCTCGAATGAAAGAGTTCATCTCATCAACATCATTTGCCAAAAGGGCTAAATCATCAGCATAATCTAAATCAGAAATTTTCGTATCTCCAGCCCATTTAAGGCCAAAATCTTTCCCTTGAAGTGAATTTCGCATAACATAATCAATAACCAAACTAAAGAGAAAAGGAGACAAAATGCACCCTTGTCGAACACCAGAAGTAATGCTAAACCAATTGCTACAAGCCATACCAACTCTCACACATGACTCAGTGTTATTATAGAGAGCCTTCATTATGTTAACTAACTTGTCTGGTATACCATATGATTTCACAATCAACCACAAATTATGACGATCAACAGAGTCGAAAGCCATTTAGAAATCAACAAAGCTAGCAACCAAAGGTTTCTGAAACTCTAAACATTTCTCAAGAATCTGCCTAAGTGAAAATATCTGATCCACACATCCCCTACCACTTCTGAATCCACATTGCTCATCACGCAATTGACTGTCAACCAGATTCTTAATTCTATTAAGCACAATCATGGAAAGAACTTTACCTGGAACAGAGAGTAGGCTAATACCCCTATAGTTATCACAAGAATTGCGATCACCTTTTTTGAAAATAGGGATAACAATAGCTCTGGTAAAATCCTTAGGAACCATGCCTTTATCATAAAAGATATTCAGAATTTCAGTCATCCAAGTGGTAACCGAAACATTTCCAGCTCTAAGCATTTCTGTAGTAATTTCATCTACCCCTGGGGATTTATGAAGTTTAAGTTTAGAAACAGCCAAAATAACTTCAGATTGTGTTATAGGGCCTACATTAAAGCCACCAATGCATCTATCATCATTGCAAACAATGGGAATAGAACTAACTGCATTGTTTAGAACATCACTGAAATGCTCAGCCCACCTAGCCATGACAGAATCCTCACCTTCTATAACCTTACCTTGTTTATCCTTCAATCCCTGTATACCTGTCCGTTTTCTACCACACAAAACATTAACTATCTGGTACAGCTCTCTGCTGTTGTGCTGTCTAACTGCTTCCTCGGCTTTGTCAGCCAAACCATCAAGCCAAAGATTCTTACCAGCAGCTAACTGAAGTTTTACATGTTTATTAAGTTCTTTTACATGTTTATTAAGTTCTCTGTAATGCTTTCTATTACGACTAGTAGAGTATTGATTAAGGACATTCCTGCAGTTCTTTCTTTCCGAAATAAGCTCAAGTGCCTTATCACTCAGATAATTCTGTTTCTTCTGCTCCTTTTTTCTTAAAAGAGTACTGTTAGTGTCCAAAAAAGCCTGTTTAAAATGATCCCATTCTTCCTCAACCTCAGTAGTAAGCATACCATGACTGTCATAATGACTAAGTAACCTATCATGGTAAGCTTTGGCTATAACTGGGTCTTTCAGAGCTTCAGTATTAAAAGCAAATTTTTTAACCCTAGCACAACACTTTTTAAGTTTATGTTGCAAGACACTTTTAACAAGGTAATGGTCAGATCCAATTTCAGCTCCCCTATATGCCCTGGTATTTCTAACAGAACTAGCCCATTTGCTGTTAATTAATATATAATCAATCATATTCCTATGCAGCCCATCAGGTGAAACCCATGTGTACTTATGTATGTCGCGGTGTTTGTAATATGTGTTAGTTATTCTGAAACCATTGAGTTTACTTACCTGTAGGAGACGTTGCCCATTGCCATTGCAGCTACCAATATCAAAAGGGCCAATCACCCCTCCCCAAAGGTCAGAGTCAGTACCAACTTTGGCATTGAAGTCACCAAGAACAAGGGTAATATCTCCTTTCTTGACAGAATTCAAAATATCCTGAAGTTGTTCATAAAACCTATCCTTCTCATCCTCATCGGCATCCTCAGTGGGGGCATAACAGCAGATAATATTCAGGTCTTTAACGCTTGTGTGAGATTTTGCTGTAAGAAACCTTTCATTAATGCACTCATATCCTAGAAGAGCATCACTAGCGTGTCTGCTGAGAACCAGTCCCACGCGTTGGTGATGCTTATTGTCGTCCCTCCCTGAAAAGAGAAATTTAAGATTATTTTTAAGAATCTGACCTTTATCTGTCCATCTGGTCTCTTGCAAGCCGAGAATATCTAAATTATAATGGTGGAATTCTTGTGTGAGGACATCAAGAGAAAAAGCTCTGTGCAGAGTCCTCACATTCCAATTACCTATGGAGAGAAAATGGTTAGTAGGATGTTTAAAGAAACTATGTTTATTGAGAGAGGGAATGTCGACAATATCAAACAGCCCCCTAATCGCAGACATGGGGCAAAGACCCGTTCCCCCACCACTAAAGGCTGAAGCCATCTACACTGGAAGACCTCCTCCAATGTAGAATTTGACGATGCCAATAGAAGCAAAGAGTTCAGGTGCCTGCGATGACCTCTGCTCAGGATTATCCACCAGCTGATAAACATATCCTGTGAATCTATTCACTTGGGCTGTCAACCCACAAAGAGAAAACACAGCGGAAGATTTTCCCTCCACAGAAGCCCACCAGTGCAGCAAAATCAGGATTCATAATCAAGCTCAGAGCCATATATCTGTCCAGTCCAGTGGGTTTATATGGTCAGCACCAGGACCCTGTGTGGTTGACCACTCCTCAGCAGGGTGGAAAAAAAAAGAAAAGTAGCCATAGTTGTCCAGATCAGTAGGCCACACTAATCTGGCAGTCCTCCCCTTCCGTTCACTTCCACAAGAGAGTATCTCTTTTGAAAGGTACTAACGGTCTGCACCACGAGAAGGCGGGGTCGGACATTAGGTGCTAGGCCTGGCCGGTTCTATGCATCATCACAGGGGATTGGTGCATAACTCTCCTTCCAGTGACTACCTAGCTACCACAATTATTTTATTTCCAAATTTCTTCAATTAAACTTATCAAATATTGCTCTCAAAATAATAAAAATCAGTTTACAATGGATCGCAAGTCATATTGGGATCCACGAAAATGAATTGGTTGACACCCTGGCTAAAAATGCTCATAACTTAAATGTTATCACCCTAACATATAATTTCTTTTACACCTTCAAGCAAGAACTTACTAAACTTGAATTCTCCCTCACTGAAAAATATTTTCAAGCACAAGCAATGTGTAAAAACAACTTTGGATTTCATCTATCCAATAAAATTAATTACATTGGAAAATTACCTTTTTCGCATAAAGAAAACAGAATAATATGCAGATTAAAAAAAGATACAATAAATTTAAATAAACAAAAATTTCAAATGAGGCTCATAAATACTCCAAACTGTCTAAAATGCAATCTTCCAGAAAATTCCAACTACTTTTAAACTGCAATTTATATTCTAAGCAAAGAGATATTTTATTCACAGAATTAAACAATATAGGAATCCTAGATTTTAATATTCAAAATCTTTTAAACTATCCTATTTATGATACTAAAATTACAGCTTATAAATTAATTCTCAACTTTCTCTTTTCCACTCCTTTGTGGAATAACGTGTAAAAAAAGAAAAGAAAAGAATTTAAAAAAAAGAGAGATGATTTAAGGACTTATTATTCTGTTTTATTGAGTGATTACTCTCAATTTTGTTCAAAACTTTTATTGGGAAAGCCTGAGTAAAAACCTCCCATTTATTTTGTAACATTTTGATGATGATGATGATCCACATAGAGATCAGAGAGTAGAGAAATACGTTGAGAGTGAAGATATTCAGAGAATGGATTGGCCAGCGAGGTCCCCAGATTTAAATCCCATTCCCATATGAAAATCCCAATGTATGGGATGTTTTGGGAGTTTCATATCTTCCAAGTAGCCTTCGTGAGCTGAGAATAATGCTGTTGTTATAGAGGACTTGGATTTGATGCCCTCTGCCATGTGAGATAATCTTATTAGAAGCATGAGAGCTCGTTATGCAAGCTATATTGGTGTTAGGGGTAATCATACTCCTTACTAAGTAAGGTTTAATTTCAGTGTCTGCGGCGGTTTATAAATTTTTAATATTTGGAAATATTTTCTGATATATTCTTTGATTGGAAATTTAGTTTTGCAATTGAACAAATATTCCGATGTATTCTTTATTTGAAATTTAAATATTAATATATGTGATATTAAGGCTTTTGAAAGATTTACTAAATTCTGTAAAGGATTTCTCGAGAATTTGCATTTTTATTGAACTTCCTTAAAATATGAGCAGCAGTTTAAATGGTTTCTATCATGATGCGAAGTTTCGAAATGACTTATATCAAAATGTCAAATTGAGCAACCTCAAAATTAAAGCTGCCCAAATCACTAGAGTTAGATTAAATTACAGCAGAGGTGCTGAAGACGATCCTAATGTCACATATCTGAATGAAGTGTTAAATATTTTGCTTAAATAAACGAAGTTTTTCTTAGAATTTTGGCTATCCAAAATTTTTGGAATTTTGAATTTCTTAGAAATTTGATATTTTTTCTTGTTTCAAAAAGCATGATCATAATTATCGTGAAAATTATAGGGTATCAGTTTACTTACTGTTTCCCGTAAGGTTATTTTCGTAATTATATGATGCTAAACAGAATTAAACATTTTCCTTAATGAATCACTGTGAGAGGAACAATACGGTTTCAGAAAGGTAGAATATATTAATTGCACTAAATATTTTCCCTAAAGCAAATTATTAAGAAATATTTATGTTCCAAAAAAAATTCGTCTCATTTGGTTCATGAAATTGGTTGCTCTTGAGAGTATTCAACATAATAATGTTTAAGAGTGAGTAAAGTTTGAGAGTTAATAAAATCTGCATTAGTTAGTTCAATATTGCAACTAGGCTTAAATAGAATTGCATTTTCTGGACTTTACTATTTGTTTTGATGATAAATTATTTCACGACGGGAACTTTGAAAGGGAGAGCCTCACCCGGAAATTATTCAAAAATTTCCTGCTAACCCGTAACAAATAATACTAGACAACGAATTTAAATTTTTTATACATTGGTCAAATAGGATGTTTTAAACTAATTTTGGGGTGCTGAATTGAAATATGGCTGTAAAAAATGTGCAGCACGTACAGTTTTTTTTTAGATTGATGTATTTCAAATTTCAATGAATACACATATCCGGGAAATGAAAATAAATGTAACTATTTTATTAAATTGCAACTTAAAACTCATTAGTTAATTACATGATTAAAGTGAAAAAAATTAGAAACATCATAGTTATAGACCACTGAATATAAATTAACAAATGAAACAATATTTAAACACAAAATAAGAAAACATGGGTAAGGATATATTATTCTTACAAGAAGTTCATTTTTGTCTTTATGTACTGAGGTATATTCCTTCTGCAAGAACCAGAAATAATCACCCATCATTGCTGGGTCCCACCTGCCTTGGTATCTCTCCTCCATGGTTCGGATATCCTGGTGAAATCTTTCCTCTTGCTCATCACTGACAGCTCCTAAGTTGTTGGGAAAGAAGTCGAGATGCGAGTGCATAAAATGGATCTTCAAAGACATTCGGCAGCCAAGATTTTCATAGCTTTTGAGAAGAACTTGAATGAGCTGATGGTTGTTTTCCTCTTTGTAATTTTCCGAAAAACCCTGTATCACAGGCGAAAAGGATTTCCATGCAGCGCGCTCCTTTATATTCAATTTTTCTTCGAAGACAGTATCATTCAGTAGCTACCTGATCTGAGGACCAACACAGATTCCTTCTATGAGTTTAGTATCATTTAGTTTTGAAAAAGTTTCCTTCAAGTGCAAAAACCCTTTACAAATTTTATCCATATCCTTTACAAAGCTTTATATAAGCCCCAGTATGATGTGTAGTGGTGGAAGCAGAACATCAGAGGGGTCAACTAGAGGCTTATACCCCACATTACTCTTTCCAGGAATAAAAACGTCTCTTTTGGTCCAGTCTTTTGTTTTGTAGTGCACCTTTCACTACTGTCCCACAAACACAAAAAATAGCGAAATTTTGTGAAGCCTCCTTGAAGCCCGAGCAAGAAACAGTTCACCATACTTAAACTGGTCATATTTTATAGCAGTGAGTATTTTTTTCCATGCTTTTATAAGTTTCCTTCATTCCCGCAGCGTGTGTCACTGGAATGGAAAGTTTTTGGTTTCCTTTATGAAAAAGACTAAATTTAGAAACTAAATTTTGAACTAAATTTTGACGAATCTAATAACAGACGCCATTCCTAAACTAATTAGAAACTAAATTTTGACGAATCTATAAACTGACGCCAATCCTTAGAGTCATGAGTTGTTCCAATTTCTTTCATCAGCCCTGAAACATTTGTGCAGAAATATAAACCATCTTGCATCTCGTAATAAGCAGATAAAGCCAAATTTCTCTTCTGAACAGAGAAACTCTGGTACTCTTTGCCAGAAGATTACACTCTTGAAGTCTTGAGCCTAAAACCTCAGCTTGTTGTTTGGGAAGTCCTAAGTCTCGAACAAGGTCATTTAGTTCATTTTTGCTGAATCAGATAAGACTCGTCTAACTTTTTAAGGGTGCATGTAGGATCAGGATCTGTATGTGCCAAAATCAAAATCAAAATCTTCCTCTGATGAATATGAATCCATTTCCTCCCCATTTGTTTGATGTGTTGGTATAGGAAGATCTTCTCCATGAGGAACTGGCCTTATGGCTGAAGGCACTTTTGTTCTTTTTTGAAAAGCCCGACACTTTAGTTAAACAAAAATAGCAATCATGCAAGTGACTAGTTGACTCACCTCAAACCATTGGAGCTGCAAAGGGCATGGATTTTATCTTACCTTTCAACCATTCAATCAGACCAACAAAGCACCAAATGCAGCACACATGTGGAGCCCATATTTTGTCCTATCTCCAACATGACATCCAAAATACACGTTATAATCTATCTTCACAATCTTTGTCAAAGAACGACCTTGAGATTTTAAAATATAATTTCCACATACATAACAAAACTTATCTGGCACATTAACAGATCCGCAACGCTGCCTTTGTGCCATTTAAACGCCAAAATTCACTCTTCAACGTACAGCACGTGTTCCTCCTACAATGAAAACAATAAGAATGGCGGTCTGAGGTTAGGTTACTGTTACAGTTTTCTCCCACTTGGCAATCAGTGTTGCCAGCCACAAAAAGCAAAATATGTAGTATCCTCCCAGTTGCCTGGAGGTGTTGGTATAGGAAGACCTTAATAGGAATCAAAAAAACGTGACGAGCTAGCCTTTTTTAAGGCCAGATCTTAAAACAACATCTGAAAAATAGTTAGAGACAGCTACATTTGTTCGTGTTATAAAAACCTTGCAAACCAGTGTAATCAGTAGTTTGCTATTGAATACTTGAATAGCACAAAATACAGTGTATACGTTTGATTTCAAATGGAATTATTGAAAAAAAGCATGTTTATCCGTAAGTTTTAAACACAATTTATTGCCGAAATTCCAGTACGTTTATCAAAGTCCAGTAAGTGGCACTTGATACCTGGCTGTTAAGAAACCCCGAGCTAGAAAACTGAATATTTGACTTAGATTATGCTGATGATCTGGCATTTGTGGAGAATGATTTTTCACGAGTTGAATGTTTTAATTAGAGCTGGTAATAAGATAGACTTGGTAATAAGTAATGTGAAACTAAAGTGACGAGAATTGGTCAGATGAGTAATTATTCAGTTGTTTCCAATTGCTCTATTTTGAAGAACGTTTCTAAGTTTAATTAAGATAGATGTTGTACGAAAAGTAATAGTACACGAGGTAAAAAGAATAGACTTTCCTTCTGGAACTTTAAAAAATCTGGAAGAGTGGAAAAAATAGCACATACACCTGAAGACTAAACCTAGGTTATACTAGTTAGATCATATCCAAAGTTTGCAAGGATAATGGAATATGGAAATTTAGTAGGCAAGGTTACAGTAAGCTTGATACTTTTAAATTCATTTATTCATTTACTGAATTAGACCTTGGGTGCCCTAACGTTTTCACACCAGAGGCTACTTTTAATTTTGGATTACTTTGAAGAGTTGCTAAATTATTTATTTACTTTTGAAAATAAAGCAATAAAGAGTGTGCCTTCAATAGTAAACAATTAAAAATAAATAATTTAACTGGAGTTTAATGAGTTAAAATATATTTCGATTTTTGCTGTAAATAAATCTAAAAATTTTAGTAGAAAAAACTTACCTGTTAAAAACCACCTCTACTCCACACTTACTACCATGCCGTGGGCCACTCGTACCTTGCTAAAAGGCGACAGGCAGGTCGCAGGGGCCATAATGGGCACCCTTGGATTAGACCTTCAAAGTTAGCAGCTTATCTGCAGGTTATGTCAGAACCTGCAAGGAAGCCTCTCACGATAAACAGATGCTCTCTTATACTCTTGAATATTGGAAACATTTACTGACGCAGGGTTTTTTAATTCTCAAGGGGGAGGGGGACTCAGATACAATAACAGGATACCAGACATATATTTATGTTAAATATATAATATAAATTTTTCGGGGGGGGGATTATGTACTTGCTTAAATGTGTTTTATCACTATCATAAAAATATTTTACAGTTCAAATAAATATTTTTATTTTATTTTATTGTTGGAATAAATATTTTATATGTAAACTTCCGAAGAATAAAAACTGAGTGAATAAGAAATTTTGATGAAAAGTTTTAAAAGCTACTGATATATATATATGAGAGATTTTATGAATGAAGCATGAAAATAATATGAAGATTTTCCTTTGGATTTAAATGTATTCACCATTATTTTCTGATTTCTTTCGTTAAAAATGTTTCAGGTGCCATTTTATTAGTTGCAGTTCCATGTTAGATCAATAGTAACTCAGATGAAGAACTCAGTAACTTCTTGCACAAGCTTTTCTTAAAATAATTTAAAGATCTGAATCAAATATATTTGAAACACGATTTGCAACAATTCGGTATTTAGAGTTTCGGGAATTAGAATATTTAACAGTAGCAATGCTAGTTCAAAAAATTGCTCTGGTAAATTAATACTTCTGAACTGCATATTTCTACCGGTGATTTTAATCGTTTATTTATATTATTTCTTTTGAAGTTTCCATTCATATTTGATGGTACATTTTGTGTTGTAATGTTTCTGTAAATGAGCATAGAAATAAAGTTATTATTATTATAGATGACTCATTAACATTGACCACATTTTTCTTCCCCGTGTTTTTGGAGTCGTGTATTAAAAATGTAAACAGTTTTAAAAGCAATAATCGTTATATTAAACCAAATTAACAAACATAATAATATTTTTAGCTGTTCACCTAATAATTATTTTAATATTCGCCAACTCTGAATGATTTTTTGCAGAACGAGCTAATTTGCTAAATGTTTCATATTCCATAACTATTTAAATATTGTACGCAAATTTTTAGAAATCGGGAATGAAATATATTTGGATGAGATATTTAAATTATCTTCATCTTATGTTTTCAAGGAAAGCTTATTTAAAAAGTCACTGAGTTCTGTATTTCAGTTACTATTGGCATCACATGTAACTGTACCCAATAAAATGGTCCTGAGTATATGTATCCATATATTAACAAATTTCAGATTTCGACAAAAAACTGCTCTTGTTGGAATAAATATTTTATATGTAAACTTCCGTAGAATAAAAACTGAGTGAATAAGAAATTTTGATGAAAAGTTTAAAAGCTAATGGAAGCAATATGAAAGATGAAGAATGCAACCAGTGAACCAATTTCAGCTCCACACTTCTACTTTAATGACAGAATACGAAGAGGAAGCCTTTTATTGAAATAACCGAGTGATTCAATCCAAAAACATATAGCAATTCTCACTACCGTGCAGTTATTGCTAAAAAGTGCCATATTTTTTTTTTATCTAAATTCGTAATTTAATTCTGAAATTCCTCAAAGGCAAGATAACCGTTAACCCCTACAGCGCCAAGAAAATCGAGATCTCTTTTTGCCGGATGTCGGAGGGCCCATGGGTGCTCATCAATCTGCTCCCTTGACAGGTAGCAAGGACTGGCGATCACCAGCACTATTGGTTACTGTGTAGACAAAGCACACCACGCGACCGAGTTCAAACGTAAAAAAACAAGACTTTGTTTGAGGTCTTAATTATGAGGTCGTCGTTGAGCCAAAGAATAATAAAGGACAAGAGGGAACAGCGAGCAAAACCTTAAAGGTCATCCTCTTGCGGCTACGTTTACTTGAGGGTTTAAAGAGCAAGGCAGCAAAACAGACTCAATTTGCGCATGTGTGCAAAATGCCATCTTCAAAGACGCCAAGAAGCTGCCTTAATCTTCGCATATTTCTTGCGTTTTAGCGTGTACGAAAAAAAACATTGTTATTATTCTTGAGCGCTAAATTATTCCGTTGTTCACTCTCAATGAATATTATAAATTTCTGTGGAATCTAAAGAATAAAAAAAATATTATAATAGTGATATTAGGCGAAAATTACAGTAGATTCTGGAGTTAAAAATACAACACCAAAACATTGAAAAGAACAAATGTTCGAAAGTTTCAGGGGCCATTAGTGTAAACAATCGAATGTAAAAATAAATCGAATCGTTTAATTCAGTGCTGTCCAACTTCTCTAAGACCGCGTGCCATTTTTTCTTTGCCAATATTTCGCGGGCCAAAAAAAAAGAATAGGGTAGGATAGGTAATTGAAAACTCAGTTCATGTCACCTCAAAAAATTATTTTATTTATACCAAAAAAAAGTAATAATAAACCTCAAAAATTATTTTATTTATACGAAAAATAATAAGTAATAATAAACCTCGAAGAATTATTTTATTTATACGAAAAATAATAAACCAAGATAAAATTTCTAAACCTTATCAATTATTTAATAAATTGAATAGGAACATTGTGGCCGTAGTTGTTGGGCAATAATTTCTTTACGTCCATATCGATATATGTTGTTGCAAGCCGAAGTATACGTTCAAGTGTAGAATCTTTCAAGCAGTTTCTGTATCTTGATTTTATATGTTTCATATCAGAAAATGCGCGCTCTCAGATATATGTACTTCCGAACATAGAAAATATTTGGAGTCCAAAATCTTTCATTTTTGAATATTTTTTTTAGTCAAAAGTTTGAATAATTCTATTCCAGTTTCTCTATTAGATGCAATAATTGAGTCGACCTGAAGGTCACGTAATTCCATTTGATATTTAGGATCTACGGTGCTAATATCAATATTTAATGGCTTACTGAATAAATTTAATCTTTACTTAAGGTCATCAAATTGAGAAAATCTTTCATTAAAATCTTCAATTAGGATATCTAATTTAGGAACAAATTTTTCAAAATTAACTGTTTTACTAAGTTGCTTCATTTCTTCGTACAACTCTTTAAAAGTTTCAAAATGAATTAAATTGTTTTCCTGCAAATTTGACTTCAACAATTGTAGTTTGTTTCTAAACCCAGTAACATGATTATAAAGACAGAACACGTTTTGATCTTTTCCTTGTAAGGATTTATTCAAGACATTTAAATAATCTGTAATGTCTGTTAGGAAAGCTAGTGAACAAAGAAAATTTTTATCAACAAAACTTGCTATTAAATCTTCATCGGTGCCCACTTCTGTGAGAAAAAGATGAATATCTTTTCGAAGTGTAAAAAATCTTTTGAGGCATTTTCCGGCACTTAACCAGCGAATCATCATCATCATCCTCAAGCAGCCATGGGCTACGGAGGTCCAACCAGACCGTGCAATTTAGTTCTCCAAGCAAGTCTATTCTGAGCTACATCTATTGCATCTGACCACTGCACACCAATTCTAACAAGGTCCTGTTTGACATTGTCTGCCCACCGCATCCTAGGTCTCCCCTTCTTTCTGAGGCCTTTAGGCACACTGTTCATAACCCTATTTGTCAATCTATAATTATTCATACGAGCAACATGGCCAAACCAACGGAGTCTCTCTCTGCACAATATGCTGCATAAAGGAGGTTGCAAACTCCTTTGCCTAACCACATCATTAGTTAAAAAATTGAACCACCTAATGCCCAATATACTGCGTAAGTATCTGGAATCAAATGCATCTAGTTTCCTGTTATCATGTTTACAAACCATCCAAGTTGCACTGCCATAACTAACCCTAGAAGGAACCAAACTATTATACAGTCGAATTTTAGTTTTCAGGTGTATACGCCTATTTCTCCACACTCTCCATAGATTCTTAAAAATCCCGGCAGCAATCCCTATCCGTCTGTTAATCTCATGCCGCACATCACCAGTATCTGTTACATAGCTCCCAAGATAATTAAACTGTGACACCTGTTCAAGATTGCAACCCTTCAGATTAATTGAATCACAGCCTGCCTGACCAATTTTCATCACTTTAGTTTTCTCTCTGTTTATAACCAAACCTATTCTACTACCAGTTTCATCAACAGCTCGAATGAAAGAGTTCATCTCATCAATATCATTTGCCAAAAGGGCTAAATCATCAGCATAATCTAAATCAGACATTTTCGTATCTCCAGTCCATTTAAGGCCAAAATCTTTCCCTTGAAGTACATTTCTCATAACGTAATCAATAACCAAGCTAAAGAGAAAAGGAGACAAAATGCACCCTTGTCGAACACCAGAAGTAATGCTAAACCAATTGCTACAAGCCTTACCAACTCTCACACACGACTCAGTTTTATTATAGAGAGATTTCACTATGTTAACTAACTTGTTAGGTATACCATATGATCTCACAGTCAACCACAAATTATGACAATCAACAGAGTCGAAAGCCTTTTTGAAATCAACAAAGCTAGCAACCAGAGGTTTCTGAAACTCTAAACATTTCTCAAGAATCTGCCTAAGTGAAAATATCTGATCCACACATCCCCTACCACTTCTGAATCCAGATTGGTCATCACGCAATTGACTGTCAACCAGATGTTTAATTCTATTAAGCACAATCATGGAAAGAACTTTACCTGGAACAGAGAGTAGGCTGATACCCCTATAGTTATCACAAGAACTGCGATCACCTTTTTTGAAAATAGGGTTAACAGTAGCTCTGGTAAAATCCTTAGGAACCACGCCTTTATCATAAAAGATATTGAGAATTTCAGTCATCCAAGGGGTAACCGAAACATTCCCAGCTCTAAGCATTTCCGTAGTAATTTCATCTACCCCTGGGGATTTATGTAGTTTAAGTTTAGAAACAGCCAAAATAACTTCAGATTGTGTTATAGGGCCAACATTAAAGCCACCAATGCATCTATCATCATTGCAAACAATGGGAATAGAACTAACCGCATTGTTTAGAATATCACTGAAATTCTCAGCCCACCTAGCCATGACAGAATCCTCACCTTCTACAACCTTACCTTGTTTATCCTTCAATCCCTGTATACCTGTCCGTTTTCTACCACACAAAACATTAACTATCTGGTACAGGTCTCTGCTGTTGTGCTGTCTAACTGCTTCCTCTTCTTTGTCAGCCAAACCATCAAGCCAAAGATTCTTATCAGCAGCTAACTGATTTTTTACACGTTTATTCAGTTCTCTGTAATGCTTTCTATTAGGACTAGTAGGGTATTGATTAAGGACATTCCTGCATTTCTTTCTTTCCGAAATAAGCTCAAATGCCTTATCACTCAGATAATTCTGTCTCTTCTGCTCCTTTTTTCCTAAAAGAGTATTGTTAGTGTCCAAAAAAGCCTGTGTAAAATGATCCCATTCTTCCTCAACTTCAGTAGTAAGCATATCATGACTGTCATAATTACTAAGTAACCTACCATGGTAAGGTTTGACTATAACTGGATCTTTGAGAGCTTCCGTATTAAAAGTCAATATTTTAACCCTACCACAACACTTTTTAAGTTTAAGTTGCAAGACACTTTTAACAAGGTAATGGCCAGATCCAATTTCACCTCCCCTACATGACCTGGTATTCCTAACAGAACTAGTCCATTTGCTGTTAATTAATATATAATCAATCATATTCTTATGCAGCCCATCGGGTGAAACCCATGTGTACTTATGTATGTCGCGGTGTTTGTAATAAGTGTTAGTTATTCTGAATCCATTGAGTTTAGTTACTTGCAGGAGACGTTGCCCATTGACATTGCAGCTACCAATACCAAAAGGGCCTATTACTCCTCCCCAAAGGTCAGAGTCAGTACCAACTTTGGCATTGAAGTCACCAAGAACAAGGGTAATATCTCCTTTCTTGACAGATTTCAAAATATCCTGAAGTTGTTCATAAAACCTATCCTTCTCATCCTCATCGGCATCCTCAGTGGGGACATAACAGCAGATAACATTCAAGTCTTTAACGCTTGTCTGAAATTTTGCTGTAAGAAATCTTTCATTAATGCACTCATATCCTAGAAGAGCATCACTAGCGTGTCTGCTGAGAAGCAGACTATGCAAAAGCAGATCGTCATACTCAGCATGCAGTTCGTCCAAAAAAGTCTTAAATTTTCTGTGTGTAAGAGAACGATTTCTGCCACGAATTAAATTGGTAATCTTGACAACCTTTTCCATTACGTCGTTTAGTCTCAGCGAAATGCCACACAATGTCTCCTGGTGAACAATACAGTGCAACATTCGACAATGCATGCGCAGTGAGAGCGATTCGTGCTGTCGTTAGGTACTTCTTATTACTGCAGCTTCATAAAAACTTTTGTTTGATGACGCCACACCGCCCTTAAAAGATTTCAGAAGTTTGCCGATCGCCTTAAGAATGTTTTGTGAACTTTATAGAATGAGTAAGTTGAAGATTGCATATCAAGTAAAGTAATATAAGTTGAAAAAAAATATAAGGTGGATTAGTTATTTATTTAAAATTTCAAGTAAAAACTTGTTTTTTGTTCGCGTGCCAGAAAAATCCTTGTGAGGGGCCACTAGTTGGACAGCGCTGGTTTAATTTATGGAATTAACTGACTGTTTCAATTTACTAAGTTTATTTTAAAAAAAAACGTTAGCATCTCCATGTCTTTGTTTCTCATTACGAAGTAAAAGCTCGAAAGCATTCACGGAGGAAATCGCGAGGGCAATTTAATTTAATTTCAATAGTAATAGTGGTAAAATAGTATAAAATATTTACACTGACTTCAATTTGGAGAATTTACAAAATATGGCATTACAAACATTATATGAATTCAATGATTATGTACAACATCGGATATAAGAAAAAAAAATGGATTGCAGAATAATGAGTCTTTTGGCAATCTTGAGATAAAAACAAATGAAACATTTAAAACTTACAGCATTTAAGATATTTACATACGTCCATGCCTCGTAAATGCTTTTTTAAAAATAGCTATGGCAGGAGAGATGACTAAGTCCTCTGGAAGATCATTCGAAACTCTTCCTACTCTATAAACAAAGAAGTGGTATTTGGAATCTCTTCTTGCAAATGGTATGTCAATACTCTGTGAGTGTTGTCTAGTCCTGCTACTGACTATGCGAAAAAAAGGATGTTCGGGATTAAAGTAGAAAAGTCCATGGATGATTTTGTAGCATAAAATCCAATCATATGCAAGTCGTCTGCATTCCAGAGAATACAGTGATAGTTCGTTTCATCGCTGTTGATACGATTTGTTGCAAAAGTCCAATAGCTTTTTTGTAAAAGCTCTCTAGACTTTTTCAATAGTTTCAATATCACACACACGGTAAGGGACTATACGGTAAATGCATATTCTAGAATGGAACGAACGTATGTGATGAATGCCTTTACAAGAGTGCTTATGTTGCACCTGCTGTAGCATTTCAAAATCATGTGCACGACATGGTTGGCCCTTCATAGCAATGAAATTGCAATACTGTGAAACGGATAAGTTTGGAGTTAGGATGATGCCCAAGTCTCTGTCTTTCAATTTGTCCAATATCCAAGGAATCAAGAAAGTAGGTGTGTTGTATATTATCAATATTATGGCCTATATTAAACATGGTAATTTTACCCTTCGAGATAGGTAGTGCAGTAAATGTGCTCCATTGTGCAATTATATCACAGCCTCTTGAAGTGAATGATGGTCATCAGGGTTGGAAAGAGTAGTGTGCAATTTGACGTCATCGGCCTAGACAAAACTGGCAACAGGCCTTAAAATGGAGAACTAGTGAAACTAACGAAAAACAGTGCACAAAAACAGAGCCTTGCGCGATACCACTAGTAACTCGTTTAATTGGTGACAATATGTTGCCGACTTTAATATGTTGAGTGCGAGTTGAAAATAGGGGTGCAATAACTGAAGCATTTTGCTGCGAATACCGTAATTTCCTAGTTTTTCAAACAAAATTGACTTTTTAAGCTTGTCTAAGGCTTTATTAAAGTCAAGGAAGATGATGTCAATTCATTTGCCTTCTTCTAGTGCAGATGTCCACGTATTTAGGCAGTGTAAGATCTATATTGTTATTGATCGACCAGGTACAAATCCAAATTGCTCATCAGAAATTATGTTATTGAATAATAGAAAAGAAAGAACCTGAGATAAAATGCAACGCTCCATAATTTTAGGTGAGATGCTGGGAAGAGAGATGGATCGATAATTATTTGGATCAGTAGGATCGCCCTTTCTTTTGAAGACAGGAGAAACATTGGCATGACGCCAGTCTTCAGGTATCTTGCCAGCTTCATAACAAGCATTAAAGAGAAAAGAGAGTTTGATAGAGATGCTACATTAAGATAAGGAATAAGGGAGAAATTCCATCAGGCCCTGGAGAAGATCTTGCAGGTGTCTTTGCAATCGCTGCACTAACAAATGCAAGATCAAATACATAGGTGAAGAAGTCATCAGATGCTGAAATCAGAGGACACTGGAATTCGTGATCCCTAACACAGGCAGAATGAAATGTACAATATTAGACAACAGAGTAGCTTTTTCAACATCAGATGTTACATTACAAGAGTGCTTATGTCCTTCGGGGGATTTTAAAGGTGGAATCTGGATTGAACCTCAACCTGGATCTTGCATCTTTATAGAAGGAATTTCTATTCTGCTCATCGCATGTCATCTTCTCTACAAGTGACCTTGCACGACTTTGCTACACGCTTTAGGAGCGTGTAGCAAAGTCGGCGAAAAGGAGCGTTTTAGCAATGAGATAGAGCTATGCTGTAGAGGCTATGCTGTAGAATGTTTTGTTAGCACCACTAGGATCGTCGCGATAAGCATTAAGTTTAATCCTTGCATTAATCCTTTAATTTTGTTTAATCCTCCATGCATTAAGTTTAACCCTTGCTTGTGTTTTACAGATGAGATGCAAGATTGCATGGTTGAGTGGTATTCCTAATAATATCATCATAATTGGAGGATGAACAACTGATGAACATGCTATGGATGACAGATGAAAGCGTTTCGTAGTCGGTTGCCTGAAAGTAGCGTCTAGCAAATGAATCTGCTTTTCAGTATTGAAGTTCATGTTGAAATATATCAGGATATGTGGTGGAGAGTCACTTGTAGAGAAGATGACATAGGGCTCAGTTTTGAAACAAACAGGTCGTGGGTAAAAAATACTAAATCAAGTAGACTTTCGCTTCGAGTGGAAAAATGGACAAGTTGTTGAAGACCATACAGTTGTAAGTGAGTGATGGCATGTCGCTGTGCTTTGTTCTTCCCATGATGAGTTTTCCACCCGACACCATTAGAATTTAAATCTCCTACTAGGAAACAGGTAGATCAGTATTCATAGCATGCCTGAGATCACTGAAAAAGGTCTCTATGTAGGTGAGACTGATGGTTAAATGTGGCGGTATATAGGACGTTGGGTTGGGTTTTTTACCTCTGAGAGGCACTTTTTTGCACATCATGGGCTAAATGGCCAGGGCATATGGACCCCGAAGGCTCAGAGAAGGTTGGGGGAGGGGACCCACTGGAACAGCTGTTTGGAGACAGATGGTAGCCTCCCATCAAGGCCATCCAGCGTGTTCTTTAACGTGCACAGGGTATGTCTCTCCTGCACATGGGGCCACAGTTTAACGTCCCATCCGAAGGACGGTGGTCTTTCCAAGCTCATCGGTGTCCCCTACTGACCGTGGGCAGGGCGGGGAATTTTGCGGAGATAAATCTCAACGCTGACGTAATAAGTCGACATTGAACATGAGCTTGAATGAAAATACCTAAAGAGATGATTTCATACCAATGGCCAACCGGCCGCACCCCTCCTCACCGCTGCACAAGACAAATTCGACACTTCAACTGCGCAGCACTGTTCCTCTGAAGTTAGTGACCAGCACATGGAAAAATGGCTCACTGCTCTGTACTCTCGCTGCTGTGAAAGGATTATATATAAGTGATACTGACAAACCACCGAACTGCTGCTACCTAGTGACTTTTACTCCACCAGAATACTGAACTTCTTTCTGCTACAGGAACTCGTCAGCGAAAATGTCTACAAGAAGAAAAAAAGGCATTATTTTTGCTTTACCTGTCACCAACAATCCGCCTCTACAAGGAACTGTACGCCGCCCTGATGATGACTGCTGAGTAAAGTCGAAAGCGCTCGGCTCCATGTAAATAGCACATTGCAATACTTATGTAAATAAATTTAACCGGCAGAAAAGCGTTATTCTTTCTTATGAGTTATAATGATGCCGTGAAATCGTTTATCAATTTATCACAATATTCGCTATGAGATTATTGCTCAGTTTGGCAATCATATCCATTATATTTGGTGAATCACTGGGAGCAGATGGCTGAGATAATTAGTTGTACGTTCATGTAGAACGGATTTAAAGAGAGAGGTTGCCTGACATTTCGCAGTCTCAAGTCACTTTTATCAAACCACGACTAACAGAGTTTTTCTCATAAATGCGAACAAAAATTGCATTCATGCAGTCGATTTGGGCCATAAACTCTTGGAAAGTAAGAGTCCAATCTACATTCACCTGAGGTGAAGTGCAAGTGGCTTGACTGGTCATCTCGTGTTTGAAGGGGAGAAAAGCAAGCAAGGGCTAACCAAGAGAACGTAGTACACATCTGCAGTGATGCATCGCGGAGAGTGCTAGATGCTTGAGGGGTGGTCGGTTGGAGTCCGCTCCTTCAAGATCAGTGGTTGCGAAGCTGCTGCAGCCGTAGATACGTCTGCCACAGAAAAGTTAAGACACAATGGAAGACGATAATTTCGAATTCTGCAGAAACTGTTGAATTGCACGCGTAAATGCGATAGAAAAAAAACTTACCAGTAGGGAGTGCAGCGTTTCATGAGTTAATACATCACAACTGTAAAAACTGAAGTTACTAAAATTAGTCTTATGCTTTATAAAAATATTGGGGAATTAAGAACTCCAGCCCAGCATTTGTGATAGAAACACTGGAGAATGAGAGTTTCTTCATAATAATTCGAGTTCAAATTAAATTCGTTGAAAAAACAGGAAACAACATGATGAAAATCATTAATGATGTGGAGGAAATCTAGTGTCTTCTTTGCACATCTGGGAAAATCATGATAATCATGATATGTGGCAACACAGACAGTTTTCACATATCATGTATTAACTCCTACGAAAAACTGAATTGTTGGCGACGGCAGTCTAGAAATTAAACGAATTACCAACGTTATTTTTTCCTGGTGGAGCTTTACTTAAGTTTGCGTTCGACCAACTTGTATTAAAGCGTAACTTAATACAAACTGAAAGTTAACTAAAGTTTAAAATTTAATGAAATATTTTGCAATTTAGTCCGTTCTGATATCTGGCCATAAGTACATATTGAGCTCAAAATACAATTGTGTGACCTATAAATGATGACAGACACAGTGACTTGTATCCTCAAAGTATGGTTTTAGCCACTTTTGAAGAGACTTTTTATTTACTTATGTCACATTTGCACGCATTTCTTATGCAGAATACTCGAGGAAAATATTTACCTCTGCTAATTCAATTTCTCCAAAATAACGGCCAATAACTTCCGTCAGCTACATCATCATTAATAACTGATCATTCCGTTTGTTCGAAGAGCGAGATATATCCTTATTTTTTTGGACTCATTTATTATCTAATTTTTATGGGAACTGCCACGTGGACCGCAATACTTATTTCCTTTGACATCCCCCAGAGAACCTCTTATATTCCTATCAAAAAATAATAAGATCACAATTCTCCCCCTTGCGTTTCTTTACCATTTACTCTGAAATCATGGTAATAAATTTCGAACTCAAAGGTTTCTTCGTATCTCAAGGAAATGGATGGAAACTAAAGCTTCTACGGAAACTAATTCATGTGGCTGATGTCTCACTGAATCTCAAAGCTTCTTCTAGTTACAAATGATTGCACGGAAGACCTAGAGAGTAGATACGCATTCTTGCACCCAAGAAACTCCGATATTTTATCAAAGATGTTTTAAATTGTAGTCTAGCACATTCTGTTCTAAAGCGTATTTTTTCGTATTTCTTTCTCAATCTCTTTTATCATTTTTATCTATATTAGAGGGAACAAGATAATCGTACCTAGTTTAATAGCTGTACTACGTTTTACATCATGATTTGTCTCTATTTCTCTTTGTAGATTTTTCTAAAAAGTCAATTTCCTCGCAGAAAGCATTTGGAAACGAAGGGTAAATTTCCTTTCCTATATTCGAACTATAACTCTTTTTCCTTTATTTCATTAGGTTTATTTGAAGTTTGGAATCATTCACGATATTTTATCGCTTCAAAGGCATACTTCAAAGGAACGCCTTAGACAGCAAGCTTTGTCTTTGAAGAGACAGAAAAACGTGAAAGGTTTGAAATCAAACAATTGTTTTTCCTATGAAAATTGCTTTAAAGCTTTACTCTTCTTTATTGTGATGGTAATCAAAGAACTGGGCTCTCCTTGTGTTTTACTCTGTTAGTCTTATCTGTTTCTTAGGGAATTAAATGAGAAACATAGAATCCCAGCAAGTGGCTTAATGAATCAAATTTCATTAGATTGTCTACGTGATGTAAAGCAATGAATGTTTTTAAACAAAGATATTAGTATGGATTCAATTTCAGGAATGTAACTTTCTCAGTGCTTACGAAAGTGTGTGACTAATAATCTTTTTTATGATCGTTTCTTCATATCATATGGCAATTTCGTAAATGGAGAGGAATCAAGCTTCCGAGTGTTTTTAATAATAGATACTTGTATTTGATTTCAACCATTTGAATTTTTTCGTCGCTTCAAAGAATGCTGCAGAATGTTTGTATTGGTGCATTCAATAATCGAAACTTTGCTGAGGCACGTTTGACTTTGCTGATTATCTTTGATGCAACACAGAATTTGAAAAATTTCAAACTCTAAAAAAATAGAATCGAAGGTAAATTTACTTTTGATTACGAATGTATGCTGGAATTAACAACATAACTCTTTTTCTATTATCCTAATTAATATATCATCAAATCCGAATCTAGTGGGGATTTTTAAGGGGTGATGCCCTCCTCCCTTGAGAATGCTTGTACTGGAACGGAGGCAAAAAATATTGAACATACATATACGACACATATTTTTCAACAAATTCTTGTCTTGCACCCGTGTTGTTTCGGCGTGCATTAACAATTTGTTGTATATACACTGGCGAAAATTGAAAAAAGAACACCATTTGCAATTGAAGCGAACACACATTAGCACTATGAGCTTTATTGAGTAGAAATAACTTGTTGAGAAAGGGCAATGATTACACGTGTGAAGTGATTCAATGTTTATTTTACCTTTTAATGAATATTACATTTTACAGGAAGCACATTTTAATAAGGTGTTGAACCTCCTCGAGCAGCAATACATGCTCCCAATCTGGCATGCAATCGGTCGTACAAATATTGGATATCAGCTGGGGGATACCATTCCGTGCGCATAGGACGCGTATTTCAGCGATAGTCGTTGCCTGCCGCGGTCCGCAGAAGAGTCTATAACTATTAACATATTATGTTGTCCGTTCCACTCCCAGACATGCTCAATTGGAGGCAAGTCGGGAAAGCGTACTGGACAAGTTGAGTTACCTGGGCAGAGTGTGGGCGGGCGTTATCCTACTGGAATATCGCATTTGGAATTACAATAAAATATGGCAGGACGACCGGCTGTACAATGTCGGTGACGTATGCATTGCTATTCAGTGTACCCTGTAAAAACACCAGACGCGTACGAGAATGACACTCCCAACGGCATGATGCCTGGCATGGGCCCTGTGTGTCGCTGGCGGATGCATGATGGATGAAGCCACTCACCTTGTCGCCTTCAGACACGTAAACGACCATCAGGCGCTCCTAAGCAGAATCGGCTTTCATCAGTTAATGCGATTCTTCCCTCCATTGAACTCATTCTTGACACCACTGCAAACGTGCTGGACAGTGGTAACCATGCCAGCGGCACACGTGCCCATAGTCCTGCTTCCAAAATATGATTGCGTATCTTTCTTTTAGACACCCTTGGTATGACAGAGGATCGAATTTGTGATGCCGTAGCCGTTTCCTCTGTCACCGCCACCCTCCTGATACTCCGATCCTCTTGTGCGTCCGTAACTCTGTGCTGCCCAGAACCACATCTGTGAGTGTGCGAATACTCTTCTGACCATCGACTCCACCATCGTACCACTGCCGACACCTCTCGTCCAACATGGCGTGCAATTTCACAAAAAGACCAACCTGCTTCCGGAATAACCACTATACGACCTCTCTCAAACTCCGCTAACTGAACAAATGTTGCGTGCTTGCGTCATCCAGGCATGGTAGCTTCTTCAAGGAGCACTGAACAGCACGACACAAGACGAATAGCTTCTTCTTCACGCCCTAGTCCTTAAATACGTGTTGTGTACATTTGCATGTTGTCGTCCTCAGTGACGTCATTATTTCATCCAATGACTTTCAGCTTTTTAGGGGCGGGGGTGGCTCAGTCGGTAGCGCGCCAGGTTCGTAATCTGTAGTTCCCAGATTCGAGTCCCAGCTGGGTCAGCGTTGAGATTTATCTCCGCAAAAATTCCCCGCCCTGCCCACGGTCAGTAGGGGACACCGATGGGCTTGGAAAGGCCGCCATCCGTCGGATGGGACGTTAAGCCGTGGCCCCGTGTGCGGGAGAGCCATACCCTGTGCACGTTGCACGTTAAAGAACACGCTGAATGGCCTTGACGGGAGGCTACCTTCTGTCTCCCAACAGCTGTTCCAGTGGGTCCCCTGCCCCAACCTTCTCTGAGCCTTCGGGGTCCATGTGACCTGGCCATTTAGCCCATGGTGTGCAAAAAAGTGCCGCTCAGAGGTAATACAACCCAACAACCCTTTCAGCCTTGGGTTACGGTTTTTGCTGCCCTTAACAATTAACATATTATGATATGACGTTTCTAAAGGAATTCCTTCTCGTTGTCCTTTTTTTTTAATTTCCACCAGTGAAGATGAACATCTGGGCATGATAACATACCGGAACAACATACCATTTTAGATCCGGGACTGTATGACATGGCCAAATATTCATGTTGTCTAATATATTCCAGTCGGTGACTTAGCAAATTGTTAAATTTTATTTATGAATAATGAGGGAAAAATCTCATTCCATTTTGGAGCGTTATCTCTCTATCACGCTGAGATTCTGATAAGCAACCGTATCAGAAATCTTTGTAAGAGAGAAAAATTAAAATTTTTAATTTAGGGAAGTGGTGAAATATAACTGTAAAATAACTCAAGGGGGCTTCTACTTTTTTCACTGGTGGGTCATTCGAAAGATGGACGCAACCACATAGTAAATTAAGAACGAACACTTGACTCACCTATGGATACTTAAAAGCTTTTGTGTCTATATGCACATAACAGAAATCAATCGGCACCTGTTTATTGAAAAAGGAGCTCTGTTCACAAACTTTTAGCTCTCCAGCACCGCTGTGTCGAATTTGACCTCGAAGCACCCATCTCCACCAAACTTCAACAACATTTTCGAGATCTATGACTCAAAATATCTCCAGTAACCAATTTGTAGCTCTCTAGCATTAATAGATCTGAATTTGCTCTTTCACCACAAAGAACTCCCGGAATCCGAAATTCCTTAACGTTTCTTACATCTGCAGCCGAACACCCACCGGTCACCAATTTTCAAGTTTCCACCGCCAGTAGATGAAGATTTCAACTCTACGTGACCTATATTTAACCTTAAAAGACACGTCGGAGGTGAAATTACGGATTTTGCTCGAGATCTACGATCCGGATTACCCCTAGGTGCAAATTTACAAAACTGACACAGTCGTGTATAATGAAACATAATCAGCTAACAGGAAATCATTTTCTGAAACATATCATTCCAACCCATTAAACCCTGAACTTCAGAAAGTCTGTTTGTTGTCCCGCTTGTTTGCTTTTCTTTCTTTTACGATATGGCTCCCTAAGTTCAGTTTCTGAGTACTTATAATTATATTTTCTATTTTTTGCATGTTTGTAAATAGCTTAAATTGAATATAAACCAAAACTGCATTTTGCGAGATCTCCTGTCAGTCAGCCGTCAGTCAATCAGTCGCAATCGTCTACACCAGTGGTTCTCAACCCCCTGAAAAGTCGCAATCGACGCACGACCCCCTGAAAAGTCGCAAAATGACGAGTCGTCAATCAGTCGCAATCGTCTACACCAGAGCTTCACGTACCCCCTGAAAAGTGTATGTAACTGGCCTACCCCTTGTACAGATAGATAAAACTATAGTTAAAGTGTAACAACGGGAATAAAATAAAAGGGCAAAATCATCTCAAAAGTCGCAAAATATATATAACATATATTTTGCGACTTTTGAGCTCTCACGGCGTACCCCAAAAAATCTTACCGCGTACCCCACGTTGAGAACCCCTAGTATATACGAAGGGCGATCAAAAAGTTCTTGGCATGCATCTTCAGAACAAAAACAGTTGCACTAAACTCAACAAAACTTTTAGTGTTCTTCAAAATACTCTTCTCCAGCATCTATGTAAAATTGCAGACGTGTACACCAATTATGGAACGCTTTGTGATTCTCCTGTTGGAGAATTCTCCGCAAATCTCAATGAAAGCATTTTGCAAGGGCTTGCACTCGTGAAAAAAGCTTCCTAGAAAGTTCCTTTGTAATTTTTGGAAACAACTAAATATCGCATGGTGCAAGATCGGGTGAATATGCAGGATGGGATATTTTTGATTTTTTTTCTTTCTCCAGATAGGTCGTAACTTACTGGGTTTTGTGAGCTTTCGCATTGTCATGAAGAAAAAGAACCCTTGACATCGACGCTGTTCTTTCATCTCTTTAACCATTTTGGGTAAAACAATGTTAGTGTAGTATTGGCCATTTATAGTAATTTTTTAAGATAAAGTGTCCACGGCTACTACTCCTTGATAATTGAAAAAAAAAATAGTGAACATCCTCTTCCTTGAGTATTGTCAGAGGATTTGGGGACGTAGTTCATCTTCCACAACCCAATTATAGTTGTCGACTCTATCCCTTCTTTGATGTTCTGTCAGTTTGTGGGGTCCCCATTGGGCACAGATCTTTTGGAACTTTAATGTTGATGAATAATTGTTTCAACACTTCCAATCGATACAATGATATCGAAACATTTTACCTGAATGGTGATGTGTGGGTTTTCCTCCATGAGTTCACGAACAGCAGCGATGGTTCTCTTGTTCACAAGGGAGGTTTTCGAAGCTCTGCCGTCCTTCTCTGGATTTGCGCTTCCATACTGTAAGGGTGCCATATGAACAGGCATTATTCCCATATACGTGTGATAAATCGGCATGAATTTTTTTCGCTTCGTCCCCAAGCTGCATCCTTGTGAAAAAGAAGGATTCACAGAGAAAGAAAACGTAAAATCTTTCTCCGTCTTTAGTATGAGTTCGCAGACCGCACTTTACACTCCGTCAGCGAAGAGGGGACGCTTCTTGCTTTTAACATGTAACGACAAGAGTAGACAGTCTTCAAACAAGTCATAGTCGTTAATTTCAGATAAACGAGTGCCAATCTATAGCCATATGTCAAGAACTTTTTGAATTCCTTCCTTATATAATAGATATTTATGTATATTAGTACGAATTTGTTCCTCACATGCAAAAATGCTATACTAGGTAATGTCGACTAACTTATTTGATATTCTCAATCAAGAGATCACTATGTACTGGCACATAATGACTACCTTGTGAATTTAAAATGACTACATCTTTTCAGCCAATGTCGTAACTTTGTGGGATTTTGTTTTACTCCACTATCACTTGAAGAGTTTCGATGTTTAAGAGATGTAGTTCAATTATGAGAAGGTTTAACATAGGACGAAAAAAGCGCACGCTTGCTTTTCTTTCGTCTTATGAAATATATATATACTAAGCAACACTTACTTGTGACGTCACAGTCATAATACAGTATAATGTGCATATACCCAGTCCATAATTCCCATTGATACTACAAAGCACAACATAAAATATATACATATCAGCCATATCAAATTGTAACCTTCATTCAAGTAATGGAGTTGCCTTTCTACCCTGTACTTAAATTCTTAAATGTAAATTGATAAATGCAAGCAGTAACTTTACTTTGAGGGTGGCAAGACTCCTTGCCACCCTCAAGTAATTTTAATTTTTTGCCAGTCACGTGATTTTATTTTTGGATACCTCCCACAACATGTTTTTTGCCAAGACATGTGAATTTGCCTCGTTTTGTCGTTACAACTGATCACCTCGTTTAAAAAAATCAACATAAAAAATTGTGACCAATTTATTGTCTGTCGGCCTGCCTGTTTGCTTCTCATTCTATCTGTCCGTCTACTGTCATCGAACCTTTCTGATTTGTAGATAAATGAAAAAAATATTTTGGGTCGGATAGGTATTGATGAAATATTGTAATTTGTAATTTCGAATCTGCTGAAAGCTATAATTACGCCCTCTAATAGTGGGAAACGTTAAAAATTGCAAACGAATATTCCAAACGATGTATTTATGCCAGACTTTCGAAATTTTGATGATGGAATGTGAAAGTCGCAAAGTTTTCATTGGCAGCAGTCATCGGTTGACCCCTTACATCTAGGGTAGGTGGAAAAATGCAACAATTTTCTTTTAAGAACCAATTGTTTGTTTTTAAAGATAAATTAAAAATTCATTTTCTGTTGGATACGTATTGATGAAATATTACGATTCGAAGTTTCCGAATCTCCCAAAAGCTATAATTGCACCCTGTAACAGTGGAAAATTTTGAAAATGGCAAAAAGTTTAATGAATATTACAAAGTATGCATTTATGCTAGAATTTTCAAATTTTGTGGGTAGAATAAGTTCATAAATAAGTTCATGACGCTTCCATTGGCAACAATGAGTTAATCCGTTACCCATGAGGGACGCAACTTTTATGCTTTAAGTGACCTTTTTTGTATTTAGAAATAACTCAAAAACTACTTTTGGGTTAGATAGGTGTTGATCAAATATTACAATCTGCGTTTTTCGAATCTCCCAAAAGCTATAATTGCGCCCTTTAACGATGAAAAAAATAGTAAATTTCAAAACTTCATCGAATATTGCAAATGACGTAGAGTGACATGAATAATGCTAGAAAATTAAAATTTTGCTGGTGGAATATGAAGGTCATGAAGCTTCCGTTGAGAGCAATGCGTTGACCCTTATGCATCACGGTGGGTGGGAAACGCAGAAGTTTTGATTTAAGAGACAATTGCAAAACTACTTTTCTGTTGGAATGGTACTAATAAAATACTATAATCCCATTTTTCAAAACCTTAGATGTTTTTGATTTATGCTGTAAGAAATGCTGTAAGTGAGCTATTTATGGTAAAAATTCGAAGTTTCGGTGGTACAGTGTCAAGAGCTATACCAATGACAACAACACTCCTGTTCCTTTTATGTTTAAATTAATATCCAAAATTACCTGTACCTTGGCTTTACTGTAACCCCTTGCATGGAATAAATTACATTATTATTGATAACTTTTTAATTTTAAGGAGAAAAAGGAAAATTATTTTTATGTTGTATAATTATTAATAAATTACTACTATTTGCATTTTATCCATTATCCATAAATCCGAATTAAAGTTATTAAGGAGGGAAAAAGTAGATAAAAGAAAAACTTTATTCTCTTTGAAAACGATATTCCCATCAATGCGCCACAGGCGATATTTGATGACTCTCGCGGAACCTATAAAAAAACATTTTCGCGTTATGCTTTAGAATCAAAGTCACTTAGATCGATGAACTATATAAACGCCATACATGCAAAAGCAACTCACATTGGGTGACATGACTTGGGACAAGAAACATAACATTCATTTCTTTCTCAAAGAATCCTGGAATATCGAATTTTGTTTCTTTCAGAAGCAAACTGTTTACAGTGTTTCATTTTCAACTTGTTTACAGCGGAACTCCGAAAATTTAATTTCAAAGTTTTGGATTTTTGCATTTGCTTATTAAAAGAGCATTTAAGAGTTTCGATAACTGTGGGTCTAAAATTATCACAGCTTAAGAATAAAAAGTACACACCAATGGCTCAACGAGAAAGATGTTTCGAAAATGCCCCAAAGGTTGAAAGTTATTGGCCAATGGAGGCAGAAGAAAAAATTCTCTTTGGGTTGAAATACAGTATTTCATTTACCTCAGAAAATTTCTAAATATAACTAATCGAACGAAAACCAGACTAAAAGGAACTGATATTTATATATATATATAGAAGTGCATTTTTACAGGATGTAGAAATTCATATCAGCGATGCACAACAGATTGCATTGAACACGCAAAAAGAAAATAAAACGAGACAACGACCATCGGGAAATAACACAGGATCTATCGGTTACGCTTCAGTTGCTCAATACATGAGATAAGAAGATGGCGATTCACATTTCGTTAAATAAGATTGGGAAGGAAAGTGGCTGAAGTTGAGAGTCACTTCTCATCAGTGACGTACCAGAAACTTCCAATTAGGTAGGAGTGGGGATAATTTTAGTGTAAAGGGGGAGAGAGTTTGCTTGTTTGTGTCTCTGATTTTCGAGTGCTTTCTTATAATGGCGGCTGTTTCTAAGCAGCACATGAGCTCGTGAAAACCATGGAATAATTAGAAAATAAAAAAAAGCTTTCTACAATTATAGTTATGCTATGCTTTCTCACAGGAAAATTTTTCATTAGTTATTTATTTGTTTATTCACGTGACACGAGTGATATGAATCATGTTTCCTCCTCGTCCAGGAGCTAATACGAATCAAAACCCAACTTCTCACTTCTGTGCAGATTGAAGCGTATTCGATAATTAGAGGCATTACCTGGCAGAGAGGGGCGGGGGTGGCTCAGTCGGTACCACGCTAGGCTCGTAATCTGTAGTTCCCAGGTTCGAGTCCCAGCTGGGTCAGCGTTGAGATTTATCTCCGCAAAATTCCCCGTCTTGCCCACGGTCAGTAGGGGACACCGATGGGCTTGCAAAGGCCGCCGTCCGTCGGATGGGACGTTAAGCCGTGGCCCCGTGTGCGGGAGAGCCATACCCTGTGCACGTTAAAGAACACGCTGGATGGCCTTGACGGGAGGCTACCATCTGTCTCCCAACAGCTGTTCCAGTGGGTCCCCTCCCCCAACCTTCTCTGAGCCTTCGGGGTTCATGTGACCTGGCCATTTAGCCCATGGTGTGCAAAAAAGTGCCGCTCAGAGGTAAAACAACCCAACCCAACCTGGCAGAGAGGTGACTATGGAAATTTAACATAGGATTTATGTACAATTGTGCTTTTTCACTAGCTTTAGTGCGCATGTGCCAAAATAAAGTGATTTTTGATTGGATGTCGGAAACATGGAGGTATGGCGAAAAACAAGCTCTCAAAGTCATTCATTATAGAAGAAAAATCGTATATTGATAGTATGATTCGTTCTTACGGAGGGTATTGCTAGTAGATTCAAACTTATAACTTCTTACAGGACCAGCAACTGCATAATTTACTACAGCCTTTTAACTGACTGTAGGATGCGTTGGAGTATAATCCACTAGAAACTGTCATTTATCTGAAAATTACATTGCTTCAGGAGATTGAAAAGATACCTATTTGTTGAGCTGCAGTGAAGCTTTAAGTTCGCAATTACAAACAAAAATTAGTATCAGTTTCTTATTTATAAAATAAAGCTTTTATACATAAGATCTCAGTTTTACTACATTATAAAGCAAAGACAATGTAGAAATACCAAAGGAAAGAATTAGATATTTCTCCTCTATTGAAATGGTAATATGCTATTTCAACAACGATTTGTACATTGTGGAGCAGCAGCTAACTTATTTATTTATTTATTTTTTAACATTACGCACCACTGGACAACTGATCTCCTCGGTCCTTAGACCACTCGCTTACAGGAAAATTAAGATCCCATATTTTTAAAAAGAACTCTGCTTTTACTGTTTCTTTCTTTTTATCTTGATACATAAATATATGTCAATATCCGATGTAATATGACATGTTCAATTACTTTCCATCACATTTTGCACAGTTCATTTAGTAATAAAAAGATTAGATGGCAGTGTTACATTTTAAATGAAATGCTAACTATATTTATCATGCTCAATTTCAAATGTAATGACATGTTTAGGACTGTACAGTTAAAAAACTTATCAAGGTACTTTAATTTTTTACATGCTCTATTAATATTTTATATAATTATTGTTTTATTAATATTTACTCAATAAATGAAATGGACCTTTACAATAAAATTAGTGTTTCTATTAATTATCAATAGCTACTTTAGAATTAATTTGTATTTTAATAATTACCCCTTTTAGAGTTAATAACTATTTTTATATCGAGATCAATATTTCCTATCTTCTGCTGTCTTCTTCTGTCTGACTTGTGCACTCCAACTGATAAACCTCATGAACCGTCATTTCTGCCTTGAAAATATACCTTATCGAAACTCTTCAGGTGTTTTTTTTTTTTAACCCCAACGCACTGCTTCTAAGCAGCTCATATCATCGGGACGCTTGAATGCGCTATTTCTATTTAAGCTGACAAGATCAAATTAATTTCAGCGTTGTTATATGTACTTACTGCTACATGAATCATCATCATCATCATCAAGCAGCCATGGGCTACGGAGGTCCAACCAGACCGTGCAATTTAGTTCTCCAAGCAAGTCTATCCTGAGCTACATCTACTGAATCTGGCCACTGCACACCAATTCTAACAAGGTCCTGTTTGACATTGTCTGCCCACCGCATCCTAGGTCTCCCCTTCTTTCTGAGGCCTTTAGGCACACTGTTCATAACCCTATTCGCCAATCTATAATTATTCATACGGGCAACATGGCCAAACCAACGGAGTCTCTCTCTGCACGATATGCTGCTTAAAGGAGTTTGCAAACTCCTTTGCTAACCTCTCATTAGTTACAAAGTTTAACCACCTAATGCCCAATATACTGCTTAAGCATCTGGAATCAAAAGCGTCTAGTTTCCCTACATGAATATTCGATGTTAAATAATAGCTGCCCCATTTAAATGTAGAACATAGAAATTCATCTCAATGATTTCAGAATGGACAATATCATATATTAAGCAAATGTGAAAAATCCGCACAGGGAATTTGTGGTTTCTTTTCTCCCCACATTTTTCTGTTCTACAAAATTGACTTTGTCATCACTAGCATGACTTTTTCTATTCTACAATTACCCTTTAGCAGTCTGAGAAGGCTTGGCTAGGTTGCAGTTAACATCTCTTGTATATAGAATTTAAAATATGTTTTATTATTAATTTTCAAATCCTTATCGGTTTAGCCGTCCCATGGCAGAGAGTGCTTAGCGCGCTTGGTTACTGATCCGAGGGACCTGGGTTCGACCCGTGGGATGTTTGTGTTGATTTACTGCTGAGGTCAATATTTCCTATCTTCTGCTGTCTTCTTCTGTCTGACTTGTGCACCCCAACTGATAAACCTCATGAACCGTCATCGATCAGGCTCCTGTCAGATCTCTGTTGCAAGCAGCTGCTTGAGGGAATATTTTTATTTCTTATCGGTTTAACAGCTTATCTATCCCACAATATAAAACACTCGGAAGTAACTCTCAATAACAGCAACTTTTTTTTCAATTCTTTCCACATCTTAAAATTAGTAAAGTTTAGACTAAAGGGACCAATAAAATGGAATAATTATCTTGTAAAAATAATAGAACTATTCACGCTCTAAATTATGGATAGTTATTTATGCGTATATCTAATTATAAATAAGCACTCGAGTGTAAAGATACTTTAGCTACATACCTCAAGTGTATATTTGATAGGGTATTATAGTGAATTGAATAAAATTAAAGTCATCATGTCATTTACACTTGATTAACATACACATAAACTCAATATAATATGCTGTATTAATATTCTGCATCAGTAACCATACAATGGCATATAATCATTTTGTTCTAGACGTAATTTCTTATATCCTTGATAAAGTTTTAATTTTGTAAAGCTGTAGAGTGTGACGCACATATGATCTTCTATTTAACGCCTTTAACTTAGAATTAAATGAGGTATGAAAGTAAGCGTGACACCAGTCAGGAAAGCTTTGAAAAATCGATATTCTCTAAGAATAGTCACAGACTAAATTTAGAACATATTCTTCATACATATTAACGAAGGGTAGAGTGTTTCTGACATAATGTAAAGCCCAAGCTTCAGGAGGATAATCCATGAACAATCTTTACTGCTATATTAACCATAATCTCTCATAATTATATCTGGCTTAATCTATTAATTACTTTTTAATCCAGTGTGCAAAACTTAGGGTGAAATAAAAAGAGTATTTTTGCATTTTTTTCTAAACTCGTCGGAAATTCTGTATCTCATCAGACGGTGAAACAAAGACGTGCTAGGTTAACGCACTTGGATACAAGATGTAGCAGTACCTTTTCACCTTTTGCACTCCAGATGCATTTAATTCCCACACCAGATCAGCTAGCAACAACGAAATCAAAGACTTCACTCTCTGTATGTGACATACTGTCGTGGAGATTTAGCTTAACGGAATGAGAGCATTAATTTAGTTCCTAGAACAAAAAGCATCCGGATTGTAATTCATATTTCGGTTTCTCTTCCACCGCCTCTCTTTTATTACGATTGTTTCGTCATCTGTCAGAATTTCGTGGTCTGCTTCCTGTGCCTCAATTGAAACAGAATCTCGTTGTGAAACTTTGTGGTAACTGTGCATAATGTATCTTGCATTTAAAACTATTTGTGCACAATACAGATATGCAGCAACAGTATATTTAAATACGATTCTTAAAATTTCTCAGCGCATAATACAGATTTTAGCGAATAATTGTTACAAAATATTAAAATTAAACATATTTATTAGTATAAATTTAAAATCAATGTAATAATAATTTAGTTTTTAGAAAAAGCGCATTTTCTCTTTTTTATTTTTTGAATTAAACTAGAAAAGGCAATCTATAAATTCTAGTTCTAGGACCATGTAAGGCAGCAGAATTTTTTTTCAGAGTGGAATTTGCCTCAGAATGGGGACGTAGAATGAGGAGAGGGCCAAAAAGACCAATCAGTGTTTCAAGACAGAAATTCGTTGGTCGAGATGTACATTAATGAGCGAGGTTTCGAATACAGCAATCACGAATACATTTAATGCAAATAAATGGGAGAAAGGTTTCCCATATTAGAAATTAAGAACAAATGATACATCCCCCCCACCCTTCTGATTCCCATTTGTATTCCACTTATCCGCAAGTTAGTTTATTAGAAAGGGCACAACTGGATTGTTTACAAACGTTTCATTAATCTCTTTTACGTATCTTCGTAATGCTTTCGGCTCGACATTTGTCGGTTTGTCGGATTGTGTGTTTGTCAAAACAGTTGATCACACATATCTACTGAACACGATGGGTAGATTTGATGATTTATGTGTCAAATGAAAGCTTATAAATGGAGGGCTTGTCGTAGGCTATAAAAATGGAACCTCCATGCTTTATTTCCTCTAAAACAGGGAAATATGAAAACGATTATTCCTTGGAATCCCAGAATGCGAATTTCGGCATTCGCATTCTGGGGTTTCATTTGATGTATACGCATTCATTTGTTATATATCAAATGCAATTATTCATTTTGTTATATATCAAATGAAAGCTTGTGACGCGGGGAGTGCCATAGGCTATAAAAAAATTGACCCCATGCTTTCTTTCACCTAAATAAAGGGTAAAATAATAAAACGATTGTTCCTCTACGTCTTCGGATTTATAACAAATTATGCGTCAAGTGAAAGCGTGTGACGCGGAGAGTGTCATAGCCTATAAAAAATGACCTCTTCGTGCTTCCTTTCCCCCTAAAAACGTGAAACGTGAAAAACCATTGTTCCGCTATACCTTCCGAAGGCGAAGGACTACAATGGCATAATTTTTTTTAGAGTTAGGTCTCGAATGAGAGCTCATATAAGAACCGTCGTAGATTATTTAAAATTTGGCTCCACCTCCGGCCGTCACCTTCCTCAAAGGGGAATGATTTTCGCGAGCGTGGACATTAACGAGTTATATCTCAAATTAAAGCTTGTGTGTCTCCAATGTTATGGGTACTTTAAACACGACTCCAAAAACAGGGCGAATAAAAATGTGGTCGGTGTGCATGAGTCATATACGAAAGTTTCCGAAGGTAGGTGTTTTTAATGACAAAGAAAAAATATAAATAAATTAAAATTTTTAAAAATACCTATTCCTATATGCGCCCTAAAAAGTAGAAAATATACATAAAGCATATTGATGGTACAATCAATCACTGAGTTCGTATTCATTTCAAAGTAAGACAGAGCGCCAGGAATCTTATTGAATAAGTAAATCGGCGCCCTATCTTCCTTTCAAGTAAATACGACTCAGTGGCTGATTACACCATCGCTTTAGATTTATTTTCTACTTTTTAGGGGCATGTAAGAAAATATGTATTATTTTATTTTTTAAATGTATTTATATTTAATTTTTTTGATTTAATAATAATCTCGAAATTGCCTGTGCAATATGCTTTACTCTTCAGTCCAGGTCAGGAGTAGAACGAGATATTCCTAAATTGCATGACAACGAGTCGCACTGGTACCCCAAGTTTCTGAGGGGACATAAAATAACCAACCCAAAAGATGAACTTTTTTGACAGCTAACGTCAATTATATAAGTACATGAATATACCATAATTGTGCAAACAATTTTAGGTTGCGGATTTGGTCTAAAGATATCTTCTTTTAATTTCAAAACTTGTTTTTCCTCTGAGGTTACATTACCATTTATACTTAGAAAACTCTAAATTTGGAGTTAGCCACTGCTGCAGGTTTCCCATCTGAGGGTGAAGAAAGAGGCACCCCCACTTTCAACAGTTTTTCCAACTTATCTTTGCAGTTTGCCATCCTGAAAAATACTTTCTTCGTAACAGACATCAGCACATTCACATCTCGAAATGGGGCACGAGACAATTCAGAAATCCAGTCCAGATCATGGGCAACACAAAGTCACATGATAATTTTTTGATACCTGGAATCATCCCATAGCTTTGGACGTGTATATAGGCTATCATCTTCACACATCCCAAGTACAAGATTATTTAGAAATTTTTGAAGGCTACAAAGAAGTTAAAACTCTTCTTTTTCCAACCTCAAAATGACAAGCAGATAATTCGAAGTATATTTTCGTTTCTTTTTTAAATTCAGATTTATTTTTCAAAGTGTCATCTCTACAATTATTTGCGGCGAGGGTGGCTCAGTCGGTAGCGCGCCAGGCTCGTAATCTGTAGTTCCCAGGTTCGAGTCCCAGCTGGGTCAGCGTTGAGGTTTATCTCCGCAAAAAACCCGCCCTGCACACGGTCAGTAGGGGACACCGAAGGGCTTGAAAAGGCCGCCGTCCGTCGGATGGACGTTAAGCCGTGATCTGTGTGCGAGAGAGCCATACCCTGTGCACGTTGAAGAACAAGCTGGATGGCTTTGACGGGAGGCTACCATCTGTCTCCAAACAGCTGTTCCAGTGGGTCCCCTCCCCCAACCTTCTCTGAGCCTTTGCGGTCCTTGTGACCTGGCCATTTAGCCCATGGTGTGCAAAAACGTGCCGCTCAGAGATAAAGCAAATAACCAACCAACTCTACAATTATTTACATAAGTAATTCCACTAAGCTGAAGCTTATCAGCGGGAATTATGTGGTTTTAATAGATATGATCTAGATTACTTTAATATCCTGACATATATTGAAGGAGGAAAAAAAGAATAAATAAAAAGGAAATCAATAAAATCATAAATGTTTCCAACTAAAAACCTCACGTTTTTTCAAACACTCAACACTTTTCATTATCATCAGAAATTTTACTTAAGTTTACAATTTCTCTACGAATGTAGTTAAATAGGCAGGAAATTTTGATATTCATTGAAATTTCGTCCGTAATTATTATAAAACTTTGGTTGTTATAAAAAACCCTAGTAAAACTTCTAGTAAACTTGTCGCGGCAAAATATTTGCTACGATAAATTTACTAGAAAATTAGGTCTAAAACAAATATATAATCATTTCTTGTAAGGGAAGTTTTTACTTCTGGCCTACACAATACTTTTAGCAGAGTAATTTGTATTCTTTTAATTTCATTTAATTCTGTCTTATAGGCTGTTCCATAAACTGTTATTCCATAACTAACTATAGATTCAAAGACGCTTTATATATTAAGTGTTTTATTTTTAAATGCTACAAATCGTACTCTTGAATATATCCAGTCAATACGTTTATTCCCTTTCATTGTTAAATTCATTTTCAAGCTATGGTAAATTAATTCATTTACTTCATCTACTTTAGGAAAATTGCATTTATCAATTATTAAACCATCCAACTTAGTGTCGTGCTTACATTTGTTTCAAAATGTGGACACGATGTATCTGTATGGGCTGAGCCTCATCCGCCATGTTGTTTTTAAGTCTTAGCTTCCCACCCTCCTTCATCTTGGCTGTGGGGCGGGGGTGGCTCAGTCGGTAGCGCGCCAGGCTCGTAATCTGTAGTTCCCAGGTTCGAGTCCCAGCTGGGTCAGCGTTGAGATTTATCTCCGCAAAATTCCCCGCCCTGCCCACGGTCAGTAGGGGACACCGATGGGCTTGGAAAGGCCGCCGTCCGTCGGATGGGACGTTAAGCCGTGGCCCCGTGTGTGGGAGAGCCATACCCTGTGCACGTTAAAGAACACGCTGGATGGCCTTGACGGGAGGCTACCATCTGTCTCCCAACAGCTGTTCCAGTGGGTCCCCTCCCCCAACCTTCTCTGAGCCTTCGGGGTCCTTGTGACCTGGCCATTTAGCCCATGGTGTGCAAAAAAGTGCCGCTCAGAGGTAAAACAACCCAACCCAACCCATCTTGGCTGTTGGAATTTTCATGTTGAAGAAGAAAGTAACCCATAGGCCTAGGACAAGGAAACTCGGTCAAAAAGCGGTCCCATCTGGCAGCGACTACTCGACTGAAAGGTAAAACAAGTACCATATGGATGGACCGACATCCGTTTCTGTCCAAGGAGAACCAATCGAGGCCTCATACGGCAACCCAGATGGCGTTGCTCAGCCCATGGCTAGGTTGAAAAGCACGGAAAGAAGCATGCATCTGGATACGCTTCTCTGAACTTTCGTGGGGAAAGGTTAACTTTCGGTAGTGGCGTTTCCTTGTGCGCCAGCCACTCACAAAGGAGCCGACTACCTTCCAGGCGTCAAGGTACTCAGCCATGAATGCTAGCAAGAAAGAATTCTGCTGAGGAGTTGTGGGATCCTGACGACGACCAAAAGGACGATAATTTGATATGCACGAGTGAGAGCCATTACTTCCGTCCACCATCGGCAAAGGAAGAGGTAGGGTCATTTCCTTCCTAATGTGGTCCCCCCCCCATGCTAAATAATAGTTTGTCACTGCCACGCTGCTTTTGAAGGTTTTCTTATTATTATTTTGTTGTAAATTGTTATTTTCAAGACATTCATCAGCAGGAGTGGTCATTTGCGTGGGTGAGACATATACGCAACCTTTCTGAATAACTCAGATAGCATTATTCCTATATATACCCTTTATTCTACATACATCTATGTACATTTACTTCAAATGCATAATTCACTTTCAGGGACACAATACTCCCTTAGCTCAGCAGTTATAAACTACCCCAGACAATGTTAACTGGTACTAGTTAAGCTGGCTCTCTCTCCTGAGCCTCGTCAAAAGCGTCCCCTCCTCAAGATGTTCACAGAGGGATTCTCTTCTTCCTGCTCTTTCTATATCGTTGGACGAAACACCACACCGAGGGTTCAGTTCTCACTCCTAGGTGTGACTCACGCTGACACTAATGACCATTATTAGGAGTGTAGCATCCGGGAAAACGAGAAGGTGGCCACCGTCCATACTATTGGACTGTCATAAAACAGTCAGCTCCCCACTTGTGAACGGAGCTGCACCTGTAAGTTCTGAGGGGAGGGGTCTCAAGTCGAAACGTTCGACTATGACACTTCCCTTCCCAAGTTCGTGTACGCCGAAATGACCCCAAGAACCCAACACTCGAATGGGCGAACGAAAATATCCTTCACTAATTGGCACAACCCCGTCTCTCGGTCCCCAGGGTTCCATACCCTCCATGGTTCTAGCACACTCCGACAGTTCATGACGTAAATCCATAAAGAGTTCAGTCTCATCTGGATGGCTTCTCGTTTTGAGAACACAATGAACACTACCACAGTTTTCTGTGATAGGATATTTTCTAATCATACACACTCGGTGACATAAAATTCTGCAGGATTTTTCCTTCGAATTTCTCATGGACAACACTAGTCTCTGTAAGACAACAGTGGGCCCCAAGCTTCCCTCTATGCATTTCCTGCCTCTTTATTACATTAACGAAGCGAGTCGTGTTGGTGTCCCCCATCGTCTTTTCCCCAAGCTACTGTCGCGCAGTGAGACTGCCTACAACATCTGCAATAGCTCGAACCCAAGTATACAATCTACCATGCATTCGAAAAATCCTTCGTCTTCCACATGTTGGCAATGCGACACTTTCGCGCCAATTCTCGTGCTGCTGAGATAGCAGTCCATCTCTTAGCTTAAATTGACAATCAGAATCACGCAAATGCTCACTGTTTCTGCATGATAATTCTTTTACAGGTGAGGCTTCTGTACACCAGTTGCCTTCTCCAGTTTGTCTGCTTCTAGCGCCTTCCTTGGACATGCACTCTGCAACGAACTGCTGGTTTTGCCTTTCATGCTTTCTCCCGCGCATTGTGCGGCTGCGACTCTGCCCTCTTGGTTTCACCTCTTTCTCGTGCTTACTTTGTTTCGTACCAACACCTATTAATTTGCCAGCCACTTCCTTTTAATGGTAAACAAAATCCGAGATTCCTATATTTCTCATCTGTTCATAGATGTCACTGGTAATCAATGTTTCCGCCACTAATTTCTTAGTCATTCCGCAAGTGACCATGACCTCGGGATAGACAAAGTCACCTTTCTTTCCTTCCATTAGCATCTTCATGGGGATTTCAACTAACGGGATTAAATGATTATCCCCGAAAGCAGATCGAAGTTGTATCTTTCCGCAAGGCCTTTTCCATTGGCGGGGCACGCAATCAGACTGAATTAAATTGATTTCTGTTCCGCTATCCAGGATATAGTCCAAAATTTTAGGTCCACATAATATAGAAAACTTTGCTACCATAACAGGTTTCAGGTTGCATCCCTTACCTTGCACTTTAAAATTATCGGTCGTTACTATGGTGCATACTGCCGTTTCTCCAAATAGTAACTGAAACCTTTCACCCTCGTATTCTTTAGCCACTACATGGTTAACCTGTGCAATTGTCCCTACCTACTCTCAGTTGAGGACAATTTTTCCGAATATGGGAGTTGGACCCGCAATGAAAACAACGACTCTTGTATGTATTTGCTGATAGCTGGATTTCTCTCATCACACTTCCTACATTTCTCAGTGCCCTTTATTCATTGCGCTTAGGTGGAGGAACATATTTTTTCGACTCCTACCCCCTCTTGGCAGGTGTCATTTGCATTGCAGCAACTCAGATGGTGATCAATGCAATAATAATTCCATAGGTTTGAGCCACTCTTTATCCTCTCTCTCACTGGCGAAATTTAAAGTTTTGGGAGACAATTCCTGTTTTACCCTGACAGCCATATTTAATTATTGCAATTCATTTAAAGTTTTAACACCTCTGTTAATAATGACTCCACAGCAATCTGATTCGCACTGCAAATTGATGAAAATTTTCATCTCCTTTTCCCTTCGCTGCATCCAACCTACGCCAATACTCCACTGAGGATAAATGGCAATATCTTAGCACAGCAGCCTTAATCTGCTCATAATTCCGCACATCAGACTCTGCCATCCCTCCACTCACGTGTCTCTCTCGCAACTCGTATTTCAAGCGCTCTTCCAGCACTGGCATCAGGAGTCGACCCCAATAGCACTATGGAACATCATTCGCTGTAAATACTGTCTCCACCCATTGGAAGAAAAGAGGCATCTCACTTGCGTCTACTAAAAATCAGATGCAGGAATTGTGCATAGCGATAGATGGGTTCCATCTCTTTGACCTCTGGATCCGTTTCTTCGGATGGAAGTCATCTCCATTTCCACGAGCTCCCAGATTCACCTGCAACTGAGCCAATTCTATGTCATGCGTCCTCTGTTCACACTACTCCTCTGTTTCATACGCTCTCTGTTCGTGCTGCGCTTCTGTCTGTTCACTCTTTGCTTCTGTTTCATACGCTCTATGTTCATGCTGTGCTTCTATTTGCATCGCTAAGAATTTCTCTTCTGATTCTAATTGTTTTGCCTCCACAGCTAACCTTTCGCGATGCAAATCGCTCTGCACTCTTTGCTTCTCTAAGGCAAGTTTCTTCAGCTCAATTTGAATTTCAAATTAGCTTGCAACGCACCCTCGCTTGTAGCGCTCCTAGGTGCAGAAATCCACGAAGCGGTCTCCCTCTTGCCCTACTTCAAATGCTGATCCTTCCATTACACTACCTCTATCATTTTGCGGGGGTTGTATGTAATGTTGTTATGTCACCCTCATAACGCATCTCATGTTAAGACAATAAACAGCTCAAGAAAATACACAACAGGATGATTAACTAAAGCTCACCACCCGTTGCTCTGGCTGTAGCCTGCAGTGGATTCATCGTCTTCCGATCTGTAGACTGCACTGGATCACTGCATCATCCGAACAATAGACTCTGACTGGATCTCTGTGCGCTGCACTGGTTCACGGCGTCGATCTAATCTCAAGCAAACAGCTCCTTCTGAAATCGGACACTGTGTAACTTCCTTTGCCGACACACTCACAATTGTAATCTAATAGGGTAAGTAAGATTTCTTTGTGCCTGTCTCTTCGGCTTGTCTATGCCGAACTTTGACCCCATTCCTGACATCGGTATGTCAAGCGAGAGTGGTCATTCGCGTGGGTAAGACATATATACAACTTTTCTGAATAGCTTAGATAGCAGCATTCCTATTTACACCCTTTATTCTATATACATCTATGTACATTTACTCCAAATGCGTAATTCACTCTCAGGGACACAATATTCCTTTATCTCAGTCGTTACAAACTGCCCCAAACAATATTAACTGGCCTAATCTCGTGGCTCCAGCTAGGACGCAGTTCTAGTTCAGCTGGCTCTCTCTCCTGAGCCTGGCCACAAGCGTCTCCTCCTCAAGACGTTAACAGAGGGATTTTCTTCTTCCCACTCTTTCCATATCGTCAGGCGAAACATCACATCGAGGGTTCAGTTGTCACTTCTTTCGCAATGATGCTAAGTGTAGCCCAATAGCTCACGCTGACACTAACGACTTCGTTAGGAGTGTAACATCCGGGAACATAAGAAGCTGACCACCATCCACACTATCGCACCGTCATAAAACAGTCAGCTCCCCCACTTATGGATGAAGCTGCACGTGCATGCTGTTGCAGCTGCAATGGAGACTTTCATCCGTCTCTCTCCACCTCCAAGAATCGATGGTCTGTCAGCTGAGAGGAGGTGGGGGAGGTCACGCCAGAAACGTTCGACCATGAAAGTTATGCTCCGAATTCCAGTGCCGGCGCATGAAAGAGGAAATTTTGCATTTGTTTGAATCAATTTGAGGTGAAGTTAATTGACTGTAACTGTGAATTGTGTAAACTAAATATATGTGTTCACACAGAATTATCCCGCATCGAATTGCTTATTTGATTTGCCTGTTGGCTTAGCTCTCTGCACTTAAAATTGGCAGACAGCCTCTGCTGGGAATGGAAGACCCCACCTTTCACGACTAAAAATTGAGGCATCAGGTCCACCTTCGCCGGAATGCTGAACCTGGTGAAAGAGAGTGTCTTGTATTCGCCCCCTCATATTTTTTTTAAATTCACCTCTAAAGTCCAGCCAATCAAAAACACAAAGGGGTGGTCACGACATTAGAACAACTGATTCGATGTTTAGTAATACTGGTATTAAGTGTACAACGTTAAAAACCAATGCTCATAAATTTCAGTTTGGTCTCATTTACACTCAGTTTGTTAAGAGCAAACCATTTCAATGCTTTATTCAAATAATTTTGTAGATTGCAAATAGCGGTTTCTAAATCTGAATTTAAGTTGATTAACACTTTATCATCAGCATACATATATAATTTACTATTGAAATTAATATGAGCCAAATTATTTATGTATTGTTACGGCAGATGAACGAGCAACAATGAAACCGTGATGTCCTGTATTGCCTTGATTATCGCGTGAACTGCAGCGTGACAATTACGTCACCAACCACTTCGAACAAACTTAACTTAGAAATAAAGAATAAGAGAGTTGTAATTAGGAAGCTTTTGTGTGAAGGAAAGCATCATTTGTCTTAGTCTGTGCACTATAGTATAAAGAAGAAATGTTTTCATTTGGTGTGTGCGTGGGAGGTTAAATAAGTTTATTAATATGAATTTTTGTTCGTGAACGAGTAAGAAAAAGGAGAATTCGTCGTCTTGTGCGTAGTATTCAACGTCTGAAAAGAATTGGTCCTGAGAACCAGTATACGTAGCCGCAGTTTTGCAGTACTTGACTAAAACCGTAGGAGGAAGTCATTTAGTATATAGTTATTTAGTTTGTTTATGTATTGGTAAGGTTATTCTTGGAAGATTTCAGGTTTGTTCACAAATATGATTTTGCTACTTATCGAAACGCAATGAATAAAATAAGGCATGTTCTTCTGTAGGTTTATTTTTATACTGATGAAGATTTATGTAGGTTGAATTTATTTTATATAAATGTTTCATTCATACTTTTGTAATAAATTATATTATTTCAGAATCGTAATTGTTGAATACTATTTTTGAATTCACGCTCAGTTTCCATCTATTTAATTCGTAACAATTGGTGCCAGTATCGGAATTATTTGTTGAATTCCTTTCACTAGGAGTCTGGATGAGTTAGTAAACTAATAACTGACATGAGAGCTGAAATAGCCTCTCAAAATGATAACTTGAGAGATGAAATAGCCAATCAAAATAATGACACGAACAGTAAAATTGGTGATATGAGAGCTGAAATAACCTCTCAAAATGGTAACTTGAGAGATGAAACAGCCTCTCAAAATGACAACTTGAGAGCTGAAATTGCCTCTCAAAATGACAACTTGAAAGCTGAAATAGCCAGTCAAAATAATGATCTGAACAAAAAAAGAGTGAAATCACTGATCAGTGTAAAGATATTAAGACTGAAGAGATGCACGGGGAGGCATTTTGATGCTTTGTACTCAGAAACGTGAAATTTTCGATCTGATGACTCTCGAGATCAAGGGGAAATATCGGCATATCGGTACTACAGAGCTAAACATCTTAACATCTTATGAATAAAAGTAGAGGAAGATTTAGTGAGGTATGCGCAGAAATAAAGCTCAGTGCGATGAGGGTCCCTCGAATTCCAATGCTTGAACATAATCACATTTATTTACATGAATGTATAGGGCCCCAAAAAACAGGTTGCAAGCGGGGACCCGTATTCCATAAATCCGACTCTGCACAGTGGTATTTCGGATCTTAGATGTAAGAAGTGTTAACAAATTTCCGATCCGGTGTCCATAATTAGGGGCAGATAAGCGTCGGAATGACGGTCTAGAAATTAAGACGCTCCGATTGAATTCTAGTACTTTATAGAAGCAGTGTACTTCTATTACATTTTAAACTTCAGTGGAAGGAGAAATATTTAATCCAACAGAGATAAACTATATCACGAAAGCAAATGATTTTACGTGATGAGTTTATTGTTGCTCAGATAGGAATTCTGCGCGAGGTTTTTATTTGATTCCGGTTTTAGATCATTCAATGAATAATTTTAGTAATTAATCATGCAGAACCAATAACATTATTGTCGAAAACAATATAGGAAAAATTTTCCTTCAATCCTTATAGTTCAATTTTTGTTTTTCACAACTATCATTAAATTAGTTTAAAGGGCATTTTTCTCTGAAATAACAAATACTTCTGCGTAATATATTTTGTCTGATCTGGGAAAACTGTTTTGCATAAGAATAATACTTATTTTAATTTTTAGGGAAATATCGAGTTCCATTGGTATCCTTTCAGATATCATTTAATATTAGTGCAGATTTTTCACTTCCTTAGTTCTGCTGAAGAAATATATGTAGTCTTCAATATTGCAAAGAACAAAATGTAGAATGTATTAATATAATGTACTTCAAGAGAGGTGAAATAAGTCGTCTTAAGAAATCCTTAAGTTTTAATTTGTCGATACACTCGAAAATGGCAATTTATATACATATACATATTATATTTATATACATATATATGTGTAGACTGTGCATTGCAAAATATCAAAATATCACGAAATCTCTAATCTGCAGTACTCCGAAATACATTCGTGTGTTTTCAACACAATCAATTGTCAGACAACTACCACTGTCATCACTGAATCTTTAGAAAAGAATTCCGCCCTCTGCTTCGAAATCAATACATCAGGAATATTACCTTTTCCATTTTCTTGGTGAATTGCATTGATGATTGTCTTAAACGTTAGAGCAAAGCTTGCTTTAGCGTTGATATTTTTTTGCTCAGTCGACATAGAAGCAACGTAATTTCAGAAAGCTTTCCAGGCAATGTTTTATCATAGTCAACCCTTAGCACTATAAATATCAAATATCAAACCATACAAGACACTGCCTTTTTTTTATAATAAATTGATATTAATATGAAACCGAAACCTATAATTTTATATATTACTTATATCTCCTTTTTGAGAACTAATAGATTGACAGACATGTAAACGTATATTCCCAGATTTAATCTGTGAACTTTCTGGTTTTCAGCCTTGAAATTTCTTCAGCTTCGTGCCATCTCCCCGCCCCCCCCCCAAAAAAAAAGTCATAATTGCTAAGTCCATCGCCATCGATTATCAATCAATCTTGGTACATGAGGAAAAAACACAACGTCTAAAGTATTAAAAAATGTGCTACCAAGAGCGTCTGCAGGATTACCAAATAATTTTCACTTCAAAATTCTATCTTATTAAACTTATTTTAACTTTTCCACATTTATCCATTACATTTTGCCGATGAAATGCCACTGCATGTATTTTCCACTAACCTGTGTCTTAAATCGTAACGTTTAGCAAATGAAATCCTTTATATCAGTGGTTCTCAATCTTTTATGCATTCACGTATCGCCAGTTACATAGACACGGAAATTTGTATGTAATTGGCGTACCACTTGTATACATAGATGAAATTATAGTTATAATATAACAATGGGAATAAAATAAAACATATATATATATATTAACATATATCTAGCGACTTTTGAGCTCTCAAGGCGTACCCCAAAAAATTTTACCGCTTACCCCACGTTGAGAACCCTACTTTAGAGAAGAGTAGAAATCCGAATAATCAAAGTCTTAATAAAGGCATAGGCTATCAAAAATAAACTTTTTTTAAAGTTAACATAGTATGTAGGGCCATTAGATGTGAACTTAGTCGTTTTCAGTAAAAGTTGGGATAATAAATTTCTTTCAGCTGAACGAACAATATGAAGTATTTCATTAAAACACTCTTTAGTAATTGTACACACAACGGACACTATATTAGAAACATTTATGCACATGTACGTAAACGTCACTTGCACAGGCGTATATGCAAAATACGTGGTCACGTGCATCACCACGTGATCTAGGCAACTACTGTATTTAAGACTGCTTCTCGTCAGTAGTGTTGATCACAATGGGAAAAACAAAGGATCTTTCGGGGTTCGATAAAAGGCTTATTGTGGGTGCCCGTTTGGCAGGAGCGACGGTTTTAAAAACAACAGAGCTGACTGGGTTCTCAAAAGGTGAGATATCTCGGGTCTTTAATCAGTGAAAAAATAACCCATACTGTTTGTCGAAGAGGCGTAAGTGCGGCGCAACGACAATCTGTCAGGAACGAGATCGCCATCGTCTGAAAAGGCTTGTACGGAGAAGCAGGACTTTCTGTGTGCAGTAATTGACCGAAGCATTCGATAAAGGCTGTTCCTGAACCATATCTCAGGGAACTATGCGCAGGGAACTGAAGGGGAGCGGTATTAGCAGTCGCATGCGTATACGGAAACCACTGATTTCTGGGAAGAACCGAAAAGTTCGTGTACAGTGGTGTGAGGAACACCGTGACTGAACACTGGAAGACTGGAAAAACCTTATGTGGTCCGACGAGTCGCGGTACACCTTATTCTGTACCGACGGTAGGCAGAGAATTTGGCGGGAACACCATGAAGGCACACCATGAAGCAATGGACGCAGCTTGCCTTGTAAACACAACTCAAGGTTGTAGAGGCGGTCTCATGTGTGGGGCACGTTCTGTTAGTACGGAACGGGTCTCCTGATATTGCTGGAAGGTCAGGTATCCTCCAAGGATTATCTGAACATGGTTTGCCGATCAAGTCCATCCTGCAATTCTCACTTTTTATCCAGCAGATGACTGCTGTTTCATGGACGAAAATGCTACTCCCCATAGCCCAAGATGTGTTCAGCAGTGGTTCAATGAGCATGACAACGACTTCCACCATCTTTCCTGGCCACCACAAAACCCGTATCTGAACCCATTGAGAATGTATGGGACATGTTAGGAAAACAGATCTGGGAGCAAAGTCTTCCCTCAAATCTGATCCAGTTAAAGGACTATCTAGTGAACGCGTGGTATGCTGGAGATGTAAAAGCACTCAACCACCTTCTGGAATTTATGCCAAACCGCATACGTGCTGCAATTCGGGCTAAAGGAGCTCCAACTCGGTATTGAATAAAGGTTCTAATTCAATGGCTGGTGTGTGTATAAGTAGCTGAGTCATGTAAACATGTTTTTTAGGTTACGATGAAGGAAAGAAACTTATGAAATAATGAAATGGTAAATTTGACTGTTGGTGTTATATAATCTGTTGTCTGCTATACTAATAGAAAAACACACATTACGAAATAATTGATAACTCTAAACTCCAAATAATAATGGCAAGTGATGATAGTTCATTCATTTGAGGTAAATATTCAAAGGAATTGGAATAAAAACAGATCACCAATACTAAATGTTTTACTTTAATTTTCTTCATAGTAGGAGCGATGAAACATTTTCATTGTTTTTTGAATTAATTATAGATATTTCACTTCACTTTGGTGGTGGAGCGGTTAGTGTATTTGCCTACTCATCATAGGTCACAGCGACCCGGATTCGAGACCAGGACAAGAGAGAGAGGTTTTCTTTCTTGTATTAGCTTTCTGCTCGGGTGTCGCCTTTCGCACAGATCTTCTCTATGTCTCTATGGCATATTATAACGAGAGGTTTCTGTGATACCTCTGTGGAAAACAGATGCTTGACCGAAATTTTTATTTTATAATTATGAGAGATAAGTAAAAGGAAACTACAGGAAAATGCAATAAATTCAAAACAAAGCTCTGGATTATGATATTTTAAACTGGTGAAAAGTAATGGTGTCCGAAAAATAAAAGTGTGGTTTTTCAGAACCAATATGTACAAAAAGTAATATACGAGTCAAGAAAGCAATATTTTAATTGAAAGCGTACCTCAAAGAGTTTTCAATGTAATTTGTAAGTTTCCACATATAAATCGTTCATGTCCAATCGCTATAGCACTTCTTGCTATGCAAGCTGAAGCATTTCTCTTATTACTTGGTCAGTTGCTTCTCTTAATCTGGCTTTCAAATGATTCAGGTCTCGAATTTTATCCATGTTAATATAATACTATACAAGTCACCACATGAAAAAAAATCAACAGGTGTTGATCAGGACTCCTTGGAGGACATAAAATTTGACCACCCATGCCAATAAATCGGACATGAAATGTTGCTTTAAGAACTTCTGTAACATCTCATGAAAAATATGACGGGTCTGTCGTGTTGTTAGAAAATTTTCGTGTTTGCGAAATCATTGGCTTCTAACTGCAGAAAGACAAGAATTTCTAGCATGTTCAGGGAAGCTTCTCTATTAATGTTTTTCCCGCAAAGAAAAATGACCTGAAGATACAATCACGCATTAAACAGAATCAGCTTTCATCTTTTGGTTATCACGCATGTGTTGTTGAGCCACGTTTGGATTTTGTTCTCTCCATATTCGGTTATTATGACGGTTTACATAACCACAGTGTGGAACGAGGCTTCAAACAGGATTGTTTTTAAAAGTCTATCTTCATCACCGATGCGTTTTGAGATGAAATTGACAAATCCTGAACATTTTCCTTTGTCATCCGGTTTAATTTGTTGCAGAAGTTGGAATTTGTATGCGTGCATTCGAAGTCGTTTACATACCACGACATGGAGTGTTAATTTTGGAACTTGAAATTACAAGCTACAGCGACGAATGGACTTCATAAGGCTAAGCACGCAAGATTCTCAACTTCTTCCTGTTCTTATCTGCCTTAAAACGCTACCTGTTTTTAGAACTGATAAACTTTTCGTCTGATATTATTGTGATATGGAGGAACCTTATTAAATTCAGTCCTAAACGCACGTTGAACAGTAATGACCAATTTATGCTCGGCTAACAGCAAACACATCACGCCTTTTTCTTCGGACTACACATGATTAGACCACCACACACATTGAACGATCGCACATATTACACGGGGGATTGTGCGAATGTAACGGAAGCACGTTGCGTTCCCTGGTAGCTACCCTTGAAACTGTTTGAGTGGAGGGATGTACAGGCACAACATCCAATGTGGCGCTTTTTTGTGTTCAGTGCTTCCCGAAACTCCCACAATTATATGACGGACTTCGGCAGCAGTTTGGCAGATGTGCATGCGTAATTAACATGCAATATAATGTAATAATAAAGCAAAATACGTAATTAAACAATAAATTCTTTTAGTTATGTATTTTGTTTTCCTTTTCGCTTCTTGCACCTTTTCAACTGATCTTTCGACTCTGTTTTTATCTTTGTGTCTTAGCAGATAGTGTGTCAGTTATCTCCACTTTCTCGTAGAGACGAGGAAACACGGTGATAAAAGCACGATGGCGTTAATTGAATATTGCAGAAATGATGCTTATAAGCGGTTTAACGGGAATAAAACTGCAAGCAGGATTTAAGAAAACCGATATTGAGATTTATAACGTGTGAAGAAAAAGATTAATTTTAAAGTCAAAGAAACAGATATTATTCTTAGTGGAAAAAGTATATCGCAAACAGATATTGATTTTCGAATGGGAAATTCAACACTGGTGAACTTTCCTCCTTCGACTCGACACGATCGATATTTGCTTTCGATTTTTTTTCTCATTCAAGAAATCATGCATTGTATTGCCTTGAAAGTTTCCTATCACTTGCTTCGAAATTTTTGAAAATGAATGTGCGTCTGCCCAAGGCAGCATTTAAATGGGAATGATAGAGCATTTGTGACAGTATCCCGAAATATTTAGGGCCCAGCGAAATAGAAACGTTCAAACCAATGGAGTAGCAAGGTGACTTATTTATCGTGCCCCTTCTCACTCCTTAAAAAATATTTTTTGAAGAGAATAATAAAGAAATTTTTTAATGAAATAGAAATGCCTTTGATTTATTTTTATTACTATAATTGTACAATGTGCACATAGAAATCACGATATTAGTTGAACCATTGGAATCATGTGGTTAAGCCAAAATGGGGTTAAACCAATACGTTCTATAACAAAATCCAATGGAAAAATTTATGACGTCAGCTTAAGTAGTCTTTGCTATATAGAAAAATCTTATATTTTTGATTCTAATATTATTACCGGTGGACTATTGTTCTAATCTTTATACTAATGTTTATCTATAAATATAATTTATTTAGGAAGAAAATTTTTCGCATTTATTATCAATATCATAATATTAATTAATTCAAATTATTTTTGTTCTAAACAAAATGTGTTTTAGATAAACATTGGTATAAAGATTAGCACATGAGTCCACCAGTTCTAATATTAGAATCAAAAATATAAGGCTTGTCTTTATGGTAGGACTATTAAGCTGACGTCATAAGTTTGGTCACCTGGATTTCTCTTATAGGAGGTGTTGGTTAAACGCCAGTGTTTGAAGCAAAAGAAAAAATAATAATGTTTAATGTATTGCCTATCACACATGCTGTTGGACTTTAAACAAGAGTTCAGACAAGGCCAAATCAAATTCTCTACTACTACTAATCATCATCATCATCATCATCATACTCAAGCAGCCATGGGCTACGGAGGTCCAACCAGACCACGCAGTTTACTTCTCCAAGCATATCTGTCCTGAGCTACATCTGCTGCATCCGGCCACTGCACACCAATTCTAACAAGGTCCTGTTTGACATTGTCTGCCCACCGCATCCTAGGTCTCCCCCTCCTTCTGAAGCCTCTAGGCACACTGTTCATAACCCTATTCGCCAATCTATAATTATCCATACAGGCAACATGGCCAAACCAGCGGAGTCTCTCTCTGCACAATATGCTGCTTAAAGGAGGTTGCAGACTCCTTTGCCTAACCTCATCATTAGTTACAAAGTTAAACCACCTAATACCCAAGATACTGCGTAAGCATCTAGAATCAAAAGCATCTAGTTTCCTGTTATCTTGTTTACACAGCGTCCAAGCTTCACTATCATAACTAACCCTAGAAAGAACAAAACTATTATACAGTCACATTTTAGTCTTTAGGTGTATACGCCTATTTCTCCACAATCTCCATAGATTCTTAAAAGTCCCTGGCAGCAATCCCTATTCATCTGTTAATCTCATGCCACACATCACCAATATCTGTTACATAGATCCCAAGGTAATTAAACTGTGACACTTGCTCAAGACTGCAACCATTCAGATGAACTGAATCACATTCTGCCTGACCAATTTTCATCACTTTAGTTTTCTCTCTGTTTATAACTAAACCTACTGTACTCCCAGTCTCATCAACAGTTCGAATGAAAGAGTTCATCTCATCAACATCATTTGCCAAAAGGGCTAAATCATCAGCATAATCTAAATCAGAAATTTTCGCATCTCCAGCCCATTTAAGGCCAAAAGCTTTCCCTTGAAGTGAATTTCGCATAACATAATCAACAACCAAACTAAAGAGGAAAGGAGACAAAAGGCACCCTTGTCGAACACCAGAAGTAATGCTAAACCAATTGCTACAAGACTTAAAACTCTCACACATGACTCAGTGTTATTATAGAGAGCTGTCATTATGTTAACTAACTTGTCTGGTATACCATATGATCTCACAATCAACCACAATTTATGACGATCAACAGAGTCGAAAGCCTTTTTGAAATCAACAAAGCTAGCAACCAAAGGTTTCTGAAACTCTAAACATTTCTCAAGAATCTGCCTAAGTGAAAATATCTGATCTACACATCCCCTACCACTTCTGAATCCACATTGCTCATCACGCAATTGCCTGTCAACCAGATTCTTAATTCTATTAAGCACAATCATGGAAAGAACTTTACCTGGAACAGAGAGTAGGCTGATACCCCTATAGTTATCACAAGAACTGCGATCACCTTTTTTGAAAATAGGGATAATAATAGCTCTGGTAAAATCTTAGGAACCATGCCTTTATCATAAAAATTATTCAAAATTTCAGTCATCCAAGTGATAACCAAAACATTCCCAGCTCTGAGCATTTCTGTAGTAATTTCATCTACCCCTGGGGATTTATGAAGTTTCAGTTTAGAGATAGCCAAACTAACTTCAAATTGTGTTATAGGGCCAACATTAAAGCTGCCAATGCATCTATCATCATTACAAACAATGGGAGTAGAACTAACTACATTGTTTAGAACATCACTGAAATGCTCAGCCCACCTAGCCATGACAGAATCCTCCCCTTCTATAACCTTACCTTGTTTATCCTTCAATCCTTGTATGTCTGTCCGTTTTCTACCACATAAAACATTAACTATCTGGTACAGCTCTCTGCTGTTGTGCTGCCTAACCGCTTCCTCAGCTTTGTCAGCCAAGCTATCAAGCCAAAGATTTTTATCAGTAGCTAACTGATCCTTTACACGTTTATTAAGCTCTCTGTAATCCTTTCTATTAGGACTAGTAGGGTACTGATTAAGGACATTCCTGCAATTCCTTCTTTCTGAAATAAGCTCAATTGTCTTGTCACTTAAATAATTCTGCCTCGTCTGCTCCTTTTTTCCTAAAAGAGTACTGTTAGTTTCCAAAAAAGCCTGTTTAAAATGGCCCCATTCTTCCTCAACTTCAGTATTAAGCAAACCATGACCGTCATAATGACTAAGTAACCTATCATGGTAAGCTTCAGCTATAACAGGGTCATTCAGAGCTTCAGTATTAAAGGTAAATTTTTTAACTCTAGCACAACACTTTTTAAGTTTAAGTTGCAAGACACTTTTAACAAGGTAATGGTCAGATCCAATTTCAGCTCCCCTATATGCCCTGGTATTTCTAACAGAACTAGCCCATTTGCTGTTAATTAATATATAATCAATCATATTCCTATGCAGCCCATCAGGTGAAACCCATGTGTATTTATGTATGTCGCGGTGTTTGTAATATGTGTTAGTTATTCTGAAACCATTGAGTTTACTTACCTGTAGGAGACGTTGCCCATTGCCATTGCAGCTACCAATACCAAAAGGACCTATTACTCCTCCCCAAAGGTCAGAGTTGGTACCAACTTTGGCTTTGAAGTCACCAAGAACAAGGGTAATATCTCCGTTCTTGACAGAATTCAAAATGTCCTGAAGTTGTCCGTAAAACCTATCCTTCTCATCCTCATCAGCATCCTCAGTGGGGGCATAACAGCAGATAACATTCAAGTTTTTAATGCTTGTCTGAAATTTTGCTGTAAGAAACCTTTCATTAATTCACTCATATCCTAGAAGAGCATCACTAGCATGTCTGCTGAGCAGCAGACCCACGCCTTGGTGATGCTTTCCATCCTCCCTCCCTGTAAAGAGAAATTTAAAGTTATTTTTAAGTATCTCACCTTTACCTGTCCATCTGGTCTCTTGCAAGCCTAGAATATCTAGGTTATAGCGCTGGAAATCCTGCATGAGGACATCAAGAGAATAATCTCTATGTAATGTCCTCACGTTCCACGTTCCTGCAGAAAGAAAATGATTAGTAGGATTTTTAAAGAAATTAGGTTTATTGAGATTGGTAGGGCCAACAATATCAAACAGCCCCCTGATCGCAGGCATGGGGCAAAGACCCGTTCCTCCTCCGCTAAAGGCTGAAGTCACCGATGCTGGTAGGAACTTCAGGCACCACCTTTTCAAGTGGACTTTTTCAAGAGCCACATGGCCTGCCTGAGACGCATTACTCCAGTTTAGGCTTGACGATGCCCAACTAGCTAAGTAAGGTTCAGGTACCTGCGATGGCCTCTGATTAGGATTATCCACCAGCTGATATAAGGTATCCCATGCCTCTGTTCACTTAGAGCTGGCAACCCAGAAGCAAACAGAAAACACAGCGGCAGACTCTCCCGCAACAGAGGCCCACCAGTGCAGCAAGTCCAGGATCCATAATCAAGCTCAAATCCATAAACAAGTCCAGTCTAGTAGGTATAAATGGTCAGCACCAGGACCCTGTGAAGTTGACCACTCCTCAGCAGGGTTGAAAAAAAAGAAAAAAAAGAAAAAAGTGGCCATAGATGACCAGATCAGCAGGCCATACTGAACTGGCAGCCCTCCCCTTCCGTTCCCTTCCAAAAGAGAGTATCTCTTTTGAAAGGTACTAACGGCCTGCACCACGAGAAGGCGGGGTCGGACATTAGGTGCTAGACCTGGCCGGTTCTGTGCATCATCATTAGGGATTGGTACACAGCTCTCCTTCCAGTTTACGCCTAGCTACCAACAAACTAAAAATTACCCTAAATATGGATGTCCTACCTCACTCAGCAAAAGAGTACTTCTGATGCCACCGGGGACCCCATATCCGACATTGTGATGTCTCAAAACATCTTTTTTCCAGTCGTTTACTTCTCTTAACGTTGTGCACTGCATTTAAACTTCAAGCACCCAGCTGAGAAGTATTCAATATTCGATTTATGAGACAGTATTAACTTTAAAATAGCTTGCGGCATACGAGTTGCAGTGAAATAGTTGTGTAAAGAATGGTTGTATTTAAAATATAGTTTTTTTCTTTCGTTTCCTTCGAAAAAACAAATTCTGTTTTGATTTACTTGGATGAAACTGGAACGGTGCTATTGTCTGTGCTTTGCTCTAGGGAATGTGCAGCTCAGGGCGCCATTTTCAGGCACAAAAGGCTTCACGACATTAAATCTCCCTCCTCTTTGTGAGAGAGAGAATAGATGAAGGTTTCTGCGGTATCGAGTGAAGCAGAAAGAAGACACTTCCTGAGTTCATTGTCACTACTCGAAGAAGCCAATTTATTATTATGGCGAATTTGGCCCTTGCTTTAACGAATAAAGAAGTTCTAGTGAAAGAAGATGGGAAACGCAGCCTCGGTTTTTCGTGATTGAATTAGGATTAGCTGCAATTTATCACAAAGCAAGCATAATAAAAAGAAGTGTGCTGTGATTGATAACGAAGTTGCATTTGTTTGCAATATATAGAAAATAAATTCTTACTTTTCAAATGCTGAACAATAATATATACTTATGAAAAATAAAAGCCCATTTTCTACTATTTCTTCATATTTGTTGAGGTCTGAAAAGTTATCAGTTTATCCGCAAGTTATAACTATTTCATGATAGACACGAAAGAATCAGGATTCGAACCCGGATCCCATCAACTACAGTGCGATATCGCTGCTTCATCAATTTAACACAAAATTAAATCTCATTAAAATTATAAGATTAGCAATTACTTTCTACTAAGATATAAGTTCCTGTTAGACATCTGTGGCAAGCAGCTGCTTGAGAAGGTATTTATTTTCATTTTTTATTTATTCAACGTGGAAAACGATTTCATTTAAAAATCGTTTTATACATTTTGAATAATATACCATTAATGTGTATTGTGTGAACTTAAAAACTTCTGTAATGTAATTGAAAGTCTACTGTACAAAACTTATGAAAAGCTTCTTTCATTTATCTGTTAATTTTTTTTTAGTGTTTTATATTTTTTATAATATTGTTTTAACCTTACTTGCGTAACAACCCAGATGACTGAAGTACTCTTGGGTTGCTGACTTTTGAGGAAATTCTACACTCTGTCATTTACATTCAACTTGAAATCGAATATTGGTGGTGAAAGGTGACTAGTATGTTATATCGAAAATTCTCGTTTAGTTAAAATATCAGAGAATGAATTTTCTCGGCATCCTCGGTGGTCTGGGGTCTATTTACAACCTTAATCACCCGGCAGATATTTTGGGTACACTTACAAATAAAGTCAGTGGCACATCTTTCTTAAGTACAATAGGAGAAGCTGCACTGAGTTCACGTATACAGGAAGGCTACATGGAGTGACATTTTTGTTTACTGTTTCTTGTATAAAACTTCATTGAGAACTTCGCTATAGATAATGATCATTTAAAAAAAAAATTACATTGAAGTATCGTAGAAAATTGGTTGCATTTTAAAATATAAAAATAGAAAAAAAAGTTTAAATGTTTTGTGAGGATGTACGCTAACTGACGGGAGCGTTAGGATCTGCGAAAGCGTATGCTCAATCTTGGATCTACCTGATCTCGAATATACATTTGCATACAATGTTTCAAAACATAAAGGTTTGCGATGCATGACCTTCAAAAACGTATGGAATGAAAGTAATGTTTAGCTTCCACCGGGCGTTTTGCCGAGCTCAGAGATCAACCTGGTTTCTTCGCAATATCGTACACAGGAAGTTGGTTTATTTCCTGTGTTCACAGAATGCTAATTTAAGTTCAAGATTCCAGGATTTGTTACGTAGCTTGCATCAGGCTTCAGTCTTGGATTCTGGATTCAATGGCAGATAGTAGTTGCTATTTCCTGAGCGTTTATTAGCCAGAGTCGCCTGTCCAGAGAACACCAAGCCCAAACAGGTTACACCTGTACACCAAGCCCAGAGAAGAAGGTTGGGAACATCTTTTTAAATAGTCCTCTATGAACAATAATTTGAATGTAATACTCTCTAAATAGATGTTAATATTCCCCAATTCCAATCGAAAAATATTTGATGACATATCAATCCTCATTTTGTGCTGAATAACCCCATCCACAATGGCATCCATTCGGAATCCATATCCTTAACTAGTTACAAGATAGGTCCTTTACATAGAGAATTCAGATTTGCTTCCTAACTTTTTGTTTATAAGAGCAATTCGCTTAACGAGTTAAAGAGTGTTTTATCTCTCAGTAAAACCTAATATAATTTAGTACTTTTTTTATACTTTTACTAAAGTTTTGTTTCTTTGCAATCATATTTACACTGCTTAAATACGTAAATATTTCACTTGGTATTGTCTTAACTGAATTATACAGTGACCTAATTACCGGGGGCTATGTCTTCCACTCTGAAATCCATCCCAGAAGAGTCTCAAATTTTAGACCATATGAAACTGATTTGAAAAAATATAAAATAGGGGTCGTCAACCTTTAACATCATACGAGCTGCTTGAAAGAAAGATGAGATCTCAAGATCGACCGCTTTTTTATGATGTTTTGAAAAGAAAGACAACAATAGAGAAAAGAAGGAGGCTTGAGGAAACAGAGAAGAAAAGGGAAGAATTAGTCCTTCTTGATCGACCACGATATGCTTCGAGATCCACCGTTACCGACTCCTTATATAGACCAGTGTACATAAAATAAATACCCCCTCAAGCAGCTGCTTGCCACAGAGGTCTGACAGGAGCCTGTCAGTTTATATGCCACAGTAGAAGATCTCAGAGGATGGCAGGACCTCAGCAGGAAAACGACACATACATCCATGCCTTACCCGGGGCTCGAACCCAGGTCCCGTAGATCAGTAGCCAAGCGCGCTAACCACTCGGCCACGGGACGTCACTATAAATGCTAAATTGCAACACATTCCAACTATTCATATTATAACTCGTTTGGTTTTCTCTCTTCTACTGATGATAGATCCACAGCACGTTTCTGTTTTACCTTGTATGTTTAATTGTCCACTCTAATCAAAGGCAATTCTGCAATTTCTTTTTTCGAGAATTATAATTTAGTTGTGAGGTTATTCATTTAGTGTCTTGACTCAGTATATCAATTATTATACCTTCAGTTTCAAATTCAAAAAGCAGTATGTTTTAGGAGAAAACTAGTTAAAGAAAATTATTTTACGTAAGGAAAGAACACAGAAGTGAAACTCAGAATAAAACAAATCAACACATAGTAGAAGGAGGTGCGATTTCAGTAGAAAGAAAAGTTTTCACGGAGAATGTGGACAGATGGTATTGAGAGACGATCAACATAGGGAAGACTGACTCTCAAAATAAAGACAATCGACATAGAGAAGATTGAGACTCAAAATGAAGACGATCACTTCCGACAATAGAGGTGAGATTTCAGAGAAAAGCAATATTCCCATAGACAAAGAAGAATATGGGACTGAAATTAAAGGCATTAGATGAAAGAGAGCGAGACTGATAATTAAGGCAATCACCCCAGAGAAGAAAGGTGAGATTTCAACGGAAGAAACTTCCCCATAGAGAAAGAAGAATATGGGACTGAGATGAAAGGCATTAGATGAAAGTGTGAAAAAAAGAATAAAGAGAATCACCCCAGAGAAGAGACAGGTGAGATTTAAAATATACATATATTTCCCCTAAAGTGAAAGACAAGAAGGTGGGACAGATAAAAAGCAATTCTCATAAGGAAGAGACAGATAGGATTCAAAAGGAAGACAATCCACACATAAATGATGGAGCGGGGCACGGAGAAAAGACAATCACCACAGAGAGGAGAGATGTGAGATTTCAGAAGAAAGAAATCTCTCCACAGAGAAAACGGAAGGTGGGTGAGATGAAAATAGCCGTAGAAAAAAGACAGGTATCATTCGGAAGAAAGAGAAGCACCATAAAAGGGAGCAACAGGTAGGGTAAGAAGAAAGCCAATCGACATAGAAAAATGAGAAAATCTCACCATTGAGAGAGAGGAAAATGCGACTGAGGTAAATGACAAACTGGTTACGGAAGAGACGAGTAGAGTTCATAAAAAAGGCAATCGACATAGAGAAGATAGATTTAAAACTCAGAATAAAGAAAATCACCACAGAGAAGAGAAAGGTGAGATTTAAAAAGAAGAAAAATCGTCCATAGAGAAAGAGGAAGATGGAACTGAAATAAAATACAATGGCCCTAAAGAAGAGATTTAGAAGAAGGAGGGTGTTACTCAAGGAAGTTAAAGGAAAAAAGGGTGTTACTCAAGGCGACACAAATGAAAGAGAGATGGGAGAAGGGGATCAGTAGAAAGATGTAGAGGAGAGGGATGTGGGACAGAAGAGACCAGAAGAGATTTCAAACAAAGAAACGGTACCATAGAGAAAGAGGGAGGAAGGTGGAACTGAGATGAAAGATAATAACCTTAAGGAAGATATATGTGGAGCTCAGAAGAAAGACAATCGTCACTGAGAAGTGAGTCGAACTCGGAAGATAAACTATCGATCCTAAGAAGAGAGAACGGAGCCCCAGAAGAAAGACAATAGCCACAGGGAAATCGCCGCAGAGACAAAAAGATGCCACTGTACAGAAAGAAAATAATCACAGAGAAGAAAAGGTATAGACATGAGAAAAACAATCACATTAAGAGAAAAGTCGGGGTTCAGAAAAAGACAACATCCATTGGGAAAATAACTGGGGATAAGAAGAAAGACAGTCTTCATTGAAAGTGTAAATGAACTAAAGAAATCATCACGGAGAAGAGAGAGAACAGAATAAAACTCAGAATAAAGACAATCAATTTACAGAAGATAGAGGAGAAATTCAAAATAAGGACAATAGATTCTGAGACGGTAGAGCCTGGCTTACTTACTGAGCATATTTAGAATAAGTAAAGAAGAGGTAGCATTCGAATCCAGAATGAACGTCACAAAGGAGACCTGGGTACCACAAATCATTGTGGTACTCAGAGTTTCAAATCATTGTGGTACACAGTGTGATACTCAAAGTGGTAAATGGTTGTGTGAAAATCCATAATTTTCGAATATGGGAGTGTCACTTTCATTCGTTATCAATGAACTCTTTGCTATTGGTTCACAGTGAATTTTGTCATTGGGTCATTTTTCCTCGTATAAGTTTGAGTTCTTGGTCGCGATACGTGTACCGTCATGGATTACAGTAATCTCTGTCAATATTTGATTCTTTCCCATCAAGAGAGATTTTGATTGAACTATCTTTATGCAGGTCGAACTGCACTTCGTATTGCTAACCCAGTGGTTCGCTCTCTAAATCTCGATTCTTATGGCTATTCGTTATGGGTATGTAAAGTACGAGGTTTATCTAGAACATACTCGATCTCTGGCTAATCTGAATAATTTCATTTTACGGCATGCATGATTTATTCGGCAATTGATCATGCCGCATTGAACGTACAACATATTGTGAACAAAGACGGCTGTCGGACTTCCTGTTTTCATTTCTTCATTCGGACTCGCTTGATGAACAATCCGTCCTAAGATTGGTAAATATATTTCACAATCTGTCGTTACATAAACATCTTGTATTTTGCACTTTACAAGCAATTACGTCACGTCCTACTTATACTCTTTCAACGGTTGTTTCACCATACACATACTCGCTATTTCAAAAGACCTTCAAATTACACTCTTTTCCATTTCCAATATTTAAAAAAAATGTGGAATATTGGGAATTAATCTCTTTTAAATCTTTTAATCTGCTCTTTTACCGTCTTCTGCGCACAGCATCGTTCTGCCTTCACATTATTTTTCTCTAGGTATGAAACGCTGAAGAGAGGAAGCGAAAATCATTCTGAAGCAGAGAAAAGAAAGATCAGATTTCCTGGGTGTTTTGCCTATTCAAATTACAGCTGTTCCCTTTCATCAGCGAACAGCTTACGCAGAGTTCCACTAAAATCTGCACTTTTCGGTTTTTGGTGTAACCAAATAGCGAAAATATTTTGATTTGTTCGCATCTCTGAAAAGGAAGTTTCCAGTTTAAAAATCGAAAGAAGCGAAACATTTCAAATCAAAATTGATCGACGAAACTGCATTTCGTCACATTCATCTGCATTTCATTTTACAAACTGAATTGCATGTACTAAAATGTCAAAAGAAGTACATAGGTATTTATTCATTTTCCTTGAAATATATATTCACTTCTAAGTTAAACTAAGATTTCTAAGATTTACTTCTTAGTTAAATCTGCACATGTGTATAAAGAAACCGACGCAAATATTTGAAATATAGATGGGAGTTTTGATATTTTATGGTCGGTTTCGGAGGGAAATATATGATAATTTTGTTCTCATTTAAGAAGCTGCGCCTATTGTCTCACGAAACTGATTTATACTGACCGAATATACACAGAAGAGCGAAAACATTATGACCGGTGTGTCTTTGTGCAAATCGAAGCAACTGCAAGTAAACGACGGTGCGTGTGAAGGTAATGAAACTATAAAAAGACTCTGAAATCCATCCCAGAAGAGTCTCAAATTTTAGGCCATATGAAACTGATTTGAAAAAATATAAAAACGAAGCAACTGCAAGGATACTAAGCTCTGTTAAGGATCCTGAGCTCTGTTAAGCAGTGTTATTCTTGTTCTTCAAATGGGAAAGGCAGCTGTCTTAAGTGAGTTTGACAAAGGCCATATTGTAATGGCCAGACCACTGAGTCAGGAAATATAATTTATGACAAAACCCGATGCTCCACAACTCGAGACTTAACTACATCATTAGGGAGATGCCACGTTTACCACTCTCCACCATCGGGGTTGAACACTACTGTAGAAGTAAAATCCAGCACTCGCCAAAACCTAACTATAATTTTCATCCTGGGTCACAAACAAGGATATTGAGAATCCCAGTTGCTCCAGCATCCCTGACGCCACACGATTGAGTCAGAGCATTTCCGAAATGGCAAATGCTCATGGTCAGCCGTTGTTAGTACCTTCAAAAAGTGGTCCGAGCCGGCAAGGTGTGGGCCAATCACGGCTCACTGATGCTAGACGGGAGTTAAGGCTATCCGTATGGTATGAACCAACAGAAGGGATACGGTGGCGCAACTCGCCCGTAATTTGAATGCTGGTGACGGGAGTAATGTATAACACACATTACATCAAACCATGTTGAAAATGGGACTACATAGCCGCTCCGAGTGCCCATGCTAACTCGGATCACAGTCGGATGCGCCTACAATGGGCACGCGAGCATCAAAACTCGACCTTGAATGATTGGAAGAAGGTCGTCTGGTCCGATAAATCTCATTTCCTGTTGCACCATGTGGACAGCCAGGTATGTGTGCGTCGTTTACCTGGGGAAGTGTTAGCATCAGGATGCACCATGGGATGAAAACAAGCCAGTGGAAGAAGTGTAATGCTTTGGGAAATGTTCTGCTGGGAAACCTTGGATCCAGTCATTCATGTGCAGGAAACTATGACATCTACCATCTACCTAAACATCATTGCAGACCAGGAACATCCTTTCATGCCAACGGTATTCCCCTCTAGTAGTGCCATCTTTCAGCAGGATAATGCGCCATGCTACACTGCCCGGATTGTTCGAGAATGGTTCGCAGAACATGAGGAAGACTTCCAGGTATAGCCTGGCCTCCAAATTCCACATACATCAATCCAATCGGGCATCTCTGGTTTGTGTTGGAATAGCATATCCGATTTGCGGCGGCTCAACTATGTAACTTACAAGAGTTAAAGATCTGCTGGTAACGTATTGGTACCAGACACCACAAGACACCTTTTAGAAATCTTATAGCGTCCATGCCTTGTGTCTCCAACTTGGAGATCTACGCGATTCTGATTGTATTGCATTTTAAGTAATGATAGCGTCAGTGAGATGTTCTTTAAAAGAAATTCCACTCCATGCGTTTCATTTTATCATTCTTTAAATATTAATTGTTTTTATATTTGTCTTCTATTATTATAATTGATTTAGTTAAGCTCGTTAATTAATTCAATTTCGTTATTAGCAACTAATATGGCTTGAAGTCATCACCGTTTCGCAATGACACGGAAAAATATTCTGCACAATGTGTTGGAGAGTTTGGGGAAAAATTCTCAAAAAGATGTTTGTTGGAACAGTCAGTTAAAAAAATTTCCTACTTTTTTTAAAAAATAAACTCTAACAGACGGTAAATTTGCTTCGTAATGGTTATTTTGAACGAAATGGCTAATTTGCTTCGTAATGGCTATTATAGCCCGCTTTTATTGCATTTGGGTATAACGAATATGTTTTGTGCATCGGCTCGATTTTGCTCTACTGACATTTCCCTGTTTATGAATACCGATAATGAATGAACCGAGTGATCGTTGCGCTTTCACAGAGGAACTCATAGTACATAAGAAAGGAACTCATCAACACCAGAATCAGTTCAAAAACGTCAGAGTAAACGTTATAGACTTAATATGAATTCCAGTGACACCCCTCAAAGAAGCGTCACAAAATAAATAACGTGGAGTTATTTGGTTTTTAGTGACAAAAGAAACAGTCCCATCCGATGTTTACAGGCGTATGAAGGATGAAGGATTTGGTTGGAATGTTTGACCTCTGAGCGGCACTTTTTTTTTAACAAAATGTGCTAAATGGCCAGGTCACAATGACAAATTCCACGGCTCAGAGAATGTTGGGAGAAGAGACCCACTGGGCAGCTGTTAAGAGAGAGATGGTAGCTTCCCATCAACGCCATCCAGCATGTTCTGTAACGTGCACAGGGTATGGTTCTCCCGCACATGAGGCCACGGCTTAACGTCGCATACTGACGGACGTCGGCCTTTCCAAGCCCATCGAACCCCTACTGACCGAGGGTAGGAAGGGGAGTTTGCGGCGATAAATCTCAATTTTGGCCTAGGTGAGGCTTGAACCTTAGAACTGCAGATTACGAGTCTGGCGAGCTACCGACTGAGCCACCCCCTCCCACTATATGAGAGAAGTGTATGGTGAGCACCGTTTGGATAGAGACGCAGTGCATAATTTGTGTGCGAAATTCAGTAGCACAGGATATCAATCGATTAAGGATATTCCACGATCAGGATAAAGATGACCGATTTAGAGAAGGAGGGAGATTTAGAATAGCCAGAGAGGAAGTAGGAGTGGGATCCAAAAGAAAGGAACGACACAAAGAAGACAATGTAATATTCAAAGTTTTGAGAATATTAAAAACAGGATATTCTACTACCAGTTCAGCGCATCATGCCATTACAGATGAAAGGGTTGCTGTAGTGAATGACATTGTGATGAATGGCAGACGTGTAACCGTGCGACAGTTAGAGACATTAATTTAAATCCGCATTGGAACAGTCTGCCTAATTTTGCATGCTCTTTATACCGTGTTTTTCCCTTGCTAATCAATGCCCAGTGCAGGAAAAGTTGCATTGATGTTTTCCTCTGACTATTAGTGCATGTTGTTGATTACTTTTCTGGACCGTGGTGATATCATCAAATCAACTATATTGCCAAACTTTGAGTCATTTAAGACATACAAATAAAGTCGAAGCGCCTATGAATTTTGACCAGGAAGATTTTTTTGTTGCATGACAACGCCCTCCCCCCATACTGCCTAATAAAAAGCAACGACATTAAACAAGTATTATTAGGAGTGCCTGAACACCTACCTAAAATCATGACATCTTTCCATGTGATTTCCACATTTTCAGTCTTCTAAAGGAAAAAGCTATGAAAAGGAGAAAATTTGAGTCTGAAGAAGATGTGCAACGCATGGTCATAAAATTTCACAAACAACAGCCGTTGTACGAAGAGAGTAAAATGTCGTTAATTTCACTTTGGGACAAATATCTCAAGAGGAATGGTCAATATCTGTAGATAAATAAATCGTTTAAGATTTGATTCCGACTTGTCCACTTTTCATTTGAACAACCCTTTTTTCGTGATATTCATCCGTTGATACACATAAGATGGGTATGAATCTAAACAACTCTTAAAACCTTTCACGATACAAAAAATGAAAATAAGATATAAGTAATTATTTGATTTACTTATTTTCCCTACTTAGGATCTTGCTTCAGGTCCATAAATCAGCAAAAGGCGACAAGTCGTTTATTTTTTAAACTAAAAGTAAGACTTTATCTGGTCTTAAAATAAATACGTATGGTCAGCATCCCTTCCTACTTCTTTCTATTCGACCATTGTTCCTCTCGAAGGCCTCTTTCCTTCGTCCCTTCTTTCACATCATCACTCCGTTTCTTTCTTGGCCATCCTCTTATTCTTCATCCATGGGTTTCCATTTCAAGTTTTCTTTGGATATCTTCCATCCTCTGTTATATTTATATATATACCATCTCAGTTTCTTTTTCTCAGTACTCTCTTCCACGGTAGAACTAAAGTCCTCGTAGGCCCTTTGGCGGATTCACTTTTGTGGGTGATTGATTTCAATGGCTGATCAAAATATTTTTAATCATATTTCTCGGATAGCAAAACGGCATATACCAGGACATAACAGCTGATTTAATTGCTATTTATTCAAGAAGAGATCTGTGTCACAGTTTTATCGTAAAAAGGAAAAATAAAGGTCAAAAACTTTCGTTGGCACAATGCCTATTGAATAATATTACTCCGTTCTCTCTCTAACATCCTTTTCTACCACCATAATTCATTTACTTCCTCATATCTCAATTTATCTATTCCTCTCTTCCACGTACATCTTCTGTACAATGAGGCGGAGTTTGCTCAGTTAGTAGAGCTCCAGGTGCGTAATCTGCAATTCCCAGGTTCGAATCCCAACTATGCCACGGTGAGATTTATCTCCGCTAACCCCCTTTTGCCCTCGACAAGAGAGAGGTCACAGATGGGCTTGGAAAGGCAGTCCTCCATCGAATTAAGTCGTGACCCCATGTGCTGGAAAGAGTCATATATTGTGCACATTAGAGGACATGCTTAATGACCTTAACGAGAGGCTACCATCTGTCTCTTAATAGCTGTTCAGTGGGTCCCCTTCCCCAACCATCTCTGAGCTTTGGGGTTTATGTCAACTGGTCATTATGTTCACCAGAAATACATGTCAATTGCTATTATCCTAGATGCCAAACTTTCTTTAGCGTCCACATTTTAACTGTTTTTAAATCTTTTTCGCTCATATATAAAAATGAAAGTAAGATATAAGTAATTATTTGATTTATTTACTTTCTCTGCTTTTCCCTGCGTAGGATCTTGCTTCAGGTCTATAAATCAGCACAAGGCGAAAGGTCGTTTTTTCTTTAAACTAAAAGTAAGACTTTATCTGGTCTGAAAATAAATAAGTCAGCATTCCTCCCTTTATCTTTCAATTCTACCATTCTTCCTCTCGAAGACCTCTTTCCTTCATCATTTCTTCCATATCATCACTCCATCTTTTTCTTGGCCTTCCTCTTATTCTTCATCCAGTGGGTATATGCAAAATAAAACATTCGTTTTTTTTTTACCTAAATTACATTTTAAATTTTCCGTCAAAATCTAGAATTATATTTTATTTTTAAGACATTTTGCAAAAACAAAACTCCTGCCTATTCAATTAATTCAACTTACATTTTATCCATCTTTGTAATATTCGTGCATTGCTAAGCACAAATCAAAGAGGAATTCCTCTTGTGAATGCATAATTCAAGCAACAACAAGGCAAAGGTTTATTCCCGTACTTTTCCAAAATGGCAATGAAACTAATGTTTGCAATTCTTCTTTACTGCAACCATCAGAGCGAGCGCTACTCGTCTATAATTTGGGCTATCTGTTGAATAAAAGGTTTTTCGCAGTAGGACTATTTTCCTTTCTTGTTACATTTTTCATTTAAACATGACCATAATAAGGATTGAATTTGGCAGAAGTTTGATTGCGCCATAAGCGTAATAACGGAAAATCCTCTTCTTTAGGTATAGCCTACCGTTATAAATGAAAGGTTCAGTGTTTATAATTTTCTTTCCTGTTGTGTTTTTGTAAATCATTAATTTCTCAATCACCATTGTAAAATATGTTTAGAATCTACTTGGTTATTGCATTTTATTTCTACTTATTAAGTACCGACAAACAATCAGTTTTCTTCCTTAATTCCTTTATCACAATTCAAATTCAAATTCAAATTTCATAAATCAAATGAGTTTTATACCACTGTATACGAGAAGCTTCCTCATCTTAGCTTGAACAACACAAATTTTAAATCAAATACACAATATTAGTCATCATTTCTATGTCATAATCAAATGCAATTAAATGCACAAGTTCTGCTGCTCTAGTAACGAAGGAAGCCATATTCAATACAATAGCACGCGTAAAATCTAAAAAACAAAACATGTAAAGAAATGAAAAGAAATAACCAAAAACTCAGAAATAGAATATGCATTGAGAGATGATGTATGAGCGCAGCTCTTGCTAACCTTTTACAGTTCATTGATTTGAAAATGCAAATTTCTGCAAAACAAAAATAAAATATAGAAGAATTATATACATTAAAATTTACATTAGTGACAACTCATGTATAAAAAATTAATGAGTTTAGTGAGCTTTTTTTAGATGACAATTCTGTATTAATCTTCAACTTCATTCAAATCCATGAAGAATGATCTTAACAGCTTTTAAAATTTTTTTCATAATTTTCTTTTCTAATGCTGATTGGTAGTATATTAAACATTCTTGGGCCTTAAAACATAAAATGCCGACATTTCCTTCTTAGTTAAGGGTACAACAAATTTGAAATCCATATCACGCAAAATTGCCAAGGGGGCTTTTCTTAGCAATATCATTGTTGTTGTTTTTTTTAATGTAACAAATAATACGATATATATATACATAACGTTCTCAATAACATAATTTTTCATCAATAATTATTCCATTGCGTTTAGTTTTATTGTAAAAAAAGGCATAACATTTAAAAAAATTATTTTGTATACCAGTTACATTATGTAACGACGACAAATACGTTTCACCCCAGCTTTCCAAATCATATGGAATAGCTTCTTGTAACCATGCTTTGGCAGGTTCAATGAACAGTTCGATGAAAAATTCATCAAAAACTGTCAGAGACAAATTTTCTTAAATAGAAAAATTTATATAAATAATATCTTATTTTTTTACAAACCATATTCGTGTATCCAAATGTACTTCAAGATATTTAATAGCATTGATTTGTTCAATTTTATTACATGTAAAAATGTCTGTATTATAGGAAAATTTGAATGAAAATTCAAACATAAACGTTTCTGTGCTATTCAAGGTAAAATATATAAATTTTGTGTTTTCAACATTTAATAACAGTAAATTATTATGAAACCATTGTTTTACTATATTCAGGTCGTGACATAAATTACTCATAAATTTTCAATATTCGAGCTTTTACATATAATTGTTGTATCATCTGCATAAGAAACTATATTACCATGAAATTCCAACGAGAAAAAAAAAATTGTTGAAGGATGTTAGGTATAAGATAGGTCCAAAAACTGATCCCTGGATAGTCCTTTTCTTACTAAGTAATGTATCACCTTTATAACTGTCAATCTGAACAAACTCTTTCCTTAAAAATGAGTATGATTTGAACCACTTTCAAATCGTTACCCTAACACCTACAGAATAAATAAAAGATCATGATCAAGTATCGAAAGCTTCAGCTACATCTAAGAAAATTGCACTTATTTTTTTCTGAATTATCAATTCCGCTAACTAACATTGCTGTTAGTTTTAAAATTTCATCTTCTGTACAAAGCAAATCACGAAAACCAAACTGAGATTTATTAAAAAAATAATAACTATTTAAAAAGTCGAGTCTTTTTTTTCATTATTTTTCTCAATTACCTTAAAAAATTGGTAAATTCAAAATTGGGTTCCTAGTTGCTCATATTTTGTTTATCTCCCTTTTTATAAACTGGTAGAACTCTGGCAACTTTTAATCCATTAAAAAATTCCTTCTGAAAAACATGCGTTAATGAGATCAGCTAGAAAATTAATATGATTCCTTTTGAAAAATTATGAAATTCGTGAGCTAATATTATCGTAACCTATGGCTTTTTTCACTAAGTCCAGAAATTATATTATATTACTCAGGAGCATTTGTTAATTCAAAACATATCGAATTTTTATGGTGTTTCGAAAGTGAAATATATTCCGAATTTTGAACATTTTTTAGTAAATTTTCATTAGTATTAACAAAGTGCCAGTTGAATTTCGAGGCTAAAGATGTTGAAACTAAAGTAGATGGAAGACAGATTTCCCTTTAGGTCTGTCTAAGGAAACAGACATTTCCTTTAGGTGCATGTAATATTCTGTTAACAGAGTTCCCATTCCTTTTTTGCATTTCCTTCACACTGAGCAAATTGTTTGTCGTAATATTTATATTTTAATTCCTTAACTTTCTTCACTGAAAGCGTTCTATATTCACAATAGTGATTTTTATAATCTGTAACAGAAGAGCCTTTCTTATGCTTTGTATATGCTTTATCTTAAATTTTTAGTAATTTAATCAATTCTGAAGTGATACAGAGACAATCTTTAACTCTGTTTTATTCAGAACTGTTAATTTTAAAAATTTAAGATTTTTTTAGTTTAGCTCTTATTTATTTCAAAATTAATTTCTCCAACAAACTGTTCGTAAACATTAGTAACATCCGTATTAATCTTCTGAACAGTACTGTAATTTAAATTTTTTTTTCTAGGTAACATATTGTGTTTCTGCAGTTATCTTTCTTACTTACATCATCCACATTGTTCATTTTTACTTTTAATATAATAGGATATGTATAAGTTATGTTCTTTATAAATATTACCGTTTCCATGAGATCAGTAGACTTCTGTGTTCTAATAAAGATATGATCAACATAAGACTGAGACTCATTAGTTACACGAGTAAAATTGGCAATTAGTGATAAAAACCAAAATCATATGAGGTATTTAAATATAATTGTACATTTGAATCATCTTGTAAATATCAATTTTAATATCATCTATAATTACATTATTTTTATATTTATAGGTTTTTAGTACAATTTCCAGTTCTTTTACGAATTCTACAACAGAGTAAAGATGGATCTATAAATTGCTAAAATACTGATATCTAAGTTCCTATCATACACATTTATGCATTCTTCACATTTAATGTGTGTATTAGATCATAAAATGTTTTTAAATAATTTTTAAATATATTATAATTCCACCAGATTTATTTATATTCCCTAGATTCAGAAAACATGTCATAGTCTTCAACATTATACACCGATATTTCTTTATCTATTACCCAAATTTCACTAAGTATTAAAATACCTATTGTATATTCTATCACTTTTAACAATATTAACAATTCATCCAAATGGGCACGCATACTTCTTATATTTAAGTGCACAATATTATAATTATATTTTGTATAAATATACTGTAAAAACATCATCAGACTGCAAAACATTAGACAATGAATCACTACAAACATTGCAGAATTCACTACATGAGTGTGAGTCTAGCTCATGAACTAAAGAATCAGTAGACATTTAGAGTATAAGAACTAGAACTAAAATTGCCCAATGATTGTCTTGATTTTATTTTTAATATTAGTTGGTACTCCGTGCATACTAGAAAGTTTTATATTTTCAGACATAGTCAGACCTTTTTGAATTCCACTTATAATTTCATCCAAATTTTCTCTTTCATCCTCAAACGCCTACAATTTCCAAATTCATATATCTGGAATATTGTTCTAAGTCATTTATTTGAGACTTAAAATCTACTCTCATACTTTGTAGATTTTTAGTTTAATATTTTTAATCCTCGATTTTTTTTTATTTCCAGCAACTTAGATTTTAAATCCTCCATTACCCCCTTAAGTCATTTATTGTTTGTGAACTGTATTCAATAGATTTTTTTCAATTCACAAAAATCATCGGTCAAGAGCTTATGGTTAGAAGTCTTGACTGTTCGTCGTATGCATCCCCACCTCTGCTATGTCTTCCTCGCTGTCCTTCTCCTTTATCATCTCCACCACAGACACCTTTCCTTCCTCTACGTTGCAATCAGGGATTCGAGATGCAAAATTACCTTCGAGAATATACACAGGACACAGACATTTGTCCTTGCAGATCATTCTCAGATTTTGTTTTTTAATTCTCGATTTTCTACACAAAGTGCACATCTCCATTTATGGAGGGTTCAGTGGAATATTTCCCAAAATATTCGCGCCGTTCAGTGGAATATTTCCTAAAATTAGCCTCCCTAATGCCCAAGCAGGAGGAGTGGTACACATCAGAACAAACAGAGCATATTGAATAATCCTTAAGGACATCAGCAGCGTACAAACAATTTTGTCATTTCTCGTTTTGAAGAGGCACACGTGCCGACTCTTAGGAAGTAACAAGATACTCCGTCAGTGACACAAGAGACAACGCGACTTCCTGCTAAGCAGCAACTGATGCTTCATTTTTAACTTGCCGATTTCTTAAGCCTAACTGAGACCATTGTCTTTAATAGCTTTAATAGCTGTCTTTAATAGCTTTAACAGCTGTCTTTAATAGCTATAATAGCTTTTAATAACTGTCTTTAATAGCTTATATAAACGGTTGTAAACCATTACAGGTTATCCAAATCATCCTCTTTCCTTTCACTTATTCTTCAAATATCACTACTGGTACCAATTATGACATTATTTATCGAGAAATATGTCAACGTGCCACAGTCAGCATTTACTGACTGTGGTGACTATTAAGTCAAAGTCAATGGAATCACTTAAGGCTAAGAAGTAAACCGACATTGCTGTGGGATTATTTGATTACTTTGTTGTTGTTGTTTTATGTTTAAACGTCATAATAAAGTTAAATAATATTTAATTTAAAATTGTATCCTAAAGTATCAGTATCATAACTAGTGTTTTCTGTGCTCTGGGACAAGTTAGAAAATTTTAGACCCAAGTCATAGAATAATCCAAGCCACAGCTCAAGTTCCGAAAGCAAAAAACCCCCTCATATTTGATGGATGAGTTTGCGCCCTTGTTGTGTTGCCACTAGAGGCAACTTCTCGTCTTCCCTTCCTTTGTTACGTCGTGAACAAAACTTAATTTTTTATTAATATAATTAATTATGTATATAGAAAAAGAGTATTCCTATAGATTTTAACTATACGTTTCGAGATCTTCGTATAGTATGCCATAATTATTGAATATTTCGATACTTATAGAGATATATTTTCAAACCCTGATTATAAATGAGCGATATCTAGCTAAGCCCCCCCCCCTGCTCTCGGTCCAAAGAGAGACATCAGTGGGCTTCGAAAGGCCGCCGTCCGTTGGATGGGATGTAAAACCGTGGGCTCGTGTGCAGGAGAGCCATTCGCTGTGTCACGCTTGATGTCCAGTGGTCCCTTCCCCCAACCTTCTCTGAGTTCTTGGGTTCTTGTAACCTGGCCATTTAGTCCGTTGTGTGCAAAAAAAGTGCCGCTCAGATGTAAAGCAACCCTGGGGAAATATATTTACTTATATCCTGGATTCTTCTCAAAGCAACACTTAATTTCTTTGTATATAGCAATGGAACCTGTCGTTTTAAGATACTCAAAGGGAATAATCCTATTGTCAACTATACTCAGAACTTTCGTAGCAGGTATTTTATGACCTTTTTACACTAGAACAGAGATTTCAAAAATTAGATTGTATATAAGCTTTTTTTTTTTATCTCTGTCTTCTAAATGCTTTTTAGCAATTTCAATGGCTTCAGCATCCTGGAATCTCCCTGATAGAACAGGAAATAGAACTCGCTGAGGTGAAAGTCACAACTTAAATTTCATACGAAGGAAAGTGACAAAAAGGGAGTAGTGGTCCCTTCCTACCACCATAACCTTACTTAAGCAAGTGTGAATTGCCATCTCCTTAACTCAATTGCTAGAGCAACTGAGGCGTATCAAGGAGGTTCGAGTCCGGGAGGCGAATTGGTGATTTTTCCACGCTCGCCTTTTCGTCAAATATCTGTCAACAGAATTCTTGATGACAGCAAAATTTACATCTTAGCAAGTTTCTTCATCGATCAAAGTCCCCCATCAAATAAAAACATATTTTGGAGACAAGTGCATACTTTTAGTTATTCCGTTTTGTCCTTTTGTGAACAATTACATTTATTTCTCAGAATAAGATCATCAATTTTCCAATGGCTCTCTCTAACAGTTTCTGTAACTCTTACATGTACAAGGCATATTAAATAGATTAATCTTGGGTTCAATAAATTAGATTAATCTCACCCGACTGCGGTCCAGTATTCTTTCACAGTACTTCCAAATCGTCACCAGTCTTCAACATATAAAGAAGCTACACCACTAACGAACAGCAACACATTTTCATGCTTGATTTTACGTTCTTTTTTATTTATTTATTTTTTCTTCTTGTTGTTTGTTACTTTCTGTGAAAACGTATTTTTGATAACGAACTAAATTGATTAAAGATCAAGTGTCGATTAAAAATGACGACACTAGATCTTTAATCGAAGTTGAAGAGACTGTTATTGAAACGATCGAGAAGGAATAAGTAATATCGTATGGCCATGTCGAACGTCTGGATCAATGTTTCCAAAGGGGGCGCTAGAACTATCCAGGAGGTCGGTAGTAGCCTCGGGTGCAATTGGGGGGCGGTGGAAGCATAAAGAAAGAAGGGAAGATAGAAAAGTTTGAAAAACTTTCGTACATGTTTCATCTGTTGTGTAACAGAGAGTTAAAGTCGTAGCGATTACTTTATTTTCCAAATAAACACATAAAATTATCCTTCGTTATCTTAATTTTCTCTGTGTAATGCGAATGTTACTATGGTTGATTTTAATAAATTATTTTATAATTTCAAGCTTCACGGTGTCTTATTTACAATATCTTTCTTTACTAAGTTGTAGGACGTAGGTAGAACTTTAGATACATAAAAGAACGCAAATTTGTCACTGCATCTTTCTGTTTGTTCGCTTAAAGAAGGTAGATTTTCAGGGGGGCGCTGAGTATTTTTTTTTTCTGAAAAGGGGGCGGTAGGACAAATACGTTTGGAAACACCTGGTTTGGATGAAGGAGGAATTCCTAAAATGATTCTAGAATGGAACCCTGAAGAAAGAAGAATTAGAGGTAGACCGAAAATATCATGGATCGAAGGAATAAAGAAAGCAATGATATAAAGGAATATAAGTGATGAAGACTGTTTTAACAGAAATGAATGGAGAAAAATAATTGCTATGTAAAATTTTGGGGTGCGGAAAACCGTGTAATGTGGAAAATTCCAAAAACAAAAAAATTGTGTCCAGGTCTTAAAACTGTCCATGGCATCATGGAATAATTTCTTTATGGTCTTGTTCTTGCATTTTTCCAACATTTTAGTGGTTGGTAAGAGTCTTTGTTGCTATACAGTCTGTCAACATATTAATCACAACATTACCAGGGTTGGGTTGTTTTACCCCTGAGGAGTAGCTTTTTTACATGCAATGGGCTAAATGTCAAGGTCACCCAAAGGCTCAGAAAGGATACTAACTGGACAGCTGTTGGGAAACAGATGATAAACTCCCGTCAAGGTCATTCAATGTGTTCTCTAACGTACACAGGGTATGGCTCTCCCGCATATGGAATCATGGCTTAACGTCTTATCCGACGAACGGCGGCCTTTCCAAGCTCATCTGTGTCCCCATACTCACCGAGGGCAAAGCGGGTAGTTTTACGGAAATAAATCTAAATGCTGGCCCAGTTGCGACTCGAACCTGGGAACTGCAGATTACGATCGTGGCGTGCTACCGACTGAGCCTACCCTACCCCACCCCAACGTTACCAGGATACATGTCAGTAGTTTCGCAATTCAGATCCATAAGATATCAAATACTTAGATAAAAATTGTAGCCTAGATAATTACCATCCTGTCTTCTATTGTGATATTTCTTTATATTAACTTTGGTTTAAACTGTAACCTTTTAACCCTGTATTCAAAAAGATTTTCCTAAATTGGTTCCTTTCTTCAGACCGGACCACAACTATATTATTGTATTGTTTTATTACTTCAAACAATCTGCGGATGAATATATATATATATTAGTTTCCAGTTTGCTTAAAAAACTTATTTATTTTGTTGAGTGCATCTGCAGCAAGAGCAGGTTGGAACTTCTTTTCTGCGATGCAAATCGCATTCGCCTCCCTCCCTTACAACTGACGGTGGTCGTAGTACTCTCCTCCTACCCTTATCTCACTCTCGACGATGGTCCAATACTCTCCTCCCACCTTTGATCTCATCCGACTGTGGTCTAGGATTCTGAGAGGGAACAGGGGTAGGGGGGAATCAAGAATGGAAACGTTCCTTACAGATGCTCAACGTTTTGCGATGTAAAGATTTATTACGAAACTTGCTTATTTCATTTCCAATAACGAAATTCTTTAAATGCACAGTTAATAAAATAAAATGCTCATACTTTGCTCTTATACCGAATGCTGTAAATCGTTTACAAAGTTCAACAATATCATTCGAGTCTTTAAAAATACAGGTGATAAATAATTTGTATTCTTATTATTTAAATATTTACGCCTACATTCCTGCACTTTTGATTCTAACTTTTCACTTTATTTTGGCAAACGATGCACTACGGAGCGGGATTTCTCCTATTGATCCAATTTCTCGGCCCGTATAAACATAATCCTTAGCTTTGTTCCACTTATCTCTTGACATGATAAACAAATACGCACTCGGTATCTCAGATGTCGTACGTCAAGAGTGATGCTCATGTACAAATGAAGTGCATTTTCAATATCTCCAAGCATAGCCGAACTTCAAAGGCCGAAATCAAGAGGAAAGATAATTTTTGACGAATTCTTTGACCGAATTCACCTCCCAAGTATTTCGGCAGTTTATGAATCCTTTTCTATTAGACAGTGCCTCTCTCCTGTTGCAGAGAATTCCAAGTGGGTAGAGAAAGTAGACAAATAATTAATGCTTATTTAGTACATTATTCAATTACTTTCATTTCTTTTAAAGTCCTTTATATTTTATGTTTGCGTTAAAAAATTAACTTTCCTTTCGCATTATGTTTACAATGATAAATAATTTTGTTCTGTTTATTAATGTTAGAAATGTCACTATAGTTACAATTTCCATAAAATTTATAGTTATAAACTTTTCGGGAAACCTAATGATTCCCTGCTTATTTTGCAAGCAGGTTCCTAAAATTAAAAACTTCTTATCGATAACAAGCTTTTTATATTTTTTATTGTATGCCCCCCCCCCCCATTGACGGCTATGGTTAACAAAAAAAAACTGCTATGAAATACACTGGCGCTCAAACGTTAAACATCAAAAACAAAAACACGAAATGCAAACTTGGCCTGTGTTAGATTTAAATGAAACGTACAGGTTAAGTCCATGATCATATATTACACTAATATCTGAGGAACAAACGAATTCAATACGATATTCAAATTAGAAAATAATTACCTCAAAATGGCATATAAAAGTTCAATGATAAGCGTACCTTTAATGTGGTGTATGAAGGATTCGTCATGCTACAAATTAGGGTGTCAATGAGGGTTTTAGAGAGTAATTACCAGTCATGCATGAGTGTAGATCGGAGCTCTTGGAGGATTCAGGCAGGTGGGTTCTAGTGATGCTTTACTAGAACTTTCCAAACATTTTCTATTAAATTCAGTTTAGGTGATTGGGAAGGCCAGTCCATACGGCTTATAGTTTCATTCTCAGAGTATCGATCCACCAAACGATGTGATGGCGAGCATTATCGTCCATTAGCAGGACCCATTTCTGCGATAAATGGAGGAACATAAGGATTGAGGATCTCATGGCGATACCTTACAATTACAATCCCTCCTCGGAAGACATAAATGTCTGTACGGCCATTGAGAGTGATGCTTGACCATACCAACAAACCACTAGCTCCTGATGTCAATGGGATAATATTTGTTTCCAGGCTGTCTAAAGACCAATAGTCATCGAGAATCGGTTTGCAGACTAAATAGGACACAACATTACCCCATTAACCTCGAGTCTAGTTGCGATGTTGTCGAGACCAAATCGGACTCTGCTGGCCAGACGTCAAAGGGATACACACAACTGGTTGTCTTGTATAAAAGTAACCTGCACGAAGCCTTCCGGATATAGTTCGCCGGGATGCAGGGATGCAGCGAGGTCGAAAGCAAATTGGCGCATTTTATAGGTTCTTTGGCGCCTTGCATTTAGAAGCAGGTAGCTGTTGTCTCTAGTCGGTATGACCCTCTAACGTCCAGAGACAGGTCTTCTAGCAATGGTTTATCTTGTTTCTAATCGATTCCAAATGCAGCTTAAAACAATGCGTATAACATTTTGCCATCTAGCTACTTCAGACTTATGTTGTCCGGCCTCGAGCCTCCCGATTGCTCGCCACCTCATTTCTTCACTCAAAAGGTTTCTTATGTCCTTTACCTAACGGTTGGGTATCTCGGATGTCGTACGTCAAGACTGATGCTCTTATACAAATGAGGTGCTTTTTATATTAACTGTTTTCATATGTGCGACTGTGTTTAATGCAAATTTCTTCTGCAGATTTGACCTCAGCGTCCTTTTTTTATGTACAAAATCTGACTTTTGTTATTCATTGTCAAATATCATACAACATATTGTGATTTTTGCATTTGTTTCTTAACCTTTGAGCACCAGTGTAGTTAAGGCGGGTTTTCTGAAACCGCCCTAAACTTCAAAATCTCAGTTTACAGAAAAAAAAAAGATTAAAAAAAATGATCCATGTAATATAATTCTAGTGTGAACTATTATTCGGGATCTATCAAAAATTATTTTTAATTTTAATAAGTAGAAAATCTAATTGCCATTAGGGAATAAATATTGAAAGCAGTTTTCAAAAATGGAAAACAAAACCTGGATTTTTTTCCCTCTCATGGAGAGTGAAGGTCACACCTTCGCTTTCATAGTAATAACTATCTGTGTAACCTTTGACCATCACACTGTAGCACCTCGGGATGTTTTTACTCCTATTAGCAGTTTAAATATTTGTTTTGTTTTCAGACTTCAGCTTCAAGTCAGAGAATAGTTGAAAATTTTCCAAGCTAGAAAGCATCTTAAAAAATTATATCTAGCTCGAAAAAAAAAAGATAAGTTGGCAACACTGCTTGCTGATAGCCAAGGGAACAGGATCCAGATATTGATCATTCACATTAGTTGTTCTCTCACAATCTAGTGCTTCTGTCGAAATTCAATTAGAAGGCTTCGGTTACCTCTGAGCGACACTATTTTGCACACAGTGTGCTAAGTGGCCAGGTCACAAGGACCACGAAGGCTTGGGGAAGGTTGGGGGAGAGGACTCACTGGAACAGCTGTTGGGAGTCAGATGGTAGCCTCCCGTCAAGGACATCCAGCGTGTTCTTTAAGGTACACAGGGTATGGCTCTCCCGCACTCGGGGTCACTGTTTAATGTCCTATTGTTGTCCCCCCCCCCTACTGAACGTTGTCAGGGCGAGGAATTTTGGGGAGACACCTCTCAATAATTGGGGTGGGGGGCGGGTCCAGAGGTACCCGCCCCCCATGGGAAAAACTCGTATTCCGTCTCCCGACACTACACGAGTGGCATGATAAGCCTGGAAGTAGAAGATAAAGGTTTGTCTCAGGGGAGACTAGTAGGGACTTGGAGTATGGGTGGCGTTAAAGGGGATGCAGAGTGCAGTCCGACAAGGAGATGGAAAATAAGTAGGAGAGCGAAAGCAGCTCTGATCTCAAAGGAGTGAGTCCCGGAGCCGGCAGACGAACCAGCCCATGTCCCTGAGGTACACCCTGACTCGGGTACTCCTGATGGACAGCGTGACCGCCTCCTCCTGCTACCTCGCTGTTCGCTTGGGAGCTTCTGGGGAGAATAATCTCAACGCTGACCTAGCTGGACTCGAACCTGGGAACTGAAGATTATGAGCCTGGCCCACTACCGACTGAGCCACCCCGCCTCCTGTCGGATGGGACGTAAAGCCGTGACCCTATATGCAAGAGAGCCATACCCTATAAACGTTAAAGAACACCTGAATGGTCTTTAGATTATTATCTGTCTCCTAAGAACATCCAGTGGGTCCCCTTCGCCTAATCAACCCTGAGCCCTTCAAAAAGCACTAGCTAATGAAACTTTGCAATACGTAATAAAAGAAACAAAAAATACAGATGAAACTAAACCTAAATGTAACTTGATTTAATCATGAGAGAAGTTAATCAATCGTTCATTCAAATTCACACTGCACTTGGCAGGGGAGGAGGGTGAGTTATTCACAAGAACACCTTGACACATGTAACGATTGACAATCCCTGCTTTTCAGTCGTTGAACTGTACAGGAACGTAGTGACTCGATATTCTTTTCATTCATAATTAGAATTTAATCATTGACAGGGGAGTTCATATCTAACGAAATAACAGCGTATTAAAAATCTCTCATTTGATTTTTTTCTATTGATTGCTTTTTATAATAATATAAAAAAAAGTCATCTTATAGAGCCTGTCTAAAGATCGAACCGGCAACAATCATGATAATAAAAAAGCCAGTCCCCATTTATCAGCTGGTTGGCAACCCTATGAAAGTCTTCCCCTATTCCCCTTTCATGCAAGTCTTATTCAAAAATAGTCTCAATGTCTCAGCAGCTGTTGTATGCTACAGTACCAAAATTATTGTTTATTTCGTTATTCTTTACATTCTGCATGTTAGTGGTATGCAACCTGAACTCAGAGGGACAGCCATCACAGGAGATGTAAGAAACATTGTGATAAGGTTTTAAGACCTTTGTCCTCGATAATAAGAAACAGTTTAGAAAGCAACCATTAAGCCAATCTGTCTTCCGTTGTTGGGTTGTTACACCTCTGAGTGCCACTTTGGTGCATATAATAGGCTAAATGACCAATCACGAGGGCACGGTAGCAGAGGCTTTGGTAATATCTACCAAAACGCATCATACACAGAACGGAACAGAACTCTTTGAGATCAAGCCGATTAACAAACCACGGCAGTCATGTTTCAGCAGGAATCATAAGGAGGAAGTTGCACTTGCTCGGTTCTGCTTAGGTCATTCTGAGAACGAATCTAAATACAAGTTTTGTGACACCAATTTAACGATCAAGCATTTTTAATCGCATGTCCACACTTTTAATTATGAACGTCATTTTTATTTTGGCTCTTATAATTTACCTTCAGAGCCCTTTACATTCGGGCATCTTTTATCTGATGATTCGTTTTCAAACACCGTTTTAAATTTTTTCACGTTTCACTGGTTATTTTACTCATATTTAATGTTTTTTACCTTTTGATATTTAGACGTTTTGTTTTTATTCTATGGGTCCTCTACACCCATTGCTGATTTTCCAGTTTTACAGTTGTTGACTCTTTTTACTTTTGTTTGTTATATACATTTTTCTTTTTTCTTGTGTCGTTTCCATCTCGGTTGCTTTCTTTTTTGTGTGTGTGTTGCTTTTAACTTTGGTTCTAGGTTCGATGTCTTTTATCTCTTATTTACCCTCGTTTGGCGCAACATAGCCTTTGTTGCTCTTGCGCCATAAACCCCAAACAACCAAACCAAGATCCCCCAAGGTCTCAGAATTGGATTGGGGACAAGGACCAACTGGACAGCTGTTACGAGATAGATGGTAGGTTCCTGTCAAGATCATTCAGCATATTCTTTAATGTGCACTGGATATGGCTCTCCTGTAGATGGGGCCACTGCTTTACGTCTCATTCGACAGACGGCGTTCCGTGCTTCCGACTGTATACGTTAGAACCACTAGATTATGAGAGAACAACTGATGCGAAGAGCTGACATAAAATTCTACCCCATAATCGCTATAAATCCTACCAATTTCGCTAACTTCCACACTTTTCCTAGCTTCAATGTGACTGATTTTTGCTCAACGCTCCCGCCCTTCTCAGTTCTACCCTTGGTTTTGTCATGACTCCTAAGCATCATTGGCAACTCAAAACTTGTACAAAAATGAGAAAAGACAGAGAAACTACAGACTTCTCACTACCGCAAAGATCAGCTTCTGCTCCCTTGTCTGCTGGAACTGGAATTTCCTTCCAAAACGAGGAATCTCTTCCACAGTGACGAACCTTGACACACGGTACAACCAGCGAAGATCTTACTGTAGAAGCCGCGAAAATTGCACTGTATAGAACACCAACTGGATACGGCTCTTCCAGTGAACCGCTGCAGCTTCTCTTTCACTGAATCACTATAAATCTTCTGAATTTCTTACACTTTTTCTTTTTTTCCGTTCACAAGAAATTTTTATCCACACACAAAAACTTATCCTCAAAGACTACTCCAAAATGTTGTGGCCCAGAGGGTGAGGAGAGACGTACAATCTACCGGGACACTTCGCAGGGGACGATTAATCAGTCCACTTAATTAATATTCGTCATTTTCCTAGATGAAACCACAGGTTCGCTGGTTTTGACACCCGTGCTTAGGCTTGCTTCAGACGTACTGTGTTAAACGTTTTGTAGAAAGCACTAATGCACCAGAGTAGAGGACGGACGACACAGTTTATCAGACATATACATACACATATGGGAATATGCTCGATTCCTTGGGCCTTAGCTGCGCTTAATATAAGAATGAAATGGCTTTCCAGATGTTCTAGTAGACTTGATCCACTCAGCTTTCTTTATTCCGAATGTTATTTTGCCATTGAAAGCATTAATATCATGAGTTGGAAATCTGTACTTTAAAGAAATCTCTTTACCGACATCAAAATTCGACGAGCGGTTATTTAATTCTTGCCTAAACCATCTGGTTCACACAGAACCGAAACCAGGTCCTTTAGAGTTCCTTTTGAGAAAGAGCTACGACCCTTTTATGTGCTTAACAAACGACCTTTCTGTTTGCCAGTAACACTCAGTCTGTTCGTTCATTGTCTACTCGCTTCTCTCCGTCAGCCACAGACTCCGGCTAGTGATCGCAAGAGTTATAAAAGCACTTTCACTCGCCTCTCGAGCATGTTAAAAACAGCCTAGTTTGGCCTGAACAACAACTCATCAGCCATATTTTCATTTCGGACAGTTCAGAAAATACATTTAATATAGTTATATACAATAAGAAAAAAAATGCAATAATAAAATAAATTAGGGGAAGACGACAGTAAGGGATGCAAAAATTATTAAACTTACGTATATTTTATGCATTTTTTTTCAAGAAATTTTTAAGCACCTGTAAAACGCAGGGGATAACGTTATATACTGCAATGGAAATCCAGTATCTTGTCCTCCCCCAACCACAGGACCGAATTATATATTAAACACAGTCTGTGCCTATGGCCTATTAAAAGGGTCTAACCCTTTAATTTCATAGCCTACATATTCTGTGCTTATAACCATACTCTCCCCCTTCCCATGTTAAAAATTGTAGCAAATATATCGTCTTATACAAATAGTGATCAAATCAGCTATTAAAACCTGTTACGCAGAGTAACTCATCGAATTCCATACTCATATAAAAATACATCTGCCAAAGAACGTATGAAACAGAAGTGGCTAAAAAACTAGAGAAACGTCATGAGGCCTTGCACCTCCTCCTCCTCCTCCTCCATAATTTTGCCTTTCCACTCTATTGAGTCACTTGCCTCTTTTATGTTTTTGGATCAAAGCCTGACTGTGTAATGCTATGTAAGCATTAAAAAACATAGTATTCTATTTAAATAACAAATAAATTCTATTTGAGTAAGTCCGGAATTTTATCCCAAAGTATTGAGCCCGAATCTTCAAAAACTCTCTATTTCTATTTTGGATATGCTGGTAAGGAATCAGATCATTCGCAAATACAATTGTTAACTCTTCATAATGATACAGTTTCAATGTTTTATCAATTTATTACCATTTCAATTAGTTAAAAATTCCTTCGAATTGCTTTTAAACTGTAATTCTTTACGAATCCCACGGCTTAGCTTACTTTCCGATTTTAAAGTAAAATCTAAACCGCAGTCTCTAAGATGGAGAACTGGTGAAAAGTTCTAAAGTAAAATATGCGTTTTGAACCAATTATTCTCCAACAGAACAAAATGCTAACAATATTCAATTATCACATAAGAATTTAAACCTGATAACGAAGGCAAATTCAGCCAATACATCCGATGTGAATAAACCATTTATTTTAAGTTTCCGAAGTAAACTATTGTCAAATCTAAAGGAAATATAAAGGGATCTGAAGGAATAGTATAATGGCCACATACGGGCTTATATTTTATATTAACGAAATGACTAGAGTTACATCATCACAGCTACATGCATTGATAATCTATTTATTAGAAATGTTAATTCCATGTTCAAAAAAAAATGTACTATATACATGACTGAAATAACAGACCATTATCCACTGTTAATGATTATAAAATAAAAAAAAATACAAATAATAAAAATTTGCATGGTATTATTTGGATGAATTGTATAAAAATGGAATATAAAATAAGGGTCTATAAATTGGATAGCGATATCTTTGTATGCAAAAACTTCACTTGGTTTATCAAGAATTAGTTAATATGGTTTACATAACGATGCAGTATTGTAGTTATAATATTGAAGTTTTGAGAGATAAAAATAAAGTTAAAGGTATTAATGAAAAATGGATTATATATGAAATTTCAAACAGCATTAGTAAGAAATAAAAACTATATAAAAAAGCAAAAAAAGTATCCTTTGGTTATTGCTCATACGAATGAATATAAAGATTGCATTAAAAACCGTAAACTATCAAAATGCAAAGAATTTATATTATAGGAATTTATTCACTAACTGTAACATTGAGTATGGTTAATAATAGAATATAAGGGATACAGGGAGTGTGATTCATAATATTTTATCAATTCCTCTCTAACCCAAAAAGAAGTTTTCATTTTTCTCTAAAAACAAATAATTATCTGCTAAAACTAAAAATGTGTGCTTCCCCTTTGGGTTTAAAGGCTCAACTCATTGTTGGCAATGAAAACTTTGTGACCTTCATATTCCACCACCAAAATTTCAAATTTCTAGCATAAATATATCGTTTGCAATATTCATTTGAAATTTTGGAATTTTCAACTTTTTTCACCGCTAGAGGGCGTGATTATAGCTTTAGAGATTCGGAAACTGCATATCGTAATATTTCATCAATACCTATCCAACACGAAAAGCATTTTTAATTTATCGCTGTAGGCAAAAAATGTACGATGTCTGCAGACGGACAGACAGACAGACAGACGACAAAGCGAAACTATCATCTCGTTTTCAAAGAAAACGAAATAAAAAGTGAGGTTAGTTATTTGGAAAGCATTGAGTTTTTCTTGCAAAAAACAAGTTTGGTTTCCGTGAAAATTGCAATATGTCTCAGAAATTAATGAAATTAAATGAATTGATTTTTAAGGGCATTAATAATAATAAAAATATTATTGGAGTTCTTTAGACATCAGAAAAGCATTTAATTCTATTAATTATAAATTACTTTTACGTAAGTTAAAATTTATGGTTTTAATAGTGTAGTCTATGATTGTTTAAAACTTCATTAAGAATAGAAATCAAATTGTGATTATTAAAAATTTTAAAAGTAAAAAATATATTTTTTAAGTGGAGTCCCCCAGGTTTCTGTGTTGGATCCTTTGTTTTTTCTTACATATATCAATGATTTTTGTAAATTAAAAATTGCCGGACAAATTATTTCTCTTGCGGATGATACATCCATAGTTTTTCAAGCAGAAGATAATGGAACATTACTTGGCAATACTAATAGTAGTTTAATAGTTATTAAAAGTGGTTTACTAATAATAAACTAGAATTAAACATAAAAAAATAAGTACATATGTTTTACATTAACTTCATTACCCACATTTGGAAATACCATTAAACTCCAGAAATTGAACTGTTTAAGTATAGACTGCTGTAACTGTGATACTATCGAAGTGACTGATAGCTATAATTATTTAAGATTAATAATGGGATCTAATTTAAAATGGAAAAACATTTTCACTCACTCTTTTCAAAACTCAACAGAATGTTATATAAAATTTACTACCTAAAACATTATGTTAATTATAATTTCTTACGGGATATTTATTTTGCATGGGTACAGTCTACCTTAATTTATGGAATTTTTGGTTGGGAAGGAGAATATAAATCAAATTTACTGACTTTAATTTATGAACAAAATAAAATAGTTCGCAATCTTAATTATAATTATTTTGTTGAAACACCATATTATAGAACAATTTCTTCGTGTACAGTACACGAAGGTTGCTAGATCACTAATTTCTAAAAAAACTTTGCCAGATATTTTTTCTGAATTTTGTAATCAACCATAATGTTCGGATACTTTTTGAGTAACTGTACTTTTATTGTTTCTCTGTTCTTTGTAAAATGTAGTATTGATAATGTATTTGATATAGTGTTGTGTATTTATTGTCCTCATATATTTCTTTATGTTATAAAATTTTAATTTGAATCGAATCGTATGTTGTCGTTTTCCCATTTAATTCTAAAACAAAATATCCTTTGCAAGATACATTTCAATTTAAACATTTTCAGATAACTTAGCAAAATAATAATAAGTTTTATAATTTGCTGAATCGTTAAATCATATAACAACGCTGATGTTTGTTCAGTCGCAAAGCAAACATCTCATTAAAGTTTAATTTTCCATCTCTTCTCGAAATGTGTCTCTTTTATTTCTGTGTTCAACCACTTGAAGCATCTATTTTTCACATCGGATAATCCTTGCATCTTTCTCCTAAAGACGAAATCTCTGAGACACTGAAGCGTTAAGCAAAACTATTAGCCACCAAAAGTGTGCAACAAAAAAAGTCGCTTTATCCTTTACCAAGCTTGAAGTAATTCGCAACGGATTTTTGTTTCTTGTGTCCTTTGGTTGATGGAAAACATGTCAAACTTTGTTTGAGCAGATAACTAACTCACGTCTTGGCAAACTTTAATCAATAAACGTTTACTCCAAATGTCAATTTGTGCTTCATTAGGTTTGTGGAGAAAAATACTTGATATGTATAAATTATCTAACACATTGAAAAATTAAATGATAAAAAAATTAATGAAATAGCTTAAAATATCGAAGTATTTTAATAAATACAATAATGTCTGTTGTATTAAAAAAGTTATTTTCAGCTCGTTTAAAAAATATAGAGTTAACCTTTTTCACTTTGACTTCTGTCTGTTTTTCAGTAACGTACAACCTTTTCGGTTTTAGTAATAATTTATTTTTTTTCTGTTAGTTTGGCATGAAATACAATATTATGATTTTTATTTTTTTTCTGTTAGATTGGCACTTAATGAAATACAATAATTATGATTCACATTTTTTAAAATCCTTCAGAAAAGTTAAATTTTCATCGTTAGAGGACGCTAAATGTGTAAAATATATGCCAAAACTTTTAACGATTATTGCAAACGATCTATATAAGCAATAAATGAGAAATGTTTAAGTTTTATAAATGATTAAAAAATACTATTTTCATTTTCTCAATCATCCATTAGTTCGAAAGTATGTAAATTTAGAAAATGATAAATTTCATTCTTTTTGGGAACGAGTATCTGAGTTTCGTCAGAGGTGAGATTTTTTTTACTAATTTTAAGTCTGTGTACTTTTTCGATGTACATTATGATCTGATTCCTCACCATACTTACCTACCTTCATTATACTCTTGCTTTTACATGTGCTAATTTGGTCAAACGAAGAATACTGAATTCAAATAATTTTCCTGCCGTGTGCGACAAAAACCTTAAGCATCATGCTAACGACTGCTTTGGCTATTCTTTCTCGAAGGGTTGTGATACGAAAAAAAAATAAATAAATACCCCCTCAAGCAGCTGCTTGCCACAGAGGTCTGACAGGAGCCTGTCAGTTTATATGCCAGAGTAGAAAGTATGAGAGGATGACAGGACCTCAGCTGAAAAACGACACATACATCCATACCTTACCCGGGGCTCGAACCCAGGTCCCTTAGATCAGTAGCCAAATGCGCTAACCACTCGGCGGTGGTCTGTAAATGGGAGCTAGGTAGTCACTGTAAGGAGAGCTATGCAACAATCCCCTGTGATGATGCATAGAACCGGCAAGACCTAGCACCTAATGTCAGACCCCGCCTTCTCGTGGTGCAGGCCGTTAATAGCTTTCAAAAGAGATACTCTCTTGTGGAAGTGAAGAGAAGGGGAGAGCTGACAGATTACTGTGGCCTACTGATCTGGACAACTATGGCTACTTTTATTTTTCTACCTGCTGAGGAGTGGTCAATCACACAGGATCCTGGTGCTGACCATATAAACCTACTGGACTGCACTAAATGAAGGTTCTGAGCTTGATTATGGATCCTGATTTGATGCATTGGTGGGTTTCTGTGGAGGGAAAACCTTCCGCTGTGTTTTCTCTTTGTGGGTTGACAGCCCCAAGTGAATAGATTCACAGGATATGTTTATCAGCTGGTGGATAATCCTGAGCAGAGGTCATCGCAGGCACCTGAACTCTTTGCTTCTATTGGCATTGTCAAATTCTACATTGGAGGAAGTCTTCCAGTGTAGATGGCTTCAGATTTTAGTGGTGGGGGAACGGGTTTTTGCCCCATGTCTGCGATTAGGGGGCTGTTTGATATTGTCGACATTCCCTCTCTCAATAAACATAGTTTCTTTAAACATCCCACTAACCATTTTCTCTCCATAGGTAGTTGGAATGTGAGGACTCCGCACAGAGCTTTTTCTCTTGATGTCCTCACACAAGAATTCCACCATTATAATTTAGATAATCTCGGCTTGCAAGAGACCAGATGTATAAGCAATAAATATAACGACTGCTTTGGCTATTCTTTCTCCAAGGGTTGTGATACGAAAAAAAAAGATGGACAGATAACGGTCAGATTCTTAAAACCAATCTTAAATTTCTCTTTTCAGGGAGGGACAACAATAAGCATCACCAAGGCGTGAGTCTGCTTCTCAGCACACGCTAGTGATGCTCTTCTAGGATATGAGAGCATTAATGAAAGGTTTCTTACAGCAAATTTTCAGACAAGCGTTAAAGACTTGAATGTTATTTGCTGTTATGCTCCCACTGAGGATGCCGATGAAGATGAGAAGGATAGGTTTTACGGAAAACTTCAGGATATTTTGAATTCTGTCAAGAAAGGAGATATTACCCTTGTTCTTGGTAACTTCAATGCCAAAGTTGGTACTGACTCTGACCTTTGGGGAGGAGTAATAGGCCATTTTGGTATTGGTAGCTGCATCTCCTACAGGTAAATGGGCAACGTCTCCTACTGGTAAGTAAACTCAATGGATTCAGAATAACTAACACTTATTACTAACACCGCGACATACATAAGTACACATGGGTTTCACCCGATGGGCTGCATAAGAATACGATTGATTATATATTAACAGCAAATGGGCTAGTTCTGTTAGGAATACCAGGTCATATAGGAGAGCTGAAATTGGATCTGACCATTACCTTGTTAAAAGTGTCTGCAACTTAAACTTAAAAAGTGTTGTGCTAGGCTTAAAAAATTTACTTTTAATACTGACGCTCTGAAAGACCCAGTTATAGCCAAAACTTACCATGATAGGTTACTTAGTCATTATGACAGTCATGGTATGCTTATTACTGAAGTTGAGGAGGAATGGGGTCATTTTAAACAGGCTTTTTTGGACACTAACAGTACTCTTTTAAAAAAAAAGGAGCAGAGGAAGCAGAATTATCTGAGTGATAAGGCACTTCAGCTTATTTAAGAAAGAAAGAACTGCAGGAATGTCCTTAATCAATACCCTACTAGTCCTAATAGAAAGCATTACAAAGAACGTAATAAACATGTAAAAGATCAGTTAGCTGCTGATAAGAATCTTTGACTTAATGGCTTGGCTGACAAAGCCGAAGAAGCAGTTAGACAGCACAACAGCAGAGAGCTGTACCAGATAGTTAATGTTTTGTGTGGTAGAAAACTAACAGGTATACAGGGATTGAAGGATAAACAACGTAAGGTTATAGAAGGTGAGGATTGTGTCATGGCTAGGTGGGCTGAGCATTTCAGTGATATTCTAAACAATGCGGTTAGTTCTATTCCCATTGTTTGCAATGATGATAGATGCATTGGTGGCTTTAATGTTGGCCCTATAACACAATCTGAAGTTATTTTGGCTATTTCTGAACTTAAACTTCATAAATTCCCAGGGGTAGATGAAATTACTACGGAAATGCTTAGAGCTGGGAATGTTTCGATTACCACTTGGATGACTGAAATTCTGAATATCTTTTATGATAAAGGCATGGTTCCTAAGGATTTTACCAGAGCTATTGTTATCCCTATTTTCCAAAAAGGTGATCGCTGTTCTTGTGATACCTATAGGGATATCAGCCTACTCTCTGTTCCAGGTAAAGTTCTTTCCATGATTGTGCTTAATAGAATTAAGAATCTGGTTGACAGACAATTGCGTGATGGCCAATGTGAATTCATAAGTGGTAGGGGATGTATGGATCAGATATTTTCACTTAGGCAGATTCTTGAGAAATGTTTAGACTTTCAGAAACCTCTGGTTGCTAGCTTTGTTGATTTCAAAAAGGCTTTCGACTCTGTTGATCGTCATAATTTGTGGTTGATTGTGAGATCATCTGGTATACCAGACAAGTTAGTTAACATAATGGAAGCTCTCTATAATAACACTGAGTCGTGTGTGAGAGTTGGTAAGGCTTGTAGCAATTGGTTTAGCATTACTTCTGGTGTTCGACAAGGGTGCATTTTGTCTCCTTTTCTGTTTAGTTTGGTTATTGATTATATTATGCGAAATTCATTGCAAGGGAAAGATTTTGGCTTTAAATGGTCTGGAGATGCTAAACATTCTTATGTATGTTATGCTGATGATTTAACCATTTTTGACAAATGATGTTGATGAGATGAATTCTTTCATTCGAGCTGTTGATGAGACTGGTAGTAGAGTAGGTTTAGTTATAAACAGAGAGAAAACTAAAGTGATGAAAATTGGTCAGGAAGGCTGTGATTCAGTTAATCTGAATGGTTGCAGTCTTGAGCAGGTATCACAGTTTAATTACATTGGGAGCTATGTAACAGATACTGGTGATGTGCGACATGAGATTAACAGACGAATAGGTATTGCTGTCGGAACTTTTAAGAATCTATGGAGATTGTGGAGAAATAGGCGTGTACATCTAAAGACTAAAATTAGACTGTATAATAGTTTGGTTCTTTCTAGGGTTAGTTATGGTAGTGAAACTTGGACACTTTGTAAACAAGATAACTGGAAACTAGATGCTTTTGATTCCAGATGCTTACGCAGTATCTTGGACATTAGGTGGTTCAACTTTGTAACTAATGATGAGGTTAGGCAAAGGAGTTTGCAACCTCCTTTAAGCAGCGTATTGTACAGAGAGAGAGACTCCGTTGGTTTGGCCATGTTGCCCGTATGGATAATTATAGATTGGCGAATAGGGTTATGAACAATGTACCTAAAGGTCTCAGAAAAAGGGGGAGACCTAGGATGTGGTGGGCAGACAATGTCAAACAGGACCTTGTTAGAATTGCTGTGCAGTGGCCAGATGCAGTAGATGTAGCTCAGGATAGACTTGCTTGGAGAACTAAATTGCACGGTCTGGCTGGACCTCCGTAGCCCATGGCTGCTTGTGGAGGATGATGGTGATGATGTGATACTAAGCACAAGAGTCTAATATATATTATCCTTGACAAAACAAGATGAGAATTCCAGTGAAAATTTAAAACTGACCGTTTAGCCCCGATTAGATTTTGCCCATTGCTTTCAATCGATCGCTGGAAGATATTCTCCACAGCGATCTCCATGTGTGTCGAAACTCCATTGGGTTGGGAAATATATGCAACGAACAACTCTGACATGTCTACAAATATCCAACAATAATAGTTCTTCTGCAAAAAAGCTGACTCAGTTTATGAAACTTACTTGCTTAAGAAGAACATCCAAGGAATCCTATAAAACATTTCTTACAAAGGCTTCTTAAACATAATCAACTATAAGACTTGATTTATGAGCAAGTCCTGTATCTTTCCACTGTAACATTCTGCTAGTTTCAAGAAGAAACGTTTTAAATTAATCCGTTATTGAGTTTCCAGGTCTACTGTATAAACTATTATATATAAATTTGAAACTAATATGAATATCTTATGTTCTTTATATCAATCAAAGATAAGTCTAAATATCGTAAAGTTTTGCTATTTTTGAAAAATTGCCTTTTTCTCTTTCACTTTTGTTGAAATTATTCTCTAGAGACGAAAACGTTCACATGCATCCGATTCTGAATCTCGGAATATAACATATACATACTGTATAAGCCCATAATACTCTGTTAATTAGAAACATTAGCATCAACAGGATTGAGTTGGGTTCATTTGTTAGCACGCCACTCTGGTAATTTGTAGTTCTCAGGTTCGATTACCGACTATGCCAGCGTTGAGATTGATCTCTGCTACATCCCCACCCTCCTTTCGGTGAGAAAGAGGACACCAATGGGCTTGGTAAAGCTGCCGTCTGTCGGATGGGAAGTTAAGCCATTGCCCAGTGTCTAGGAAAGTCATTCCCTGTTCACGGAGTAGTGGGTTGGCTTGGTCAGTAGAGCGCCAAGACTACAGATCTACAGTTACTAGGTTCGAGTACCAACTCCAGTAACCGTCATCATGTCCTCGGTGAGAGAGGAGACACAAATGGACTTGGAACACACAGTCGTCCGTCGTATGACGAGCAGGGAGTCCGTCGGAGGAGAGCCATACCCTGTGCATGCAAGAGAACACGCTTGTTGGCCTTGAAGGGAGGCTTCAATCTTCTAACAGCTTTCCTTGGGTTCCCTTACGCTAACCAAATCTGAGCCCATGCGTTTCTTGTGACTTGGCCATTGCGTGGCTCATTGTGTGTAAAAATGTGACGCTCAGATGTAAAACAATCCAAATAATTAATGTCATGGACTCGTCTTCAGTGTTCGGAGCCATTACCGATTCAATTTCCCAAATCCATCTTCTCAATAATGAGAAAACACTTATGGAGGCAAGGGGACAAACGAAATAAATAGCTTGTGGCTTTAAGTCTTGATCCCTTGGCAATAACAGAATTACCTGAGGATCAGTGCAGTGCCACAGTGATAAGCCAGGATTCATAGCAAAACACAAAAGTCATGTGCAAAGATGTTGCCGATATAAGCAGCGGGAACTTTGATGAGAGAGACTGCGTGACGAACTTCATGCGATTGGAACCAGCAGTGTAGATAATAAATTATATATATTATACTCCTGTGTTATTTCAGCAATCAAACCATCCAGGTAATCTGAGTTAGTCACTGAAAATTAGAATCGGGGCAGTAAGATAGTATCTGAAGGTCACTCTTTGATTTAAATTAGCTTTAGGAAAATACAATTTTTTCACTCATAAATTTAATATTAGAGATACGTAATGGGACAGGTCAGAGTTTTTTAATTATTATTAATTTTAATTAACGTTAAAATCATTGCAGGTCGATCACAATTATGAAACTTATTAAATTGTTGAATATACACTAATGGCCAAATTATTAATCATGAAACTTTCCTTTCTAAGGCGAGTTTCTGTCACTATTAAGCCCTATAAAAGCATGGTGGAAAACAAAACCGGGTGTGACATGGGTAAAAAAGGCCATCTGACTGACTTTGAAAGTGGGTCATCATTGGAGCGTAATGGGCAGGAGCATCCGTAACGGAGAACTCTGTGGTAAATCACGGGGGCACAATATCTAAAGTGCATCGAGAGTGGCAACAGTCTCAAAAAAGCTTATCAACTGTGGCAAATGCAGGAGGGAAAAGGCTCAACTCACGAACTATACGACAAAACAGATCTGCTACAGGTCATCAGCCGAGAGCTATCAGTACTTCAAAACACATTTTAACGAGAACTGTACGCAGAGAATCGAAATCTTTGATATTTGGATACTGTACCACGGCACATACCACGAGGTATTAGTTACGTGTTCGTAATAATTTGACCAGGCAGTGTAGTTTCCATATTATCATTTTGCATATATATTTCATACCCCCTCAGAAAACCTCTCGACACCAGAGTTCGAGAGACTCTGGTCTATGTTACGTTGTTTACAGTTATTGATGATATCTGTTATTTTTAAGTAATCTGCTATGTGACATTGACGCTAAAGACCTCATTGTCACTTGTGAGTGATACCATAGGCGTATCATAGACAATAATCTTAATGTTGACAGAGTCACTTTTTTTTCTTTTGAGGACAATGAAGCCACCGAGAGTCCCGGACAGATTGCTATTGTCGCTAACACCGACTACAAAGAAAGACCACTGACTCTGTCGGAAGGAGAGAGTTATGGGAGTGTCAGAGGCGTGTTTTCGAACGCTGCAGACATGTTTGCAAGCTGTGGGAGAAAGCGCCTCACGGTGATCGGGACATATCGGATAACTATGTAGTTATTAATGTAGCTGTAAAGGCTTCAGTCTGCGTGTGTCACTTTGTTGTCAGGTGCACAATTAGACCTCCCCACAAAAATAATGATAAGAAAATATACAAATCCGAAATTTAATACCCATTATTCTTATCCAAAAAACGGTAATAGCATTTGAATTATCTATCTTCCCACTGCTTTTGTCTTTTTCAGTTTGTCGGTTCCTGGATTTGACAAAAGGTTGTTCCACCATATCTTTCGAACGCGATGAAGAAACTTAATGAATTATGTGCCAAATGAAAGCTTGTGACGCGGGGAGTGTCATAGACTATAAAAAAAATAACCCCCGCATGCTCTCTTTCCCCTAAAAAAGGGAAATGTGAAACAATTTTTAATCTATATCTCCAGAACGTGAAGTCCTAAAGTAACAAGCGATACGTCGAATGAAAACTACTGACGCGGAAATATCGTACGCCAGTGGATAAAGTAACGAGCTATGTGGCGAATGAAAACTTGTGACGCGGGGAGTGTCGTAGGCTATAAAAAGTTGACCCCTGTGCTTTCTTCCCCTTCTGAAAACTGGAAATGTGAAAGTCCTCCTTCCGAACGCGAGGGTCTACAGTTAGGAGTTAGGTGTCAAATGAAAACCCGTAAAATGATGGTCGTATATTATTTCGAATTATTTTCCCACTATTAACTCCTGATTAAATGGGGGGCAGGATTTTCGCGGGGTTCAACTTTAACCAGTCGTATCTCAAATTGAAGTTTGTGAGGTCTCCAATGTCGTAGGCTACCTCAAACATGACTCCAAAAAGGCTTAAAAGTGGTCGATGTTTATGAGTCCTATATCAGAGTTTTTGAAGGTAGGTGTTTTTAGTGACAACAAAAAATAAGAACGAAAAATTTAAAAAATACCTATCTTCTTATAGGTCCCTAAAGAGTAGGAAATAAACCTAGAGCATATCGATGGTGCAATCAGTCACTGAGTTCGTATTCACTTCAAAGGAAGATAGAGCGCCGATTTACCTACTCGACAAGATTGTCGCCGCCCTATTGTCCTTTGAAGTGAATACTAATTCAGTGACTGATTGTACCATCGATATGCTCTAGGTTTACTTTCTACTTTTTAGGCCCATATAGGAAGACAGATATTAAAAAAAATTAATTTACATTTTTTTTTCGTATATTCGCTTTGTAAACGTTATTTGACGTGTTGTTAAGTAAACAATCACAGCTTCAACGCATCACAGGTTATCCAGCACACAATTAAAAGTCATTATTATGTACCTATTTGCTTTAAGAAACAACGAATTTTCTCTATTGCTAATCCTCAGTGATAATTAGTTATCAATAATTTCCACTTTAATCCTGTGATAATTGTCAATAACTTCCAATTTAGTGTTAATTAGAATGACAATTTTCGTTTTAATGCTCAGTGATAATTGGTTATCAATAATATCTACTAAGTGGAACTGCGTAGTAAAAGAATCGACACTAGGGAATCAACTAAATGTATTTTTAGCACAATTCGTTATGAAAAGTTGTCTCTCCACAAACCGTTATTCAACAAAGTTAACCACGCCGACGAATTGAAGTTAAAAAAAGGGGAATCATACGCTTGATAAAGAAATCTATTATTATTGTTTCTACTGATGTTTGTTTTTTAATTTGAAGAAAACTTCTGAGTTATTAAAATATTATTACATGCAATTCTCTATGTACTCATGTATAACATTTTCTCTACGCCATAAACACGAACGGTTTATGAAAAAACACACAAGGCACAGTCAAAACAAGTGTAATGAAACAATTAGTAATAATTGTTTTCAACTCGCTTCAAAAACAAAGAGCTACTGTTTTCACTTTCTTTTCTGTCCGTAGACATTCACCATTTTTTTCTCGTTTCAAGTGATAAAACAAAAGTTATTCTTCGTTGGATAGATATTTTAGTGTCCAAAATTAAAGCATAATTCTAAAATAACTGAAATGATTACAATATATTTCGATGTGTTAATGAAATTAGGCCATCTGTCACATCTGGGCCCCATAAAAAATAATGCAAAAAATAAGTTAATTTGAAATTTAGTATCAATCTTATCCAAAAAACCATAAGAGCATTTTTATTCGTTTTGTAATCATTGTTTGACGTATTATGTAAACAATTACAGCATTTACTTTGGGAATCAGTGCTACATCGTCTGCTTTAGTTTATACAATACTAATTTATCCATTACGGGCACTGCTAGGAATCTTAACGTTATCTGTTATGTAGATTACACGCATGCGTTGCGCTAAAATATAAGCTCTAAATTGGAGGGCCACCAATTTCGAATCGCCTGTGATACTTGATTGGCTGATTTAAACAATACAAAGAATAGTCGAAAACTTTGTTACTAAGCCAAACATTACTTTGACTGTACCAGTTGGGTTACCAGCCTTTTATTCTGCCAAGAAAGAACATTCAGGTGTGAACAGTTTAGGAAAAAATATTTGGAAACGAAAATAAAATAATTAATTAAAGTGTTGACTTAAATGGTATATTAATAATGAATTTTAAGAAAACATTATGCAAGCAGAGCTTAATTTGGTATGATGGCTATTGTCTTGTTATAATATATGGCTATTATGGTTCGATTAGAAAGCACAATAACATTTTCCTTTCTCAAAAATGTCTTTGTTTTTCTTTATAATCCATTCCCTTCCGAATTAATGTTATAAAAATTAACTTCGGGGTGCACAGAATGTAACTCTTCTGCACAGAGGACTACGGCTTATAACATCCCATCCGACGGAGGCGGCTCTTCAGAGTTCATCAGTGTCCCTTACTGACTGAGGGAAGGAAATTTTGTGGAGATAAATATCAACAGTGGCCTAGCCGGAACGCGAACTGAAGATCATGATCCTGGTGCGCTAACAACTGAACCACTCCCGCCTCAGAATGGACAGGGAAATATGTATCTACATAGGAGATTATTATAAGGAAGGAGCAAAATACTGAATTGAAATGGCCCAGAACTCCTTTCTGAGTTTGTTTTTTCTCTGAATATTTCGCAAATTAATGCATTTGGACAATTGCTGAAGGAAAAATAATCACATGCATTACGGAACATCGTCCCAGCCCACAGAATTCAATATCAGACATCTCTTCAGATTATTTACCAATCCCCGACCTAGTCAAAGTGCGCTACAAAGCATTTTAATCATGAGCCGATACAACTCTGAAATAGAATATATGCAAGGAATGACACTATCACAGGATGACCGTTACGTTGCACTAATAGTCTGACGTCATAGGGCGATATCAGTAAACCAACTCTCTTGGAAGATATCTGCAGCCATCGGGAGGAATGTTCAAGGCACACCTTTTCGATAGAGAGTTTCATGCCAGATGACTGTTGGTTTGTATTCCCTTTAATTCCTCCCATAAGAGAGCCCGACTGATTTGGTGAAAATAACATTGCAAATGGATAACACTGACGAATCACAACCATCTTGCACCATATGCTGATATCATGCAGCTCGCATTGCCAGATATGCTGTGCACAGTATGTGCTTCTAACCTTTGCTGATGATTTACTCTGCTACAACTGCATATCAAAGGTTCCTGAGTTTTTACTCCATTTTACACTCTTCTCTTTACATTTCTACCGTTACGGGGGGGAGACTTAGTCATTAGCGCGTCAGGCTCATAATCTGTAAGTCCCAGGTTCGAGTCCCGCCTGGGCCAGCGTTGAGATTTATCTCTGCAAAATTTCCCGGCTTGTCCTCGGTTAGAAGGGGTTGCCGAGGGATTAGGAAAGGCCGCCGTCCATCGGATTGGATGTAAAGCCATGGCCCCATGTACAGGAGAGCCGTACTCTGTGCACTTTGAGGAACGCACTGTATGGCCTTAACGGGAGGCTACGATCTGTCTCCCAACTATTCTCTAGTGGGTCCCTACCCCCAACCTTCTCTGAGCACTCAGGATCTTTGTGATCTGACCATTTAGCCCATTGTGTGCAAAGAAAGTGTCGCTCAGAGGTAAAACAACTCAGCCCATTTTACAGGATTTATTTGACTCTCCCTCGTAGATACTTAAACAGTATCTTGGACATTTAGATCGTTTGACTTTGCAAGTAATGATGAGGTTAGGGGAAAAATAGGCAACCACCTTTGAGCAGCACACTGTACAGAAAGAGATTGCGTTGGTTTGACCAAGTTGTAAGTGTTCAGACTGCTCCCCGACGTGTTTTGAACTGGAGAGAGCAAGAAATTCTTCATCAATACTCTAACCTCAGAAAACGACACCACTATGATGGTGATGGTTTTATGATGTGGGCAATATTATGTCAAATGTGCGCACACGGCTCCAGCCTTTTCCAGAGTTACTATGATTGGTCGGACGTATAGAGACGATATTCGTCAAACCTATGTAAAGCGTTTGAACGTAGAGCTTTCGTAAGACTCAGATAGTAGATAAATTCCTTGAAAGTGAGTATCTCAGTAGATAGCATGGTCATCGTATTCTCCATACCTGAACCATATAGAGCAGGGATGGGTAAAACGTTTATGTGGCGGACCAGATAGGGATTTGTTAATCTTTTTTTTTTGAGGGGGAGGGGGGCATTAGAAATCGCAACTAAAATTTCATTAAGGTTTCTGAAGACCACCATTTTCGGCTATTTCAGGAAATTAGGTACATTGACTCACTGGTATCAGTGCTATATTACAGCCGAAATAAATCTTCCGGTTCGCCGAAAGGAACTCAATAATATATTACACGAAATAAAATGCAGCACATACTGTACAGCATAGAATATCTTACTTTTCGTCTAAAATGACCAACGCTGTTATCGTTTCTCTTCTTTCAACGAAAAACACCATTTGTTATCAGCAACTGGATTACAAGAGTAATCTCAGTAATATGCACTATCTATTACAGAACACCAATGTATTAATAAAATGTTAGGAGATTTTCCTTTTCTTCGACAAGTTCTGATATCCACCGTTAGAGGTGCTATATTTGGAAAATGGCAAGCTTTATTCTCTCTGAAAAGGAACGTTTCATATTCGCCAAAAGCGAGTAACCGGTATCAGGAAAAACCTCGCTCCGTCCTGAGAGACAACGCCTCAGACTTAGAGAAATAAAGGGCTAATAGGATAGCTAAATATCATATTTATATTTCCACTAGGAGCTCCACCCCTATGGCCTAGGCCCTAGGCCAACACGCCTAGAGAGAAGACCAAGGCACTTGTCCAATGACGTCACAGAAGCAGACCGAGAATGAGAACAGCGAGCAACTCTCTAACATTGCATTAATTAATTGAGTAAGCTGCCTCGCTTCATATAATACTAATAAACTTTGAATTACATTTATATTTTTTGCCATGAATAATACTACAAATATTTTAAAAGTTTATATATTGTATATTTTTCATGTGATTTATTTGTGGGATTCACTTTTTTCCAAAGTAACTATAATAACTCTACCTAATTATGCGTAAATTTAAGCTAATTTTCAAAAAGAAAAACGAGCTAATGTTTTCACTTTATTGTCCAGCTCTACATAATCAACATTTTTTATATTTAGTGATAAATACTATTTTTGGTTTGGATGGATACGTTTCTGAGTTCGACAAAGTTTACCTTGGCAGTAATGATTTGACCACTTAACCTTAAAACAATAATTTAAGTTTTTTTTTTGTTTCAAGTGAAATGAAAAGTCTTTATGTACTAGCACATCAACATTCATATTTTCATAATCATCCATTAGTTGATTTTGAACTGTTAGAATGTGGTAGAGGCAGAATGTAAAACTACTTCTTGGAAATGGACATCCAATATTCACTAGAGGCAATATATTGTCATAGTTTTATTAGCGAATGACACTTAAGAAAACACGACTACTCTCTCAAAATCAATTTTAATTATTAAAGCTTAAAAAATGCTCAATTTTCAACCGCAGTCCAAAGTTAAGTTAAAGATAAACGTATGTATCATTGCAATAAACTCTGTTTATTCTACAAGACTTCTTAAATAGAGTTTACAAAAATTGTAGCATTGAAACTATTTTGTGAAGTATAGCAGCCAAAGTTTTACACAATCCCATACTCTACCAAAATGATGCAATTTAAATATAACAAATTTTAACTGCAATCATTTACTCGAAATTCAGCTTGACAATATACTGCAAAATATAAGTATTGATCCAGATGTTATTTTTCAACATAATATAGATACGGGATATTTATTTATTTTATTTTAGAAACAAGGAACAGTAATATTTCCCTGTAACTTATTTTCCTAAATTACAATTTATTGCCTAATAATTTTAAAGAAATATATTAGAAGTAGTTATTATACATATGCAGCATTTTAGACATGATCAAAGCTTTCGAGACTGAATGCCAAAATGATACAGACATGGAAACCCAGAAGGACAATTAACTTAAATAGTAGTTCTAAATCAACCGTCTAACACAAACTTAGTGAAGAGCAAGAAGTGAAAAAAACTATATTCTTAAAAAAACGCAGAAAAAGTTCTCTACTTAAAAAGCGAAAACACACATTTCTAATAAGCGAAGAATTGGGGGGGGGGGAATACTATTTTTAAGGAACAAAGAAAATAAACATTGCATTTTTTTTACAAATTTATTATTAACATTTTTACAATATTTTATTATTATCATTACAAAAAAATTATTAACATTACAAAAAAATTATTAACATTTTACAAAAACGTACATTTTTGTTTTTTAAACAAGAGCTTAAAAAACAAAAATGCACGTTTTTAATGAGTAGTATAAAATGAGAAAATCGCTTATGATTGGCCGAAAAAATTGGAAGAAATGAGCCAAATGCAGTATACTGATTATTTGCTTTATTATCAGCAAGTTTCTTTCCAATGAGCCGCCGGTTGCACGGGCTGCTCTAAATAATTGAATTCACAAAGATCAACTTTTGTAGAGCTATAAGAAACGGAAAACTTCAACTTCCTATACCTTAAGATATTACTAACTTTAACTAGAGACCATACGAATGTTTTAACGGGATATTAAGTAATATCGAAATGTCTTTTTATAAATCACAATATCATAACTAAATTGAAATATTTGGGTTTGAAGGAAGAAAATGTTGAGTTGGACAGCAATATGACATATTTTGTCAAAAATGTACAACGTTAAATCACGAGCTCACGATTTACACTATTTTTGCCTTGGTCATGACGTCACCAAGAAGTTGTCATGAGCAGTCAGCCCTTCTCTCTAGGTGGCGCTGCCTAAGCCGCCACAACACCGCCAGGAGGCTTAGTCCCATCTCGGGAGAGAGGTTCTTGACACGATTCCCTGATGACTGATCAAACAATGCTTTGAAATGTCGAATGTTGGCGCAAAACGTTTTCAAAAGTTACACTTTTGTCATGACAGAAAATAGAGTTTACAATTTAATACAACACAATTTTTTTTAAATACAACTATGTCGGAAAATATTTCACAACATACTACCATAATTCAATCAATTACAACTATTAGAACGTAAAGAACTGTTTACTCTGACGGTAGAGTCGAATTGCCATTCAATGAAAACTAATCATGTGATAATCTAGTAAAATACATTTTTACATTTTGATTTATAGGCAATTGTTCCCCTCTGGCAACCGGACTTCCTTTCACATTGGCAGAGATAGCAAATTGTTATACAAGGCATGCCACATATAGAGTGAGATATGCGTCCTCAAAATGGGAACGCTAACTGAATCAGTACTTACGGTGTCATTATAGCATAGTCCCTATGGAGATGAATTCCCGAAATCGCAATTTATTACGTACGATCAACATATTAGGAGTTTATTGGTTACTTAAACAATAATTCAGATGATAAACATGATTTTATAAATTCACTGTATAATATCAAATGAATAACAATGAAAGAAAATTTTAATAACCTAAGTTGAAGTGTACTGTACTCGCCAGTGCATGACTCAACCTCGAACATGGCGAACTTGGAAGCGTTGGCAGAAAAGATAGGAGTTACTGGAAAATTTTATTAATACACAGTTTATGCTACATCTTCCTTCTTGAAGGAAGACTTGAGTTGATTACGAGGGTTGATTACCTTACCCGAACTTCTTCTCCCAGGAGTATTTTTTCTGTAGTAGGAGCAACAGTTCTCTTCACTACATTGGTTGAGAGCGTACAGTACTGTGCTATCTCTCATTTGCTAAAAGCACATGACAGATAGAGATCACTCTACTGCATTGGCTTACAGGCCATCAGAAAATACACAGTTGTACCAGAATAATATAACCACCTACCTAATAATAGAAATATCCACCCTTGGCCCGGATGACAGCAGCGAGACGGCATGGCATGGATGCAATGAGGCCCTGGAATAGTGATGAAACCCGGTTTTTAAAAACCGGTTTTCCACAAAAATCGAAAATCGAGAACAAAAAATTGTTTTTTTTTTTTGATATTTCATTTGACTACAGTAATGTTCAATTTTTTAAAATGTTTTTATAGAAAGAGAGAGAGAGAAGGAGAAAGAAAAAAATGAAAAATGAACACATTTCAAGGTCATTCAAATAATGAACGAACGCATACATAAAATTTTTTCCGTTCCAGTTTTATATACCGTATATATATATATAGGTCTGTAAATGGTAGCTAGGTAGTCACTGGAAGGAGAGCTATGCACCAATCCCCTGTGATGATGCATAGAACCGGCCAGGCCTAGCACCTAATGTCCGACCCCGCCTTCTCGTGGTGCAGACCGTTAGTACCTTTCAAAAGAGATACTCTCTTGTGGAAGTGAACGGAAGAGGAGGGCTGCCAGATTAGAGTGGCCTACTGATCTGGACAACTATGGCTACTTTTCTTTTTTTTTCTATCCTGCTGAGGAGTGGTCAATCACACAGGGTCCTGGTGCTGACCATATATACCCACTGGACTGGACAGATATATGGCTCTGAGCTTGATTATGGATCCTGATTTTGCTGCACTGGTGGGCTTCTGTGGAGGGATAATCTTCCGCTGGGTTTTCTGTTTGTTTGTGGGTTGACAGCCCCAAGTGAATAGATTCACAGGATATGTTTATCAGCTGGTGGATAATCCTGAACAGAAGTCATCGCAGGCATCTGAACTCTTTGCTTCTATTGGCATCGTCAAATTCTACATTGGAGGAAGTCTTCCAGTGTAGATGGCTTCAGCCTTTAGTAGTGGGGGAACGGGTCTTTGCCCCATGTCTGAATTTTGGGGGGCTGTTTGATATTGTCGGCATTCCCTCTCTCAATAAACATAGTTTCTTTAAACATCCCACTAACCATTTTCTCTCCATAGGTAGTTGGAATGTGAGGACTCTGCACAGAGCTTTTTCTCTTGATGTCCTCACACAAGAATTCCACCGTTATAATTTAGATATTCTCGGCTTGCAAGAGACCAGATGGACAGATAACGGTCAGATTCTTAAAAACAATCTTAAATTTCTCTTTTCAGGGAGGGACAACAATAAGCATCACCAAGGCGTGGGTCTGCTTCTCAGCACACGCTAATGATGCTCTTCTAGGATATGAGAGCATTAATGAAAGGTTTCTTACAGCAAAATTTCAGACAAGTGTTAAAGACTTGAATGTTATCTGCTGTTATGCCCCCACTGAGGATGCCGATGAGGATGAGAAGGATAGGTTTTATGAACAACTTCAGGATATTTTGAATTCTGTAAAGAAAGGAGATATTACCCTTGTTCTTGGTGACTTCAATGCCAAAGTTGGTACTGACGCTGACTTTTGGGGAGGAGTAATAGGCCCTTTGGGTATTGGTAGCTGCAATGGCAATGAGCAACGTCTCCTACAGGTAAGTAAACTCAAAGGTTTCAGAATAACTAACACTTATTACAAACACTGTGACATACATAAGTACACATGGGTTTCACCCGATGGGCTTAGGCTACTTCTGTTTGGAATACCAGGGCATATAGCGGAGCTGAAATTGGATCTGACCTTTACCTTGTTAAAAGTGTCTAGCAACTTAAACTTAAAAAATATTGTGCTAAGGTTAAAAAACTTACCTTTAATACTGAAGCTCTGAAAGACCCAGTTATAGCCAAAGCTTACAATGATAGGTTACTTAGTCATTATGACAGTCATGGTTTGCTTACTACTGAAGTTGAGGAAGAATGGGATCATTTTAAACAGGCGTTTTTGGATACTAACAGTACTCTTTTAGGAAAAAAAGAGCAGAAGAGTCAGAATTATCTGAGTGATAAGGCACTTGAGCTTATTTCGGAAAGAAAGAACTGCAGGAATGTCTTTAATCAATACCCTACTAGTCCTAATAGAAAGCATTACAGAGAACTTAATAAACGTGTAAAAGATCAGTTACTGCTGATAAGAATCTTTGGCTTGATGGTTTGGCTGACAAAGCCGAGGAAGCAGCGAGACAGCACAACAGCAGAGAGCTGTACCAGTTAGTTAATGTTTTGCGTGGTAGAAAACGGACAGATATACAGGGATTGAAGGATAAACAAGGTAAGGTTATAGAAGGGGAGGATTCTGTCATGGCTAGGTGGGCTGAGCATTTCAGTGATGTTCTAAACAATGTAGATAGTTCTACTCCCATTGTTTGCAATGATGATAGATGCATTGGTGGCTTTAATGTTGGCCCTATAACACAATCTGAAGTTATTTTGGCTGTTTCTAAACTTAAACTACATAAATCTCCAGGGGTAGATTAAATTACTACCAAAATGCTTAGAGCTGGGAATGTTTCAGTTACCACTTGGATGACTGAAATTCTGAATATCTTTTATGATAAAGGCATGGTTCCTAAGGATTTTACCAGGGCTATTGTTATCCCTATTTTCAAAAAAGGTGATCGCAGTTCTTGTGATAACTATAGGGGTATCAGCCTACTCTCTGTTCCAGGTAAAGTTCTTTCCATGATTGTGCTTTATAGACTTAAGAATCTGGTTGACAGTCAATTGCGTGATGCGCAATGTGGATTCAGAATTGGTAGGGGATGTGTGGATCAGATATTTTCACTTAGGCAGATTCTTGAGAAATGTTTAGAGTTTCAGAAACCTTTGATTGCTAGCTTTTTGATTTCAAAAAGGCTTTCGACTCTGTTGATCGTCATAATTTGTGGTTGATTGTGAGATCATATGGTACACCTGACAAATTAGTTAACATAATGAAAGCTCTCTATAATAACACTGAATCCTGTGTGATAGTTGGTAAGGCTTATAGCAATTGGTTTAGCATTACTTCTGGTGTCCGACAAGGGTGCATTTTGTCTCCTTTTCTCTTTAGTTTGGTTATTGATTATGTTATGCGAAATTCACTTCAAGGGAAAGATTTTGGCCTTAAATGGGCTGGAGATACGAAAATTTCTGATTTAGATTATGCTGATGATTTAGCCCTTTTGGTAAATGATGTTGATGAGATGAACTGTTTCATTCGGGCTCTTGATGAGACTGGTAGTAGAGTAGGTTTGGTTATAAACAGAGAGAAAACTAAAGTGATGAAAATTGGTCAGGCAGGCTGTGATTCAGTTAATCTGAATGGTTGCAGTCTTGAGCATGTGTCACAGTTCAATTATCTTGTAAGCTATGTAACAGATAATGGTGATGTGCGGCATGAGATTAACAGATGAATAGGGATTGCTGCCGGGAGAATCTATGGAGAGTGTGGAGAAATAGGCATATACACCTAAAGACCAAAATTAGACTGTATAATAGTTTGGTTCTTTCTAGGGTTAGTTATGTAGTGAAACATGGACACTTTGTAAACAAGATAACAGGAAACTAGATGCTTTTGATTCCAGATGCTTACGCAGTATCTTGGACATTAGGTGGTTCAACTTTGTAACTAATGATGAGGTTAGGCAAAGGAGTTTGCAACCTCCTTTAAGCAGCATATTGTGCAGAGAGAGACTCCGTTGGTTTGGCCATGTTGCCCGTATGAATAATTATAGATTGGCGAATAGGGTTATGAACAGTGTGCCTAATGGCCTCAGAAAGAAGGGGAGACCTAGGATGAGGTGGGCAGACAATGTCAAACAGGACCTTGTTAGAATTGGTGTGCAGTGGCCAGATGCAGTAGATGTACCTCAGGATAGACTTGCTTGGAGAACTAAATTACACGGTCTGGTTGGACCTCCGTAGCACATGGCTGCTTGAGGATGATGATGATGTATAGAGAGAGAGTGAGAGAGAATGAACTCCTACGTGAACAAGTCATCATTTTGTGAAATAGATTGCAATGGTAATAGTTTTATATTTCAAATCATCATCATCATCCTCAAGCAGCCATGGGCTACGGAGGTCCAAACAGACCGTGCAATTTAGTTATCCAAGCAAGTCTGTCCTGAGCTGCATCTACTGCATCTGGCCACTGCACACCAATTCTAATAAGGTCCTGTTTGACACTGTCTGTCCACCGTATCCTAGGTCTCCCCCTGAGGCCTTTAGGCACACTCGTCATAACCCTATTCGACAATCTATAATTATCCATAAGGGCAACTTGGCCAAACCAACGGAATCTCTCTCTGCACAATATGCTGCTTAAAGAAGGTTGCCGACTCCTTTGCCTAACCTCATCATTAGTTACAAAGTTAAACCACCTAATACCCAAGATACTACCTAAGCATCTAGAATCAAAAGCATCAAGTTTCCTGTTATCTTGTTTACACAGCGTCCAGGTTTCACTACCATAACTAACCGTAGAAAGAACCAAACTATTATACAGTCTAATTTTAGTCTTTAGGTGTATATGCCTATTTCTCCACACTCTCCATAGTTTCTTAAAAGTCCTGGCAGCAGTCCCTATCCGTCTGTTAATCTCATGCCGCACATCACCAGTATCTGTTATATAGCTCCCAAAATAATTAAACTGTGACACCTGCTCAAGACTGCAATCATTCAGATGAACTGAATCACAATTTGCCTCACCAATTTTCATCACTTTAGTTTTATCTCTGTTTATAACTAAACCTACTCTACTACCAGTCTCATCAACAGCTCGAATGAAAGTGTTCATCTCATCAACATCATTTGCCAAAAATGGCTAAATCATCAGCATAACATAAATCAGAAAGTTTAGCATCTCCAGACCATTTAAAGCCAAAATCTTTCCCTTGCAATGAATTTCGCATAACGTAATCAATAACCAAACTAAAGAAGTAATGCTAGAAGCCTTATTTTGCTATAAATTGCTACAAGCCTTAGCAACTCTGACACACGACTCAGTGTTATTATAGAGAGCTTTCATTATGTTAACTAACTTGTCTGGTATACCATATGATCTCGCAATCAACCCCAAATTATGACGATCAATAGAGTCGAAAGCATTTTTGAAATCAACAAAGCTAGCAACCAAAGGTTTCTGGAATTCTAAACATTTCTCAAGCCTAAGTGAATCTGCCTAAGTGAAAATATCTGATCTACACATCCCCTAACCACTTCTGAATCCACATTGCTCATCATGCAATTGATTGTCAACCAGATTCTTAATTCTATTAAGCACAATCATAGAAAGAGCTTTACCTGGAACAGAGAGTAGGCTGATACCCCATAGTTATCACAAGAACTGCAATAATCTTTTTTTAAAAATAGGGATAATAAAAGCTCTGGTAAAATCTTTATTAACCATCCCTTTATCATAAAAGATATTCAGAATTTTAGTCATCCAAATGGTAACCGAAACATTCCCAGCTCTAAGACTTTCTGTACTAATTTCCTCTAACCCTGGAGATTTATGAAGTTTAAGTTTAGAAATAGCCAAACTAACTTCAGATTGTGTTATAGGGCCAACATTAAAGCCACCAATGCATCTATCATCATTGCAAACAATGGGAGTAGAATTAACCACATTGTATAGAACATCACTGAAATGCTTAGCTTATGCATGACACAATCCTCACCTTCTATAACCTTACCTCGTTTATCCTTAAATACCTATATACCTGTTCGTTTTCTACCACACAAAACATTAACTATCTGGTACAGCTCTCTGCTGTTGTGCTGCCTAACTGCTTCCTCAGTTTGTCGGCCAAGCAATCAAGCCAAAGATTCTTATGAGCAGCTGACTGATGCTTTACACGTTTATTAAGCTCTATGTAATGCTTTCTATTACGACTAGTAGGGTATTGAAGATGATGATGAAGACTTAAATGAAGATAAGTATGATGTGAATCAAGGCCTATATTTGAATCCTACGTTTGAGATAAATATTGAAACAAATGAAGCACCACGACTTAGTGCAGATAATTTGAGAGCAATTAAGAAACTCAGAAATATCTGCCGAATGTTTCGCAAATCCCCTTGAAAATGACAGGTTTCAAGATTTCGGATTTCTTCAAAATTAGGAATTCAATGGAGAAGAAAAGAAGCTTATTTTAGACTGCAAGACACGGAGTTATAGTCTCTTTTCTATGATTGAACGTTTTCTAAAGCTAAGGAACATATTCCTAAGGCTCTACGAGTACTAGCATCAACAGAAAATGTCTTTGAGGAGGAATGGAATTTGTTAGATAATCTTGCTCAAACTCTTCTTCCACTTGAATTTGTTTTGAAAGTTCTATGCTCTGAAGAAGCAACTTTACTTAAATCTGACATGCTTATGAAAAATTACCTTAAGAGACTAGACAATAAGGAAAATTCTATTGCTGCCAATCTCAAAGAATGCTTTATCAAACGCTATTCATCAATACGACAAAAGGAAGTCATTTCATTGTTGAGATGTTTAACCAATCCAGAGGATTTTAAAAATGAATCGTCTGATTTATTTTCTTTATTATCCAGGCAAACAGTAAAGAAAATCGCAGAACATACGTTTCTTAGGTTTTTTTTCCTAATGAATGTCAAACCATCGAGGTAGATTATAACTCAGAGTCAGAAGTGCAAGGTGCAGCAAGTATTGCTGTAACTGACGAAGATGACGACTTAACTCACGAGTATTTGAGCGAAATGAATAAATTAGAAATGCTGCCTATGAAAGAATCCAGAGATTTTAATGTCAACGATGTATTTAAGTACTTTGAAGCCACATTAAAAAATAGCAAAAATTTAGAGCTTTCATATAATGCGTTACTTACCGTTAAACCAAATGAGTGTTGAATCAGAAAGAGGCTTTTCAGCTGCGGGCCTTTTTTTTTATCTAAGCTTCGTTCAAAAATGACAGATAATACCCACAATGCCCTTTGTTTCTTAAGATTTCATTATCAACATAGCGATAGAATCTAAATTTAATTTTATATCTTTTCTTACAAGAGTATTATTTTGTTTTCTAGGTAAATGTTTTTTATTAAAAAATTTTATTTCAATGTTTCTTTTCCGTAATAGAAATAAATTTCGGCCGCTTATATCTCCGTGTGGTCGTATATATCTCCGCTTATATCTCCGTGTGGTCGACCTTGTCATGTGCACTCTGTGACGCACCTGGGCGGGTACACTGCGATTCCGTGGGTGGTCATATTTTTCTGATACGACTGTGTATATAAAAAAAAATGCCCCCTCAAGCAGCTTTACCTCCCTTAGGTCTGACAGGAGCCTGTCAGTTTATATGCCACAGTCGAAGATCTGAGAGGATGGCAGGACCTCAGCAGATATAGCACTGTACAATTTACTACTATAATGAATTTATATATACGGATATACTATTATATAAATAAATGTAAAAATATTTATGAGACTAATCAGTGAGGTATGGGACAGCGCTAAAAGTGGTATACTTGTACAGAAACGGTTGATAAATTATTAACAATTAATTCCTCAGAAGAATTTTGTTAGACTCGAGAATTTTAGAGAATCGTCTTTTATAACTTTCAGAATTTTTTGCAGCGGAAATCGAGTTAACGCTGTCTCTTGCTGATCATGTACAGTCGCTCAAAAAGTATCCGAACACTATGGTTGATTACAGAATTCGGTAAAAATATCTAGCAACGACTTTTTTAGAAATTAGTGACTGGGAAGAATTAGTGATCTGGCAAGAATTAGTGATCTGTCACGTGACACGAAGGTTGGAAATTAGTGATCTGGCAACCTTCATGTCACGTGACACGAATGTTGCCAGATCACTAATTTCTAAACAAATCGTTGCCAGATATTTTTTCTGAATTCTGTAATCAACCATAGTGTTCGGATAAGTTTTTGAGCGACTGTACAACACAAAATTCTTTGAAGAGGAATTTTATGATTAAGAATCGAAAAATGTTTCCTAGGTATTATTATTATGACCGCTGTGTTCAGGTTAGCTAAGTCAATAAAGGACAAAACTCAAACAAAACCAAGATTCTTATCCATAAAGTTTCGAAGTCCTTTCCCCTGCGAGCGAGGAAAACATGCTCAGATCTCTTGCATCGGCAGAAATGGCCGATCGATTGACATTAACCATAAACGAAGAAGCAAAGCACATCCTCGTTCTTTTACTGACACTTAGTAATAAGATCTTGTAAGAGATTCTTGTCTTCAAGCGTTATTATCGCTCGGAGCCATAATAAAAGAGAGGTTTGCATTGAAGAAACTAAGTTTGGGAGAAAGAACACTTCCTCTTCGCTGGAATTTCAAGAAATATTTTAAATATACAAAAACAAATAGAGTAATAAATTTCATAATCTAGCAAGGGAGGAAACATACAGAACATCCACATTTAGATGTCAGCATTATTTGTAGATGTGCTACGGTTAATGTCCTAAATTTGTTCGATTTAATCAGATTTTAAGTACAGAATGGTTATATATAAAGTGTAGCCTTTGGACTTTTACGTGGAAAATATAGGAGGGAGAAATGTGGATCCAGATCAAGCAGAAACAAAAGGTTTAAAAATAAAATTAGCTGTATAACTGGACAGATGGATAGTGTGGAGCAGTTTAAATAGTTTTACTGGAATAGCAGCTACTCCTTCACTTTAGGAACATTTTCGGCAAGGCTACAAGAAATTCCAAAACCAGAAATCACTCTTCTCCATACTTACCAGAAACCGTAGAGAAAAGTTGCCCTTTTCGAGTATGTCATGTAGTGTTAGCTGGTGTCTCACCTGTCACCTCCTGTATGGATCTGTGGAATTATGATAGGGTGTCATTTTTGGGTGCTGTGGGCAGGAGGATACATAAAGGTATATTTCTCTTTCTAGAATGAGAAAATATTAATAAACTATTTGACTGATGACAATGCACAAATATTGTCTACTATGCGCACTCGATATTTACTATTAAATACAATATATTACGGTGCTTGTAAATGGCAGCTAGGAATAAACTGGAAGGAGATCTGTGTACCAATCTCTAGTGATGATGCACAGAACCGGCCAGGTCTAGTATCTAATGTCCGACCCCGCATTCTTGTGGTGCAGGCCGTTAGTACCTTTCAAAAGAGATATTCTCTTTTGGAAGGGAACGGAAGTAGAGGGCTACCAACTCACTCTGATCTGGTTATCTATGGCCACTTTTTCTTTTTTTTTTAACAGTGCTGAGGAGTGGTCAACTTCACAGGGTCCTAGTGCTGACCATTTATACCCACTAGAATGGACTAGTTTAGGGATTTGAGCTTGATTGTGGATTTTGGATTTGCTACACTGGTGGGCCTCTGTTGAGGGAGAATCTGCCGCCGTGTTTTCTGTTTGCTTGTGGTATGCCAGCCCTACGTGAACAGAGGCACGGGATACTTTATATCAGATAATGGATAATCCTGATCAGAGGCCATCGCAGGTACCTGAACCCTCACTTAGCTAGTTGGGCATCGTCAATTCTAAACTGGAGTAATGTGTCTCAGGCAGGCCATATGACTCTTGAAAAGGTCCACTTGAAAACGTGTTGCTTCAAGTTCCTACCAGCATCGGTGACTTCAGCCTTTAGTGGAAGAGGGACAGGTTCTTTGCCCCATGCCAGATACCATGGGACTGTTTCATATTTTCCTACCTCTCTCAATAAACCTAGTTTCTTTAAAAATCCTACTAATCATTTTCTTTGTTGTAATATTAAAACTATTTATAGAACTTAGCATTGCTTTCCCCCCATCCTTTTAAATCACAATATATCTCATCAATACTTTTGATGAGATATATTGTGTCTCGGTTTCATCTTTGTATTGATGAGATATACTTTTGCAAGTGGTGAGAACTTATAAATCAGAAAATATTTAAAGTGATTGACTGTTCTGCTAAGATAAACAGATTTAAAGTAACAAATAATTCAATATTGTTACGATCAAAAGTAGTTTTTCCAATAACAGCTAAAAAGTTATTATTTATGCAGTAAAAAAGAGCTGAAAACTGTTATTATAGTAATTGTTCTGTTTAAGCTGAAAATTCTAAATCAGAATTTTTTTTAAAAACTTATACTTAACGATGTATGAAATCGTCAGTAATAAAGTAATAAAAATGCTCGAGTAACTTCAACAAAACATCCAGAGGGAATCAATATCATACAGTTAACGTTAACAGGCGAAGTGCTCCTGACGAGACGAGAGCTTGGATCTACCTAGTACGACGTCATGGAGTAGTTGGTTGGCCTCCTAGTAGGAGTTTTGGCTCCTTGCAGCATCGCTATACTCACCACTTTAAACCACCGTTCTCTTATCAGTGTTCTTAACCTGACACAGGAATAGCCTGTATGCAAGGGCTTGGCAAATATTCAACTCTTCGCATGCTCTAGTAAACAAAAAATGTGAAACGATGCAGACGAGGGACCAAGAAATAACCGCAGAACAGAGCTGGCTGCATCATTTGGCTCCCATGATGAGGACGTCGAGTTGTTTCTAGAAGCAAGACTCTGGATAGGATGAATGGCCGTTTCAACCACTCCTCCTCTCTCTACGGCCCTCTCTCTTCAACATTTAGAAATTTAGCCAATCACTTATCTCGGTTTCATCTTTGAGCATCGTTTAGAGTAGTCGTCGGCAACCTATGACCCGCGGGTCACCAAGTGACCCATTTAATAATTTCAAGTGACCCACTTGAGTTCTGCAAATAAAGTATAATTTATTTTTATATATTGTCACCAAGTGACCCATTTAATAATTTCAAGTGACCCACTTGAGTTCTGCAAATAAAGTATAATTTATTTTTATATATTATACTTTATTTGCGGAACTCAAGTGGGTCACTTGAAATTATTAAATGGGTCACAGGTTGCCACGCCTGGTAGAGACTCGTGCTCGTCCTTTATATGAGATCTGCAGTTAAGTGCGTTTTTAGCTCGATTTCTGTTGTCATTTCGCCGTCTTTCTCTATGCACATAAACATTCAAATTCCTTTCTTCTAGAGATAAAAAAATTCCTTCTGCTTCAGATATGTACAAATACTATTTGTATTTTTCGAAATATCCGTTCTTTTTTTTTTCAATCAATTTCGGTGCTCATTTGCTTCTAAAGTAACCTTTTAATATTAATTGTCCCTGAATATAAATTAAATTTCCACATAAAATATATTCAAATCTTAAGTTTCAATAATCGATATTTAAGCAGTTATTGATGCTAGAATAATTATTTAACAACAGCAATGCCAGTTCTTAAAACACTAAATTTAAAAATATTGAAAACAGTGTTTACATAAAATTTTAAAATATACTTGTTTTAAATGGTCTAAAATAATACTCATTATTTAAAGTTTAGACTAACCTCTGAGATAAATTATTTTAAAGCATTCTCATTGCTAAATTTTTAAACGGCCGTAAATCTTTAAGTAGCGAAAATACATTGCTGAAAATCGAAATTACGATAGGTTTGATTGGGATCTTTAATTTTTGTTCGGTAACATTTTACTTAAAATGATTGTTTTAGAAGTTGAAAATCATCAGCTTTGGCTTTCATTTACATTGCATAAAACTTTCTATTCTGTTTTTATACAGTTTATAACGCACATGTAAACTGCGTATTAAACAAGGTACCGTAGTTATATATTCTTTGCTATAATTTTGCAACAATTGTCAGTGGCCTACCCAAAACCTTCCAATGATGTATCCCCATTTTTCAAAGTCAAATAATTCCTTTTGAAGATTAAAACAAAAAAAAATTAAGTTTTAGCTGAAGTGGAAACCGAACCCATGACCTCTTGGAATTCACATAAAGGTGAAACCATGATATACAAGTGTTAGAAGCGTTAAAATTGATGTCTGGGGGGTGTTTCGGGTTGTAGATGCTGGAAACATTATGAAATTTCGGATCCGAGGTCCTTCTAGGTCATATGCCAGATTTAGATCTATCGGTGACAGATAGCTGAAAATTGGTTTCAGTGGGTATTATGAATCTTAGATCTCAGAAATGTTTCAAAATTTGGATGTCATAGATCCTTCGAGGTGAAAGGTAAAATATAGATCTACCAGTGGTTGAGAGCTAAAACAAATTGGTGCCTGGGGGTATTTTGAGTCGTAGATCTCAGACATCACCAAAATTTTAGATGCGTTGAGTCCATTGAGGTCAAAGGTGAAATTTTGATATACTCGTGCTGAGTGCTACGAATTGGTGTATAGGGCTATTTCCGGCAGTAGAACTCAGAAATGAGAAAGATTTTCAGATCCGTTGTCGCATTCGAGGACATTTTAGGGGTAGGTGTGACAGGCTAGAGATCAAGAGGTGTCGAAGACACAGGTTGATTTCTGTAATCAGTACATATAGCCACATCTAAGGATAACTACTATTAAATTTCGCACTCATTACTCTGTCACAGCGTGTTTCCCTACAAAATTGTATCCTACATGTTTCTGTGGACAGATTGTCCGACCTGTTCCCCCTCAACCGATGATGTCACGTGCACCTTCCTATCGCAGAATCAAAGTTTATAGTCTTCCATTAGCTGGAGTTGAAATGGGCTTGAGATAGATCAGTGGTAAAGCACAAGAGGTCCTGGGTTCGGTTTCCACTCCCACCGATACTCGATTTTTTTAGCGAATTCTTCAATTGTTATTAGGCAACAGAACATTGGTTGGGCATTACTATTGTTAGATATTTTAGTAGTAAATCGAGCGTGATTTCAAAATGAACAATCAAACTGTAAATGAACTAATTTAATTTAAAAGGAAATGGGTTTACATAAATAACAATTTCAACCAAACCCGAATATGCCTTCCGTCAGTATCAGGTGGTTCACAATTATAAAAAAAAACCTCTCAAGCAACTGCTTGCCACAGAGGTCTGACAGGATCCTGTCAGTTTATATGTCAGAGTAGAAGGTCTGAGAGGATGGCAGGACCTCAGCAGAAAAACGACACATATAGCCATGCCTTACCCGGGGCTCAAACCCAGGTCTGAATAATCATGCACATTTGATATCTGATTTACAAATATTTGTATTGCACCTCAACTCAATGCATTAATAAGCAATACAGAAACTTGTCGATGTATCTGTAAGTTTCATTAACCTTACTACCTCTACGATTAGCATATATCGCCTCGACGTCACTAAATTTTGTTTGCTTTCCCAGTTGGCTTCTTAGTATCAGCAGTAACTTTAAGCATCTTTCTAAAGAACAGACACACACTTAAACTGGAAATCTGTCGCCACAAACCACATTTTTTAATGACACATCTGTCACTTTTTTCACTAAACTATTCACCTTTTTTTTGTTTCCTGCAGATTTCCGACCTCACACCGATATATCGTTTATTATTCAAAGTCTGTTTCAACAAATTGGTGACGCAATTCTCACGCTGAGGCATATTACGAGCGTCACACGATATCACTGCCACGGTTTTATTATTGTACATTTTCTTGTCATTACACTATTATTTAAAATCGTTTCCTGTCCAATTGAAATGCTTCATTATTTTAAAAATACCTAGACAATTAAATCGCATTTCCAAGTGTATTTCGCCTTGTTCGAAAACATTCTTGTTTTCGTAACTCAAACACGGTTTACGTCGGTTTACAACATAAACGTGTTTGTATAATATTCCCCCACCAAAATAAATTTATTATTTAAAACAAATGTAATTACTAACAACATTTTTGTTTAAATACACAAAATGTATTTAAAAAAACAATGAAAGCTCCATGCCAAAAAAAACTTTGCATGTACATGCTCGGCTGCATTTCGTATTAGCTGCAATTTATTTCACGAATATATGAAACAGAAAGAAATCGTTTTCTTCATCTTTGGAGGAATTATCAACAGCTTAGAGATTGGCGTACTTGCACCTTTTAAGGATAAATACTAAAAGTCAATAGTTTTATAACAAAGTGGGAAAGTTTGAAACTTTATATTAAACTCATATCATAATGGGAAACTGATGATTCTCCTTATTTGGGTTAATCAATCACCTTGGTTCCCTCGCTAGTTTCATTCTTGTGTTTTAAAGCTGTCATGTGGCTGTAGCATTACAAAGATCCGCTGTCAAGTGGAAAATGTGAGTTTCCGACTCTAGCAACTGTGTTGAAAGAGCTCGAATAGTTACAGCTTTCCGATTAGCATGTTATTTTCCGATTTCTCAGCTCCTTGGAAAACAGGTCACCCAACTGTATACAAGATAGGAGCAAGTGTCGTTCCTGAACTTCACTCGCCTGTGATGGAGTCAGCTTCTGGATACGACACATTCTTTTTTTGCACTGTAATGCAGAGTTCCTGAAATTCATTTTTGATGGAAAAATGAAGACAAATAATACTTTGGCATGGCTGACTGAGCCCAAGAGACGCTTGCTGAAAAATCGATGAATGAAGTAGAGTTAAAAGAGATCTCACATACTCCTAGAGACATAAATATTATTATTTTAAGTATGAGCGATGTTCAGGCAATAAAACTGAGTGGTTTATTGCTGTAAAACATTAAACTTAGGTAGATAAAAAAAGATTCCACTATTTGGAGATGTACTTTATAAACTGGGATCTTAACAGAACTTTACAACAACGTTACCAAGGTTAGTTAGGAAAGATGTTTCCCTCTATATATATATGCTACATAGAATCTGCAATGTTTACAATTACTTAATGTTTTTAAAGTGTCCGGCATCAATCATAAACTAAATCTAACATTTCCAGTTTCATTATTACTCTGTGTAAGCAATAAAATTAATATTAACAATTCTGCACTGATAGTACAATTTTTTTTTATAAATTCCCCTGTCCTGAAAGAACGCATTAATATTGTTGTGGAATTTCAGTAAGAATTATTTTATAGCACACTATTGTGGGTTCGAAATAATCAAACTGATGTTAAATGAACTTATTTAATAAAAAAAAAGATGTTTTTCAAAGAAGTATGACAATTTGCTTAATAAATAAATGATCAAACTACACTCATACAAAATCACTAACCGACTAATCTTTGATAATTAAAGCAAAATAAAATACAGTAGTTTTCGAGACCTCTGTTATGCTATACTCCAACCAGCTTATTAAAAATGAAAACAACTTATTTGCAGTTCAGCACCGTAAGTAATACTTAATAATAGAACTTAATCTCACTTGAATAAATTGAAGAAGTTTCTCGAAGTTTTTATTGAATTGTCAAGGAAGTTATCACTCTTAGTTTAACGTCGATATCGAAATTTCCTCTAAAATTAATATCGACGTTAAACTAAGAGTGATAGCTTTCTTGACAGTTAATCTCATTTGTTATTAATCAATAATGTACTGCACATAAGCATATAAAATAAGCATTCTTAGTACAGGACACAGACTACAACTGGATTACACTCTCTTTTCTTTTTCTGTTGGCTTTCTTTTACTAACACCAATGGAACTAGGCTTCATCTTAAACGAAACCTAAAAAACTTATTACGTATGCTCACTGTAATTAACTACGTGGCTGTTTTTATAATCTCCTACACAAGGCAACATTAACCTACTTTCAGGGCACACATCAAAATTTAACAACATTGAATTCAATCACAATTCAAATTTAACTGTCTGTTCTATTACAAACATGACGTATTCTTAACAACTGTAGAGCACCAAGTGATACAATACGCACACGTTATGATGAACAATTTTTGCATGTTCGCATGGTTTCACTATTTTTCTTTTCTTGCAACATCGAACAGAGAAACACAAAGCTACCCCTAAAATAGTCAAGAGTAGCCAGCTGTAACAAAGACAAGGTTCTCTCATCTCTCTACCAGTTTATGCTAAATATTATACTTTCCGCTAAATAGTTATATTTTCCGCTAAATATTTATATTAAAAATTGCAAGCTTTTTTATCATGACAATATAGCGAATACTCAACTCGATAAAACCGTTATAAAATGATGGAGTTGAGAAAGGTAGTTAGGTAATGCATAGCCAGTGGTGTTAATAGTATTGCGTTTATTCTGTTTGTGGTTACAACGTCCATATATTATCTAATGAATTGTAACAAAAAGGGCTATTACAAAAATATCCCTGGAATAAAGACTGCTAGAAGTTTTACAAGCATCCAAATATTGGGTAAACACAATTTATACTAGGATAAGTGAGTTATAAGAGGAACTGCTGGTCAATCCATAAATCCGCCTCCCATGTGGGCTGGAATGACAGCTGAGTCCGTACATCCATTGGGAACACAGTAACAGTAGATTCGGCGATAAATCACAGCAAACACCATCACCACTGCACTGTGAAAAAACACTGTTAAAGTTGTCCGAGTTTCTGAGGTTACCATATATCCTTGTAAGGTCAGACGTTTATACATTTATTTAGTTTTCCCAGTTATAACGTAAAGTTATAAGGATATATTTTCTATACCAACTATTTTGCCTTATATGTATGCAAGATGTCCGATCCATTGGATTACTAAAGTCGTTTACTTCAAATAATTCCAGAAATTTATCGCTTAAGTCAACAATAAAAATAACGGAGTATGACATCGTAAAACAGATGCTCATATTCAAATCCGATGTTGAGGAGCAAAATATTGAACTTCACAGTTAACATGTGCAGTTAACTTATATGACAAAAAATTTGCTTTTATCCTGTGTAATGCAATATTTTGTTGTGAAAATTAATTTCCTAGGAAAAGATGTTCGACTGAAATTACCATTTCGTTTTCAAAAAATTAAAACAAATATTTTAATACTGTAATATCTTTTTGCTAATTTTAGCTAAGATTAAATAGAATAAACTTGAGTAAAACGAAGTAATATATATATACACATGGTATCAGGGTCAAATTTTTAATGTTAATGTTGCACGCTAATTAGCATCATTTGCGACTTGTTTGCATGGTACGATTCCCAAGCCACCACGATCGTAGCCATTTTTGCACTCCCTGTTTACCCGTCGCCATTTCCACAGTTGGTCGAGTCACGTAGCCCTTGAAAGCAAAGTCAACTGAGAGCAGCTGCATCGCCAAGTGACAACCATTAGCCCCCATAAAGTTGCTTTTACTTCAATCGAGCATAATTGAAACGTAGAAGTTTTGGGATCATCAGCGGATGGTTTTAATGAAGAGAGAAGAGTAAAGTTGAAATGAAACGAGAGCACCGTGAGGCGATGGTCATATAGCATAAAACCGAGTGCACATATCAAAAGACCAAGAGATGTTAAAAAGCGCGCAAAATTCAGAGCGGACCCAGTGATATGATAGCTAACAAAGAACTTTTGTGGCCTGAGCCACAGCGTAGAACAATGAGCATTCCATACGTTCCCTCGTTTCAAAGTGGCTAAGAAAGCACACAACAAACATAAGTATGGGACAAACAAACTATCATCCCCTTCAGCGCCCAGAGGAGGAGAAGCTGAGCGACAGCCGTAGTGTTAGAGGTAGTAACATCCGCAATTTTCCAGGAGGGTTGGTAACGCAGTAGCCGTTAAGTTAGTCGCACCAATTATTTAAACTTCCGAAGAAGCATTTACTTCCGTCGTTAGTGAAGGCGATTTTCCGCTTTCATGAAGTGTTTGATCCCATTTAGTAAAGAGACACCACCTTTAACTTTTGAAAATTGGAAATCATCCTCACGCTTTAGTTGCCCTCATTTCTTAGAGAGAATATCGGGAATTGAGGAACTGTCAATGTACTACAGGGTCTGCCAGGACTTTGTTTCCTGCTCTCCAAAGTGCTAGCACTCAATGAGACGACGCCTCCCCCTCATTTTAGCAGCAGGAAGCATTAGAAGGCCAGATTAGTGCCTCCATTTCAATGGAAACAGCAATTTGTTCCCGCGAAATTTGCAAAGTGCCAGTGCCTTGTTGACGGATACAACATTGTGGAACTGATCACTTTTTGGTCATCCATACTTATGATTAAAATCTTTGAAGAGTCCACACATAAGCCAATAATAGGGGCTCTTGAAGAGCCGTGTATACCAGTTCAAGTGCGAGTGAATGAAGTACGATCATGAAGTAAGGTGAGAGAACATGTTGATGTAGATGAACAACTTCTCAAATAACGGGCGAGGAACCTGGAGCTACCATTTGAGTGACTCGAACCCTGTGAAAAAGTGGAATAACTTATAAAGGCAAACGTGATAATCTCTAATGCCTTTGCTCTCCCCATTATTCATTGATATCTAGATCTTAGATTAAGTAGACGTTAGCATTGGTCAGGATTATTTTATGTGATAACTGAAGTGCTCTAACCAAAGAATAGTATAAAATTAGGACGTATTTTTATGTATTTCTTTTCGGCTGTATAGATGAATATCAATCGTCTAAAGGACGACAACTGTGACCATTCTTTACATTTGAGTTATTATTTGTAGTTATAGGCCTTGTGTTTTGAAGCTTTAAAAAAATTCAGCATCTAAATTTTAAACTTATTTCCAGACTTACGTGGTGATTTTAGAGCGCACTGTTATGTGCCCAGGGGAAGGGGTTTTGCAGAGCTAAGTGACCGCTGTTCGAAAGAAGGCTGGGAAAGGTCATTAGATTCCCTCAACACAGTCGTTTAGCATTGTGAGCCCTGAAGCTTGAGTGCTTTGGTGATAGGAGATGAACCCTGTAGGAAAAGGAGGACTAGCCATGTGTCCCCATCTTATGCAAGAAACAGGCAAATAGTCTGCTTTTGCTACCCTCAGTTAGCTGACGCACTCGAGTCTAATTGATTGTCATTCGAGTGGAGTAGTATTTTTCTTACACTGCATGCCATTTTAACAGCATTAGCATATTTTTAGAGTTTAGCATTTATTTTTCAAAAGTTAACTTATTTTATTTTATCCTAGGTTCTTGGATTAAAGTGAGATTTAATTGTATGCGGGGGAAGGGGGACCTTTAGCCACAATCTCCACAGAGCTACACAACGCAATCCACTTTCAATTACATTCCGGCCTAAAGTCGCACGCCGGATTATCTACGTTAACATCAAATAGCACAGAAAGAGCTGCTACTTACTGCTGTATGCATTGGGCAAAAAAAATAAAGCAAGTAAAACATTTGAAAGTAGATTAAATCACTATTTAAAATGAAACAATTTTACCTTTATTAATTTATAATATTTTAATAATTGCTGTTATTTACTAATTAAAATTTATCAGATATTGCCGATTGTGTATAGAGATGGATTATTCTTTTTTTTTTTACCTAAAGGACACTTTGTCCTCGGATATTTTCTCCGGATACTGCTTTTTTCTTAAATTGTAATTGATGTTCAATTTGTTGAGCAAAGACAGCGAAAGATAAAATCACATACTAGAGTAAAAATTTGAAATTTATTCCCATAAGATTTAATAAATGAATGCACATATACATATCAATTTATTTCAATTCATTTATTATATTAAATAGACTTTTAAACTTTGCTGGAAATAAGTAAATTTCAATTTCCATACAGGGCCGGATCTAGAAATAAACAAGGGGTGGCGGCAAACGATGTAATCGAGTCGGAAAAAGATAAAAGGGGCAAGACTGGATTTCTATTCCAGCGTAACATTTTCTCCATCGTTTTAGAAGTTTTTAAAAAATTACTAGAAAAATGCGTGAAATACGCGAAGTTTAATCATTTTTGGTCTCCATTATCCTTACTAGCATTCATTACTTGCTCTCCCCTCCCTCTCTCCCTCTCCAAGATCTGCCCCTTCTATGCATATGAATATTCTTCCAATTTCCTACCAACGTTAAGGTTTGTCTTCTAAGCATATGAATATTCTTCCAATTTCCTACCAACGTTAAGGTTTGTCTTCTAAGCATGTCTTTCCAAAACATTTTTCTCGCTATGTCTATGATGAATATATTTTACCCTTACACTATGCTTAAGTTGAATTCCCATATATCTAAACTGCTCCATGATCTTTTTTGAAACAAAAGAAATGTACAGTGCCGTAGCATTTTATGGGTTTTTCAAATAGTGAAATATAAAAAAATACTAATAAAGTCTCACTTTATGCACAAAATGTTAAATAATGCGAATCCCCCCCTCCAAAAAAAATACATTTCGTCAAGAATATCATAATTTCAAAGCTGAATGGCGGAGTGAATTGTAAAATTTATTACGCTATTCCCCCTACAAGAAGAGGCCACTTTAGCTGGTAAACAGAAATACCCTTCAATGCCTTTGTCAGGTAGTGTGAACCACGCTGTTGTTTTGGTGCATTGGAACTTCTGTGAGTAATTCTGGTGATTATTGTGTCTGTTATTTTAACATTCACTATTATTGTAATGTTTTTTTTATATTCAATAACAATGTCATCAAAACGCTGCCGAAAATCAATAACTTTGGAATTGAAGTTAGATGTGATAAAACGCTATGAAGAAGGCCAAACAATGCAATGATGCGCTCTACTGTTTATTTAGGAGATAGAGCACTCTGCGAAACATAAGAGATAATGCTGGGAAATGAAAAGCAATATTAAAACACATGTACACCATAAAGTTCGCAAAAATCGTCGTGTAACAGGACTAGGGTAATGGAAAAATGCTTGCAACGTGGCTGCAAGATCAAAACTACCGTAATGTGCCTCTAAGCCAAGCTATCGTCTGTGCTAAACCACGAAATATATTTGATGATTTAAAAGGTAGTGACAGTAATACAAAAGGTTTTACTGCAAGTCATGGCTGACTTTCTAATTTTAAAACCTGCCATGATTTTAGAAATGTAAATATGAGCGGGAAAGCTATATTCATTGACTTCGAAGCCGCAGAAAAAGTTCACGAAGAATTGAGGGATATCATAGAAGAGGGTGGATATACCGCTAAACAAGTGTTTAATGTGGAAGAGACTAGATTATACAGGAAAAAATGATTGACAGAACATATGTCTCCAGTGAAGAAAAGGTAGCGCTAAGTCTCAAAGCTGCCAAAGATCAACTTACATCTGCTGGATGGCAATGCAGAAGGATACTTCAAACTGAAACCTCTAGTTGTGTATCATTCGAAAAACTCACGGATACTGAAAGGATACGAAAAATCTTTACTTGCAGTCCATTGGTACACAGACGAAAAGGTTGGATGACTGGCTCTGTTTTCTGAAATTGTTTTGGAAGTTAATTCTATTTGGAATTAAAACATTAATGCATGCAGGAGTGAATTCTATTTAAAATTCTTCTGCTGCTAGATAAATGCCCTATAATTCATGTCTTTCAACTGAAATAGTATTATATCAATGTATTATTCTCTCCTGCAGATAAGCTGTTAGCTTGGTGGGACACTTGTAATTAGAAATGATTTATTTGAATTTATCTGAATAAATAAATGATTAAAAAAATTGAGGTTTTTCAATTTCAAAAAAAAATTCAATCATTCCACCTTATATGCACAAAGTCAGCTTTAGTTGCATATATTTAATTAAGATAATCTGATTTAACATTAAAATCGTGTTTCTGTCTCCAATTACAACCTATGGACCAATGTGTTTTCAAAAAGTTTAATATTTCTATGTAAGTTTCATATTAGATGCACTTCTCAAGGCGATGAACGACGGCAGCATAACGGAGAAGCAGTTTTGGAAAGCGTTTAACATCAAAGATGCCAGGAATATCATCGAAATTTCGTGGCAGCATGTCCCTAGGCAGTGTATGAATGGAGTATGGAAAAAAATTTTCCCCCAATTCTAGCACGACTTAAAAGCTTCAACATTGAAGACAACATAACAAGTGCTAATAAGGAATCTGTGAAAGTGTCCAGAAGGTAGGTTTGGACGAAGTTATTTGAGTTGCACACCCAAGTCGGTAAAGCGACTAGCAAGCTTTTCACCATATATTACCAGCTACTGGCATTTTAAAGAAGTCGATCCAAACATGGAGCCCAGTTCCTTGGTAGCGCGGCAGATGATGGTAGGCGTGTCTGAATACCAAGATATTCTCACAGTAAAAACAAAGAAGAAAACTCAAACCATATTAAACATTTTCTTGTTTAACGACTGAAAGGCTTTCAGTCAACTAAAATTAATATCGTCACTGCTGCTGGTGAAAGGCTTTCACCACCAGCCTTCAACATCAAGTGGGGAGATAGTGCGTCCTAATTTGGTGCTATTGCATCTCCTGTTCTTTCAGTGTCGTCGGAATATGATGAACACGACTCTCCTCCCTCAATTTTTTTCTGCAATATACTACATTAACAAAATTGCCATAAAATTAACTTTTATTGCTTATTTATATGTGTATTATGCATTTATTTATTGTGTCGAGGAAGTATGTTTAAAAATAAAAATATCCTACAAGGGATGTAGATTTATGTGCTCCTAGAACGCATTCCCCTAATTTCATTTATTCCTGTGGGAAAATTAGTCTTGAATTATTCGACTTTTAAATTATGTGAGATATTCAGGAACGGATCAGTCTTATGAAATGCTACCGCCCTGCATATATTTTAAATTAAATTTCGAAACGTTTCGCTGTAAATAAGCCAAAACGCTATTACTAGTTCGAAAAGTTTATCGTTTTCTTCCAAAAGTTGACAGAAGCACCGATATATCAGTATTATTTTTGCAAAGAAACAAAAGTGAAGTATACTTCTTATTCCACCTTATATTCATAAAGTCAGCTTTAGTTGCATATATGGAGTTCACGCAGTAATGCTCCGTCCACTTATATTACTAATCAAAAGTTTATCTTGACTGCATTTATTCTTATGAGGTTAAGATAATCTAATATAAATTACTTTTTCTTAGTCAGATCATTTTTGCGTCGCAGCTGTTCAATGAAGTTAACGTCTTTTTATTTAGCTGGGCTAAATAGATTTATACCATAAATTTGTATATACTGAAAGAAGGCGTAAACCAGGGGTGCTCAAACCATCTACCGCGGGCCACTTGTGTTCCGCCGGACCCTTAATTGTGGCCCGCGAATGAAGCTTCCAAAAATATTTTCAAAAATGAAAAATTTGTCAGTTTAAGAATGTATGCGTCAAGAATCTTCTACCTCTTTTGAAGCACGTAATTATGTGAACAGATGTTTTCCAGAATGAAGCACACCAAATTGAGGACAAAAATTACTGATTGTCATCTGGAGCACTGCCTCCGATTAGCTAAATCTTTCATTCCTTTCATTGCCATTTTATTGTAATAAAATTTGCTTATAAATACAGTTGGTTTCGTTCTTTTAAACGACCTTTAGGTTTATAAAACAAAGTTATTGCATGGAGTCGAATTCAGAAACAACTCTGAAGGGAAATATTTTCAAGTCGAAAAATTAAAAGAATCACGTTATAGTGAAGTGCATGGAACAACACAGCAATTGATTTTAAGTGTTTTTATTAAAAAAAATTCCTTAGGTGTTGCTACTGAATTCGAGTCTAAAAGCGGTATATAAGACTTGTCGATTTTGTGGTCCGCGACATCTACCAAATTTTCGAATTGGCCCGCTACTTCCCAAAGGTTAAGCACCCCTGGCTTAAACTCTGGCAAATAGGACTTTTTGTAATAAAATAAGTAGTGCGAAAGGAGATCGTTAGAATAGAACTATCTGACTGAGTATGTGTCCTAAATGTTTCTAAATTCTCAATTTGTGAAAAGACTTCTTCAATAAATAATATCTCTGGAAACGCATATTTACACAAATCATTACCTAGTTCTGATTTTCAGGAAACTATCTGTGAGTCTAAAATAAATCAGTTACTTGGAATTTCATTGCACAAGAGAAAAGGTCAAAAACAATGCAACAGCACTGTGATGACCCATAAAGGATTTTCTCCTGTCAGACTATGTCAGATGTGATGACCTGGGTTCGGATCTTGTTCGACTGTGCCAGATGTTATGTCCTCCCTTCTCAGATCTGTGGAGACTGAGACAAACGTCGTGATCGCCGGAGGACGATGCGATTGCTGCTTAATAATTACTTCCCCCTCACTTCGGTGACAATACAGGTACGCGGATTTTTAGGCCCGTGCCACTGCACGACTTTGAAGAAATCGGTGTCGAATGACGAATAACAACAGTCCATTAATTACTGCACGAGAATTAGATAGGGACGACACAATTTTATTTATAATATATACAGCTACGTGCTGGGAATGCTCTCAACTCCGTGGGCCTTTGCTGCTTTGCTGCTGCAAGCATTAATAATGAGGTGGAGAATCGCACACTCTGCAAGTTCTCACTTTACAGACCTCAAAACTCGGCGAAAGAATAACCAACCTTTGCCTACACTGTGGTTCCTCTGAATCACAAGAATAAAACAGATTCACACAAGAATCTCGATTCCCCTTTGGAATCGCACCCTCACTTCAAGGGTTACTTTTGAGAAAGGCAGCGTCGCTTTGACGCGTGTCGAAACGGCCACTTCGTTTGACAGCTACACACAGACTAAAGCTTCGAATCTACCACCTAGCCTCGTGCACGGAACTAGCGCCTTAGGCTAGTCATTTATGGCATAAACAACTGCAGGCATTCGTCACCACTTACACGGAACAGCTTTAGACACGAAAAACAACAACAGTGAGTCATCCCAGCACAAAAATTTCCAAGAACACATAAAAATATATACAACAATAAAATATAACAAAAATATACAATAAATAAATAAATATAAAATTCGAGGGACATGACAAGCACACAAAAGAGCAGAAAAAAAAAAATAAAATGCCGTGTGCAAATGAGTTTAGCTGACTAAGCAGAGGACACGTTTAGCAATTGCCATATATATATATATGCATAAACCGAAGAGTCAAAACGTTATGACCACCTGCATAGTATGATGTTGGTCCTCCATGTGCCTCCAAAACAGCTCTTACCTGGCGAGGCATGAACTCTACAAGATTTCTAAAGGTATCTTGTGGTATCTGGTACCAACACGTTACCAGCAGATACTTCAACTCTTGTAAGTTACGTGGTTGAGCTACCACAGATCGGCTATGCTGCTCCAACACAAACCACAGATACTCGATTGGATTGTTGTCTGGGGAATTTGGAAACCAGGGCAATACTTGGAAGTCTTTTCTTCCTCATGTTCCGTGAACCATTCGTGAACAATCAGGGCTGTATGGCATGGCGTATTATCCGGCTGAAAGAAGGCACTACTAAAGGGGAATACTGTTTCCATGAAAGGGTGTACCTGGTCTGCAATGATGTTTAGGTAGGTGGTAGACGTCATAGCTGTCCCGTGGCCGAGTGGTTAGTGTACTTGGCTACTGATCTAAGGGACCTGGGTTCGAGCCCCGGGTAAGGCATGGATGTTCATGTTATTTTCTGCTGAGGTCCTGCCATCCTCACAAACCTTCTACTGTGGCATATAAACTGGCAGGCTATTGTCAGACCTCTGTGGCAAGCAGCTACTTCAGGGAGTATTTTTTTATTTTTTATTTTTAGACGTCATAGTTTCCTGCACATGAATGACTGGAACCAGGGTTTCCAAGCAGAACATTGCCCAAAGCATTACACTTCCTCCACTGGCTTGTTTTCTTCCCACAGTGCATCCTGGTGCCAACACTTCCCCAGGTAATCGATGCACACGCACCCGGCCGTCCACATGGTGCAACAGGAAACGAGATTCATCGGAACAGATGACCTTCTTCCAAACATTCAAGGTCCAGTTTTAATGTTCGCATGCTCATTGCAGGTGCTTTCGACAGTGAACCGAGGTGTGCATGGGCACTCGGAGCGGCCTGTCACTAAGCAGCCCCATTTTCAGCAGAGTTCGATGTACTGTGTGTTGTTACACAATAATTCAGTCACCAGCATTCAAATTATGGGCGAATTACGCCACAGTATTCCTTCTGTTGGCTCGTACCATACGGGATAACCTTTGCTCACCTCTAGCATCGATGAGACATGGTCGGCCCACATCTTACTGGCGGTTCATGGTTTTCCCCTCCTCGAACCAGTTTTTGAAGATACTAACCATGGCTGACTGTGAGCACCCCAGAAGCCTTGCTGCCTCGGAAATGCCCTGAAAGAGTCATCCGGCCATTATAATTTGGCCTTTGTGAAACTCACTTAGGTCCGCTGCTTCTACCATCTGAAGAACAAGAATAACACTTATTTACAGAGCTCAGTATTAGGTGTCATTTATACCGTTTCATGACCCTCACATGCGTCGTCGTTTGCCTGCAGCTAATTCGATTTGCATAAAGACGCGTTGGTCGTAATATTTTGGCTCTTCTGCCACAGATTTACCAGCCTTTGATATGCTCTTAGGAAAAATCGACAGTCGAGGAGTTTGCCAGCAATTGGCTTCCTTATCCACAAGGGTGACTGGAAAAAGCGACGTTCGTGTTTTAAAATATAAATGAGTTATTCTTTTTTAATTGGATAGATACTAATGAAATATCAGGATTCGAATTTTTCGAATCTTCTAGTAGTTTTAATATCACCGTTAGAGGGCCCTAATTTTAGGAAATGTCAAATTTTTAAAGGATATTTTAAATTATTTACTGATGCTAAAGATAAAAACTTTTGTTATAAATGCGATAATAATTGATGCGGTATTAAATAAATATTATGATTTGAGTTTTTCTAATCATCCATTAGTCTCAATTTTCATCGTTAGTGGGTACTGAATTCGTCAAATGACGAACTTCATTTTCTTTGAAAATTTGCTAGAGGCCATATTATGTTCTTCTGACCTAGTTTTATTTCCAATGAGTATCGGTTCCCTAAAAATTTCAAGAGCAGGCACAAGTCCAAGAAGAGATTGAAGATGTACTACATTTTCTGACATTAGTTTGTTATTAGATCGGACGAGAACCTGTTCGATAGCGGAGTGGTTAGCATGCTGGCTACTGATCAAAAGGACCAGGTTCGAGTCCTGAAAAAAGTATGGATGTTTCTATTTTGTCGTTTCTTCCTGCTTAGATTTTGCCTTTTTCACAGATCTTATCTATGGTGAATTGTACTGACTGTCCTCTATTTCCAGCAAGTGCTTGATGGGTAATTTATTTTTTTATTTTGTTTCAGTAAACTAGCCTTTAACACTGTTCAAAGCTTCATTATTTCAACCAGACTATAGGCTCTCTGATTACACTAATTAGAACTTCACTCATAAGAGCTAATAAGGGCTGCACCCTTAACACTAATTAAAAGTGGATAGCTGATCCATTCCCTCTCCTATATAATTAGATTCACTTTATATATACTGGAACTACATATATGCTGGAAACCACTACCTGTTTAGAAGCTCACGAACCCCCCACTTCAGTTATCTCAACAGAATTAATAAAGTTACGAAGACATGCTAATTCTCTGCCTACCGCAAGACTCGGCGTACTTTTATGAGAAGAGTTATAAACATTATTAATTTTAAATCACTGAGTTAGTCAGGGAAATTTGCTTGATTTATATTTTGGGGTACTGCTAAAGTACTGTACACCAGAATTAATTCACCCTCAAGACGAATTTCCTTGCAGGCTTGAACTAAAATATGAACGGCGCTTACAAGATACTTTAAACATAGTTTTATGCAGTGGTTGCATTCAGAAATTTTAGCAACCGCTTCTCTCTCATTTTACCGCTCTTTCATAGTGAGAAATGAAAACCAAAGATATTTTATCGAAATTTAGGTATGGGCAATAATTATCCGTGCAATAGCGCGAGCAATAATTGCGATCCCCGAACGTAAATAGTAGTCAATCAATTGTCTATCCGAAAGAATTATGGACCGGTTCGGCGAATTTGGGATTTCTAGGAACAGGTTCGCACGAACGGTGCCACCTGCTGAATCCCACCATTTGTTCTAAGTCAAAGATCTTAGTTATAATCAAGCCATTGAAACATATTGTTACGATAGATAAACGTGCTGTAATAAACCGTGATGTGACGTGTCGTCTTGATGCTCACGTTACTGCAGTCGCTGGTGACGTAATTTCCATGCTGCGTAACTGCAGCATGGAAATTACGTCACCAGCGACTTCGAACAAAGAACCTAACTGCAAAGTAAGAAAGAAAGAATTGTATGAGAAGTTGGAGTATGAAAGGAAACGTAGTTAGTCTCAGTTTGTACACGATAAGATAATCTAAAGAAGAAATGTTTTATGTGGTGTGTTGTTTTATGTGGAGATTACATAAGTTATTAGTGTTGATTCTATTAGTGGACTGACAAGAAAAAAAAGATGTTTAGAACACTTAAAACTATAATTGAGAAGATTTTATGTTAGACATACAGAGCTGATTTCAACTTTTCTGTAGGAAGAGTTCAACAATTGGTGTATAATTACATTTAGTTTGCTTACAAGAATTCGTAAGGTTATTCTCGATAGATTGCAGATTTGTTTACAAACATGATTGTACTGCTCTTCGAGTGATATAAACCTTATTTTATGATTTGAGTGTAAATAGTAATAAGATACTAAGTTCTTTTGAAGATTTTTTTTTATATTGATATAGATTTCTGCTGGTTAATTTTAGTTTATATAAATGTTTTAAATCATACTTTTGTAATAAATTCAATTATTTTAGAATTAAAATTGTTACATATTATATTTTTGAATTCACGTTCAGTTTTCATCCATTTAATTCTTAATAATATTTACGCTTTCCTTCCCAGAAGAAAACGAAACTTTTAACCTTAGTTTCTATGATCCGTAGTTGAGTCTAAGTGAAAATATCATACCGTAACTTTAGCAATGCATGAAATACAGAGATGTGCTTTTCTGTACTTCTTTAGATCAGTTTCGGTCGAAAGCTCAGAGCTTACAATTGTTATAATCGTGTACAATTATATATTTCACAAAACTACTTAATATCAATTAAAGTCAACTTATTCTTTTGCAAGGAATATGTAATACTCAGGTTAAAAACATATTTTTTTTTAAATTGTTAAATCTTTATTCTGGTATTACAATATTACAAAACAAATCCAGTTGTACTTCAATGTTACATTGCTTATCTTTCCAAAGAGAAATTAAGAATTTCATTATTTTAATATTTTTCCAGTCAATTTTACATATTTTTGTATTAGTTATCAATATTTTCTTTGATACAAAATTCAAACTTTACGACGACCACCATAAATTTACTAGAAATAAAAAAACTTAAAAAACCTTTAATGAATATTATTTTTTGATCGCATTGCTAAAGAATATCATATCCCTAACTTTTTAATCAATTATAATTCGAATATAACACGTGTACAGCATAAAGCTGTAACATAAATAATGTAACGCAGAGAACATAAACATAACATTCAAAATTTCTATTTTCGTCACAAATTAATATAACAAACTTAAACACATTTAGCAATCTATGAAATAAAATATGTATATCTGTCTGTATGTGTGTCTGTCTGTGGCAGCCATAACTCATCGGAAAATCAACGTACGCGTTCGAAAATTTCGGAGAATGTTTCAGGTTGTGGTCCGGATTGCAGTGGCAAATTTCAGGTCGAAAGTCCAAAAGGGGGCTTGCTAGAAGCAAATGTATCGTGCCATGCTATTCCTACTGGAAACGAGAATCTGTGTCAAATTTATTGTTGCCATTTACTTCTCCCTAACTGTGAATGTAAAGAGTAAAAACAGCATTTAAATCTTCTGCTGCAACTCTCTTGCCGTTGCCAGATTCCCCACGTTTCCAAAGGCATTATTGAAGAGTTCTATTGCAGCTAGGGCCCTGATTTTCTAGCCAAACATGGGGTCGGGCATGAAGAAGCCGCCTACGAAATGTGACACATTTCGGTGAAGTACGTCGGGAATTACAGAATGCCAAATCTGACGAAATAAATATCTCGATCGTTTGCCACGGTGTCTGAGAGAGCACGCCGTCGGCAATGACCTTTGCAACACCGGGATATTCTTAGTGTTCAAACTGTAATAAAATGTCGGAGGGGGTACTCATAAAACTAACCATTAGTGCAGGAAGCAATAAAATATGTAGATTGAAAGTGATATACTAGCTGTCACAATTTGCGTAGAAACGAAAATTTTGACAGCTCGTGTATCACTTATCGTGGCCAAGTGAGAACCTCATTTTTAAATCAATCACCGGGGCACACGGGGACGCTGTGCAGGAAATTTGGACGTGCGAACGAATATCACTGGTACCATAGGGCAGCAAAATCTGTGGTGACGAAAATAAAAATCTCGATAGCTTACGCAGAAACAAAGCCACGAGCTATGAGAGAGCTCGCTGACGTCAACAAAGATCCAAGTAAACACCGGACAATTCTTCTTGTTGAAAATATGTGCTAAAGTGTCGAGGGGGGGGGGATACATACAAAATTTACCTTTAGTGCAGTGAAAATAAAAATGTTTAGGTTAAAAGTGACACCCGGGCAGCATCGGGTACGTTCAGCTAGTTTTGAAATAAGCGTAATGTGAAAACAACTGTAATAGTCTCTTATCTGTTTAACAAAATGGGATATCCTAGTCTACTTAAGTAATATTCGTCTGTAGGATAATGCAATTCGGTAACTACTTTTTTAACTATCATTTATCAGTAGATACTCCTATTTAAATCGTTATCATTTTGAACAAATTTAAAATTGAGAACAAATTCTTCAACTTCTGAACAAATTTAAAATTGAGAACAAATTCTTCAACTTCTGAACAAATTTAAAATTGAGAACAGTTCATTAATACTGTGTTATGCTTCCAATTTTTCTGTTAGGCCATTTTCCAATATCAAATTACAAAAACTTTGATTTGTTTACATAGTTAACAATATAAATATAGAGAAGCTGGTGCGAATATACTTCCTAAATCTTTTTTGATTTTATTTCTTAACTTTTTATATATAACATAATATACAACATCTGTGTCATCCGCACTAACTTCATCTAGTTTCAACAGATCATGAATATAAATATTTTCAACTCCTAATGATTTATTAATTTTCAATCTATTTAAAATAGTAAATTAATTTGCTACCTGTATTTGTTATATATAAATTTTAATTTAAAGGGTATCTATAATCTCAATTGTAATTCTTAAAATTTCGACATCAGATTATTAATTATTTATATTCGATACAACATTTTCGAAGTATTCTTTAAAATATTCAGCAGTTGTTTATTGCTAGTATTACTGTTTCACATTCCTTATTTAATTTATATATTTTACAGCTTGCTTTCAATATTTTTCTCTTCAATATCTTAAATTTCATCCCATTTTTAATACATAACTCTCAGATATGAGAGATTTTCTTCTGATGATATCCTGTTTTTTTATACTCAGTTTACTTTTCTATTTTCAAGGCAAATTAAACTAACAAACAAATTCGTCTTTCCCTTCACTTAGTACCAACATTTCATCAGAAACCCACGATTCAGTTCGTATATTCTCCTACGGCATTGCATGTTTTCTACAATAATTTACAATTCCCTTATATCACGATAGAAATTTTCAACATTACTTCCAATAGTATTAAAATCTTCAATATTCACTTCCTATTTCATAATTGTGAGGATGGCGGTACCCCAGGAGAAAAACAACACAAACATCAATGCGTTATTCGGGGTCAAACTCAGGTACTTCGATCAGTAGCCAAGCACGCTAACCACTTGGTACAGTGTTGAAATTCATGCGATTTTGTGTATGTGTGTAGGTGGTCTTTCTTTATATTCTTTTCGATCCCGTATATTTATCAACAGAAAATATATCTACTTACTGTATATCCACTCTTTTATAATATATTTGGTCATAATTCCAGGATTTTAAGTAGATTTTTTTTGTGTTCCTTAACCTCGCCATGTCAACTACGTGATCTCTTTTCAACTGATTCTGGATAGTCTACTTAGTTCTGAAAACCCATTTCCTACTCTGGAGGGTGGGAGTGGCTCAGTCGGCAGCGCACCAGGCTCGTAATATGTAGTTCCTAGGTTCGAGTTCCAGCTGGGTCAGCGTTGAGATTTATCTCTGCAAAATTCCCCGCCCTGCCCACGGTCAGTAGGGGACACCGATGGGCTTGGAAAGGCCGCCGTCCGTCGGATGGGACGTTAAGCCGTGGCCCCGTGTGCGTGAGAGTCATAACCTGTGTACGTTAAAGAACATGCTGGATGGCCTTGACGGGAGGCTACCATCTGTCTCCCAACAGCTGTTCCAGTGGGTACCCTCCCCCAACCTTCTCTGGGCCATCGGCTCCCTGCGGCTTGGCCATGGTGTGCAAAAAAGTGCCGCTGAGAGGTAAAAAACCGAACTCATCCCACCCTTACACAGAGTGGTCCCAAATTTCGTACATGAGTTCCCCTTGTATGACCCAGTGTTATATTAAGAAACATAAATAAATTAAAAAATTTCAAAAGCACCTATCTTCCTATATGCGCCATAAAGAGTATAGAATAAACCTAAACGTTATCGATGGTGCAAACTGTCACTGAATTCGTTTTCACTTCAAAGGAAGATAGAGCGTCGTCAATCTTATTGAGTTGGTAAATCTGCGCCCTATCTTCCTTTGAAGTGAACACGAACTCAGTGACGGATTGCATCATCGATATACTTTCGGTTTGTATCCTACTTTTTAGCGTTCATATAGGAAGACAGGTATTTCTTTTTATTTTTTAATTAATTTATATTTTACAACATACATTGGGTCATACAAGGGGAACTCACGTACGAAATTGGGAGCACTCTGTCCAGTGGTGGAAATGAGTTTTCAGAACTAGGTAGACGATCCAGAATCAGTTGAAAAGAGACCACGTAGTTGACATGGCGAAATTAAGCAATAAATAAAAATCTACTTAAAACCCTGGAATTACAACCAAATATGTTATAAAGGAGTGTATATACATTAAATATTTATTTTCTGTCGTTAAATATACGGGATCGAAGAGAATATAAAGACAAAATAAATAAGTATAATAATTACACATAGACAAAATAAATAAGTATATAAATAATGATAGAAAAGAAACCTTCTGGAACTAGGGGAAACGTGGTTCACTCTGGTTCCCGAGATCCAGTTTTAACATGCAGAAGTCTATTTGCTGAATTAAGAATACATAATATTGACTATTTAATAGTTTCGATATTTAGAAATTCAAGGTGGATAAAAAACTTTCCAAGGATGAAGTGTATAATATATTAATAAGCATGCTATTAAAAACGTTATTTTGATTTCCTTCATTAATATTCAAATTTTAGAAAAAATTAATCAGTCTTTTTTTATTATGACATTTTAAATTCGTAGGATTCCAACACTGTACTGCTTGGCTACTGATCGAATCACCTATGCGCTTGGTTACTAATCGAATCACCGATGCGCTTGGCTACTGATCGAATCACCGATACGCTTGGCTACTGATCGAAATACCTGGGTTTGATCCCTGAATAACGCACGGATGTTTGTATTGTTTTTCTCGAGGAGTCCTGCCATCCACACAGACCTTCTGCTATGGCGGATAAAATGGCAGTCTGCTGTTAGATCTTTTTGGCAAGCAGCTATTTGAGGGGCGTGGGGAATTTTTTTTTTTAAATACTTATTTTATTTTATTTACGACCTACATAGATTATATAGCAATACGTAGATCATATAGCAGTTCGATTGACAGGAAATAAAACAATAACACAATTAATAAATTAATAAACAATACCTTATCATTTGATAATAATCACACAACTAGATAAACCATAAGTAGGCAAACCAAATGTAGGCAACATGAAATCATTTGTTCATTATAACAAACTTGAACAGAAATTAAGAAATAGGAAATGAATATTGAAGATTTTAATACTATTGGAAATAATGTTGAAAATTTCTATCGTGATATAAGGGAATTGTAAATTATTGTAGAAAACATGCAATGCCGTAGGAGAATATACGAACTGAATCGTGGGTTTCTGATGAAATGTTGGTACTAAGTGAAGGGAAAGATGAATTTGTTTGTTAGTTTAATTTGCCTTGAAAATAGAAAAGTAAACTGAGTATAAAAAAACAGGATATCATCAGAAGAAAATCTCTCATATCTGAGAGTTATGTATTAAAAATGGGATAAAATTTAAGATATTGGAGAGAAAAATATTGAAAGCAAGCTGTAAAATATATAAATTAAATAAGGAAAAATGTGAAACAGTAATACTAGCAATAAACAACTGCTGAATATTTTAAAGAATACTTCGAAAATGTTGTATCGAATATAAATAATTAATAATCTGATGTCGAAATTTTAAGAATTACAATTGAGATTATAGATACCCTTTAAATTAAAATTTATATATAACAAATACAGGTAGCAAATTAATTTACTATTTTGAATAGATTGAAAATTAATAAATCATTAGGAGTTGAAAATATTTATATTCATGATCTGTTGAAACTAGATGAAGTTAGTGCGGATGACACAGATGTTGTATATTATGTTATATATAAAAAGTTAAGAAATAAAATCAAAAAAGATTTAGGAAGTATATTCGCACCGGCTTCTCTAATAATATATTATTAACTATGTAAACAAATCAAAGTTTTTGTAATTTAATATTGGAGAATGGCCTAACAGAAGAATTGGAAGCATAACACAGTGTTAATAAACTGTTCTCAATTTTAAATTTGTTCAGAATTTGAAGAATTTGTTCTGAATTTTAAATTTGTTCAAAATGATAACGATTTATATAGGAGTATCCATTTATAAATGATAGTTAAAAAAGTAGTTTCCAAATTATATTGTCCTACAGACGAATATTAAGTAGACTGGGATATCCCATTTTGTTAAACAGATAAGAGACTATTACAGTTAAGTTTTCACCTTATGCTTATTTCAAAATTACTAAATGTGTTCAAGTTTATTATACTAATTTGTAACGTAAAAAGTAATTTCGAGTGTTATGCTAATGTTGTCTGCGTTATATTATTTATGTTACAGCTTTGTGCTGTGCAGGTGTTGTGTTCGAATTATAATTGAGTACAAAATTAAGAGATTTGATATTCTTTAGTATTGCGATTAATAATTAATATTCACTGAAGGTTTTATAAGAATTATTTTTTTTTATTTCTAGTGAATATATAGTGGTAGGCGTAAAGTTTGAATTTTGTAGCAAAGAAAGTGTCGATAACTAATAAAAAATATGTAAAATTGATTGGCAAAATATTGAAATCATAAATTTCTTAATTACTATTTAGAAAGACAGACAAGTAACATTGAGGATTAACTGCTGTTTGTTTCGCATTATTGTGATATCAGAAAAAAGATTTAACAATTTAAGAAAAAATGTGTTTTTAACCTGAGTATTAAATATCTTTCGCAAAAGAATACGTTTAATTATTTTTAGTAGCTGTGTGATATATGGAATTGTACGCGATAATAACAATGTAAACTCTGAGCTTTCGAAAGAAACTGATCTAAAGAAGTACAGAAAAGTACATTCTATATTCCATGCATTGCTGAAGTTAAGGTATGATATTTTCACTTAAACTGAACTACGGATCATAGAAACTAAGGTTAAAAGTTCCGCTTTTCTTCTTCGAAGGAAAAGGTAAAACGTAAACATGTTAAATGACTTTATTATTTTCCCTAAGATATTTGACATAAACTATGTTTTAAGTACCTTGTAAGGTGTTCGTGAGCTTCTAAACAAGTAGTGATGCCAGTGTATACACCGAAGAAACAAAACGTTATGATCAGGATGTCTTTATGCAAATCGAAGCAACGGCAGGTAAACGACGGCACATGTGAAGGTCATAAAACGGTATAAATAATACCTGTTACTGAGCTCTGTTAATAAGTGTTATTTTTGTTCTTCAGATGGAAGAGGCAGCAGACCTAAGTGAGTTTGACAAAGGCCAAATTGTAATGGCCAGACGACTTGGTCAGAGCATTTCGAGACGACAAGGCTTCTAGGGTGCTCACGGTCAGTCATGGTTAGTACCTTCAAAAAGTGGTTCGAGGAGGGAAAAACCATGAACCGCTAGTAAGGTGTGGACGACCATGGCTCATCGATGTTAGAGATGAGCGAAGGTTATCCCATATGGTATGAGCCAACAGAAGGGATACTGTTGCGCATCTCACCCATAATTTGAATACTGGTGAGAGGAGTAATGTGTCACAATATACAGTAGATGGAACCCTGATGAAAATGGGGCTGCATAGTCTCAGGCCGCCCCCAGTGCCTATGCTAACCTCGGTTCACCGTCGAAAGCTTCTACATTTGGGTATGCGAGCATCAAAACTGGGCCTTGAATGATCGGAAGAAGGTCATCTGCTCCGATGAATCTCGTTTCCTGTTGCACCATGTGCACAGTCGGATATGTGTGCGTCGTTTACCTGGGGAAGTATTGGCACCAGAATGCACTATGGGACGAAAACAAGCAGGGGAAGAAGTGTAGTGCTTTGGGCAATGTTCTGCTAGGAAACCTTGGGTCCAGTCATTCATGTGCAGGGAACTATGACGTCTACCACCTACCTAAACATCATTGCAGACCAGGTACCTCCTTTCATGACAACGGTATATCCCTCTAGTAGTGCTTTCTTTCAGCAGAATAATGCGCCATACCACACTGCCCGGATTGTTCGAGAATGTTACGCGGAACATAAGGTAGACTTCCAGGTATTGCACTGACCTGCAAATTTCCCAGATATCAATCCAATCGAGCATCTGTGGTTTGTGTTGAAAGAGTATATTCGATCTGCGCGGCTCAATCACGTAACTTGCAAGTGTTAAAAAGTCTGCTAGTAACATGTTGGTATCAGATGCCACAAGACACCTGTAGAAATGTTATAGTGTCCAAGCCTCGCCGGGTAGCAGCTGTTTTTGGCGGCACGTGCAGGACCAACATTATATTAGGCAGGGGGTCATAATGTTTTGTCTCATCGGTGTATATATAAAGGGAAACTAACTATGTAGGAGCGGAAATGGATCAGGCCCCCAATTTTTTTTAATGTTAAATGTGCAGCTCTTATTAATTCTTATGAGTGCACTTCTAATTAGTGCAACCAACCTTTATTTGACGTCTATCGTCTAGTTGAAATAATGAAGCTTCGAACATTGTTAAAGGCTAGTTTACTGTAACAAAATAAATAAATAAATTACCCATCAAGAACTTGCTGGAAAAAGAGGGCAGCCAGCATAATTCGCCATAGATAAGATCTGTGAAGAAAGCAAAATCTAAGCAGGAAGAAACGACAAAGTAGAAACATCCATACTTTTTTCAGGACTTTGATCCACTCGCTAACCACTCCGCTCCGCCAGCACGATAACCACTCCGCTATTCTTATTATTAACAGGTTCTCGTCCGATCTAATTATTAAATACCTATGTCAGAAAATGAAATACATCTTCAATCTCTTCTTGGACTTATGCCTGCTCTTGAAATTTTTAGAGGAACGTTACTCATTGAAAATAAAACTAGGTCAGAAGAACATAATATGGTCTCTGGAAAATATCCAAAGAAAATGAAGTCCTTTATTTGACGAATTCAGCACCCTCTAACGATGGAAATTGGGACTAATGGATGATTCGGAAACTAAAATCGTAATATTTATTTAATACCTAATCATTGACCATTGCATTTACTAACAAAACTTTATATAGTTATCATTAGAAAATAGATTAAAATATTCTTTAAAAATTTGACATAACCTAAATTTTGGTCCCTCTAACAGTGGAAATTAAAATCATTAGAAGTTTCGGAAAATTCGAATCCTGATATTTTGTTAGTATCTATCCAATCCAAAATGAATGGCTCATTTATCTCTTAAAACAAAGAAGTCGCATTTTCCGATCACCCCTGTGAATAAGGAAGCCAATCAAGCTGGCAAACTCCTTGACTGTCAATATTCCTAAGAGCATATCAAAAGTTCGTAACTTTGTGGTAGAATATATATATATATACTGTATATTAATATATGGTAATTTGTAAATGTGTCCTCAGCTATATATGTCATTTTATGTTATTTTTTCTGCTCTTTTGTATGCTATTGCATTGTTTTGATCTTTTCTCTTGTACAATGAATTTCCAAATAACTGATTTATTTTAGACTCAGAGATAGATTCCCGAAAATCAAGACTAGGTAATAATATATATAGACAATGACATTGAAATAAAGACTTTCATTTTTTGACATTGTTCACATCGGAAAAACGAAATAGATTAAGCATTTTTTTTCATGTTTTGGAAGAAATATAAATGTCAAATAATGTAAAATTTATGATTTATGTTAAATTGTGTTTGCAGAGATATTATTTACAGAACAATCCTCTTCTATAGACTGAGAATTTAACAACATTTAGGACAGGTACGCAGTCAGATAGTTCTATTCCAACGATCTCCCTTCGCATTTCTTATGCTTTTTAAAAAAAGTCCTGTTTGCCAGAATTTTACACCATTTTTTCCCAGCATATACCACTTTATGGTGTAAATGTATTTATTTTTTTCTATTCTATTATTCACGGAAGTTGATTAACTTCCGTGAATAGCTACGACATAAAATTTATCTGAGTTAAAAAAGATTAGATTGCCTTAACCTGATAAGAATAAATGTAGTAAGGTAAACGTTTGACCAATAACATAAGTAGACGGTGTATCACCATATGAACTCCATACATGCAACTGAAGCTGAAATTGTAACACATAAGATGGAATATGGAGTGTAATAAAATAATAAATACCCCCTCAAGCAGCTGCTTGCCACAGAGGTCTGACAGGAACCTGTCAGTTTATATGCCATAGTAGAAGGTCTGAGAGGATGGCAGGACCTCAGCAGAAAAACGACACATACATCCATGCCTTACCCGGGGCTCGAATCCAGGTCCCTTAGATCAGTAGTCAAGCGTGCTAACCACTCGGCCATGGTACGGCTTATATTTGACTTTTAATACTTTGCCAAAATAATACTGATAGATAGGAGTTTCTGTCAATTTTTAAAATAAAACGATTAATAGTAATCTTTACGGATCAATAAAAACATTTAGGCTTATTTACGAGATGCCTTTTGAAATTTAATTAAAAAAACATATACAGGGCTGTCGCATTTTATGCGAGGGATGCGTTCCTAGCAACCTCGCATAATTTAAACTCGCATAATCCAAGACTGATTTTCCCATAGAAATAAATGTAAATTAGGAGAATGCGTTCTCGGAGCGCATAAATATACAACCATTGTAGCGTATTTTTCCTTTCAATTATACTTTTTTAGACACAAAAAATTAATATATAAAGACAAGAACAATAAAAGTCAATTTAATGACCATTTTAATGATGCAGATACTTCCAGGAGATATGGTAAGTGGGTCATCTTCATGATATTTCGACGACTATGAAGGGACAGGAGATGCCAGTATCTGAGGCACTTTACCGCCAAATGACCGCAGCCGCAGAAGGTCCTCTTATCTTGTCGACAGTGTCACGCTCTCTCTCAGAAGGTTCCCGTAGTTTGTTGATAGTGCCACGCCCCCTGTCAGAAAAGTCATCTTGCATCAACGCCCCAAACCCGTGGATAGCAAACAACTCTTCTGAAATTTTACCAAGCCCTGGATTGAATCATCTCCCCAAACCGATCCGAAGCAAACAACCTAAGTTGCAAGAAATGGTCTTAGTCCCGCACATAAGAGGAGGAGCCCTAAGCACTTGAAAATGATGCTTCGGAGACTGCGCGGCAGCCATGTTGTTCTATTCAAAACATTGATCAGTAGTATAGGTGAGTAATGAAGTGTTGCGCTATAAAAATTTAATTTTTTTCGACATTTGTATTATGGCAGCCTGTTCAGCTTACGGCTGCACGAATCGCACTTCAAAAAAGATACCAGGAATTACCTTTCATCGGTAAGTTTGTCATTTTTATAAAAGTTTAAAGAATTATATAATGATACAAGCAACTTAGTGTTGAAATTACGCCGCTATGAAATCGATTTTATTTCGTGTTACAAACCTCGATTCTTCACCAGATTTTTTTTTTATTTTCTTCGGATTGTACTCAGTGATAAATGTGAAAATGTACTTCTTATATTGATTGATTGATTTTACGTTACACTTATTTGAGAATTCCTTCTGCAGGCTTTCTCAGTTAAAAAATTTTGTTGGCTGTAATTGAATATTAGTGTGTATTCTATTTAATAGATGATGAATTTACATACTTTTAAATAGAGGTGATTAAAATATCAAGGAGTTTCTTTTTTGTCCTTTATTTTATTTTAGTGGAAGTATTAGATATTATTTTGTTTAAATGTTTCAGTGTTTAAATTTCTCTCTCTTCATGATTTAATAAGTTCAGTGTAAGAAGGGAAAAGTAAATTACAATAAAGTATTTTCATAAGGTGAGAAATATAATCTTTCTTTTTTTTAAATTTGGATAGCATTTAAGGGTTTTGTTTAAATGCCCCCTTTTTTCTTGGATTGGAGTCTTATATTTTTGAATTCCTTTTTAGATTAATTTCATGTATCTGGTGTAAATTGTCATAGGTGAGTGACAGCGATCATTAGGGTGAAAATTTTTCAACTTGTTTAAAACATTTTAGTTAAAAGAGGAGAGGAGAGTGTAATGCTTTTCTCCTTTTCGTTAATTCTTCTGATAGGGTTCTAATTGTTCCTTTTAAGGTGAATACTGAATTTATTTAATTCTGTATGGATTTCAAATAGAGCGAGTTTATTGCTTGTAGTTATTTTATTTTTACTTTGGTTGAGGAGTAGGTTAGGCGTACATGAAGATAGGTATGAGAGACTGAGGAGTCAGGCATTGAGTGGTCGGGTTCAAGCCACTGTCTGGAACGTTGCCTTTTTTTTAAATGGGTATTATATTCCCTTCACCCTCTGAATATATATATATATTTTTCTTTTTTTATATTTTTTTAATTTTTTATTATTTTTGCTTAGTGTAATTTTTAGTTGCTTTTTTTTCATATAATTTTTTCAGATATTATTTTGAAATTTTCCTTTGTGGCTGAGAAAGGATGTATTTCAATCCTTACGAGATTTTTTGAGAGATTGTAATAATTGTGTATTTTGTATTGATTGTTAACTCTGGTTGAGGGAGGAGAATGAGCATGAGATGGGGGAGAGATGTGAAGGTGAGGGTACAAATATAGAGCTGGTGGGTTCGAGCCACCATCTGGGGCGTTTCTTTTTTGTATAAATATATATATATTTTTAGTTCTTTTTTTTTAACTTCTTATACTATTAGCTTTATTTAGTTTTGTTAAACAATTTTCTTTATTTTTGCGGAATGAGAATTTTTTTAACGTAAAACAGCTATTTTCTTAATTTTACAAATGTAATTTTTTGCGGTTTAAATGCTGCTATTGCATATAACTTTTATGTTTTATCCATAAAATATTTTCTACTGTTATCAGTGTAGTATAAATAAACTTTTAAAATCTTGCAATTGTTTGTTATTGTCGTATTCAACGAAAAAATATCCTTAAAAATATCCTTATTAGTCCAATAAATTGTTCTGCTATATAGTAATTCTGTATGGAAATATCCATTGCATTAAAAAAAGCAATATAAATTCCAAATAGCTTAAATGGGCTTTCTCTTAATCGTAAAAAAAAATCTTCCCGTATATAACGCACAGTAAAACTGAGTATAGCACGTGAAAAGTAGGCTTGATTGCAGCGGCAGACGGTTTGTTTTGAATTCAACAATATGGCTACCGCCCTGCTGCCTAGGCATTATTTACCTTGGACAGGGAAAGCGGGTTAGGACCTATCCTTATCTTCCTACCTCCATGGTCCCACATTCGCAATTCTATTTTTAGTTGAATTTCCAACCGCCATCTGGTGTTTAAAATAAGTATTAGATTTTCCCTTACATATTTTTTTTCTGAACAGCCATGGGATCATATCTCCCATTTATCATCACTCAAAGCATTTATAAAGTACGCTAAGGGTGATAGTAGATTTGAATGCTTAAAGGTAGTATACACCACTAGAAGTTTGTCTCCTCTCTGAATATCTTATTAAAACGATTTTTAATATTATACAACTTTTTCCCTTCGGTATCTCTGATATACGTATAATCACGGCCTTAATTCATCCCATTGCTTTTAACGATTAAAATTCTTTCATAACTCGCCAGTATTTCTGAAATGTGCGGATATTTGTTTTTCCTTTACTGTCTCTTGTTCATCTGTGTTTATAAGAATCAAACCTTATTGGGCTACATAACAGCCCTGGAGAAATAAATGTTTTATATCGATAAACATTATTTTACACTGCGAGCCGTACTTCTTTAATTTTAAAAACCTAATAAATATAGAAAACACTCTTATTCCACTAGAAAAACTATGAGCTGAACATATTTTAGACTCCTATTCAGCAGCATAAGAATTCTCTTTGGAGTAAAAGAAAGTTACATAATCATGTATTACACTGAACCCGGGATACGTCTTAACTTATTTACTCTCTCTTATTGACAGACTATCCCACTCACTCATTCAAACTTACTTACTCACTAAATCATTCACACTCTAAATCAATTACTGACTGCCTTACTCACTCACTTTCTTATTCATTACCCATTCATGAAATAGCTGACTAACTGACAAACTCACTTTCTTATTTACTTACATTCTTACTTACTTTCACACTTTCTTACTGACTTCCACACTTACTTATTTACTTACACGCATTCTTACTCACTACTTCATTGCATTACTCACATTCTTGCTTGCACACTGACTGACTGACTAACTTTCTTCCTTACTTACTTTCTTGCATACTCACTAACCCATTTATTGGCTGGCTTACTCACACATTTACTGACTTATTCACACACTTATTGAATTATTTACTCACACTCTTACTGATTTACTCACATAATTACTGATTTACTCACATAGTTACTGAATTAGTTACTAACACATTTACTGACTTACGTACTCACACACTTGTTGAATTACTTATTCACATATCTACTGACTGACACATTATTGACTTATTTACTCATACATTTACTAACCTAGTTTCCTACTTACTCACTCACTCACTAAAACACTTACTGACTTCGAAAACGGAATTATCACTCAGTAAATTATGTACTGCTTCATATACTCACTCACTTACAGAGGGGAGAAAATAAAATAGTTAGCATGCGAAATAGAGTAGGCTATGTGAGCAAATATACGCTGTAAAAATTACGGATAAAGAATAGGAAGTACAGTCGCTCAAAAAAGTATCCGAACACTATGGTTAATTACAGAATTCAGAAAAAAATATCTGTCAACGATTTTTTTACAAATTAGTGATCTGACACGAAGGTTCTTACTAGCATTCCCAAAGTGATAGGGGTCATGATCTCTTTGACCCCCTCCCCCTCCCCTAAATCCGACCCTGTACATCCTGTACAGGGTCGGATTGTACAGGGATAAAAATAATAATTAATGAAATAATCAACTTTTTTATACTAATGCTGCTACGAAAACAAATTTTTTTTTTATGACACGCCTCCACGAACACCATTCGTTGTACGGGCAAGTCTATAATCGATCTCAATACATCCTCGTTCAAGCATATCTGGAGTGATAGTGGAAGTGCTGTTGGGTAATCGGAAAACATGGAATACGTTTCAACAAGATAGATTGGGTCACTCTCAGATTGGTCTTGTCTTATAATAAACATTCTGAACAGAGAATTGCTTGAGAATTGAATTTTTCTAAATGGACCAATCGCTGGGCCTCCGTGGTTCCCAAATTTAACCCCTCTTGACTCTTTGATGTTATGTGAAAGATATCGTGTCACGTAATCCTGCTACTGATCTTCCCAAACCCGAGCAACAGGATCTCAAATGTCATTTCCACGATCATGCCAGATATCCTTCAACGCAGAGGAGGATCGAGAAAATGTCTCTAAGGAGAGTGATGTACGAGGTAGGGCTCCTTCTCGCACTAAGATATCCACTGGCGAAATAATGGACTTCTCAACATTATGACCCATTTTTGGCAGAAAAGCAGCCTAATTTTTGTTTTGAAGACAAAAGCAATTTAATGAACTAATATTCCACCCATCCCTCGATTTACACGGTAGATATATTCTAGGATATCACGGTATATATCGAAACCGAACAAATCGAGACCAACAACTTATGAATAAATGTGGATTGGTTCCAAAAGAAATCCTTGTTAAGAATGAAACGTATATTGAGAATTTTATTTATACGTATTTATCTCAAGACTCTCTGATTATAGCCTGACATCTGATTTTGTTATCGAAGAAATTGAGTCATTATACAGGGTGTCTCAAAAATATAGGTACAAACTTTTACGGGAGGTAGATAACATCTAAAGGAATGAGAATTGCATAGAAACCCATAACCGGAAAAGTCATGGAAAAGTGGTAGCAGAGGTACAAGATCTGAAAGGACACAAGCCAGTGATTAATGGGAAAACATTTATTGGACATAATTAATACAAATGGCGTACTAGATGATACATTTCATAATGTTACAGCAGATGCTTGAAGTTTCCATGAGAAGCGATGCATGCGTGACACCGAAGGAGCATTGATTGTCAGTCACGGTCGAACACACATGGAGTTTCTCTGATAGCAGCAGCAGCGCAGACGAGCCTTGCCACGAGATCCATGTCAGACTCCACAGGCGATTCATACACGGTAGCTTTGAAGGCCCCACCCCACAGAAAGAAATCAACGCTCGTTAAATCAGGTGAGCGTGGGGACCAGGCAACTGGTCCAGCACGCACAATTCATCATTGCCCAAAAGACATGTTCAAATGCGCACGAACACACCTTCCATAATGGGGAGGCGCCTCATCATGTTCAAACCACATGTTGCGTCTCACATTTGCTGAAACATGGGCAAGTAAGCTGGTAGAACCTGTTCAGAAAGATCCGATACTTCGCGGAGATCATGCGGGATGGTAAAAAGTATGGCCCAACTAAGCAGTCGCCGACCAAACCTGCCCACACATTTACTGCGAAACGATGTTGTGCCGAATGGGTGCGCACACCGTGGGGGTTCTCTTATGCCCACAAATGCGCATTGTGCTGGTTGAATACACCATCCCGAGTGAAACTGGCCTCATCAGTAAACAAAAAGCTGGGAAAATCACATCTTGGGCACTTTCTTGGAGATACCACTGCGCAAAATGCACGTGCAGGATGATCTGCAGGGAGAAGTAACTGGACACTTTGGAGATGAAATGGGCTTCGCCGTGCAATCGATGAATGGGGAATCGCCGTGCAAAACACGCTGTACACTGCAACGAGACACTCTTAAGGCAGAGGCAACGGTACGTGTGCTGGTACTAGGATTAGTCTCCACTGCATCCAACACACTTTTTTTCCATGGCGGGAGTATGCGTCGATCGTGGCCTGCCCTCACTTCTGCTACCTCTTAATGACCCATAATTGCACAAATTTTGATGCGCACACGCAAAAAAAAAACGGTGGCGTGATACATGTCTGTGTGGGAAGCGTTCTTGATACATTCGTTGATACATTCGTTGATACATTCATTGCCCTCAACTATTCCATACACTAAGTGCATGTCTGCCAGCTCCCTGTTCGAATACCTTTGCATGCCCTTCTTAAGCCGACTACCGCTCGAATGAGGAAATCCGAAATTTCCTCTCTAGCGAACTGATGAACAGCGCCGCCTTTGACTTACGGTGAAGTTTTCGGTTATGGGTTCCTGTGCAATTCTCATCCCTTTAGATGTTCTCTACCTCCCCTAAAAGTTTGTACCTTAATTTTTGAGACACCTTGTATTCCAGGGCTGTGCTACTACACGTGCAACGGTGCGATTGCACCGGGCGGCATTGTTTTAGGGCGGCAAATTTGCAAGCAAACTGAAGATCACAGCTGCGGTAAGGTTGATCGGAATAAGTATGACATATTTTTCAGCAGATAATTTTCGATTGCTTTTAAAAATGATGATTAAATTAACCATATTAATCATTAATATCTAATATCAGACTTGGAGAAAGGGGCAGCAGAGTCCAATTTCGCTCAGGGCGGTTAATATTCAAGTCTGCTCTGGGCTGCAAAATAGCTAGCGACGGCAGGCCCTCATTGCATTCATATATGTATATCATTCTTGTTATATATATAATTAAAGATGCAAGAACTAGAAATAGCCATCGTAACGGAAGAATGTCAGGTCAGCAACTTCACTTTCAGAACCAATCGAACTGAATCTACGGTTCAAATGAACCGAACCGAAGCACCATCAACTGAAGTCGAACTTTCTTCGTATTTCATGCTTTAGTTCACTATGATGTTTCTCTGCAGCTGCTACATCATCTACAATTTTGTAAATTGCCGTTCCTACTGTTGTACCTCACACATATTAGGATTATTCGTTGGATTCTTCAATCTCTATAGCTGTGCAGACATCAAAAGCGGTGGTAGAAGGGCAATCACCACTCCTTTAACCAAAGGAAGGTTGGTTCAGTCTGTGACATTGAAGAGATTTGGCTTGGCATCATTAGCAAGCAGAGAAAGCCTTCTGAGAATCTTTTCTTCCCAAGCTGAAGCTGCCATTTCTGGGATCCGTTGCTGACCAGTGAAATCTACCATTACTGTCGGTGCACACAACTCACGTGATCCCAAGGGAACAACCCTTTCCAAGTCACTGTTATTGACTCGGGAGGGTTTGGACTTTTGAGGGATGAACAGGTTGTAGAGTTTCATGTTGCTCTGTGGGTGGAAGTTCTATAGTGCTAATGGTCGACACTTAGTGTTGACCTATCCAGGCTCTACAATACTTATTTTGCTACATGGAGCGAACTTGAATATCTGCTGCTGTTTCTTTCTTCAGATCTGTTATTAGCTCGGTCAACTTTACAACAGATGTGGTTATCTTATTGGGAAATTTGCAGCACATGCGGTAGCCTGGACCCTAACTTCCTCTGGTATGACTCAGACGTTTGCGCTAAACGAAAAGGAACCGGTCAACCCAGACCTACGACAAAAATAGAACACATACATTTATTTTTAGAGTATTCAAGGATTGAAACTTGCAGCTTTAAAACTCCCCGATATAATTTTGGAGTTGAGTTAAATTTTTATATTTGTTATAGTTTGTTGTGTGAGATGGCTTTCCGCAAACGAAAATTTTTGAAGGAGGAAGAAATTATGAACATTTCCCAATGATAGATTAGAGCAGTGGTTCTCAACCTTTTATGCTTCACGTACCCCCTGGAAATGTGTATGTAACTGGTTTACTCATTGTATAGATAGATAAAATTATAGTTAGAGTATAACAATGGGAATAAAATAAAACACATACATATCTAGCGACTGTTGAGCTCTCACGGCCTACCCAAAAATTTTACCGCGTATCCCACATTGAGAATCCCTAGTTTAGAGAATGAAGTCAATGATTTCAGATTATCTAGAGAAGAGAACGAGGTTTCGATCGTAATTTACCAACAATGTTCAGCTCCATTGAAAGGCGAGCAGGAAGAATTTTTCAACCTGTAAAGTGATGATAGAGGACGAGATTTTAGTAATATTTCATGGTCCAACTAAATCACTAATGCATCAATCACCTGAATTGCTCATAGAAATAGAGATGGAGTAGTTCATAATCTTTAAGTAGGATCGGAACTTTTGGAATTTTAAAATTATTGCTGAGTGACGATATGCGTCAATTGATTATGATCCATATGAATCACCACCAAAAGCACGCCCATTCACTCTACGCTCATAAAACACACAAAAAAAAATACTAAATTTCGCTGATTTCTTCGAAACATTCGACCAAACATATTTAGGTGCATAACTGCACGATTTTACCAATTCCTAATACTAATTAAAAATGAATATTTTTGTTTCTAATTAAAATATTTCCTTGATTCTTTAAAAGTAGTTTTTTTTTTCTAATTCCTTTTGAAATATGTTTTCCTTTTTAAGCTGATAATTTTCCCCCTGCTGCTTTCGGAATATAGTTTGCGTTTTTTTGGTGCCTCATAGGTTTGGATGATACTGATCTAAAGGGAAACAAAATAAATACGAATCAAAATTGGAACCCATTGATGATATTAATGAAATATGGGAATGCTTTAACATTGTAGGAGAATTTTAAGTCTCCCTGGCTTAAAAGATTATTGTTCTGATAATCCCATTTTTGGAAATGTCTATGATCTTGATGTATTTTAACCTGTATGATCGAAGTTTTATGCACTCAATTAATTCGTAAATGCGAATCAATTTTTTTTTCCTTTCTTCTTCGGCCTTCTTCAACCCCCCCCCCCCTCCCGGATCCGTCACTGCAGCAGACGCGTACTGAGAGAGAGATGGAAACCTGCATCCAGGATGAAAACATCACTGAGAGAAGCGCACTCGGTGATGGAGATCTGACTGTGTAGACCGAATTTTTATTCGGTGGCCATAGCGACCTCCATGTGTTTCATGAAGGTTTCTGACTTCTCTGGGATAATGAGATCTTTGATTCTAACGGACAATAATGACTGTGGTAACCAACCAATATTTTGAGGAAGGAGGTATCCAACTAATGGAGTGGCCTGCATTCTCTCCGGATCTCAACCCAATAAAACATTTATGGGATGTCCTGAAGAAAAGTTCTCCCACCCCGCCCTCTGTCATAACGGGAACATTGATGGACTTGGAAGGAAGACTTTTCTAACTACAGACCAATAACTATTCTACCGATATTTTCAATAGAAAAATGTACAATTTTATGTACAATTGTTTACTTAATACTTTTTTAATTAATTTACTGCATGCGTTTTTTTTTTTACATTTGTGGCGAAGTTACTTTTACGTCGCAGAAGCGTGAAATAACCCCTGTCATCAAAAAGGCCGGCCACCTTTATTTTAAGAAAATTAGGAATCAACAGAGGAGCCTGATTTCGCCTATAGCAATAGCTGGCTACATGGCAATAAGCAGCAAATGCCATTTGCCGTTCCTATGATAAGGCGGGATTTGTTCAGTCACGTGAGTGACTGTTACTTTTGTATGACACCTTTGCTTGGAAATGGTATAACTAAAAATAAAAACCAGGCAATAAACTACTCCAACACACCATCTGCCATCCGCCCAGTGCCACATGGGGAAAAACCTGCCAACCCCAGAGCCACCAGAACAATGTAATGTGGACTATGAGGACGAAGAGGAAGACAAGGAAGAAACAAGAACACAGGAAATAGCATCTGTAGATCCCGACTTTACACATATAACATGGATTCACCAGAAAATATCACGCAAAACGAGTTGAATGATCTTTTTAGAGATCTCAGCTGTAAAAAAGCAAGGCAGAATTCCTAGGATCCAGACTGCAGCAGCGGAATCTCCTTTTTAGAAATGTGAAAGCGCATATTGTAGACGCCAAAAGGATCTGATATTGTTCTTTATCATGGTAGGTAACCTAGTTACCTGCAAAGATATTGACGGTTTATTCAAATCCCTCCACATGCCACATAGAAGAATAGACGAATAGCACTCCAGAAGAATAGAAGTTATTTATGGACTCCTTGAAATTTAGTAGGAAACGTTACACGTTCTTTTACACAATGAGAACGTGTTACCTTCTGTTCCAATAGGACATGCTGTTAATATGAAACAATTACTTCATTATATAAATTATGACAAATACAAGTGGCATCTTTTTGCGGACTTGGGTGTCATTGCTGTTTTTCTTCGACTACAGCTTGGATATATAAAGTTCTGTTGCTTCGTTTGCGAATGGAATTGCAGAAACAAAGCATCTCATTACGTGAAGAGGATTTGGCCTTCTCGGCATTCACTGCAACCAAGGAAGAAGACGTATCCACAGCATCATCCAGAAGTACAATCCACAAAGATTTTGTTGCCACCTTTACACATAAGACTAGGCCTAAAGAAGAATGTTGTAAAGGCTACGAATCAAACGCAAACTGCTTCTTTGTACCTTCGACAGAAATTTCCAAGACTTGTTTTTTTACCTCCTCAAGCAGCTGCTTGCCACAGAGGTCTGACAGGAGCCTGCCAGTTTATATGCCATAGTAGAAGGTCTGAGAGGATGGCAGGACCTCAGCAGAAAAACGACACATACATCCATGCCTTATTCGGGGCTCGAACCCAGGTCCCATAGATTAGTAGCCAAGCGTGCTAACCACTCGGCCACGGGTTGGCTAGTGATGCAAAAATAAAAGAGGGTGTTTTTACCAGTTGAGTAATCCGCCCGTGATGAGGTATTTCATCGTATCATCACTGATGATGAATGGAGAGTATGGCATGCCTTCTAACAGGTGGCACAGGCTTCTTAGGGAAACAAAAAGTAGAAAATCATAAGGACCTTGTGTAAGAATTCTGTTCTCATATCCCAAACTGGGATGTAGTATGTCTTTGAAGGTACATTTCTAAAGTTCTCATTTGGACTTCTTTCCGGAAAATTGTGACGCTGTTGAGTAATGAGCACAGGGAAAGTTTTGATCAGGGAATTGCTACAATGGAAAAGAGATATCGGGGAAGATGGAGTCCATCAATGTTAGCAGATTACTGCTGGAATGTGATGCGATTAGTGCTGGAATATGCCTCAAGATTTGGTATATAAGCGGCGAGCGAAGAATAGGAAGTTGCTGTAGACCGATATGCAACCTTCAGCGAATGACGTAATACAGGTAAGTGACTGTATCTTGAAAACGGTAGGCAATCAAACTTTTATGTTGTCATTTTCGTGTTCAACACTTCGATTTACATACGAAAAGGCTGTTTGCACTTCCGAAACACACCAAAAGTTAAAATTTGTTGTTCAGTGTCATTTATTTCAAAGTTCGCGATTTGCTCAATCCGATGCCAGTGTCGTAGAGTGTCGACCCAATCAATAATATCAGTGCGATGTAGTCTTCCAAAGAGATGCAATATACACGAAACAACAGACTATGTTTTGACTGATGTACAAATCAGCAGACAATTACTGGAAAACTTAATATTAAACAGAATGATATCGTTCTGTTGCTGAGAGACTAGAGAAATAGTTACTAGTCTTAGGAGGTTGACTATTTATCTCTTCTAAGTGATAACTTTACAACTCTGCAGTCAAACAGATTGAATAATATTTAGTCACATAGATTAGTGAAGACCTCTAGTGCATAGACCTCTAGTGCATATGGTCACACAGACCGCTAATACGCATAGTCACACAGACCTCTAATACGCATAGTCACCCAGACCTCTAGTACTCATAGTCACACAGACTATCACTCGGGTTGAAATCCATCAAAGCGACCTGAGATATTGTCTTTGTTCTCATTCCTCGAGAAATGCACGTCTGTACCTTTTGACGTCCGATACGAGTCTGTCTGTCCCTTCGCTGAACCCTTTGTCTTGCTCTGGATATATCTATCCATTGACAAAGCGTCCGCATCATTCACTAGTACAGTAAACGTGATTTCGCAGCCAACAAAAATAGCTATAAGTGATGGCATTGAGAAAATAAGAACAAAACGGCACAGATATTATCTATATACACTACGATAATAACAATTAGTACCAATAAAAATAGAGCAGCATCAATGGACATATCACCTTTCTCAAATACTAAACTTACAAAAATCTTTGACTAATTTTGCGAATACCCAAGAAGGACTAATGTGGTCACTTCCCGATCACTTGACCTAAATCCAACAGAACATGCTTGAGATGCTCTAGGACGATGCATTGCCGGTCGCATTTCACCTCCCAGGACCCTCCCGGATCTCCGATCTGCACTCATGCATGAATGGCAATTACTCCCTCAATCCCTCATTGACACCCTGATTTATGACAAGCCGTTGTGCAGCCTGTAGTGTTGTGCGAGGTCATCACACGCCACATTATAGGTATGTTATCAATAAACTTTTGCGTGCCATTTTGAGGAAATTTTCTAATTTTTTCACTGAAATCCAAAGACGGGCTTGTTTGTAATTCGTGTTTTTGTGATTATTGCTTAACTTTTGTGCATTAATGTACGTTTTATTAATAAAAAGGATTTTTCCGAACTTGTTTCCTTTTTTCCCATAAGTTGTTGGTTTCGATTTACACGGTAATTTTCCGGATCCTATCTACCGTGTAAATCGAGGGATGGGTGTACAGGCAAATGAAGCGTATATTGCCTTCATTAAGTTACAAAATGCTATTGCATTTTTAGGACTTCAAACAGCATTTTACTGTAAAATTCATGGATTCTTTTAGTTTCCATTACGTTTTATTATTATACAATAAATCAGTAAATACAATTTTCCATTCCCTCCTTCCTCCCTTGAGAATGCTGGTAAGGGTAAATAGAGGCAAAAAATTATTAAACTTGTAATGGATTTTTCATGCATTTTTCAAAAAATATTTAGCGTTCTTTAAAACGAAGGGGAAATGTTATAAAATATTGACAAAGATAATAATTGAAATCCAGTTCTTTGACCCCCCCCCCCTTTTACTTTTTTACGTCTTTTTGAGTTTCTTGGCCACCCAACCCCTCACCCCCTGAAGTTTCCTTTAGTTCACACAAGGGGCAAGTTGTGTAGGTAGAGACCTACACAACTTGCTTAAGATAATCCAATAGACTTCAGATATTAATTTACAACACTGAAAATATAATTTCCTGTTGTATTACCATCAAGTTCCTTACAACCAGGTAAAGATCTAGAAAAAAAATCAGGGGGGAAAGAAACACCATCGTGCAAAAAAGTTAAAATAGGGAGGGGGGGTAGTAAGAGATTGGATTCTTATTAAAGTATAACATTTCCGCCTTCGTTTTGCAGGTCTTTAAAGTTTTTCTTAAAAATGCATGAAATCTGAATAAGTTTATAAATTTTTGCTCTCCCCCATACCCTTCCTAGCATTCTGAAAGAGAGGGACACACAAAAAATTTAACCAAATTGTCGAATCCGCGAACTGCAAAACCAGCAATCGGACAGAATTACTTTGGAAAAAATAAACAAATTATACAGGAAGTGCGTTCTGATTCGTTTCCGCTTCAATCCATTAATATGCTCAACCAACAAGTAATTGTTACGAAAAATTAAAAAAAAAACACACACACTGTTAAACAGTTTCATTATTTGATCACAGAAATATTGTATCGAGTAATAAAAAAAGATTGTTAGAAGCGGTATTTGTTGAACAAAAACACATCTATTGTTAGGAGTTGAAATAAATCAAAAGGAGACCACAGTAAAAGTATGGTGGAGGAAAGGGAACACATTGGGCCGCTGTTAGGAAATTGATGGAAGTCTCCTGTCAAAGTCATCCACGGGATTCTTTAATGTGACGACGCCGACGCGTTCCTTCACTAGTCTGGAGACCTGCTGACCGACCCACCGGGATTAAGGTAAGTCCATTAAGGAATGAAGTAAGTGCAATTATTTCTTTTCAATTCATTTGTGGTATGAAGTTTTGTCTATAGGCAACTTTCTAATCCTTATATGCATAAGGAAAATTTCCCTCTCAATTAGCACGAGTGCGAAAAGAACGATGGTATTCCTGCTTGTGGAGCAATCACATATATTGAAATTTAAAAAAAAGAAATTTTCTAAACTTTAAGAATATGTTGCTAATTTTATTAGTTATATTTTAGAGGATCTGTTGCATTCTATGGCGCCCTAAGTTGTGTTGCCCAGCGGGGAGATTTCAGAAATTTAAATGGCTTATTTCTTGTGTTTTTTTTTTAAAGAAAAATATTAATTATTTTTAATCTGTATTTATTATAATGAATAGCGTTTTTAATAAGACAAAAAGTTTTAAAATTTCATAACACTAGATGCAATATCATTGAAGCTGAATGTTGAAGATCTCATTTCAGGGATGCAGTCCTATATTTCTTATACTGCTTCCAGAAGCCAACCAAGTTTTGACGTTAAAACGAACTTCATATTAATATTTAATTTAAAATTATTTTGTACCATAGATATAATAAGTATCCATATATATATATCTGTACCCATATAGTATATAATAAGTCAAATGTAATAAGAAAGTTCCTTTTCGTTATATTGCACCCTCTTCTAATTATTATCTCACAGCAAAATATTTCTATTTGGCTCCGTGCCAAAAAAGTTTGTACAGCCCTGATTTATCGTTAACTGAATGGGACATTAAACTAATTTTGCAAAACCATTGCTTTTCTGGGAATTACTTTGAATTTGTAATTCTAAAGCTTTACCATCTACATTAAAAATGCTTTTTTAAAGCATTGGATCACAATGAAAAACGGATATTTAAAACATGGATGTACAGTCGCTCAAAAAAATATCCGAACATTATGATTGATTACAGAATTCAGAAAAAATATCGGGCAACGATTTTTTTAGAAATTAGTGATCTGGCAACCTTCGTGTCGCGTGACACGAAGGGTGTTACGTATACGAAGTACGTATACGAAGGTTGCCAGACATATATCTATCTGTTTATTTCTTTTATTGTATGTTTTGTTTACCGCACCATGGCTTTAGTTGCCTCTATGCCAAAAAACCCCAAACAAACAACGAAGCTCTAACTTTTGGTTTTCGTTGTTCAGTTTCTATTTTTTCAACTTTTTCGTTTCATTTATTTTAAACTTGAATTAAGCTTATATGAGAGGGCCTAACGAAACTCCCCCCCCCCCATAAAGGAGTAGGATTTGGTTTCGTCAGTAGTGTGCTATCAGCACACTACTGACGTCAGTAGTGTGCTTTAATCTTTAGTCAGTAATCACTTCGTCAGTAGTGTGCTTTAATCTTTAGTCAGTAATCACTTCGTCAGTAGTGTGCCATAATCTTTATGGCACACTACTTCAGTTTAATCACTTCGTCAGTAGTGTGCCATAATCTTTAGTTCCCAGGTTCAAGTCCCAGTTATGCCGGCATTGAGATTTATCTCCGGTATCCCTGCCCCCAGTGGGAATGGGGACACCATTTGGCTTGGGAGGCCACTGTCCATTGAATGGAACATTAAGCTGTGTCCTCGTGTGCCGGAGAGCTATAACCTGTGCACATTAAAGAATAAGTTAGATGGTTTTGAAGGGAGGATCCCATCTGTCACCTAACAGCTATTCAGTGAGTTCTCTACCCAACTCTGAGCCGTTTAGTTTGTTGTGGCCTGCCCATTTTGTTCAATGTGCGCAGAAAAAGTGCCTCTGGAAGCTAATCTTGACTTTAATATTATGCAAATCTCCGCTCTCCAACGGATAAAGGAGTCCTAACAGGATATTCTCCTATCTTTGGGGAATATTACAAATTCCAATCTCTGCATCGAAAGTGGTGTGGCTATTCAGTGAAAGGGTTAATAATTAGGTCTCACAAGTTAAAGACGTTTATGTAAAAGCAATACTCAAAAATTTGAGAAATTATGGCTATCCGTACTAATTTAAAAGTACATAAGCAAAACACTGAATTCGTTCAATCTGTAAGATTATTTTTATATAAGAATTTAAAGTATAGTATTTTTATCCAATGTTTCTTATGTAATATTTACTTGCAAAGCAATATTTGTGTATTTTATTCTATACGTAATGTCATTTTTTTGCATACTATATTTCTTTGTGTCTATGTTGTTTTTGTAATAAACACACATTCCATTTTGAAGAATTTTATTACTTCATAAATCGAAAGTGATTAACGATTTTTGGCCGGAAGCGATATAATACTTAGTTCCGATATTGTATGACTTTGTTATTGGTTGTTGTATTGTTAACAGAAATAACGTTCTTCATATTTAATATTATCGGTAGTAATAAGCGTAACTATATCGCATATTACTAACGAAGTGTAATAAAGTGACAAATTATTTCCCCGCAGCAAACAACAAATGAATTGCTGCTATGGGAACAATTGTATCATTAGTGCTCAGCGTTCAGTTCAGTCAGGAATTTATCCGGTGCTTTAAATATTTTTATCCTGCAATGTGAAAAATCGAAAATACAAAAATATTTCTTTTTTGCATCTGGCTTTACTAAAGTGAACAGTTTTTTAATAAGAAGACGAAAATAAAACGTCATTGAGGTCGTTCGTTGAATGTTCAGCAATTCATTTTAGGAACAGAGTCGCATCTTTTCGCATTATACTTCGACAAGTCAACTGAGTTTTAATGTTAAAATAAATTTAATATCAATATTTATTTTTTTTATTTATTATTAATTATATTAATTTTTTAACTATATTTTTTTTTATTTTTTATTTATTATTAAAAACTTTTTATTTTTTATTATTATTAATTTTACCCATAAACATGACAAGTAAAATGTAATAAAGTTGAACTTTTTTGTTCGTTATATTTCGTCCCCTATCAACTATTATCCCAGAAATAAAAATAAAAAATAAATACCCCCTCAAGCAGCTGCTTGCCACAGAGGTCTGACAGGAGCCTGTCAGTTTATATGCCATAGTAGAAGATCTGAGAGGATGGCAGGACCTCAGCAAAAAACAACACGAACATCCATGCCTTACCTGGGGTTCGAACCCAGGTCCCGTAGATCAGTAGCCAAGCGCCCTAACCACTCGGCCACGGGATCTCAGAGAATAGCCTAACTTGGCATAGTGGTTATTAAGCTACCCATTGTTCCAACAAGGCAAACTTTGTGTTAGCTCTAACTGAGGCAGTGGTCAGCAGTGACTTCGGTCTTAGTAGAGCATGTCCTTGTATGAGAAGGCCTGTAAAAGCTAGGAGCAGCTTCTAGGATTCTTCTCTGTCCCAAATGTTGGAAAGCAAAAAAAAATATAATGGCACAATTTCATTTCAAATCAGTCAGAGGGTGTCAGGTGATATTTAGCGGATTCTATAAAAATAATATATGTGAGAAGAGTCTTCATAAGAACATCGGAATGGTATTTTGGTTCGATCAAAATATTTTAAAAAATGATCATTTATAAATGGCCCTCGAAAATAATGGTTCTAAAACGGCATATTCTGTATTCCTAATGTGACAAAAATTATTTATGAATGTTTTTCATTTACTTTTATAGAGACTCTATCTGACACATAATATCTATATGTAAGTCATTGGTTCTTTATCATTAATAGACACTTAACGAAAAATCATCAAAATAAGGTTGAAATTTGAATTTTTCTTGAGTTCTTGTTTACATTACAGTTTCAAAACTTAAAAAATGATTATATTACTTGGTAGTAAACGTATTGATCTGTCCACACAAATTCGTACGTATATTATTGATCAGTTTGATTGTCACGAATTTGTCTTACTTTTCCATCTAGTAAAACTGAAATGCTTTCTAAGCTTTTAACATGAGATATTGATTCATATTATTACGGGAAGATGCATCATCCAGAAACTACATCCATAAATGTGCTGCATTTAGAATTAATTTTTGCTTCTCCTCAAATATATACTGCGATTAAAACGAGAAATAAATATTTTAAAACCATATTCCGTTTTACGCCAGAAATTGCTGCCCTTCAAACGCGGCTGTATCAAATAATATCGATTACGTTATAAAACACGATTTTTAGTTTGTCTTCCTATTACTTTTTATACGTCAATTGCGTGCTTGTCAAAACAGTTGTTCCTCCATATCTTTCGAACTCGATGGACAAACTTTAATTTATGTGCAAACGAAAGTTTGTGCTGCGAGGAATGTGATAGGCTATAAAATATTTACTCCCATGATTCCCTCCCCTAAAAAGGGTAATATTAAAAATATTGTCCTGCTATATCTTTGGAATGCGAGGTACGAACGTGATAAGTTGTATGTCAAATGAAAATTAGTGAGGTGGAATATTGCGCCAATTTTGAGTATCCATTAAAGATTTATATATTTGCTTTAAAAAAAAATAGTTTTTTTTTATTTCTTAAAAACTGCTTTATTTTTTTTGGGGGGGGGGATATATTATTCGTTAGAATTATATGTTTTTATTTTTTTAATAGCTAATATTTCTTGCAGCTCTTTAAGAATATAGCTTTTTTTTCGTTGCTCTTCACTAAATTTGGTTTGGACTGGGCTGCATTAAAATGCCCTGCAGCAAAACGCACGAAGGTCAGATATCAATACCAAACGATTAGGTACACTTTTAATATTTACTATTCCCGGATAAATTAAAAGGTAGAGTGTCAAAAATAGACGTACACCAAGCCAGCTGGGTAAATCTATAGCCCGGAAGTGAGATGTCAGTACCAAAGGATGGAGTTCATTTCTAGTGAGAAAAAATTCCCCTCCCCACAAGCGCCCCCCCCCCAGCCACATCTCTAATCGTATAGCACGGAGCTCAGATTACAATGCTAAGGAATCGAGCCAATTTTTCGTATCGAACAAACCATGTATAATTTCAAAGCACACTTCCCAGATATCGAGCTTTTCCCCGTGCCACCTGTGTAGTGCTATAGCAGTTGTCCGATACCAATACCAGTGTAAGGAGTCCAATTTCGGGTTAAAAAATCCCTCGCAATTCTGACAATTAAAGGCAGAGTGTCTAAATATAAAACCCTCTCCATGCAGCCTGTGTAATGGCATAGCACGATATCAGTATCAATAGATGGTGTCCAATTATAGTTTCAAACAATTCCCGACGTTTCTCTTCATTCTTTTACAGAAACAATTTCAGTCATATCTATAACAGATTCCATTCCCTCAGGAGTGCTTGTGACTTCGCTATTTAACCCATTGTGGGCAAAATTTAATAGAATGTCAAGTAAAAGTTCTCTTTAAATTTTGGCCAATATATTTTCTGACTTCGAACTGATTTAACAATTGCTGATGCTTTAAAATGTAGCTTCCATCATCATCATCTCTCATCATTAATCGATAAGGGTAAAATTTCTTTTGAAGGTTTTTTGAAAAAACGAAAACCTAATTTTAATATTATTAGGAAATCGAGTAAATATCCGATTTTTTAATATATTTTGTTCCTCTTTCCGTTCCTCTTTTTGTTCAGATACCATCAATATCCTCACGTCAGCTCGTCACCACTGCCCTCAAGAAGTGGATAGATGTACCCCGTGAAGGGAAGAAGGCGAAAACGGGTGACAACAACGGTACTTATTTAAATATTTTTATATTTAAATATTTTTATATTCAATCAGAAATTCAAATATACTTCGCAGAATCTAGTATAGAAATACTTTTCTCTATATGTGCGTTTACATGTGTTCATAGATGTGCATTTTGTGAATTGAATTCTCATGCGAACTTTTGCCTTTTTACCAGATATAAAGTTGCACTCGTACGAGCCTCCAAAGAGGCATGAACAAGAACAAATTCCATAACGAAGGTAGGCTTTTCTCATTCAATATCTCAATTACTTGACTAGAAATTTAATTTTTCATTTTCTATTGAAATTGCTGTTTCATGTATCTATCTTTTTCAAGTAAATTAGACATTCTGATTTGTGGTGTTCTGAGAACACAGGACAGGAATCGGGTTTCGGCCAAGTCTGAAAAAATTGGTAAAAATTTGATTAAAAATTCACTGTTTCATTACAGAAGGATTGGTACACAGCTCTCTTTCTAGCCTTTTATGTATAGTCCCATTTGCTGTCAGATTATATTAAGTACTCTTTCTTAATCTAAATGTTACTCGTTGAGATTTATTTCTGTTAATCCCCACCCAGCCCTCAATGAGAAAGTGGACACCAATGTACTGGAGATGCTGTCGTCCGTTGGATGGGACGTCAAGCTGTAGCCCGTGTGTAGGATAGGACATACTGGATAGCCTTAAAGGGGTCCCTTGTCTCCGCCTTATTCTCAGCCCATGGAATCCTTTCGACCTGGTCATTTAACAGTGGCCTTGAATAGGATTCAAAGTTGAGGAGACAACTTGCCATAGGCGAATTATTTTGTGACGTTAGATGGCGCGCATTTGTCTTTCCCCCCCCCTACTGACGCACCTGAGATTTTTAAACACTCCTTTTTTCACTTTATTTGTTGAAAAAAGACACAAATATATTATCACGGTGTAAATGGAGCTCAACGTTTCGAAAGCAAAAAGCAAAGCCAGGATGTTGCTTCTAAGCTCCTTTATGCTTTTTGATAACATAAAAACACTTTCATTCTAATTACACAAAATATATTATATTAGCTTATTATATGAAAGCTATTATTATCTTGATATTCAATAATAGTTTTCTCTATTAATAAAAGCAACAGTGTCCTCAGGGGCGTAGTCATGGGAGGGATGGGGGTGGAGGCTCCCCCCCAAATAACTCGGAGTTGACAAAATTCGAAGCGACTTCTTAAAATCTAGATGAGTTGCGAAAATTTATAATTTTTTTGGGGGGGGAAATTAAGGGGAGTTGTCAAAATCGAGGAAACTTGACAGATCTAAGGCAGTTTGGAAAATGAAGAGACGGCAAAATTTAGAGCAGTTTGCAAAATTCGAAGCCACTTAGCAAAATACAGGTGAGTTGGCAAAATCCGGACAACTTGTCAAAATTCGGAGTGACTTGGTAAAATCTTGGGGAGTTGGCAAAATTCGAAATGACTTGACAAAATCTTGGGGAGTTGGCAAAATTCAGGTGAGATGTAAAAATTAGAATTTTTTTCTGTAAAATTATGGCAAGTTGGCAAAACTTAGGGAGTTGGCAAAATCTAGGGATATTTGGCAAAATTCGGAGTGACTTGGCAAAATTCAGGTGAAATGTGAAAATTAGGATTTTTTCTGTAAAATTATGGCAAGTTGGCAAAATCTAGGAGAGTTGGTAAAAACTAGGGGCAGTTGGAAAAATTCGGAGTGACTTGGCAAAATCGTGGAGAGTTGACAAAATTCAGGTGAGATGCAAAAATTGCAATCTTTTTTCTATAAAATTATGGCGTGTTAGCAAAATCGAGGCAACTTCGCAATATCTAGGAGAGTTTGCAAATCTTGGGGGAGTTGGCAAAATTCAGGGAGAGTTTGCAAATCTTGGGGGAGTTGGCAAAATTCAGAGTGACTTTGCCAAAATCGGGTGTGATGTAAAATTGGGATTTTTTTTTTTCTGTAAAATTGTGGCGAGATGGCAAAATCGAGGAAACTTGGCAAAATCTAGGGCAGTTTGCAAAATTTGAATCCACTTAGTAAAATACGGGCGATTTGTGAAAATTGCGATTTTTTTTGTGAAATTAAGGAGAGTTGACAGAATCGAGAAAAAATGACAAAATCTAGGGAAGTTGACAAAACTGGAAACCACTTGGTAAAGTACAAGTGAGTTGTAAAAATTGTGATTGGTTTTTAAGGAGAGTTGGAAAAACCAATAACTCTTGGCAAAATCTAGGAGGGTTGGCAAAATTCGAAGCCACTTGGTAAAATAGGGGAGTTGACGAAATTCGAAGCCACTTGGTAAAATAGGGGAGTTGTGAAAATTGTGCCTTTCTTGTGCAATTAAGAAGAGTTGATAAAATTCAAAGTGACTTGGCAAATTCAGGGAAGATGTAAAAATTGCGATTTGTTCTGTAAACTTATGGCGAGTTGGCAAAACCTAGAGTAATTGGCAAAATTCGAATCCACTTGGTAAAATATAGGCGAGTTCTGAAAATTGAGATTTGTTTTGCGAAATTAAGGAGTGTTGGACAAATTGAGGAAACTTAGCAAAATGTAGGGCAGTTGGCAAAATTCGAATCCAATTGGAAAATACGGGTGAGTTGTGATAATTGGGATTGGGGTTGTGAAATTCAGGATAGTAAACTGAAATTTAGAAAACTTGGCAAAATCTTGCGGAGTTTGATAAGTTTGAAGTGATTTGGCAAATTTAGGAGAGATGTACAGATTGGGATTAGTTTCGTGAAATTAACGAGAGTTGGTCAAATGAAGGTAAAATTCACACTGACTTGCTACAATTCAGACGAGATGTAAATATTGGAACACACACCACCACCACCTACGGGGCGAAAAGTTTAAGTAAGTTTGCTCAGTTGGCAAAATTTTAATTCTCCCCCCCCCAACCATAGTCCTTCGCTACGCCCTGAGTGTCCTATTTGATATATTATCCATATTTTGTAAATCATCTGTTTTTAATAAGGATGACGAAATGCTATAGAGCAATCTCCTGATTATCAGTGATTAAGTGACGTAAGAATAACCTGAAGGATTGACAAATGTGAAACTGTTTACATAGTTTGAATAAATATAAAACATTTACAAGTATTTCGTTTCTACTCTTGAAAATATCACTTTAAATAACACGAATAAGGATTTTAATTTACCAGTTCTTATTACTTCAATCTTCTTACAATTACATTCAATTGAAAATCGTGCAACTTCGAATTTTGTAATCAGTTCATAGTTCGTTTCATATCAATTGCTCTACGTTAGAACTGCAAACGTTCCATGTAATTTGATTGACAAAGTAATTGAGCGCTAATTCGATAACTAAAGTAGGTCTTTTATTATTTAAATTACACTTCTTTAAATGCATAATGCAGAAAATACGGATACATACATTTCTGTCATAACTATTATAGAAGTGCAAAAATGGCAATGCAATTAAAAATAAAATTACCAAAACATCAAAAATAGTTCAGATTGCACGGTATGATAATAATAAATTTCAAATATGCAAATGAGTCTTGATTCTAAGAATTTAAGCTGTTAATGGTTTACAAACAGAATGTAAATTTAGCATCCCTCTTTTTTTAAAGATTGCTTTGAACGTAAATCAATTGCTTCTATTTCTGATAGCAATCTCCTTTGCTAAAGATGCCATAATATCATATCACGTGACATTTATTCTTGCCGAACTTGTTATGAAAGTGTAATGTTTCAGTTTCGTTGCCAGATTCAGTAGACCGGGGCGTGTACAAACTCGTGTCCGCGGGCCAATCCCGGGCCTTTGAACAGTTTTATCCTGCCCGCGCGAAAAATATCAAATATGTTTTCCTTCATCTGGTACAGTTAAATTGAACGATGATTTAATTTAGACGAAAATTTGAATAACATTATAAAAGTAGCAACAACATCATTGGAACCGAATATTCAGCAGTTCCTTCCTGGGATCCAGTCCCATTCTTCACATACTGCTTCGACAACTACTTCAGTTTTCATGTTAAAATGAATTTTGTATTAATGTTTATTTTTATTTACTGTATTGTACTTCTGTATATATGACATAAAATGCAATAAACATAACTAAACAATTTTGTTCTTTGTACCACCCCAATTATTGGCTCACAGCAAACGTAACATTTTTCTTTCTGCTGAATGCCAAAAACGTTTATGTATCCTAAACATTGTTAGTTTGTTAATATGCCGGGAGAGGAGGGTATTATACACTTAAGAATGCGATTTCAGTAAGAAAATGCCAATATAATTTGTCATATATCAGCAATGTTTCTTTCAACATTGTAATATATTATTACCAATAAAAATAAAGCTTGTTAACTTAATTATTGCAGTTAATTCTCATTAGGGAGTCTTGGTTTCATATTGTCCCCTGATTCTACGATTATGCCATTTGTCGTGGTCGGCCATGGTCGACCACGACAAATAATAAATTTGTGACGACAACCAGCCACGACAACAATAAATTTTGCCGACCATTTATGCCATGGTCGGCAAAATTTATTCAAATGTGGAAAATACGTTCTTTTCAAATTTTGGCCATTACATCTAAATTCGAACTGATTTAACAACTGGTGATACTTTAAAATGCAGTTTCCCTAACCACTTTTCATCATTAATCGATAAGGGTAAAATCTCTTTGGAGAAAGTATATTTTTCTATGACCGTCCTTTCTGCTTTAACTTGATTGTTATCTACTATCAATTAAAAATAATAAATAATAGTTACCAGCTCTATCAAAGACCTAAATAGCTTTTCACACTTTATTAATAAGAACTTCTCATTTCGTTTTTACGAAGGGAAAAAAGCGATTGCATAAAGCATGTATATTTTAATGTTTATTTTTATTTAAAATGTGAGAACTTAATTTTAAGGTTTTTAAAGAGTAAAGGAAATCTCCTTTTTCTTATTATATTATGTTCCTATTTTTGTTCAGATCATCACCGCCCTCAAGACGTGGATAGATGTACCAAGTATTGAGGGCAGTACCCTTGAGGGCAGTGCCAATGAAGACCTGGACCTGAACAGATGCACCCCATGTAGACCTGGACCTGGACAGATGCACCCCATGTAGACCTGGACCTGGACAGATATACCCCAGAAGACCTGGACCTGGACAGAAGTACTCTTACAGATGTGCCCCGTGAAGGGAAGAAGGCGAAAACGAGTGACAACAACGGTGCTTATTTAAAAAAAATTTATATTCAATCAGAAATTGAAATTGTCTTCGTTGAATTTAGTTTAGAAATATCCTTCTCTATATGTGCGTTTACATGTGTTCATACATGTGCATTTTGTGAATTGAATTCTCATACGAACTTTCGTTTTTTTTCCAGATATAAAGTTGCACTCGTACGAGCCTCCAAAGAGGCTGATGTCAATGAAGCACGAGCACAATTTTCCCCTAAAGAAGGTAGACTTTTCTCATTCAATATCTCAATTATTTGACTAGAAATGTAATTTTTCATTTTATATTGAAATTGCTGTTTCATGTCTATCTTTCTCAAGTAAATTTAACTTTCTGATTTGTGGTGTTCTGAGAACACAGAACAGAAATCGGGCTTCGGGCCACGTCTGTAAAAGTTTGTAAAATGGTTTCATAGTGTGAACAAATTTTGTGCTTTTAAATTAGTATGAATAGCCATAATTTCGCGAGTTTTGAGTATTGCTTTCACATAGGCCTTTTCTCGCTGTATAGTATATTAAGTTTAGTAGCTTGTGAGGCCTAATATTATTCAACCTTTAGTTGCATAGCTTCTCCACTTTTGTATACAGGGAGATTGAAATTTCTAATATTTCCATGGATAGAGGGATATCCTAGTAGGGATCCTTTATTCGTTGGATAGCGGGGATTTGCATAATACAACAGTTATTATTAATACTCGATTGTTGGTAATAAGTTTTCAAACCAAATATTTGTCAATGAGATTTACTTAACTATTCGTTAAGTGTATTGCATCAAGTGGAAAATCAGTAATCCCCACTCTTCATTTGCTGCTGAAATACAGCTACCACAAAAGTGGCTCCGTGGGACTGAGGAATTTGGTCTTCTAACTCACTGAGCTGTCTCCAATGGCTTACTGGATGTCGTTGGATTTGTGAGAGGTGTGATTTACAGGGTTAAGCGGTCACCTGGGTTAGATGACTGAGTAAGTGAAGGTGGAGATTGCCTCCTACATAAACTGGAACCTTGTTAATTCGTGGTAGAAGGATGAGGTTTAGGGTTTTTTTTTCATTTTTAAAGTGAACAAGTGCTCACATCGGGACCATTCATTCTTGTGAGTCAACAGACCTTCCTTATCACCAGCCATTAGTAGCGAAAGCTATAATGGAGAGTCGCTTGTCGAGAAGCGAAGGTGCATCATTCGAGCGAGGTTTCAGCTGATGAGAACAATTATTTTTAATTAGATGTTGCCCAAGATACCATGAAATATTTCCATTAAATTGATTCAGTCACTCAACAGAAAATAAATTCTGATTGAGGCTTTAATAAAACTTTTATGGTAATAATGTAGTCATGACTGTCTTAGAATGGGTAGTGTATTATACGTTAAAAACTTAAGACTAATGGATTCACTTACTTGCGAGTAACTTTCCTAATATTTCGACCCCTGACTGTGGTCGTCCTCCGAGGAGTTAATCCCTCTTTTTCCTTCCACACTAACTGCCTATGTGTGGAAGGGTTTTCTCCAGGTTAGAGCAAAACACTCTGACATGGATGGTGCCTTGACGTGGCGTCAGAGCTTTTCACTAAACCATCCGGCAGATATATTTTCTATATTGTAACACATATATTAAATTTTGCAAGCCTTCAATTTATTCCTTTACAGAATGGAACAGATGTATTTCCTACTCTTTCAGTTTTATTTTACATTTTGCATACATGAAACTTTATGAAGAACTAGCATATTTACCCGACGTTGCTCATGTCTGAAACTTCTAAAATGTAGAGTAGATGGCCTTCCCATGTCGCAAGCTCTCATTTGGCACAAATATCATTACTCATATACTGCATCTCCTCCATCCTCCGGGAGGTGGAGGTGGCTCACTCGGTAGCGATCCAGCCACGTAATCTGTAGTTCCCAGATCCTTTTGAACTCTTAAATCTTTTACCAATACCTCTACACTTAATGCTATAATTAGTGTTTCTATTTGCACTGAACCATCGATCATGTGTATCCTTATTGTTAATAGGTTCAATCCTATTTTTATTTACTGTCGGCACTCTACCTTTCACCAATATATCTCCCTCTAATATTAACTGTATCTTTTTAATTTTCAACAATTTTATTTGCAACGTTTGTTAGATCTTCATCGTGCTCCTCTGATATACCCACAAGTTACATATTCTGGCTCCTTGAACATCGTTGTTGATCTCATTTCTGATTTGGCATATTTATTTCCATAGAGAGTGATTGTTTTCTTCCAGTTTAGTATTTTTTCTTTAATTGAAATATATCTTTAGCAACCCCTCATCTAATTTCTTTGAAGCAAATTCTATAAAAGCCGTAATTTCACTGATAGCTGGCGTACCTTCTTTTATCTCAGTCACTTGTTGCATCATCCATTTTAATTTATCAAATTCTGTTCATGGGTCATTTGTATTCATAGATCCTTTCGCATATTCTTGCTTAGTGAAAATACAGAGTTCGTTTTATATTCCGTACATTGCCACTGCATTTTTGTGTTTTTACTCATTTTTTAAGGAGTACCTTCATTGTAGCCAGCACAACTTGAGGAGAAATTGCTGACACATTCACCTGAACATCTCAGCATATCATTATTGTTTTTAATATTACTTTTGCAATGTACACAAATTAGTGTATCCATCTTATTGTCTTATTGGTATCTTAAAATTATATACAGTAGAATTTTATCAGTTCCTATGATTAATGAATTTTATCAGTTCCTATGAAGCGATATATTTGAAGTGAATTATATCACTTCAAATATATCGCTATAAGCACCAACAGTGCAGTAGTTTACTTGTCATTGCTCCTAGTTTTACTTATCATTGCTTCTCTGCAACACATCACTAAAGCCGACGACATCAATACACAAGGATGTTGTAAGTTAGTTAGTTATTATGGCAACGATTTAACGAATAAGTCCAAAAAACAGTCAATAGAGTAAAGAAGAATTTGAATATTAAGCTTTTAAAACTCATAGATTTGATATTGTCACTTCGATCCAGGAATGATCCATAATACAATTAACTCTAACGCTTAAAATACATTGCAATAATACAATGGTTTCCATAAATTAAAGAAAATCCCTGTGTTAAGTTAATGAGAAGCTAACGTCAAAGCTCTATAACTTCTAAAATAAGTTTTTTGTTTTGAAAAATGTGATTGCAGATAAAGATCTCAATCATATAAATCAATATCTCGATTTTCAACAATATTCGTTCGGTATTTAATGAGTTATGGAAGTTTGAATATTTAACAACAGCAATGCCATTCTTAAGAAACATACAAAACTGAAGAATAATGAAAGAATTCTTTACACAAAGTTCTAAAATACGAACTCATTTTATTAAACAATTTGATACAATACATATTACTAAGCTTTAATTAACTTCTGAATTCAATTTTTATGGCTGTCATTGTTATCGTTAAATATTCAAACTCCCATAACTCATTAAATACTGAACGAATATTGTTGAAAATCGAGATATTGATTTATTTGATTAAGATCTTTATCGGCAATCAATTTTTCAAAAAAAAAAAAACTTATTTTAGAAGTTATAGAGCTTTGACGTTAGCTTCCCATTGATTTAACATAGGGATTTTATGGAAATCAGTGTACGTTATATAGACGTTTTAAACGGACAGTTCACTCACCATATTTTACTATCTTTAGACACAGCGTTTATTGTAAATGTTTTATATCCTATGCCATTCCCAGCTTCAGAAGCTTTCATTTGACATATAGCTTGTTACTTTCAGCACTCGCTTTCTGGAGATAAATACGAAAACGATTCATCTGCTATATCTTTTTAGGGTATAATTTTTTATGGCTTATGACACTCCTCGAGTCATAAGCTTTCGTTTGAGGCATAGCTTATTGCTTTCCGCACTCGCGTTCACGAGATATAAGAGAACTCGTTTTCATATTTCTCCCCTTTTTTAGAGTATAAAAATTCATGAGGCCAATTTTTATGGCTTATGACACTCCCTATGTTACAAGCTTTCGTTTGATGCGTAGCATGTTATTTTCCACACTCACGTTCAGGAAATATAGGGCAAGAATCGTTTTCATATTTTCCCTTTTTTTAGTGGGAGAAGAAAGCATGGGGATCCCTTTTTATAACCTATGACACTCCCCGCGTAACAAGCTTTTATTTGACACATAAATCATTAAGTTTTGCCATCGCATTCGAAAGATATGGTGAAACAACTGTTTTCACAAATCCACAAATCGACAAACAAACAAACTGCAACCGACAAATGTAAAGCGAAAAGCAACAGGAAGACGGGAAATAAAAATCAGGTATCTAGTTGCAATGAGACGCGTTAATAACATAAGGTTTCTTGGAACGTGGACGGTCTGGCAAACGTCAACAGATTTACATGTTGTTGTGACTGACCTTCACATTTGGGAGCAGTAAATAACAACAATGGATTTTGTAGCGATTACGGATTCCCACATTCTTCCAATGCGGACCTGACATGGCTATAGCACTCCCAGTTGTGCCATTTTCCAAATGGGTCACCAGTTATCTCTTCCCTTTACTTTCCCAGTTTGGACATCTCACCTTTATTGAGCAAGAAGGATGCCTTAGGCTCTCCATGCCAAGAAATCCAACCGACCAGAACCGAATTCCAAATTTTCAGAAACTCGCTGATTTGAAGTCTTCAGCTTGCATGCGTGGCAGAAGCATATGTTCAGCACGCTGTAACTGACCAATAGATGTTTTGCTCCTGATTGAAGCCATCCCCTTGAGACCGTACCTGGATCCCTGAGGACTTCTGTGTCCAACGTTTTCTTTTCTTCCTGTTCTTTCTGTGAATGAGAGTGGTCATGTGTGCACGAGCGAAGGAGTGAAAATTGTAGAAAAATGGGCATTATGAAAGGGGCACCAAAAAGGACTGTTCGTGATAATCTAAGAAGCTTATTCCACAGAAGGGACATGGATATATCTCAGTGTCTTATCTGCCAAAAATAGACTTGTTTCGATACCCAATGAATGACTTTTGAGGATGCCGAATATAGAGTTCCCCTATCTATATCTCCAAGAGAGGAGCTGAACGGGAAAACGAGCTTGAAGGATGAGAGAGGTATCCGACATGCATGCATTTTTATTTTGCAGCAAGGATGGTACTTATGGTAGTAATCTTTTCCCTAAGAATTCTCTCAGTCCATTGTCCTCTCCCCTCCTATAGTCACCGCCTTAAGCAACAATATTTGAATGCCTAGTTAATGCTGATATCATATTTTGCTATTGATTTTATTCGATTCTGGCTTTGCCTGTAAATCCCCAGTGTGTGTTCTAAAAGATCGAATAAATGTGGTTACAGTATCCGTGTTTAACCCACATATGTTCAGATTTTGTCAGAGTGTTTTAGCTTAAAAATACTGAGATGCTTTCAGCGAATTTCTAAATGCATTGTTGTGAAGACAATTAAGTAAAATTATACAACACTTTGTAAGCCAACAAAATCACATTCATGCCCCCCCCCCAGATGTTCTTTTTCCTTGTCGCCCCACGCACCCGGTGTAGAATAGTCCTAGGAAATTGATAACAATGACTAATATTTAAATAAGTAGTTACGCAAAATTTTAAAATATAGAATATTTTATTAAAGGGCTGCAAATGCACTGCTCAAATTGAAATCGCAACACTAAGAAGCGATGGAAGTAGAGATATGTAAATCATAGAATGCAATTGGCCATCGGAGATATGCAATGATCAAAGTTCCATAGTGAATGCACATATGACACCCAGGCCAGCCGTGGATAAATGCCGGGTGCCCACGAGCACCTCTCATGTCATGACCGACAGTGAGATTGGAGTGCATGCTGCGAAAATGTTCGGAACATGCTTAGAGATGCCGGCGGGACCCTTATGCGTAATTGATGCCTGCTAAGAGAGAGCGAATCGTTGATATGCGAGAGTGTGGATTGAGCCTTCGAGCGATTGCCACATGCACGGGGAGCAATGTGCCTCTGCAATGGTGCTTCTCACACAACATCATGGAGCACCAAATGAAACGAAAGACAGGTATGGGACCAGCACACCGAACCATAGGACATGAAGATCGTATGCTCCATAGGACGGCTGTGCGCAGCCCTTTCACCACAACGGCTGTGCTGCAGAGTGATTTGTGGACCACCACTGTTACTGTGGTCTCCAAGCAAACCATTAGACAACATTTGCATGACGCAGGAATGAGGGTGAGACATCCAGTCCAGCATCTGCCGTTGCAGCGACATCACAGGTTACACACCATTTCCACTGGTATCAAGCGAGGCAACACTGTATTACGGAATAGAGGAGAGTGTTGTTCACAGATAAGTCCAGATTCTGTTTTGGCATGCCATACAGACTGTGCATCCATGTAGATGTTTGTCTACATGGATGAGTCATCGTCAACAACATGAAGAAGCCTATGCCATTAGCCGCCATACGGATCCCCACCATGGTATAATGGTATACATACGGCAGCCGAACACCTCTGCTCTATGTTTTTGGTGTGCTAACAGCGACACATTACATCGATTACATTGTTAAACCTATGGCAAGACCCTTCCTTACCACCATGTTTCTACTGATTCTGCAGAGGACACGTGCAAGATGGGAAGTCTCAGAGGTGTGGATATTCTCTCATGGCTGCCCTACTCCCAAGATTTGTGGCCCATTGAGCATATGTCGAACCTTATGGGCCACCGACTTTGCCATCTCCCTCTGATGGCGAATCTGGTAAAATTGCATGCCCTATTGGATGCAATTTGAAACCCCTTACCTCAGAACTCCATTAATCATCTGATTGATGTAATGCTGAGACGTCAACTGGCTATATATCCACCTGAGGTGGGTAGTGATGACTCTGCAATAAACGCACTGTGTCCAACGTTTCTCATTCGTTCTCATGTCCGTTTTTTGCTCATTTGTACATCTACCCTCATAGCTTCTGTCCTGTCAGTTTCGGGCGTATACATCACTTCCTCCTCGATATTGTGATTTCCACTTTGATCAGTGTAGTATTTACTATTTGAGTCCCAATTAACTTATAAGGTAAATGTTTATGACGTGCTCTTATTAAAAATTAAATAAGTAAAATGAAATAAATACCCCTCAAGCAGCTGCTTGCCACAGAGGTCTGACAGCCTATCAGTATATATGCAACAGTAGAAGGTCTGTGAGGATGGCAGGACATCAGCAGAAAAATAATACAGACATCCATGCCTTAACCAGGGTTCGAACCCAGGTCCTTTAGATCAGTAGATATGCGCTTAACACACTCGGCTACGAGATTTAAAGTTAAAAAAATACTTTTGAATGAAACAAGTATTTTTAAAAATCTAGATGTCGATAGATATGACTACAATCTTTAGTTTATCATCATTCATATTTTATCGTAAAAACATAAGAATTGCAGAGTTTTGAAGTGTTCCATTGATATAACTTGGGGCAGCTTTCACTTTTCTGTCCAGAACCTGAAACTACCACCACATTATGGTTCAAGGTTACACATTCTTGTACATTGTGGGAACTGAATTAGAGGTATCTTGCTTCCCTACATCGTAGAAAATCATTAAGAGGAGAGTGATAGAAGTGTGGCTTTGTTCTTGCCGTATATTACTGAAACTATTCTTTACACTGTTTTGCCATCGGTAGTAAGAGAAGGGGTGCAGAAGAAAGAGTTAAATGCCTCGAAAATCATCAACATATATTATTCTTTTCTACTCGCTATTATATTTAGGCTGGAGTAATAGGTAGATATGTAAAAATATGTATGTGTTTGCCTAGGTATGGTGACAAAGGTTGCTTAATATACATTGGTATGTTCCAGAATGCCCTAGAAACTCCAGGTGTCTTATTTCTGAAAAGCACAGGTGTTTCAAAACTCCATATCCCTAATCATGCTCCATCTTCATACCATTGTTTGTTTATTGAATGTTGACCGTTATATCATTTGTTTGTTGGATACTTTATACAATTTGAAAGTGCAGGTGTACATGAATAATCATGAATAATTGGTAAACCAAAGGCTGCAATGTAAGAAAATATTGATTTCCTCATACAAGTTTAGCTACAGTCAAGTATTGGATTGGGATGATTTACTTATGAGAGAAGCTTTTGTGCACACCTTGGACTAAATGTCAACCCAAAGGCTCAGAAAAGGTTGGGAAAGGATATCCAGTGGATGGATGGATGGAGAGTCCAGGCCATCTAACGTGTTGTTTAACGTGCACAAGGTATAGCTCTCTTGTACACGGGGCCACTGCTTATTTTTCCACCCGACGGAGGATCCTTTCCAAGCCCAAAGGAGTCCCCTTTCTCACAGAAAGCATGAGGCAGAGATAAATCTCAACGCTGGCACAAGTGTGACTCGAACACCAGTGAGTGTTTAATAACATTACATTGATACAGAAATATAAGCATATAAGTCATAATAATTAATTTATTCATTAATAAAATCATTGTAAAATTGCGTTGAGTTTATATTATTAAATCTTGTAACAATTTAAATATTTATTTTGTGATTAATTAATTAAGATCTGATCTTTTTCTTGTTCATTTTCAAATTAACATTAGCTAATTTCTTCCCAATCTTCCTATAGTTTTTCGCTTTGACATTTCTCGGTTGTCAGTTTGTCAGTTTGTGAATTTGTCAAAACAGTTGTTCACCGTATCTTTCGAACGCGATGGAGGAACTTAATGATTTATTTGTGAAATGAAAGCTTGTGATGTGAGAAGTGTCACAGGTTATAAAAAATCCCCCCCCCCCCGTACTTTCTTCCTCATAAAAAGGGGAAATGGGAAAACTATTCTTCAACTACATCTCCAGAACGCGAGTGCCGAAAGCAACAAGTTATACGTCACATGAAAGTTTCCGAAGTTGGGAATGTCATAGGCTGTGAAAAATTGACCCCTAAGCTATCTTCCCTCTAAAAAAGAGGGGGGGGAACTACGAAAACTATTCTTTCGCTATATTTCCATAACGCGAATGCCGAAAGTAACAAGCTATACGTCAAATGAAAGTCTCTGGCGCAGGGAATGTTATAGGCAATGAAAAATTGAATCCTCCTAATTTTCTTTCCCCTTAAAAAGGAGGGAATTATGAAGACGATTCTTTCCCTATATCTCTTGAATGCGAGTGCGAAAAGTACCAAGCTTGCGTCTAATGAAAGCGTGTGATGCGAGGAATGCCATAAGATAAGAACAATTGACCTCCAATGCTTTCTTCTCCTATAAAAAGTGCGAATATGAAAAATAGGCTTCTGCTATATCTCAAGATTGCGAATGTCAGAAGTAACCAGCTATACGTCAAATGAAAGCTTCTGACGCGGGGAGCGGCATAGTCTATAAAAACTGATCACTCATACTTTCTTCCCCCTCAAAAACTAGAAATATGTGAGTCGTTCTACTATAACTTCCGAACGCGAGGGCCTTTAGTTACGAGTTAATAAGAGAGTCAAATAAAAGCTCATATAATGACCGTCGTAAAATATTCCAAATTTTGCCCCCCCCCCTCCTATTCTCCCCCTCTGATAAAAAAGTGGGGATTTCACTGGGTTGGATTTTAATCGGGCGGGATTTCATTCATTTCAGCTGGGTGGGAGTCATATAACTTGTGAAGTCTCCAATATCATTGGTTACCTCAAACACGACTCCAATGGAAAACTGTGGTCGATGTTTATAAGTCATATATCAAACGAAAGTTTTTGAAAGTATAGTGCTTCTTTCGGAAGTTTCAGTTGGAGAAAATGGACTTTTCCAGTTTTAGGGGCGGAAGAAGAGACCACGTGTTTGACCATGGGTTCCTCATAGGCCAGTCATGAGGACAGCTGTCTTAATTGCTTTATGGCATCCCACTGCGAAATCCGCACGAAGTAGGAATGGTGTAGGGGACAGTAGGAGACAGGAGGGGGTCTGAAAGATGATAGCAGAAGAGAAGTATTAGTTTGCATAGAATAAAATGCAACCACAACTTGCTTTTCGAACAATCTAGGGACCGTTTGTTTCCTTTCAGAAATCACTGTTATTATAAACCATAGTCAGAATCGTTGACCAAAAAGTTTGAAGAAGAGAGAGAGGTTGTGTTTGAAATTTGAACTGGAGTATTTTCCGAAACCATACCAGTTTTTTCCATTTCTCTTACATCAGACTCGCGATTTTCTAGAATGAATGGAAAACAACAATTCCGGATAATGGAATTCCAGGTTAATCCACCATCCATAAAAATTGTAGAAAAACTTCAAAATATCGTAACATGGATATTTATTTGAAACAGGATGGACAGTTTGCCATTCAGGAAATATTTCTTTGCATGAAATCCTTTACTATCGCGGTGGGGCGGGGGTGGCTCAGTCGGTAGCACTCCAGGCTCGTAATCTGCAGTTCCCAGGTTCCAGTCCCAGCTGGGTCAGCGTTGAGATTTATCTCCGCATAACTCCCCGCCCTGCCCACGGTCAGTAGGGGACACCGATGGGCTTGGAAAGGCCGCCGTCCGTCGGATGGGACGTTAAGCCGTGGCCCCGTGTGCGGGAGAGCCATACCCTGTGCACGTTAAAGAACACGCTGGATGGCCTTGACGGGAGACTACCATTTGTCTCCCAACAGCTGTTCCAGTGGGTCCCCTCCCCCAACCTTCTCTGAGCCTTTGGGGTCCATGTGACCTGGCCATTTAGCCCATGGTGTGCAAAAAAGTACCGCTCAGAGGTAAAACAACCCAACCCTTTACTATCGCGTCGCAATTTAGTGGCAGAATTCTCATAGCCAATATTGCTTTCATGCAAACATATTTGAGTCGTTTTATCTGTCAAATCATTCCTTCTTTTCTATGTCTACAGGTAATTTGTGTTTTTACTACTGAATGATGCTTCCTTACCATATGCCATAACTATTCGTCAGCTTTATCACCATCACTATTAAAAAATTCTGGCAGTGACAGAGGCATAATTTAAATTTCAAATATTTTGTCGTAATTGTGAATAAAAATAGGTAAAAATGAAAATTAAATTGTTTCCCTTTTATTAAGTTATAATCAAAAGAAACATTTTTTTACTTATTTTTTACTGATAATTACGAGAAATATAAGAAATTTAAATATGATTTTATTATTTTTGATAACCTGAAAATTAACACAAAAAGAAAAGGCAAGGGCAAAGAATTACAATCTGCGCCATCGGCTTTTTTTTTTCAATCGTAATAGAATAGGTTTTATCGTACATAATGGTGTTACTCAAAAAAAATATTAATGCTTCTAAGAATTGTTTCTAGTCTTTTCGTACCAATTTACACAAAGATTTAACTTTAATTTAAAATAATTACATTTTTTGAAGTATGCAATAGGCAATCATCATCATCATCCTCAAGCAGCCATGGGCTACGGAGGTCCAACCAGACCGGGCAATTCAGTTCTCCAAGCAAGTCTGTCCTGAGCTACATCTACTACATTTGGTCACTGCACACCAATTCTAACAAGGTCCTGTTTGACATTGTCTGCCCACCGCATCCTAGGTCTCCCCCTCTTTCTAAGGCCTTTAGGAACACTGTTCATAACCCTATTCGCCAATCTATAATTATTCATAAGGGCAACATGGCCAAACCAACGGAGTCTCTCTCTGCACAATATGCTGCTTATAGGAGGTTGCAAACTCCTTTGCCTAATCTCATCATTAGTTACAAAGTTGAACCACCTAATGCCCAAGATACTGCGTAAGCATCTGGAATCAAAAGCATCTAGTTTCCTGTTATCTTGTTTACAAAGTGTCCAGGTTTCACTACCATAACTAACCCTAGAAAGAACCAAACTATTATATAGTCTAATTTTAGTCTTTAGGTGTATACGCCTATTTCTCCACACTCTCCATAGATTCTTAAAAGTGATAGGCAATAATAGGATTTATTAAACGGTTTAAGAGCATGCATTTCTGTATGAGTTTCCCCCCTCTTCCTTCCTCCACATTGCGGTGAGATAGACTCAGTTGGTAGCAGGCTCATAATCTGCAGTTCCCAGGTTCGAGTCCCAACTGTGCCAGTGTTGAAATTCATCTCAACTAAATCAGACAAGCGGGTCATCGGTTCAGAGATGAAATATTTCTAGATTAGATAAAAATCAACGAAATAACAGGATTGGAGTTGGCTGAATCACCCATGTCTCCGAATTTCCACCGTTAGAGGATACAGAGAAATGATAATTTTATTTTCTGCGAAATCCAGCTTCCCATATTCGCCATAGGGGATATGTTATTCTTCTAATTTATACTGGTTGTATTTTTTTTTGTGTGAAAAAAATACAAATAAAAAAAATGAAAACCAAATGTAAGAAATGAATCTTCTGAGGATAAACAAAAAGATATTGATGAAATACCAAAGTAGGGTGTTGTTGTTTTATCTCTGAGCGACATTTGGTTTTGCGCACACTGTTCTAAATATCTAGTAAAAGGACACCAAGGATTCAAAGAAGGTTGGAGGAAGGGACCCGTTAGACAATTGTTAGGAGATGGATGGTATCCTCCCCTCAAGGCCATACAGTATGTTCTTTAACGTGCACGGATATTGATCTCCTATACATGGGTTCGCGTCTTAAAGTCCCAGGGGCGGGGGTGGCTCAGTCGGTATTGCGCCAGGCTCGTAATCTGTAGTTGCCAGGTTCGAGTCCCAACTGGGTCAGCGTTGAGATTTATCTCTGCAAAATTCCCTGCCCTCCGGTCAGGTTGAGATTTATCTCCGCAAAAATCATACTGCCTCCGGTCAGTAGGGGACACCGATGGGCTTGGAAAGACCGCCGTCCGTCGGATGGGACGTTAAGCCATGGCCCCGTGTGCGGGAGAGACATACCCTGTGCACGTTAAAGAACACGCTGGATGGCCTTGACGGGGGGCTACCATCTGTCTCCCAACAGCTGTTCCAGTGGGGTCCTTGTGACCTGGCCATTTAGCCCATGGTGTGCAAAAGAAGTGCCGCTCAGAGGTAAAACAACCCAACAAACAACACAACAACTTAAAGTCCCATCCGACGGACGACGGCCTTTCCAAACCCATCGGTGTCCTCTTTTTTATCGAGGGAAGGAAGGGTGGGAGGGAGAGGGGGGGGGGGGTAGGAAAGATAAATCTGGCCCAGATAAGACTCGAACTTGGGAACCGCAGATTAGCAGCATTGAGCAATGCCGACAGAGCCAACCAGTGTCATACGGGAAAATCACGGGGGCGCAAGAAATATCTCGGAGGGGCATCTTTGTTCCATTTAATGTGCGCCATCATATATTTGAATATTGACATTTTGAAAACGTGCATAATAAATATCTGACATATATTTCGGATTTCGTAATTCAGAAATCGACCAGGGCCGGATCTAGGGTGGGGATTTGGGTTGTTGGGTTGTTTTACCTCTGAGCGGCACTTTTTTGCACACCATGGGCTAAATGGCCAGGTCACATGGACCTCGAAGGCTCAGAGAAGGTTGGGGGAGGGGACCCACTGGAACAGCTGTTGGGAGACAGATGGCAGCCTCCCGTCAAGGCCATCCAGCGTGTTCTTTAACGTGCAAAGGGTATGGCTCTCCCGCACACGGGGTCACGGCTTAACGTCCCATCCGACGGACGGCGGCCTTTCCAAGCCCATCGGTGTCCCCTACTGACCGTGGGCAGGGCGGGGAATTTTGCGGAGATAAATCTCAACGCTGACCCAGCTGGGATTGGAACCTGGGAACTGCAGATTACGAGCCTGGCGCGCTACCGATTGAGCCACCCCCCGCCCCTAGGGTGGGGAGGGGGGTGTTTTGAAATAAGAAGCATTTTTAATGATTTTTTTTTTAAATCTCTAAATTGAAGTGTAAAATGTTACATGGCAATGGAAATCCAGACTCTTGCTCCCCCCCCCCCCCACCTTATTATGGCTCAACTGCGTCGTCGCTTGACTTTCCCCTTAATATTTTACTAAATCCTTGCCAAAAATGAATAATTTTTACCACTTTCTTCATAAAATGTTGTCTCAGTTGTTTTCAAACAGGTTGGGTTGCTTTACTCTAAGTGGCGCGTTTTTGCACACAATGGGTGAAATGACCAGGTTACAAGTACCCGAGGGCTCAGACAAGATTGGGGGAAGGGAACCTACTGGACAGCTGTTAAGTGACAGATGGTAATCTCCTGTCAAGACCATCGGGCGTGTTCTTTAAAGTTCATAGAGTATAGCTCTCCCTCACACGCGCCCACGGCTTTACATCCCATTGACGGGCGGCGGCCTTTCCAATCCCATCGGTGTGTCCTACTGACCGAAAGCAGGGAGGTGAGCTTTGCGGAGATAAATCTCAATGCTGACGCAGCAGAACTCGAAACTGTGAACTGCAGATTATGGGACTGGCGCTCTACCAACTGGGCAAACCCCGACCCTTCAAACGCACATAAAAAAATGTATTAAAATGCTTACACAATTAGCTGATTTTTTTATTTTATTTTTGCCCTGAGTGAAATACATGCAAGGTGAAACCAAATCTTTTTCTAGCTACGTATTTCGAGTGTTTCTTGTCTATAGAATATTTTACGGTTATACTTTATTACTGAAAAAACTTGCATAGTTTCAATTAAATTATTTTGAATATAATTTATTTCCTCCTCTATTGAAAGACTAGAGCAATAGTCAATCTTCTATGCTTCACGTACCTCTGGAAATGTGTATTAACTGGCGTACCCCTTGTATAGATAGATAAAACTTTAGTAATAGTATAACAATGGAATAAAACATAACATTGTTACTAGATCTAGCGACTTTTGAGCTTTCACGGTGTACCCCAAAAAATTTTACCGCGTACCCCAAGTTGAAAACCCCTAGACTACAGGAATGACATATCGCTTTTGGCGAGTATCGACGGAATTTATATATTGTATTAATGTTCTAGTTTATTTACTCTCCAAAATATATATTTCTTTTCAGATGGTATTTTTTTAATACAGCTTGGTATCAATATTAGCAAAAACCATTACGTAGAACAACAAAGGCAGTTTTGGAAAATTATGCAGTTTCAAATTTCGAAAATAATGTCCTTTCTTTAAGGCTCTGACTATAGCTAATAAGAGTGAAACCTGAACATAAATAAATGGAGCAGATTTGTATGGAACAAGCAGTGATTGCATTTTATTCTGACTCTCTTCATTCCCCACACCCACTCCCCTCAAAAGATTACCCAATGATAAACAAGGCAATTAACGCTATCCCCTTACAACCCTACGAGACGCCCACAGACTACTGAATGATGCTTCCTTACCACATCTTTAAGCCTGCCTACCCTAAAACTGGGAAAGTCCATTTTCTTCAACTGCCACTTTCCGATGGAAGGACCATAGGTGTTTTTAGTAACAAAGAAAAAAAATAAATAAATTTAAAAAAAGTTAAAAATTACCCAATTTCCTATATGGACCCTAAAAAAGTAGAAAATTAACCTAAAGCATATCGATGATGCAATCCATCACTGAGTTCGTATTCCCTTAAAACGAAGATGGTTGCCGATTTGCCTACGCAACAAGATTACGGGTGCCCTCTCTTCCTGTGAAGTGAAAACGAACGCAGCGACTGATTTTAAAATCGATATGCTTCAGGTTTTTTTTTTCTACTTTTTAGGGTCCATATAGGAAGATAAGAATGTTTTTAATTGTTCTTTTACACTCCGAGAACAAAGATTCGTGCTAAATGTTTCCCTACGTGTAACAGACTTTTAAGGTCATGTTTTTGTGCGTGACTGTAATTATCTTTTGCGATTTTTTCTTTCAGATGTATGAGCTATCTCAAAGTGTTTGGGAATGGGGGCAAGCGTCAAGTGATATGCATAGCATTTGTCGTGCAAAACAGTATCATGTTACCCCTTTTCTACCCCGCTTGTAAAACGAAGTGCATTTCGGCCTAATGTCTGATTCAGAGATAAATCTGGTTACTTTTGTTCATAATTTCCCTGCTCTTTTTAAGGTTCACTGCAATTTTGATACGTTGAATAATTATCTCGATACTCTCTGCGGCAAACTACTGACTATAATGTGAGATTATTAAATCCAACATTTGCTTTGCAACTCTGTTGCAGCATAAAAGTTAATTACCTTCAGTTCTAATTAACCTAAAGGTTTCTCGAAATTTCTCTTGCGTAGTTAGCAAATAACAACGAATCTAATATTATGTGGCAATTAAAATTATATTAACGGCGTATTTGCTTAATTGTTTGACATTATTAACTCCTTTCAATTAGTTCCATCACCCTGCTATTTGATATGATAATTGCATTTCAAGGGGATTGCATCTGTGTCCTTCCTCACTTTTTCAAACGTTTTTTCACAAAATGGATGATGTTGGAGCTTTTGAAGTTTTACTCTGCGTATACCTCATTCCGCAAGTTCAAATTCAGTGACGATACTGCAACGGCGATGACAGACCTTTCCATCCCGAATGCCACCAACTCTCATTTGATTTAACGCCAAGACGTAACGTTTCTGAAGTGTAGCACGTAATTCTTTAAAACAAATGTACTTCTACCACACAATATTTTCTTCCTCACTCGTGCTTTACAGTGATGAGACTGACAGGGCTTAACGATTGCTTGTCTACCTTGAAATAAATTAGTTTTCCCAATTTAATACCTTAATTTCTGATTTTTCATTAACTTGTGTATATGCAAAGTTTTTAATATTTTATTTATTTTGCGTTTGGTAAGTGACCGAGTGGTTAGCACGCTTGGCTACTGATCTACGGGACCTGGGTTCGAGCCCCGGATACGGCATGGATGTATGTATCGTTTTTCTGCTGAGGTCCTGCCATCCTCTCAGACCTTCTACTATGGCATATAAACTGGCAGGCTCCTGTCAGACCTCTGTGGCAAGCAGCTGCTTGAGGGTTTTTTTTTATTATTATTTTAAATATGTTAAATTTATTTTCACCAAGAACTGCTTTAGATGAGAGTTCTGACCTTGTTTTATTTTGACAAACGATGTGACAAGTTACTTAATTTGTACCAGATCATTTGGTCAGAAAACATGGAGAGAACCGCTCCCTGATTAGTTCCAGATGGTAATTCTAGTTCCTCGCTCTCTGGAGAGAAAAGATGACCCCAAGTAAGATGTTGCAATGTCACAACCTTACGGGTGACAGGAAAGGAAGTACCGAATGCATTTAGAATGGAAATAAATTGCGAATAAAGTCGAGTTTTTTACTGCAGTGTTTAGAGTTGCCTGACTTGACATACATTATGCTGTTTGTCACTGGGTCTATAACACTGGGCAACACACAAAAAGGCTTTGAAAAGAAAATAGCCATTCTTTACTAATATCGAGGTGTTGCACACGAAAATGACAATAAAATTTGTCGATTGGCTCTTGTTTAGGAGAGACATAGATGGTCATGTATAAACAACTCAGTCCGCACTGAGTATATAGGCAACCATTTCGCAATACTGTATTTTAAACTCCAGATTGCAGCATATTACGTTGCATTGCATCAGCCCGCCATACACACAACCTCCGGAGGTGTTGCATCATTGTATTATGCAATGTAGTTGAGTCATGACATCGCAGCTTTGCGATCGCGGACAAAGGATGATGCAATAGTTAGTTGTAAGCGACGTCTCGTAGGGTGAGCAAGTCTTTTGAGGAACTCCTGTTTACCGCTGAGTCATAAGCACAACACAAGTGATTCTTGCAGTTTTAATCCAGCAATAGTGAATTAATCCACCTAGATCTCCCCTTCTTTATGAGGCCTTCAGGCACACTGTCCCCAATCTATAATTATTCATACGGGCAACATGGCCAAACCAACGCAGTCTCTCTCTGCACAATATGCTGCTTAAAGGAGGTTGCAAACTCCTTTGCCTAACATCCTCATTAGTTACAAAGTTGAACCACCTAATGCCAAGATACTGCGTAAGCATCTGGAATCAAAAGCATATAGTTTCCTGTTATCTTGTTTACAAAGTGTCCGAGTCTCACTGCCATAACTAACCCTAGAAAGAACCAAGCTATTATACAATGTAATTTTAGTCTTTAGGTGTAAACGCCTATTTCTCCACAATCTCCATAGATTCTTAAAAGTCCCTATTCGTCTGTTAATCTCATGACGCACATCACCAGTATCTGTTACATAGCTCCCAATGTAATTAAAATGCGACACCTGCTCAAGACTGCAACCATTCAGATTAACTGAATCACAGCCTGCCTGACCAATTTTCATCACTTTAGTTTTCTCTCTGTTTATAACCAAACCTACTCTACTACCAGTTTCATCAACAGCTCGAATGAAAGAGTTCATCTCATCAACATCATTTGCTAAAAGGGCTAAATCAATCAGCAGCATCTAAATCAAATATTTTTGTATCTCTAGTCCATTTAAGGCCAAAATCTTTCCCTTGAAGTGAATTTCGCACAACATAATCAATAACCAAGCTAAAAAGAAAAGAAGACAAAATGCACCCTTTTCGAACACCTGAAGTAATGCTAAACCAATTGCTACAAGCCTTACCAACTGTCACACACGACTCAGTGTTATTATAGAGAGCTTTCATTATGTTAACTAACTTGTCTGGTATACCATATGATTTCACAATCAACCACAAATTATGACGATCAACAGAGTCGAAAGCCTTCTTTGAAATCAACAAAGCTAGCAACCAAAGGTTTCTGAAACTCTAAACGTTTCTCAAGAATCTGCCAAAGTGGAAATATCTGATCCACACATCCCCTATCACTTCTGAATCCACATTGCTCATCACGCAATTGACTGTCAACCAGACTGATTTTTATTGTTTAATAGGCGATCATTCCCTTTTTTCCTGTGTTTGGAAGGGAGGGGAAGGAAGGAGGACCAAAATGTTACATAAATTTATAAGGAAGATACGCTGTATACCGAATTTGGTAGTTTCAGCTCTTACCGTTTCGTCTTTGCCAGTTTATTTAGAGACCGTTTCCGGACTAGGGAAGAAACGTTTGTGGGTATTTATGCTGCTTTACGTTATGAGAAAAGAAATCTGTGTACAGAATTTGTGGTCCTAGCTCATCTTATTGTTTTGGCGAATGTTTTCCCGAAGAAGGAAAAAACACTGAGTTATTGACGCCGACTTTACTTTCGTTACAATTATAGTTATATGTTGTAAATGGTAGCTAGGTAGTCACTGGAAGGAGAGCTATGCACCAATCCCCTGTGATGATGCATAGAACCGGCCAGGCCTAGCACCTAATGTCCAACCCCGCCTTCTCGTGGTGCGGACCGTTAGTAACTTTCAAAAGAGATACTCTCTTGTGGAAGTGAACGGAAGGGGAGGGCTGCCAGATTAGTGTGGCCTACTGATCTGGACAACTATGGCTACTTTTCTTTTTTTTCTACCCTGCTGAGGAGTGGTCAACCACACAGGGTCCTGGTGCTGACCATATAAACCTACTGGACTGGACAGATATATGGCTCTGAGCTTGATTATGGATCCTGATTTTGCTGCACTGGTGGGCTTCTGTGGAGGGAAAATCTTCCGCTGTGTTTTCTTTTTGTTTGTGGGTTGACAGCCCCAAGTGAATAGATCCACAGGATATGTTTATCAGCTGGTGGATAATCCTGAGCAGAAGTCATCGCAGGCACCTGAACTCTTTGCTTCTATTGGCATCGTCAAATTCTACATTGGAGGAAGTCTTCCAGTGTAGATGGCTTCAGCCTTTAGTAGTGGGGGAACGGGTCTTTGCCCCATGTCTGCGATTAGGGGGCTGTTTGATATTGTCGGCATTCCCTCTCTCAATAAACATAGTTTCTTTAAACATCCCACTAACCATTTTCTCTCCATAGGTAGTTGGAATGTGAGGACTCTGCACAGAGCTTTTTCTCTTGATGTCCTCACACAAGAATTCCACCGTTATAATTTAGATATTCTCGGCTTGCAAGAGACCAGATGGACAGATAAAGGTCAGATTCTTAAAAATAATCTTAAATTTCTCTTTTCAGGGAGGGACGACAAAAAGCATCACCAAGGCGTGGGTCTGCTTCTCAGCAGACACGCTAGTGATGCTCTTCTAGGATATGAGTGCATTAATGAAAGGTTTCTTACAGCAAAATTTCAGACAAGCGTTAAAGACTTGAATGTTATCTGCTGTTATGCCCCCACTGAGGATGCTGATGAGGATGAGAAGGATAGGTTTTATGAACAACTTCAGGATATTTTGAATTCTGTCAAGAAAGGAGATATTACCCTTGTTCTTGGTGACTTCAATGCCAAAGTTGGTACTGACTCTGACCTTTGGGGAGGAGTAATAGGCCCTTTTGGTATTGGTAGCTGCAATAGCAATGGGCAACGTCTCCTACAGGTAAGTAAACTCAATGGATTCAGAATAACTAACACTTATTACAAACACCGCGACATACATAAGTACACATGGGTTTCACCTGATGGGCTGCATAAGAATATGATTGATTACATATTAATTAACAGCAAATGGACTAGTTCTGTTAGGAATACCAGGGCATATAGGGGAGCTGAAATTGGATCTGACCATTACCTTGTTAAAAGTGTGTTGCAACTTAAACTTAAAAAGTGTTGTGCTAGGGTTAAAAAATTTACTTTTAATAGGGGAGCTGAAATTGGATCTGACCATTACCTTGTTAAAAGTGTGTTGCAACTTAAACTTAAAAAGTGTTGTGCTAGGGTTAAAAAATTTACTTTTAATACTGAAGCTCTGAAAGATCCAGTTATAGCCAAAGCTTACCATGATAGGTTACTTAGTCATTATGACAGTCATGGTTTGCTTACTACTGAAGTTGAGGAAGAATGGGATCATTTTAAACAGGCTTTTTTGGACACTAACAGTACTCTTTTAGGAAAAAAGGAGCAGAAGAGGCAGAATTATCTGAGTGATGAGGCACTTGAGCTTATTTCGGAAAGAAAGAACTGCAGGAATGTCCTTAATCAATACCCTACTAGTCCTAATAGAAAGCATTACAGAGACCTTAATAAACTTGTAAAGGATCAGTTAGCTGCTGATAAAAATTTTTGGCTTGATGGTTTGGCTGACAAAGCTGAGGAAGCAGTTAGACAGCACAACAGCAGAGAGCTGTACCAGATAGTTAATGTTTTGTGTGGTAGAAAACGGACAGGCATACAAGGATTGAAGGATAAACAAGGTAAGGTTATAGAAGGGGAGGATTCTGTCATGGCTAGGTGGGCTGAGCATTTCAGTGATGTTCTAAACAATGTAGTTAGTTCTACTCCCATTGTTTGCAATGATGATAGATGCATTGGTGGCTTTAATGTTGGCCCTATAACACAATCTGAAGTTAGTTTGGCTGTTTCTAAACTTAAACTTCATAAATCCCCAGGGGTAGATGAAATTACTACGGAAATGCTTAGAGCTGGGAATGTTTCGGTTACCACTTGGATGACTGGAATTCTGAATCTCTTTTATGATAAAGGCATGGTTCCTAAGGATTTTACCAGAGCTATTGTTATCCCTATTTTCAAAAAAGGTGATCGCAGTTCTTGTGATAACTATAGGGGTATCAGCCTACTCTCTGTTCCAGGTAAAGTTCTTTCCATGATTGTGCTTAATAGAATTAAGAATCTGGTTGACAGGCAATTGCGTGATGAGCAATGTGGATTCAGAAGTGGTAGGGGATGTGTAGATCAGATATTTTCACTTAGGCAGATTCTTGAGAAATGTTTAGAGTTTCAGAAACCTTTGGTTGCTAGCTTTGTTGATTTCAAAAAGGCTTTCGACTCTGTTGATCGTCATAATTTGTGGTTGATTGTGAGATCATATGGTATACCAGACAAGTTAGTTAACATTATGAAAGCTCTCTATAATAACACTGAGTCGTGTGTGAGAGTTGGTAAGGCTTGTAGCAATTGGTTTAGCATTACTTCTGGTGTTCGACAAGGGTGCATTTTGTCTCCTTTTCTCTTTAGCTTGGTTATTGATTATGTTATGCGAAATTCACTTCAAGGGAAAGATTTTGGCCTTAAATGGGCTGGAGATAGGAAAATTTCTGATTTAGATTATGCTGATGATTTAGCCCTTCTGGCAAATGATGTTGATGAGATGAACTCTTTCATTCGAGCCGTTGATGAGACTGGTAGTAGAGTAGGTTTGGTTATAAACAGAGAGAAAACTAAAGTGATGAAAATTGGTCAGGCAGGCTGTGATTCAGTTAATCTGAATGGTTGCAGTCTTGAGCAGGTGTCACAGTTTAATTATCTTGGGAGCTATGTAACTGATAATGGTGATGTGCGGCATGAGATTAACAGACGAATAGGGATTGCTGCTGGGACTTTTAAGAATCTATGGAGAGTGTGGAGAAATAGGCGTATACACCTAAAGACTAAAATTAGACTGTATAATAGTTTGGTTCTTTCTAGGGTTAGTTATGGTAGTGAAACTTGGACACTTTGTAAACAAGATAACAGGAAATTAGATGCTTTTGATTCCAGATGCTTACGCAGTATCTTGGGCATTAGGTGGTTCAACTTTGTAACTAATGATGAGATTAGGAAAAGGAGTTTGCAACCTCCTTTAAGCAGCATATTGTGCAGAGAGAGACTCCGTTGGTTTGGCCATGTTGCCCGTATGAATAATTATAGATTGGCGAATAGGGTTATGAACAATGTGCCTAAAGGCCTCAGAAAGAAGGGGAGACCTAGGATGCGGTGGGCAGACAATGTCAAACAGGACCTTGTTAGAATTGGTGTGCAGTGGCCAGATGCAGTAGATGTAGCTCAGGATAGACTTGCTTGGAGAACTAAATTGCACGGTCTGGTTGGACCTCCGTAGCCCATGGCTGCTTGAGGATGATGATGATGATGATGATGTTATTGAATTGTATTTATTTCTCTGTTTCGAAATTTCTTGCACACTAAAGTGCATTCCTAAAACTATTAGAATAAATCACATCATAATAATCACAAAATTTTTTCTATATCATCATAAAAATTCAGTAGAAATTGCAGAACGTCTTTAGGATGATGTTAATTTCATTAGTAGTGCACAAATGTGCTCCCACAAACGTTCTTCATTCATAGACGGATCTAGATGAGAGGGTCAAGGAGGCTTACTCCCTCCCCTCCTCCCCATCCGCTAGGAAAATTTAATAGAAAGAAATATTTTCTACCTCCCTTTCACCACTCTTTCACTTTCTACTCTTGCAAACTACTTCTAAGATGCTTGTCAAATGACTGCATTACGAAGTTGCTCGCGAATCGCCAGATAATCTGCAACTTTATCCTTGTGTTAGTACCAGGGAAACTGCTTATTCGCCCACGAGAGAGAAGCTCACATATCAAATATAATCCCGATTCCTTCTCTTTCCACTTTGGTGACTTTGCTGTCTGCTCCATTTTATAAAACACATCTCGAAGTTTTCTTTCTTGTCTCTAAAGGTCAATGCTGCTGCATTTTTTTTTTTGCCGTCGTCGGAGATTAGCGCAAATCTCCAGGGAGGAAGAATAGTTGAAGCTCACGTCTTAAAGCGTGCGTGCGAGAAGGACAGAGAGTAAAAATCCACGTTTGAGTGTTGCTCTAAATTGAAGTCCACACCAAGCAGCGGGAAGCAATGTTACATTGAAAGAAGGAAAAGCATCTTTAACAGAGATGCAAACAAAAAAGTTGTTTTTTTATTTTTTTTCCGTCAGAGAGCATTAAAAGAGCATTAAAAGAGGGTGATAAAAAACGCATTTAATGAAACCGTGCTGATATCTTTAACAACTACATGTTCAATTCAGAAACTAAGGGCTCCTTAAAATTCTAAAATTTAAAAGTTTTTGGGCTTTTTATTATTTCCGTATAACAACAAGTTTGTTGTTAGTGGTAAGAATACGATGGATCCATGTGTCGAAAAACTAATAATTGTCTAAAGCTGTTGCAAACGTCCTGTCTGGTTTTAATATGCATTAATTTGCGGTTAATTTTTTTTTTGCATAATTGTTGTAGTGCATGTAAACAAGTATGTAAACAAACAAGTTAAATCATCGTTTCTCAAACTGGGGTCCGCGAGCAATGTCTGAAATATAAGTTAAATAATTTTTAAAAAATTATTTATAAGCATTAGAAAATCTTTTTCTAAATTAAGTTTTTGTGAATTAATACTTTTAACCTTTGAACATGTAGAAGTGTAAAGGAATACATTTTATAGCCTATTCATTGCACTCTGTTTGAATCAATACAATAACCATTCGGCTAGTTACGTATATGTGTAAAAGAAGACAGAGAGCGATATTAGAATGAAATGGGTAGTGCACATGTTGCCGGAAACCAGCTCTAGTCCCCTGCGCCAAAATTGGTTACTGCGACCTCGCATAACAACATAAACGTGAGATGTCCTTTACTTCAGTTTCTTACTGCATGGGTTCTCAACGGGGGGTACGCGGTAAAATTTCTTGGGGTACGCCGTGAGAGCTCAAAAGTCGCTAGATCTAGTAACAAAGTCTCAAAGTTGGCAACACTGCTGTGCAAAAATGTCATTTTTTGTGTTTATCGATATATATAATTTATGAATACAAAATTTAATGTGTATGTATAAGTTTCATTTCATTCCCATTGTTATACTATAACTATAGTTTTATCTATCTATACAAGGGGTACGCCATTTACATCCACATTTGCAGGACGTACGTGAAGCATAAAAGGTTGAGAACCATTGTCTTACTGTATTTCGTACGGTTCACACGTTACTGTTTACTTGAGTTATATTGACTAGTAGTTGAACCAACAACAGTGTTGTTTTGTGAACATTTTTTCATCATTATAATAAGCCCAAAATTAGATTTGGATCGCTGATTGAAATCTGGTTCAATATTAAAACGTAAAAGTAATTATGACGACCCAAATGAAGATGCATCTTGTTCAAAAGAAAGTGGGACACACCAATCAAAAGGTAAAATACGAAGATATAGTGAAGAATATTTATCATTCGGATTTACATATATAATATGTCCAAAAGATGCCTAACAACCACATTGTGTTCTTTGTTACGATATATTATCAAATGAATGTAAGAAACCGGCCAAACCTCGTCAGCATTTAGAAACAAAACATAAGGAGCACATAAGCAAATCTGCCGAGTATTGTAAAATAAAACAACGAGAACTGCATGCAAGCCAAAAATCAATTGAAAAAATTGCAACTGGCTGCAACATCGAAAACGCTATGATTGCGTCCTATCAATCTTTACTAATAGCAAAGTCTGGAAAACCTCACACTATAGCAGAGGAACTAATTGAACCAGCTGCAAAAGTAATGACCTCTGCTATGTTGGGAGATAAATCTACAAAAGAACTACACACGATTTCAGTATCAAACAACACTGTCAAGCGTAGAATTGTGGAAATGTCTATCTAATAATATAAAAGAGTAGTTAATTACAACAGTACACAAAAGTCAATATTATTCACTTCAATTAGATGAAGTACAGATGGCGCTAATAATGTTAATTTACTTGCATTTATTCGATACGAATTCGATAACAAGATTCACGAAGATTTCTTATTTTGCCATGCATTACCAACACATACTACCGCTGAAGTTATTTTTACTAATTTGAATGATTCATGATAAAAATGAAATCGAATGGTCAAAATGCAGAGGGATTAGCACTGATGGAGCTTGTGCAATGTTCGGAAAATACAGTGGACTTCTTGCACGTGTTAAGGCTCTCGCACCTACAGTTACATGGAATCACTGTTGCCGAAGGCGTAGGTAGGCTTTTGGTAAATTTGCAATTGTCCGCCCTTTTTCAGTTATTGATAAAAAAATACACATGTTATTTATATTATATATACTTATTTTCATTATTTTGATACAGTTACATAAATAAATATTAATTACACATAAATAATTTCAAAAGAAATTGCATTTAATTATTGAAGTAATTATTGCTTAAAGTAATTTACTTTTTCGTTGGCAAATTCGTTAATAATCTCATGAAAATTAATTTTTTGAGTCAGTTCTCGCCCGATTGATAGGAAACGAAGTGATGATGTAAGCTCATGTCCTGATGTTGATCTTAAATAATTTTCAACAAGTTTTAATTTGCTGAAACTTCTTTCTGCTGTAGCATCAAGAATATTTTTAGAGCCACTATTACATTTGGGTAACTTTCTTGTAATTCCTATCTGCCAAGTATATTTAATATATCCAAGTGATACAATTTAGATGGATTTTCCTCTCTCAAAATTTGATTTATTTGGTGTTTTAAACATTTTATTTCAATTGTTAATTGATATCCATTTATTTCAGGATGCTTTTTTGATAATGAAACAACCTTTGCTTTCAAATCTTCACTTCTTAACGAATGTAGCGCTTCTCTAGTCGGGAAATCAATAACAATGTACAAATTATGAACTCCCACTCAAAGAAAAAGATACATATCTAACAAAATTTTATTTTGTAGCGGCATGATTTGTAAAAGCAATATGAGCAGTTGGAAATTGCGCCCCAAAGCTGTTTTATGGCATGCGCGGTGCGGGGGCAAGGGGGCGGCTAATTGTCTGCCAATAAAAAGAAAAAAAAAATATTTTTGTACGAAAAGTAACGAAAATTTATAATATGCTCTCTTGACAAAGTCGTCCCATGGCCGAGTGGTTAGCGCGCTTGTCTACTGATCTAAGGGACTCTGGGTTCGAGCCCCGGGTAAGGCATGGATGTATTGTCGTTTTTCTGCTGAGGTCCTGCCATCCTCTCCGATTTTCTACTTTGGGCATATAATCAGACAGGCTCCTGTTAGAACTTTGTGGCAAGCAGATACTTGAGGGGGTATTTATTTTTTATTTATGTCTGGACAATACGGCGGCATGAACAATGCGTAGTAAAATTCACCGAAGTACGGGCGGTTAATCATTCGATTTTATTTTACACATAAACGTCAGATATTGTGGAACGGCTCGTGCCGCCCCAGCACTACCCTGTGATTCAAGTGCCCTTGGCAACTGCCCCGATGCCAACACGTTCCTACGCCTCTGACTATTGCTGACACATTCAATCATTAGCTGCCAGAAAAATGCAAGCAAAGTTGAAGACAGCATTACATGAGGTGGTTAAAGTGGTCAATTTTATTAAGAATCGTCCACTAAATACCAGTATCTTTTAAGGTCTTTATGAGGAGATGGACAGCAGTCACCACCAGCTTTTATTATATGCCGAAGTTCGCTGGCTGTCTCGGGGGAAAGTTTTAAACCGGTTGTTTGAGCTGCGCAATGAGATAAAGAATATTACTAGATACGCGATTTCATCTGAGTGAACGTTTCAATGATTTTTCGTGGTTGGCTATGGTGGCGTACTTGGCTGATATCTTTGCCAGTTTAAATGGACTAAATTTAAGCCTACAAGGAGTAACTGTAACTATATTCAAATTGAAGATAAAGTGGAAGATATTCTAAAAAAAATTGACTTATGGTCAAAACGTCTTCATAACCGCGTATGTGAATCATTTCCAACACTCAACGGTTTTATTGAAACCTCCAGCGAAGATCTCTCTGACGAACTAAGAAATGTTTTCACTGAACATTTACAGGAATTCAAAAACAGCTACAAGAAATATTTTCCCCCTCCCGATTCTGGTAAAATCTGGATCAGAGATCCATTTAATACAAATGTCAGGGATGCCAAAAAATTAACTTCATCTGAAGAAGATAGTCTCGTAGAGCTGTCATGTGACACCTCTTTGAAACTAAGTTTCAACTAACACAATCTGGCAGATTTTTGGTTACGTCTAAGACCTTATTATACTAATCTAGCCATAAAAGCATTTAAATATTTGATGCCATTTTGTACAACATATTTATGCGAACTGGCTTTCTCCATCCTTTTTTATATAAAATCAAAATACAGAAACCGTTTAAATGTAGAACCTGATCTAAGACTTCAATTTTTTTTCCATTGAGCCAAACATTACTATTATAATTTCACAAAAACAACATCATCCTCCGCATTAACCATTTGAGAAATGAAGTCGGCCTCATTATGATGCAGGTTCCAGGCTTCTCCCATCGCCCAAACAAAAAACGATTGATTTGTGAATTAAACTATATTATGAAGAAATACATAAATACAAGAATAGTAAATAATGTGCAACTAAATTATTTGAAACAAATTTGCAAACAAATTAAACTTTTATTTTAATTATGTGTAATTTTTCTCAAATAATGAAAACATGAATTGATAAGCAAAGGATCCGCGAAAAAAATTAAATTAAAAAGGGATCCTCGGGCTTCCTAAATTTGAGAACCACTGAGTTAAATGATGATTTGTAGAGCGTGTTTCGCAGTATATTATACATACATTTAAATTACCTTTCTAAAAATCTAAAATTGTGTTCCTTTTTGTGATTCTGAGTGAAATACGATTGTATACGTTTTTGGTAAAATTTTGTTTACGAGTTCAACGTGAGATATAATTCGTAACATTAACCAAGCATGGGACAAAAACTCTGCCAATGAATAGTGATTTGAAAAATTTCTGTCGGGAAATATGATCCCTCGAAGATACAGACTTTAATGGATGTTCATCCAGTTGTGATGACGTCCATTTGAAAGTCTTAATTGAAGGATATCAAAAAACAAAACAGTGCAAGATTTTTCAAATCATTCATAAGATTATTTAAAAAATGTGTTGAGTTTATATCATTAAATATTTTAACAATATAAATATGTATTTTATGATTAATTGGTTAAGACCTGATCGATATTCTCTGCAGTAAACTGCTGTCTGTAATGTGACATTATTATTTCCAATATTTCCTTTGTAGCTGTGTTGCAACATAAAAGTTAATTATCTTCAGTCCAAATTAACCTCAGGTTCTCTCATATATCCTCTTTGCATAGCAAACGAATGACAACGTACCAAACTGTTGGAGACCCTAATCTGATATAATCCATGTAGGTGTGAATAATATTAGATGATAATTAAAGTTACATTAAGAGAGTACTTGCTTAATTGTTTGACATTATTAACTCATCTCAATAACTTCCATCACCGTATTATTTGATACGACAATTGCATTTCGAGATTAATTTTTCTCACTGTTGACCAATGGGTGATATTGGAGCTTTAGAAGTCTTACTATGCATTTATCTCATTCGGTAATTTCAAAGTCAATGACGATACTGCAATGGCGATAACAGATCCTTCCATCCAGAAGCCTACGAACTCTCATTTCATTGAATGGCAAAATGTAACATTTCTGAGATCGAGAATCATTCCTAGATAAATTTTCTGCAGTCACTATGATGTTGGGAGTGATGTCTCAGATGTACAGTCGCTCAAAAAAGTATCCGAACACTAGGGTTGATTACAAAATTCAGAAAAAATATCTGGCAACGATTTTTTTAGAAATTAGAGATCTGGCAACCTTCGTGTCACGTGACACGAAGGTTGCCAGATCACTCGTTCGATTCACTCACATCGTTTCGTAATGGCAATGGGCAACATCTCAGTCAGGTAAGTAAACTCAATAGATTCATAATAACTAACACTTATTACAAACACCGCGACATACATAAGTGCACATGGGTTTCACCCGATAGGCTGCATAAGAATACGATTGATTATATTGTTACGACAGAAGGAATCTGGCAACCGAAAGCAAAAAGTTTCAGCCAACGAATAAGAACTTTGGGAGAATTTGGAGAAGGAGAGTGGAGCGTTAACGGTCGTTTTGTATTGTAACGGTCGTTGTGTTGTAACGGTCGGGAGAGTTCGAAAATGGACGGTGAGCTGTTCTGAGACAGTGCGCGTAAGTATCAAGAAGTAATTTGATGTGTTGTGTATACGCGGAAGGATAAAAGTGGGATCTTTTATCGTTAAGTATCAAGAAGTAACTTGATGTGTTGTGTATACGCGGAAGTATAAAAGTGGGAACTTTTATGGCTAACTTCGAATGTCTACACGGACTGTCTTTTTTGTTCGGCTAGTGTGTGAAAAGTTATTAGCACAGGACGAGAATTGGTTTACGAGTGAAGATCTTCGGGTGACCTGGTAAATCAAGTAAAAGGTAGTATTTAGTAAAATACACAGAGCTGATGTTGTGTGCTCACGCAGGAAGATTGATGACTTGTGCATGTTAATAGTTAGTTTGTTAATAAGATACTTCATCCATATTTCCTTTGTAACAATTTACCTTGTATTGAATTTGGTTTTGAAATATAGCTTTTAATACTCACGCTCAGTGGCTATCCATTTTTGTAATCCGCAACATTTGGTGTCAGAAGCGGGATTATTTATTGAATGCCGTTAACTAGAAGTATGGACGAATTAGTAAAGTTGATAAATAGCTTGAAAGTCGATATGGCTACGCAGATGACTGATATGAAAGATATGAAAGCCGATATGGCTACGCAGATGACTGATATGAAAGATATGAAAGCTGATATGGCTACACAGATGAATGACATTAAAAGTCAAAATAGCGAAATGGCCGCACAAAATAATGAGTTGAGAACTGAGATAGTTTCTCAAAAAGATGATTTGAAAGCCGAAATGGCCGCACAAAATAATGAGTTGAGAAATAAAATAGGTGACCTGGCCGCACAAAATACTGAGATGAGAGCTGAAGTGGCTTCTCAAATTGATAAGATTTCTGATAAGTGTAAGGACATTATGACCGAACTAAATAGTGTAAAAGATGATCTTGATAGTGTTAAGTTAGATTATAAACACGAAATTGAAATTGTAAAAACTGATTGTGAACGCCAGTTTCAGATTTTGAGAAATGAAATGTTACCTTCTGCCTGTGATAATAATAATTCTAGTGGAAATAATGTTATTACACATATCGCTAAAAATACAACTAAACCTTCTACATATGATGGTCAATCATCTTGGACAGTATTTAAAACACAATTCGAAGTTATCGCTACAGCCAATGAGTGGAATGAATTCCAAAAGGCCAGTTTTCTTGCAGCTTCCTTAAGAAATTCTGCTGCGGAAGTTTTGCAGTCTGTTCCAGAAGAAAAACGACTTGATTATCAAAGTCTAGTTTCTGCATTAGAACTAAGGTTTGGTGATAGTTATTTAAAACAATATTACGTGACTCAATTTAAACATCGCATGCAGAAAAATGGTGAAACTTTGCAAGAGCTTGCTAGTGATATTGAGCGTCTAGCTAGATTGGCTTATAGTAACTGTCCACCAGAAATTCAAGATAATTTAGCTCAATTACAATTTATTGATGCTATTGCTGACCCTGACACTCAGCAATCTCTGAGGATGTTGGAAGGTGAATCCTTAAAGTCAGCTGTGGTACATGCTATGAAATACGAGTGCTCCAGGCTTTCCTCCCGAGCGAACAAACGTGCAGTGAGATTTGTGAGTGCAGAAGAAACTGTAGAAAAGGATAATGAAATGAAAGAACTAACCAAAGCCATACTATCCGTTTTGAAAGATATAAAAGGTTCTTCAAAACCTACAACAGACCTCCAGTGTTGGAATTGTGGCAAGACCGGACACATTCGTACCAACTGCACTAGGAAACGAATGAGGAGTCCAAGTCCATCAACTAGACAACAGGATCAGGGAAACAGAAAATTTGTAAATCTTGCGAGGCAAAGGCTCGTTGTTGATTGGTTGGCCCCAGGAGAAGTCGCCCACGTTTCAACATTACATGGTGATAATAATGGATTAGTAGCTGATGGAGCCATAAATGGAATACCTTGCCGTATGATAGTCGACACTGGTGCAAATGTAACTTTACTCAGAACGGATATAATAAAGAAAATAATACCTCACCCAAACTTGAATACTACACAGTCTAGAATAAGCCTACAAACGGCCACTGGAGATCGTGCAAAGGTTCATGGAAAAATAGAACTTAATATTCGAGTTGGTAGCTGTCTGGTTCGCCATCCTGTTTACATCGCTGACATCTACGACGAATGCATATTAGGCCTTGATTTTCTTAAGAAACATGGATTCAACATTAGACCCAGTGATAACCTACTCATCTATGAGACAGAAGAGATTCCTCTGCTTAGCCGGACGACTGATTCTTTATCAAGCGTAACTCCAATATTAGTGACGGAAGACACAGAGATCCCAGCACAAAGTGAAGTTATAGTCCGTGGACATCGGGCGGAGACTTCTGGGGCCTTCCGATTGGCAGTTACTGATGCCTCTGGTAAAGGAGCTTTGGCTCATAATATCCTGGTTGCAAGGACTTTAGTCAGAATAGATAAAGAACAGATCCCTATCAGAGTGATGAACTGTAACAAATCCAGTAGAATGTTAAAAAAAGGTGAGGAATTAGCAATATGTGAAGCTGTTACCTGTGTAACAAGTATAAATAAAATAGAAGTTACCGATTCATATCAAAATCATACAGACATCCCGTCTCATCTTACTGAATTATGGAGAGAAACAAGACAAATATTAACTGAAAACCAAGCTGTTAAGGCCGAGAACCTATTAAAAGAATTTTCTGACATTTTTTCTGCCACATCAAATGATTATGGCCGTACTAACCTGACAGAACATAAAATCAACACTGGTGATTCTCCTCCAGTCCATCTGCCGGCAAGAAGGCTTCCATTGGCAAAAAGAGAGGAGACGGAACAACTCATAAAGGACATGGAAGCTCAGGGCATTATAGAACCATCACAGAGTCCCTGGACATCACCAGTAGTTCTTGTCAAGAAAAAAGATGGATCTACACGATTTTGTGTAGATTATCGCAGATTAAATGACGTAACAAAGAAAGATTCCTTTCCTTTACCCAGGATTGACGATACACTAGACACTTTATCTGGGTCAGAATGGTTCTCAACATTAGATTTAAAGAGCGACTATTGGCAAGTTGGTATACGTCCTGAAGACCGTGAGAAAACGGCTTTCAGTACAGGGAATGGACTTTGGCAGTTTAAGGTGATGCCATTTGGACTTTGTAATGCACCTGCCACATTTGAGCGACTAATGGAGTCAGTGCTCAAAGGTTTGTCTTTGGAGGTCTGCCTGGTTTACTTGGACGACATCATAGTTCTTGGAAGAACTTTTGAAGAACATTTGAGAAATCTTCGTCAAGTATTTGAAAAACTTAAGGCAGCCAAGTTAAAATTGGGACCGACAAAGTGTAAACTGTTCCAGCAAGAAGTTCATTACCTTGGTCATGTGATCACTACAGCAGGGATTAAGACTGATCCTAGTAAGATAGAAGCTGTAAGAGACTGGCCTCCACCACAAGATGTTCATCAACTTCGTAGTTTTATTGGACTTTGCACCTACTATAGAAGATTTGTCAAAGGTTTCTCCAACATCGCAAGGCCATTACATCGTCTGACAGAAGAGGGCCAGCGGTTTATGTGGACCACCGAATGCGATATAGCCTTTCAACAGCTGAAGAAAACTCTTTCCACAGCACCAGTGCTAGCGTACCCACAAACTGGAAAACAATTCGTAATAGATACTGACGCAAGTAACACAGGAGTTGGTGCTGTGCTTTCACAAGAACAAGACGGACAGGAGAGAGTTATTGCATACTTTAGTAAAACTTTATCCAAACCAGAGCGGAATTACTGTGTAACACGCAAAGAACTGTTAGCAATAGTAAAAGCAATAGAACATTTTCATCACTATCTCTATGGCCAGAAATTCCTTATACGTACTGATCATGCTGCACTTAGATGGTTATTAAACTTCAAAAACCCTGAAGGACAAATCGCTAGGTGGATACAACGGTTACAAGAATACGATTTCTCCATCGAACATCGAAGTGGTAAAATGCATAAGAATGCAGATGCTCTTTCCAGGCGCCCATGTATTGACAACTGTAAACATTGCTATAATGCAGAACTGAAATTTGGAACTAAAGAGATAATGCCCATAAGACAAATAGTATCGACACAAACAAACAGTGACACCCCTAACATCTGGAATCCAATTGAAATCAGGAAGGCTCAACTAGATGATGAAGACATAAAACCAATAATGGAATTGATTGAAAAATCTGATGCAAGACCTAATTGGGAGCAAATCTCGAGGTATAGTCCAACTACTAAAAGTTACTGGGCACAGTGGGACTCCTTAAAAATGGAAGACGGAGTATTATACAGAAGATGGGAGAATCCCACTGGACGGCTGATCCGTTGGCAGATAATCCTTCCTCGATCCCGAGTGGAACTTGTGATGAAAGATGTACATGATAGTGCCACTGGAGGACACTTCGGTGTTAATAAGACATTAGCCAAAGCCAGGGAACGATTTCATTGGTTGAAAAGTAGGGCAGACGTTGAGAGATGGTGTAGGCAATGTGAAGCCTGTGCAGCAAAGAAAGGCCCTAAGACTAGGAGTCGGGGTAAGCTGCAGACGTATAACGTTGGTGCCCCTTTTGAAAGAATAGCCATTGATGTAATGGGTCCGTTTCCTAGAACTGATGATGGAAATCGATATTTATTAGTGGTAATGGATTATTTCACAAAGTGGCCTGAGGTATATCCCATCCAAGACCAGGAAGCAACAACAGTGGCTGAGATGATAGTTAATAACTTCATTAGTAGGTATGGAGTACCTTTACAACTCCACTCTGATCAAGGACGGAATTTTGAATCCAATGTGTTTAAAGGCATCTGTCAACTATTAGGTATTCAGAAAACCAGAACAACTCCCTTACACCCTCAGTCGGATGGTATGGTTGAAAGGTTCAATAGAACAATTGCTCAGCATTTAGCATTATTTGTGAACGACCACCAACGTGACTGGGATCGCCATGTACCACTCCTTTTGCTGGCATATAGAACGGCAGTGCATGAGACAACTGGACAGACACCTTCCATGATGATTTTTGGAAGAGAGTTACGTCTTCCCTGTGACCTTTTATATGGTCGGCCCGAAGCAATGCCTGTGTCCACTCCACAATACGTACAAGAATTGCAACAACGACTAGAAGAAATCCATCACTCCGTTAGACATAACATCGACATAACAAGTGACAGAACCAAAACAAGATATGACAGTAAAATAAATGGAACTATTTTCAATCAAGGAGATCTTGTCTGGCTATACAGTCCACATAGAAAGAAAGGACTATCTCCAAAACTTCAGAAACCTTGGGAAGGTCCATATACAATAGTTAACAGGATTAATGACGTGGTATATCGCATTCGTCGACGTCCAGCTACAAAGTGCAAGTGGTTCACGTGGATCGTTTGGCTCCGTTTCATCGAAGAACTGAAGAAACTTTGGAATCCAGAATTGTTCGGGACGAACAAGACCTAGGAAGGGGGCAGTGTTACGACAGAAGGAATCTGGCAACCGAAAGCAAAAAGTTTCAGCCAACGAATAAGAACTTTGGGAGAATTTGGAGAAGGAGAGTGGAGCGTTAACGGTCGTTTTGTATTGTAACGGTCGTTGTGTTGTAACGGTCGGGAGAGTTCGAAAATGGACGGTGAGCTGTTCTGAGACAGTGCGCGTAAGTATCAAGAAGTAACTTGATGTGTTGTGTATACGCGGAAGGATAAAAGTGGGATCTTTTATCGTTAAGTATCAAGAAGTAACTTGATGTGTTGTGTATACGCGGAAGTATAAAAGTGGGAACTTTTATGGCTAACTTCGAATGTCTACACGGACTGTCTTTTTTGTTCGGCTAGTGTGTGAAAAGTTATTAGCACAGGACGAGAATTGGTTTACGAGTGAAGATCTTCTGGTGACCTGGTAAATCAAGTAAAAGGTAGTATTTAGTAAAATACACAGAGCTGATGTTGTGTGCTCACGCAGGAAGATTGATGACTTGTGCATGTTAATAGTTAGTTTGTTAATAAGATACTTCATCCATATTTCCTTTGTAACAATTTACCTTGTATTGAATTTGGTTTTGAAATATAGCTTTTAATACTCACGCTCAGTGGCTATCCATTTTTGTAATCCGCAACAATATATTAATTAACAGCAAATGGTTCTGTTAGGAATACCAGGTCATATAGAGGAGCTGAAATTGGATCTGACCATTACCTTGTTAAAAGTGTCTTGCAACTTAAACTTAAAAAGTGTTGTGCTAGGGTTAAAAAATTTACTTTTAATACTGAAGCTCTGAAAGATCCAGTTATAGCCAAAGCTTACCATGATAGGTTACTTAGTCATTATGACAGTCATGGTTTGCTTACTACTGAAGTTGAGGAAGAATGGGATCATTTTAAACAGGCGTTTTTGGACACTAACAGTACTCTTTTAGGAAAAAAGGAGCAGAAGAGTCAGAATTATCTGAGTGATAAGGCACTTGAGCTTATTTCGGAAAGAAAGAACTGCAGGAATGTCTTTAATCAATACCCTACTAGTCCTAATAGAAAGCATTACAGAGAACTTAATAAACGTGTAAAAGATCAGTTAGCTGCTGATAAGAATCTTTGGCATGATGGTTTGGCTGACAAAGCCGAGGAAGCAGTTAGACAGCACAACAGCAGAGAGCTGTACCAGATAGTTAATGTTTTGTGTGGTAGAAAACGGACAGGTATACAGGGATTGAAGGATAAACAAGGTAAGGTTATAGAAGGTGAGGATTCCGTCATGGCTAGGTGGGCTGAGCATTTCAGTGATATTCTAAAAAATGCGGTTAGTTCTATTCCCATTGTTTGCAATGATGATAGATGCATTGGTGGCTTTAATGTTGGCCCTATAACACAATCTGAAGTCATTTTGGCTGTTTCTAAACTTAAACTACATAAATCCCCAGGGGTAGATGAAATTACTACGGAAATGCTTTAGAGCTGGGAATGTTTCGGTTACCACTTGGATGACTGAAATTCTGAATATCTTTTATGATAAAGGCATGGTTCCTAAGGATTTTACCAGAGCTATTGTTATCCCTATTTTCAAAAAAGGTGATCGCAGTTCTTGTGATAACTATAGGGGTATCATCCTACTCTATGTTCCAGGTAAAGTTCTTTCCTTGATTGTGCTTAATAGAATTAAGAATCTGGTTGACAGTCAATTGCGTGATGAGCAATGTGGATTCAGAAGTGGTAGGGGACGTGTGGATCAGATATTTTCACTTAGGCAGATTCTTGAGAAATGTTTATAATTTCAGAAACCTTTGTTTTCTAGCTTTGTTGTTTTCAAAAAGGCTTTCGACTCTGTTGATCGACATAATTTGTGGTTGATTGTGAGATCATATGACATACCAGACAAATTAGTTAACATAATGAAAGCTCTCTATAATATACTGAGTCGTGTGTGAGAGTTGATAAGGCTTGTAGCAATTGGTTTAACATTACTTCTGGTGTTTGACAAGGGTGCATTTTGTCTATTCTCTTTAGCTTGGTTATTGATTATGTTATGCGAAATTCACTTCAAGGGAAAGATTTTGGCTTTAAATGGTCTGGAGATGCTAAACTTTCTGATTTATGTAATGCTGATAATTTAGCCATTTTTGTCAAATGATGTTGATGAGATGAATTCTTTCATTCAAGTTGTTGATGAGACTGGTAGTAGAGTAGGTTTAGTTATAAACAGAGAGAAAACTAAAGTAATGAAAATTGTGAAGGCAGGTTATGATTCATCTGAATGGTTGCAGTCTTGAGCAGGTGTCACAGTTTAATTACCTTGGGAGCTATGTAAAAGATACTGGTGATATGCGGCATGAGATTAACAGACGAATAGGGATTGCTGCCGGGACTTTTAAGAATCTATGGAGATTGTAGAGAAATAGGCGTATACACCTAAATACTAAATTTAGACTGTATAATAGTTTGGTTCTTTCTACGGTTAGTTATGGTGGTGAAACCTGGACGCTGTGTAAACAAGATAACATGAAACTAGATGCTTTTGATTCTAGATGCTTACGTAGTATCTTGGGTATTAGGTGGTTTAACTTTGTAACTAATGATTAGGTTAGGCAAAGGAGTCTGCAACCTCCTTTAAACAGCACATTGTGCAGAGAGAGACTTCGCTGGTTTGGACATGTTCCCCGTATGGATAATTATAGATTGGCGAATAGGGTTATGAATAGTGGGCCTAGATCCTCAGAAGGAGGGGAAACCTAGGATGCGGTTGGCAGACAATGTCAAACAGGACCTTGTTAGAATTGATGTGCACTGGCCGAATGCAGCAGATGTAGCTCAGGACAGATATGCTTGGAGAATTAAACTGCATTGTCTGGTTGCACCTCCGTAGCCCATGGCTGCTTGAGGATGATGACATGTGGGAAATTTTAAAGTTTTATTTTCCAAACCCTGAAACAGTCGAAATTCATACTAATAGGATATTTGGAATACCCCAACTATAATATACCTAAGCAACAGATAAAATATTTTTTTAGTTATCTGTTAAAATGAAAAAAGGATATTTGCGAACATAGACGAACGGACAGGAAACAATAAATGTTTGTACGTATATGTTGTTGGAGAAATCAACAAAGCGAAGAGAAGAAGAATTATCCTACTGTAAATTATCCTCTGCACAGAGTAAACTAATACAGGCAGTGAAGTACTAGTACGGGTACAACGTAACAAGTTTAGATAACAGTATTTTCCAAAAAATATTGAAGTTGTTATGTACTAAAATCATCGGTTACTGTTGTTCTGGCGATAAATGAAATATTTCTAACAGTAGCTGTCATTATGGACATTTGTTAGTTTTGTGTGGGATAAGATGATTGCAAGTAAGTATTTCCCAAATAATGACCGAAGATATTGTCTTCCACACGTTCATAAAAATAAGCGATCCATCTGATACTGATGGCATAAGCGAGGCCATAAGTAAAGCAATCAAAGTGTAAGGATGAATGTTGGCCTTCACTCTTTGTCTATCAGAGAATAATCATATCTTTATATTCTGACATTTCCTGATGGAAAATTGGCTGATATCATCAAGAAAGTTACGAAAAGATTTGAGATTCATAAATGTCTTTTCCTTTATTTAATCAAAATATCTGATGGTAAAATGGCTGATATCATCAAGAAAGTTACGAAAAGATTTGAGATTCATAAATGTCTTTTCCTTTATTTAATCAAAATATCTGATGGAAATGAAAATTAAAAGAAATGGTAGTTATGGTAGTGAAACTTGGATGATTTGTGAACTATATAACAGTAAACTTGATGCTTTTGATTCCAGATGCGTACTCAGTATCTTGGGCTTTAGGTGGTTCAACTTTGGAAGCAATGATGTGGTTAGGCAAAGGAGTCGGAAACCTCCTTTGAGTAGCATATTGTGCAGAGAGAGACTATCATATTCCTCTAATTTATTTATTTTTATTTATTATTGTATTTTGTTGTTATTTTTATTGTAGCAAATATATATCTGTATTAAGTGTATTTTTGGAATTGCATATGCTCACAGCAGCGAAAGCGCTATCACAACTAGCCTGAAACCCTAATGCGAGCACGGAGAAAAGCGCGAAATTAATGGTCAGCCTTGATAAAGCCTTTGACAAAGAGGAAGGACATTTGCCAAGCACGTCAAGTGACGCAGCTCTTTCTCAAAAACAAAACTCTTAAGGAGAGGGTTCGGTTCTGTGTGAACCAAGGTTCGGTTCTGTGTGAACTAAGGTTCGGTTCTGTGTGAACCAAGGTTCGGTTCTGTGTGAACTAAGGTTCGGTTCTGTGTGAACCAGGTAATAAGCAATGATTAAATATCCTCTTGCCGAGTATGAGGTCGGTAAAGAGAATCCGTGAAGCACAGATTTCCACCTCTTTTATGAAGGTTTGCAGTAGCGAAGCAGCGAAGGCCCATAGAATCGAGCGCATCCCCAGCACATAATTGTATATGAATGTAAATATACTGTCGTCCATACACTACTCTCGTGCTTGAATTGTGTGGACATATTTCTGCTCATTACTTGGCACAGCAAGTCTGAGGCATATGTCGGTTCTGGTATAACAACCTGCGAACCTGTGATTTAACCTAAGTAATGGTGAATATAACTAAGGGACTAAGCGATCTACTCTACTAAAGAGCAGTTAATCGTTTATGTCGTCTAGCCCAACACTACATATGGCGCAGTTCAATCCGTATATGCAATCATAATAATAAGTGACGAAGTAAGAAACTGCGTTCGCCTCCACCACCACGACAAGGAATCCATTGGTTTGGCCATGTTGTCCGTTTCAAAAATTATAGATTAGCGAATAGGGGTTATGAACAGTGTACCTAAAGGCCTAGGATCTCCGCATCTATCTGATACTGGTATCTTGCCAGTATCAGATACCAGCATCTATCTGATACTGGTATCTTGCCAGTATCAGATACCAGCATCTATCTGATACTGGTATCTTGCCAATATCAGATACCAGCATCTATCTGATACTGGTATCTTGCCAGTATCAGATACCAGCATCTATCTGATACTGGTATCTTGCCAGTATCATATACCAGCATCTATCTGATACTGGTATCTTGCCAGTATCAGATACCAACATCTATCTGATACTGGTATCTTGTCAGTATCAGATACCAGCATCTATCTGATACTGGTATCTTGCCAGTATCAGATACCAGCATCTATCTAATACTGGTATTTTGCCTGTCCACTGTATCCTAGGATGCGGTGGACAGGCAATGCCAAAGAGGACCTTGTAAGAATGTGTGCAGTGGCCAGATGCGGCAGATATTGCTCAGGACAGATATGCTTGGAGAACTAAATTGCGCGGTCTGGTTGGACCTCCGTAGCCTATGGATGCTTGAGAATGATGATGGTTGTGATATTCCGTGTTCAAGAAACCAAAAAAACAAATTTTCCTTCAAGCTAGATTTTTAGTATTATCTGCCTTTAGAAAACTCCGATGAAATTTAATATTTTCTGTTTTTTATATGTAAAACCTGAAGTTCCGAAATATATATTGCATCTCTATGTTTCGGTAAGCTAGATACTCAAGTGCAATGTTGAATTTAGTAAGGATGAAATGTTTACGAATAATTCCTCTCCCTTATATAATTTTTTTACAGTACTATCTCAGAATGAAAACAAATACAATAGCAGAGTGGAGGCTGTTTCCCAAAATACTAATAAACCCAGCAAAGTTAAGATTGATCTCGTAAATAAGAGAGACGCAAATAATCGATTTCAACAGTGACTCACGACTGATTTTCTATCGAACATTCTTCAAATATCTCGAAGGGAATGTACTAATTAGAATCCTGATATTTTGCACTTTCAAAAACAGCGGACTCAAATGTTTCGACTGAGAAATTTGTGAATACAGAAAACGATACAGTGGCAAGAACAAAATACTGAAAATGAAATAAAACCGTTATTTTTTATCCGTACAGGAAATATTCTATTTTTTAGTCATTGGGTTATAAAACTGACATGTATTTGCGGAAAACAAAATCTGAGAAGCTTTACCTTGCAGGATAGTCATTTAAAATGAATCTTAAAGTGACTGTAACTACTGCTTATCGAATTGATAAAATCATTTAAAATGTTGTAACAAAAGCATTTTTTAAAATATTCACCTGCTTCTGGCTCACCAACAGAAAACTTCAGGTTGGGTTGTTTTACCTCTGAGCGGCACTTTTTTTGCACACAATGGGATAAATAGCCAGATCATAAAGACCCCGAGGGCTCATAGAAGGTTGGGGGGAGGAGAACCACTGAATAGCTGTTGGGAGACATATGGTAGCGTACCGTCAATGCTATCCAGCGTGTTCTTTAACGTGCACAGAGTATGGCTCTCCCGCACACGAGGCCACGGAAAAGTTCAGAAAGAAACGAGTATGAAACAAGTTGTTTATCTTTACGTACTATTTATTGTATTTGTTTTATGCATTGCATTGACTGCCAACGATTCTTTTTCTCTCTATGCATATTATATTGTACACTGGATGCCTCTGACATGATATTTCCATCTCCGCCTAACAGCTGTCCAATACGTCAACTCTTTCCAATTTCTTTTGAAGCTTAGAGATCTAGTTATGAGGCCATTTAGCTCATTGTTTAGAAAAATAAAGCCTTCTTATGGATAGACCACACAAGAGGATTCTCCTATTGAGTATGATGTTTTCTCTTTTGAGTTAAAGGAATCAGCCATTTGCTTTTTTATTATGGCAGATAGAGTACAAAGAGAATTCTCAGTTTTTTCCGATACAAGGTGCCCACTGAGAAAAGAGTCAGAACCATTAATCAGTTAAAGTTTCTTTAACTTGTTTTTGAAACTTTGAAATAAAGGAAACTGGAAGAGACGGTCGTCAAACGTTTTATGAGGTTATTGCCTAATGATTGAAAGAGTGTGAAAGGAACTGAAAACAAGGCATTTGAAAGAATAAGGTATGTTACCGTAGATTTTCCCAATAGACGACATATCTAAGGTACGTGCTGCCCAAAGAAGCATATCCACATCACGTAGGCACTGCAGGAATATGAGAGTCGTATGTGGATAGGAACTTCTTTTTTAGGATGCAGTGTAGTAAAGATAGAAGCATTGGGCCCAGAATTGTCAACATATTAATTTTCCATCAACATGCCATCAATAACGACCAGACGCGGATAGCTATTGTACCTGATGGTTCTCCACACCATAATTAGGGCAGGATTTCCCATAAGGCACGTTAGGCACTTGCCTAGGGGTGCATTCACTTAGGTTTTAAATTTGTTTATTTAAGTAACATAAAATTTTGTCATTTTCAGATGGAATAAGATGAAATAAGAAATACTCGTTGTAAATATCCGTGATGCAAAAAAGTGATTACACTCTCTTTAGATCACTTTCTCTCCTGACCATCGAAAGTGAACTTCAAAAAAATATGAATAGGCTTAAACCTTTCCTGCAGCATTGAAATTGGATAGAAGACATACACATTGTTATGAAACATTAAAATATTTCAATATTATTTGAATGAAACTTAATAACTATGACTTTGATAATAAGCTTTTTTACTAAGTATGTTGCAGAAGAAATTTATGTATCTCAATCAAATGTATCCAAATTCCTAGATACATTTGATTGATTCAATTAATAAATGTATCCAGTTACTCGTAATGTTATCTAATGTTAGTTTAATATTTAAAGAGTTATTAAAGCTGATATATTAAACAGCAGGCGCTGCTGTTAAGCTCTTTCCTAAACACTTTCAAGATTGATTGAAATAAAAATTCATTAAGCAATCTTCAAAATTTATATTTCTAAACAACTTATAACAACTTTTGAAGTACATTCTTGCAACTAACAACATACATACATACATACAAAATCCTCATGAAGCCATGGGCTACGGAGGTCCAACCAGACTGTGTAATTTTCCTCTCCAGACGTGTCTGTTCTGAGCTACTGCTGCTGCATTTGGTCACTCTAAGCCAATTCCAGTAACATCCTGTTTGACATTATCTGTCCATCGCTTCCTAGATTTCCCCCTTTTTCTGAAACCCTTAAACACACTCTTCATAATCCTGTTTGCTAATCTGCAGCTATGCATACGGGCAACATGTCCAAACCAACGCAGTCTCTCTCTGCACAATATGCTGCTCAAAGGAGATTGATGACTCCTTCTTCTAACCTCATCATTACTTACAAAGTCAAACTACCTAATGTCTAAGATACTGCGTAAGCATCTAGAATCAAAGGTATCAAGTTTCTTGTTATCCTGCTTACAAAGGTTGTCAAAGGTGTTTCGTTACCATAACTAACCTTAGAAAGACCAAAATTATTATACAGCCTAATTTTAGTCTTTAGGTGTATACGACAATTTTTCCACTCTCCATAGATTCTTAAAAGTCCCAGCGGCAATCCCTATTCTTCTATTTATCTCAGTATCTGTTACAAAGCTCCCAAGATAATTAAACTGAGACACTTGCTCAATAGTACAGCCATTCAAAGCAACTGAAGCACCATCTGCCTGACCAATTTTCGTCCCTTTAGTTTTTCTGCTTATCTCCAAACCTACTCTATTACCAGTCTCATCAACAGCCCTAATGAACGAATTGATCTCATCAACAGCCCTAATGAACGAATTGATCTCATCAACATCAGTAGCCAACATGGCCAAATCATCTGCATAATCTAAATAAGAAATTTTGAAATCTCTAGACCATTTAAGGCCAAAATCTTTCCCTTGCAAAGACTTTTGCATAACTTAATCAATAACCAAATTAAAGTGTAAAGGAAACAAAATGCACCCTTGTCTAACTCCATTAGCAATGCTAAACCAATCGCTGCAAGACGTACCAACTCTCACACACGACTCAGTGTTATTATAGAGAGCTCTCATTACACTAACTTATCAGGTATTCCATATGATCTAACAAACAACCACAAATTATGTTGATCAACAGAGTCAAAAGCCTTTTTGAAATATATCCCAGGTTTCTGAAACTCTAAACATTTCTCAAGAATTTGCCTAAGTGAAAATATTTGATCAATACATCCCCCAACCACTTCTGAATCCAATCTGTTCATCACGCAGTTGTCCATCAATCAAATTCTTAATTCTATTAAGTATAATCATCCAAAGGACTTTACCTGGAACAGGGAGTAAACTAATTCCTTTATAATTATCACAAGAACTGCGATCACTTTTTTTTTAAATTGGGACAATGATAGCTATCGTAAAAATCGTAAAAATGATAGCTATCGCAATATTCAAAATTTCAGTCAGCCAAGTGACAACACAAATGTTCCCAGCTCTAAGCATTTCAGTGGTCATTTCGTCCACCCCTGGAGATTTATGCAGTTTTGATTTAGAGACAGTCAAAGTGACTTCGTAATATGATATAGGGCCATTATTAAAACCAATAATGGATTTATCCTTATTACAAACAATGGGAGTAGAAATAATCACATTATTTAGAACTTCTCTGAAATTCTCAGCCCACCTAGTCATCATAGAATTCTCACCTTCAACCACCTTGCCATGTTTATCCGTTAATCCCTGTGTACCTGTCTGGTTTTTTCAGCCGTAAACATTAATAATCTGGTACAACCCCCTGCTGTTGTGTTGTCTAACTGCATCCTCTGTTTTGTCAGTCAAACTATCAAGCCAAAGATTCTTATCAGCTGTTAATTGATCCTTTACACATTTATTAAACCCATTGTAATACCTTCTGTTAGGACTAGTAGGGTGTTGATTCATATTAATCCTGCACTTCCTTCTTTCAGAAATCAGTTCCATAGCCTAATCACTCAAGCAATTTTATTTCCTCTATTTCCTTTTACCCAAAAGTGTACTGTTGGTTTCAAGAAAAGCCTGTTTAAACTGATCCCATTCTTTCTCAATTTCAGCAGTAAGCAAACCACGATTATCATAATGACTAAGTAGACTATCATGGTATGCTTTGGCTATATCTGGATCTTTCAGACCTTCAGTGTTAAATGTAATTTTCTTAACTTTAGGACAACATTTCTTAAGCTTCAGTTGCAAGACACTTTTGCCAAGGTAATGGTCAGACCCAATCTCGGCTCCCCTGCACGTTCTAGTATTCCTAACTGAACTGGTCCATTTGCTGTTAATTGAAATATAATCTATCATATTCCTATGCAACCCATCAGGTGAAACCAATGTATATTTATAATAAACAACTAACAACTCTGCTGGTAAATGTTTCAACTACCAGAACTCTTTAAATAGTAAACAAATATTTCCCAAAATCGAACTCTGGATATATTTCTTTTTTTTATTTTATTTATTCCTTGTGACATTTTCCTGTGATATTCAGACTGACTTCGAAAGAGGGCTCATCATTGGAGTGCGATGGGCAAGAGACATCCGTAAAGGAAGTGATCGAACGGTAAACCATGGAGCACAATATCCCAAGTGTATGGAGAATGGCAACATTCTCGAAGAACGTCCGGCAATCGCCGCAAATGCGGGAGGAAGAAGACTCTGACAGACAAGGCGGCGCTTGTTGGCACGAATTGTATGACAGAACAGATCTGCTATAGTTCATCAGCTGTGCGTGATTACGGCTAACAGTGTTTTTATTTAATTTATTTTCAAAAATAGTTATCTATAATTATTTTATGTAAAAATCCCACTAAGCCAAAGCTTATCAGCTGGAATGTATATGGTTTTGACAAATACGACATACATTATATCAATATCGTTACATAAGATGAAGGAGAAAAAAATAAATAAAAAGAAAAAACCAATAAAATGACGAATGAATCCGAATAAAAACATCACTTTTTCATCAACCACTGAAATAAATTTTCTTTAACTTCAACATTAATTTCAAAACCTATTTCAATAAGACTAACTTTGAGCTGAGAATTGATAACTTTGAAATTTGGGAACTATAGTATGATACGAAAGCCTTTCACTTCCGGAAACGACAGGATTTGGTAGTGTATGGAACGGTGAGCCTGCTCAGTGGAGGGTTAGAAATTATTGTATTCTCAGACGAATCACGTTATGAAAAATCTCTCAGATGGACAATGTAGAGTGGGGGTTCCTACTGCTCAAGGATCTGCAGGCAGTGTGATGGTGTATGGAGCCTTTTCTTGGCATGGATTAGGTCACCTGGTTTCTAGGCAGGGTCGTATCGGTTACAAGAATTATTAAACCGTCTCGAACGATCAGATGCTGCTTGTGATGCATTATTTTTACCTCAGTAGAGATGGCGATTTCCAGAATGATAAGGCACTGATTCATTCCTCTCGAATCGTATAGCAGTGATTTGAGTAAAATTAAAAGCACTTTTATCACCTTCACTGCCCTGCACAAAAGCTGATCTTAATCCAATCGAAAAACTAGTGAGAGAATTTGGAGTGCGCTATTCGAATTCAGAGATCTCTCCTCTCTTCATTTCGAAATGATGAAACCATTTTACAGGAATAACAGATCAATATTACTGCTGATGTCACATCGAGTCCAGTCTGTCATCTCGGCCAGCGGAGGTCCCATAAAGTATTAGATAGCTGTTAGTAATAATTTGACCAGGAAGTGTACACAATTACAAGTCCATTATAATTTTATGAATAAATCATCTGAGAACTGTCAGCTCAGCAGACTTTTAATGAATTTTTAATCCCTGAAGCAGATTATTTTATTAAAAATTTCCAAGGTTATTCTATTGGCGAATTAAGGTTTTACAAAAATTTTTCATTAATGGCAAAATTGTGATATGTAAAAATCTATTACGATCTTTTCAACATTCGAATGCAAAATAACGAAATAATATTACCGAAACTGAGATTAGATATTTCTTTAGTCAACCTGATTAGAATACTAATCATCATCAGTCCCTCGTGATTTGCGGTAGAGAGTAGAGGTAAGAGCGAATTTCACCAAACCCTTTTTTCTTGTTTCATGTATATTAAAAATCCAGAGAATAGAAATGCCTCTCCTCCTTTTATAAACCGATGTTCCCGACATTCTACTTTTCTTTTCTTAATTAATAATGTTTCTGTCAAACTCTCTTATCTCTTTATTCGAAGCATAATTTACTTGATAAAAGGAAGTGCAATAATATAAAATCATGGCTATGTATAAAAGATGAAGTTATCCATTTACTCGTCTTCTTTCAGTTAAGGATACCTGAGATTCATGGATCACTGATAAGAAAGCAGCTTAAATTTGATAAAATAGCGAAACAGAAATAAATATCTTCTACTAGAATAAGAAATGGAAATGTGCTATCGCTCAGTCATAAGGATGCATGAAACTATCAAAACTCTAATAACTCCCCATCAACGTAAGTGATGTGCAATGTACAAATCATGAACACTTGATGTATTTCAAAGCCGTCAATGAAGGTAAGACCTTTAACAATGTTTCGGGCAACACGTGCTCATCTGTTCGTTACCCAAAATAGATGCAGTGGAGATTTCGTTTTCCTGATTTAGTTCCGTTACTCTCCTCGCTTAATTTTTCCTTAATGCACTCATTAGACCTTTTGCTTCAGTTATTCAGTTAATTAAAATGTTTATTACTGTTTTCGTAAACGGGATCTTAAATTAGCTCGACTGCATATAATTTAGCGTTACGAGGTTTGAATACATTTGGATATTAGAAGATTTGAGTGAATAGCTCTCTGCGGCACGGCCGGAAACACAGATTAAGCTTTTGTGTAATTGAGAACGTAAGATCTACGCGATTTACATTATGAGACAGCCATAAATAGATTACTCTACGCAGTTAGCGAAATGTGGATAATATATACACAAAAGACAAACAAATGTAATATTAATGGAAGAGGTTTGTGGAAAACTCAGGAGAACGGCTAATTTTTTTTTAAATACTTTTCCGCACAGGTGAATTTTTGGAAGACTTTTTTAGACATCGCATACATTGCAATATAATTGACCCAAAAAATATAATATTAATAATTTCAGTCGTTTTGGAGCAGGTCAGCCCTTGAGTGTTTGAAGTGTGTGTGAGGAATATTCGGCCTCTTATTCCCCCTGCCCCCCACCTAAAATATTTCAGCATTTTACGTTTGTTTGCGCCAAGGATAGGGCAGGGTTGGGTTGTTGGTTGGGTTGTTTTACCTCTGAGCGGCACTTTTTTTCACACCGTGGGCTAAATGGCCAGGTCACATGGACCCCGAAGGCTCAGAGAAGGTTGGGGGAGGGGACCCACTGGAATAGCTGTTGGGAGACAGATGGTAGCCTCCCGTCAAGGCCATCCAGCGTGTTCTTTAACGTGCACAGGGTATGGCTCTCCCACACAAGGGGCCACGGCTTAACGTCCCATCCGACGGACGGCGACCTTTCCAAGCCCATCGGTGTCCCCTACTGACCGTGGGCAGGGCGGGGAATTTTGCGGAGATAAATCTCAACGCTGACCCAGCTGGGACTCGAACCTGGGAACTACAGATTACGAGCCTGGGATAGGGCAGGGTAGTGAGTAATTTGGATGGAGGCAAATATTTCCTTGACAGCATTGGGAAATTCTCCCATGCTTTCTTACCCTCTAAAGAAGGGGGGAAGTTTGAAAACGATTCTTCCCCTACATATCCTGAACGGGAGTGAGGAAACCAAAAAGCTGTTCAAATGAAAGCTTGTGACGCGAGGAGTGTCATTGTTTATAGAAAAGTGACTCCTCGTGTTTCTTCCCCCCTGAAAAAGAGGGAAATATGAAAACGATTGTTCTCTTATATCTGCAGAACGCGAGTGCGGAAAGTAAGGCTATGTTTAAATGAAATATTGTGACGCGAGGAGTGTCATAAACTATAAAATATAAATAAATTAAAAACTTTTGAAAAATACCTATCTTCTTATAGATCTCTAAAATTTAGAAAATGAGCTTAAAGCATATCGATGGCGCAATCACTCACTGAATTCGTATTCACTTCAAAACCCATAGGGCGCCAGCAATCTTGTTGTGTAGGTAAATCGGCGTCCTATTTTCCTTTGAAGTGAATACGAAATCAGTAACTAATTGCACAATCGATATGCTTTAAGTTTATTCTCTACATTTTAGGGCTATATAGAAAGATAAGCATTTTTTTTTATTTATTTTTATTTTTTTATATATTTTTGCCACTAAAAACACCTACCTTCAAACACTTTCATTTGATATCTGACTCATAAACATCGACCACATTTTCCCTCCCTTTTGGAGTCGCATTGAAGACGTCACAAGCTTTAATTTGACATATGACTCGTTAAAGTCGAAGACTGCGAAAATCCCCTCCCTTTTCACCAGGGGAGGAATAGTGGGGCAAAATTTGAAATAGTTTACGACGCTCATTATATGTGCTTTCATTTGACATGTAACTCGCAACTGTATGCCCTTTCGTTCTTGTTCGGAAGATATAGTAGAACCACTTTCACATTTTCCGTTTTTTAGAGGGGAACAAAACATGAGAGGTCAATTTTTTATAACTCATGATACTCTCCTTATCACAAGCTTTAACGCATAGCTTGTTACTTTCTGCACTCATGTTCAAGAGATATACGGCAATAATCAATTTCATATTCCACCCTTTTTTAGGGGGGGGGTTAACACGTGATGGGTCAATTTTCGTAGCCTACGACATTTACCGCGTCAGAAGCATTCACTTGACGTAGCTTGGTATTTTTGTCCCTCGCGTTCTGGAGATATAGCCGAAGAATTGTTTTCATATTTCCCCTTTTTAGGTGGGAAGAAAGCATGGGGGGTCAATTTTCAGGGTTTTTAAAGTTTAGTAACCACCTGAGTGCAGCATGATCTGTGCGTATAATAAATTTCTGGCCATAGAGATAATGATGAAAATTCTATATTGCCTTTACTATTGCTAACAGTTTTATTCGTGTGACACAATAATTTCGTTCTGTTTGGATAGAGGTTTGCTAAAATATAAAATAACTTTTTCTTGTCCGTCTTGTTGTTGTAAAAGTACAGAATCAACTCCTGTGTTACTTATATCAGTATCTATTATGAACTGTTTTCCAGTTTGTGGATATGCTAACACTAGCACTGTGGAAAGAGCCTGCTTCAACTGGTGGAACGCTACATCACATTCGGTAGTCCACAGGAATCGCTGTCCCTCTTCTGTCAGATGATGTAATGGCCTTGCGATGTTAGAGAAACCCTTGACAAATCGTCCATAGTAGGTGCAAAGTCCAATAAAACTATGAAGTTGATGAACATCTTGTGATGGAGGCCAGTCTCTTACAGATTCTATCTTACTAGGATCAGTCTTAATTCCTGATGTAGTGATCACATGACCAAGGTAATGAACTTCTTCCTGGAACAGTTTACACTTTGTTGGTCCCAATTTTAACTTGGATACCTTAAGTTTTTCAAACACTTGACGAAGATTTCTCAAATGTTTCTCAAAAGTCTTTCCAAGAACGATGATGTCGTCCAAGTAAACCAGGCAGACCTCCCAAAACAAACCTTTGAGCACCGACTCGATTAATTGTTGAAACGTTGCAAGTGCATTGCAAAGTCCAAATGTCATCACTTTAAACTGTCAAAGTCCATTTCCTGTAGTGAAAGCTGTTTTCTCACGGTCTTCAGGATATATACCAACTTGCCAATAGCGCTCTTCAAGTCTAATGTCGAGAACCATTCTGACCCAGATAGTGTCCAGTGTATCATCAACCCTGGGTAAGGAAAGCAGTCTTTCTTTGTATATCATTCAGTCTGCGGTAATCTACACAAAATCGGGTAGATCCATCCTTTTTCTTGAAAAGAACCACTGGTGATGTCCAGTGACTCGATGATGGTTCTATAATGTCTTGAGTTTCCATGTTATTTATAAGTTGTTCTGTGTCCTTCCGTTTTGCCAATGGAAGCCTTCTTGCTGGTAGATGGACTGGAGGAAAATCATCAGTGTTTATCTTATGTTCTGTCAGGTTAGTACGGCAATAATCATTTAATGTAGCAGAAAAAATGCCGGAAAACTCTTTCAATAGGTTCTCAGCCTTAGCATATTGGTCTTCAGTTAATATTCTTCTTGCTTCTCTCCACAAGTCAGTAAGATAAGATGGAATGTCTGTATGGTGTTGGTTTGAGTCAGTGACTTCTATTTTGTTTATACTTGTTACCAAAATAATAGTTTCACATATTGTTAATTCTTCACCCTTTTTCAATATTCTATTGGTTTTGCTACAGTTCATCACTCTGATAGAAATCTGTTCTTTATCTATACTAACTAAAGTCTTTGCAACCAGGATACCATGAGCCAAAGCTCCTTTACCAGAGGCATCAGTGTCCGCCAATCGGAAGGCCCAGAAGTCTCCGTCCGATGTCCACGGACTATAATTTCACTTTGTGCTGGGATCTCTGCGTCTTCCGTCACTAATATTGGAGTCACACTTGATGAAAAAACAGATGTTCGACTAAGTAGAGGGATCTCTTCTGTCTTATAAATGAGTAGGCTGTCACTGGGTCTAATGCTGAATCCATGTTTCTTTAGGAATTAAAAGGCCTAATATGCATTCATCGTTGATGTCAGCGATGTAAACAGGATGGCGTACCAGACAACTACCAACTCTGATGATGAGTTCCATCTTTCCATGGACTTTAGCACGATCTCCAGTGGCTGTTTATAGGGTTATATTGGACTGTGTAGCATTCCAGTTTAGGGGAGGTATTATCTTCTTTATTATGTTTATTCTGAGGAAAGTTACATTTGCACCAGTGTCTACTATCATACGACAAGGCACTCCATTCATGGTTCCATCAGCTACCAATCCGTTATTTTCACTATGTAGTGCTGAAACGTGGGCGACTTCCCCTGAGGCCAACCTATCAATAGCCAGCCTTTGCCCTTCAGGTTGCTTATGCTGGTTCTGTTTTCTGTTAGACGGGCTTGAACTTTGTACCCACTATCTTTTGCAGTTGACTCTAACGTGTCCAGTCTTGCCACAATTCCAACACTGTATGTTTGTAGCAGTCCTTGGAGAGGAACCTTTAATGTCTTTCAAAATGGATAATATTGTTTTGGTCAGTTCTTTCATTTCACTATCCTTTTCTACAGTTTCTTCGGTATTCACAAATCTCACTGTATTTGTTCGCTCGGGAGGAAAGCCTGGAGCACTCATACTTCATATCATGTTCCACAGCTGATCCTCAGAGGTCGTTGAGTCTCAGGCTCAGCAATAGCGTCAATAAATTGTAATTTAGCTAAGTTATCTTGAATTGGTGGACAATTATTATAAGCCAATCTAGCTAGACGCTCAATATCACTAGCAAGTTCTTGCAAAGTTTCACCACTCTTCTGAATGCAATGTTTAAATTGAGTCAGGTAATACTATTTTAAATAACTATAGCCAAAACCTGAGTTCTAGTGCAGAAACCAGATTTTGATAATCAAGTCGTTTTTCTTCTGGAATAGACTGTAAACTTCCGCAGCAGAATTTCTTAAGGAAGCTGCAAGAAAACTGGCCTTCTGGAATTATTAGTTCTAGCGATAACTTCAAACTGTGTTTTGAAGACTGTCCAAGATGATTGACCATCATATGTGGATGGTTTAGCTGTATTTTTAGCGATATGTGTAAAAACATTATTGGTACTAAAGTTATTATTATCACAAGAAGAAGATAACATTTCATTTCTTAAAATCTGAAACTGGCGTTCACAATCAGTTTCAATTTGATGTTTATAATTAACTTAACACTATCAAGATCATCTTTTACACTGTCACCTTCAACCTTTAAACAATTACACTGTCTGTTAAGTTCGGTCTTAATGTCTTTATATTAGTCAGTTATTTCACGTCTATGAGCTTCCATTTCAGCTCTCAACTCATTATTTTGTGTAGCCATATCGGTTTTCAAGTCAACAATTTTATTCTTTATGTCATTATTTTGGTTGGCTATTTCAGCTTTCAAGTTATCATTTTGTGCAGCCATTTCGGCTTTCAAGTCATCACTTTGTCTAGCAAGGTCACCAATTTTGCTGCTTTGGGCAGCTATATCGATGGTGTATAATGTATATTAAGGTCATTATTTTGACTAGCAAGTTCACCAATTTCATCTCTTATATCAGTCATCAGCTTTACTAACTCATTCATACTTCGAGTAAAATGCATTCAATAAATTATCTTCACTCCTGGCACCAGTTGTTGCAATTTTAAAATGGATGAGCATTGAGCGTGGGTATAAGTAAGTATAGTTTTTGTAATACAAATTCAAAACAATGCAATTTATTACAAAAGCATGGATGAAATTACTTAAAACAAACTAAATACTATCGTACATAAAGTAATAATCCTCTCCTACAGAATAGTCAAAACTAGTTCTGTCTACTCAATTGATCATCGTTTACCTCTTAATTTTTATATTCAATGCCCTACTTTTTTATCCCTCACTTCAGGCGAAAACCATTAATTTCTGTGTTAGCTCATTATATTTTACACTAATAAAACTAATCAACCTCACTCACACTCACCATATAAAATAATTCTTCTTTTCAAACACTTATCGCTTATATACTCTATCTTTTATTTTTTAGATCGGTTCTGTATTCCAAATCGTTGGTTACATAAATCTCACGTAGAAGCATAAGCGAGCGTTCATATCACGTTTATCATAACCTCACTAAATCACGTTAATCTGTCGTAACAATATCTTGTGTTCTTCTCCTTAAAAATGGAAAATATTGAAGTCGCTCTTCTACTATATCTTCCGAATGCGAGGGCTTACAGTTGCGAATTAGATGTCAAATGAAAGCTCATGTAATCACCGTCTTAATCTATTTCGAATTTCCCACCACCACCACCATACTATTTCCTTGACAAACGTTGGTTCGCTGTGGTCGGCCTTAACGAGTTATATCTCATATTAAAGCTTGTGACGTTTCGAATCTCGTGGTGACTAAAAAAGTGAGAAAAAATGTGGCCGATGTCTATACGCTATATATCAAATGAAAGTTTTCGACGTTAGATGTTTTGGGTGAAAGAAAAAAATAAATTTCAAAATTTTAAAAATACGTATCTTTCTATATAAGCTCTAAGAATTAGAAAATAAACCTAAAGCATGTCGATGGTGCAATCAGTTATTGATTTCGTATTCATTTCAAAGGAACATAGGGCGCCGCTTTCTCCACAAAAAGATTGCAAGCGCCCTATCTTATATTGAAGTGTATACGAACTCAGTGACTGCTTGCACCATCGATATGCTTTAGGTTTATTTTCTCCTTTTTAGAGCCCATATAGAAAGATAGTATTTTTTTTTAACTTTTATATATATTTTTAACTGTTTACGTACACTGAAGAGCCAAAACATTATGACCACTTGCCTAATATGATGTTGGTCCTCCATGTGCCACCAAAACAGCTCTTACCGGAGAAGCATGGCCGCTACAAGATTTCTAAGGGTGTCTTGTGGTATCTAGTACCAACACAGCAGATCTTTTAACTCTTGTAAGTTACGTGGTTGAGCCACCACAGATCGGATATGCTGTTCCAGCACAAACCACATATGCTCGATTGAATTCATGTCTGGGGAATTTGGAGGCCAGTGCAATTCCGCATACCATCATGTTCTGGGCAGTGTGTCATGGGGCATAATGCTGCTGACAGAAGGCATTACTAGAGGGGTATACTGTTGCAAGGAAATGATGTACCTGGTCTGCAAAGATCTTTAAGTAGGTGGTAGACGTCATAGTTTCCTGCACATGAATGACTGGACCAAGGGTTTTCCAGCAGAACATTGCCCAAAGCATTACACTTCCTCCACCTGTTGTTTTCTTCCCATGGTGCATCCTAATGCTAAACTATGCCCAGCTAAACTATGTACTTCCACTTCCCCAGCTAAACTATGTACTCGTAGCCAGCTGTCCACATGGTGAAACAGGAAACGAGATTCTTTGGACAAGACGACCTTCTTCCAATCATTCGAGGTCCAGTTTTGAAGCTCGCGTGCCCATTTGTAAGCGCTTTTGACGGGTGAACCGAGGTTAGCATGGGCACTCGGAGCGGCCTCCCACTGTGCAGCCCCATTTTCAGCAGGGATCGATGTACTGGGTGTTGTGACATATTACTCCCGTCACCAGCATTTAAATTATGGAGGAATTGCACCACAGTATTCCGTCTGTTGGCTCGTACAGTCGCTCAAAAAATTATCCGAACGCCATGGTTGACTACAACATCCAAATAAAATATCTGGCAACGATTTTTTCGGAAATTAGTGATCTGGCATCCTTCGTGTACTGCACACGAAGGATGCCAGATCATTAAATTCTGAAAAAATCGTTGCCAGATATTTTTTCTGAAATTTTTTAATCAACCATAGCGTTCGGATACTTTTTTGAGCGACTGTACCATACTGAATTGCCTTCGCTCACTTCTAGCATCGACGAGCACAGTTTTTTCTTATTGCAGTTGCCGGTATCGTAATATTGTTTACGTTTTTCTGAGTAGCTAGCTGAGCAAACATTGCGCTAGCTTTTGTTTGCTCAGAAGCAGAAAAATGATAGGTGCTGTATTTCCCCCTCTACCACAGCACAAAACAACGAAAGGAAGAGAACACAATGGGATCGTTCTCATGGAGTAAGCATTTTACCCAATTTCATTACTCCGGTGCGATATATCAGGAGGTGAGTTCGACCGATAAATCTGCAGGTGTCCGATTCGCCATTAATTAATGAGACTAATTTTAATCGAACAGATTTTTATTACGATAAATCGTCCACGAAAATTTATTTTCAAGCAACATTGACAGAAATATCAGGCGATATTTTGATGTTGGACGATAAATCCGTCAAATCGACCGATGCACTGCCTTTTTGCAAAAATCTTGTTACTTAATTAAAGAGAATTTCAAACTTCGAGAGATACGCGATTCTGATTACATTGCATTTTAAATAATGGTAGTGTCAGAGAAAGATTATTTCAAAACAATTCATATACACTCGTTTTTCTTTTTGTGTTGGATAGGTATTGATGAAATATTACCATGTGTACTATCCTAATCTCTCTAAAGCTATAATTACGGCTCCTAGCCGTGGAAAAAGTTGAAAATTAAAAGATTTCAAACGAATATTGCAACGATGTATTAATTGATAGAAATATGAAATTTTGGTGATGGAATGTGAACGTCATGAAGTTTACATTTAAAACAATGAAAAATCATAATTAGAAAACTCTTATTGAATTTGATTGGTACTAATGAATTATTATAACTCGCATTTTTCAAATACTTAGTAATTTTAGTATATATCTTTATAGAACACTGAAATGATAAAAAGACAAAGGTTTTATCGTAGATCGTAGATCGTATAATCATATTCGATGTACCGGGTAATAATCTTACTCCTAACCATCTCCATCATAAAGATATGCCTATTTCGCATGAGTGTGAACAAAATGTGTAAGTAAACCACCCTTAGGTGGACCCCTAAGTGCAAACATAAGAAAATCTCAAAATAGCCGAAAAATTGTATAAGAAACCTAAAACGGGTAGGTCTCCTCAGAGAACGCTACCGTTTTAGGCCTCTTCTACTTGTTTAAAACAGTATGTTAGTAAAGAATCTGAGAAGAAATAATCTCATTGGGATTATTGCTTACAGCCTCAAAAATTCTTTTTGAGGTGCGTTTTATATGTGTATATATGTGGTCGATGCCCAGGGAAAGGTTTTATCAACTTTTACAAATAATACGTAGAGAATAGAATTTGAAAAATTAGTAATAACTTTTAAGATGTATTCCACTGACAGAAATAATCTACACAGTTTTCTGAGATAGGTGTGGGAAATACAATATTTTAGATTTAATAATTAAAAGACGAATACTTTTATATTGTATAATTACTGATAAAATACTATTTGCATTTTTCCCATCACCCGCTAGCTCAAATTAAAACTTTTAAGAAAAGGAGAGTAGGGAAAGAAAAATCTCTTTCTCTTTGAAAATGAGGATCTCATATGCGCCAGAGGCGATATGCTTTCTTCTAGTTGAGATATTAGTTAGTTGGTGAATTATACTTAACTTTCGGTCAACAGTGTACTGATATTAAAATGGCTTATCAGTCCTGCCGCAAGGTTCCGAGTCAGTACCAAATGTGGCGCTGAAATCACTCAGCACGAATAACATCTACTTTTTTTACTAAATTTCAAATACTCTGAAGTTATTCGAAAACGTATATTTCTCGTTTTCATTACTGTCTTCAATAGGAGCATAATAACAGATAGGAATAAAGTGTTTAATTCAAGTTTTAAATTTAGCTGTAAGAAACCTTTCGTTAACATATTTATCTTCAAAAGAGCATCACCAGTGCTACTACTGAGAAGCATAACTATGCCTGCAATGTTTGCTCTCTTCGCATCCTGAAAAGAGAAATTTAAGATTACTTTTAAGTATATGACTTTCATCTATGCATAAATCCAGAATGATCGAAATATACAGCTTGAATTCATGTGTAACGACAACAAGGTAATATGATAGCTTTTTAGAGTATTAACTTTCTAAGTAGCCGTGAAACGAAAACGGTTTGTAGGATTTTTAAAGAAGTAGGTTTATTAACGAGATATGGCCGACAATATCAAATATCAAACAACCGTCTAAAACAGGCGCTTGGCAAAACCCCATTTTTCATGTGTTTGAAGCTGAAGCCACCATTCTGGTAAGACAATCAATGGAATTTTCACCATCATAAATCCATCAGCTGTTTTCGACCGCCAGACCAGAAAGCTTACCTCTATATTTTATATACTGATTTATACCTGATATAGTTTATTACAGTTTAGGATCGGACTTATTGAAACTTGGTTCAAGGATTCAGGTGTCTGCGATGGCTTCTGTTGATGATAATTTGCCTGAGGATGTAAAGTATCATATGTATATGTTGAAGTTGGAGCAGAAAACCCACAAACAAAAACATAGCACAACGTTCCCTCCAACACAGGCCAACCAGTGCAATACATCGGTGATCGGAAATCGAAATTATAGCTAGTACGCAGTGCAGTTGGTTTAAGTGGTCAGTACCGAGATCTTAGTGATCGTTTTATCCAGAGCGTAGCGAAGGACTATGGTTTGGGGGGGGGGGGAGGGGAATCGAAAATTTTCCAACTCGAAAATCAAATTTTGCCACTGAGAAAACAATGTCTCTGTCTGGTTCATACCTATATTTGCGCTCCGTGGGGTGAGGGTGCGAGGCTGACGCAATTTTCACAACTCTCCTGCATTTTGTCATATGACTTCTAATTTTGCCAACTAGCCATATTTTCAAAGAAATAACCTCAATATTTACATCTCATCTGAATTGTAGCAAGTCAGTGTGAATTTTCCCAACTTCCCTTGATTTGGCCAACTCTCTTTAATTTCACAAAACCAATCCCAATCTTTACATCTCACCTAAATTTGCCACTTCAAACTTTTCAAACTCCCCAAGATTTTGCCAAATTTTCTCGATTTTTTCAACTCTTCTTAATTTCACAAACCCAATCCCAATTATCACAACTCGCCCGTATTTTCCAAATGGATTAAAATTTTGCCAACTGCCCTACATTTTCTTAAATTTCCTCTATTTGTCCAACATTAACATCCCAATTTTCACAACTCGCCTATATTTTACCAAGTGGATTCGAATTTTGCCAACTACCCTAGATTTTGCCAACTCGCCGTATGTTACAGAAAAAATCGAAATTTTTACATCTTCCCTGAATTTGCCAAGTCCCTACGAATTTTATAAACTCTCCTTAAATGCACAAAAAAGGCACAATTTTCACAATTCCCATGTATTTTTCCAAGTGGCTTCGAATTTTGCCAACACCCGTAGATTTTTGAAGAGAGTTCTGGGTTTTTCCAACTCTCCTTAATTTCACAAAATTAATCCCAATTTTAACAACTCACCTGTACTTTACCAAGTGGTTTCCAGTTTTGCCAACTTCCTTAGATTTTGCCAAATTGCCTCGATTTTGCCACCTATTCTTAATTTCGCAAAATAATTACAATTTTTACATCTCTCCTGAATTTGCCAAGCCACTTCAAAATTTTCAAACTCCCCAAAAATTTATCAAGTTTTCTCGATATCAACTCTCCTTAATTTCACAAAAACAATCCCAATTTTCTCAACACTCCCGTATTTTACCAAGTGGATTCGAATTTTTCCAACTGCCCTAGATTTTGCCAAGTTTACTCGATTTTGCCAACTCGCCACAATTTTACAGAAAAAAATCCAAATTTTTAGATCTCACCTGATTTTTGCAAAGTCACTCTGAATTTTGCCAACTCACCTAAGATTTGCCAATTCTCCTAGATATTGCGAAGTTGCATCAATTTTGCCAACACGCCATAATTTTACAGAAAAAAGATTTCAATATTTACATCTCACCTGAATATTCCCAACTTTCCACGATTTTGCTAAGTCACTCCGAATTCTGTCAACTCCCTAAGATTCTGTCAACTCCCTAAGATAAGTCAACTCCACTCCGAATTTTGCCAACTGTCCCAAAATTTTGACAACTCTCCTAGATTTTGCCAATTCCCAATAATTTTACATAAAAAAATCCCAATTTTTACAACTCACCTTAATTTTGCGAACTCCGCACGAATTTGCCAAGCCACTCCGAATTTTGTCAACTCCAATTTTTGCCAAGTCACTCCGAATTTTGCCAAATGCCCCTAGATTTTGAAAACTCCCTAAGTTTTGTCAGCTCTCCTAGATTTTTCCAACTCGCCATAATTTTACAGAAAAATTTCCAATTTTTACATCTCACCTGAATTTTGTCAACTCTCCAAGATTTTGCCAAGTCAATCCGAATTTTCCCAACTCATGAAAATGATTTTTCCAAGTCACTCCGAATTTTGCCAACTCCCCAAGACTTTGCCAAGTTGTCCCGATTTTGACAACCTACCTGTATTTTTCTAAGAGGCTATTGTTTACATTATAAAGTATATTTACTCTATTGCTCTATAAATAACAATTGAAATCGTGTAAACGCAGGCTTACACACACACATAAAAAATATTCTTCTTGAAGGGGGGGTGGACGAAATATTCCTACATTCCTATATACACTTTATACATGCAATAATATTTATGTAATATTCCGATAATATAGTATATTCTTTTCAGGAAAGCATATTTCTGGAAAGTATCAAACCCGTGTGAAGAGAAGAATTACCCCTCTCCCCACTTCAATACACCAGTGATATAATGCAATTAATGGTGAGAAGACAGGAAAAAATTCATTTTATTCGAGTTGGTTACTTGTAAATATTTGAATGAATATTTAAAATACCCAACGTCATTTTAACACCAATAGTTAAATTTTAAAGGCAATATTTTTGAATCAACAATAAAGATTCAAGTCAAACCAGAAGAAAACTACCAAACAATATATGTTTGACGTAACAGTATCTATTTCCGTTATTATCAAAAGGAACATTGTTCAGCATTCTTCCTATATCATTTCCATTCTGATCCAGCCATTGCTTACGGCAGACATGTTGTGTGTTTCCTCAGATAGAACTTATTTAATGATTGGAGGACGGCATGAACGCAGGGAGTTAAGAGGTAGGAATCGATTTATGAAAAACACTTTAAAAAATTAAGAATTATAATGCTGATTTGACTAATTATGAGTACTAATGATCCATTGCTAGTTAGTGTTCGCCATTATTATTTGAGAAGTGAAGGCTTGTTTTAAAATTTGTCATGGTAACTAGCATGTTTGAATGAATTTGTGTAAAAATTGAATAATAAAATTTAGAAAGTTTTAATTTAATCCAGTTAATTATTACAATTTGTCAAACATCTGTATGGGGGGTATCATTTGGGGTTTAAACATGTGGGGGGTCAAGCATGAGGATGATTTATCAATATTTAATCGTAAGCTTTAAAGAATGTTGAAAAGAGTAATTTAAACATGCTACACATTAATTTTTACTTAATAGCAAAAGGCTCTCATAATTTATTAATTTGCATTTAGATGTAATACCTAAATGCCACCACTTCTATCCATCACTTGCTAACTAGGGTTCGACACGAGAGAATTATTCCTTTAGCAATTATTACTATTCCACTGGTATTTGTAAATCCGAATATTATCAAAGGGAAGTGGAGTGAGAGATTGTGTTACGCCATGTTAGGTAAGTGAATGACAGGTGGTGCTCGCAACCATAAAAATATTGCAACATACTACTACTACGAGCACAGTAGTTAACGTCGCCTCTTTAAATTATCATTGCCTTCAAGGTAGTTCCAATGTATTTTTATCAGTCGTTTTAATGTTGAAAAAAAATAGTTCTAAACAGCGTTAGGCTTGGGAAAGACAATTTAAATGGTTTATGCAGCGTTATGCTTTGGAAAGGCAATTTAAATTTCTCACATGCAGGGGTGGGGGTGGCTCAGTCGGTAGCGCGCCAGGCTCGTAATCTGCAGTTCTCAGGTTCGAGTCCCAGCTGGGTCAGCGTTGAGATTTCTCTCCGCAAAATTCCCCGCCCTGCCCACGGTCAGTAGGGGACATCGATGGGCTTGGAAAGGCCGCCGTCCGTCGGATGGGACGTTAAGCCGTGGCCCCGTGTGCGGGAGAGCCATACCCTGTGCACGTTAAAGAAAATGCTGGATGGCCTTGACGGGAGGCTACCATCTATCTCCCAACAGCTGTTCCAGTGGGTCCACTCCCTCAACCTTCTCTGAGCCTTCGGGGTTCATGTGACCTGGCCATTTAGCCCATTGTGTGCAAAAAAAGTGCCGCTCAGAGGTAAAACAACCCAAACAACCCAACTCTCTCATGCATATATCTATAGAGAACATGACGCTTAGCAAGTCAGGATCGTTTTCCTGTTTTAGTTGAAAAACGTCTTTTGGACTAATTTGTGTTTGTCAGCTTCATTCCTAGTTGTTCTTATCAACTTTATCGGTAGACCTTCTTGTCAGCCTCATTGCTAGTTGCTCCTGTCAGCTTCATTGCCTGGTGCTCTTGTCAGCTTCACTCTTAGCTGTTTTTGTCACTTTGTTAATATGAACTATTGTAACTAAATTTAAAAGAAAATTATAGATATTACGGAGCTTAAGAGACAGGACCTCTGAAAAATTAAAGGCCTCGATTTTCCTGTGAAGGACGGATATTTCTAAGTTTGATGGTGATTTGTTCGTTCGTAATGCTAGATGTGATACTGAATAATTTTGCTTCGCTTTGTTGATGCTGTTCTTCCGTGTCCTGGTGTGATATTGAATAACCTTGTTTCGCTTTGATAATGCCATTGCTCTGTGTGCGGGTAAAGTTTCCAAATATGAGGCTCAGAAATACTGAAGGAATGTCGACAGAGAAAGAGTTAAAAAGAGTGTTGGTATTCATGATGTTAAGTCAGAACTGGTATAATTGTTTCAGTCCTGAGAAGGACTTTTTTCGTATCTTATAGAAGGAATGTTGTTCTGGTGGTCTTCGTGTGTATGGCTTGGTCCTGAGAAAGGCTTTTAGGTGCGAGTCCTAAAAGGACTTTTTTATTACTATTGCAAATCATTAGAGTTGTGGTACATGTGTTCAAGAAATGATAATATTCTAGAAGTTTTAATTTTTTTGTTCCAATTCAATTATCTGCCTGCAAACAATTAGCTTTGTAATGTAGGTAATGAATTGTCAACACAGATGATGTTAGATGTTAGTTTTGAGTTTTTGGATTTAATATGTTCGGTGAAAAACTAAAATTCGACGTATTTCAAGTATGAAGGTAGCTGAAAGTTAATGCATGAGTGAGGTACCCTTGTTTGCATTGTGAAGAAGTTTTGAAGGGTTTTTTTTTCTTTGGGAGGTGGCGGCATTTGTATTTAATTGTTATATGTGGGTTTTAAAGTTTTTAAATATAACACTTAACTCTTAATGAGTTAATAAGGACATCCAGAAATCGGTGTTTACAAAAAACATAAAGTAAAAAATGCCTAGAGAGTGAACGAGAATGCGAGGCTCCAGAAATCGGTCCGCTAGAGACAAAGAGGAAAAGATTAAGATAAGAGACTGATAATGTAAGATCAGACTTAGTCCTATAAAAAAAGTAAAAACAGAGAGCAACGGGCAGAAGGGTATCGAGATTATGGAGCTCCAGAAATCGGACCTTTAAAACATGCATATAAAGTAAAAAAAATGGCTAGAAAGGGATCGAGATTACGGGGCTGCAGAAATCGGTCCTCTGAGAAGTGAACGAGGGAAAGATTAGGCAAGCTCCTGAGAAGTAGGGCGAGACTACAGAAACCCGTGATATAAAGAAACGTAAAGGGAGAGAGCAACACCTGCAAGGGGATCCAGACTATGGGGCTCCAGAAATCTTCCTTTAAAAAAATTGTATGGAGAGTAAAAAAAAAGAAAACAAAAAAATTGATAGAAAAGGATCGAGATTACGGGGCTCCAGAAATCGGTCCTCTGAGAAGTGAACGAGGGAAAGATTAGGCAAGCTCCTGAGAAGTAGGGCGAGACTACAGAGACCCGTGATATAAAAAAGGTAAACAGAGAGAGCAACACCTGCAAGGGGATCGAGATTATGGGGCTCCAGAAATCGGTCCTTTAAAAAAAAATTTGTATGGAGAATAAAAAAAAGAAAAACAAAAAAAAAAAATGATAGAAAAGGATCGAGATTACGGGGCTCCAGAAATCGGTCCTCTGAGAAGTGAACGAGGGAAAGATTAGGCAAGCTCCTGAGAAGTAGGACGAGACTACAGAAACCCGTGATATAAAAAAGGTAAAGAGAGGGAGCAACACCTGCAAGGGGATCGAGATTATGGGGCTCCAAAAATCGGTCCTTTAAAAAAAATTTGTATGGAGAATAAAAAAAGAAAAACAAAAAAAATTGATAGAAAAGGATCGAGATTACGGGGCTCCAGAAATCGGTCCTCTGAGAAGTGAACGAGGGAAAGATTAGTCAAGCTCCTGAGAAGTAGGACGAGACTACAGAAACCCGTGATATAAAGAAACGTAAAGAGAGAGAGCAACACCTGCAAGGGGATCGAGATTATGGGGCTCCAGAAATCGGTCCTTTAAAAAAGAATAGTATGGAGATTAAAAAAAAGAAAACAAAAAAAATTGATAGAAAAGGATCGAGATTACGGGGCTCCAGAAATCGGTCCTCTGAGATGTGAACGAGGGAAAGATTAAGCAAGCCTCTGAGAAGTAGGGCGAGACTACAGAAACCCGTGACATAAAAAAGGTAAAGAGATAGAGCAACACATGCAAGGGGATCGAGATTATGGGGCTCCAGAAATCGGTCCTTTAAAAAAAATTTGTATGCAGAATAAAAAAAGAAAATAAAAAAATTGATAGAAAAGGATCGAGATTACGGGTCTCCAGAAATCGGTCCTCTGAGAAGTGAACGAGGGAAAGATTAGGCAAGCTCCTGAGAAGTAGGGCGAGACTACAGAAACCCGTGATATGAAGAAACGTAAAGAGAGAGAGCAACACCTGCAAGGGGATCGAGATTATGGGGCTCCAGAAATCGGTCCTTTAAAAAAGAATTTTATGGAGATTAAAAAAAAGAAAACAAAAAAAATTTGATAGAAAAGGATCGGGATTACGGGGCTCCAGAAATCGGTCCTCTGAGAAGTGAACGAGGGAAAGATTAGGCAAGCTCCTGAGAAGTAGGGCGAGACTACAGAAACCCGTGATATAAAGAAACGTAAAGAGAGAGAGCAACACCTGCAAGGGGATCGAGATTATGGGGCTCCAGAAATCGGTCCTTTAAAAAAAATTGTATGTAAAGTAAAAAAAAAAAGAAAAAAAAAATTATAGAAAAGGATCGAGATTACGGGGCTCCAGAAATCGGTCGTCTGAAAAGTGAACGTGGGAAAGATTAGACAAGCTCCTGAGAAGTAGGGCCAGACTACAAAAACATGTAATATAAAGAAACGTAAAGAGAGAAAAATTGATAGAGAGGGATCGAGATTATGGGGCTCCAAAAATCGGTCCTTTGAAAAGTGAAAGAGGAAAAGATAACGGAAATCGAATGATAATATGAAGCCAGTCTTCTGAAACCCTCATTTAAAAGAGGGTAAGGACGGAAAGCAACGAGTGCAATGGGATGAAGATCATGTGGCTTCAGAAATATCATAAAGAGTTAGACAATGACTATCGGTTTATTTGGTACAGAATCTGATTTACAGGTTAGGAGTTTAATGTAATGGAAAAAAAAAGGATTTTTTATAGTAGAAGGACATCGAATGATTTAACGGCGAAACAAATTTAAGGTTTTCCATCTTTCCTCCAATTTGGCCATTGTGCCTTATAATTCCAAATGAAAACTAAACAGTACTGAAAGAGATGGCCTGTTAGTATCGATAAGATAATTGGGAAGAAATAATCCTAATAGAATGATGCTTTCGGTGGAAATTCTACAACTCATTTTTGGAGGAGAAATATTATTGGTCCTTCCTTCACTTCATGGAACATTTAATTTTATTTATTTTTTTTTAACTGGAACATTAATTTAATGTTTTTTTTTTTGAAGAAATGTGATAGAGAAGAATCCTGGAAGCTGCTCCAAGCTTTAACACTCCTTCTCAAATGAGAACATTCACTTGCGTGATCGAAATCATTGCTGACTAGAAAGGGTAAATTTACAGATAAGCAAAGTAAGTGGCTCCTTAGCGATAAGCAAAGTAAGTGGTCTTCCTAGTGATCCCTAAATCGTTCTGTGAATTGCTTTCATAACATTACAGATCGTTTCAACTACCACCATAGGGTCCCTAAATGATTTTCGTCTTCTGGTCCCTGGACCTCTAGATCCGCTACAGTTGACTCGTGCCTCAGTACAGAAAGTTTGCTCTCAGGAACAATAGTTAGTTCCCGTATTACTATGCCAGTTAAGGCTAATTTAGTAGATTATAAGAGCTCCTCCTGGGGTAAAGGGGATTAGGTTCGAGATATAAGTAAACGTTATAGAATAGTTAACAAAAGCAAGGCTCTTACACATGATCAGGTGATTTTCAGCATATCCATATGACAAGAGAGATTTTATAAGTGGAACACAAACAGCTCAGTTAGTAAGATTAGCGATAAAAATATAACGTTTTTGTTTCTTTATATTTTTTATATTTACTGATCTATTAGAGTTAGGCTATATTTTCACTTGTTGTATTTTTACAAAGAAGTCTTGTAGTTACGAATGTTTTATCCCGACTTTAGTTATTTATTAATTTCATTACTATTTTTGGTTTTCCAATTTAAACGTCCAATCATTTATAATTTCTGAAAATTGAATACGATCACAGAAACAAAGATAATTCTTTTGGCTCGAAAATCAGCACCACGCAGCAATCGAGCAATTTGTTAAAGAGTGTGTTTCTAGTGCTATGTAGGAATTGGTGGTGTGGGAAATTTTCAATTTTTAGGTTTGGATAGAGTTCTTTATCACTATAAAATGTATTTTTGAAGTTACAGAAGCTGTGAAATCACCCTTCTCGTTCTACCTGGAGACATCCACGAAGAAACGTAATTAGTGAGCTGAAGAGGATGAGAAGGGACTTTTATTCTAGTGAATTGCAAACATATCAACCCACGGAACATCATTCATCAACTGCTTACAATACCTCGACAGATCCTGAAGTCTTACCGTGCTGTTGCTTCAATTGCTATGATTACGAAGACCTCTATGTTCACTTGTTCATTTCATTTGTTCTTTACCTAATATGAAGAACGATTGCTCATCTATGAATTTTATAGCAAGAAGGCCGGAAGAAACAATGGTTAAAGAGTTTATATTTGCGTAGATAATGTAAATGTAATTTATTTGCGCCTTAAATATCTGTGCTAATACTGTGCGTTTAATAAATGCTGAATAGTTTATAGATCTTATCTCATTTGCTATTTTGTGTTTATTGATATTGCTGTTGGTTAACCAGTTGCTTTAAGAACATTTTATATCGAATATCATCACGGATGTGAACAATTAGGATTTCTGATAATATTCGAATGTTTCTGTTGTTAAGTGTTCAGGGACGCCACAAACATTTTTTTTTCATGTTGTAACCGGGTTACTCCACAGATTTAAGATAAGTCATGAAACATTTGGAATAGATTTCAAAGTGTCGCCTATACCTGCAAAAATACACATGACTCTCATTAACACAGAATAAAACATTACCATATGGAATTCAGAAAATAGTCTTTCGCTTGTATATTGGAACAATGGGAGCATTTAACAGAGAAATTATTATTGCTTGCTTGATAAATGCTTTTATTTCAAAGAACGCTTGCATTGGTTAAGCAATGGGATGTTATTACGGGTAGATTATGTTATCGGATATATGAATTCGTGGATAATCATTTAATTTTACCATTTATTTATAATTAATGCATTAAAATTATATTTTTACCTAGCACACTTGGTGAATTTTTTAAATGATCAGATCTTTTCCTGTCGCTGAGTGGTTAGAGCACTTAGATACTGATCATAGAATTCGTAATACGGTTCAAGCCCATCACAGAATCATAAGATCATAGAATTCGTAAATGGGTTCGAGCCTCGTCTAAGACATGGCTATTTATCTTTCTGATGAGGTCTCGCCTTCAACACAGATCTTGTCTATGACGTATTAAAATGACAGGTTCCTGTCAGACCTCTGTGGCAAGCAGCTGCTTCAGGGTTAATTTGTTATACCTGATAAACAAGTACATTTGACAAACAGTTATTTCATTTGTGCTCGTTTTTCCAAAGCGTACTGTTGTTTTTATTTTGCCGTCTGTTAGTCTATTTTCTTCCGTTTTCCTTCCTTTTAGATTAAAGAATTTTTTTTTTGTTGGATAAGCGTTAATTAAATTTTACGATTTGCATTTTCTTAAAAACTTTTCTTTTGAATTTCCGCCGTTAGAGTGCCCTACATTTCATAAAGATCATATATTAAACTAATATTTCAGGCAATTGGGGCAGCGGTTGTTTGAGTCGAAAGCTCCTTCCGTTGGATGGGACTCCAAGGCGTTATTCCGTGTAAGAGAGTTACACTATGTGCGTATTAAAGAATTGGCTAGATGTCTTGATGGTAGAAAGATTCTGTTTCCTAAGAGCTATCCGATGGGCCACTTCCCTAACCTTCTCTGAACGTTTAGGGTCCTTATGACCTTTCCAGTTAACCTGTTGCATCCACAAAATGAGCCTCTCAGAGGATAAATAACAGAAAACAATCTATTGAGCTAGAAACATTTTGTTTTGGAGATGGATGCGGTTGTCTTACGTGTTACATTGGCTTTCGCGATCTACTACTTCCTCTCCCTAGAGGGACGTTTCGTTCTAAGAGAGAAAATTATTTTTTTTTCAGGTTATAGAAATACCAGTAAAACAGTGTTATTGCCATTATTTCGAACTTTCCATTAATCCGATTATCCGCCATAAATGGATGTTAATGTTTGCTGTTGTTATTTATCTTTTTCCACGAACGTAACAGATTAATTTTTTTGGATAAGGAGCATTCTATATTCGCTAAATTAAATAGATGAATTGAAAAAAAATTTAATTATTTAATTGTTTTTTATTAATTAAATTTTAAAAACTAATCTTGCCTTCCAACGGAATGAGTGCTCCGTTAGAAGAAAGCATCCTGAAAGCTCTTTCTTCATGAAAGAGATGTACCATTAGATAAGGAATTGACATACATTCGATCTACCAAATAGTGATTGCATTAATCTTGCCATCGTACGCAATGAGTGCACTCAAAGCATGCTACCAGGGGCATAGCAAAGAACTATGTTTGGAGGGGGAATTTCGAAAATATTCCAATTCAAAAATCAAATTTTGCCAACTGAGAAAATAATGTCTCTGGTTCGTACCTAGATTTTTTCTCCTTGGGGGAGGGGTGGGTTTGAGGCAATTTTCACAATTCTCCTGCATTTTGCCATTTAACTTCCAATTTTGCCAACTAGTCATAATTTCACAGGAATAATCCCAATATTTACATCTCGTCTGAATTGTAGCAAGTCAGTGTGAATTTTTCCAACTTCCCTTGATTTGGCCAACTCTCTTTAATTTCACAAAACCAATCCCAATCTTTACATCTCGCCTAAATTTGCCAAGTCACTTCAAATTTTTCAAACTCTCCAAGATTTTGCCAAATTTTCTCGATTTTGTCAACTCTTCTTAATTTCACAAACCCAATCCCAATTATCACAACTCGCCCGTATTTTCCAAGTGGATTCGAATTTTGCCAACTGCCCTACATTTTCTTAAGTTTCCTTTATTTGTCCAACATTAACATCCCAGTTTTCACAACTCGCCTATATTTTACCAAGTGGATTCAAATTTTGCCAACTCCCCTAGATTTTGCCAACTCGCCGTAATTTAACAGGAAAAAAATCGAAATTCTTACAACTTCCTTGAATTTGCCAAGTCACTTCGAATTTTATCACTTCTCCGTAATTCCTCAAAAAGGCACAATTTTCACAACTCCCCTGTATTTTTCGAAGTGGCTTCGAATTTTGCCAACTCCCCTAGATTTTGCTAACAGTTCTCGGTTTTTCCAACTCTCCTTAATTTCACAAAACGAATCCCAATTTTAAAACTCACCTGTACTTTACCAACTGGTTTCCAGTTTTGCCAACTTCCCAGGATTTTGCCAAGTTGCCTCGATTTTACCATCTATCATTAATTTCGCAAAACAATCCCAATTTTCACATCTCTCCTGAATTTTCCAAGTCACTTCAAAATTTTCAAACTCCCCAAAATATTGCCAAGTTTTCTCGATTTTTGTCAACTCTCCTTAATTTTACAAAAACAATCCCAAATTTCTCAACACTCCCGTATTTACCGGATTCTAATTTTTCCAACTACCCTAGATTTTGCCAAGATTCCTCGATTTTGCAGAAAAAGAGATTACAAATTTTCACAACTCATCTAGATTTTTCGAAGTCGCTTCGAATTTTGCGAACTCCGAGTTACTTTGGGGGGAGCCTCCCCCATCCCTCCATGGCTACGCTCCTGAGTTCATCAATTATTAATTGATAATAATTCAGGAAAAGGTAGAAAAAGTGGCTAAAAAATTCAGATAGATAGGCCAAACGTATCTGTCAGACTTCCCATTCCGTTTCCTTTCAATGGGAGAGAATATCTCCCTGAAATATATTAATCGCTCGCACCACAGAAAACCGCGATCGGATATTACGCTCTCTGACTCTGGTGCTCAGCGTCATTACAGGGACTAGGCACAGCTCTTTTTCACTTCTTCCAGATGTTGCTTCAAAACTATCCACTCTGTGTTTGCACAGCAAACTTCAAAAGATGGTGGCAGGTAGGTGAGTTCAGCCAATGAACTCCCAGTACCGTTTAATTGTTTTATCACGGAGCGGTACGTTTGTCCACACACTGGGCGAAATGGCCAGATTACAAGGACCCAGAGGGTTCAGAGTTGATTATAAAAAGGAATTCACTGAACATATTTTTGTTAATTGAAAACTGGGCTTGGCAGCTGGGACTTTATTCATAAAAGTCATAGTTGTAAGTTGTAAAGTTAAAAGTTGTTAGGAGACAGGTGGAATCTTTTCCAAAAACCATACAAAGTATTCTTAAACGTGCACAGGGTATGTTTGGTTTGGTTTGTTTTACCTCTGAGCGGTACTTTTTGCACACCATGGGCTAAATGGCCAGGCCACATTGATCCCGAAGGCTCAGAGAAGGTTGAGAGAGGGGACCCACCGAACAGTTGTTAGGAGACAGATGGTAGCCTCCCGTCAAAGCCACCCAGCAGGTTCTTTAACGGGCACAGGGTATGGCTCTCCCGTACACGGGACCACGACTTAACGTCCCATCCGGCGGACGGCGGTCTTTTCAAGCCCATCGGTGTCCCCTACTACCGCGGGCAGGGCGGGGAATTTTGAGGAGATAAATCTCAAAGCTGACCCAGCTGGGACTTGAATCTGAGAACTACAGATTATGAGCCTGGCACTCTACCGACTGAGCCCCTCCCCCCCCACCGCACAGGGTATGTCTCACATGCTCATGACACCATGGATTAACTCTCCCCTTATGCCCAATAAGTGTTTAAACGAAAACTCAAGTATTTGTATTCGTTTAATTAACTTAAATATATAGAGCCATGACACATAAAGGTAGAACACGTCCTAATAAACAAATTAGTTCTAAAACACTGAAAGTATTCCGAAGAGCAAAAACGTTATGACTAGCGGGTCTTTATGCAAATCGAAGCAACTGTAGGTAATCGACGGCGCATGTGAAGGTCATGAAATGGTATAAATAACACCTGATACTGAGCTCTGTTATTCAGTGTTATTCTTGTTCTTCGGATGGGAAAGGCAGCGGATTTAAGTGAGTTTGACAAAGGCCAAATTGTAATGGCCAGACGTACTGGGTAAGAGCATTTAGAAGACGTTAAGCTTGTAGGGTTCTCACGATCAGCTGTGGTTAGTACCTTCAAAATGTGGTCCTGGGAGGGAAAAACCACGAACCTCCAGCAAAACGTAGATACTAGAGCAGCTCGTAGATACTAGGGGCCAGCCAAGGCATGGTACGAGCTACCAGAAGGGATACTGTGGTGCAAATCGTCTAATTTGAACGCTGGTGACGAGAGTAATGCAACACAATACACAGTACATCGAACCCTGCTGAAAATGGGGCTGCATAGTGGCAGGCCGCTCAAAGCGCCCAAGCTCACCTCAGTTCACTGTCGAAAGTGCTTATAATGGGCACTTTCTCAAAACTGGACCTAGAATGATTGGAAGAAGGCCGTCTGGTCCAATTGAATCTCGTTTCCTGTTGCGTCATGTGGACGGTCAGTACGTGTGCGTTGTTTATCTTGGGAAGTGTTGGCACCAGGATACACTGAGGAAAGAAAACAAGCCAGTGGAGGAAGTGTAATACTTTGCGAAATGTTCTTCTGGGAAACCCTGCGTCCAGTCATTCATGTGCAGTAAACTATGACATCTATCACCAACCTAAACATCATTGCAGACCAGGTACGTCCTTCCATGGCAACAGTATTCCCCTCTAGTAGTGCTTTCTTTAAGCAGGATAATGTGCCATGCCATACTGCCCGGATTGGTCGAGAATGGCTCACGGAACACGAGGAAGACTTCCAGGTATTGCTCTGGCCTCCAAATTCCCCAAACATTAATCGAATCGAGCATCTGAGGTTTGTGTTGGAACAGCATATCTGATATGCGGCTGCTCAACCAGCAGTTGTTAAAGGATCTGCTGGCAAGAGTTAAAGGATCTGCTGGTAACATGTTGGTACCAGATACCACAAGACACCTTTAGAAATCTTGTAGCGTCTATGCTTCGCCGGGTAAGAGCTGTTTTGGCGGCACGTGGAGGACCAACATCATGTTAGGCAAGTGGTCATAATGTTTTGGCTCTTCGTTGTATTTACTATCATTAAATTATACGTAATATAAAGCGATTTACATTTTACATAATTTTAGAGTTTAAGTGAGCATTTAATTTTAAGTGTTTTCAACAAAGGTCGCATCTAGGCCTCCCCCCCACTCCATTGGGAATAGTAGAAACCTAAATGGAGTCAAAATTTATTAAAACCTATCTATAATTTATGCATTTTTAATAATTGTGTTCAAGATAATTAAAACGGAGGGAAAAGGTTTAATAATATCCTGACGATCCAGTGTTTCTTCTCCCCCCTCCCTCTTTATTTTTATCAATATCCAGGCATGTTTCCAACCATAACTTGTTTCAGCAATTAAAATTTGAGTCCCCATATTAAGTAAACGCTAAATCCTGCCTAATACATATTTCATAATGCAACATATACTGAATACCTCATCAGATGGGGAGCGGGGTTGGATCAGTCATTAGAGCGCCAGACTCGCAATATGTAGTTTCCAGGTTGGGGTCCCAACTGGATTAGCGTTGAGATTTATCACTGGTCAGTAGGGGACACCGATGGGAATATAAAGGCCGTCGTCCACTAATGGGACGTTAGGCCATGACCCCATATACGAGAGACTCATACCCTGTGCACCTTAAAAAAATGTCTGGATGACCTTGACGGGAGGCTACCATTTGTCACACAGCAGCTGTTCCAGTGGGTTCCCTTCCCCAACCTTCTCTGAGCCTTCAGGGTCCTTGTGACTTGGCCATTTAGCCCTTTGTGTGCAAAAAAGGGCCTCTCAGAGGTAACCAACCCAACCCTCATTAGATAAAACAGAAAATGAAATGCAACTTATCACAGACACACTCGTTTGTACAATCAAACATTAAACACCAAGTTTGTAAAATTTTAGTACTTCAGTAATGAATTCCCATGGCCGAGAGTTTAGCGCATTTCTCTACTGATCTAAGGGACCTGGTTTGTTTCCCGGGTAAGGCATGGATGTTCGTGTTGTTTTTCTGCTGAGAACCTGCCAACCTCACAGACCTTCTACTATGGCATGTAAACTGACAGGCTCCTGTCAGACATCTATGACAAGCAGCTGCTTGAGGAGGTATTTATTTTATTACTTTCATAATATTTGTCACTCACGCTCACAGCGTTATACGAATATTCAGTAATAAATTATCACAGGAAAGTGTTTTGTAGGCAAGAAACACTTGAAATAATTAGTTGAAATAAATTGGTTTCCTGACTGCGATTCGAACCCAGGTCTTCCAGAGGGTCTAACTGCTAGATCATCAAGAGTTACCCATTTTTCAACAAAGTGGCATATATGCATTCCTTCAATTTTTGTTGATTCGCCAGTGGTGCCATCTGTTATCCGGAATCGAGAAGCCTAGCCACCACATTTGTTGGTAGTAATATTTGTCACTCCCGCTCAGAGCGTTATACGAATAATTCAATAATAAATTACCACAGGAAAACTTCTTGTAGCAAAAAACATTTGAAATAATTTGTTGAAAAAAATTGGTTGTTCTGACTAGGATTCGAACCCAGGTCTCTCAGAAGCATAGTTGGAGTTCATGCTTGGGATACTTCGGACACCTAGATTCGATCCTAGTCAGCACAACCAATTTTTTTCAACGAATTATTTCAATATAGTACTTCTTCTCTGATATTGAAACGCTTTCCACTTACCTAAACCACGTTGAGGGGCAAGTTGTTTATATTCACCTCATACCGTAAAAAAGCGCAAGAATAATAAAGAGAGAAAGTCCCTTATTTAGTTCAAACTTTGCATTCAGAAAAAGCTCCACGAGTTGCAGTGTCTCTTTGTTAATCACATAAAGGAGGAGGAAGCGTTGAAACATAAGACTAAGAAAGAATTGAAATAAAACAACTAATGAGATACCGAGAAAGTACGGATTTAAAAACACACCTAGAAATAACCAAGAATATTTAGCAAAATTTTCCATGCTATTTTAGACATTGTGAATGTGGAAAATCTTATATAAAAACCTGTTGATATAAGAGAGAACTGTGTATTAGTTTTAATACCCATACATGCATTAGTTAAAACCTCTCAGTGCTCATGTCTCCATATAGGAGTTCTAACTTAAAAACTATTTTTCAATCGACATTAAACTGGTAAAGTACATTGTCCAATATTGTTTCCCATAAGAAAACATGTATACAGCTATACTTTATAGCGAAATGCTTTTATTTTATATTTTTATTTTTATAAATCAAATGCTATGATTTTTGGTTTTAGTTTTTATTTTCCATGATGTTTTTCTTTTCATTTTCATTATTCAGGAAATTATAACATCACCATGTATAAGCAACGCATTGTTGGCAACTCAAGTTCCGTTTAAAGCACGACATAAGCTAATGAGATGAGAAAATCGTTAGCAAATCTTGGAATGCCGTTCTTTATAGCAGTAGAAAAAAGGAAGTAAAAATGGTCAATATCAAACAGTCTACAGCTAATGAGACATGCGTAATTGCAGGTTTTGTCAACTCTTAATAAATAAATGATTAAAAAAAAGTTGCTTGAGACAAATTCAAATAAATCATTCTTTATTTACAGATGTCCCGCAAAGCTAACAAGTTATCTGCAAGAGAGAATAATACATTGACATAAAACATAATATCTTCTTTCCTCCTTAATCTACTAATCTTAATATATTTATATCACATTGCATTTATTATGTACTATCTTACTCTTTCAGTTGAGAATTTCGACATTCAATAATATGCTCTCTTTACAAATTTTTTTTATCGTTTTTCATTTAGAATATTTCAAAATAACATTGGGATTTTTACGTTTACATTCAACAGCACATAATTTGGTTGTTGAGACTTAGTCGAAAACAGGAAAAATAAATCTATAATTATTTTATCTTTAACCTTGAGCTAACAACTTTCTATTTAGGCCTCTAACTTAATGCGGCATATGCATGATTACGAACAGTTTTTGAAAAACGATGACTTCCGTGTCGTTACCAATAGGCCTATGTTTCGTTTAATCGGTACTATGTGATGACATTGCTCCTCAGTTTTTGCTAACAAGTATGCAATGACTGACTTAAAGTTCTCATTAGCGCAACTAATGGGACGAAGAATGATAAATGACTATGCTCTTATAAAGTTGAATCACCAGCATTGTCTGTAATCACATTCATTTCGGTTAAGGAAGAAAAAGTATTATTGCACTGTTCTCAAACTGTAATGATTATTTGTAAGATGGCAGCCTACGACTTATTCCATGCGAAAACACCATTAGCACTTATTGACTTCAATGGCTAGAAAGCATCGAAAACTCAAGGTATTATGTAAGACATTAATTTACCATGCCGATAGATTTCTGAGCTTTCTTAGTGTCATTCCTACAGGGGTTTATCAAAATAATGGAAACACCTACAGTTTGAGGGAACATTTTTAACAAGCTGTATCCCGTGGCCGAGTGGTTAGCACGCTTGGCTACTGATCTACGCGACCTGGGTTCGAACCCTGGGTAAGGCATGGATGTGTGTGCTGTTTTTCTGCTGAGGTCCCGCCTTTCTCACAGACCTTCTACTATGGCGTATTAAACTGTCGGGCTCCTGTCAGACCTCTGTGGCAAGCAGCTGCTTGAGGAGGTATTTATTTATTTATTTAGGCCCACCACAAGTGTTCAGAACAGACGCTATTCGACGTGGAATAGACTTATCCAAGTCATGAACATGGAGCGTGGGACCATTCTTCTTGTAAAATATGGCCCAACTGTGCCAGTGATGCTGGAGGTGGAAAGTGTGATCTGACCTTGCGCTCCAGGTATTCCACAAATGTTAAATAATATTAAGGTCTGGAGATTGAGGTGGTCAGGGTAGCTGCTGTACCTCATCCTCATGCTCTGCAAACCAGACACGTTTCGCACAATGCACGGATGCATTATCTGCTGGATACCAGGTACGGTCATTTCGGAACAATGCCTCAACATTAGGTGCAGGTGGTCCCTGAGAATGGATTCGTACTTTACGGATGTGACACGACCTTGCAGAATAACTAATGGCTCTAAGGAATGAAATGATATGGCACCCCACAGCATCAGGGATCCACTTCCGTGCTTCACATTCGGAACCAAACAGCCGGAGTGGTACGCGTCTTGCAGGTTTTCGCCAGCACACTCTACTACTGGTGGGAAACAATGTGTAGCACGATTCATCAGACCATTTGATACATTGCCAGTCTTGAGCATCCCAGTTTTTATGTGTTTTGCACAAGCTTACATGTTTTGTTGCATTGATGTTGGTAATCAGAAGTTTGTGGATTGCAGCACGGCCATAAATACCGTTACGATGAAGTTCCCGACAAAATGTTATGACGGAACCGAGATCATTCTGACTGGTTTTCAACTCTACTGCTATTTGTGGTGCCATGGTCCCGTGCTTCCGTTGTACAATCAGTGCCAGCGTTCCCCTATCCCTATCTGACAACTTCTTATGTCGTCCGCAATTTGCACGTTTGGAGGCAAAGCTTTGTCCTTTTTGATAGGTAGTCATGATCTTCAATACACTTCCTTCTGTTACACCATTCTGGTTACTGATGCTCCTGCAAGACGCGTACCAATGATCATGCTTTTTGAATGTCATTGAGATCTTACATTGTCGACAATTACACCACAACAGTTGTTTCACCTGCACCTGTTGCACTGTTACGTGGTAGCCGACATTGTACTTTTCCCCTTTATATACTTCACATCACGGGTGACGTCGTCCCTATGATATGCATACTGCACATTGCGTGTACTCCAGTCGCCGTCGGTGTTTCCATTATTTTGATAAATCCCTGTAGCTTAGACAGATTATCTGATAAAAGAATATCTGCGCGAGACACTAGTCAGTAGCGAAATTTAGCAATTGCTCTTCTCTAACCACTGTATCAGTCGAAAATATCACGCAATCAATGGTTTCCTCAAGAATCGAAATCCCGAGGTATCCCAATTTCAAAGGAGTTTGTTAGGGGTTTCGCTCGAAATTGTTCCTTCGTTTTGAAAGCAAGTTGTTTCAATGTCAAAGGTGCTATTAGTTTAAATTTAAAAAAAAAACGGTTTTTTAATTTGAAGGGGAATGTTACGATTTTAAGGCATGATGTTTCAGTATCAAACTTGGTGTGGATGTACAAAGTTGTGATGGTAGCAGTTCAAATATAAACAGCTGTTTTAATTTCAAAACATTATGTTTCAATTTCGAAGTCGAGTGTTTCACAATTGAAAGAGAGAGTATTACAATTTTAAAAAGTCTTCCATTTTCACAGGAGAGTGTCGCAATTTCAACGTAAGCCTCTGCAATTTGCAAGGGCTCTGTTCATTTTTAAATAGCTAAAATGAGATGTAAGTGATTACATACATACTGTATATAGTCCTCAAGCAGCCACTGACTAGGAAGGTCCAACCAGACTCTACAATTCAATCTTCCAAACATCTCTCTCCTGAACTACGGTTGCTGCATTTAGTGACGGAAGATTAATTCTAAAGAAATTTTGTTGGACATCGTCTGCCCGCCTCATCCTAAGTCTCCCTCTATTTCTATGGACTTTAAGCACACTGTTCATAACCCTAGCCACTGATCTCTAGTTATGCATATAGGTAAGTCTAATCGCATAATAACTTCCAAAGTCAAACCATTCAGCCCAAGATACCGTGTAAGCATCTTGAATAAAAAACATCAATTTCCTGTTATCTTGCTTACAAAGAGTCCAATTTTCACTACCATAACTAACTTTACCAAGGACCAAACTATTATACAGGATTATTTTAGTGTTTAAGTGTATACGCCTGTTTGTCCAAAATCTTCAAAGATTTTTTATAATCTCAGCAACAATCCCTCTTACTATCCCTATTCTTTCTGTTTATCTCATGACTCACATCACCAGTATCTGCTACGCGGTTTCCTAGGTAAACTGAGACACTAGCTTAAGGGTGCACCTATTCAAAGTAATCGAATCACAACCAACCTGAAAATTTTTCAAAAGATTCTAATCCGATGATATTTCCATGTAACGTGCTGATCATCTAACGTGCAATAATGTACCTGAATATACAATCTGCTCTCCGACCAGTTCCGCGTGACGATTACCTCTCTGTTCCCGAACCTCCAAAAGAAGTTTCCATCGATTCAGATGGTGAGGATGAAGGCGAACCGGCGTCGGGTTCTCCACAGCCTTCGGTGTCTAATGATGGTCCATACGTCTGCCACAGTACATCGTCTGTGCCATACATTCTCATTGAAGAAGGAATGAACGTTCTTTTTCGCGATCTGGAGCTGTCCAAGGTCAAATCAGAGTTACTTGTATTAAGACTTAAACAATGGAATCTTTTCAAGGAAAATGTTCGAGTGACTTCGTTTCGAATTCGTTATGAGCAGTTTGAGCCGTACTTCAGAAAGGAAGATGACCTTGTGTTCTGCTCCAATGTAAATGGCCTGATGAATGCCCTCGGAATGAAACATGACCCTCAAGAATGGCGACTATTCATAGACTCCTCGAAATTGAGTCTCAAGGTGCTGCATAATGGAAATCGACTTCCATCCATTCCGGTCTGACACGCAGTCTACATGAAAGAAACCTACGACAACTTAAAACAGCTGTTGAACTGTCTTCAATACAGTAAGTATGTCTGGCATCTTTGTTGTCACTTGAAGGTAGTGGCTTTGTTGATGGGTCTACAACTGGGATATACGAAGTACTGCTATTTCTTATGTGAATGGGACAGCCGAGCAAAGACTTTGCACTACGTGAAGAGAAACTGGCCTCAGAGGAAATCTCTGAAGGTTGGAGAGAAGAATGTGGAACACCCAGCTCTGGCAGAAATGCACAAAATTCTGCTACCGTCCCTACACATCAAACTCTGTGTGATGGAAAACTTCGTAAAAGCCATGGACCCGACTGCATCAGCTTTCAAGTACTTGGTTGACAAATTCCCTCGACTCAGCGAAGCGAAGATTAAAGAGGGAATTTTTGTGGGTCCTCAGATCCGCGAGCTGTTCAGAGACCTGATAGATGTTCGACAACCTGCTTCAAGGTGACGAGAAAGTGGCTTAGGACGCGTACTGGTGTTTGGTGTCAACTAAATTCCTTGGAAATGTCAGGGCAAACAACTGCAAGAAACTGGTATAGGACATGTTGCCTCTGCATCACAAACTTGGCTGCAATATGTCCTTAAAGATCCACTTTCTTCTTTCCCACTTAGAAAACCTTTCAACTTTTTCTACTGCAAGAAGTCGTAATTATAGCTTTAGAGAGACACGGATAGTACACATCGTAATATTCCATCAATACCTATCCAACACAAAAAGAATTTTTTATTTATCTCTATAATCAAAGAAGTTCGATGTCTGCAGACGGACATAGATACAGACGACAAAGCGAAATTTTTATCTCGTTTTCTTTGAAAACAAACGGAAAAAACGAGCCGAACCTGGTAACATCAGAATCACATAGGGTAGATATTATCAGTAGCTGTAGTGATGATAATCCAACTTTCGGTACTGAAAGCGTGAAAATATCGTTGATGAAAATCCGTTTTTCTTAAACCTTGGACGTATCATTAAGATACATCCGTGATATATTCAACAGTATGTGGTATACCTTTTGTGAGTGAACGATAGACAAGTAATTTAATCAAATTAATATATATATATTTGGTGGTAGTTTAACCCTGAAAATTATAACTAATGAATAAGTGAGAAACAGAACAGTAATACAGGTAATCCTCATTTAATCCGGTAGATGAGTTCTGGGAAGACCATCGTTAAACGAATTTCAGCGTAAAACGAGGGCATTTTTTATTTGTTTGTTAAAAAAGCACGATATACGTTTCCTCCAGGACATTACAACGATGGAGAAAGGATATTAGTGAAATTGGTCCACTTCAATGCTGGCTGACTACTGTTGTACACTCGCAGATATGATCCTTAGCAGCTGTACAAGAGAAGAGCAAAACGACATCAGAAGTAGAAGCGGAGTTTTACCGATACATGTCATATGTACGTATCGCTCTATTATACAAGAAAATATTACTGCGTATTTCTCAGAAATCGTAGCCAATTTTGCATTTTCATTGTCATATTCGTGTTCAGCACTTTGAAATCTTTAAGAAATGGCTACTTTTATCTCAGAGGCATGATTTTTAAGAAAATTTGTTGCCCAGTGACATTAGCCCAAGATTTTTATCCTATTTCATTGCGAAACAAAATCACTAGTAAGGTATCGCAGAAGAGTTAGATATTTATTTCGCACTGAAATTATTACAAGCCATTTCATTATTTTAAGTAAGAAAATTTAGCGCAAAAAACGTTAGCTTTGATTTGTGATGGAAGGCCTTTTTGGCTCGATTCCAATACTGATTGAGGTGTAGTTTGTGCGTTTTTATAAACTTTGTCTTTTCTGCACTTTTTTACTTGTAATACCAAAATATATGAAAATATTCAATGAAGAATCACTTGCCAAATATTTGCTTTTATAATTAATTTTGTCACAAGACATTTACAGATTAACTTCACAATCTGAATGAAACATACGGCGTGTTTATTATGCTCAGTTACAATTTTTTAAAAACTTTTTATGTCTATGATTATTGTGAAATACTTCGTCTTTGGTGTTCCGCTTTCTCTCATCTTTGGTTAAGTGGTAATTTCCTTTCAAAAGAAGTTCACTATTTTTTCCTTTATAGACAAAATTTCACTATGGAACCGGAAAATTATGTTAATAACTTATTATGCCTTATGGATAGTGTTCCAAAAGTTCTTGACACGTGTTTTGTAGATTTGCACTCGTTTCTCCGAAGTTAATGAGTACAATTCAGTAAGTAATAAAGTTAATGAGTACAATTCAGTAAGTAATAAAGTTAATGAGTACAATTCAGTAAGTAATAAAGTTAATGAGTGCAATTCAGTAAGTAATAAAGTTAATGAGTACCTCAGTTATAATGAAAACAATTATTCATCAACATTTAAACTTCCGAAAGTTCTGTGGTACCTGTTTGAAAGTTTGTCTGAACTGGTCATTACATGTTAAAAACAAAGACCGGATCATCATTTCTCAAATAAAGTGCGTGCATTGTTGCTATGGAACTTACTAAAGACGGGGGCATATTTTACATTTTCACTAGGATTCAGCTTGGAGACAACGCGAAAAAAAATCATGTTGATTTTATCCCAAGTATATTGGATATCATGTTTATTCATATGGCACTGTTACGGGGTGCGCAAATTCGGAGAAGAGTGGCAGAGCTTCGAAGACCTCCCTCGTGCAGGAAAACCGAAGCAGATTGTTGACGAGAGAATCATCGCTGTTGTTCGTGAATTCAAAAAGGAAACCCACACATTACCGTTGAGGTAATGAGTTTAGATATCAGTGTATCGATTGGCAGTGTGAAAACAATTATTCATCAACATTTAAACCTCCGAAAGTTCTGTGGTAAATGGGTACCCCACAAAGTGGCACAATCGCAAAAAAGGACTAGACTCGACTAGTGCAAGGAGATGCTGGCAATGTTTGAATCCTAGTGGTGCCAAACGGTTAACAGACATTATCACAAATGTTGAGACATTGTTTTATTACTATACAATTCTCAAAAACATTGACAACTATTTTTGGGTTGCAGAAGATGAACCCCGTTCCAAAATCCTTCGACAAGATTTTTGCTCAAGGACGAGGATGTTCACAATTTTTTCAGTTCCCAAGTAGTTGTAGCCGTGGACACCTTACCTGAAAAAATTAATATAAATGGCCAGTATTACACCAACATTATTTGTCCAAAATGTTTAAGGGGAAGAAAGAGCAGCACCCAACGACAGGCGTATCAAGGGTTCTCCTTCTTTGTGACAATGCCAGTGCTCAAAAATCCCAGCAAGTTACGGCCTATCTGAAGCAGGAAAAAAATCAAACAGCTACCCTATCCTGCATATTCACCCGATATTGCACCATGCGATTTTCGAATGTTTCCAAAACTTAAAATGGGAATTTGCTGGGAAGCCTTTTCGAAGGCTGCAGTACCTTGCAAAATGAGTTCATTCAGAGTTGCAGAGTATTCCCAACAGGAGTACCACCAGACATTCCGTAATTGCCGTAGACGTCTGGAACTTTGCATAGGTGCTGGAGGGGAGTACTTTGAAAGACAATAAAAGATTGACGATTGTCGAAGTAATCTGTTGAAGTAAGTGCAATGGTTTTTATTCTGAAGATGCATGTCAAGAACATTTTGAACGCCCCTCCTACATGCACTTTTTGTAGATTTGTGAACCAGTGCGTGTTGCCTATTGTCTGTCTACAAAAACATCTTGGCCCATTGTTACATCATCCATAAACACAAATTGTGATATTTCTTTGTTTGATGAGTCACTTCTCTGTAAGGAGCGAGCAAAGCTAGTTAACAAGGGGGGAGGGATTTCAGGGAGGTGAAAGCCTCTTCACAGGGTTGGCAGCCTAGGCCACTGGGGCAGAGCCCATAGTCTTTCATAATGGCCCTACATATTGCTGCTTTCATTGATGTTTCTTTCATTTTTTAAATTTCTTTTTATTTATTTATTTTTTTTTAATTTTGTATTTGTTTCATTATTTTAGTTTTTTCCCCTCAGCTTTCTCGTTATTTCTTCTATTTTTTTTTATCATTTTTCCTTCGCCTTCTCTGCGTTTCCGTTCCCTTCACTTCATTTTCCTTTCAATGCAGTCTCGTATAGTTTCTGATTTTATTACTTTGTTGATTTTTAATCTAGCTTTCTTTTAGTATTTTCTTTATTCTTGTCGCACTGCACTCTTCACTCTGTTTCTTTTAGATATGCATTTTTGTTTTCCTTTACAGTCGGCTTGTTGCTTATTTTCCTTCTAACCTCACCATCTGTGTTTTTCAATACTTCGTCTTTGGTGTTTCGCTTTCTCTTATCTTTGGTGAAGCGGTAAATTCTTTCCGAAAGATGTTCACTATTTTTTCCTTCGTTTAAATCAATCAAAGGACCAGATACAAGATGATAAGAAACACTATTATATGTAAAAAGAGTGTGTGCGGTTTTGAAGGAATAAAGGTGATAATAAAAGGAGAATTATTCTACCAAGTTCGCAGTACATGATATACATGAACTGAGGAATTAAAAAGGCAAGAATACTAAAAGTAAGGATTTTCTTCCAGGAAAACGGGCTGAGAATTTTAATAAAGTCCTGAATAAATTTAGTTCTTCTTTTGCCATTGTTTAAAGAGATAAAAAAAATTGCTTTGACTTCCATGTTGAACTTCTATCACAATCTGAAGTTACTTCCGCGATTTCTAAATTTAAATCAGGTAAGTCGCCAAGTTATATTAAAATACTAATGAAATGTTCAGAGCAGTTTCTAACGATGTCGGTACATGATTGAGTTAAATCTTATTCATTTATTAATACAAAGTTTTTGCAAGGATTTTGTTCCTAGTTTATTATTATTATTCCTATTTTCAAGAAAAACAATACGGCAATACTGTAGTTGGTTTACTATATATAAAAATAGGAATCTGCTTTCAATTCAAAATAGGGTTCTTTACGCAATTATGCTTTGCATAATTGGGTTATTGGGTTGTTTTACCTCTGAGCGGCACTTTTTTGCACACAATGGGCTAAATGGCCAGGTCACATGGACCCCGAAGGGTCAGAGAAGGTTGGGGGAGGGGACCCACTGGAATAGCTGTTAGGAGACAGATGGTAGCCTCCCGTCAAGGCCATCCAGCGTGTTCTTTAACGTGCACATGGTATGGCTCTCCCGCACACGGGGCCAAGGCTTAACGTCCCATACGACGGACGGCGGCCTTTCCAAGTTAATCGGTGTCCCCTTCTGACCGTGGGCAGGGCGGGGAATTTTGCGGAGATAAATCTCAACGCTTACCCAGCTGGGACTCGAACCTGTGAACTACAGATTACGAGCCTGGCGCGCTACCGACTGAGCCACCCCCGCCCCTTGCATAATTGAATCCAGTGGTTCCCACCTGGGCGTTTTATTTGCCAAACTGTATCGGAGCGCTACCGCTATACAAGCAGACTCCGGTTCACAACCTCCCGCCATTCCGACTCTTTTACACGTATAATTGCTCCCCCTCTTATGACCAAACTCGCTTATACGACAGCGTTACGACAGAGTCTCCAATTCAAGAGTCACTTAATATTTTTGCAGAAGCCTCAACCAGTGAATCCCAGGCATAAAATCCCTAAGGAATCAACAATTTCAACTAAGCAATCCCATTGAAGATTTTAAAGGGACCGTATCAAAGAATGTTTGGTGATTTTGCACATGTACTTTACATAAATGCTTTTTTCTATATTAAGTATTTGTTTTTACATAATAAATGCTTGGAATTGCATATATTTGTGTTTTATTCGTTTTTATCTATTTTAATGCTCAATTTTGGCACATCTTAGAGTGTGAAAAGTGTTTCCGAGAACAGAACCCCAATTTCTACCATTACTTCTGAAGATAATGAGGATTCGCCTTACGATGATTTGCTTAACGATCGTCGTTCAGGAATCAGTTAGGTCGAAAGAGTGAGGGTCTGCTGTATAAATGTTAATGCAAAGTAAATTGAGTGGAATGAGTTCCAGAATCCGAATCTGATTAATATATTTTTAATGTTATTCCTCTACAATGAACATACAATAAATTGTCGATGTAACGAAACAGAGAATAATGAAATATTCAGTGTAACGAATTCTTTCCCACCCCTTCTAATTTACTATGTATCTTTATGAAAAGAAATTTCCTTTAAACGAATACCACTTTAACAAAAATATCAGTTTAACGGAACAAAAATTTACCCTGATTCCAAAATATATGTCAGTATAATGAAATTTTTAAGAACATTAAACGATATGTACAATGTACAATTTAGCATCTGGCAATGCTGCAATGATTTAACACTGTGAAATATCTAACCAGTCACAGTGCTGCGAAACGCATGCCAATGTACATCTCCTGTACGCATATTTGCCGATCTCAACTGCGTGGCATAGATGCGCTTTGAATATCCCGGCATAATGCCTTAAAGCAGTATTGACACATTATTTTAGCATTAAAATATGGGGAGGAGGTGGCTCAGTCGGTAGCGTGTAGGATCGTAATCTGCTGTTCCAGGTTCAAGTCCTAGCTGGGCCAGCGTTGAGATTTATCTCCTCAAAACTCCCCGCCCTGTCCACGTTCAGTAATGGACACCGATGGGCTTGAAAGGTAGCCGTCCATCGTATGGGACGTTAAGCACTGGGTCCATGTACGAAGAGCCATATCTTGTGCACGTTAAAGAACATGCTGGATGGCCTTGACGGAACCATCTGTCTCCCAACAGCTGTTCCAATGGGTCCCCTCCTGTAATCTTCTCTGAGCCTTCGGGGTCCTTGTGACATGGACAAATTAGCCCAGACATTAAAGTATGGTGACATACCGTAATGCTTTCGGCAGTACAGAACTGCTTTGATATTATTTATATGTCGGATTTACGTGTACTGCACCTGTACTGTTTTCCTTGTGTTACACTCTTCATACTGCCTTCAACAAATATTTATTGTCATTTCTGGTTAGGAAAGAATTTGTTTCCACCACTAAAGGTAGTCAATCTAGTAACCTCCTAAGTACTCTAGTAACCTCCTAGTAATCTCCTAACTCTAGTAAGTAGTTTCGACCTTCTTTTTCTCCAGACGACTTTAAAAATTACTTGAGGATGGATGAAGCAATTTTCAAGTATTTATTAAGTTTAGCAAATGACAAGGTAAAAAAGGGCACAAAACTGCGTCAAGCAATTACACCAAAAGACATCTAATTGTCACCTGAGGTTTATTGCAGTTGTCGGTATCATAATATTGTTTACGTTTTTCTGAGTGGATAGCTGAGCAAACATTGCGCTAGCTTTTGTTTGCTCAGAAGCAGAAAAATGATAGGTGCTGTATTTCCCCCTCTACCACAGCACAAAGCAACGAAAGGAAGAGAACACAATGGGATCGTTCTCATGGAGTAAACATTTTACCCAATTTCATTACTCCGGTGCGATATATCAGGAAGTGAGTTCGACCTCCTGATAAATCTGCAGGTGTCCGATTCGCCATTAATTAATCAGACGAATTTTAATCGAACAGATTTTTATTACGATAAAACGTCCACAAAAATTTATTTTCAAGCAACATTGACAGAAATATCAGGCGATATTTTGATGTTGGACGAATAATCCGTCAAATCGGCCGATGCACTGCCTTTTTGCAGAAATATTATTACTTAATTAAAGAGAACTTTCAAACTTCGAGAGCTACGCGATTCTGATTACATTGCATTTTAAGTAATGGTAGTGTCAGAGAAAGATTATTTCAAAAAAATTCGTATCCACTCGTTTCATTTTACTATTCATTAAATTTAGGTTATTGTTATATTTGTTAATTTTTATTATTGTTATAATTAAGTCCGTTAATTAGTTTCGTTTCGTTATTAGCAGCTAAAATGGCGCGAAATCTTCGCCGTTCCTAATGATACAGAAATATATTCTGGACAATGTGTTGGAGAGTTGTGAAATCATTTAAAAATTCAGGGAGAGATACTTGTGGGAACAGGTAGTTAAAACTAGAAGGATTCACATTGACTCTGGCGCATTTGAGAATCTCGTTTTCATAGAGAAAGAAACTTTTCCTTTAGTTACTGTTTCCTTCCTTAAACATTTTCATTGAGCTTGCGGATGATGGGAAAACTGCGAATAGCGTTTCATTACTAATTATACAACATAAAATTATTAGTCTTTTAATTCTTAGATCTAAAAAATTGAATTTCCCAGAACTCTTTCACAAAAGTGGGTAGATTATTGGTGTCAGTGGAATATTTCTTAAAAACTACCACTAATATTTGAAATTTCTGTTCTGTACATAATATTTGCAAAACTCGATAATAGTTCTGTTGTGTCATCATTTCAGTGATCTGTAAAGATATATATATTAAAGCTATTAATTATTTGAAAAATGCGAATTATATTTCATTACTAACAATAAAATTAAAAAAAAATAGTTTTCTAATTATCATTTTCATTGTTTCCAATCGGAACTTCATGACGTTCACATTCCATCGCCAAAATTTCATACTTCTATCATTAATACCTTGTTGCAATATTCGTTTGAAATTTTGGAATTTTCATTTTTTTCACCGTTAGATGCCACACTTATAGTGTTCTAAAGATTCAGAAAGTGCGAATCATAATATTTGATCAATTCCTATCTAACCCTATTTTTTTTTCATTTATCTCTAAATACAAACAACAGAAAATGTTCTCTTCCCATTCCCCTGGGTCTAAGAGGTCAATTTATTGTTGTCAATGGAAACAACATGGAGTTCACATTCGGACCCCAAATTAAAAATTTCTAGATTAAATACGTTGTGTGCAATATTTGTTTGGAATTTTGCAATTTGCTATTTTATCACCGTTAGAGGGCGCAATAATAGTTTGCAGAAGATTTAGAAAACGTGAATCATGATATTTTATCAATTCCTATCTAACCGAAAAAAAATTTTTCATTTATCTCCAAAAAGAAAAACAAATTAACTGCTAAAACTAAAATGATGTGTTTTCCCACCCCTTCTGGGTCTAAGGGGTCAACTCATTATTAACAATGGGAACTTCGTAACATTCAGATTCCACCACCAAAATTTAAAATTTTGCGCATAAATAAATCTTTTGCAATATTCGTTTGAAATTTTGTAATTTTCAAAATTTTCCACCTCTAGAGGGCATAATTTTAGATTTAGAGAGATTCGAAAAGTGAATATCGAAATATTTCATCAATACTTATCGAATATAAAAAGAATTTTTAATTTATCTCGGTAAACGAAAATGTTCGATGTCTAAGAAAACGAGATTAAAATTACCAACTTTTTTAAGAAGTCAACTCTATTATACCGTAAATTTCTTTCATAATAATAATTTTGTAGTATGTAACTATTATTATGGCACTGTTTTATTGCAAATCGTTATAGCAAGATTTCAGTATAACGAATATATTTTGGTTTACCGCTAGATTTCTTTATACTGATATTTCACTGAATTTGATTAATATTTCGGATTTTTTAGTTCTTTATATATATATTCCATACATTTAACTTGTTTTTATTAAAAAGAAACAAGGATAATGATAGAAACGGGGAAAAAAACCTGTTAAATACAGTTTAAATTTTACACATGGTCCGTTTCGATTGATATTCGAATTATGAAGATGAAAAATGAAAATTTTTTTGCTGTAAAAATTGATGAGTAATGAAGATGACAAGCTATATTTTTAGAAATCTTTCTATTCTACATCTGTGTAACGATGCTTCTTTGTGGTTTACATCCTTCGTATCATTTTGCATGAGTTTAAGTACCCTTTGCGTTGGTATTCAATCCTTGAATAACGACGCAAATTCTATCCTTGAAGCTAAATCTGATTTAAAAGGAATATGTTACGTGAAACATCGTTTTTAAAATATTGAATTTGAAGTTGAACCTGAATTTCAAAGTGTGAAAAGAATATCATACTTTGAACGCCAATTTGACTATGAATCTCACGATAAACCGATCAAGTCACCAGAGAGGAAATTTGAAATTGAATTTTTCAATATTACTCTATAGTACAGTTTTGACATCAAAGAAGGTTTCGAGAAATTCCATCAGTGCGCGAAACTTGGGATCTCCATACAACATTAACGAAAAACCGATGAAAGAAGAGCTTATAAAATACTCTGCAGATCTTCAGATGGCTCTAACTATTAATTCGGATGATGATATTGAGGAAGCTCCTCTATGTGACGTATTAGAGTGCAGGGATTTGTGAAAAATTCTGAAAATCTCCTACCGCTAGCGGTAGGAGATTTTTGAAATGCTCAACATGGTAGCCCTGTATTTAATTTATAGGATTCTTTAAAGATTTTTTTTAACCATACTTGTTTCCGTCACCAGTGATAAGAGGAGTTTTTCCAAACACGTTAAGAGGTAAATCACCAAACAATTTCTTGATACATTAGAGATTTTAATAAGTCTCAGAAAGTATAGCGTTGTTTTACCACTTAGAACTTTTGTGCACACAATGGACTAAATAACCAGGTCACAAGAACCCGAAGGATTCAGAGAAGGTTGGGAAAAGGAACCTTATTGACAGCTGTTAGGAAACAGATGGTAGTCTCCCTTCAAGGACATGCAGCGGGTTCTTTAACGTGCACAAAATATGTCTCTCCTGCACACATGAGAGGGGTGGTGGCTCAGTTTGTAACGTGGTAGTCTGGTAATCTACAATTCCAAGGTTCGAGTCCAATCTCGGCCAGCGTTGAAAACCTTTCCTGCAAACCTCCCAGCCCTGCCTCTGATTAGCAGGGGACAGCATTGGGCTTGGAAAGACAGTCGTCCATCAGATGGTATGTTAAGCCGTTGTCCAGCAAGCGGGAGAGCCATACACTGTGCACGTTAAAGAACATGCTATATGGCCTTGACGGGAGGCCACCATCAGACTCCTAACACCATTTTTTTCAGCTTATTATTTCATGAGTACCATGTCTACAGGACATTTCCTGTGATTCTTTACTACTGATTTATTGATTTAACGCCATGAGCGTGAGTGACAAATATTAATTCCATCTGTATGAGGCAACAGAATTGTCCACTTTCCTAATAGATGGCGCCATTATGCGAATCGAATAAAAAAAATATCCGGAAAGGTTTATAAGGTCACATAAACTGAGAAAAGGTTAACCATTGGTGATGTAGTGGTAGCATAACAGACATGTTTCCTGGAGACATGGGTTCGAGTCCCACTAAGGCAAAACCAATTTGTTTCAGCTTATTATTTCATGAGTTCCATGTCTTCAGGACATAGCCTCTGATTCTTTACTACTGATTTACTGAGTAAAAAATAAATAACAAGGCATATTTTATTTTGCTAGCACGGATAAAGAAAGTATTAAACATGTGTATGCTACTGAAAAAACAATTAATTTGGATTCCGAAAATCTGAAATTAATCTTTTTGTTATTTTCAGAGACATGCAGTAGTGTTATTTATAGTAGACAGTCTGATGTAGAAAACAATCTTCTAAAGCACTGATGTGCTTTAAGAGAACACCTCCGTTTCCATTTGAAGAATCCCGTACGATTGTGCTAAAAACGAATAGCATGTTTGCTCTGAACTTACATTAGGAAGATTAAAAGGAACAATTTCGTGCGTTTGCAGCAGGGACGTGTGCGTAATGGAACTCTCCGATGTAGCAGAAAATAATGCATTATTCTGTTGACGAAAATCTATTCTTGTAGTTTTGCGATATTCACATGGAAAAATACTGAGCTAAAACACCTGCACACCAGTTGAGTGAGTGTCAGTGATCCATTATTTCCTGTAATTGCTAATTTAGAGCTTAATGTTATTGATGCTCCACAGAAACTGACTTCCTTCGGGCTTCAGATATTGAAATAACTTTAATACCTAGATTGTGTTGGTAAAATCATCACTTCTAATATTTAGCTATTGAATTAATATACTATCTTCTGAACTGTAGTAATGATAAAGGTGTTTTAAAAATGTAAGCACAGTAATCAGTGTTGACAATTCACTTGTAAGAAAATAAGCCTGACAGAGCTCTATAAAAAGAGTTCTGGCAATGGAAAAAAACAGTTTTTTTTAATACGTCATACTTTCTTCAATGTGCAATTGGTTGTGCCATGATCCCTAAACTCGCACCTTTGGGCAGGTGAAATCTATTTCGTAAAAACTGAAACTTTATATAAATATTAAATATATGATAAAAAGAGGGAATAGTGATCGAAGTGAAATGTTCCCAGAGCAACCACCATCATCAATACACATCAAACTTTGAATATTCCTGCAAAGAATTAAAACAATGCAGACTCTTTCAGGCATACATTTTGTGGATCCTTACGGATATAATAAATAAAAGGGAAAAAAACTTTTATTTATTTATTTTTTTTTCTAAATTATTATTTATTTATCATTTTTATAGTTTATCTAAGAGATAAATGTTTTTGAGATAAAACAAACTTTTTATAAATTATTAATTAATTTTTTTTTATGTTGGTTCGAATATGTTTTTAAAATTAAATGTGTTTACGTTATATTTTTGCAATTTATTAAAATAAATTTTTCTCTCTTCTTCATATTTTTTACAACTGAATATTATATGCTCTAGTGTTTGTATGTTATTGCAGAAAAAAAATTGGTGAGTTTATTTTTCTAAATTTAAATAGTGTGGAATTTGTAAGAGCTAGATTAGCCTTTATTCTTAAAATCATAGAGATTTCATTTTTTCTTTAATCCAAAATTATTAAATTTACCAATGTTATTAGAGATTTGAAATCTATGTGTGTTCCTAGCTTTTGTCATGTACCAATTCTGCTAATAATTTTATTCTGCTAATAATTCTGCTAATAATTTTATTTTATTTATTTTTTTATGTATAACAAAATGGAAAGGAGAATTTATAGTGTGGTTTATATCTTTTGCCTTTTTTGCTAAAGTGTCTGCATGCTCATTATATGTTATATTAACATGTGAAGATATCCATTGTAAAGTTATGTTATTCTGATCTATGTGTTTGTAAATTAAAGTAAATATATCATTAATAATATTGAGCAATTATTTTTGAAAGGGTTATGTTGAAAAATGTCTAGTAATGATTTACAGTCTGTAAATATGACAATTTTTTTATTTTTATATTTTAAGGCCCAGTGTATTGCTATAATAATAGCACACATCTCAGCTATAATTACTGGTTTAGTTATATTAAATTTAAATTGGTGTTCATCGTTTTCTTTTGGGCAATAGAAGGCTCCAGATGTGATAGTGGTGTCAGAGTTAAGAGATCTCTCTGAATATATGTACATAATTTTTATAATTATCAGTGATAAATGATTTTATAATTGATTTATCATATTGATTCTTAGATTCAATTCCTGGTATTTTATCAGAAATAATGGGTATTGTTGAAATCCAGCAGGTAAATTTTAGAAGATAATCTCCGCTAAGTTTATTATTTATTAGTTCCAATAACTCTTCTCTTTCTGAAAAACCCTTCAAAGTTATATCTTGAAAGTTATTGTTAAATTTATTTATTATAGGGTGTTGTTGATTTTTGGTGATTATTCGAAATATTAAATTCGATAGTAAATATTTTTTTTTTTTCAATTGTGGGAAATGAAGTTTCAGTGTATATATTTAAGTTGTTTGTTGATTGCAAAAGTCCAAGTCAAAATTTAAAAAAAATTGTTTGAATTGTTTCTAGATTTTTTATTTTTGTTTGAGAAATATTATTTATAAGCTCAATTCCATATAAACATTTTGGTAGGATTATAGAATTAAATATTAATAAAAGGGTTTTTGTGGAGCAACCCCGTTTAGAGCTTCCAGGGAATCTTAAAAAATTTAATAATTTAGTAGCTTTTTCTTTTGAATTTTTAAGGAAAAAATTCCATAATAATTTCGAATCCAGATAAGTCCAAGAAATTTTATATTTTCTGTAATTTTTATTTCTGTGTTATTTAAAGTTATTTTTATTTCATTTGTGATTATCTGTCTTTTGTGAAAATATGTGATTGATTTTTCTGATGATATTTTTAAATTTCATTTTTTTCAATAATTTACTAGTTTATTGAGAGTATTTTTTATTCTTGTGTTTATTATATTAAGATCTGTGTGAATGGTCCAGAAGATAAGGTCATCTGCATATGTACTATATGAAATATCTGAGGAAAAAAATTCTGAGATGTCATTTAGATATATATTAAAGAATATTGGAGAAAGTATGTCTCCTTGAATTATTCCGTTTATAAATTCATATTTATTTAAGAAGTTTTTGCAATTTTAATTCTAAAGTTTTTATTTTGTATTATATGAGAGAAAAAGTGATACATATTGCCATAAATTTTAAATTTTCTAATTTTAGCTACTAATCCTTGGTGTGAGATTGTATCAAAAGCCTTTTCTAAATCTATTACAGCTGCAACAAGAAAAAGAGTAACTTCCAGTTATCCGGTACTCAAGCATACGGAATTCTCATGCAACCGACAAAATTTCGAGTTGAACATTTGAACTCGTACTGCAAATTTCAATGCACTTGGTTGTTTTCCCGAATGACGCTGCCGTCGTCTGTCACGCATTTTCCTTCTTCTCAACCCCTGACATCAACTTCTGCTCAAGAATCAAATATTAGTTAAGTGGATGACCCTGATGAAACGTCTTTCACGTTTCTAGAATCTAGCCAGTAAATTGCACTACACATGCATATTCATAGATAATTGTTTTTTCTCTGAAATTAAAGTTTAGCTTATTTTCACTATTCTCGTGTATCGGATAATATTTCTTTTTGTCTTGTATATGCTTTTCTACCAACTTTACCTTTCAAAAATTGTCTTTCGTTATTATGAAAATAGGGTACTAGCGGTTGTCAGTGCTTTCCGACGGCCTAAATTACATCTCTCTCCCTGGTGGCTTTCAGTGAAGCAGTTTCCGAAGTTTTTGTTAAGTGCACGGATTTCGACATTCATTAAGTGTGAAAATACCAATAAAAACAATTATATTTTAGATATTTACATCTGTATCAAGAGTATTATACTTCTGTTATCATTGCTTTTAACTGCATTTTTATTTCACCTAAGGCTTGAATATAAGATTTTTCCTATTGTATTTGCTTTCTATACAAATATTTCTCATGCAATTGGCAGATTCAGGTAACCGTAAACCCCATTCTCCATAAATGCCGCATAACCGAGAGTTTACTATATATCGTATAAGCATAGTTTAAACGCTATTTCTGTTGTTTGCCTGACCGTAGAGGGGGTATATTAATTCCCTCTTATTTATACCAAGAGCTACTAAAGAAATGTGGCTCATTTAACGCAGAGTTTACGGCTAGTATAACTTTTTCATTTCGTTTTTTAAAAGGTGAACATTTTTTTTTAAAAGAATAAATTTATGAATTAAAAAAAGGAAATCAAAGTCCAAGAAATCGTTAATGGATGCCATGAGGATTTTTATTTTCTCAGAAAATAAAACCTGTTTGAATTTAACAATATGACATTCAACTTAAAAATAAGATGTCGGATCGTCAATGCCAGTGTCTTCAAAGATAACGACGACTTCATTATATATGCACAGGGAATTGCAAATTTAGGGAAAGTGTTTATGGTACTAGTACTTGTGGAGGCTCTAGTCGGTACTCCACTGGGTAAACGTAGGTAATTCATGGTAACAATATTATGCAGCATAGCCTGCGGATTCATAAATGATACAGCATTTTTTTTGCCGCCTAAGACTTAATCAGCTAAAATTGATTTCACCATTTTAGTGTTCATTCTGTTTCATGTCTTATTTTTGATTAGGTTCATTTAGCTAAAGATCCCTTCCACTTTACCATTATTCTACCAAAGCACAAGGACAGTTAGAGCGAAGTTAGCAAGTTCTTCAAGTGGATTTATTGCCTGATGTATCTGGGTATAAGCTGATTTCACTGCATAGCTGAATGCACTGCGAGTTTTAGTACATTTTGGAATTGTCAATTTTGTCCACTGCACAAAATGAAAATAGATTATTCTTAAACAGTAACCTAAGAAACAATGTATGTTGCATTAAATTTATATAAAAAGATGGCGAAGAGCGATTGTGAACCGAAACACATTAGTAGACAAAAGTTATGTTATGTTATGTAAATTTCAATCAAATAAATCAATATCTCGATTTTCCATAACACTCATTCAGCATTTAATGAGTTATGGAAATTTGAATATTTAATAAAAATGCCAGTCACAAAAATTTGTCTCAGACTAAGACTTAATAAGTATTATTATTTCAAACCATTGAAATATTTAAAATAAGTGTATATTTTAAAAATATGTGCAAATTAATCTTTCACTGTTCCTCAATTTTGCACAATTTGTTTATTAGTGGCATTGTTATTGTTTAATATTCAAACTTCCGTAATTCATTAAATACTGAACGAATATTGCTGAAAATCGGATAATGATATATGCGATTTAAATCTTTATCTGCTATCACCTTTCTAAAAAAAAAACACTTGTTTTAGAAGTTATAGAACTTCGATGTTAGCTTCTCCTTTGCTTAACATATGGTTGCAACATAACTCCTTTCCACCAGTGTAAAAAAGTAAAAACAGACTTATGGTTACGTACACATTCTTTATTAAAGTAGGGATAAACTCTGATCGGCTTGTCATTTAACCGTGGTTAACACTTGATGGAATCGGAGGCAGCATTTCACCAAAATCAAAAACTGCGTGTAAACGTTTCATAGCGTTTATTGGAATGGACTCAGAAACTAATTTAACCAAAATTTTAATCGTTATAAAAGTGGTTTAAAATGCGCCAAAATAAATCAGAAAAAGCTATTTTTTGATTAAAAAAGCCATATTTCACGCCATAAGCAAATTGGACATCTAGCTTGAAAATATTAAATTTGACAACACTGACAGTAATCCCTCACTATCCATGGCACTTACCTTCCCGCCTTAAACAGCAGTTTCCGAGAAACAAGTCCTTGTCAAAATTTGGAATATGGGGAAAGATCCTTTGAGAGACTCACTAAAGCTTAAAGGTTTAACACAGAATACAACGTGAATGGCAGAGAAGGTCCCCTCCCCCAACCTTCTCTCTACACTCTGGGTCTTTGTGATCTGGCGTTTAACCCATTGTGTGCAAAAAGTGCCGCTCAGAGGTAAAACATCTTATACATCTGTATGAAATAACATTATCGTCCATTAAAATAAAGTGTGAACTAGCAAATAGGCAAACATAAGGATCAAGGAGTGTTCCTCGCTTCAGAGGACGTAAGGAAATCTCTGAGGCCATTGACAGTGAATGTCTGATCACTTTATCAAAATATTTTTTATTATTGTGAAGTGAAATGGAATTTCCGTTCTTTTCTAATATTAAAAATATAGAAAGCTACTTTTTCCTCAAACAGCCATGGTCTACGGAGGTCCGACCAAATTGCATATTTTAGTTCTCCAAACACGTTTGTCTGAGCTACAACTGCTGCACTTGTCCACTGTATGCAATATGTAGCAATGCCCTGTTTAACATCTCTGCTCTTCCCTTTTCTGAGGAATTTGTGTACACTGTTCATAACCCTATTAGTTCATTTATAGTTATTGATACGGGCAACATGACCAAAGCAACGCAGTCTCTCTCTGTATAATATCTCTTTTTCCAATTCTAGTCAGGGTAGACAAAGGTTCTCCATTTCGTAGAGAATCTGTTTATAGCTTGAATCGTGATATATTTGCGAAGAGCACATTAGCTGATTGCTTCTGGGTACAGTCCAGTTGGCTCTTCCCTGCATGGGTGTTATATGATTTCATATAGCAGATCTTCGTGAATAAATTCTTTCCTCATGAAGTCTAGTTAACAGCGTATCGCGATATAACTTTTCCTGTAGAGGCAACAAACTGTGAAGCAAATGATTACGCTATGAGTTAATTATCCTTTCGTAGAACCATTTAATGATTTTCTGATCACATTAAGGCGTCATTCTACAATCGTTTGAGATATATTTTGACTGCAGTATATACACATTTGTCATCGCAGTCTGCTTGCCACACTTTGACCACACTTTTCCATCTCTGTTCTCCTTATTGTCCTCCGCTTCAAGGAATCATACAGTTCGAGCACCAAACAAAAACTAATGAACATTTTTAAACTGGGATGTTTTATGGACATCGCCTGATTTGCATCTTGGATGCAGTTTTACCTAATTTTGCGTAGAGCTTCAGACAGAACTTAATTTGCTTCATACATGACATAAACTTGAGCAATTGTTTTAAATCATTTAATTAGTTACACAGGTTTCGTGTTTGTTTCTTAGCCATCAGATTATAAATCAGTTTTATCCCTTTTTTACTTCAATTATATGAAGATTTGAAACAAAAATAACGTGAATTAAATTATTGTACTCTCAAAACAAAAACAGAAGAATCCATGTTTGTCAGTCTTAGAACTATTCTATTACTATTTGTTTATTTCCATTTGTTAAGCAATGAAGCAGTTGAACTTCGCAATAAACATAAATTGTTCTCTGCATTCTTCTTTTTGATTTGGGAACAAAATTTTAATTTGCAATTCCCCATGCATTACGTTTATTTATCACGTTATCTGATTTCTCGTTAATTATAAACACAAGCATTAATAATTTTAAGTTTTAGAATCTTCCAATATTTAGTATTTTTTATTCAAAATCTTCTGTCGAAAGTGACGTTTTCTTTCGAAGTCATAATTTTGTATATTTTTTTATTCTGTTTCCAACTTTTTAACTAAATATAAACAATCTTTAATATTATTGTTTCTGTTAAATTCACGAAGTACGTATATCATTAAATTCCTTTAAATCTGATAATGTTCTTATGCGCTAAAAGGTTCACTGATTGCGATAAAACTTTGAACCTTTGCCGACTGAAACGACTGAAAATGTTTATTTTTCCTTTATTTCCATTAGCTTTGAAATTTTTGTTGAAATCTTGCTGTGAAGCACAAACTTACTGGATACTAAAAATGTTTTAGGACACTGAAATAACTCTTCTGTGGAGGTAAAAGTACAATCAATAGTCTTCACGGACATCTTTTCTTGTTATTATTTTTATTCTTTTAAAGGTTGGAGCTGATTCCGCCTCTAGATCTTTTTGACAGACCAACGGCAGAGAGGTAATATTCTATTTCAGTGTAATTGCAATCTTCACCGTGCCGTGATTTTCAAAGATATTTTTATTTTTCTTTGGACAATGGAACTGTTAGTAAACTATTTTCCTTGGAAAAAAAAGCGATAAATAAAATAATATTGATTTTATCAAAGACAAAAGAACTCATGAATGTTCAAATACAGTTAGTGAGAATGCACGTGCAGAGAGTCTTCCCGAATAAATGAGAAGAGAGAAATGGCTTTAAAGTTACTTGTTCATCAACCAAACAACATTTAAGGGCAGCAAACGATTTTGAGGGTGCGAGACCCCTAGGTCAGGATATCATCAGGTCCATATACTAGTTTCGTCAAAGGTTGTTAAAATTAAAAATAAAATTTTGATCGACACTGGAAGTTTTCAGTATCTTAACTAAAGTGCGGAAGTTTGAATTTCAAGGCTAAAAGTAGCGGCGGAAAAATTTTGAAGTTAGAAAATTTTAGAGAAATAAACGGCTGGAAACGTGAAAAAAGGGATGGGGTGGAAGACAAGGAGCTAATAAAAGGACATATGTAAAATAATTGAACGTAATATTGGAAGAAAAGGCCAAAATAAAGTCGAAAAAGTCTGCTTTCAATGCTAATTGCGAGCGTGTTGAAGTAAACCTAACGACGGATTCAGGCAGCTCAAGGCTCAGCCAATGAGAATGAATCCCAGGACTTCACCTCTAATCCGAGGAATGGCGGCCTTCAGAAGCCCATTGATTGGTCAGGCCTCCCACTGAGCAAGATCAACACCACCTAGAGGAGAAGGCCCTACCACTCGGTGAAGCGATTCTGAGACGTCAATTTTAGTCGACCCTAGCGTCGCCTCCATCTTGCCTTTGTTAGTGTTATAGCTAGTTCGGCAAAACGTATGATTTAGTGTGGTTTGTTATTACGTTCATTGTTTTTTTTTTAGCGAAATGCCACGCGCTGCTGCGTTTCTCAGTGCAGGAGCAATTACGATGGGGAACAAATATTCTCAGTTTTTAAATTTCCAGAAGATATCGATTTGCGACAGAAATGGCAAGTTCCGAAAGTTCAATACCAAGGCAAAACTTCTGTCCAACGAAAGCATCCAAGGTAAGAAGAACTTTATTCTGTATTAATATCTGTTGTCGTACTTATGAACTTCTAAAGTAAAAATTATCGTTTTAACTATTGTATGTTACGTTTATATAATATACATATATAATATCATTGATCTGTTATGGATTAATTTGACGTTATTTTTATTAAGTAAGAACCTAATATGCTGGAATAAAAAATGTCGAATGTACATATGCTAAAATGCTTAAATAGAAAAGAATATTTCACAGTGACCAGACTTTTTATTTAATAGATTACAGTAGTAAGTTAAGAAATTGGTACTTTTGTTGGGATAGTTTCAGGGTCTAATGTTATATCACTATATTTATATATCCATAGAGTTCAAATATATCTCGTATAAGTTAATACGATAATACTGTTAAACTTGAAATACATATGTAAGCCAAAGGCAAGATCATGGGAAAACCTACTTTTAAATATAAAATCTCTGCATAAGTATTAGAAATTATTTTGGTGCTATTACTAGTATACTTGGATACAAATTGGACCCATGTTCAAAGCCTAGAGATGGCTTTGTGAATATGTATTATTTTCCTGCTGAAGTTTTGCCTACCTCACACATCAGTTATTTTTTTAATAAAATCAGGACAGGTAATGGTAAAACTTCATTGTAGAAACTGTCGACAACAGTAAACTTCCTGACCAATCAATTCCTAATAACTTTCAGCATTAAATTATTCTGCATAATTATATCTCTGAAATCAGGTCAAGTTATAGGGATATTAAAGAATGGGTGAGCTACATCTAGCGTACATATGGATTAATAAATGAAAGGATATTTTGAAAAAGGATTTAATAGTAAAGTTAAAGAATTTTTTACTTTCAAAGGAGTAATTAAAAGTGCATATATTTCCAATCACTCTCATTGTAAAATGAGATAAGTCAGGTATATTATAATAAAGGTATAACAGTCTACTCTCATATCTTTATTGCATGTGACTGCAGATTTTGTTTTAATTTTGTTACAAATGTATTCTATAATCATATTAGAGAATATTTGAGGGGATATCTGTCATTTCATCTATTATGTGAATGCCATCCTCTCAGATCTTCTACTGTGGCATATAAACTGACAGGCTCCTGTCAGACCTCTGTGGCAAGCAGCTGCTTGAGGGGGTATTTATTTATTTTTTTAAACACCACAAATGCATACAATATTGTTTTCTAGTTAACTTAAAAGTTTATCCTCTGTACTGACCACTGGTTTGGATTTTACAACTGATGAAATCCAAAAATTATCACAAAAATTTGAGGTTTTTTGATTTTACTGATATGTAATGGTAAAAGTTTATTGTAGAAACTGTCGACAACAGTAAACTTCCTGACCAATCAATTCCTAATACCTTTCAGCATTAGTATAATACCAGGTGCTGTCTATATAAACAAATTTATGCCTAATAAACTGAAAATTACAGTAAGAGGAAATTGTCTGAAACAATAAACTTATTACTGGAGTTGTTTTCAGGCTCAATTCCTGGACTGGAATATTTCAAACCTTTAAACTTTCATTCATAAGAGTGTTGTTTTAAATGATTTTCAGCACAGTATGATTTTTCGCATTTTATTTTACATTATCACCTTATAGTGGCATTACCAATAGCACTTTATGGTTAGTACTAGCAGTGGAATGCTATTAGATGGTTAGCATTGGCTTTCAAGGTGAACTATATATGATAAAAGAAGTGCTAGAAATATTGAGAAAAACCAGCTTACTTGTAGAATAGGTGCATTCCTTGGGAGAATTCATTCTTTTAACCATGAATTTTTATTGAAATCTTAGAAAATACACTGATTATAGAATTGTTTTGAATACAATTATAGCTTTTACTTTCGAAGGTAAAAAGTCTTCATCATCATCATCATCCTCAAGCAGCCATGGGCTACGGAGGTCCAACCAGACCACGCAGTTTAATTCTCCAAGCATATCTGTCCTGAGCTACATCTGCTGCATCCGGCCACTGCACACCAATTCTAACAAGGTCCTGTTTGACATTGTCTGCCCACCGCATCCTAGGTCTCCCCCTCCTTCTGAGGCCTCTAGGCACACTGTTCATAACCCTATTCGCCAATCTATAATTATCCATACGGGCAACATGGCCAAACCAGCGGAGTCTCTCTCTGCACAATATGCTGCTTAAAGGAGGTTGCAGACTCCTTTGCCTAACCTCATCATTAGTTACAAAGTTAAACCACCTAATACCCAAGATACTACGTAAGCATCTAGAATCAAAAGCATCTAGTTTCCTGTTATCTTGTTTACACAGCGTCCAAGTTTCACTACCATAACTAACCCTAGAAAGAACCAAACTATTATACAGTCTAATTTTAGTCTTTAGCTGTATACGCCTATTTCTCCACAGTCTCCATAGATTCTTAAAAGTCCCGGCAGCAATATCTATTCGTCTGTTAATCTCATGCCGCACATCACCAGTATCAGTTACATAGCTCCCAAGATAATTAAACTGTGACACCTGCTCAAGACTGCAACCATTCAGATTAACTGAATCACAACCTGCCTGACCAATTTTCATCACTTTAGTTTTCTCTCTGTTTATAACCAAACCTACTCTACTACCAGTCTCATCAACAGCTCGATTGAAAGAGTCAACATCATTTGATAAAAGGGCTAAATCATCAGCATAATCTAAATCAGAAATTTTCGTATCTCCAGCCCATTTAAGGCCAAAATCTTTCCCTCGAAGTGAATTTCGCATAACATAATCAACAACCAAACTAAAGAGAAAAGGAGACAAAATGCACCCTTGTCGAACACCAGACGTAATGCTAAACCAATTGCTACAAGACTTACCAACTCTCACACATGACTCAGTGTTATTATAGAGAGCTTTCATTATGTTAACTAACTTGTCTGGTATACCATATGATTTCACAATCAACCACAAATTATGTCGATCAACAGAGTCGAAAGCCCTTTTGAAATCAACAAAGCTAGCAACCAAAGGTTTCTGAAACTCTAAACATTTCTCAAGAATCTGCCTAAGTGAAAATATCTGATCTACACATCCCCTACCACTTCTGAATCCACAAAGTCTTCAGTTTTGAATAAAATTTTTTAGTGTATGGTGAACAGTATTCGTGGTGTTTGGATTTTTGTTTTAATGTTTATCATTCATCAGAGGTTTTTTTGTACATATTCTCAATATTTCTTTTGCATACATAGGTGTGTGAACTCCACTTTGCACCATCTGATGTTGAAAGAGAAACCAGCATGTTTGACATGAAAACTGGGAGAAAGTTTTCTGACCTCTAAAGTATCCATATACTGATGCAAAGGTACTGTTCAACTACTTTTAAAGCATCCACAAATACACTTTAAAAAAATATTACGCCCAAAACTGAAATCATTGCTGACCACTACCTCAGTCGGAGTTTGAAGTAACAGAAAGTTTACCTTTTATGACAGTGCATAGTTACTAATCATTATGACACTTTAGGAGAAATAACCTTTGATTGTTTATGAAATAGGAATAAAAATCACTGCACCATATATTTTATAGTATATTTAATGAGTATTGTTTTTTTTTGACTCAACTGTTAGTACTTGGCAAAAAACTTGGTATGAAAAAACTTATTTTATTTCACAAAGAAAGCATATCCTCCTTTTATAACACTGGCATCGAGTAAACCTACGTCTGGTTGTTATGTGTTTGGATCTCACCTGGCTCAAGGAAATTTTTCCACTATACTCATTATCATCATAATACTTAAGGAGTTTGATAGTGAATAAATGTTAGTAAATCAATGAGGTACTGTTGATTAATTTGTGTGTGTTACTTTCACTTTGAGAAAATTATATTGATTTTTATACAATTTGATATTGTGTTAAAGTCAAAATGCTGATTGTCTAATTTCACACCTTAAAAATTACTCTTATGAGATTTAATATAATTCAAAAATTTATGTTTGGTAATCTCAATCATGTTACAAATTTGATATCAGTGGTTGATATTTTTAAGTAAATATATTTTTAAGTAAATATTTTATTGAGTCCAGAATCCAATGTCTTAATTTCACCCAATGCAGATAATTTATTTTAAACTGTTAAATAAAGATAATTAAATAAGGAAATTATTAATCTTCATTCATCTTTAATATCTGGAAAACAATTTCCACAGGCTTTGAGCCAGTAATTGAACATGGATCTTCTATAAAGCATGCTGTTTGATTTTTCTTATTACACGAGTCTTTGGATTGTCCATCTGCTCGTGTACTTGGTTAGTCTGCAAGTACCTGAAAGTACCTAATTACTAATTACTACTACTAAATTATATTTTTGGTTGTCTTTAAATTTTTTTATCAATGTATCAAATACTTGGGGTGGATGCTTTTGTTTGGACAGCTATTCAGTATGGATGCAGTATGTGACAGTATATGGTTTTCTTTCCAATCCATTTCATTGCTTCTGTTATACATGCATTTAGTGGGGTATGAAATTTATAATTTTCTGTTGGAACATATACCACCAGTTTCTGGATGAAATGATCAACTGAAACTCATTAAACTGCAAATAGAATTTTCTGAATATTATTTTTCCTTCATTATTTTAAATTGAGAACATTATAAGCAGAAAACTTAAGTGTCAATCTTTGGTTTTTGTAAAAGCCATGGGAGATTTAGGAAGTTAATTTATTCCTTGATTTTCTTTAATATATATGCATATCTTGTGGCTTCTTCTGCCTTGCAAATGTAGGATTTTTTTAATTTCTAATAGTGATTGCCAATGGGTGTTTGATATGCCTATGAACTAGCCTGGTCAACAGATCAATAAGGTTTTCTGTATCATTGGGGGATGTCAGTTTCTGCTTGGAGGGAGATGATTGACTATGTTATTAGAAACCTTGTACTGGTTCTGATATATATTTTCTTCTTCCAAGTTCTTTGTTAATAATTGGCTTCACGCTGATAGGAGTTCAAGTAATATTAAAATTTTAGTGTAAGGATATCTGTTTATAAAGGAAATATACCCTGTTGCTCTTAGCATTTGAAAGCATCTTCACCAGATATGGCAGTTAAGATATGCATAATAGTTAACGACTTAAATTTAAAAAACTCTGCAGAAGGTCAAGATTAGAATAATGTTTTTATTTAATATGTTTCCAGGCATGTTAAGTATATGCTCTTTACAAAATAGCAAAACATTTTTTTCTGTTCTGTATATTTTTGACCCCATACAAATTTAAAGTTATTTTGTCGACTTGCCTTTGGGACAGAAGCCTATTAAGAACCTACTGGTGTAGTTTATTTTTGCCACTTCATCAACCTTTATGTAAATGACATCTAGATATTTTTTTAATTCTTCAATTTGATTTGCACATTTGGAGTATACTGAATCATTTGAAACAGCTTGACCTCTATAAAAATATAAGAAAATTTTAGATGCTAATTCTATCTATTCAATGTTAGTAAAATGTTAAATAGTTGATATATATTGCTTGTAGTACTTTATTTTTACTTAATTCAAGTTTTGCAATGTCATTAAATCTGAGTTGCTGATGATTCTACAATTCTACTAATTATATATATAGCTGCAAATTTTACAAGTTCAATCTTTTCTTATTACATGTATGTACAAATATATTATCATAAATATTTTCAATTCTGTGTTATAAAAGTCTGTGTTTGCTGCCATGAAACTACCCCATATACACTCTGTTAATTATGACCACCCAACCCCATGTTATGTCAATGGAAAGATAATTTCAAAGCTCTAATTTCTAAAATAAACATTTCATGGGAAAATATGACTGAATATATATAAGTTAAAAATCTATCTTAATTTTCTATATTCCAATAATATTCATTTAGTATTTAAAGAGGCTTCGCTTGGTTACTAACCTGGGTTCGAGCCCTAGGTAAGGCATGGTTGTTCGTGTTGTTTCTCTGCCGGGTTTCCGCCATCCTCACAGGCCTACTATGGCATATAAACTTACAGGCTCATGTCAGACCTCTGTTGTAAGCAGCTGTTTGAAGGGGTATTTTATTATATATCAACATCTTAAACAGTAATGTGCATTCTGCAGAGTTGGTGAAAATTAAATAATTGTTACATTTTCTGCTAAAACTATGCTAATAAAATTTAATATGGGATACTGTTTTGAGATTAACTTATTTCAACTACTTCCCAGATCAATATTTTAAAACAGCCATTGTTCATATTAAATATCCCAGTTTTCATAATTCTTTGATTTTTAATGAACATAGATTTAGATAAATTTGATTGAGATCTTTAATTTATCTTCATTTCATTTTTTTTTCATAAAAGATTTTAAAAGTTACAAAGGTTTGAAATTAGCTTTCCATTGACATAACATGGAATTAGGTTTCATAATTACTGAGTGTATATGGATATTTCAATGTGACCTTTACATTGTATAATACTCATTGTATTTTATATTTCTGTTGTATTTTGAATCTGTTCAAACCTTTTGACCACATGTATTTAGATGTTGCTTTCATGTTTCTTCAGAATTTTTTTTTCCTATTATTAAAGTTTATTATAATAGCAAAAAGGATAAAAATTTCTATGTTATGTGAAGAAATTAGTTTTAATATGCATTAGGGTGAAAAAGTTTGGGAAAGCAATTTTTCTTTTCTTTTTATTTAAAAGTCATAGTTGTCCTAGAAACAGTTTTTATTAATGTGATGCATTTTAAAAACAGCTATCATTATTAAACTATTTAAAAAAAAAGAGTTCAACTGGGATGAAGGGAATATCATAAAATTTTCCTTTTCCATTTAAATAGTATTGCACAATATTAAGTTCCTTCATATTGCTTAAAAATTCTCCCATATGATTGGTGAATTTTCCTGTTTAAATTGCACAATTTTCTTAAAAATAAAGTAAACAATAAAATATTTGTTTCATTGTAATGTGTATCCTATATATATTTGTTTTCTCATATTGTAAATAAAAGTATTTTTAATGTGGAATTTGTTGGTTGTTTTTCTTAAAATATGCAATATTGAAACATACTGTTTTCATTAAATGTTTTAGACCTCATATATATATATACATACATATTTGTGAAAAAAAATAGATATCTGTGGTATTTTGTAACAAGTAGTTTTTTTCTAAATATATTTCACTCTTCTAGAATCATTTAAGAGTGAAAATTTAGTATTTGTTCAATACATTAATCGATCGTTTGCAAAATTCGTTAAAGGTTTTGAAATTTCCGAACATTTAAAGATTGTTATTATCTAAATAATAATTTAAAGCTATCTGTATAATCGGAAACGGTAATTAATGGTTTACAATACTAGTCAAAGCAAAAAAAAAAGTTATCTCTAAAAAAAAAATTAGAAAAATGTGGGATTTTTTTTTTAATTATATGAAAACAAATTATTTTAATGATTTATTAGTGAATATTCAAAACCTAAATGGGAAGTTCTATTAACAAGGATAAGCTATCTCTCAATCTATTCTGCCGGCAGTCCGGTCTAGTAATGCTGACGTCACAAATCAGTGGTACGGCCTTCTCCTCTAGGTGGTGTTGGCAAGATCAGGGAATTTTGACGAGAAAAATCTCAACGCTAGCCCAGGTGGGACTCTAACCTGGGAACTGCAGATTACAAACCTGGCTCGCTACAGACAACCACCCAGCTCCAATTTAGGAAAAGAAATTACTACCCTTGATTGGAATCCCAAACTAAAGTTAAACTAATGGAAAACAGATTTAATTTCCGCAAATCGATAATGCATTGGAAATTAAGATATCAGTTAATTATATCGGTAAGTGAAAAATCAACATGGGATAATGGATCTCGTGGTTTTGCCGCAGTTAAGCTGAAGAATCACAATTACTCAAAATTGTTTCAGTTCATGCTTATTAATCATGACCATCTGGTTCAAGTTGTCGGGCCACACCGCCCGACATTTAAACCAGACAGAACTAAGGATTACCAAAGTAAAATTTAGCTTTGATCCGCACTTTTGAATATAATGAGCTAAATGGCCAGGCAACAAGGGCTAAGAGCTTAATAGGAAATCCTCTGGACATATTGAAGTCTCCCTTCAACGAGGCGGGGTTGGCTCAGGCGGTAGCGTTCCAAGCTCGTATCTAGTTCCCAGATTAGAGTCTCATCTGGGACATCGTCGAGATTTATCTCCTCAAAACTCCCTGCCCATGCTCAGTAGGGGACACTGATGGGTTTCGAAATTTAGTCGTCCATCGGATGGGACATGAAGCCGTGACCCCGGGTGCAGGAGAGCCATAACCTGTACACGTTAAAGAACATGCTGGATGGTCTTGAGGGGAGGCTACGATCTGTAGCCAACAGCTATTCCAGTGGGTCTCCTACCAACCTTGGAGGTCCTTGCGATTTTGCCATTTAGCCAATGTTGTGCAAAAAAAAAAGCCGCTCAGAGATAAAACAACTCAACTCTCTTCAATGAGCTCTTCGATGAGCTAAAACACAATATCCCATTCATCTGAGAGCACGCTTTCGAAGCCAATTTGAGTCTAAGTTAGGGCGATAGTTAAGCTAAATATTAAAGCAGACAAATGAAAATTTCGTTTCGGAAAGGAGTTCGAACCAGTCACGTTACAAAATGAGCCAATTTGCTTCTGGCCATGGTCTGGAAAACAAAAGCTGTGCCTTTCACACCATCTTGGTTTTAGATTTAAATCAGCCTCCAACTAATGTTGAAGTCCCTATTTTAACTTCGTATATTGATTACAATTTTTTGTACAAATATCAGGTTTTCTATTAACACGAAGGGTCCTGATCAAATTTACGTTTTGAATGTCCTAACAGCCCTCCGATACTTTTGAGGGTAATTTACGGAGAGTTTGACAACTTTAAGATCTAGCTTTGTTTTAACATGAAATTAGTTTGGATTTTTTAATGTAAAGATTCTTTAGTCTTGAAGTTTGAGTTCTAAAACGTCAACAAGCTCAACGCAGATAACTTGTCGGAATACGGTTACGATACTATTTAGTTATCGAAACCTTAGATTTGTCAATAGATTTAAATTTTGTGCCATTTAGAGTATCTTTTTGTTTAACGATTAGAATTGTGTGAAGCTTACATCAGGATTCTTCCTTAGTCCTTTACTGCGAAAATGCTGAATAAAACGGACATTGTGCTCAAATGGACGCAATGTCTGGGCGCGTTTAGGGCTTCTTCCCGGAAACAAAAATTCAAAAAAAATTAGTCTTCAATTTTTGAAATACGATATGCAAAAATCAGCTTTGAGATATTGATTATGAAAGCTATTGCAATTTCAGGCATCGTTTATCCTCAAGTAACATTTGAGAACTGACACCACGGTTGCCAAGTCTCATGTTTCAAATATTACAAAATCTACTACGAATTATTACCAAATTCTCGATTTTATTACCAATTACTAAAAAAAATACTGAATTCACTCCTGATCGCAGTCCGCACCGAACGTAAGACTACGCAAGGCCGTATTCTATGATACGTAAGGAAACAGAAGTGCTAACTGTTAGATTAAGGATATTTAAATAAATTTGACTTTTTTGTAGGAATTAAAATCTCTTACTTGTTACATTACTTTATTATTTCTAAATATCACCATTTTCATTACCAGAATATTTATCTTCATTACAAAACAAATGTTTACCAAATCCCTACCGATTTGGTAATGAAAATTGCCAGTTGGAAAACTTGACCGACACAGAGCGGCGAATCTGCTGCTTTGAGTAGTTATTGCCCGTGCTTCAAGCAACAGTTTGAATGAGACATGTCCCAACCTGGAAGCTACAAAAAGATCAACAATTCCGTTTTTGATTGTAAATGTCGAAATTTAAAAAAAAAAGCCTCCATTTTAAAAGAAGGTTTGTAATTCCCCTCCCCCCCAAAGAAGTTTATTTTAGTTGTAAATAAAGAAATAAACAATTTGCAGGAAATTATATTATGTTAATATATTTAAAAGTTAAACTAACTTTTTTTTAAAAGTTAAATTTTAATATATTTAAAAGGTAAACTATTTTTCTAAATTTATACAACCATTCCCGGGAAGCAAAAAACTATTCGAGAAGCCCTAGTTGTGGTGGATATATTTAACTCTGTAGAACATTTGTCTAATGTCTCATGTCATAAGAATCCAAACTTCTCAGAGCTGGGTTGGCTTGTTTTAACTCTGAGCGATAAATATGTCCGCAATGGGAGAAATGTGCCAAGTCACAAGACACCAAGGGCTCAGGTTAGGCAAGGGAATCCATTGGACAGCTTAGGAGACTGTCCTCTTACATACAGGGCAGGATGAGCATTAGTGGAGCTAAATCTCAACGCTGGCAAAGTTAGGACTTACCCGGGAAATGAAAGTTAAATTATTTCTCATGCTACCGACAGACCCATTCAGAGCAGTTGAGAGATCAGGGAGGGACGACATAAGGAAAAATCGATGCCTTAGATGGGGCTCGAATCCTGATCTAGTTGAATAGACAAGCCCGATAAGTACTCTACCACAGCTTTTATTCTTCACTTAAAAGCCGAAAAGTAAGTACACTGGTAAAAAGCATTTTTGAAATAACTCTTCGCTAAACATTTCATTTGACCCCGACCATAAAACAGAAACTAAGTAAATCAATAACGACCCCGAACTTAAACTAACAGTACACCAATAAAAGGAACTTCGTTTCAAGTAGCGAGCTTAGTTTGTACCAGATGTTTATTTGGCTCCACACTAAAGATGTCCTGAAAGCGTTGTAACATGACACCAGATTTCACGCTTAATCTGGCCAATTAGAAACATAATTGCAATTAGAATTTCAATAATCCTCTCCATTTCTTGGACTATTTAGAACCAGTGTAATTACTTTCCAATCTAGCGATATCTTATCTAAAGATCTATTTACTATCCTTGAGGATCCTCAACCCCCCCCCCCACCTCAAAAACCATTTGGCTTTCTGAACAACTTTCACTAGTGGAGAATAGTTTGGGCTCCTATTTTGTCCGATTGAGCTCGGTCTCCAAATATGACAGACGACCTTGGACCCAGAATAACTAATTGCACGGTATATATAAAATTGCGAAAATATATTTTTTAAAATCGGTCTAAACACCATGCCGTAATAAATGGTATTACCCTCAAACATTTAGCCTTTATTATTTTTTCCGTTCTGAATAACAATAACATTTAAATTGCTGAAGTTATCTTTAGGAATAAATGATTAGCATAGCGAATTTCTGGTCTGACTTATGATGTATCAACGATTTCTCCACATCGGGCTCTTTGACTTGTATCTAAACTAGTACATTTTGAAAGTTTATCCATAACTGATATGATGGAACCAAATACCAATTAAAAGGTAACTCTTCACACTGAGTCTTATTCTACGCCAGGCTCGTATCCTAATATTCCCAGATTAGAGTTCCATCTGCGGTTTCTATCTAAATTTTCTCCGCTAATACCCACAAAGTCTTCAGAAAGGGCGACCATTGGGATTGTAATTGTTCATCGGATGGGACGTAAAGTTTTTTTCCCCATTAGAAGGGGATGGGCTTTCCAAGGCTATTAGTGTCTACTAGCTACTACGATAAAAATGACCATGTGTGCAGTAGAGCCATACCCTGTGTATTTAAATACGCTGAATGGCTTTGAAGGGAGGCTTCCATCATCAGTCTTCTAACAATCGTTCCCTTCCCAGAGCCTTCGGAGCCCTTGGATCTTTGTAACCTGGCCCTTTACCCCATTGTGTGCAAAAAAGTTGTTTAAAACAGGTATAACAACTGAACTTCACACTCTAGATAGTATGTTTTCGTATGCTTAGCTTTAATCTTGGATATTTAAACATGGCTTACTTTTATTTCTGGCTTCACCACAATCGGATGACATCACGTCTCCCATTAGTCGCCACGACGACGATAGACTTTGATAAAACGCCAGGAATATCATCGCCTTTCACGATCCCTTTCCTGTCTCCGGTTTCGACCGAGTATTCTTCGATTCTGCAGATTTCGCTTATCACCTTGAATCCTGCCTTTTCAATCTCTTTCAGCAAATCTTCATCCTGTATGTAATGTTAGGAACGGCTTGCATCGTCACTTGAGCGTCTTCGTCCAAGGCATAGACCACTTTGTAAAACCGTCAGCCTACTTGCAATCCTTCTTCCATAGAAGAAGTTAGTTGTACAACACGTCTTTGCAGCTGGCTAAATGGCAAGAGGCGGTGGATGCCATTTGCCATTGCCATGATATGGCGGGAACCGTCCAACTGTCTGAGTCGCTTCTTAGCAGCACTCAATGGGCTAAATGTTAGGTCGCAAAGGCCCGGACAGCTCAGGGAAGATTGGGGGAGGTAACCCACTGGACAACTGTTGTAAGACAGATGGTAGCCTCCAGTCAAGGCCATCCAGCATACTCTTTAATGTGCACAAGGTATGGCTCTTCCACACACGGGTCCACGGCTTAACATCCAAACTGAGGAATGACGGCCTTACCAAGCCTATCTGTGTCCCCTATTAAACAAGGGAAGGGAAGGATGCTCTTTGCTTGTTTCATTTGTTGATTTTGATGAAGGCGAAGGATGAAGTTGGTTAAAATCAGCACTTGGTGTCTTTTAGGTTGTGCATCTGCCCGTTGCATTCTGTCAGGTTCCGTTGTGCTGATAATATGGATCATCAAGCCCAGAAGCTGTACTGAATAAAAACTAGAAAGAAAAGGGGTTAGAAAAGTGATATTGTTTTCGTTGGATCTCGGTACGTAGTTTAGTTGTTTAACACTGAGATGGACTTTCTCGTGAACTGTGCTGAAGGAATGTAGGCGTGAAGGGGTTCACAGCATTCTAAATTTAGTCCTAAAGATGTCAGTTATGAAGAAATTTCTTTTGTTCGACAAATCGGAAATACGGATACTTTTCTGATCGAAAAACAAAATGTAGCCCACATCCAGAAGAATTAAATCATCTTCATCATCCACAGATTGGAAAAACTTCTTTGAAGAAGATATTGGAAATAATGATCAAAAGTGGTTTTTATAAGAAAAAGACATTGTTGCAGATGACCAAATTACAAGAATTCCAACGACGCAACTTTGGTGCAAACGATGTCCCGACCAAGTTACTAAATTGATAACGGGTTGGGTATTAAAACGAAATTTTAACTTCAGTTGTACTTTAATTTAATGTATCAATGTTCATATCCTTAAATTATTCAAATTATTTTAATAAAGTTATGGTAAGTAAATTACTCAGCTATATATTTTTTTTAAGTTCTGTAGTTAAACTTTAGATGAGTAAATCATTTAATGCTTTATACATATTTTATTTCCTTCCACCTATTCCTTAATTTTGTCGACATGTGTCTGAGCGTCGTCTTACCTAAATAGGTAACCCTAAACCCAATGCAACAGCTAAAATATTCCATTTATAGTGATGCACTTAACTCTATTGTATTGTTTTCGTAAATATGCTTCAAAAGGTAAGGTAAAAATAAATTAAATTTAAATTTTATTACATTCATTGTGATCAGTAATACAATAGTTTCAGAAGACTGTTAAAGCATCTTAAACAGCAAACTATTGCTACAACAAAACTTAAGCGTGATATTAAGGGGAAATGAAAGAAAACATTTTTCGCCATGATTAGCTAGATTATATAAAATAGTAAATATAAGAGTAATGACAAACTTTTCCATAATTCTTCCAGATAGTAAGGTACAATTTAACAATTAAGAACAAGAATGGAAAAAAAATCGTAAAGGACAGGTATGAAGTGATAGGCTCCTGTCAGACCTCTGTGACAAGTCATTTACGTTTTCACGCTGCAGCTTCAAATGTCATGAACTCCATTCAACATTTACAAGTTTTCAATGCACCCGTTTAGCTGAACTGTTTTAAACTAGTGGTGAATTTTTCACACTCGCCTAATATCTGACTGAATTTTGTGAAATTTAAAGAGGTATTTACGATACACAACTATATATAAATACTGAAATCGCAAACAGAGGACGTAAAAACGTTTTTTTTTCACGAATAATTAGTTCTCCAAGCCTATCTATCCTGAGCTACATCTGCTGCATCTGACCACCGCACAGCAATTCTAACAAGGTCCTGTTTCACATTGTGTGCCCACCGCATCCTAGGTCCTCTTCTCTTTCTGAGGCCTTTAGGCACACTATTCTTAACCTATTCGATAATATATAATTTTTCATACGGGCAACATGGCCAAACCAATCTCTTTACATTATATACTGCTCAGAGGAGGTTAACGACTCCTTTGCCCAACCTCTTCATTACTTACAAAGTTGAACCACCTAATGTCCAAGATACTGTGTAAACATCTAGAATCAAAAGCAACAAGTTTCCTGTCATCTTGTTTACAAAGCGTCCATGTTTCGCTACAATAACTAACCTTAGATAAAATCAAACTATTTTACAGTCTAATTTTAGTATTTAGCAGTATACTCCGATTTCTCCACCTTTCCATAGATTCTTAAAATACTCGGCAGCAATCCCTATTCTTCTGTTAATCTCATGCCGCATATCACCAGTATCTGTTACATAGCTGCCAAGAAAATTAAACTGTAACACATGCTCAAGACTGCAAACATTCTGATTAACTGAATCAAAGCCAGCCTGACGACTTTCAGCACTTTAATGTGCCAAACCTACTCTACTACCAGTCTCATCAACAGCTCGAATGAAAGAGTTCATCATCATTTCTCATAACATAATAAATAACCAAACAAAAGAGAAAAAGAAGACAAAATGCACCCTTGTCGAACAAATGAAGCAATGCTAAACCAATTGCTACAAGCCTTAACAACTCTCACACACCACTCAGTGTTATTATAGAGAGCTTTCATTATCTTAATTCACTTGTCTGGTATGCCATACGATCTCACAATTAACCACAAATTATCACAATCAACAAAGTTGAAAGCCTTTTGAAATCAACAAAACTAGCAACTAAAGGTTTCAGAAACTCTAAACATTTTTCAAGAACCTCCCTAAGTGAAAATATTTATTCTATACGTCCCCTACCATTTCTGAATCCACATTGCTCATCACGCAATTGCCTGTCAACTAAATTCTTAATTCTGCTAAGCACAATCATGCAAAGAACTTTGCCTGAAACAGAAAGTAGGCTGATACCCCTATAGTTATTACAAAAACTACGATCACCTTTTTTGAAAATAGGAATAATAATAGCTCTAGTAAAATCCTTAGGAACAATGCCTTTATCGTATAAGATATTCAAAATTTCAGTAATCCATGTGGTAACCGTAATATTCCCAGCTCTAAGCATTTCCGTAGTAATTTCATCTACCCCTGGGGATTTATGAAGTTTAAGTTTAGAAATAGCCAAAATAACTGCAGATTGTGTTGTAGGGCCAACATTAAAGCCACCAATGCATCTATCATCATTACAAACAATGGAGTAGAACTAACCACATTGTTCAGAACATCACTGAAATGCTCAGCCCATCTAGACATGACAAAATCCTCACCTTCTATAACCTTACCATGTTTATCCTTCAATACCTGTATACCTGTCCGTTTTCTACCACACAAAACATTAACTATCTGGTACAGCTCTCTGCTGTTGTGCTGTCTAACTGCTTCCTCAGCTTTCTCAGCCAAGCCATGAAGCCAAAGATTCTTATCAGTAGCTAACGGATCCTTTACACGTTCATTAAGCTCTCTGTTATTTTTAAGCTCTCTGCAATCCTTTCTATTAGGACTAGTAGGGTATTGATCAAGGACATTCCTGCAGTTCCTTCTTTCTGAAATAAGCTCAAGTGCCTTATCACTCCAATAATTCTGTCTCCTCTGCTCCTTTTTTCCTAAAAGAGTACTGTTAGTGTCCAAAAAAGCCTGTTTAAAATGATCCCATTCTTCCTCAACTTCAGTAGTAAGCATACCATGATTGTCATAATGACTAAGTAACCTATCATGTTAAGCTTTAGCTATTACTGTGCCTTTCAGAGCTTCAGGATTAAAAGGAAATTTTTTAACTTTAGCATAACACTTTTTAAGTTTAAGTTGCAAGACACTTTTAACAAGGTAATGGTCAGATCCAATTTCAGCTCTACTATATGCCCTGGTATTCCTAACAGAACTAGCCCATTTGCTGTTAATTAATATATAATCAATCATATTCTTATGCAGCTCATCAGGTGAAACCCATGTGTACTTATGTATGTCGCAGTGTTTGTAATAAGTGTAAGTCATTCTGAAACCATTTAGTTTACTTACCTGTAGGAGACGTTGCCCATTGCCATTGAAGCCACCAATACCTAAAAGGCCTATCTTCCCCAAACGTCAGAATCCGTACCAACTTTGGCAATGAAGTCACCTAGAACAAGGGTAATATCTCCTTTCTTGACAGAATTCAAAATATCCTGAAGTTGTCCGTAAAACCTATCCTTCTCATCCTCATCGGCATCCTCAGTTGGGATATAACAGCAGATAACATTCAAGTCTTTAATGCTTGTCTGAAATTTTGTTGTAAGAAACCTTTCATCAATGCACTCGTATACTAGAAGAGCATCACTAGCGTGTCTGCTGAGAAGCAGACCCTACGCCTTGGTGATGCATATTATAATTCCTCCCTGAAAAGAGAAATTTTAGATTATTTTTAAGAATCTGACCTTTATCTATCCATCTGGTCTCTTGCAAACCGATAGTATCTAAATTATAACGGTGGAATTCTTGTGTGAGGACATCAAGAAAATCAGCTCTGTGCAGATTCCTCACAATCCAACTTCCTAGTGAGAGAAAATGGTTAGTGGGATGTTTAAAGAAGCCACGTTTATCAAAGGAAAGAATATCGACAATAATCAATAGCTCCCTAATCGCAGGCATCGAGTGAAAGCTGTTCCCCCACCACTTGGGAGCAAGGCCATGAGCTCGATGTTTGGAAGCATTATAACCTTTCACCATGGAATCCACAACGTGTAAGAATCTAAAATTTTTATGTTTATTTAAACAACGCCATAATTTTTCTCTCAGGGTTCGATTCAGTCTTTCTACCAACGCAGCTTTCTTATCACTATAAAACACGAAGAAGTGAATGCTTTTTCATTCAGGAATTTTTGAAAAACACGGTTTGTGAATTCTGACCCCTGATCGGTGTTTAGAGTAATGGATTCACGACCCTGTGCTAGAATCGGTTCAAATGTTTCTTTCACAGCAGTTCCTGTTTCCTTTTTCACAGGAACCGCCCACGCATAGCGAGATAAAATATCGATGACGACTAATATATATCCATAACCATCATTAAATCGTGCAATATTTTTCACGAACATTAAATCCGCTTGCCATTGTTGATCCAGACCTGCCACGTACGTTTGGTTCCTTCTGAATTTGCTCGTTGCTGGTCTGTGGAGAATGTACGTCTCTTGACCCGTTAACCATTCACTGACTGACTTTGGATCCTGTCCAGTACTCGGGGATAATCGAGTCACCCCTCCATAGCTGCCAGGGTTCTTGGGATCGTAATAAGGTTTTTCCATCGCGTCGTTCATCGACCAGCAGTAGCTTTACCTCTTTAATCCAGACCTCGATAGGAAGGGAGTCAGATATGTCTATAGATGTACGGTCTGCAGCCTCGATGTGTAAATGACCGGATGGTCACAGTACATCGCTTTCGTTCCCACTTCCACCAGACAGAATCGGTAACTCGGAGCCCACAACATTTTTCTCGACCCACTCGTCCAGAGTAACGAGTTTCTTCCACTGAGAAACAGATAAGTTAATTCCTTTCACCGTCGGTTGTTTAAGCAAAAATAATCTGATATCCACTGTTTTATTACACACGCTCAACCAAACGTTTCCTCCCAAATGCCTAGAATCTCCGCAACGTGTGGCTAAATAATCTGGAGATAACGTGACCCCACAAATCACAGCTGTTGCTGATGATGTCTTCACACGATTCATAACGTAAATGAGTACACAACACAGTAATTGTTAGGTAATATCGGATTTTTATTTACGAAACCAATTATCGCTAGTATACAGGTTGTCTTTCGCTCTCTTTAACACGTCACCAAAGGACAGAAAGGAAAGAAAAGCGTTCACAGTACAGTCTAGGTACGACGAAAATCTCACCTCCGAGAAGGTAGGAGTGTTCACTAGCAGGCTGAATGATGACAACTGTTGTGTTCTACAGGTTTTTCAGTCGATTAAGTCTCTGCTGGGCAGTGGTGACGTCACGTTTCTCCCTCCTTTGTTGTACAGGCTGCCACTCTAGCGGAGAATCCTCGTACTGGGGAGAGACAGGTTTCCACGTCATTTTCCGTCTATGTTTCGGCTTGAGGGGTGGGGGGGGGTGCATTTGAACCGGGGACGGTGGCGGAGTCACGGTTGAGACGGATGACCGGTTGAGTCATCCGTGGAGGTTTTTCCTCATCACTAATAGGGGGGTTGCTTTCATTCACAGTTGGAGTGTCTTCTTCATTCACAGGAAGGCTACCTTCTTCATTCACAGAAGGGTTGTCTTCAACAGGACTCGGATCTTCAATCATAGGTTGAGTGTTCTCGCCAAAATAGTCAAGTTCTTCGAACAAATCCCACAAAGGAAAAGCCTCTAATTGTCCGTGCGATTGACCAATTAAAGACCGGTCCATTGTGTAGAGTGTTTCTCGACATACTCGTTCATCCATGTGCTAAATGCTGCTGTCTCGGCTTGTGAACAATGCACTCCACAACATTCGTGATAACCGCACTCAGTTCCAGGTATTTTAAGAAAGACTTTGAAACGTGGACAACCATTTTTTTCTAAATCCAGCGAGGATATACCAAGTCTGGTCAATAGTCGCTTCTCGTATAATCCTCCCTTGTAAGCGATGACAGAAGCAAAAGGCTTGCGACACTTTTCGTGGATGTGACGTACAATATCGTCCAGGCACCCGTACTCCCACACCACTTCACCGAAACATGAAGTTTTTTGAAAGGTACTAAGGGACTGCACCACGAGAAGACGGGGTCGGACATTAGGTGCTAGGCCTGGCCGGTTCTATGCGTTATCACAGGGGATTGGTGCATAAGCTCTCCTTCCAGTGCCTACCTAGATAATATTTACAGGCCTACTAATATATAAGCATATTAATTGACATTTATTACTTAATACATTTAATAAACTTCAGACTGTGCTATAGAAACACATCGTTATACATTTAATATATTTTATACCATGTTATAAACACATCGTTTTCAGACTGTGTTATATCACATCAATACAACATAATATCCTGCTTCAGTTATTTATTAAATAAAACAGAAAATCTCCAGCATCAAAGAATTGATTTAGAAATTTATTTGACATATTTTACATATTTATCCTAAAATCTGTCCTCATGGAGTCTCTATTGTAATAAATAAACTGAGACAAACTAAACCATTTGAACATCTAACTACACTTCAGACACATCTAACTGAGAATTTATCGAAAATAAAACGAACAGTACATCACACTTTTATTGATCGCAATACGTATAAACATTTTTTTCATGATAATTAAAACTACCTGTTTAAATATACAAATAATACTTAAAAGAATTAACGATCCGATTCAATTGTACAATAATACAAACATGAAAATGTCGCGATACAATTTCTACGCATGTAGAAATTGGATTATTTTTACCAAATATAAAGATTGAATTTTCAAAGATTATTTTTTCACTTGGACACTTGGGTATCAGTGTCTCTAAAATACCTTAAAATTTGTTTAATATCGAATGAAAATTAGTCATTTAAATTGGAACTGTGAAACGAATGAGACATGCTTTGAGCACTATTATAATTATATATTCAGATAAACTGTACAAAACAATTAAAACAGATTATCAGATGCAAGATACAATATAAGTGTAAAAGATTTAGCAAGCTACTGAAACCAACATGAATTAATCCCAGTTGATAAGTTATACATGCAGGATGTTTAAAACTCTCTACAAATTTCAATGAGAGATAGGAAACACCAAAATAAACCTTTTTCTTCACTGAATGGATGTCCGCTGACCTGACCCTAAGGTGCTAGAGGGCGCTGTTTGCTAGAGGGGCGAAATGGGACGGAAAACGGACTTGTGTTTGCCGTCGGCATCCGTAAATCATGCACATTATGTGTAACATGGAGTGTTTCACGTCTGCTGAGATGGCTGACATGCATCTGGCATATGGGGCGGCCAATGGAAACACTTTGTACCAACAGTGCTTCCCAAACAGACACGTGCCAAACCACCAAACATTTGTGCGTTTGCACCGGAAATGTTTTCACTGCAAGAAACTGGAACGTTCAATGGAAACATGCAAGACGCTGGTCAGGAAAGAACCATGCACACTACTGACATGGGAGAAGATATACTACGAGTGATTGATGATAATCCAGACAAAAGCACGCGAGCTGTTACAAGTAGCCTCGGTGTGAGCCACCCTCTCGTGTGGAGAGGGTGGCACGAGCAGTAGTTACATCCGTTTTATCGTCAAAGATTCCAGGCATTGCAGCCTCAGGATTACCCTCTTCGTGTAGAATTTGTGCTCTCGTTTCTGCAACAGACTGCGGTGCAGCCTGATTTTCCGGCTCATGTGCTCTTATCAGATGAGGTCTCGTTCACACGTGAGGGTATGTTTAGTGTGCACTTCTCACGTTCGGGCACACCAAAATCCGCATGCCACAAAGGCGCATGGTCATCAACAACGGTTTGCCATCAATGTTTGGGGGAGGGGGGTATCATCCACGACATTTTGATTCGGCCATACCTGCTGACTCCCTTGAAGAAACATTGCCAGGACTGCTGGAATATGTTCCTGTGACTATTCGCAGATGAATGTGATTTCAACACGAAGGGGGCGCCAGCACACTTCAGCAATTATGTGCGGAATTATCTGAATGCACCTTTTTGGGGGCGACGGATAGGCCGGGGTGGATCCGTCGCCACCAAGGTCTCACAATTTAACATGTATCGTTTTCTTCCTCTGGGGACTCATGAAGAACCTCATGTACAGTTGCTCAAAAAAAATCTGAACACTATGGTTGATTACAGAATTCAGAAAAACTATATGGCAACGATTTTTTAGAAACATTCGTATACTGTAACACGGAAGTTGCCAGATCACTAATTTCTAAAAAAACGTTGTCAGATACTTTTTTTTCTGAATTCTGTAATCAACCATAATATTCGGATATTTTTTGAGCAAATGTACGACACTCCCAAATTCCCCGCCCTGCCCACGGTCAGTAGGGGACACCGATGGGCTTGGAAAGGCCGCCGCCCGTCGTATGGGACGTTAAGCCGTGGTCCCGTGTGCGGGAGAGCCTTACCCTGTGCACGTTAAAGAACACGCTGGATGGCCTTGATGGGAGGCTACCATCTGTCTCCCAACAGCTGTTCCAGTGGGTCCCCTCCCGAATCTTCTCTGAGCTTTCGGGGTCCATGTGACCTGGCCATTTAGCCCATGGTGTGCAAAAAAGTGCCGCTCAGAGGTAAAACAACCCAACCCGGGTCGCGTAAAAATTTCTCGGGCGAAAAGGGGTCGCGAGTGGAAAAAGTTTAAGAAGCCCTACTCTAATCAATAAGCTATCACCGGGGTTAATGACGGAGCTGGTGATTACTTAGCGGTTTGAGCACCCGGCATATAGCTGGGAGACTTGGTTTCATTTTTACACAGAAGTATATTTAAAATTAGCTTGATCTGTCATTCATTCAATCTATCACTCATAGTCGTCTATATAAGATGATTTTTTTCCCAATGGAATTTTGTTATGACACGTAAAAAAATTTACATTAGCTTAATTCTTCAAGTTAAAATGCTTTATAAAGATGCTAATAAATTTCAGTATTTTACTCAGAAAAATATTTCATCTTTACATACTTTCCCAATGTAATGACATTAATGAAGTCTAATTGCAATATTTTTGGTACAGTTGGTTTTAATCCTTCTGTAAAGTTCTTTGACACTTTGATGATTTATCTACCAACATTATAATTAATATTTCTCTCTTTTTCTTTTTTTTTTAAACCTATTTTTACCGCTTCGTAAAATAGGAAAAAATATGATTTTCGGGATTTAGATATGTCCCGGAACAATTCTAGAAGAATCTGTAAAAAAAAGAAAATAATTGTTTTAAAATCATAAAATTTCTCTATATTGTTATAAATGGAATGTTAAAAAAGTTCAAATTTAATAAAAGATGAAAAATAAACGGTCCGAAAAAATAACGGACGAGTTTCGAGAATTAATAAGGGACAGGGGTGATTCAGTTCGCGCTAGGCTCGTAATTTACAGTTCCCAGGTTCGAGTCCCAGCTAGGTCAGCATTGAGATTTTTCTCCGCAAAACTCTCCGCCCTGCCCTCAGTCAGTAGGGGAACCAATGGGCTTGGAAAGGCCCTGTGTGCGGGAGAGACATACCCTGTACACGTTAAAGAACACGCTGAATGGCCTTGACGGGAGGCTACCATCTGTCTCCCAACAGCTGTTCCAGAGGGTCCCCGCCCCCAACCTTCTCTGAGCCTTCGGGATCCTTATGACCTCACCATTTAGCCCATTGTTTGCAAACTCAGAGGTAAAACAACCCAACCCGAGAACTAATACGTAGAATAATATTATACATATTAAAAAAAGTAATATTTTAACTGAAAGCGTACCTCTAATGTTTTGAACGTAATTAGTGAACTTCCACATTGTGCACCTTTCGTGAACCTGCATATGTCTAATTAGTATTTCACTTCTTGCGATGCACCCGGCAGTACATTGAGATGCCAGTTTATTAGGTACACCATCCCTCGTCATATAAATGGTTCAATCCAACACGTAATTCCTAACGTGGACTTAGTGTGCGGTCTAAATCAGGCAGACCAGCTCTTCGACCATCAACAGAGTTGGACTGAGCTTCAGAATGGGCAAAGCGAACGATCTGAGCGACTTTGAACGTGGCATGATAGTTGGTGCTAGGCGAGCCTCTTCTAGAATCTCCCAAAGGAGAGTCCTCTTCGGCTTTTCACGCACAACCGTTTCAAGGGTTTACCGAAAATGGTACAGAAAGCAAATAATTACAGTCGCTCAAAAAAAAAAATCCGAATACTATGGTTGATTACAGAATTCAGAAAAAATATCCGGCAACGATTTTTTTAGAAATTAGTGATCTGGCAAACTTCGTGTCACGTGACATTTTTTTTTTATTCACGTGACATTTATATTTTTTGAGCGACTGCACATGTGGGACTCTTACTGTACTTGGGAACTGCAGATAATGAGGCTGACCTCGGGATCCTGGTACGAGTCCTGACTAACAGTTGCAGTGTCTGACACGATACCACTGCGCTATAGTATTCGATACCACTGTGCTATAGTATTCCATACCAGTGCGCTATAGTGTTCGGATATTTTTTTGAGTGGCTGTACATACCAACGAGTTTTCCTTGCTTCATTGCCCTTCACAGTACCCAGGTCTAAACCTTATCGAACATCTTTTGGGCTGAGGTGGTAAGGGGAGGGACTGTATCGCCATCCAGTTTGTAGCAACTGCGTGACACAATCATTTTGGCATGGTACAACCTTCCTGCATAAGGCATCCAGGATCTTGTGCGTTTCACGCTCCGACGTATTCAGTCGCTTCTGAAGGACCAAAGGAGGCGACACACGCTACTAGCTAGGTGTACTTAATAAAATGTCATCTCAGTGTATATCTCTTGTTACTTGCTCAGTTGCTTCTGCTATTCTCGCTTTCAAATGATTCAGGTCTGGAATATTGTCCCATTCTGTATAAAGCCCACAAGCAAAAAAAATCAAGTGGTGTCAAATCAGGGCTCCTTGGAGCCGTAGAATTGGACCACCCCTGCCAATCCATCAGTCAGGAAATGGTGCACCAAGAACTCCATAATATCTCTTCAGAAACGTGGCATTACGCCGTTCTCTGATGGGGCAGGGATGGTTCAGTCGGTAGCGGGCCAGGCTCGTTCCCAGGTTCGAGTTCCAGCTGGGTTAGCGTTGAGATTTATCTCCGCAAAATTCCCGTTCTGCCCATGGTCAGTAGGGGACACAGATGGGCTTGGAAAGACCGCCGTCCGTCGGGTGGGACGTTAAGCCGTGATCCGTATGCGGGAGAGCCATATCCTCTGCAGGTTAAAAACATACTGGATGGCCTTGACAGAGGCCACCATCTGTCTCCTAACAGCTGTCCCAGTGGGTTCCCTCCCCCAACCTTCTCTGAGCCTTCAGGATCCATGTGACATGGCCATTTAGCCCATTGTGTGAAAAAAGTGTCGCTCAGAGGTAAAACAACCCAACCCAATTCGTTCTCTAATGGCTGCCCATGAAACTTAGTGGAGGAATGTAACCGATGTGATGATTAAAAAGGTACAGGTAAAATGTACAGATGAATGTCCAGAAGTTAAGATTTAAATCTGACATCTTCGATGCATTTGGGGACAGTTCTTCCCGAATTCCCACCATTATTTGTCAGACATCCTAACAAATCAAAACAGTTTATTTCGATTAGGTTGTTTCAAAGGTTTACTACTTTTTTTCATCGTTTGAAAAAGATATACACAATTGGGTAATTTTATTTTACTTCTGAGCAGAGGCGCAGTATAGTCTTGTTGACCTTGCACCATAACAGCCGAAAAGAACGACCTCTTAGCGGCGTTTTTATTGTACACAATGGGCTAAATGGATTTGGATTATTGCATTCTAAATTCTTTTGTTATCGCACTTTCCAGGCTTGGTGTGGTATAGGAGGCTTTGTCCATCCATCCCTGTCAATATTGAAGAACACGCTGTACGGCCTTGACGGGAGGCTGTCCAGTTGGTTCCCTTCTTCCAACCTTTTCTAGGCCCTTGGGGCCCTTGTGGTCAGACCATTTAGCCCATTGTATAAAAAAAGTGCGTTCAGAGGTAAAACAACCCAACCCTGACGTCATCATTGCTTAAGAACTAAAGACATAACTTTTTAAGGTTACCCTTACCTTTCAAAGATCCACCTGATTTCTATGTTTGACTTTGATGGGTTCGTATCTTTCATTAAACCTCACCATGATCGTTGGAGGCAGAGTTTTGAGGTTGGATCCGAATCGGACAGCAACTTTCCTTTCTCCCGTCTCAACTCCTTCCACTTCAGTCCTCTGCATCGTGACAACTGAATGGCATCCCAACTCCTTCAGCTTGCTTACCAAGCACCAGTCCTGAATGTAGATCGGAACTTCACTCAACGTCACCGTCAGATCGTTCAACGCCGGCAACACGTTGTATTTCGTGAATTCGTAAACGAAACCACTCTTCACGAAATGCTCCGCTGTGCTCTCTTTGCCAAAGGTGATTTCACATCCATGTCTTCTATAGATAAACGCTTTGATTTCGTCATCTAATTTGACCAGATCCTGACTCATTTTGTATTTCAAGTTGTACAACGACATCACTGGAAGACCTTCAACGATAATTGTTTGTTGCACTAAAGCCAATTCAGACCTTATTGTTCAGTAAGACCTTATTGTTCAGTCAACGAAAAAGAAACTTTGTCAAGTAGCTTTAGGTTTCGATTCTGAGGAACTGAATTCAAGTAGTGAATATAATCAATCTGTATTAACTATATACTGATTATATTAACTACTTGAATTTGAATGCAACGGACTTTCTATTACTTACTATTGGAATTTAAACACAACAGACATTAATTTACTATTTGAATTTCAAAACAACAGGATTCGGTTTATGAAATATTTGAAATTGAACGCAACATACCTCACTTTAGTAACTACTATCATTTTAACACCGCAAACTCGGTTTGCCAATTAGTACCTGAATTTGAACAGGGTAGACTTTGGGTTGATGTTTTACCTCTGAGAGGCACACAATGGGTAGATGACCAGGTAACAAGAATTCCAAGAGCTCAGAGAAGTTGGGAGTAGGGGACCCACTAGAGTGTTGTTAGGAGAGAGATTGTCGGCTGCCATCAAGACTACCCAGCGTGTTCTTTAATGTGCGTAGACTCTCCTGTATATGGAGTCATGACAGTAGTAAGGTTCCACTATACGGTAATTGGTACTTCCGGTCTGACGTCAGTGGCGCCCCCTTCCATCACCTTATTAATATTCATAATTCATAATTAAAAATTAAATAATCCATCCTTTATTAACCACTCTTTTTAACCCGTGGCGCCATCTAGTGACTATATTGAGTACTATTTTTAGAAAAAAAAACCTATTTTAGCTAAAATTTCCCGATTTTTGACTCGCATTAAAAACTCCCCCCTTTTAACCCGTGGAGCCATCTAGTGACTATGTTGAGTACTTATGGGAAAAAACCCTCTATTTTAGTCGTAATTTCTCCAATTTTTGACTCCCCCCTCATAAAAAAAATCCTTATCAAATGTTCCCCCCTTTAACCCCTGGCGCCATCTGGTGTGTAGGTTGAGTACTTAGGAAAACCCTCTAGTTTAGTCATAATTTTTCCAGTTTTGACTGCCCCTCATTAAAAAACCCCCTTATAAAAAGTTTTGCCCCCATTAAATCACCCCTTTATTAAAATTCCCTCCCCTTTATTAAAAACCCCCTTATCAAAAGTTCCCTTTATTAAACTCCCCAGATCACAAACTCCCTTGGTACCCACATTCAATTTCCAAGTCCAACTAAACTTTGGGGTGGAAACGATCGTATGATGCAATCCTCAATTACAAAGTACCAATTTTTTAAACCCCCTCATTAAAAAAACCCTTATCAAAACTGCCCCCTGGTTGACCCACCTGTATTTTAAGCCCTCTCTAAAGAACCCACTAGTTGATCTAAAAGCCCTCCTCTTTAAAGAACCCCTGGTTGACCCATCGCGTGGTAAATCAGTTTTCTCTATGCGCATTTAATCTAATTGTGGTGTCATCCAACGACCGTTTTCTCCTGTATTTAAAAAAAAAATCCTTTCCGACACAGTGATCTGAACCCGCTACATTGGTATCAATAGCTGGACGTCATTGCACTCGACTATGTCTTATTTCCTAACACCTGAAAACGATTTTTGGCGACGTCATCTACTGTATACTTTAGCAAGATTTTATCCGAAATAATTCCCAGACTCCCCCTCATTAAAAAACACCCTTATCAAAAGTCCCCTTTATTAAAATTTCACTGATCACAAACTCTCTTGGTATCCACGTTCATTTTTCCCAAGTCCACTAAACTTTTTTGAATGGCAACCCCGTCTTAGATTGGCTGATTTTCATTCTACTCATTCTGCTACATTTGATTCTACTCCTAAGAAAAATCAGCTATGGGAGTAACCATTAATCTACAAACGCTTTCACAGTTTTTAAAAATCGTCTCTTCCACCGTTTACTACCGAACGTGATGACGCTGATGAAATCGCATTCCACCATTTACTAGCGAACGTGATGACGCTGATGAAATTCGCATTGCAACGTTAGTTACATGCTTTACAAGGTCAGTTATTTTCATCGGGTAAATTCTGTAAAGACTACGCAGCAGAATGCTAAAAGTAGAATTCACACGTTTTCGCTTGTGTAAAAAACTTTAGTTCCAACACGAATGCGTGTTAATAGGGGATATTAGTCAAATACACTAATCTATTATAAAAAAAAATAATACATAAGTCTCACTCGAACGTACCCTCTCAACATACCTGAGCTAATCTATCGAAATGAGAAAGCTTCGGCGCAACATAAAAATCCACTTAACTATGCTTTGACATATATGTTGTGATCGGGTCTCTGTACTTATTCCGTTGTTCTCACGTAGAGGGTACAAGAAGCGATGTGTAAGAACGTGAAAAAACCCTTCTCTCCCGCTTCGACTCTGTTCATGTGATCTGCTGAAATGACACATCAGAGCAACAAGCTGGCCAACTGGTGGCGTACAAACGCCACCATGACCACTCATCCACGCCACTCGCAATGACCTACGGGACAGCCGTGGAAACAGACAAAATAATTAGATAGGGTCGAATTACTTTGAGAAGAGCAGTCACTCTGTGCTTTTACCTTCCTCAAAGATCTTTTGAACACTAATGGATAAGTTAAATAATGACGTGTTGAAAATGTTGCACTTTATCAGAACAGATCAACGGCGGGGGGGGGGACCTCCATGTATGCTGCCTTCGGATCTTTTAGGGGGTTAAGCACACAGCACTTTATCGTGTTCTCCATGCGGTCAGCTGATTTTACAAGGAAGGTCGTCTTATACTGTTCATCACAATTAAAGGAAGTATAGTTACAGGGAGAATATGGTTTGACCTCGTACATTAGAAAGGGAACATACAGAAAATTGGTAAAGTCATAAGAAATGTGTGACGTATATTTCAGTGTAAAAACTTAATACGAGTTTCGCAAAATGTGTAAAAATCCCAGTGTGATATGAAGTAATATTTAGCATTATTCCCCTGTGTCCTTTGTTAGATGATAGTGTTAACACCCACGAATTTTCAAATGACATTCGGGGAAGTTAACCCTTAAGGTTCAACTTTTATTTTTTTCCAACCACGATAATGCACCTTTTCGGTGGTACGCTGGTGACTTCGATGCAAAAAATGGCACAGGGGGCGATCTTTCTCACAGTAACGATATGACCATGCACTTTGCTAAAAAAACAAACCTGGTTCATGCGTTTCCCATACACAATAAAGATTTGAACTAAAAAGCCATTAAAACCGTGAATGGACTGATCTGATTGATAAAAATATGTGAAACATAGTGTACTGAGCTTGAGGTTTGACAACATTAATATATACAGGGATTGTCTTCCACACCTGTTTTCTCTATACTATCATAAATTCAGAAACCTCGATGCTTGAGAAATGATTCATTTAACTATCAAAGATGAATAGACCTCTGTAAAGTTTAATTCTCCACACAATCTTCTGAGTTAATTCTGCTCTAGATGTCTAATTCTGTCAGGATCATAAGGGATGTTTTACACATTCAATCAAGGACTTTCTCTTTTTCAGACATTCGTTAATCAAAGTGTCTATCTACAAACGATACTACGCATAAGAAGTTAATGACTCATCATTACAAAGACAAACTACCTATCCATAGGTTGTGTTAACATTTAGAATGAAAAACCGATAGCAAGGTTGCTTCACTGTCATACAATCTTAGAGATAAACTCATAGCTTAATCTTCAGATGCATGTTTCTCAGTATCTATGCATTTCCTCATACATCGCACAAGATAATTAAAGTTCAATCACTGATTCATCTTCCTTATGTGTATATTTACTTTCATAGCACCATTTGCCGAAACAGGTAAAATCGCAAGCATCATCAGATTATTATTTTTTTTCCACATATCTGCTTACGTTGAAAATCTCACAATAGCCTGTTCAGTACTTTACCCTCGATAACGCTATAAGTTACGATAGCCCAACATCTATCCCATAGATAGTAGGTTAGTTGCTTCTAAGAAACCTAGAGATCCATGGTAAGACATGAGTGTTGCTGAGCACCTATGTCGTATGAAAATTAACCGCTAGGACAAATAGTTGCATATATTTTAAAACATACACTGATTTCGAACACACTAAGATTATGCAATCAATAGAGATTTGTACTAAGGATGTATATATTTTCGCTCTCATGCTGTTTTTAGGGTACCTGGTTCTACAGTTCCCTACTACGTTTCAATAAGCGCGTAAGTAAACTGCATGTATAAGGGCGAAGGTGGTTAGGTTTAGCTGTAAGCACACGTTTTTTCAACAATGATATGGTGTTTCACTATGCACAGAAATCTAACACACATATTTTCATGTCTAAGAATCGGTTTAGTTATTTTTCCTGTATGAGAATATTTCTACACAACTGTGGAATTCTTAGAAAGAGTGTGATGTTCGTGTGAAAGTTGTTCTGGCAAGCACAGGTTTTTTGATAATGTTATGTATCTTGTTTGGAAATCTGAAAGAACACTACCTGTAGAGCATTACCCCAGTAAGCTAGTACTAATAACATCTCGATTCTGAGGGCACCCATAACTGTTAGACAATACTTTGCGTTTCAAACGGACCTATCGCATAAAGCGTCAAGTCTTTCAAAGGTTATTTCACACTTCAAACCAAGACAATCAATATTACAGAAGTAAGATTGAAAAGGAGAAGCAAATAGGAAACCACCCTACCAAGTATTCTCACATTAAAAGAAAGTGTAGCATTCATCGCCTCAAAACAGCTAAGACAGAGCGCCCTCTGTTTTAACAACTAAAATTCTCCTTTCTGGCAAATGGCGCCATGTGCCAGCAAGGAGAATACAAGAAGTAACCATAGTTTAAACACAAGTATTTATTTTTTTAAGTATTAGGGCGTTAATGTTACAATTTCTTACAACAACGTTCATTTCTAGTGAAGATGGAACATTCATTTTTTATGTAAGCATGTGAATATTACATTTCAGCTGTATGTGAATCAAACAGTCACTTGAGAAGAGTATTTAAAACATCAGTGTGAACTCATTGAAACATATAACGTGTCTCCTTCTTAATGTCTATATACTATTGTTACGAGACAAAAGATAGAAATTTCGAATGAAGATGAACCATGTATCAGTTAAAAAAATGGTAAATAAGCGATTTTATGCATTTTGGTCATTTAACCAGCGCCATCTATCGGGTACAGGAATCCTCAAAACTAGTACGTCTTTACTAGTAACGGGGGAAATCTATGAACAGTAATAGAAAAATCACTGTTATATTCATATATTTCAAACCATTTTCTTGATCGTGTATGTGTGCGTATGTGAGTGTGTGCATGTTCATGTATGTTAATATGTTTGTTTCGCTATATGTATATGTTTTCGTGCGTGTGCGTCTGTGTTAAGATGTCTGTATGCACATAGTCGTTTCTCTGTATGTGTATAAGTCTTCATGTTTGTTTCTCTCTCTGTGTGTGTGTGTGGGTGTTAAAGTGTCTATATGTGTTTCGTCTTTATGTGTATATGTTATCGCATGTGTGCGTGTGTTTGTTTGTTCACATGCAAGAATAAACATATTGTCTTACCGACACTTGCTTGCTACAGAAGAAGCTAACAATTTAATACGAGACTAGTGGTTATGCAAAATATTTCATCACAGATCTTAACTTGAATACCCATATTTCAGGAGGTGTAAGGATTTTCTTCAACAGGTTCGAATATTTCTTTAGCACGATTGTCTTACTTTACGTCTTATGTTACGTTTTCTGTCAGATGTCTCTTAACGAACAAAACGTGTGTGTTTTTTGCTAATACAGAAAAGGACATACAACCAAGAAATTTTCAAACTTAGAATAACACAATATCCTGATGCGTTAAGAACGAAGCGGAGGAATCTGGACATATATGCACACACCTACACTTACACACATTTCGTAGAAACATACACATAGACACAAACACACACAGAGAGAGAGAAACAAACATACAGACAGACATACGCACCAGACAGTGTGCATTACTATAATGCGGTGCCCTGTGAACTAAAGAATCTTTCTCAACCAAAACAGTATAACTTTCATGTAGGTTCTGATATCAAAGATGGTGTGCTTTCCTGCAGTGCAGCACCCCCATGGGCTAAAAATCTTTCTCACACCCGATCATAGCATGTTTTTTTCACAGATGTGTTCCATGGGTAGTGATCGTTATCTCTATAGATTTAAATGTGAAGCATAGAGTGCGTATCTCTTTGTATGAAATCGCTTATAATGAAACAATATTTCCTTTAAAAGTTGGAAGTTATTAGTATGAACTAAAAAAAAGTGATGATGTATACACTATCTGATCGTTAAATTCAAACTTTAGCAAGCTAATATATCGTTCTCTAGCTTGCGAGTCCGAAATTAGTGTGTCTTTGCTTTAAAAATAAATACGCCTTCACGCAGCTAATTGTCGTAACAGTTACAGGATTTTTTCATACGACCCAGTAGAAGGGGTGAGAGGATGTCGGGGTCTTGGCAGGAAAACAACACAAACGTTCATGTCTTACTATGGATCTCTAGGTTTCTTAGAAGTAACTAACCTATTGTCTATGGGATAGATGTTGGCTATCATAACTTATAGCTGTATCGGAGGTAAAGTACTGAATAGGCTATTGTGAGATTTTCAACGTAAGCAGATATATGGAAAAAATAGTAATCTGCATGCGATTTACCTGCTTTGGTCGTTAAAGTATGGTTTATTTGACAGTAAATATACAGATATGGAAGATGAATCAGTGTTTGAGCAAGTTACTTTAATTATCTTGCGAGATGTGTGCGAGAGGAAATTGCATAGATCTTGCATAGATTGCATAGATCTTGCGAGAGGAAATGCATAGATATCATGAGTTTACGATTTTATGAAGAAACGTGCATCTGAAAATTAAGTTATATGACGAGTTTATCTCTATGACAGTGAAACAAACTTGCAATCAGTTTTTCATTCTAAATGCTTACACAACATCTGAACCAGATAGATAGTTTGTCGTTGTAATGATGAGTCATTAACGTCTGATGCGTAGAATCTTTTGTAGATAGACACTTTGATTAACGAATGTCAGAAAAAGAGAAATTCCTTGATTGAATGTGTAAAACATCCCTTGTGATCCTGACAGAATTAGACATCTACAGCAGAATGAACTCAGAAGATTGTGTGGAGAATTAAACTTTACAGAGGTCTATTCCTCTTTGATAGTTAAATGAATCATTTCTCAAGCATCGAGGTTTCTCAATTTATGATAGTATAGAGAAAACAGGTGTGGAAGTCAATCCCTGTCTATATTAATGTTGTCAACCCTCAAGCTCAGTACACTAGGTTTCACATATTTTTATCAATCAGATCAGTCCATTCACGGTTTTAATGACTTTTTAGTTCAAATCTTTATTGTCTATGGGAAATGCATGAACCAGGTTTGTTTTTTACCAAAGTGCATGGTCATATCGCTAGTGTGAGAAAGATCGCCCCCCTGCACCATTTTTTGCATCGAGGTCACCAGCGAAGTTCCCTTTCTAATGTACGAGGTCAAACCATATTCTCCCTCTAACCATACTTCCTTTAATTGTGATGAACAGTATATCACGACCTTGTAAAATCAGCTGGCAGCTTGGAGTTTCAAAAACTACTGTGTACTTCCAAAAGATCCGAAGGCACCATACAGTGAGTTTCCGTTGACCTGATAAAGTGCAGCATTTCGACAGAAAACAGTAATTATTTAACTTTGTTAAAAAGATCTTTGAGGAAGATAAAAGCACGTGCGGTTCTCACAAGTAATGGATGAGTAGCATCGACTTATCTGCTTTCCATATATCAGTTTGTGAGTGACGTGTGGCGAGTGGCCCGTGACCTTTGTACGTCACCAGTTGGCCAGGTTGTTGCCGTGATGTGACATTTCAGCAGATCACGTGAATCGGCAGAAGAATCACTTATTTTTAATTGCTGCATTTCGTCATGACATTATTTAACTTTCTCATTAGGGTTGAGGAAGATAAAAGCACGGCGCTGTTCTCAAAAAAAAAAATTATGTGCTTCGGTTATCAGCTTTCCACAGGTCAGTGCTTGAGTTGAAACGTGACTTTTATCACCGGGTGGGCAGCCTGTGTGCGCGCACGTCTCCCTGCATTTCTTTAGAATCAGTGTGAATTCTCTAGATGTTCCTGCGGTTGTAAAAAGGTATTATTCGGGGTCACCATTAAGCTCACAATTCACCGTTCCATCTCATGGTTGGGGTGCTGCTGCACGTGTGGGTGTAGGAATCCTTCGCTGATCGAACCGTTCACTATCATTAATCAAGTCTTTTGCATGAAACGTATATCAGTGTCGCTTTTCAGTACAAGGGAAAAATTCGTTTTCACCGGTGTGACTGAACAGTAATAAGTATCCAAAGCTCATTGGTGAGGTTTGTACTTTTTTTAGTTAGGTGGATTTTTATGTTGCGCCGAAGCTTTCTCATTTCGTTGGATTAGCTCAGGTATGTTGAGACGGTACGTTCGAGTGAGACTTATGTATTATTTTGTTTATAATAGATCAGTGTATTTGACTACTATCCCCTATTAACACGCATTCGTGTTGGAACTAAAGTTTTTTACGCAAGCGGAAACGTATGAATTCTACTTTTAGCATTCTGCCACGTAGTCTTTACAGAATTTACCCGATGAAAATAACTGACCTTGTAAAGCATGTAACTAACGTTGCAATGCGAATTTCATCAGCGTCATAACTTTTGCTAGTAAACGGTGGAATGCGATTTCATCAGCGTCATCACGTTCGCTAGTAAACGGTGGAAGAGACGATTTTTAAAAACTGTGAAAGCGTCGGTAGATTAATGGTTACTCCCATAGCTGATTTTTCTTAGGAGTAGCGTTACGTCGTAGGAAAGAGTTTGCATCATGCACTGAGGATACAGCAACAATAAGTATTTTTTAACCATGTCTCATAACGGCGGAGAGTAATTGAGACAAACATAAAACCACTTTCCAAGACAAGTCCTGACGCGGAAGCACATATATCTGACGTCATCTACCCATAGAGATAATAATAAAGATAATAATTATAAGCTCAGAACTTGGAGGATTAGGGCGTGTAATTTCAAAATGGTTTGTCTACATTGAGTACATTGAAACGCTGACCTATCATATAGGGTAGAATTGGGAATTTCGAGTCCGAAAACTACGACCAAGAGTGCCATTGAGTTTTCATGATTAAGACAGTGTGCCTGATATGGAAGCAGCGCAGGGGGTGATTCAAGATTCAACCGTCAATAAAACCCTTGTGATTCCCCATTTGGAATTTTTAATTTTGCAGGACCTTTGTTAAAAACCATCCATCAGTAAAACGTGGTCTAGTGTGAGGATTCGAACACGGGTCTTTTATGTCACCAGACCATGTTACCCCTCAATATTTTTCATAATTACGAATAAAATCAGATTTTTTTTTCCTTTTATTATTTTTTTTTATTTTACCCAATAGCATTTTTTCATCTTCTGCGGGACAGTCTTTTGAAACAGTTATTGCGGGATAGTCCTTCTTCTAATGAAGGTCGAATTCGCAAAATTTTAGAAGATTGCATCAGCCATCCTGATCGTTGCCACCCAAACTTTAGTGGACTTGGAAAAAATAAACCTGGATACCAAGGGAGTTTTTGATCAGTGAAGTTTTAATAAAGGGAACATTTGATAAGGGTTTTTTTTTAATGAGGGTGAGTCTGGGAATAATTTCGGTTAAAATCTTGCTAAAGTATACATTAGATGACGTCGCCAAAAATCGTTTTCTGGTGTTAGGAAATAAGACATAGTCAAGTGCGATAATCCAACTATTGACACCAAGGTAGCAGGTTCAAATCGCTGCATCGAGAATTTTTTTTTAATACAGGAGATGTGCTAAAACGGTCGTTGGATGACATCACAATTAGATTAAATGCGCGTAGAGAAAACTGATTTACCACGCGATGGGTCAGGGGTTCTTTAAAGATGAGGGCTTTTAGATCAACCAGTGGGGTCTTTAGAGAGGGGATAAAATACAGGTGGGTCAACCAGTGGGGCTTAAAAATACAGGTGAGTCAATCAGGGGGCAGTTTTGATAAGGGTTTTTTTAATGAGGGGGATTAAAAAATTGGGACTTTGCAATTGAGGATTGCATCAGCCATTCTGATCGTTGCCACCCAAAGTTTAGTTGGACTTGGAAAATTTCAGATGAACATGGATACCAAGGGAGTTCGTGATCAGTGAAGTTTAATAAAGGGAACTTTTCGTAAAGTTTTTTTTTTTAATAAAGGGGAGGGCATTTTAATAAAGGCGTGATTTAATGAGGGGGATTCAAAAAACTGGGAAATTACAGCTAAAATAGGTTTTTTTTCTAAGAATAGTACTCAACCTATACACTAGATGGCGCCAAGGGTTAAAAGGGAAGGGAACTTTTTATAAGGGGGTTAATGAGGGGGAATCAAAAATTGGAAAAAATACGACTAAATTAGAGGGTTTTTCTAAAAATAGTACTCAACCTATACACTAGATGGCACCAGGGGAGGAACTTTTGATAAGGGGGAGTCAAAAATCGGGAAATTATGACTAAAATAGGGTTTTTTTCTAAGTACTCATCATAGTCACCACATGGTGCAACGGGTTAAAAGAGGGAAGGAAGGGTTTTTTTAATAAAGGGAGAGGAATTTTTGATAAAGGAGTTTTTTAATAAAGGGGGATTAATAGTGACGTCAGACCGGAAGTATTAATTACCGTATAGTGGGGTTCTACTACTCATGGCTTTACATTACATCCAACAAACGGCAACCATTCCCTCTTTTCTGAGAGGGGGCCGGGTGAAGTTTAAAGATGACAAATATCAATGCTGACCCAGGTGGAACCGGAACCTGTGACCTGCAGATTACAAAGCTGATGACCTACGGACTGAACCCTACTCCATACACTTCGGATTTACAACTAGTACTAGAATTCTAACATAGCAGACTTTGATGCCTCAACTAGTATCGAACACAACAGGTCTAGTTTTAGCAACTAGTAGCAGAATCTGGACACAACAGACCTCGTTTACCAACTATTACCAGAATTTGAAAACAACAGACCTCGTTTACTAACTATTACCAGAATTTGAAAACAACAGACCTCGTTTTACCAACAAGTATCAGAATTTGAACACAAATTACCTCGTTTTGCCAACCAGTACCAGAATTTGATGAAATTGATATGGACAATTTGAATTGGAGCATAACAGACTTCTGTTTATCAACTGGCACTTGAATGTGAACACAGAAGACTTCAGTTTACTGACTATTTCAATTTGAACAAAATCCACACAGAAATTACTCTTCGATATTTTCATTTCAAATCAATCTTTTATAAACAATATTCAAAACTAACGGAAACGTGGAAGGTTGGGTTGTTTTATCTCTGAGTGGCACTTTATTTGCTCACAATGGTCTAAATGGCCAGGTCACAAGGACCCCGAGAATTCAAAGAAGGTAGGGGGAAGAAAATTCATGTGACTGACAGCTGTTAGAAGACAGATGAAAATCCTCTCTTCAATGACATTCAGTGTGTTCTTTAATATGCACAAAGTGCACATTTGATCCCAGCTTAACATTCCATCTGACGGACGGCCGCCTTTCCAAGCCCATCGGTATGCCATTTCTAACCGAATGCAAGGTGGGGTATTAGAGATACAAATTTCCAGGCTTCAAGTGGAACTCGAATCTGGTAACAGGGATTAGGACTGGGGAGTCTTTTTTGGTTGGTTGGTTGTTTTACCTCTGAGCGGCACTTTTTTGCACACCATGGGCTAAATGGCCCATGGTGGCTTTAACGTGTCACGTGACACGAAGGTTGTCAGATCACTAATTTCTAAAAAAAAAATGTTGCCAGATATTTTTTCTGAATTCTGTAATCAACCGTAGCGTTCGGATATTTTTTTGAGCGACTGTACGAAGGTAAAGGTTTATCTCCGCTAAAACCACACCCTGTCCTCTGTCAGCAAGAGACACCGACGGTCTTTGTAAGGTCGCCGTCCATGGGATGCGGCGTAAAGCCGTGATCCCCTGTGCGAGAGAGCCATAACCTGTATACACACACGTTAAAGCACACACTAGACACCTTGACGAGAAGCTGCCATCTGTGTACTAATAGACAGATGGCAGCTTCCTTCCCCCAACCACCTCTGAGTTGGGTTGGGTTGTTTTACCTCTGAGCGGCACTTTTTTGCACATCATGGGCTAAATGGCCAGGTCACATGGACCCCGAAGGCTCAGAGAAGGTTGGGGGAGGGGACCAACTGGAACAGCTGTTTGGAGACAGATGGTAGCTTCCCGTCAAGGCCATCCAGCGTGTTCTTTAACGTGCACAGGATATGACTCTCCCACACACGAGGCCACGGTTTAACGTCCCATCTGACGGACGGCGGCATTTCCAAGCCCATCGGTGTCCCCTATTGACCGTGGACAGGGCGGGGAGTTTTGCGGAGATAAATCTTAAGCTGACCCAGCTGGGACTCGAACCTGGGAACTGCAGATTACGAGCCTGGCGCGCTACCGACTGAGCCACCCCGCCCCACCATCTTTGAGTCATCTGGGTCCTTGCGACCTGGTCATTTAGCCCATTGTGTACAAAAAGTGCCTCACATAGGTAAAACAACTCAAACCAAATTTGAGAAGCTTAAGAAATCTAGATAACGTTTACTTACCTCATTTTATCGACTAGCATATTTTCATTCTGACTTCTCTTTCTCCAAATAACATAGTTGTTTGTTTGGGAAGTCCTCTAATATTCGCCTTCAGTTTTATAGGAACAACTCTTTCTTTCCTCTGAATTCCATTCACTTTATAGTTCTGCATTTTGCCTACGTGTTCGATCCCATTTCCTTTAATTTGCATATATATGGATGAGTCAGGGATATAATCCGGAACCTCAGATAATCGCACGAGTAAATCGGTAGATCCTACTGGTAAAACTACAATGTTTGGATATGAAGGAAAACCGTTCCTTAGAAAATTCGTCGCAGTATTTGTTTTTCAAAAGTTACTTCCCATCCATCTTTAAAGGGAATAATTTCCTTTGCTTTGTCTAATTTATTATGGAGTTCCTTTTCTACGGAGCTCTTCACTTCGTCAAAGGTCATTTGCGGTAAACTCTTCAAGAGAATTTTTCATCAGCTCATTGGAATTTTTCATCAGCTCATCATCATTCTCATTGGAATGTATCATCAGCTTTAGACATCTCAGAGACTATAATATCACTTTCCTGTTGTTCTCAACTGCCAATTGTAATCTGAAAGACTTCTGTATCATTTACCTGTCAAAGACAATCTTAGCAACGAAGTCTTTTATCATATCACTCTATGCGCATTTCCGAAGCGCTATAACTCGTGTCTTTTGACAATGTAATCTTGTAAGTGAACTATCAGCATTTATTTGGAGCTGCCCCGTATAATCTGGAACATTCCTGATTGTTTCGCCAAGTAAAAAAATATTAGGTTGGGTTATTTTACTTCTGAAAGGCACTTCTTTGCACACCATGGGCTAAATGGCCAGGTCACATGGACTCCGAAGGCTCAGAGAAGGTTGGGGGAGGGGACCCACTGTAATAGCTGTTGGGAGACAAATGGTAGCTTCCCGTCAATGCCATCCAGCGTGTTGTTTAACGTGCACAGGATATGACTTTCCCACACACGGGGTCATGGCTTAACGTACCATCCGACGGACGGCGGCCTTTCCAAGCCCATCGGTGATCCCTATTGACTGTGGGCAGGGCGGGGGGTTTTGCGGAGATAAATCTCAACGCTAACCCAGTTGAGACTCGAATCTGGGAACTACAGATTACGAGCCTGGCGCGCTGCCGACTGCTCGACCAGCTTGAGAAAAGGAATCCACACGTCAATTGTTAGGAGACAGATGAAGCCTCGCCTCAAAGTCATCCAGAATGTTTTTTTTATCGTACCTAAGATATAGCCAAGCTTAACGTTCCATCCGGCAATCGCCGGTGTCCCCTTTCTCACCTAGTGTAAGGTAAGGGTCAGAGGAGATAAATATCTCAACTCTGGAACAGTTGAGATTGGAACCTAGGAACTACAAATTACGAGCTTGGTGAGCAACGGCTGAGCTAAGCCCTCACCTACCTTTAGATATACTTCCAAAATCATTCCAATATATTATTAGCTGCACTTCTAGCACCGTTAGTGGAGTATATTTTTAACTATACATCTAAAATTATAGAAACATTAATCAAGTCCACCAAACATTAATCAAGTCCACCAAACATTAATCAAGTCCACCATTAATTCCTTTTCTAAAATCATTCCAAAGTTTATAAAGCAATTTTGAAAGGTGCTTTTCTTGGCCGACACACCTACTTTTAATTAATTATTACTTTTAATACTTTAAATACAAAATCTCTGCAGAAGTATTAGAAATTATTTTGGTGTTGTTGGTATATTTGGATACAAATTGGACCTAGGTGCATAGTTACTAATCATTATGACATTTTAGGAGAAATAACCTTTGATTGTTTATGAAATAGGAATAAAAAACGCTGCACCATATATTTTATAGTATATTTAATAAGTATTGTTTCTTTTTTTTTACTTAACTGTTAGTTAGTATTTGGCAAAAAAAATTAGTACGAAAAAACCAATTTTATTTCACAAAGAAAGTATATATTACGAAGTGGTCGATGACTTGGACGAAGACGCTCAAGTGACGATGCAAGCCGTTCCTAACATTACATACAGGATGAAGATTTGCTGAAAGAGATTGAAAAGGCAGGATTCAAGGTGATAAGCGAAATTTGCAGAATCGAAGAATACTGGGTCGAAACCGGAGACAGGAAAGGGATCGTGAAAGGCGATGATATTCCTGGCGTTTTATCAAAGTCTATCGTCGTCGTGGCGACTAATCGGAGAAGTGATATCATCCGATTGTGGCGAAGCCAGAAATAAAAGTAAGCAATGTTTAAATATCCAAGATTATAGCTAAGCATAAGAAAAGATACTATCTAGAGTGCGAAGTTCAGTTGTTATACCTTTTTTAAACAACTTTTTGCCGACAATGGGGTAAAGGGCCAGGTTACAAAGATCCTAGGGCTCCGAAGGCTCTGGGAAGGGAACGGCTGTTAGAAGACTGATGGAAGCCTCCCGTCAAAGCCATTCAGCTTATTTAAATACACAGGGTATGGCTCTACTGCACACATGGTCATTTTCTTCCTAGTAGCTAGTAGACCTGCTAGACTAATAGTCTGGGAAACCTGGTAGACTAATAGCCTTGGAAACCTGGTAGACTAATAGCCTAATAGCCTTGGATAGCCCCTCCTCTTCTAATAGGGAATAAAAAAGCTTTACGTCCCATCCGATGAATGGTAGCCTTTACAATCCCAATGGTCGCCCTTTCTGAAGACTTTGTGGGTATTAACGGAGAAAATTTAGATAGAAACCGCAGATGGAACTCTAATCAGGGAATATTAGGATACGAGCCTGGCGTAGAATAAGACTCAGTGTGAAGAGTTACCTTTTAATTGGTTCCATCATATCAGTTATGGGTAAACTTTCAAAATGGACTAGTTTAGATACAAGTCAAAGAGCCCGATGTGGAGAAATCGTTGATACATTATAAGACAGACCAGAAATTCGCTATGATAATCATATATTCTTAAAGATAATTTCGGCAATTTAAATGTTAGTGCTATTCAGCACGGAAAAAATAATAAAGGCTGAATATTTGAGGGTAATACCATTTATTACGGCATGGTGTTTAGACCGATTTTATAAAATAGTCTTGGGAATATATTTTTGGAAATTTTATATAATACCGTGCAATTAGTTATTCTGGATCCAAGGTCGTCTATCATATTTGGAGACCGAGCTCAATCGGACAAAATAGGAGCCCAAACTATTCTCCACTAGTGAAAGTTGTTCAGAAAGCCAAATGGTTTTTGAGGTGGGGGGGGGGGGGGTTGAGGATCCTCAAGGATAGTAAATAGATCTTTAGATAAGATATCGCTAGATTGGAAAGTAATTACACTGGTTCTAAATAGTCCAAGAAATGGAGAGGATTATTGAAATTCTAATTGCAATTATGTTTCTAATTGGCCAGATTAAGCGTGAAATCTGGTGTCATGTTACAACGCTTTCAGGACATCTTTAGTGTGGAGCCAAATAAACATCTGGTACAAACTAAGCTCGCTACTTGAAACGAAGTTCCTTTTATTGGTGTACTGTTAGTTTAAGTTCGGGGTCGTTATTGATTTACTTAGTTTCTGATTTATGGTCGGGGTCAAATGAAATGTTTAGCGAAGAGTTATTTCAAAAATGCTTTTTACAAGTGTACTTACTTTTCGGTTTTTAAGTGAAGAATAAAAGCTGTGGTTCGAGCCCCATCTAAGGCATGGATTTTTCCTTATGTCGTCCCTCTCTGATCTCTCAACTGATCTGAATGGGTCTGTCGGTAGGATGAGAAATATTTTAACTTTCAGTTTCCGGGTAAGTCCTAACTTTGCCAGCGTTGATATTTAGCTCCACAAATGCCCATCCTGCCCTGTAAGAGGACAGTCTCCTAAGCTGTCCAATGGATTCCCTTGCCTAACCTGAGCCCTTGGTGTCTTGTGACTTGGCACATTTCTCCCATTGCGGACATATTTATCGCTCAGAATTAAAACAAGCCAACCCAGCTCTGAGAAGTTTGGATTCTTATGACATGGGACATTAGACAAATGTTCTACAGAGTTAAATATATCCACCACAACTAGGGCTCCTCGAATAGTTTTTGCTTCCCGGGAATGGTTGTATAAATTTAGAAAAATTGATCGGTTAACTTTTAAATATATTAACATAATATAGTTTCCTGCAAATTGTTTATTTCTTTATTTACAACTAAAATAAACTTCTTTGGGGGGGGGGGGGGTGAGGGGAATAACAAACCTTCTTTTAAAATGAAGGCTTTTTATTTAAAATTTCGACATTTACAATCAAAAATGGAATTGTTGATCTTTTTGTAGCTTCCAGGTTGGGACATGTCTCATTCAAACTGTTGCTTGAAGCACGGGCAATAACTACTCAAAGCAGCAGATTCGCCGGTCTGTGTCGGTCAAGTTTTCCAACTGGCATTTTTCATTACCAAATTGGTAGGAATTTGGTAAACATTTGTTTTGTAATGAAGATAAATATTCTGGTAATGAAAATGGTGATATTTATAAATAATAAAGTAATGTAACAAGTAAGAGATTTTAATTCCTACAAAAAAGTCAAATTCATTTAAATATCCTTAGTCTAACAGTTAGCACCTCTGTTTCGTTACGCATCATAGAATACGGCCTTGCGTAGTCTTACGTTCGGTGCGGACTGGGACCAGGAGTGAATTCAGTATATGTTTTTAGTAATTGGTAATAAAATCGAGAATTTGGTAATAGTTCTTGGTAGAATTTGTAATACTTCAAACATGAGACTTTGCAATCATGGTGTCAGTTCTCAAGTGTTACTCGAGAATATAAGATTCCTGAAATTGCAATAGCTTTCATAATCAATATCTCAAAACTGATTTTTGCATATGGTATTTCAAAAATTGAAGACTAATTTTTCCGGAATTTTTGTTTCCGGGAAGAAGCCCTAAACGCGCCCAGACATTGGGTCCATTTGATCACAATGGTATGTTTTATTCAGCAGTTGTCGCAGTGAAGGACTAAGGAAGAATCCTGACGTAAGCTTCACACAATTCTAATCGTTAAACAAAAATATACTCCAAATGGCACAAAATTTAAATCTATTGACAAATCTAAGGTTTCGATAACTAAATGGTATCGTAACTGTATTCCGACAAGTTATCTGCGTTGAGCTTGTTGAGTTCTAGAACTCAAACTTAAAGACTAAAGAATTTTTACATTAAAAAAGTCAAACTAATTTTATTTTAAAACAAAGCTAGATCTTAGTTCTAAAACTCTTCGAAAATTACCCTCAAAAGTATCGGACAGCTGTTAGAACATTCAAAACGTAAATTTGATCAGGACCCTGCGTGTTAATAGAAAACCTGTACAAACTACAAAACAAAAAATAACTTTCAATCATTCCTCGTAGCTGAAGTCTTGTCGTCATCCCTGTACACGATAACATGTACAGAGATGAAATGAACGACTGAGTCGGTCTAAAGACGAAAGAGCAGGCAGTTGTAAGGACGATTGGGGCAGAAGAGTCTAGGTAAGCGATCTAAGACTTGATTAGTCTGGAAACAAGAACGAGGCCACGGAAGCGATGGTAGAATACATTTAAAGAGTGAAGACAGCAAGACCGTCAAATTCTGCGAAACTAGACACAATAGAGCAGCGTACTAACAAACACGAAAATGGTACGTGAGAAACATAAGACGTAAAGAATTTAAATATGTTAGTTACATGATAAGCGAGAGACAAGAGCAGAGCCATAACGTGGTCCTGTGCACGTTAAAAAACATACTGGATGGCCTTGACGGGAGGCTAGATTATGAGTCTGGCGTGTACCAAACAAGCCATCTCCGCCCCGTGTTTAAGAGAGCCCTACTACGACGTGTACATTGAAAGAGACGACTTTCAGAGGTTGATTCGAAACTGTCATTTTATTCTTATAAAATGATTTTAATTAATATGATAACAAATTAGCGACATTCATTTCAATATATAAATTTTGTGATGCGTCTGATTTGCATTTTCCAAAAGCGGGCTCAGGCGGATGCGGATTCGAAAAAGTGATCCCGAAAATCAACTCCACTTCTCACTAAACGGTTTCCTTTGATATTTTGCATATATTTCACCGACTTCCCAATCGAAAAACATCACAATAGCCTTTTACTTTTAGGCATGCGGTTGGGGGTGTTATTTTGTAGCCCACCAGACGATAGCCTTTTACTTTTAGGCATGCGGTTGGGGGTGTTATTTTGTAGCCCACCAGACGATGTTTCTGACGCTCCCAGGTTCGAATCGCGATTGTGATTTATTTCCAATAACTCACACTTAGTTCTCAGAGAGAAAGGGGACACCGATAGTTTAAAAAAACTGCCGTCCGTCGGATGTGGCGTTACACCGTGTCACTCAATGTTCCGATGAAGTTGTTTTACCTCTGAGTGGAACATTTTTTTTAAAACGTGGAGTAAATGAGCAGGTCACAAGGACCCCAAAGACTCAGAAAAGGTTGGGGAAAAAGGACACACTGATCAGCTGTTAAGAAACAGATGGTAGCCTCCTGTCAAGGCCATCCTGCGTGATCCTTAACGTGCACCAGTTATGACCCTCCGACGCACATAGCCACGGATTAACGTCCATCCAACAGATGGTGGTTTTTCGAAGTCCACCAGTGTCCTCTGCTGACGACTCAGGGCATGGAAGCTTTGCAGAGATAAATGTGAATACTGGCCCATATGGAACTCAAACTTGGAAAATGCAGACTACGAGCCTGAGGCGCTACTGACTGATCCTTTCCGCCCCGTGATTAAGAGAACCCTACTATGATGTGCACATCGGAGGAGACGCTAGATGATTTTAAAAAGAACTTTCACCTGTCTCCTAACAGTTGCCCAGATCCGCTTCTGAACTCTGAGCTCGTGGCGAGGGAGGTCCTTGTGACCTGATCTTTAGCCCATTGTGTATACAAAAGAGCCTCTCAGAGGTAAAGCGTTTCGAAACTGGCATAAAAATGATGAGAACATCTGATTTTCTAAATGCGACAAAATTCGGCATCATCCACATATCTGTTTATAGAATTCAGCATTGGAAGCAGAAATTAAAAAACAAAAATAATGCTTTTATTCAAGGGCAAACAAAATATCAATTAAATGAAAATTCAGAACAATAAAATTGAGGAAATACGCATAATTCTTTGATATACAATCAGTGGCATAGCCAATATTATGCAAAATATTTATAATTATTAGCCTTTTCAAAAATTTGGTTAACATTTATGTTAATGCAAGTTAAAGAACAATAGAAAAAATCCTATTACAAAATTAACTGTAATCTAAACAAAAATTATCAAAATAGAAAATTTATATTCCTATTGTTTAAGGTCTCTCATAACATATTGTACACTAAACATTGAAATCTGCTCAAGGGTTGACACATGGAAAAATAAATTGTCTCTAACAGAAAAATATTCAAAACACTAGAGAAAAAGTAGATATATATTATAGGAAATTCGCGGTTGTCGTACTTAACAATTGATGGGAAATTTGTCTAAAAATCAGAAAAGCTAAATGAAAAGGCATATCTACTATTTCCCTTTTCTAGTTGTAGCCGTGATTAAATGCCGTTATATGTTTAGGGTTTTTTTTATTTTCTTAAGTTTAATTCTATCACACAGATGAACTTCATTGACTTTGTAATTCTCTCCATTCATTCCTGTGCGATTTCGATACGGAGCACACAGAACAGTACAGTACTGCAGTGATCCCCAACCACAATGGTAACATTTGTAATTAGTTGTATATATCCTCTCTCATATACACAGTGCTTAATTCTTAGTAATATGTATGGATAGAAACCAATGTAGTAAGTGGGGGAATCATTCATCTCTAGTCATAAACTCGTCACAACTAAGAGCAGTTACGCTCAAACTGGATCAAAGAAAATGAAATTTAAACCGAAGTTACTACACATGCGAAAATCTTCTTTAAAATTAAATCATGGTAGTAAAAGTTCAGCTTTTATAAGCTATTGATTTCCTTGTCTCTGCCTGTCGTCAATCATGTTTTGCATACTTCACAAACGCAATAAGCTCAAGATAGCAAGTACACTCAGCCGCAGAGATGAAATCAATTTTTTCTTGCACGATAAAAATTTCACTCTTAGAGGAACATCCACATAGTATGTTTGAAGTGCATTCACAACAATATTTGTTGAAAATCATCGATCATTCCTTCACTACCACAGATTTTTCATATGTCGTACTATTCCGCTATAAATCCGCTTGCGACGTCCCCAACCGCCCCAAACCGTAATTCACCTTTATTCTCATCCTAGCTTCAATATTCTCTCCTAACTTTTTTGCTTCATCCGTACTCCTTGTGTATCGTTAACATCAAGAAATAATCTGGTTCAGTGCAGAGACAATACTCTATAAATAAATCCCCGGAAACAATGAATGTGTATATTTATTGTTGAACATATGACTACATAAAAAAAAAATTGCTTAGTTATTCCATACCTACGTAACAATTGACAATCTCGTGAGTTTCGTTCACTTCAATACAAAGATTCAGTCTATTTTGTTTTGATTCTAGAAGTCGCGAAAGCGCGTCCAGGACACGTCAAGTTGGATTACCCTTAACGATATGTACCATTGTGTGACTTGGCGAAATTCCTTTGTTAAAACTCCTCGGACTCATTAAAAAGGGATTTTTCAAACGTTTAAATCCATAACCACTCCACCCTTAAAATTTAAAGTTTCGGAACGTTTTTTAATTTTCCTCTTTTCTGTGTCTATTTTATATTTTTTATTTAATATCCTCGAAAACACACAAAAGATCTCGGACATTTCCCAAATGACTTTTCGACCTGGAAATTGTCGTGATTAATCGAATGAATTTACTTTTAGTCTACTCCTGTCGTGTATTGACTAGACACGAAACAGCCTGACTTTTCGCTATTTCAACAATTCGTTTTACTTGCAGAGAGTGAGGATACGTGAGTCTTTACAAATGTTTAGCCTTGTTCCAAACACAATCCATCTCTAACGAATTGAGAGATGTTTGTTCGAAATGCACTCGACTCATAAATTGATATTCTCAGGTTTCAGTTCCAACTGACTGTGGGGTTAAAGTTTATCCTGAAACCCACACTCTACCTTTCATACCAGCCCACACAGGTTTCAGTTGATCCCACAGGTTTACGCATCATGATCATTCTCAAACAGCCATGTGCGACAGACGTCCAACCAGATTGTGCAATTTAATTCTCCAAACACATTTCTCCTGTGCTAGATCTGCTGCATCTTGCCACTGTGGATGAATTCTAACAAAGTCCTGTTACATATTGTTTGCCCACCGCATCCTAGGTCTCCCCCTCTTTCTGAGGCCTTTAGGGAAACTATTCATAACCCTATACGCTTATCTATAGATATCCATACGGGAATCATGGCCAAACTAACGGAGGTTTACCACCATATGCCCAAGCATAAGCATCTAAAATCAAAAAGCATAGATTTTTCTCTTACCTTGTTTACAAAGTTTCCAAATTTTAGTAACACAACTAACCATAAAAAGAGCAAACTATTATAGAGTTTTATTTTATTCTTTAGATTTATATGCCCCTCTTTCTACACACTCTCCAATGACAGATAGCGTATACTCTTCCCCTAGGTTAAAGGGAAGTTCATGCAAAGTTTGCAACCTTGTCCCTTTTGGGGGCTGAATGTCAAAAAGAACATCGATATGCTTAGTCAGGTTCATATGTCATGTCCCTCTAATTGATTTTTTTTATTGTTGCATTTTATTGTATTTGTTATTGTGAATATTTTTATGTATTAAATATATTCTTGGATGTGCTATTGTGGGGATGTGACTCATAGATGTTGTTTTCGGGTCTGAGCTGGCTGCCTGCTTAGGTTTACCTGTCCGAGAAGCCTTTTTACAACTAGCCTGGGGCGCGAGTGTCAGAGCGAGAGAGGAGCCGAGAATGAGGAGGAAACAACAGTTTTGAGCATTGCTGTCACCGTAATAACTAACACCTAAATAAGATCTCCCACTTTTACCAAACACTTTACTTCTATTGCTCTCATTATTTACCTCATAACACTTGCTCTCACCTTCAGAGTTATTATTGCCTCCTACATTATCTACATTAAACCTTTGAAACTTATTCAGTCCTATCGGATTATCCTGTCAATCACTTACACAGCTAAATTTTAATTCCTGCTGTAAATTATCTTTACTGATATTTATATTTTTAACAGAATTATCATCGTTATTTTCCACTCTTGCCTTACCTTCGACACTACTCATATATTCTACCTCTTGCCAAGCTAACTCCTTATTTTCTCTTTCCATTTTCAGCCTCTTCTCTACAATACCAGCCCATTTCTTTTCTTCTATAGCTGATCGTCTATGTTCTATCTTTCTTCTTTCACTCTTTTATATTTCCTATCTATTTCTTCTTTCCTTCTCTTAAAATTCCTTTCTATTTCTTCTACGTTCTCTTAAAATGCTATCTTTCTTCCTCCTCCCTATCTCTTTCTTCTTTCCTTCTCTCATATTCCCTATCTTTCTTCTTTCCTTCTCTCATATTCCCTATCTTTCTTCTTTCCTTCTCTCATATTCCCTATCTGTCTTCTTTCCTTCTCTCATATTCCCTATCTTTCTTCTTTGCTTCTCTCATATTCCCCATCTTTCTTCTTTCTCTCTTCGGTATTGCATCTCCTTCTCCGAGACTGATTTCGGACCTGAATTACTCATTTCGACCGGATTCGAACCACATTCCGGTAGCACCCTGTTCTACCCTAAAATCGCTATCAATTTCAGTAGCTCCCCCACTTTCCCCAGCTTCAATGTCTCTGGTTAAAATCAACGCTCCCGTTCTGCTCAGTCTCACCCTTAATTTTATCGTGACTCCTGAGCATCACTGACAACTCAAATTAGTCTAAAAATAGAAAGCACAGAAAAACCACATGCCTTTCCTTCCTGCGAAGATCGGCTCTGCTCACTTGCCTGCTGCACCTTGGAGTCTCCTTCCAAAACTAGTAACCTCTTTCACAGTGACGGACCTTGGCACTCGGAACCTCAGCGAAGATCTCAATGACGTAGTACTCGGGGAAACTGCACTATGTACAACACTGCACTGGATGCTGCTTAGCCCACTGAGTTGCTTGCAGATTCCACTCTTTCACGGAATCGGACACCGAATCACAAATTCTTCTAAATTTCTTCCACTTTTTCTTTTATAACAATGGACATCATCTTCGGCATACGAACGATAATGCTGTCGCGGACTGCACCAAAATGTCGTGACCTAATCCGGTAGGAGAAACGATTATTAACGGCACGCCAGTAAAGGACGATGAATTTCTCCCTTGATTACCTTTCACCCTTTACTTCGGTGAAATTACAGGGTCGGGGGTTGCTACATCCGTATTGATGTATGTCTCAGACTCTTTTGCGTGAAGTGATATATAAAAACATGTCCAGCAATTCACGCACGAGGGTTGAATAGGAACGACACAGTTTATTCACATTATATACAATTATGTGCTGGGTATGCTCTCAACTCGGGTTGGGTTGGGTTGTTTTACCTCTGAGCGGCAATTTTTTGCACACCATGGGCTAAATGGCCAGGTCACATGGACCCCGAATGTTCAGAGAAGGTTGGGGGAGGGGACCCACTGGAACAGCTGTTGGGAGACAGATGGTAGCCTCCCGTCAAGGCCATCCAGCGTGTTCTTTAACGTGCACAGGGTATGGCTCTCACGCACACGGGGCCTCGGCTTAACGTCCCATCCGACGGACGCGGCCTTTCGAAGCCCATCGGTGTCTCCTACTGACCGTGGGCAGGGCGGGGTAATTTTGCTCTCAACTCGGTAGGCATTTGCTGCTTTTCTGCTGCAAACAATTATCATTGAGGTGGAGAACCGCACTTTGCAGATTCTCGCTTGACAGACCTAAAACTCTGCAAAACCAACACACTGGATGGCCTTCACGGGAGGCTACAATCTGTCTCCCAACAGCTGTTCCAGTGGGTCACCTCCCCCAACCTTCTCTGAGCCTTCGGAATCCATGTGACCTGGCCATTTAGCCCATGGTGTGCAAAAAAAGTGCCGCTCAGAGGTAAAACAATCCAATGCAATCTGCAAAAGGATATTTAAGCTTTGCGTACACCGCGGTTTACTAAGAATGCACTTGAATTCTGCAGAACTATATCTGTTTCACCAAGAAACTAGATTCTCACATAGAATCGAACCCTCTCCTAAAGGATTTTGTTTGAGTAAGAGCTTCGTTCCTTGACGCATGTCCTAACGTCCTTCCCACTCGACAGCTACGCTCAATACACAGCAGCTACGACCCAGGATAGTTGTAAAAAGGCCACAAAAGGCTTCTCGGACAGGTCAACCTAAGCAGGCAGCCAGCTCAGACCCGAAAACAACATCTATGAGTCAATCCCCACAATAGCACATCCAAGAATATATTTAATTACATAAAAATATTTACAATAACAAAAATACAATAAAATGCAACAATTAAAAAAAATCAATTAGAGGGACATGACATATATGAACCTGACTAAGTATATCGATGTTCTTTTTGACATTCAGCCCCCAAAAGGGACAAGGTTGCAAACTTTGCATGAACTCCCTTTAACCTAGGGGAAGAGTATAAGCTATCTGTCATTGGAGAGTGTGTAGAAAGAGGGGCATATAAATCTAAAGAATAAAATAAAACTATAATAGTTTGTTCTTTCTAGGGTTAGTTATGTTACTAAAATTTGGAAACTTTGTAAACAAGGTAAGAGAAAAATCTGTGCTTTTTGATTTTAGATGCTTGTGCAGTATCTTGGGCATATGGTGGTAAAACTCAGTTTGGCCATGTTGCCCGTATGGATATCTATAGATAAGCGTATAGGGTTATGAATAGTTTCCCCTTATATTATCTATAGATATTTATCCCCGTATATTTTCTATAGATAAGCGTATAGGGTTATGAATAATTTCCCTAAAGGCCTCAAAAAGAGGGGGAGACCTAGGATGAGATGGGCAAACAATATGCAACAGGACCTTGTTAGAATTCATCTACAGTGGCAAGATGCAGCAGATCTAGTACAGGAGATGTGTGTTTGGAGAACTAAATTGCACAATCTGGTTGGACGTCTGTCGCACATGGCTGTTTGAGAATGATCATGATGCGTAAACCTGTGGGATCAACTGAAACCTGTGTGGGCTGGTATGAAAGGTAGAGCGTGGGTTACAGGAAAAACTTTAACCCCACAGTCAGTTGGAACTGAAAAATGAGAATATCAATTTATGAGTCGAGTGCATTTCGAACAAACAGCTCTCAATTCGTTAGAGATGGATTGTGTTTGGAACAAGGCTAAACATTTGTAAAGACTCGCGTATCCTCACTCTCTGCAAGTAAAACGGAATTGTTGAAATAGCGAAGAGTGGGGCTATTTTGTGTCTAGTCGATACACGACAGGAGTAGACTAAAAGTAAGTTCATTCAATTAATCACGACAATTTCCAGGTCGAAAAGTCATTTGGGAAATGTCCGAGATCTTTTGTGTGTTTTCGAGGATAGACACAGAAAAGAAGAAAATTAAAATCGTTCCGAAACTTTAAATTTTAAGGGTGGAGTGGTTATGGATTTAATCGTTTGAAATACCCTTTTTTAATGAGTCCGAGGAGTTTTAGCAAAGGAATTTCCCCAATCAGACAATGGTGCATGTCGTTAAGGGTAATCCAACTTAACGAGTCCTGGACGAGGTTTCGCGACTTCTAGAATCAAAACAAAATAGACTGAATCTTTGTATTGAAGTGAACGAAACTCACGAGATTGTCAATTGTTACGTAGGTATGGAATAACTAAGCAGTGTTTTTTGATGTAGTCATATGTTCAACAATAAATATGCACATCCATTGTTTCCGGGGATTTATTTAAAGAGAATTGTCTCTGCACTGAACCAGATTATTTCTTGATGTTAACGATACACAAGGAGTACGGATGAAGCAAAAAAGTTAGGAGAGAATATTGAAGCTAGGATGAGAATAAAGGTGAATTACGGTTTGGGGCGGTTGGGGACGTCGCAAGCGGATTTATAGCGGAATAGTACGACATATGAAAAATCTGTGGTAGTGAAGGAATGATCGATGATTTTCAACAAATATTGTTGTGAATGCACTTCAAACATACTATGTGGATGTTCCTCTAAGAGTGAAATTTTTATCGTGCAAGAAAAAATTGATTTCATCTCTGCGGCTGAGTGTACTTGCTATCTTGAGCTTATTGCGTTTGTGAAGTATGCAAAACATGATTGACGACAGGCAGAGACAAGGAAATCAATAGCTTATAAAAGCTGAACTTTTACTACCATGATTTAATTTTAAAAAAGATTTTCGCATGTGTAGTAACTTCGGTTTAAATTTCATTTTCTTTGATCCAGTTTGAGCGTAACTGCTCTTAGTTGTGACGAGTTTATGACTAGAGATGAATGATTCCCCCACTTACTACATTGGTTTCTATCCATACATATTACTAAGAATTAAGCACTGTGTATATGAGAGAGGATATATACAACTAATTACAAATGTTACCATTGTGGTTGGGGATCACTGCAGTACTGTACTGTTCTGTGTGCTCCGTATCGAAATCGCACAGGAATGAATGGAGAGAATTACAAAGTCAATGAAGTTCATCTGTGTGATAGAATTAAACTTAAGAAAATAAAAAAAACCTAAACATATAACGGCATTTAATCACGGCTACAACTAGAAAAGGGAAATAGTAGATATGCCTTTTCATTTAGCTTTTCTGATTCTTAGACAAATTTCCCATCAATTGGTAAGTACGACAACCGCGAATTTCCTATAATATATATCTACTTTTTCTGTAGTGTTTTGAATATTTTTCTGGTAGAGACAATTTATTTTTCCATGTATCAACCCTTGAGCAGATTTCAATGTTTACTGTACAATATGTTATGAGAGAACTTAATCAATAGGAATCTAAATTTTCTATTTTGATAATCTTTGTTTAGATTACAGTTAATTTTGTAATAGGATTTTTTCTATTGTGCATTAACAAAAATGTTAACCAATTTTGAAAAGGCTAATAATTATAAATATTTTAGATAATATTGGCTATGCCACTGATTGTATATCGAAGAATTATGCGTATTTCCTCAATTTTATGGTTCTGAATTTTCATTTAATTGATATTTTGCTTGCGCTTGAATAAAAGCATTATTTTTTTAATTTCTGCTTCCAATGTTGAATTCTATAAACAGATATGTGGATGATGCCGAATTTTGTCGCATTTAGAAAATCAGGTGTTCTCATCATTTTTATTCCATTTCGAAACGATTTACCTCTGAGAGGTTCTTTTCTGTACACGATGGGCTAAAGATCAGGTCACAAGGACCTCCCTCGCCACGAGCTCAGAGTTGAGAAGCGGATCTGGGCAACTGTTAGGAGACAAGTGAAATCTCTTTTTAAAAATCATCTAGCGTCTCCTCCAATGTACACATCATAGTAGAGCTCTCTTAAACACGGGGCGGAAAGGATCATTCAGTAGCGCGTCAGGCTCGTAGTCTGCATTTTCCAAGTTAGAGTTTCATATGGGCCAGTATTCAGATTTATCTCTGCAAAGCTTCCATGCCCTGAGTCGTCAGCAGAGGTCATTGGTGAACTTCGGAAGTCCATCATCTGTTGGATGGACGTTAATCCGTGGCTATTGTGCGTCGGAGGGTCATAACTGGTGCACGTTAAGGATCACGCAGGATGGCCTTGACAGGAGGCTGTTTCTTAACAACTGATCAGTGTATCCTTTATCCCCAACCTTTTCTGAGTCTTTTGGGTCCTTATGACCTGCTCATTTACTCCACGTTTTGAAAAAAAAAGTTCCCCACAGAGGTAAAACAACTTCATCGGAACATTGTGTGACACGGTGTAACGCCACATCCGAAGGACGGCAGTAATTTTGAATCTATCGGTGTCCCCTTTCTCTCTGAAAACTAAGTGCGAGTTAATGTAAATAAACCACAATCGCGATTCGAACCTGGGAACGTCAGAAATTTCGTATGGTGCGCTACAAAATAACACCCACAACCGCATGCCAAAAAGTAAAAGGCTATTGTGATGATTTTTGATTGGAAAGTCAGTGAAATATATGCAAAATATCAAAGGAAACCGTTTAGTGAGAAGTGGAGTTGATTTTCGGGATCACTTTTTCGAATCCGCATCCGCCTGAGCCCGCTTTCGGAAAATGCAAATCAGGCGCATCACAAAATTTATATACTGAAATGAATGTCACTAATTTGTTATCATATTAATTAAAATAATTTTATAAGAATAAAATGACAGTTTCGAATCAACCTCTGAAAGTCGTCTCCTTCAATGTACACGTCGTAGTAGGGCTCTCTTAAACACGGGCGGTGATGGCTTGTTGGTACACGCCAGGCTCATAATCTAGCCCCCCGTCAAGGCCATCTGGTATGTTCTTTAACGTGCACAGGACCACGTTATGGCTCTGCTCTTCTGTCCCTCGCTTATCATGTAACTAACATGTTTAAATTCTTTATGTCTTCTGTTTCTCACGTACCATTTTCGTGTTTGTTAGTACGCTGCTCTTTTGTGTCTAATTTGACAGAATTTGACGGTCTTGCTGTCTTCCCTCTTTAAATGTATTCTACCATCGCTTCCGTGGCCTCGTTCTTGTTTCCAGACTTATCAAGTCTTAGATCGCTTACCTAGACTCTTCTGCCCCAATCGTCCTTACAACTGCCTGCTCTTTCGTCTTTACACCGACTCAGTCGTTCATTTCATCTCTGTACATGTTATCGTGTACAGGGATGACGACAGGACTTCAGCGACGAGGAATGATTGAAAGTTATCAATATTCACACCTTGGGATGGAGAAAGTTGGTTTACGATATAAAATTCTGTTATATAATCATTAACCTTCTCTATTCAAATCCGGTCGAGCCACTAATTCATGTCTTGGACTCCAGCAGAACAAGGACACATCATCCTCAGTGTATTCGCGGGGCGGTGTGGCTCAGTCGGTAGCGCGCCAGGCTTGTAATCTGTAGTTCCCAGGTTCGAGTCCCAGCTGGGTCAACGTTGAAGTTTTTCTCCGCAAAACTCCCCACCCTGCCCACGGTCAGTAGGGGACACCGATGGGCTTGGAAAGGCGACCGTACGTCGGATGGAACGTTAAGCCGTGGCCCCGTGTGCGATAGAGCTATACCCTGTGCACGCTAAAGAACACGCTGGATGGCCTTGACGGGAAGCTGACATTTGTCTACCAACAGCTGTTCCAGTGGGTCCCCTCCCCCAACCTTCTCTGAGCCTTGGAGGTCCTTGTGACCTGGCCATTTAGACCACGGTGTGCAAAAAGGTGCCGCTCAGAGGAAATCCAATCCAATCAGTGTATACGTATTCCTCATGCTAAAACAAACGGTAAATACCATTCCTACATATACCGAGTTGGTTGTGTTTGGAACTCTCTACCTCCTCATGTTGTGTTGTCCCCAAAATTTTTCGTATTTTCAAAGATCGACTAAATACAGTTGACTTAACCAAATTTCTAAAATGATTTAACCTTCCTTATGTGTATATAAATTATACACTGAAGTGCCAAAACATTATGATCACCTGCCTAATATGATGTTGGACCCCCACATGCTGCCAAAACAGCTCTTACCCGGCGAGACATGGACGCTACAAAAATTTCTAAAGTGTCTTGTGATATCTGGTACCAACACGTTACCAGCAGATCCTTTAACTCTTGTAAGTTACTTGGTTGAGCAGTCACAGATCGGATATGCTGTTCCAACACAAACAACAGATGCTCGACTGGATTGATGTCTGGGGAATTTGGAGGCCAGAGCAATACCTGGAAATCTGCCTCATATTCCGCGAACCATTCTCGAACAATCCATGCAGTGTGTAATGGCGCATTATCCTGCAGAAAGAAGTCACTACTAAAGGGATATACCGTTGCCATGAAAGGATGTCTGCAATGATGTTTAGGTAGGTGTAGACGTCATAATTTCCTGCACATGAATGGCTGGATCCAGGGTTTCCCAGCAGAACATTGCCCAAAGCTACACTGGCTTAGTGCCAACACTTCCCGAGGTAAATGATGCACACATACCCAGCCGTCCAAATGGTGCAACAGGAAACGAGATTCACCGGACCACAACCTTCTTTCAATCATTCAAAGTTCAGTTTCGATACTCGCGTGCCCATTGCAGGCACTTTCAATGGTGAACCAAGTTTAGCATGGACACTTGGAGTGGCCTGCTGCTACGCAGCATCATTTTCAGCAGGGTCCGATATACCGTGTGTGTTGTGACACATTATTCCAGTCACCAGCATTCAAATTACGGGCGAGTTGCACCACAGTATCCCTTCCATTGTCTCGTACATTATCAGATAGACCTCGCTCACCTATAGCATCGATGAGCCGTGTTCGGCCCACACCTTACCAGCGATTCGTGGTTGGGACCACTTTTTGAAACCACGACTGACCATAAGCACTCCACAAGCCTTGCCATATCATAAATGCTCTGACCCAGTCGTCTGGTCATTACAATTTGGCTTTTGTCAAACTCACTTAAGTCTGCTGTCTTTCCCATCTGAAGAACAAGAATAACCCTGAATAACAGAGCTCGGTATCAGGTGTTATTTATACCTTTTCATGACCTTCACATGCGCCGTCGTTTACCTGCAGTTGCCTCGATTTCCATAAAGACGCGCTAGTCATAATGTTTTGACTCTTCGGTGTATGTTCTCAAAGTGTTAACCATAATGTGAGCCACAAGTGTTATTGTACCTTCCTCTATAAGTTTCCTCTATTAGCGTATAATTTTATACCTTCCTCTCAATAAATCAATAAAAATCGTTTGAATATCGCTGCTCTTCTGCCTTACAGACTCTGTTTTCGATGGCTCTGCTCTCTTCATATTAACACATTATCAGCTCCATGGCTCTACTTCTAAGTAATAAAATCAACTTCTAAATCTTCAAATCTTCCCAGCCACTGTTTCAGCTGCACTGTTATTCTGTCTCAAGGCTTATTCAGCCGTTGTTTCGGTGGCCATGTTGTTGTCATTGCGAAGGCACTACCTTCTGTCTCCGTTTGGAAGGCCGACTTCTCTTTCTAGCCTTATAATTTCGTTTAAAAAACTGTTCAGCAAATCCTTTTGGATTTTCTGCTTCTAAATTTACCCAGGTCTTTAAATTACTAAATTATTATCTTTGTAAACCTATCTAGTCGTTATACTCTGAAGGTTTGTTCAGTCACAGTTCTGGTGATGCTATTATTTTGCTTCTAGGCTTACACCAATCTTCAATTCGACGGCTCTTCTGTTAGTAAGCTTATGAAAAGAATCCTCTTTTTCTAGCCCTATTCAACAGTCGCTTCGACCGTTCTGTTCTTTCATCTCTAGATTTACGCAGTTGCCGTAATTATATCTAGACATTTCTAGTCATCGTTTGAATAGTTTTGCTCCTCATTTTATTTCATATTTATTAATCGTAAAACACAGAACAATTTACATTTGCTTATCCAAAAGCATCTAAGCTCCTATCGGCTAAATCATAAAATATTAAAATGCATCTCAAAATTTGAAACCTAAGCTCTTCAATTTTTGTTTCCTAACCAATCAAAATAATTTAATGAACAAATCTATAAATTATAGAGCATGCCTGGATGTCGAAAAAATATATATATATTGTAGAGGGAGTTGGTCAGGCGTTTAGCGCAATAAAGCTGGTAAAAATAAAACATGGGCGGTCAAAAGACCGGATAACCATTGCAGTTTAACATTTTTCATTTCGTTTTAGAGATCCTTGAAAAATTCATGAAATATGCATATATTTAATAACTTTTTTAATTCAGAGAGTTAACTTTCTGCCTCTCTTACTCTTCAACAGAGAGCTTTCTGATCATACTCTGTGCGTAAATGTTCACCGTTCAGATACGTTACTTCTCTTAGGCTTGTACTAGATTCACAGTATACCTATCTCAATACGAAGTGTAAAGTAGTCTGCTTACAACTGTTGCCGGACTGGTTTAGGTTGCTTTACTTCTGAGCTTCATTTTTGCAAACACAATGGGCTAAAAGTCAGGTCACAAGGACCCAAGTAATAAGGTTTCAGAGAAGGTTGGGGAAGGCGACCCACTGGAAAGCTGTTAAGAAACTGCGGGAATGCTCCTCTCAAGGCCATCCAAAATGTTTTTAACGTGTACAGTCGCTCAAATAAGTTCCAAACACTATGGGTGATTGCCAGATATTTTTTCTGAATTCTGTAATGATTTTTTTAGAAATTAGTGATCTGGCAACCTTCGTGTCACGTGACACGAAGGTTGCCAGATCACTAATTTCTAAAAATAATTGCCAGATATTTTTTCTGAATTCTGTAATCAAACATAGTGTTCGGATACTTACTCACGTCAGACGGACGGCGGTCTTTCCAAGTCTAGCTGTATTTGCATTCTCAACGAAAGTAAAGTGATGTTTAGTGGGTATAATATTCAATATTGGCAAAAGTGAGACTCAAACCTGGGGCTGTAGATTACAAGCCAACCCCCCCCCCCCCCCAACGGTCGGGCAATAAAATACATAGTACGGCTATATTTCCATGTTTGTTTATAAACGTAATGGTTTACGTATTTTGCATTTTACGATATTCTGTATGAACTGTAATTAAATTTTGAAATATATTATGTAGAGCGCAAAAATATATGTACTATCCTGCAATAACCCTATTTGTCTCTGGATGCTTAGATTTTGTGCAACACTTTCAAAAGAAAAACAGAATTATCTAAAATCAAACTAGAGGATAAAATATTTCGGAAGATGAACTTTATGATTTTTGAAATGACAACTAAAACCGCAGAAGGATCCAAGTATGTGTTGGGAGCGAGGAGGGGGGGGGGTGAGAGATCCATGCCCAACCTCCCTTTGAGAATGCTAGTAAGGATATCATCCTACTAGGATCGTCAACTTATATATATATATACCATGAATTTTTCAAGAATTTTTTAAACACTTCTAAAACAAAGGGGAATTGTTATACTGCAATGGTTAGGCGCAATATAGTCTTGTTGACCTTGCACCATAACAGCCGAAAGGAATGACCTCTTAGCGGCGTTTTTATTGTACACAATGGTGTAAATGGATTTGGAATATTGCCTTCTAAATTCTTTTGTTATCGCACTGTCCAAGCTTGGTGTAGTATAGGAGGCTTTGTCCATCCATCCCTGTGCATATTGAAGAACACGCTGTACGGCCTTGACGGGAGGCTGTCCAGTTGGTTCCCTTCTTCCAACCTTTTCTAGGCCCTTGGGGCCCTTGTGATCAGACCATTTAGCCCATTGTATAAAAAAAGTGCGTTCAGAGGTAAATCAACCCAACCCTGACGTCATCATTGCTTAAGAACTAAAGACATAACTTTTTAAGGATCACCTGATTTCAAGGATTTCAAAGATCCACCTGATTTCTATGTTTGACTTTGATGGGTTCGTATCTTTCATTAAACCTCACCATGATCGTTGGAGGCAGAGATTTGAGGTTGGATCCGAATCGGACAGCAACTTAGTTTTCTCCCGTCTCAACTACTTCCACTTCAGTCCTCTGCATCGTGCCAACTGAATGGCATCCCAACTCCTTCAACTTGCTTACCAAGCACCAGTCCTGAATGTAGATCGGAACTTCACTCAACGTCACCGTCAGATCGTTCAACGCCGGCAACACGTTGTATTTCGTGAATTCGTAAACGAAACCACTCTTTACGAAATGCTCCGCTGTGCTCTCTTTGCCAAAGGTGATTTCACATCCATGTCTTCTATAGATAAACGCTTTGATTTCGTCATCTAATTTGACCAGATCCTGACTCATTTTGAATTTCAAGTTGTACAACGACATCACTGGAAGACCTTCAACGATAATTGTTTGTTGCACTAAAGCCAATTCAGACCTTATTGTTCAGTAAGACCTTATTGTTCAGTCAACGAAAAAGAAACTTTGTCAAGTAGCTTTAGGTTTCGATTCTGAGGAACTGAATTCAAGTAGTGAATATAATCAATCTGTATTAACTATATACTGATTGTATTAACTACTTGAATTTGAATGCAACGGACTTTCTATTACTTACTATTGGAATTTAAACACAACAGACATTAATTTACTATTTGAATTTCAAAACAACAGGATTCGGTTTATGAAATATTTGAAATTGAACGCAACATACCTCACTTTAGTAACTACTATCATTTTAACACCGCAAACTCGGTTTGCCAATTAGTACCTGAATTTGAACAGGGTAGACTTTGGGTTGATGTTTTACCTCTGAGAGGCACACAATGGGTAAATGACCAGGTAACAAGAATTCCAAGAGCTCAGAGAAGTTGGGAGTAGAGGACCCACTAGAGTATTGTTAGGAGAGAGATTGTCGCCTGCCATCAAGACTACCCAGCGTGTTCTTTAATGTGCGTAGACTCTCCTGTATATGGAGTCATGACAGTAGTAAGATTCCACTATACGGTAATTGGTACTTCCGGTCTGACGTCAGTGGCACCCCCTTCCATCACCTTATTAATATTCATAATTCATAATTAAAAATTAAATAATCCATCCTTTATTAACCACTCTTTTTAACCCGTGGCGCCATTTAGTGACTATGTTGAGTACTATTTTTAGAAAAAAACCTATTTTAGCTATAATTTCCCGATTTTTGACTCCCCATTAAAAACTCCTCCCTTTTAACCCGTGGAGCCATCTAGTGACTATGTTGAGTACTTAGGGAAAAAACCCTCTATTTTAGTCGTAATTTCTCCAATTTTTGACTCTCCCCTCATAAAAAAATCCTTATCAAATGTTCCCCCCTTTAACCCCTGGCGCCATCTGGTGTGTAGGTTGAGTACTCACCTCTTTATTAAAATTCCCTCCCCTTTATTAAAAACCCCCTTATCAAAAGTTCCCTTTATTAAACTCCCCAGATCACAAACTTCCTTGGTACCCACATTCATTTTCCAAGTCCAACTAAACTTTGGGTTGGAAACGATCGTATGATGCAATCGTCAATTACAAAGTACCAATTTTTTAAACCCCCTCATTAAAAAAACCCTTATCAAAACTGCCCCCTGGTTGACCCACCTGTATTTTAAGCCCTCTCTAAAGAACCCACTAGTTGATCTAAAAGCCCTCCTCTTTAAAGAACCCCTGGTTGACCCATCGCGTGGTAAATCGGTTTTCTCTATGCGCATTTAATCTAATTGTGGTGTCATCCAACGACCGTTTTCTCCTGTATTTAAAAAAAAAATCCTTTCCGACACAGTGATCTGAACCCGCTACCTTGGTATCAATAGCTGGACGTCATCGCACTCGACTATGTCTTATTTCCTAACACCTGAAAACGATTTTTGGCGACGTCATCTACTGTATACTTTAGCAAGATTTTATCCGAAATAATTCCCAGACTCCCCCTCATTAAAAAACACCCTTATCAAAAGTCCCCTTTATTAAAATTTCACTGATCACAAACTCTCTTGGTATCCACGTTCATTTTTCCCAAGTCCACTAAAGTTTTTTGAATGGCAACCCCGTCTTAGAATGGCTGATTTTCATTCTACTCATTCTGCTACATTTGATTCTACTCCTAAGAAAAATCAGCTATGGGAGTAACCATTAATCTACAAACGCTTTCACAGTTTTTAAAAATCGTCTCTTCCACCGTTTACTAGCGAACGTGATGACGCTGATGAAATCGCATTCCACCGTTTACTAGCGAACGTGATGACGCTGATGAAATTCGCATTGCAACGTTAGTTACATGCTTTACAAGGTCAGTTATATTCATTGGGTAAATTCTGTAAAGACTACGCAGCAGAATGCTAAAAGTTTTCGCACGTTTTCGCTTGTGTAAGAAACTTTAGTTCCAACACGAATGCGTGTTAATAGGGGATATTAGTCAAATACACTAATCTATTATAAAAAAAAATAATACATAAGTCTCACTCGAATGTACCCTCTCAACATACCTGAGCTAATCTATCGAAATGAGAAAGCTTCGGCGCAACATAAAAATCCACTTAACTATGCTGTGACATATATGTTGTGATCGGGTCTCTGTACTTATGCCGTTGTTCTCACGTAGAGCGTGCAAGAAGCGATGTGTAAGAACGTGAAAAAACCCTTCTCTCCTGCTTCGACTCTGTTCATGTGATCTGCTGAAATGACACATCAGAGCAACAAGCTGGCCAACTGGTGGCGTACAAACGCCACCATGACCACTCATCCACGCCACTCGCAATGACTTACGGGACAGCCGTGGAAACAGATAAAATAATTAGATAGGGTCGAATTACTTTGAGAAGAGCAGTCACTCTGTGCTTTTACCTTCCTCAAAGATCTTTTGAACACTAATGGATAAGTTAAATAATGACGTGTTGAAAATGTTGCACTTTATGAGAACAGATCAACGGCGGGGGGGGGGGGGGACCTCCATGTATGCTGCCTTCGGATCTTTTAGGGGGTTAAGCACACAGCACTTTATCGTGTTCTCCATGCGGTCAGCTGATTTTACAAGGACGGTCGTCTTATACTGTTCATCACAATTAAAGGAATTATAGTTACAGGGAGAATATGGTTTGACCTCGTACATTAGAAAGGGAACATACAGAAAATTAGTAAAGTCATAAGAAATGTGTGTGACGTATAATTCAGTGTAAAAACTTAATACGAGTTTCGCAAAATGTGTAAAAATCCCAGTGTCATATGAAGTAATATTTAGCATTATTCCCCTGTGTCCTTTGTTAGATGATAGTGTTAACACCCAGGAATTTTCAAATGACATTCGGGGAAGTTAACCCTTAAGGTTCAACTTTTATTTTTTTCCAACCACGATAATGCACCTTTTCGGTGGTACGCTGGTGACTTCGATGCAAAAAATGGCACAGGGGTCGATCTTTCTCACAGTAACGATATAACCATGCACTTTGCTAAAAAACAAACCTGGTTCATGCGTTTCCCATACACAATAAAGATTTGAACTAAAAAGCCATTAAAACCGTGAATGGACTGATCTGATTGATAAAAATATGTGAAACGTAGTGTACTGAGCTTGAGGGTTGACAACATTAATATATACAGGGATTGTCTTCCACACCTGTTTTCTCTATACTATCATAAATTGAGAAACCTCGATGCTTGAGAAATGATTCATTAACTATCAAAGATGAATAGACCTCTGTAAAGTTTAATTCTCCACACAATCTTCTGAGTTAATTCTGCTCTAGATGTCTAATTCTGTCAGGATCATAAGGGATGTTTTACACATTCAATCAAGGACTTTCTCTTTTTCAGACATTTAATCAAAGTGTCTATCTACAAACGATACTACGCATAAGATGTTAATGACTCATCATTACACAGACAAACTACCTATCCATATGTTGTGTAAACATTTGGAATGAAAAACCGATAGCAAGGTTTCTTCACTGTCATACAATCTTAGAGATAAACTCATAGCTTAATCTTCAGATGCATGTTTCTCAGTATCTATGCACTTCCTCATACATCGCACAAGATAATTAAAGTTCAATCACTGATTCATCTTCCTTATGTGTATATTTACTTTCATAGCACCATTTGCCGAAATAGGTAAAATCGCAAGCATCATCAGATTATTATTTTTTTTCCACATATCTGCTTACGTTGAAAATCTCACAATAGCCTGTTCAGTACTTTACCCTCGATACAGCTATAAGTTACGATAGTCCAACGTCTATCCCATAGATAGTAGGTTAGTTGCTTCTAAGAAACCTAGAGATCCATGGTAAGACATGAGTGTTGCTGAGCACCTATGTCGTATGAAAATTAACCGCTATGACAAATAGTTGCATATATTTTAAAACATACACTGATTTCGAACACACTAAGATTATGCAATCAATAGAGATTTGTACTAAGGATGTATATATTTTCGCTCTCATGCTGTTTTTAGGGTACCTGGTTCTACAGTTCCCTACTACGTTTCAATAAGCGCGTAAGTAAACTGCATGTATAAGGGCGAAGGTGGTTAGGTTTAGCTGTAAGCACACGTTTTTTCAACAATGGTATGGTGTTTCACTATGCACAGAAATCTAACACACATATTTTCATGTCTAAGAATCGGTTTAGTTATTTTTCCTGTATGAGAATATTTCTACACAACTGTGGAATTCTTAGAACGAGTGGTACTATGTTCGTGTGAAAGTGGTTCTGGCAAGCACACGTTTTTTGATAATGTTTTGTAATTTGCTTGGAAATCTGAAAGAACACTACCTATAGAGCATTACCCTAGTAAGCTAGTACTAATAACATCTCGATTCTGAGGGCACCCATAACTGTTAGGTCCGTTTGAAACGCAAAGTATTGTCTATCGCATAAAGCGTCAAGTCTTTCAAAGGTTATTTCACACTTCAAACCAAGACAATCAATATTACAGAATTAAGATTGAAAAGGAGAAGCGATAGGAAACCACCCTACCAAGCATTCTCACATTAAAAGAAAGCGTAAGCATTCATCGCCTCAAAACAGCTAAGACAGAGCGCCCTCTGTTTTAACAACTAAAATTCTCCTTTCTGGCACATGGCGCCATGTGCCAGCAAGGAGAATACAAGAAGTAACCATAGTTTAAAAACAAGTATTTATTTTTTTAAGTATTAGGGCGTTAATGTTACAATTTCTTACAACAACGTTCATTTCTAGTGAAGATGGAACATTCATTTTTTATGTAAGCATGTGAATATTACATTTCAGCTGTATGTGAATCAAACAGTCACTTGAGAAGAGTATTTAAAACATCAGTGTGAACTCATTGAAACATATAACGTGTCTCCTTCTTAATGTCTATACACTATTCTTACGAGCACAAAAGATAGAAATTTCGAATGAAGATGAACCATGTATCAGTTAAAAAAATGGTAAATAAGCGATTTTATGCATTTTGGTCATTTAACCAGCGCCATCTATCGGGTACAGGAATCCTCAAAACTAGTACTTCTTTACTAGTAACGGGGGAAATCTATGAACAGTAATAGAAAAATCACTGTTATATTCATATATTTCAAACCATTTCTTGATCATGTATGTGTGCGTATGTATGTAGTGTGTGCATGTTCATGTATGTTAGTATGTTTGTTTCTCTATATGTATATGTTTTCGTGCGTGTGCGTATGTGTTAGATGTCTGTATGCACATAGTCGTTTCTCTGTATGTGTATAAGTCTTCATGTTTGTTTCTCTCTCTGTGTGTGTGTGTGTGGGTGTTAAAGTGTCTATATGTGTTTCGTCTTTATGTGTATATGTTATCACATGTCTGCGTGTGTTTGTTTGTTCACATGCAAGAATAAACATATTGTCTTACCGACACTTGCTTGCTACAGAAGAAGCTAACAATTTAAAACGAGACTAGTGGTTATGCAAAATATTTCATCACAGATCTTAACTTGAATATTCATATTTCAGGAGATGTAAGGATTTCTCTTCAACAGGTTCGGATATTTCTTTAGCACGATTGTCTTACTTTACGTCTTATGTTACGTTTTCTGTCAGATGTCTCATAACGAACAAAACGTGTGTGTTTTTTGCTAATACAGAAAAGGACATACAACCAAGAAATTTTCAAACTTAGAATAACACAATATCCTGATGCGTTAAGAACGAAGCGGAGGAATCTTGACATATATGCACAAACCTACACTTACACACATTTCGTAGAAACATACACATAGACACAAACACACACAGAGAGAGAGAGAAACAAACATACAGACAGACATACGAACCAGACAGTGTGCTTTACTGTAATGCGGTGCACTGTGAACTAAAGAATCTTTCTCAAACCCAAACAGTATAACTTTCATGTAGGTTCTGATATCAAAGATGGTGTGCTTTCCTGCAGTGCAGCACCCCCATGGGCTAAAAATCTTTCTCAAACCCGATCATAGCATGTTCTTTTCACAGATGTGTTCCATGGGTAGTGATCGTTATCTCTATAGATTTAAATGTGAAGCATAGAGTGCGTATCTCTTTGTATGAAATCGCTTATAATGAGACAATATTTCCTTTAAAAATTGGAAGTTATTAGTATGAACTAAAAAAAGTGATGATGTATACACTATCTGATCGTTAAAATCAAACTTTAGCAAGCTAATATATCGTTCTCTAGCTTGCGAGTCCGAAATTAGTGTGTCTTTGCTTTAAAAATAAATACGCCTTCACGCAGCTAATTGTCGTAACAGTTACAGGATTTTTTCATACGACCCAGTAGAAGGGGTGAGGGGATGTCGGGGTCTTGGCAGGAAAACAACACCAACGTTCATGTCTTACTATGGATCTCTAGGTTTCTTAGAAGTAACTAACCTACTGTCTATGGGATATATGTTGGCTATCATAACTTATAGCTGTATCGGAGGTAAAATACTGAATAGGCTATTGTGAGATTTTCAAAGTAAGCAGATATATGAAAAAAATAGTAATCTGCATGCGATTTACCTACTTTGGTCGTTAAAGTATGGTTTATTTGACAGTAACTATACAGATATGGAAGATGAATCAGTGTTTGAGCAAGTTACTTTAATTATCTTGCGAGATATGTGCGAGAGGAAATTGCATAGATCTTGCATAGATTGCATAGATCTTGCGAGAGGAAATGCATAGATATTGTGAGTTTACGATTTTATGAAGAAACGTGCATCTGAAAATTAAGTTATATGACGAGTTTATCTCTATGACAGTGAAACAAACATGCAATCAGTTTTTCATTCTAAATGCTTACACAACATCTGAACCAGATAGATAGTTTGTCGTTGTAATGATGAGTCATTAACGTCTGATGCGTAGAATCTTTTGTAGATAGACACTTTGATTAACGAATGTCAGAAAAAGAGAAATTCCTTGATTGAATGTGTAAAACATCCCTTGTGATCCTGACAGAATTAGACATCTACAGCAGAATGAACTCAGAAAATTGTGTGGAGAATTAAACTTTACAGAGGTCTATTCCTCTTTGATAGTTAAATGAATCATTTCTCAAGCATCGAGGTTTCTCAATTTATAATAGTATAGAGAAAACAGGTGTGGAAGTCAATCCCTGTCTATATTAATGTTGTCAACCCTCAAGCTCAGTACACTAGGTTTCACATATTTTTATCAATCAGATCAGTCCATTCACGGTTTTAATGACTTTTTAGTTCAAATCTTTATTGTCTATGGGAAATGCATGAACCAGGTTTGTTTTTTACCAAAGTGCATGGTCATATTGCTAGTGTGAGAAAGATCGCGCCCTGCACCATTTTTTGCAGCGAAGTCACCAGCGAAGTTCCCTTTCTAATGTACGAGGTCAAACCATATTCTCCCTGTAACCATACTTCCTTTAATTGTGATGAACAGTATAAGACGACCTTGTAAAATCAGCTGACCGCTTGGAGTTTCAAAAACTACTGTGTACTTCCAAAAGATCCGAAGGCATCATACAGTGAGTTTCCGTTGACCTGATAAAGTGCAGCATTTCGACAGAAAACAGTAATTATTTAACTTTGTTCAAAAGATCGTTGAGGAAGATAAAAGCACGTGCGGTTCTCACAAGTAATGGATGAGTAGCATCGACTTATCTGCTTTCCATATATCAGTTTGTGAGTGACGTGTGGCGAGTGGCCCGTGACCTTTGTACGTCACCAGTTGGCCAGGTTGTTGCCGTGATGTGACATTTCAGCAGATCACGTGAATCGGCAGAAGAATCCCTTATTTTGAATTGCTGCATTTCGTCATGACATTATTTAACTTTCTCATTAGGGTTGAGGAAGATAAAAGCACGGCGCTGTTCTCAGAAAAAAATATGTGCTTCGGTTATCAGCTTTCCATAGGTCAGTGCTTGAGTTGAAACGTGACTTTTATCAACGGGTGGGCAGCCTATGTGCGCGCACGTCTCCCTGCATTTCTTTAGAATCAGTGTGAATTCTCTAGATGTTCCTGCGGTTGTAAAAAGGTATTATTCGGGGTCACCATTAAGCTCACAATTCACCGTTCCATCTCATGGTTGGGGTGCTGCTGCACGAGTGGGTGTAGGAATCCTTCGCTGATCGAACTGTTCACTATCATTAATCAAGTCTTTTGCATGAAACGTATATCAGTGTCGCTTTTCAGTACAAGGGAAAAATTCGTTTTCACCGGTATGACTGAACAGTAATAAGTATTCAAAGCTCATTGGTGAGGTTTGCACTTTTTTTAGTTAGGTGGATTTTTATGTTGCGCCGAAGCTTTCTCATTTCGATGGATTAGCTCAGGTATGTTGAGACGGTACGTTCGAGTGACACTTATGTATTATTTTGTTTATAATAGATCAGTGTATTTGACTACTATCCCCCATTAACACGCATTCGTGTTGGAACTAAAGTTTTTTACGCAAGCGGAAACGTATGAATTCTACTTTTAGCATTCTGCCACGTAGTCTTTACAGAATTTACCCGATGAAAATAACTGACCTTGTAAAGCATGTAACTAACGTTGCAATGCGAATTTCATCAGCGTCATAACGTTCGCTAGTAAACGGTGGAAGAGACGATTTTTAAAAACTGTGAAAGCGTTTGTAGATTAATGGTTACTCCCATAGCTGATTTTTCTTAGGAGTAGCGTTACGTCGTAGGAAACAGTTTGCATCATGCACTGAGGATGCAGCAACAATAAGTATTTTTAAACCATGTCTCATAACGGCGGAGAGTAATTGAGACAAACATAAAACCACTTTCCAAGACAAGTCCTGACGCGGAAGCACATATATCTAACGGCATCTACCCATAGAGACTAATAAGCTCAGCACTTGGAGGTTTAGGGCGTGTAATTTCAAAATGGTTTGTCTACATTGAGTACATTGAAACGCTGACCTATCATATAGGGTAGAATTGGGAATTTCGAGTCCGAAAACTACGACCAAGAGTGCCATTGAGTTTTCATGATTAAGACAGTGTGCCTGATATGGAAGCAGCGCAGGGGGTGATCCAAGATTCAACCGTCAATAAAACCCTTGTGATTCCCCATTTGGAATTTTTAATTTTGCAGGACCTTTGTTAAAAACCATCCATCAGTAAAACGTGGTCTAGTGTGAGGATTCGAACACGGGTCTTTTATGTCACCAGACCATGTTACCCCTCAATATTTTTCATAATTACGAATAAAATCAGATTTTTTTCCTTTTATTATTTTTTTTTATTTTACCCAATAGCATTTTTTCATCTTCTGCGGGACAGTCTTTTAAAACAGCTATTGCGGGATAGTCCTTCTTCTAATGAAGGTCGAATTCGCAAAATTTTAGAGGATTGCATCAGCCATCCTGATCGTTGCCACCCAAACTTTAGTGGACTTGGAAAAAATAAACCTGGATACCAAGGGAGTTTTTGATCAGTGAAGTTTTAATAAAGGGAACTTTTGATAAGGGTTTTTTTTAATGAGGGTGAGTCTGGGAATAATTTCGGTTAAAATCTTGCTAAAGTATACATTAGATGCCGTCGCCAAAAATCGTTTTCAGGTGTTAGGAAATAAGACATAGTCAAGTGCGATAATCCAACTATTGACACCAAGGTAGCGGGTTCAAATCGCTGCATCGAGAGGAATTTTTTTTTAATACAGGAGATGTGCTAAAACGGTCGTTGGATGACATCACAATTAGATTAAATGCGCATAGAGAAAACTGATTTACCACGCGATGGGTCAGGGGTTCTTTAAAGATGAGGGCTTTTAGATCAACCAGTGGGGTCTTTAGAGAGGGCTTAAAATACAGGTGGGTCAACCAGTGGGGCTTAAAAATACAGGTGAGTCAATCAGGGGGCAGTTTTGATAAGGGGTTTTTTATTGAGGATGATTAAAAAATTGGGACTTTGCAATTGAGGATTGCATCAGCCATTCTGATCGTTGCCACCCAAAGTTTAGTTGGACTTGGAAAATTTCAGATGAACATGGATACCAAGGGAGTTCGTGATCAGTGAAGTTTAATAAAGGGAACTTTTGGTAAGGTTTTTTTTTTTAATAAAGGGGAGGGCATTTTAAGAAAGGGGTGATTTAATGAGGGGATTCAAAAAACTGGGAAATTACAGCTAAAATAGGGTTTTTTTAAGAATAGTACTCAACCTATACACTAGATGGCGCCAGGGGTTAAAAGGGATGGAACTTTTTATAAGGGGGGTTAATGAGGGGGAATCAAAAATTGGAAAAAATACGACTAATTAGAGGGTTTTTCTAAATATAGTACTCAACCTATACACTAGATGGCGCCAGGGGAGGAACTTTTCATAAGGGGGAGTCAAAAATCGGGAAATTATGACTAAAATAGGGTTTTTTTCTAAGTACTCATCATAGTCACCACATGGTGCAACGGGTTAAAAGAGGGAAGGAAGGGTTTTTTTAATAAAGGGGGAGGAATTTTTGATAAAGGAGTTTTTTAATAAAGGGGGATTAATAGTGACGTCAGACCGGAAGTATTAATTACCGTATAGTGGGGTTCTACTACTCATGGCTTTACATTACATCCGACAAACGGCAACCATTCCCTCCTTTCTGAGAGGGGGCCGGGTGAAGTTTAAAGATGACAAATATCAATGCTGACCCAGGTGGAACCGGAACCTGTGACCTGCAGATTACAAAGCTGATGACCTACGGACTGAACCCTACTCCATACACTTCGGATTTACAACTAGTACTAGAATTCTAACATAGCAGACTTTGATGCCTCAACTAGTATAGAACACAACAGGTCTAGTTTTAGCAACTAGTAGCAGAATCTGGACACAACAGACCTCGTTAACCAACTATTACCAGAATTTGAAAACAACAGACCTCGTTTTACCAACTAGTATCAGAATTTGAACACAAATTACCTCGTTTTGCCAACCAGTACCAGAATTTGAACACAACAGACTTCGGGTTATGGACAATTTGAATTGGAGCATAACAGACTTCTGTTTATCAACTGGCACTTGAATGTGAACACAGAAGACTTCAGTTTACTGACTATTTCAATTTGAACAAAATCCACACAGAAATTACTCTTCGATATTTTCATTTCAAATCAATCTTTTATAAACAATATTCAAAACTAACGGAAACGTGGAAGGTTGGGTTGTTTTATCTCTGAGTGGCACTTTATTTGCTCACAATGGTCTAAATGGCCAGGTCACAAGGATCCCGAGAATTCAAAGAAGGTAGGGGGAAGAGAATTCATGTGACTGACAGCTGTTAGAAGACAGATGAAAATCCTCTCTTCAATGACATTCAGTGTGTTCTTTAACATGCACAAAGTGCACACTTGTCCCAGCTTAACATTCCATCTGACGGACGGCCGCCTTTCCAAGACCATCGGTATGCCATTTCTAACCCATCAGTATGCCATTTTTAACTTTCTTGGTTGGTTGGTTGTTTTACCTCTGAGCGGCACTTTTTTGCACACCATGGGCTAAATGGCCCATGGTGGCTTTAATGTGTCACGTGACACGATGGTTGTCAGATCACTAATTTCTAAACAAAAAATGTTGCCAGATATTTTTTCTGAATTCTGTAATCAACCGTAGCGTTCGGATATTTTTTTGAACGACTGTACCAAGGTAAAGGTTTATCTCCGCTAAAACCACACCCTGTCCTCTGTCAGCAAGAGACACCAACGGTCTTTGTAAGGTCGCCGTCCATGGGATGCGGCGTAAAGCCGTGATCCCCTGTGCGAGAGAGCCATTAACTGTATACACACACGTTAAAGCACACACTAGACACCTTGACGAGAAGCTGCCATCTGTCTACTAATAGAGAGATGGCAGCTTCCTTCCCCAACCACCTCTGAGATGGGAGGTTGGTCAGAGTTCAAACCAACTCTGAGTTGGGTTGGGTTGTTTTACCTCTGAGCGGCACTTTTTTGCACATCATGGGCTAAATGGCCAGGTCACATGGACCCCGAAGGCTCAGAGAAGGTTGGGGGAGGAGACCAACTGGAACAGCTGTTGGGAGACAGATGGTAGCTTCCCGTCAAGGCCATCCAGCGTGTTCTTTAGCGTGCACAGGATATGACTCTCCCACACACGAGGCCACAGTTTAACGTCCCATCTGACGGACGGCGGCATTTCCAAGCCCATTGGTGTCCCCTATAGACCGTGGACAGGGCGGGGAGTTTTGCGGAGATAAATCTCAAAGCTGACCCAGCTGGGACTCGAGCCTGGGAACTGCAGATTACGAGCCTGGCGCGCTACCGACTGAGCCACCCCGCCCCATCATCTCTGAGTCATCTGTGTCCTTGCGACCTGGCCATTTAGCCCATTGTGTACAAAAACTGCCTCACATAGGTAAAACAACTCAAACCAAATCTGAGCAGCTTAAGAAATCTAGATAACGTTTGCTTACCTCATTTTATCGACTAGCATATTTTCATTCTGACTTCTCTTTCTCCAAATAACATAGTTGTTTGTTTGGGAAGTCCTCTAATATTCGCCTTCAGTTTTATAGGAACAACTTTCTTTCCTCTGAATTCCATTCACTTTATAGTTCTGCATTTTGCCTACGTGTTCGCATCCCATTTCCTTTAATTTGCATATTATGGATGAGTCAGGGATATAATCCGGAACCTCAGATAATCGCACGAGTAAATCGGTAGATCCTACTGGTAAAACTACAATGTTTGGATATGAAAAAAAACCGTTCCTTAGAAAATTCGTCGCAGTACTTTGTTTTTCAAAAGTTACTTCCCATCCATCTTTAAGGGGAATAATTTCCTTTGCTTTGTCTAATTTATTATGGAGTTCCTTTTCTACGGAGCTCTTCACTTCGTCAAAGGTCATTTGCGGTAAACTCTTCAAGAGAATTTTTCATCAGCTCATTGGAATTTTTCATCAGCTCATTGGAATTTTTCATCAGCTCATCATCATTCTCATTGGAATGTATCATCAGCTTTAGACATCTCAGAGACTATAATATCACTTTCCTGTTGTTCTCAACTGCCAATTGTAATCTGAAAGACTTCTGTATCATTTACCTGTCAAAGACAATCTTAGCAACGAAGTCTTTATCATATCACTCTATGCGCATTTCCAAAGCGCTATAACTCGTGTCTTTTGACAATGTAATCTTGTAAGTGAACTATCAGCATTTATTTGGAGCTGCCCCGTATAATCTGGAATATTCCTGATTGTTTCGCCAAGTAAAAAAATAATAGGTTGGGTTATTTTACTTCTGAAAGGCACTTCTTTGCACACCATGGGCTAAATGGCCAGGTCACATGGACTCCGAAGGCTCAGAGAAGGTTTGGGGAGGGGGAACACTGTAAAGCTGTTGGGAGACGAATGGTAGCTTCCCGTGAAGGCCATCCAGCGTGTTGTTTAACGTGCACAGGATATGACTTTCCCACACACGGGGTCATGGCTTAACGTCCCATCCGACGGACGGCGGCCTTTCCAAGCCCATCGGTGATCCCTATTGACCGTGGGCAGGGCGGGGGGTTTTGCGGAGATAAATCTCAACGCTAGCACCAATCCCTTGTGATGATGCATAGAATCGGCCAGGCCTAGCACCTAATGTCCGACCCTGCCTTCTCGTGATGCGGAACGTTAGTAACTTTCAAAAGAGATACTCTCCTGTGGAAGTGAACGGAAGGGGAGGGCTGTCAGATTAGTGTGGCCTACTGATCTGGACAACTATGGCTACTTTTCTTTTTTTTCTGCCCTGCTGAGGAGTGATCAACCACACAGGGTCCTGGTGCTGACCATATAAACCTGGATTGGACAGATATATGGCTCTGAGCTTGATTATGGATCCTGATTTTGCTGCACTGGTGGGCTTCTGTGGAGGGAAAATCTTCCGCTGTGTTGTCTGTTTGTTTGTGGGTTGACAGCCCCAAGTGAATAGATTCACAGGATATGTTTATCAGCTGGTGGATAATCCTGAGCAGAAGTCATCGCAGGTACCTGAACTCTCTGCTTCTATTGGCTCGTCAAATTCTACATTGGAGGAAGTCTTCCAGTGTAGATGGCTTCAGCCTTTAGTAGTGGGGGATGCCCCATGTCTGCGATTAGGGGGCTGTTTGATATTGTCGGCATTCCCTCTCTCAATAAACATAGTTTCTTTAAACATCCCACTAACCATTTTCTCTCCATAGGTAGTTGGAATGTGAAGACTCTGCACAGAGCTTTTTCTCTCGATGTCCTCACACAAGAATTCCACCATTATAATTTAGATATTCTCGGCTTGCAAGAGACCAGATGGACAGATAAAGGTCATATTCTTAAAAATAATCTTAAATTTCTCTTTTCAGGGAGGGACGACAATAAGCATCACCAAGGCGTGGGTCTGCTTCTCAGCAGACACGCTAGTGATGCTCTTCTAGGATATGAGTGCATTAATGAAAGGTTTCTTACAGCAAAATTTCAGACAAGCGTTAAAGACTTGAATGTTATCTGCTGTTATGCCCCCACTGAGGATGCCGATGAGGATGAGAAGGATAGGTTTTATGAACAACTTCAGGATATTTTGAATTCTGTCAAGAAAGGAGATATTACCCTTGTTCTTGGTGACTTCAATGCCAAAGTTGGTACTGACTCTGTCCTTTGGGGAGGGGTAATAGGCCCTTTTGGTATTGGTAGCTGCAATGGCAATGGGCAACGTCTCCTACAGGTAAGTAAACTCAATGGATTCAGAATAACTAACACTTATTACAAACACCGCGACATAAGTACACATGGGTTTCACCTGATGGGCTGCATAAGAATATGATTGATTACATATTAATTAACAGCAAATGGGCTAGTTCTGTTAGGAATACCAGGGCATATAGGGGAGCTGAATTTGGATCTGACCATTACCTTGTTAAAAGTGTGTTGCAACTTAAACTTAAAAAGTGTTGTGCTAGGGTTAAAAAATTTACTTTTAATACTGAAGCTCTGAAAGATCCAGTTATAGCCAAAGCTTACCATGATAGGTTACTTACTCATTATGACAGTCATGGTTTGCTTACTACTGAAGTTGAGGAAGAATGGGATCATTTTAAACAGGCTTTTATGGACACTAACAGTACTCTTTTAGGAAAAAAGGAGCAGAAGCGACAGAATTATCTGAGTGATAAGGCACTTGAGCTTATTTCGGAAAGAAAGAACTGCAGGAATGTCTTTAATCAATACCCTACTAGTCCTAATAGAAAGCATTACAGAGAACTTAATAAACGTGTAAAAGATCAGTTAGCTGCTGATAAGAATCTTTGGCTTGATGGTTTGGCTGACAAATCCGAGGAAGCAGTTAGACAGCACAACAGCAGAGAGCTGTACCAGATAGTTAATGTTTTGTGTGGTAGAAAACGGACTGGCATACAAGGATTGAAGGAAAAACAAGGTAAGGTTATAGAAGGGGAGGGTTCTGTCATGGCTAGGTGGGCTGAGCATTTCAGTGATGTTCTAAACAATGTAGTTAGTTCTACTCCCATTGTTTGCAATGATGATAGATGCATTGGTGGCTTTAATGTTGGCTCTATAACACAATCTGAAGTTATTGTGGCTGTTTCTAAACTTAAACTACATAAATCCCCAGAGGTAGATGAAAGTACTACCGAAATGCTTAGAGCTGGGAATGTTTCGGTTACCACTTTTAATGACTGAAATTCTGAATATCTTTTATGATAAAGGCATGGTTCCTAAGGATTTTACCAGAGCTATTGTTATCCTTATTTTCAAAAAACGGTGATCGCAGTTCTTGTGATAACTATAGGGGTATCAGCCTACTCTCTGTTCCAGGTAAAGTTCTTTCCATGATTGTGCTTAATAGAATTAAGAATCGAGAATTAAGAATCTGGTTGACAGTCAATTGCGTGATGAGCAATGTGGATTCAGAAGTGGTAGGGGATGTGTGGATCAGATATTTTCACTTAGGCAGATTCTTGAGAAATGTTTAGAGTTTCAGAAACCTTTGGTTGCTAGCTTTGTTGATTTCAAAAGGGCTTTCGACTCTGTTGATCGACATAATTTGTGGTTGATTGTGAAATCATATGGTATACCTGACAAGTTAGTTACCATAATGAAAGCTCTCTATAATAACACTGAGTCGTGTGTGAGAGTTGGTAAGGCTTGTAGCAATTGGTTAACATTACTTCTGGTGTTCGACAAGGGTGCATTTTGTCTCCTTTTCTCTTTAGCTTGGTTATTGATTATGTTATGCGAAATTCACTTCAAGGGAAAGATTTTGGCCTTAAATGGGCTGGAGATCCGAATATTTCTGATTTAGATTATGCTGATGATTTAGCCCTTTTGGCAAATGATGTTGATGAGATGAACTCTTTCATTCGAGCTGTTGATGAGACTGGTAGTAGAGTAGGTTTGGTTATAAACAGAGAGAAAACTAAAGTGATGAAAATTGGTCAGGCAGGCTGTGATTCAGTAAATCTGAATGGTTGCAGTCTTGAGCAGGTGTCACAGTTTAATTACCTTGGGAGCTATGTAACTGATAATGGTGATGTGCGGAATGAGATTAACAGGCGAATAGGGATTGCTGCTGGGACTTTTAAGAATCTATGGAGAGTATGGAGAAATAGGCGTATACACCCAAAGACTAAAATTAGACTATATAATAGTTTGGTTCTTTCTAGGGTTAGTTTTGGTAGTGAAACTTGGATACTTTGTAAACAAGATAACAGGAAACTAGACGCTTTTGATTCCAGATGCTTACGCAGTATCTTGGGCATTAGGTGGTTCAACTTTGTAACTAATGATGAGGTTAGGCAAAGGAGTTTGCAACCTCCTTTAAGCAGCATATTGTGCAGAGAGAGACTCCGTTGGTTTGGCCATGTTGCCCGTATGAATAATTATAGATTGGCGAATAGGGTTATGAACAGTGTGCCTAAAGGCCTCAGAAAGAAGGGGAGACCTAGGATGCGGTGGGCAGACAATGTCAAACAGGACCTTGTTAGAATTGATGTGCAGTGGCCAGATGCAGTAGATGTAGCTCAGGATAGACTTGCTTGGAGAACTAAATTGCACAGTCTGGTTGGACCTCCGTAGCCCATGGCTGCTTGATGATGATGATGATTATCATGATGATGAACCCAGTTGAGACTCGAATCAGGGAACTACAGATTAAGAGCCTGGCGCGCTGCCGACTGCTCGACCAGCTTGAGAAAAGGAATCCACACGTCAATTGTTAGGAGACAGATGAAGCCTCGCCTCAAAGTCATCCAGAATGTTTTTTTTATCGTACCTAAGATATAGCCAAGGCTTAACGTTCCATCCGACAATCGCCGGTGTCCCTTTTCTCACCGAGTGTAAGGTAAGGGTCAGAGGAGATAAATATCTCAACTCTGGAACAGTTGAGATTTTAACCTAGGAACTACAAATTACGAGCTTGGTGAGCAACGGCTGAGCTAAGCCCTCACCTACCTTTAGATATACTTCCAAAATCATTCCAATATATTATTAGCTGCACTTATAGCATCGTTAGTGGAGTATATTGTTAACTATACATCTAAAATTATAGAAACATTAATCAAGTCCACCAAACATTAATCAAGTCCACCATTAATTCCTTTTCTAAAATCATTCCAAAGTTTATAAAGCAATTTTGAAAGGTGCTTTTCTTGGCCGACACACCTACTTTTAATTAATTATTACTTTTAATATTTTAAATACAAAATCTCTGCAGAAGTATTAGAAATTATTTTGGTGTTGTTGGTATATTTGGATGCAAATTGGACCTAGGTTCAAAACTAGAGATGGCTTTGTGAATATGTATTGTTTTCCTGCTGAAGTCTTGTCTTCCTCACACATCAGCTACATTATAATACAGGTATGACAGGCTTTATGAAGAAATTAATCTGCATAATTATATCTCTGAAATCAAATCAAGGTGTAGTGGATACTAAAGATAGTTGGGATACAGCTAATGTACATATGGATTATAAATGAAAATATATTTTGAAAAAGGATTTATAGTAAAGAAAGAATTTTTCTACATTGAAAGGAGTAATTAAAAGTACATATATTTCCAATCACACTCATTCTAAAATGAGATAAGTCAGGTGTATTATAATAAGAGTATAACAATCTACTGTCATATCATTATTACATGTGGCTGCAGCTTTTGTTTTAATTTTGTTAGAAATGTATTATATAATCATATTAGGGAATATTTGAGGGAATATTTGAATATTTGAATATTTCTCTAATCTGAATATGCACAATTTACATGTCAGATTGAAGAAGTATGAGCTTTAGAAAACTGAAAAAACTTTTACTTCCACCAAGTATAGATGGAACTGTGAAAGTTGATAACAGGTTTTTTTTTGCAACATAAAAGACTGCAGTAATTAAGGAACTACTTCTTGTTTATAGGAGCCTTTTCATACAAGAGCCAAACTGAAATCACTGTTGACCACTAAACAGAAAGTTTACCTTTTATGACAGTGCATAGTTACTAATCATTATGACACTTTAGGAGAAATAACCTTTGATTGTTTATGAAATAGGAATAAAAATCACCGCACCATATATTTTATTATATATTTAATAAGTATTGTTTGTTTTTTGACTCAACTGTTAGTTAGTATTTGGCAAAAAAATAGTACGAAAAAACCAATTTTATTTCACAAAGAAAGTATATATTACGAAGTGGTCGATGACTTGGACGAAGACGCTCAAGTGACGATGCAAGCCGTTCCTAACATTACATACAGGATGAAGATTTTCTGAAACAGATTGAAAAGGCAGGATTCAAGGTGATAAGCGAAATTTGCAGAATCGAAGAATATGGGTCGAAACCGGAGACAGGAAAGGGATCGTGAAAGGCGATGATATTCCTGGCGTTTTATCAAAGTCTATCGTCGTCGTGGCGACTAATCGGAGAAGTGATGTCATCCGATTGTGGCGAAGCCAGAAATAAAAGTAAGCCATGTTTAAATATCCAAGATTATAGCTAAGCATAAGAAAAGATACTATCTAGAGTGCGAAGTTCAGTTGTTATACCTTTTTTAAAAAACTTTTTTGCCCACAATGGGGTAAAGGGTCAGGTTACAAAGATCCTAGGGCTCCGAAGGCTCTGCAGATTTTGATCTTGTTAACTATCGTATATGGACCTTCCCAAGATTTATGAAGTTTTGGAGAAAGTCTCTTTTTCTGTGGATTGTACAGCCAGACATGATCTCCTTGATTGAAAAGAGTTCCGTTTGTTTTACGGTTGTATCACGTTTTGGTCTTCTCGCTCGCCAAGATGATGTTATATCTGACGGTGTGATGGATTTCTGCTATATTTGTTTTAGTTCTTTTATGTGTTGTGGAATTGACACAGGTGTTGCTTCCGGACGATAATGTAAAATGTCACAGGGAAGACGTAACTCTCTTCCAAAGAGCATCATGGAAGGTGTTTGTCGAATTGTTTCGTGCACTGCTGTTCTGTACGCCAACAAAAAGAGTGGTATACAGAGATCCCAGTCACGTTGATGATCGACAACAAACTATGTTAGATGTTGTGCGATTGTGCTGTTAAATCTCTCAACAATAACATCCGATTAACGATACCATCCGATTGAGGATGTAAGGGAGTTGTTCTGATTTTCTAAATGCACAATAGTTGACAGATTCATTTAGCAGACGATGACAGTGATTTAAACACATTGGATTCGAAATTCCGTCAATGGTCTGAGTGGAGTTCTAAAAGATACTCTTTACCTAATAATTAAGTTATTTACTATCATCTCTGCAACTGTTATTGCCTCCTGATTTTGGATGGGATGGACTTCAGCCACTTCGTCAAATAATTCATTACCACCAATAAATAACGATTTCCATCATCAGTACTAGGAAATGGACCCATTACATCAATGGCTATTCTCTCAAAAGGGTCACCAACATTATATGTCTGCAGCTTACCTCGACTACTAGTCTTAGAGCCATTCAATGCTGCACAGGCTTCACATTACCTACATCACTGCCCTAATTTTCAACCAATGAAATCGTTCCTTGCTTTCGCTAATGCCTTATTTACACGGAAGTGTCCTCCAGTGGCACTATCATGCACATCTTTCATCACTAGTTCCATTCGGGAGCGAGGAAGGATTAGCTTGCTTCAATTGTTGGAAGACCACTTCACATTCGGTGGTCTACACGAACCGCTGGCCCCCCTCTGTCAGACGATGTAATGGCATTGCGATAATGGAGAAACCCTCGACAAATCGTCTATAATATGTGCAAAGTCCAATAAAGCTACGGAGTTGATGAACATCCTAAGGTGGAGGCCAGTTTCTCACAGCTTCTATCTTACTAGGATCAGTCATAGTCCTTGCTATAGTGATGACAAGGTAATGGACTTCTTGTTGTAACAGTTTACACTTAGTCGGTCCCAATTTTAGCTTCGCTGTCCTAAGTTTTTCAAAAACCTAAGAAGATTTCTCAAATGTTTCTCAAAAGTCTTTCTAAGAACGATGATGTCATCCAAGTAAACCAGGCAGACCTCCCAAGACAAAACTTTGAGCAATTACTCCATTAGTCGTTCAAACGATGCAGGTGTGTTGCAAAGTACAAATGGCATCACTTTACACAGCCAAAGTCCATTCCTGTAACGAAAGATGTTTTCTTATGATCCTCAGGATGTATATTAACTTGTCAAAAGCCGCTTTTCAAGTCGAGAACCACTCTAACCCAGATGGAGTGTCAAGTGTATCATCAATCCTGGGTTAAATAAAGCAGTCCTTCTTTGTTATATAATTTAATTTGCGGTAATCCACACAAACTCTGGTGGACCCCATCCTTTTTCTTGACAAGAACCACTGGTGATGTCCGGGACTCGATGATGGTTCTGTAATGTCCTGAGATTCCATGTCCCCTATAAGTTATTTTGTCTTCTCCCTTTTAGTTAATGGAAGCCTTCTTGCTGGTAGATGGATTGGAGGAGAATCACCAGTGTTGATCTTATGTTCTGTCAGGTTATTCTGACCATAATCATTTCATGATGCAGAGAAAATGTCAGAAAACTCTGTAAGTCCTCAGTTGCGTGATCTTCAGTTAATAACTTCCTTGTTTCTGTCCACAAGCAAGATGAGATTAAATGTCTGTATGATATTGATTTGGTTCAGTAATCTTTATTGTATTTGCACGAGTTATCCATGCAACAGGTTCAAATACTGCCAATTCTTCATCTCTTCTCAATTCTCTATTGGTCTTGTTATAGTTCATCACTCTAATAGTAATTTATTCTCTATCTACTTTGACTAGAGTCCTTGCAACCAGGATACCATGAGCCAAAGCTCCTTTATCAGGGTAATCAGTGACCGCCAACCGGAAGGCCCCAGAAGTCTCCACCCGATGTCCACGGAATATAACTTCACTTTGTGATAGGATCTCTGTCTTCCGTCACTAATACTGTGTTTACACTTGATAAATAATCAGATGTTCGGCTAATCAGAGGGATCTGTCTGACAGATGACTAGGCTGTCACTGTGCCTAATACTGAATCCATGTTTCTTTAGGAAATCAAGGCCTAATATGCATTCATCGGAGATGTCAGCGATGTGAACTGGATGGCGTATAAGACAGCTACCAACTCTGATGTTGAGTTCTATCCTTCCATGGGGGGCGGGGGTGGCTCAGTCGGTAGTGCGCCAGGCTCGTAATCTGTAGTTCCCAGGTTCGAGTTCCAGCTGGGTCAGCGTTGAGATTTATCTCCGCAAAATTTCCCCGCCCTGCCCACGGTCAGTAGGGGACACCGATGGGCTTGAAAAGGCCGCCGTCCGTCGGATGGGACGTTAAGCCGTGGCCCCGTGTGCGGGAGAGCCATACCCTGTGCACGTTAAAGAACACGCTGGATGGCCTTGACGGGAGACTACCATCTGTCTCCCAACAGCTGTTCCAGTGGGTCCCCTCCCCCAACCTTCTCTGAGCCTTCGGGGTCCTTGTGGCCTGGCCATTTAGCCCATTGTGTGCAAAAAAGTGCCGCTCAGAGGTAAAACAATCCAATGCAATCCAATCTATCCTTCCATGGACTTTAGATGAATCTCCAGTGATTGTTTCTAGAGTTATATTAGACTGTCTAGTATACCAGTTTGGGTGAGGTATTATCTTCTTCACTCTCTCTGATCTGAGTAAAGTCACATTTGCATTTTGTCTACTATCATACGGCAAGGCTTACATTTTGAAACGTGGGGACTTCCATTTGGGCCAACCAATCAACAACCAGCTTTTTCCATTCACGTTTGTTGGCAAACAGTCAGCCTTTGCCATTCACGTTGCTTACGCTGGTTTTGCTGAGGTCTTCCCCCCCTCTGTGGACACTTTAGCACGGATTCTACATGATTTGCCCGTTGTTGCTCAGGTAGTTTTGAAACCTCAGCGCTCTCTCTCATAACCGAACACCTCCTATAACAGAAGGCCAATGGCCCAAATTTATTACGTCTGCTTAAGTAGTCTGAGATCTGAGATCTAAAATGACATTGTAGAATACCGGGCATCAGTATACCCATGATCTATTTCATCGGAAGTTGTCCAATATGGCTCTGATAGATGTGTTAAAAAAGTCACACGATAAGGTTAAACCACAATTCGTGGGCCCAAAAGCGTTTATGAATGGTCGTCTCTATCTTAAGAGTTCTCTTCAAAATTATATGTTTCCAAGTATATACCTTGGTCTTTTAATTTCCTGATTAGTGCTTGTATCATGTTGAATTTTACTCTAGAGGATTCAATAGGATTAGCTCCTAACTTGTCGAAGAAGGCATGGGCGAGTGTTTTTAATATATGAGTTAAAATGCTCCAGATTTGTGTCTTTGTGACGGTTAGAATTCTTGATATATCATGGTGCATCCGTAACTGTCCTTAGAGTTTTATTTTGAGACGTTTGAAGTGCTGCCAAGGTTGTTTTATATGTATAACCCCAGATCGGGTAAGCATAAGTGGGGGTAGGTCTAAAAATGGCTTTATATATTAGAAGTATATTTTCTTCATATATAGTCGAATTTCTTCCCATGGTCGGTTGTAAGCAACATTTGGTAGCTTGAGCTTTGTGTAATACTTTGGTGATGTGAGTCTTACATTTGAGTTTATGATGTATCCCAACACTGTTATATTCAACTGTATCTATTAAGGTATTTCAGCGTCAAAAAGTGTCACAAGTGTTTTTTCGTATATCCTTTTATTTCAGATAAGAGAGCTGTACTTGTATCTGGATTGACTTTGACTCTTCATTTAATGAGCCAATCTTGAAGGAAGTTCAGTCCATCCTGCGTTCTTCTAATTGTAATTTTAGGGCAAAGATAGGGTCACAGGAGTGCTGTGTCATCTGCATATTGAGCAATGAATATCTGGTTCGAGCTTGGGATGTTAGCCACATTTATGTTGAACAATATTAGATCAGGTAGGGACCCTTGAGGCACTCCTGTTTCCATTGTACGGAATGTGGAAATAGTACGTTTTTCTTTCATTTTGAAAGTTCCGTTCTTCAGATAGGAGTTAAGAATCCAAATGACGGGACCGCAAACGTAGCTGTGATAAGTTTAAAGAGCAGATCATGCAACCAAACTTATCAAAAGCCTGCTTAAGTAGCTCTACCATATACCTAATCCTTATATTTTTTATTTTAATATCATTACTGATGATGGCTTTTGCTATATTTATACTAATACTTATTTAAAAATATTTTTTATTTAGAAAAAAAATTTTTCGTATTTATTATCAAATATTGTAATTCTGATTACTACAAATAATTTTTCTCCTAAATAAAATATATTTATAGATAAACATTAGTATAAATATTAGCACAAGAGTTCACCAGTAATAATATTGGAATCAAAAATATAAAAATTATGTATATGGTATGGCTACTTAAGCTGACGTCATAAATTTGGTATCATGGCTTTCTGTTATATGGGTTGAGTTGTTTTACCTCTGAGCTGTACTTTTTTTGCACACCATGGGCTAAATGGCCAGGTTGGGGGAGGAGACCCACTGGAACAGATGTTGGGAGACAGATGGTTGCCTCCCGTCAAGGCCACCCAGCGTGTTCTTTAACGTGCACAGGGTATGGCTCTCCCGCACACGGGGCAACGGCTTAACATCCCATCCGACGGACGACGACCTTTCCAAACCCATCGGTGTCCCCTCCTGACCGCGGCAGGGCGGGGAATTTTGCGGAGATAAATCTCAAAGCTGACCCAGCTCTGACTCGAACCTGGGAACTGCAGATTACAAACCTGGCGCGCTACCGACTGAGACACCCCCCCCCCCCTTTCTTTTATATGAGGTGTTGCCTAACCACACTTCTTCACGTCGCAAACTATCGATATTATTATTATTTCGACAGATTTTGACCGAACAGTCCCAAATTCGTCAGGCTGCAAGAGGATGCCCTAAATTATTAATGCCTTTGGAAATATAAGCAATTGATAATTTTTCTGATGATGACGTTTCATCAATAAAACTGTTTGCCCTCTGATTTACGTCCATGAAGTAGTATGCCGATGAGAGAAAGTTTCCGATGCAAAAATTGGCTTCGATAAATGCAAATGATACTTGTAGAGTTGCAATAGTGTTTTTATTGAATTTTGAAATAAATATAAATTCAAAATTTAAAAAAATCCTATCTTCCTTTAGGGCCCTAAAAGGTAGAAAATAAACCTAAATAATATCGATGAGTTGGTATTCACTTCGAAGGAAGGTAGGGACCTATTTACCTACACAAGATTACCAGCGCCCTATCTTCCTTTGAAGTGAATACAAATTCAGCGACTGATTGCAACCTCAATATGCTTTTGGTTTGTTTTCTACTTTTTAGGAGTCCATAAAGGAAGATATGTATGTTTTTAAGTTTTTTAATTTATTTATTATTGTTGTAACAAGATGACAACAAAAAAACCCAGAAAGAACTGAAGCTAAAAAAAATATTTTTGTTTTTAAAGAATTGCCCTTATTCTTTTAGTGGGGAATTTGAATATGTTCCTTTGAATACAACTGTTTGATAATTTTGTGTAAACATTTAATTTCGTAGCACACCGTTTGGGAAGCACTGGAGCGATATGTGAATCGAAAATTTGTTTCCATACGGCGCGTTTCCATGTGTAGTTGCAGAAATACTTCAGTGTGAAGTTATACAGTGAAACCCAGTTTATTAGGTACACCACCCCTCATCACATAAATGTTCATTCCAACACGTAATAAGTCACGTGACCGTAGTGTGAGGTATAAATCAGGCACACCAGCTCTTCGAGCATCAGTTAGAATTGAAATGAGCATCAGAATGGACAAATCAAGCGACCTGAGCGATTTCACATGTAGTATGACAATTTAGTGCTAGGCAAGCCGGTTCTAGCCGGTTGTAGCCGGTTCTCGTGCATTTGAACAGACGGTCCAAAATCAGGCAAGTCACAGCAGAAATGAACATTGGTGTGGAGAAGGCCACATCAAAATGCACAACGTATGAGACCTTGTCGCAAATGGGCTACAACAGCTGCTAATCATGTCGAGTGCCGATTTTGTCAATGAAGAACAAACAAGAGCCTCTCCAGTGGGATCAGGAGTAACAACACTGGATCGTTGAAGACTGGATAAAGGTAGACTGGTCGAAGGAATCAACGTTCCTTTTGTATCATGCTGATGGAAGGATCAGAATTTGGTGCAAGCAACCCGAGACTATGAAGCCATCTTGTCTGGTGTCACAACAGTAGAGGCGGGTGGTGGCAGTGTGATGGTGTGAGGAATGTTTTCCTGGAACATATTAGACTATCTGACACTCATCGAAGGACATCTAAATGCCATGTCGTATTCGGGCATCGTTGCTGTCCAAGTTTATCCCTCCAAGGCTACAGTTTATCCTCACTCGGCATAATAAAGCACCTGCTCTCAAGGCTCGTATGGTCACTGAATGGTTGCAGGAAATGCCGAAGGTGTTTCCTTGATTCATTGGCCTGCACAATCCTCAGATCCAATATCAAAGATGATCTATCAGAATCCAATATCAAAGATGATCTATCAAAGATATCAAAGATGATCTATCAGATCCAATGATCCTATAGATCATCTTTGAACCTAGATGGAAAGGGCTTTTAGCAGCGAGACTGTGATGTCGTCTAATTAGCGACAGCTGCGCGACTCAATCATTTCGGCATGGTACAACAATTCTGCGCAATGCATCCAGCATCTTCTAAGTTCCATGCCCCTAACTAATTCGGGCTGTTCTGAAGTTGGCCAAAGGAGACGCAACACGTTACTAGGCAGGTGTACCTAATAAACGTGCATCTCAGTGTATGTGTCAAGTGTTAGATGTGCGTGGGCAAGGCTAAGAGATGCATTTTAATATTACCGCAAATATCTAAATACATTATTTGATAACCATTTCCCCTCACATAAACATATTTCACTGTAGCTCACGGGTTCTGATTTTAAATATATTTAGAGTTTAACGGATTTGTTGCTGCCATTCACTAGAATTTCTTTGCGAATCAAAAGGAAGCTCGTTTAAATTTCCTGCGCTGGTGTTCGTCCCGTCCTCGGTGATTGTTTGCATTATTGATCGGCTTCGAAAGGACGTCATGCCTCGGTTCTGACCTTAACCTTTTGCGGTCATATGGAAATGAACCATGATACTTAGGCTAAACTAATAACCAACGAAAAGTGAGTTGCATTGTGTCAAGAACAATAAGTGCAGCGAGTGTTGTGTTTTATACCTCAGTTGCAAAACTTGTTGCAGGCGTTGTGAGAGAGAACGCAAAATGTTATTTCACACGTGTCAAGTGGTGGTATGTGAGGGGATGATAAGAGGTATATTTTAATATTATTGCAAACATCTTAATATATTATTTGCAATCCCTCACCCCTCTCATCATATCTTTTCACCTCTTGAAAAAAACTATTTGCGATGGCATTTTGTGTGAAAGAAAAGGAAAATAGAGGGAAAGGATTGATATTAATGATGTAAATAAAAATAGGTATGAATGTTTCTTTTTTTTTTAATTAACGTGATTAATTAATAACTTCATTGTTAATGCGGTAGGAAATCCCTTGTACTTATAAAAATAGGATTTTCTAAATAGCGTTGGTACCAGCTCATATAAATATTTCTGTTGTTCAGGAAATGATTTATAACGTATTATTTATACATCAGATGAGTTACTTTAATTATTACAAACATCTGAAAAATATCATCGCTGCCACGGCGGGAATCGAACCCGCAACTCTCTAGATACATGCCAGAGCGCTCTACCGTTAAACCACGAGGCAGATGTTGAAATCTTCAAGAATAAGACCTTGGTTTATAATCGATAATATCACGAAAGAGATAGAGTAATTTCAGTAAATTCGCTTGTCACCTACTTACATGATACTCAAATCAATGGAATTCGGCTGTGGGAAATTACTGAAAATCAATTGCCTGGCTCGTAACTAGGTGTTTTCAGATCTGAGTTGCCTGAGTTGAGATTTTCTCTGCTAACAGACTCTTGCCCTTGTTGATAAAAGGTACGCCTATGAACTTGGAAGAGGCAATGTCTCTAGAATGAGACATCAAACCGTGTGCGCCGTGTGGGGAGGGTCACATTCATTCTCTGCACTTTGAAGAACACTGAATAGCTTCGGAGAATGTTTCCTTCTCTGCGCTTTGATGGACACTGAATAGCTTCGGAGAATGTTTCCTTCTATCTCCTAAGAGCTGTCCAGTGAAAGCGTCTCTTCAACCCTTTACAGCTCGTAATGGTTTTCTACCCCTAAGCGCTACAGTTGGATGCCCTATTCGAAGAAATTGGAATCATTATGATCTGACATTAGCCCATCGCGTGCACAAAAGCCCTGCTCAAGCGTAAAATAACCAATCGAATTTTGATTTTTACACAAGTAATGTAAAGCATTTAGGTTGTATGCGAGATATTAGCAAAGAAAATAAATATGTTGAAATCATAAATTTAAAAACAACAACGTAAGTTTTTAGAAATGCCAAAATATATATAATTTATTAATAATTTGTATTTATTTTTATTTATATTATTTAATGACTCATAAGTAACGCTGAACGTTAAATGCTCTAAAAATATTGTTGAAATATAATTTCATAAAATTCAATGTTAATTTTTTTAAAGTTACCTAAAAGAGACTGTCTCGTCTTCTCTGGTGTGGTAGGGAATGCATACAAAACAATTATGACAAAGACTCTCCTTCCCCGTGTATATCTTAGAAACGTATAACTGAATATTAATATCACATGCGGTTTTTAAAACGTTTTTGATAATTAAATAATTCAACTTAAATATTGGATTGAACCAAACGTTCGCTCGGATTTTAGGCAAACATTCAAACTCAAATATTAAAGAGTAAAAAATCCCTTTTATCAATAATGCGTCCACCATTTTGTTATATTATGTTAGCCATCTATCGGGAAGCTTCATTATTTCGTCGGTGTATAACTTGGCTAGGTTTTCGTTGAAGAACTGATCAAGGAAGTTTTTGATGGTCTCCAAAGAATGGAAAATTTTACCGTTCAAACAGTTTGCAGTGACTGGAATAAATTGCAATCAGAGGGTGCAATGTCAGATGAATATGGTGAGTGGCAAAACACATCCCAACCCAATTGTAGCAATATTTGTCGGTAGGTCAAATACACATGTGGTCTTACCTTCCTACTTATTCACCATTATACCTTAATTTCCTACAATTTAAATGCATATGTCAATTTTAGCACACATTGATTATAATCAGAGTGAGAGAGAAACAGACTCCTACCCGCTTTATCAGGTGCTCCCTGTAATTTCGTCCAACGAGGTCCGGTAGCTTTCTTCTCCTCGCGGTGTGGTTTTGACGTTCCCGTTGAAGCGATCCATTGCCGTTCCCGTTGAAGGGATCCAGTACAGAATCGTCGAGTCTCCGACCTATGGATTGCTCTCGGCATCGTCGTTCGACTACTTGGGGTTGTTATTGTCAGGCTGCCTTTCCTTAAACTCCCGTCCTGTCGCGCAGTCGGTGTGCTCTCCTCTGGTTCGTATGCTGGTCTCCCTCCTTGTGTCACTCAAATGTCAAGTGTCCCCGGTGTCTCTATATCTTGCCCCTTATATTTGGTTTCTACCCTTTTGTTGCTGCGGGTTTCTTTCGCTCCGAACTGGGATGTATGGATTGCGACTCTCACGTCTGCCGAATTTTTCAGTGGCTCACTTTGTCCCTCGAGTCTGGGTTTGTTGTGGACCTATCTTGCCTGTTAGATTTATTGCTCTCGCATCTTTCGAGTTCTGATTGTGCGTCTGGGGAAGCTGTTTAAAGGGAGTGCAAACTGCGTCTTTTCTTCTGCGCATTCGCTGCACGTTGTTGTGCTTACCTGTATTAATTTCTACCATCTGTCCCGGAATTTCTGCTACCTTTGGACATTTCCCTTATCGGAAAGAAAGTGTTGGCCTACATAGGTGCGTTCGATTGTAGAGACATAACTGAAAGGACGGATAGTGCGTAGTCGTCGTTGTCGAACTGTCAAAAGTCACTGCCAAAATGCTATTACACCTTCAATGTATTGTATATGTTCCTTACGTAATGAATTCCTACTCCATTTGCTCTTTCAGTTCATTTGCTCTTTGAATCTAAAAGTGGAATTCGTAGGTTGAATCTCTTTATGCTAAATGCAAATGAAAGCATAACACCCGTGTCGCAGTTGTGTAATGATTGGCACTAAGAACTAATTAGTATACGCCACACTGCTTTAGACCTCTTGAATGGTTTACCCAGTGAAGTCCCTGTACCTGACTGGTGCACAAGGAATAGATAATTTTTGTGTAAAAAAATGTGTGTAACTGAAATGGCTTTAGTACTGCACTAATTCTTCAGTTACTTTTTCCTTGTCACTGCGTTAGAGACCGGTGAGTGAGACTGCTCCTGCAGCGAAATTGGCTCACTTTGTGTATTAAATCAAATATCGAGCCCCAGGCACACTTCTCAAGAATGCTGAGCTTGGTAGAAATACAACGCTTTTTCAATCCCTGTCCCTGACGTCATCCCTCTCCAAACACTCAGGAGTGGGTACGACAGTATATCTTGTTATATCGGCAGATTTCTCTTAAACATTCCGTGCACTTCAAGGGAAGAAATTCTTCTTCATGCCAAACATGGAGGTCAATACACTAGAAGATAAATAATCGTCCATAAATAAAGTTAATTTATGGAAAACGTATGCTTATTGAAAATAAATATATGAATAAAGATGTCACTAAAGAAATCGAAAATCTTTACTAGTAACGTTATTGATGACGCTAAAAAAAACGCCAGTGTATCTAAATGAAAATTTAACTCCAATAAACAGAGAACCTTTCTGGAAAGCGAGGTGCCTGGCCAAATCAAAAAAATTTAAATACGTCTGGTTTCGGAACGGGAAAATCATGATGTGAAAAACTGATGGTGACAGCATAATTCGAATTGATATGCTGACGAATTTCGATGAATTTTAAACGGGAAATATATTGTTTATTTGCTCCATCTTATTTGTTTTGCCATGGCGACTTTTCATTTTGATGACTTACCAACATTTGATCACAAAGAAAATGATCTGTGCGACTATGAAGAAGTTAAGAAATGGTTCTTGACTAGTAAATTACGTTATGAATCTGATGAACACTTAAGCTTTCTGCATGTGTACATTCGAAGTCTGAAAAAAAAACTGGGATACTCTCTGTGTTTATTTTAAAGATATCTTGAATTTCTTAGATATTGTTATATTAACAGAAACTAACATCCTCAGCACGGATGCTCCATTGTTCAATCTAGAAAATTTTAATCAACTTTTTACGAGAACTCCTGGTGCGTTTGAACATGGGATTCTACTTTTCTTCCGCGACACATTATTAGTTAAAACGATACCTTCACTTGTAATTCCTGCTGAAACATTGAATATAAATATCTACAAGGGTAATTTAACCTTCAATTTACTTTCTATTTACAGATCACCAAGCTCGAACATTAACACTTTTCTTTCTAATCTCAAAAACTGGTTCGAAACAACTGATAAACTTCGCAATCAAATACTTGTTGGAAACTTTAATTTAGATATCAAAAATATCATAAAACACGGAGTTGCCAAATAGGTAGAATTGTTAACCGAGTTTGGTTTCTCACCTCTCATTACTGGTATCACCAGGGAAGACATCATTGGTGACTCTCTTTCTCAGACATGCATTAATCACATTAACGTCCGACTTGACATTAAACTCGACACAAATTCAATGATTTTTTGCAGTGGGATCGCAGACCAATACTTAATTGCGGCAACTTGTGGGGGGAAAAAACTTGGGAATTCGTCCAATCACACAAAAAAACTTGAAGCAATATTAACACGAAAACTATCTTAAATCATAAAAACATATGCAAAGAAATAAGTCTAACAAACTGGCTGGACAGTTAATAAGTCTAACAAACTCGGAACCAATAGACGTACTTTATGAAGCATTCATAAAAAAATATACGGAGATTGTTAACAATAACAAAATTAATAAACTATCGGATGGTTCAAAAATTAAACAACGCAACTGTAGGAAAGACTGGATAAATCAGAAAATAATAAACTGAATACGTAAAAGAGACTCGGCTTGGATTGATTACAAAAATAACAAGAGAAACAGAAATATTAAATTACTATACACAAGCTTAAGAAACACAGTCACGTCCGTTATTAGGCAGGAAAAGAAAAAATATTACTTCAAACAATTTGAGTGTTGTAAAAATAATCCAAAGCAAAATTGGGAACTCATCAACCAAATTATCAACAACAAACCTAAAACTGTCATTGACGATTTTATCATGAAGAATATGCCACAAGGTATGTCTGAAACTCAAGCAGCAGAGAAATTTAACAACAACTTTGCAGACATTATTGTCAATCTCAGAGACGATAACCGTATACAGAATCTCTCTACAGTTCCTAAACATATCCAATCTTCTGTCCCCTCAATTTTTATTCCTCCCATCTCAAAACAAGAAACTTTCAAAATTCTAAGTGACTTAAATGAAAGAAAATCATTTGGATACGATCAGGTATTTTACATTAAAGCATGCAAAACCTCCTTAGCTAATCTCGTGACAAACGTTATCAATGAAAGCATATCTACAGGAAACATCCCTAATAAACTCAAACTTGCTATTCTAAGACCAATTTACAAAAGTGGAACTAAATCCGATTGCACTAACTATAGGGACATTGCCATCTTACCCGTTCTTCACAAAATACTTGAAAGATATGTAGCTAACGTTCTAGCCAATTTCTTGAAAAAACATAATATTATTAGTGAAAAGCAATATGGTTTCCAAAATGGTAAAAATACAATTACACTTTTAACGGATTTTTCTGACGTCATTAATGGAAGTTTAAACAACGGAAAAAAAGCAGCAACTATCTTTCTGGACTTTCGTAAAGCATTTCATACGTTGGATCACGATATTTTACTTCAAAAATTGTATATTTATGGTGTCCGAGGTATTACCCTTAAATGGTTTGAAAATTATTTAAAAAACATTTGCATGTTGCCAAAATTAATGGCGTTTTTAGTGAGAAGAGAACAGTGTACACTGGTGTTCCACAAGGTTCATATTTTAGGTCCGATTTTATTCATTATTTATATTAATGATCTAGCTAACCTTAAACTGAAGGGCTCTCTTTATATATATGCTGATGACACCGCCTTGGTTAACGTGAATCACAATATAGGAGACGCAGTCCGAGATACACAGGATGATTTTAACAAAATTATTTTACTGGTCTAACATTAATCGTATTTACATAAATTCGGAAAAAACCAAGTGGATGGGCTTTCATTCACCAGGATACTATGATCTCTCATCTTATGCAATTAAAAACCACGAACCCTTATGTCCCCACAACATGATAAATCATGACCCTGACTGCTGCGACTGTGATGTTATTGGCGTGTTGAGAGCCATAAATATCTTGGACTTTACATGGACACAACCTTCCGATGGAATACACATATTCAAAGGTTAGCAGGGAAATTGCGTCTATGTGCATCTAAACTTTATAAACTACAATTTGTTGCAAGCACACATACATGTATTTTGGTTTACAAAGCTATTGTGAATCTGTATTGACTTATGGTTTGATAATATACGGCTCAACTAACCTCACAAATATAAAGAAAATAGAAATTATTCAATCATCCATTGCTAAAAATATAATCCCATACAACTTAAGGAATTCATTTTATCACAGCGAAGAAAGACTAAATTTTCTAGGCATACTCTCTTTTCACAACCTTTACAAATAGAGCATCACTTTAAAATATTAGATTTAAATTGATTATCAAAAAATATCTCTCATGGGAAACAACATTTCATGGGTTACAATCCAAAAATTATTTCCAACTTCTAAAAATATTAAACAATTACGGGAAATGTACAAGGGCATATACAATACCTTACGTGTTCAATCAACTGCCAAGGAAAATTATTTTATTAAACAATTTTAAAGAAATCAAAAATAAGACTAAATATTTTCTTGTGGGCACTAAATTTTAAATAAAAATTTGAACCACCACAATGGAGTTTCCACTGAAATTCACATAATTCGATGACATTGTTTTAAATTATATCTTATGTATTTTCATGTAACATTATTCTTCTTCTCTCCTGAAGATAAGTAGATGCTTTGCGGGTCATTTGTATAAATTTTTGTATAACTAACATGAATATGAATAAAGATTATTATTATTATTATTATTATAAAGATTATCTACGAAGATTATGAACTAATATAACATCAACATAATTATGCATGATTTTGCATTAAATTTGGGAACTGAATAAAAGTTCTTTAAATGTTTTTTTTCTTCATCACATAAATTTATAGAAATAAATTATTTCCAATTTCCAAATATTTTTGGACAATTTTATGTAATTTTATCTACATTATTTTTGAATCTGGTTGATAATCTACAGAATAAAAAAAAACCACCTTGATATTCAGTCTCAAAATATATTTGTTGATTTTCTACAGCATTCTTTTCGAATTTTAGATATTGTTTTAATTTCACAGATATTATTTCAGTTTAAACAGGCCTATTCAAATCTTGAAAATATATGTTCATTGTTTACCTTAAATAAAGTTGTACATACACACCTCATGCTAAGCCATAGAATAAAATGTTATCTAAACCTTCCTATAAATAATATGTTCTGGTGTATTTTCCTGAAATTAAGAATTTCATGTAACTTATGATAGTCTCAAAGTTTGTTAGTAAATATTCGAGATTCCAAATAAGGAATAAAAATCCATTTTATGAAGAGCGGCTTCATTAAAGTCAAGAGTTATTGACAAGTAACTTGAAACACAAGTGACGTCAATTCAAAAGGCACTTCCGATTGCCAGTCAAGGACAATGTTCAAGTTATTAAAGCATTCACCATCGTCAATTTTTTTGGATCCTTTAGCTTTACCACCGATATTTTTTCACAGTTCTAAAATTTCACACCATTATCTAAAGGTCAAAACAGTTATTATAATTTATTGAAAATGTTTTAATTGATTCATACTTTTTTTGTTTATACACATATTTATTCCATTAACCTCTCAATTAACGTACAAGTTGCAAAATCAAAAAAGACTTAAGGGATAGCAGATATTCGGACATCACTCGTGTCAATTGTTTCCTCTCTAACGCTATTAGATCTCAGCCATACTGGGGTTATGAACAGATTTAATTAATTCAATGGGGTAATATACATAATTCCGTATTAGGGAAATGTAATGTTAAGCATTTAATCATTATTAAGTTATTTTCAGTAACAGGATGAAAATGGGTTTAGAGGAAAAATTATCTTATCTCTGGTGGGATCTGAACACATGACCTCCTGATGACGATAAGGTGCTGGCTGATTTCTTACGATATTCAAATAAGTATGTGTTTTAAAACACTCCTAAAACTTTCTCTTTGTAAGAAAGTATTTTAAAACTTTCAGTCTCACTACACACATCTAGAAATGATAACGTCAAATTATTTTTGACTATAATAAGATGGGGAGTAATATACTCTTCGAAAGTTGTTTCGCATAAGAAAACAAGCAAAAAATTTATATTTAATAAAAACATTATAAATTAAAGAAAATTAAAATACAAAATTTAGAATACTTTTAATTAATTTTGGCGAAATATTTTTATTTGGACCCAACTGACAATATTAGTTTCCAAAAGTTATTAGGGTAAACAAATTAATTCGTGACGGGAAGGTTAATGTTTAAGACAACTGAAAATTTCCTAAAATGTAATACCCCCTCAAGCAGCTGCTTGCCACAGAGGTCTGACAGGAGCCTGTCAGTTTATATGCCATAGTAGAAGGTCTGAGAGGATGGCAGGACCTCAGCAGAAAAACGTCACAAACAGCCATGCCTTACCCGGGGCTCGAACCCAGGTCCCTTAGAGCAGTAGCCAAGCGCGCTAACCACTCGGCCATGGGACGGCTAAACAGACATTAAACATCTGCCTTATTACTGAAAATTGCGAGAAAAATATTTCTAAGAATGGAATCCACAATGAAGAAATTGCCGAACCAAAGCTTGTGATTCTAACAATATGGTTCATTTCAATGCATGTGCAGTTTGCTAATAACGTGGACGCCAATGTCTCAGAATAATGTCATTTTATAGGAACCTAAAATACAAGAGAACTCTCCGTTGACTGCGTGGTTGGATTTTTCGACTACTAATCAAAGGAATCCGAGCTCGAAATGGGCTTACTTTTAGCCCATTCTGTGCAAAAAAATTGCAGCTCAGAGGTAAAACAACCCATCCCAGCTTGCTGTGAGGTCACCTGCTTTGTTATGGGTTTGTATCAAGACGCCAGAAAGGTTGAAAACGTTAATAACGTTGAACTACTTAAACGCTTTCTATCTGACTGCATTCTGAGACTTTGAGTGTGACAATCATTTCAGACGCTTCAGGAATAAATTTTGGGTTCGACAGTAAAATTGATCAGCGAAAGAATTTCCACGGCAAGAATTCCATCTGCAATGACGTGTCGACTCTTTTTTTAACCTGCGCCTACGTTTTTCAACCTCTTAGCAGCGTCTGTACTTTAAAACTAATTTTCTTTTCTTGAAAGAAACGTTTGAGTGAAGTCTTCCTGAGATTGCTCATTATCCTGGAATGCTTTGTGTCTTTTTGGCGTCTAGATAATTGATAAGTGCAACTGAAAGGTCACTGACGTGATTTAAAAAAAATTGCATTTCCTTTTCTGAACTGCTCCTGTGGCCGAGTGGTTAGTGTGCTTGACTATGGATCAATGAGATCCCGGTCTCAGCCCGGATAATTGCTTTGTTGGGTTGTTTTGCCTGTGAGCGATACTTTTTTTCCCACAATAGCTAATTGGCCAGGTTACAAGGATCCCAAGTGTTAAGAGAAGGTTGGGGATAGGGGAATCCATTGGATACCTATTTGAAGATGGGAGTCTTCCGTCGGTGGCGAGAAGGGGGTGTTGGCTGAGTAGGTAGCGCGCCAGAATCGGAATCTGTATTTCCCAGGTTCTAGACCCACCTGATCCAGCTTTGATATTTATATCCGCTAAACCGACATCCAGCCATCGGTCAGAAAAGCCATCATCCGTTGGATGGTACGTTAAGCCGTGGGGCCCGTATGCGAGAGGGCCATGCGCTGATGCGCGTGATAATAGAGAATACACTGAATGGCTTTGACGGGAGGCTACCGTCTATCTCCTAACAACTGTCTAGTCGGTCTTCTTCCCCAAACCTTCTCTGGGCTCTCAAGGTTATTTTAAACCTGATCATTCAGCTAATTATGTGCAAAAAAGTGACGCTAAGAGGTATAACAACCCAGCTGTACCGTCGAGGTTATCCAGTGTGTTCTTTAACATGCACAGGGTATGGCTCTCATGCATGAGGGGCCATGGTTTAGCGACACATAGCACGGTCGGCGGCTTTTCCAAGCCCATCGGTGTTTTCTTTATGACTGAGGGTAGGGATTTATCGAAGATAAATCCCTACCCTCAGTCAGAAAGAAAAGCCGAGATAACTGTCACAGGTGGTGCTCGATCTTATGAACTACGGATTAGAGCTTGGAGCGCTAACGACTGAGCTACCCCAGCTCCACGAGCCCGGTCGTTTCCTGTGTTGTGCTCTCGCTAAGGTCTCGCCTTCCTCGTAGAAATTTTTCTACGGCATATTAAAGCGCCATGGATCTGTATTTGCGTACTCTACCCAAAGATTCTGAATACCATTTACTGAAACCCCATTTTCTAAATCATTCATTTCATTTTTTCTGAATTGATTCAGCAAATTTCCATTTTCTGAATCATTCAGAAAATGGAATTTTTTTTTCTCCCCATTTTGGAGCAATTTAGTGCTTGAAATTCCCAATCGGTATTTTCCTTCGCAGAAATTATTCCCTTCAAAGATTAAAGCATATGTCACCATTCTCCCCTCAGGCCATGATCTAGAAAAATTATAGGGGTGTGGGGGGTGGACAGGAATCTCTTTTGGGGCTAGCCGGGAGAAGTCTATTGCCCCCCCCCCCTGCTAGACCGAAAAGATAACGGGGGGTATACCCCCGTTATCTATTCCCGGCTAGAGTTTCTTGCCTCCTATTTTTATTCTACAGGGCGATTCAAAACTTATCGTTCAAATTTCGTGGGGAGGTAGGGAAGACGTCAGGAAACCGATTTCACATAGGAAAGTATGTCCGCAAACGTCATCTACATGAACAAAATCGACAAGTAAAGTGAACACAAGGAAACAGTACAGTTAAGTGGTAACGAATGTGACTTTTATTCCAAAAAGGTAAAGTACAGGTTCACAGTAGGTGCTCAAAATTGCGACCATTTACACGGACACAGGATTCACAGCGCCGTTGCATTGACCGCCGAACATTTTCAAAAACGCCTGGCATATCACGGACAATGCCTGCGGTGGCCACTATTCGTGCAACAAGGTCCATTTCACTGTCGACGGGGGTCTCGTACACATGGTCTTTCATGGCCCCCCACAAAAAGAAATCCATGGGCGATAAATCAGGTGACTTAGGTGGCCAAGCGATCGGTTCACCTTTACCGATCCATCGAGCTCCGAATGTTCGGTTCAGGTAATCACGCGCAACAATTGTGCTGTGGGCTGGAGCCCCGTCATGTTGATACCACATATCTCGGCGGATATGCGCAGGAACAGCGCCCAGAAAAGTCGGTAACACTGTCTCGAGAAATATTAAGTATTTTCGGCCGTCCAATCGGTGCGGTAGCAAGTAAGGTCCCAACAAACAGTCACCAATGATTCCAGCCCACACATTTACGGTAAACGATGTTGCGCAGCATGACTTTTCGTACCATGTGGGTTGTCGTAAGCCCACAGATGTGAATTGTGTGTATTCACATGTGAGGGTGTTAGGTATAAAAATAGGCGGACACACCTTCACGAGTGAATGAAGCTTCATCTGTAAAAAAGGACAGAAGCTGGAAAACTGGGGTCCACGGTACCTTTCTGAAAGAACCATTGTGCAAATTCCACACGCTTCGGATAATCGTCAGGATGCAGTAACTGCACCCTTTGCAGATGGTAAGGATGCACACGTTCCTCGTGCAGTATCCGCCACACTGCTGACTGAGATACCCCAAGATGCTGAGCAATAGCTCGTGTGCTGGTATTCGGATTATCTTCGATGGACTGTAGGACTTGTTCTGCGACGTTGACAGTACGCATCAGTCGTCTTCTCACCGTATCCTGCATGCTGCGCAGTGAACCACGTTCGCGCAGATTGCGATGCACACGTGCAAACATTTGATGCTGCGGTATTCTTCTGTTGGGGTATCGGTCTTCGTAAACTTGCCTAGCACGGCGGCCGCTTTCGCCAGCTGCCCCATATGCGAGATGCATATCCGCTAGCTCTTGATGCGTAAAACGATTCATCTTATCACCAGTAAGTCAGCTCGTACACTGATGACAGCGGGAGTGGTCGGGCGAGTTGTACACTGGTTGGGTACACACAGCGCCCTCTACATACGCATGCGTACATTTGCGGACATTCTTTCCTTAGTGAAATCGGTTTCCTGACGTATTACCTACCTCCCCAAGAAATTTGAACGATAAGTTTTGAATCACCCTGTATATACTATATATTTTATACTATTTTTATACCTAATTGTTACACTAGAATGGAAAAGATATTTCCATTAAGCCCTTGTACCAGCTATAAAATCTTTTACGTATGGGTTGGTTTGTTTTAGTTCTGAGCGGCAATTTTTTGCACACAGTGTGCTAAATGACCGGGTCACAAGGATATTTAGAATCAAATATAAAGAATTTTTGCACAAGCTGCTAAGGTGTAATATATCTACATTATTGATTAATTAGATTTAAAATAAAAGTTACAGTTTCAAACTTAAATTTTTAAGTGTATGTCTAAATTTAACATCTACAGATTTTATTGAATATTAGTCAAGGGTGAAAGTATCCACAGATCCACTTATCGGATTCAAAACTCTGAATTTTTATTTTTGCCTTTTAGCATACATTTAAAGCAGGAACCTTCTCAAATTACTTTTATATTCATCGTCAGTACTAAGGACATAGCTCTGTTTTTGAAATTTAGTAACATGACAATCGTAAACTATTCCTCAAAGAGTGATTTTCTTTGTTTATCTGCAGAAAAGATTGCTTTTGAAGAATATTAGAAACAATGGCGGTTTGATGCTTAAAGATTTAACAAGCAAGTACCACGATATTAGGCAAATGCTAATTTTGACCGCGAAATTCTCGTTTCGTTCAGTCTTCTAATACATCGACATAATTACGTAGATATTGGCACAGAGGGTGCTGCTGTATGCCACAAGGGAGTTGCCAGTTGTCATACAAGCCTTCTCTTATGCTGCATCTAGCAATCTGCATCAGTTCAGGAGGACCCTTGTAACGGGGCTTCAGCTTCGGTACCAATCCCGTGATGTCAATCACGCTGACGAGGTCATCTACATTTAACAGTTTGTTCTGTACTTCCTTGTAGAAGCCATCAATTGGAGCAATATGAACGACAGGTAGGGTTCGAAGGACGATTCTAATGACCATTGATAAAGCGTATAAATGCATCCGCAGTAAAAACAGTTCAACATGTTTGGCTTGAACTTTTAGTGATTCAGCTTCTATCAACATCGCAACCATTTCTGTTACAAGATCTCGAAGCAGTCGTGCATTCAAGGAAACGACATTCTCGTCAATGATTTCGTAAGGAAGGAACAATCTTGCCCCGTATCTCAAGAAAGTCAACAAGTAACGATGATCTTGCAGATGTCCTGCTGCTTGACACAGACTCTTTTCATCACAATCAAGGAAAACGCGGTCGATCAAACGAATGCCTCCCATAGTTGTCTTTGTTTGATTTGTGTGATGAACGATGTAGAAGAGAGGAATTTTCTGCATGAAGTCCGCACTACAGACGAGGTTGTCAGCATTGAGGAATGTCGGGAGAGTTCCTCTACACTCAGCCATAAAGAAAACACCGATGGGCTTGGAAAAGCCGCCGACCGTGCTATGTGTCGCTAAACCATGGCCCCTCATGCATGAGAGCCATACGCTGTGCATATTAAAGAACACACTGGATAACCTCGACGGTACAGCTGGGTTGTTATACCTCTTAGCGTCACATTTTTGCACATAATTAGCTGAATGATCAGGTTTAAAAGACCCTTGAGAGCCCAGAGAAGGTTTGGGGAAGAAGACCGACTAGACAGTTGTTAGGAGACAGATGGTAGCCTCCCGTCAAGGCCATTCAGTGTGTTCTCTATTATCATGTGCATCAGCGCATGGCCCTCTCGCACACGGGCCCCACGGCTTAACGTACCATTTAACGGATGATGGCTTTTCCAAGCCCCTCGGTGTCCCCTTTCTGATCGATGGCTTGATGTCGGTTTAGCGGATATAAATATCAAAGCGGGACCAGTTGGGTCTGGAACATGGGAACTACAGATTCTGATTCTGGCGCACTACCTACTCAGCCAACACCCCCTTCTCCCCACCGACGGAAGACTCCCATCTTCTAATAGGTATCCAATAGATTCCCCTATCCCCAACTTTTTCTTAACACTTGGGATCCTTGTAACCTGGCCAGTTAGCTATTGTGGGTAAAAAAGTATCGCTCACAGGTAAAACAACCCAACAAAGCAATTATCCGGGCTGAGACCGGAATCTCGTTGATCCATAGTCAAGCACACTAACCACTCGGCGAAAGGAGCAGTTCAGAAAAGGAAATGCAATTTTTTTTAAATCACGTCAGTGACCTTTCAGTTGCACTTCTCAATTATCTAGACCCCAAAAAGACACAAAGTATTCCAGGAAAATGAGCAATCTCAGGAAGACTTCAGTCAAATATTTCTTCCTTTCAAGAAGAGTAAATTAGTTTTAAAGTACAGACGCTGCTAAGAGGTTGAAAAACGTAGGCGCAGGTTAAAAAAAAAGAGTCGACACGTCGTTGCAGATGGAATTCTTGCCGTGGAAATTTTTTCGCTGATCTATTTTACTGTCGAATCCAGAATTTATTCCTGAAGCGTCTGGAATGATTGTCACACTCAAAGTCTCAGAATGTAGTCAGACAGAAAGCGTTTAAGTAGTTCAACGTTATTAACGTTTTCAACCTTTCTGGCGTCTTGATACAAACCCATAACAAAGCAGGTGACCTCACAGCAAGCTGGGTTGGGTTGTTTTACCTCTGAGCTGCATTTTGTTGCACAGAAACTCGGATTCCTTTGATTAGTAGTCGAATAATCCAGCCACGCGGTCACCGGACAGTTCTCCTGTATTTTAGGTTCCTATGGCCGAGTGGTTAGCACGCTTGGCTACTGATCTAAGGGACCTGGGTTCGAGCCCCAGATTAGGCATAGATGTGTGTGCCGTTTTTCTGCTGAGGTCCTGCCATCCTCTCAGAGCTCCTACTGTGGCATATAAACTGAGACTGAGACTGTAGATATAAACTGAAACTGAGACTCCTGTCAGACCTCTGTGGCAAGCAGCTGCTTTAGGGGGTATTTATTATTATTTTTATTTATTTATAAAATGACATTATTCTAAGACATTGGCGTCCACGTTATTAGCAAACTGCACATGCATTGAAATGTACCATATTTTTAGAATCACAAGCTTTGGTTCGGCAATTTCTTCATTGTGGATCCATTCTTAGAAATATTTTTCTCTCAATTTTCAGTAATAAGGCAGACATTTAATGTCTGTTTAGAAAATTTTAAGTTGTCTTAAACATTAACCTTCCCTTCACGAATTAATTTGTTTACCCTAATAACTTTTGGAAACTAATATTATTGTCAGTTGGGTCCAAATAAAAATATTTCTCCAAAATGAAATAAAAGTAATATGAATTAAAGAAAATTAAAATACAAAATTTAGAATATGTTTATTAAATATAAATTTATTGCTTGTTTTATTATGCGAAACAACTTTCGAAGAGTATATTACTCCCCATTTCATATTATTCAAAAATAATTTGACGTTATCATTTCTAGATGTGTGTAGCGAGACTGAAAGTTTTAAAATACTTTCCTAAAACTTTCTCTTTGTAAGAGCCTTTTAAAAGACATACTTATTTGAATATCGTAAGAAATCAGCCAGAACTTTATCGTCATCAGGAGGTCGTGTGTTCAGATCCCACCAGAGATATTGGGGCGGGGGGTGGCTCAGTCGGTAGCGCGCCAGGCTCGTAATCTGTAGTTCCCAGGTTCGAGTCCCAGCTGGGTCAGCGTTGAGATTTATCTCCGCAAAATTCCCCGCCCTGCCCACGGTCAGTAGGGGACACCGTTGGGCTTGGAAAAGCCGCCGTCCGTCGGATGGGACGTTAAGCCGTGGCCCCGTGTGCGGGAGAGCCATACCCTGTGCACGTTAAAGAACACGCTGGATGGCCTTGACGGGAGGCTACCATCTGTCTCCCAACAGCTGTTCCAGTGGGGCCCCTCCCCCAACCTTCTCTGAGCCTACGGGGTCCATGTGACCTGGCCATTTAGCCCATGGTGTGCAAAAAAGTGCCGCTCAGAGGTAAAACAACCCAAACAACAACCCACCAGAGATAAGATAATTTTTCCTCTAAACCCATTTTCATCCTGTTACTGAAAATAACTTAATAATGATTAAATGCTTAACATATACATAATTCCGTAACATAATTCCGTAATACATAATTCCGTAATGTAATTACCCCATTGAATTAATTAAATCTGTTCATAACCCCAGTATGGCTGAGATCTAATAACGTTAGAGAGGAAACAATTGACACGAGTGATGTCCGAATATCTGCTATCCCTTAAGTCTTTTTTGATTTTGCAACTTGTACGTAAATTGAGAGGTTAATGGAATAAATATGTGTATAAACCAAAAAAGTATGAATCAATTAAAACATTTTCAATAAATTATAATAACTGTTTTGACCTTTAGATAATGGTGTGAAATTTTAGAACTGTGAAAAAATATCGGTGGTAAAGCTAAAGGATCCAAAAAAATTGACGATGGTGAATGCTTTAATAACTTGAACATTGTCCTTGACTGGCAAGCGGAAGTGCCTTTTGAATTGACGTCACTTGTGTTTCAAGTTACTTGTCAATAACTCTTGACTTTAATGAAGCCGCTCTTCATAAAATGGATTTTTATTTCCTTATTTGGAATCTCGAATATTTACTAACAAACTTTGAGACTATCAGAAGTTACATGAAATTCTTAATTTCAGGAAAATACACCAGAACATATTATTTATAGGAAGGTTCAGATAACATTTTATTCTATGGCATAGCATGAGGTGTGTATGTACAACTTTATTTAAGGTAAAACAATGAACATATATTTTCAAGATTTAAATAGGTCTGTTTAAACTAAAATAATATCTGTAAAATTAAAACAATATCTAAAATTCGAAAACAATTTTGTAGAAAAATCAAAAAATATATTTTGAGACTAAATATCAAGGTGTTTTTTTTATTCTGCAGATTATCAACCAGATTCAAAAATAATGTAGATAAAATTACATAAAATTGTCCAAAATTGTTTGGAAATTAGAAATAATTTATTTCTATAAATTTATGTGATGAAGAAAAAAAACATTTAAAGAACTTTTATTAAGTTCCCAAATTTAATGCAAAATCATGGATAATTATGTTGATGTTACATTAGTTCATAATCTTCGTATATAATCTTTATTCATATATTTATTTTCAATAAGCATACGTTTTCCATAAATTAACTTTATTTATGGATGATTATTTATCTTCTAGTGTATTGGCCTCCATGTTTGGCATGAAGATGAATTTTTTTCCCTTGAAGTGCACAGAAATTTTGAGAGAAAGCTGCCGATATAACAAGATATACTGTCGTACCCACTCCTGAGTGTTTGGAGAGGGATGACGTCAGGGACAGGGATTGAAAAAGCGTTGTATTTCTACCAAGCTCAGCATTCTTGAGAAGTGTGCCTGGGGCTCGATATTTGATTTAATACACAAAGTGAGCCAATTTCGCTGCAGGAGCAGTCTCACCCACCGGTCTCTAACGCAGTGACAAGGAAAAAGTAACTGAAGAATTAGTGCAGTACTAAAGCCATTTCAGTTACACACATTTTTTTACACAAAAATTATCTATTCCTGTGCACCAGTCAGGTACAGGGACATCACTGGGTAAACCATTCAAGAGGACTAAAGCAGTGTGGCGTATATTAATTAGTTCTTAGTGCCAATCATTACACAACTGCGACACGGGTGTTATGCTTTCATTTGCATTTAGCATAAAGGGGTTCAACCTACGAATTCCACTTTTAGATTCAAAGCGCGACCAACACAAGAGAAATTCCTCATTCACGCAAATACACAAAACATGACCAACGGAAGCAACATTCCCACTCCCACGATTACACAATAGGCATGATTTTCTTATAAAGGGAAGATGACCAATTGGACCAAACTGAAAGAGCAAATGGAGTAGGAATTCATTACGTAAGGAACATATACCATATATTGAAGGTGTAAGAGCATTTTGGCAGTGACTTTTGACAGGTCGAAAACGACGACCACGCACTATCCGTTCTTTCAGTTATGTCTCTACAATCGAACGTACCTATGTAGGCCAACACTTTCTTTCCGATAAGGGAAATGTCCAAAGGTAGCAGAAATTCCGGGACAGATGGTAGAAATTAATACAGGTAAGCACAACAACGTGCAGCGAATGCGCAGAAGAAAAGACGCAGTTTGCACACCCTTTAAACAGGTTCCCCAGACGCACAATCAGAACTCGAAAGATGCGATAGCAATAAATCTAACAGGCAAGATATGTCCACAACAAACCCAGACTCGAGGGACAAAGTGAGCCAATGAAAAAGTCGGCAGACGTGAGAGTCGCAATCCATACATCCCAGTTCGGAGCGAAAAGAACCCGCAGCAACAAAAGGGTAGAAACCAAATATAAGGGGCAAGATATAGAGACACCGGGGACACTTGACATTTGAGTGACACAAGGAGGGAGACCAGCATACGAACCAGAGGGGAGCACACAGACTCCGCGACAGGACGGGAGTGTAAGGAAAGGCGGCCTGACAATAACAACCCCAAGCAGTCGAACGACGATGCCAAGAGCAATCCAATGGGTCGGAGACTAGACGATTCTATACCGGCGCTGACCAGAGGGATTGGATCGCTTCAACGGGAACGTCAAAACCCCACCGCGAGGAGAAGAAAGCTACCGCACCTCGTTGGACGAAATTACAGGGAGCAGCTGATAAAGCGGGTAGGAGTCTGTTTCTCTCTCACTCTGATTATAATCAATGTGTGCTGAAATTGATATGTGCATTTAAATTGTAGGAAATTAAGGTAAAATAGTGAATAAGTAGGAAGGTAATGTTTGAAAAAGGAATTGTAGATGGAGAGGATATAAGATGTTGGCAACCTTTACATTATGAAATCCATATTAAATCTTATTGTTAATTTTATTGTAATCAGAGTAGATCGTTCTTATTATAACACTAAGAAATGCTGGGTTATTTTAGCGGCTATTCTCTTCTGATCGATTGATTGGAATTAATCAGGGAAAATAGTTACACAATGGGTTGAATCATATGTGTTCAGAGCTATCGCACTATCCTAGCACAGGGGTGCATAACAGGAGACCAGAGCAAGTCAAAATGACTATCTCGTTCCTTGATGTGAGGGAGGCGATGGGACCCTCGCCCTATTCGTGCCGCGTTACTCCTTGAGACTCAGGATCAGCTGATCATCAGGGAACATTGTCCTTCTCCTTTAAAACTTTGCTCTCACTAGCATGAAATGCCAGTGAGAGCAAAGGCCAGTTATAAGCTTGGGTCAGGATCCACACGTCCCGCTCACTCGTCGAAGTCAAACGTTCGCATTTACATCCATGACTTTCATGTGTATCCACACACGAGAGTTATGGATGTAACTGCGAACGTTTGACTGCGAATGTCCAACGGGTTCGAGCTTTTCAGCGAGAAGAGAGAGATCTCTCCCGGATCTTGACAAAACCATCTGGGTTGACGTGGGACGTGGCGATTGGTTCGCCGGTATCGAAAGTGGCTGTGTGGCCAGATGTTCGGCTCTGTCATCATACTTGCTTACGTCTTATTTGGGACCTCCTTTCCAGATGAGATCCGCAGTTTGCGCCAATTTCTAGCATACAGCTCCTATGGGCTGTCTTTTCTGCTTTTCAGAGAAAAGCTTGAAGAATGGGGAGGACTAAGACTCAAACGACGAAAACAGCAATATGGAGGATGGGATCTCCTGATAGAAACGTCGAATTCACATTTCGAGAAATGTGGGCAGATCTATGAGGAACGAAAAACGTATTTACTGTTAACAGGACGGGCTGAGTTGCTTTTCTTCTAAGCTTTTTTTCATTTTTTGTGCATACAATGAGCTAAATGGCCAGGTTACAAGGCCCTCGAAGGTTCAGAGAAGTTTGGAGAAGGTGATCTCTGTATGTATGTTAGGAGATAGGTGGAAGACTCCCGACATGGCCTTACAGACCTCTCTTATGGCTCTCCGGCACATGGGGCTATGGCATTACTCCGACGAGCGTCGATTTTTCTAAGGCGAACTTTTGTACTTTATTCCCGAACAACCTTTCTTTCGCATAGTCACTAGCAGGACTAGACAACACTCTCTGCGTATTGACATACCATTTGCAAGAAGAGATTCCAAATATCACTTCTTTGTAGACTAGGAAGTGTTTGGAATGATCTTCCAGAGAATGTAGTCATTTCTCCTACCATTGCCATTTTTAAAAAGCATTTACAAAGCATGAACTTGTGTAAAAATCTTAAATGCTATAAGTTTTAAACGCTTCATCCGTTTTTATCTCAAGATTGCCAAATGACTCATTTATCTGCAATACAATTTCTTTCTTATATGCGACATTGTACACAATCATTGAATTCAATATTATGTTTGTAATGCCATATGTCTATTAATTCTCCAAAATGGAGACGGTGTAAATACTATTTACTTTCCATTTATTACTATAAAATTAACATACTCTTTCTAATTGAGGAGAGAACGGAGATTACCACTCAAGCAACTTCTTGTGGCAGAGGTCTGGCAGGAGATTCTTTTAATTATAAATATAACATTTATACCTAAATTTCTATCCAACCTTTTATTTAAAAATATTAAGCATTATTTCTTTTAACTTAAACTATATTCCTTTTTATTCTAGTTTAACTTAATTTTTTAAATTTTTAGTGAAAATTTTAACAACTACATAATTCTATTTATATTTTATACTATATTTCTATTCGAAAACAATTCATATTAATTCAAATTAATTTAATTAATAAACTTCAACAAATTTATCAAGTAAGTCACTAAATGAGAATGATTGAGTCAATGCATAAGATTGGCGATATTCAAAAGGAGGGAGCTATAATCATCATCATCATCATCATCATCATCATCATCATAAGAGAATACCCATATTTTGAAGTGTTGTGTTTTATTACATAATTAATTGTGTACAAAGTAAAGAAAAATTTAGAAAATTTATTTTTGTGTTCAATGTGGTTCCCATGGCGAAGTGGTTACCTCGCTTGGCTACTGATCTAAGGGACCTGGGTTTGAGTCCCGGGTAAGGCATGGATGTATGTGTCGTTTTTCTGCTGAGGTCCTGCCATCCTCACAGGACACACTTCTACTCTGGCATATAAACTTACAGTCTCCTGTCAGACCTCTGTGGCAAGCAGCTGCTTGAGGGGGTATACTATGTGCTGGAGAGCCATACCCTGTTCATGTTAAAGAACAAGCTGTATAACCATTGCAGTATAACAATTCCCTTTTGTTTTAGAAGTGTTTCAAAATTTCTTGAAAAATTCATGGTATATATATATATAAGTTGACGATCCTAGTAGGATGATATCCTTACTAGCATTCTCAAAGGGAGTTTGGGCGTGGATCTCTCGCCCCCCCTCCCTCCCAACACACACTTGGATCCTTCTACGGTTTTAGTTGTCATTTCAAAAATCATAAAGTTCATCTTCCGAAATATTTTATCCTCTAGTTTGATTTTAGATAATTCTGATTTTCTTTTGAAAGTGTTGCACAAAATCTAAGCATCCAGAGGCAAATAGGGTTATTGCAGGATAGTACAAATATTTTTGCACTCTACATAATATATTTCAAAATTTAATTACAGTTCATCCAGAATATCGTAAAATGCAAAATACGTAAACCATTACGTTTATAAACAAACATGGAAATATAGCCGTACTATGTATTTTATTGCCCGACCATTGGGGGAGGGGGTTGGCTTGTAATCTACAGCCCCAGGTTTGAGTCTCACTTTTGCCAACATTGAATATTATTCCTGCTAAACAACACTTCACTTTCGTTGAGAATGCAAATACAGATAGACTTGGAAAGGCCGCCGTCCGTCTGACGTCACTAACCCGTGGTCAAGTGTTAATTACCGACACACCTTGTACAGTCGCTCAAAAAAATATCCGATATTATGTTTGATTACAGAATTTAGAAAAAAAAATATCTGGCAATTTTTTTTAGAAATTAGTGATCTGGCAACCTTAGTGCCAGGTTACACGAAGGTTGCCAGATCACTAATTTCTAAAAAAAAATCATTACAGAATTCAGAAAAAATATCTGGCAATCAACCATAGTGCTCGGATACTTATTTGAGCGACAGTACACGTTAAAAACATTTTGGATGGCCTTGAGAGGAGCATTCCCGCAGTTTCTTAACAGCTTTCCAGTGGGTCGCCTTCCCCAACCTTCTCTGAAACCTTATTACTTGGGTCCTTGTGACCTGACTTTTAGCCCATTGTGTTTACAAAAATGAAGATCAGAAGTAAAGCAACCTAAACCAGTCCGGCAACAGTTGTAAGCAGACCACTTTACACTTCGTATTGAGATAGGTATACTGTGAATCTAGTACAAGCCTAAGAGAAGTAACGTACCTGAACGGTGAACATTTACGCACAGAGTATGATCAAAAAGCTCTCTGTTGAAGAGTAAGAGAGGCAGAAAGTTAACTCTCTGAATTAAAAAAGTTATTAAAATTATGCATATTTCACGAATTTTTCAAGGATCTGTAAAACGAAATGGAAAATGTTAAACTGCAATGGTTATCCGGTCTTTTGACCGCCCATGTTTTATTTTTACCAGCTTTATTGCGCTAAACGCCTGACAAACTCCCTCTCCAATATATATATATATTTTTCGACATCCAGGCATGATCTATAATTTATAGATTTGTTCATTAAATTGTTTTGATTGGTTAGGAAACAAAAATTGAAGAGCTTAAGTTTCAAATTTTGAGATGCATTCTAATATTTTATGATTTAGCCGATAGGAGCTTAGATGCTCTTGGATAAGCAAATGTAAATTGTTCTGTGTTTTGCGATTAATAAATATGAAATAAAATGAGGAGCAAAACTATTCAAACGATGACTAGATATGTCTAGATATAATACGGCAACTGCGTAAATCTAGAGATGAAAGAACAGAACGGTCGAAGCGACTGTTGAATAGGGCTAGAAAAAGAGGTTTCTTTTCATAAGCTTACTAACAGAAGAGCCGTCGAATTGAAGATTGGTATAAGCCTAGAAGCAAAATAATAGCATCACCAGAACTATGACTGAACAAACCTTGAGAGTATAACGACTAGATAGGTTTACAAAAAGAAAAATTAGGTAATTTAAAGACCTGGGTAAATTTAGAAGCAGAAAAGCCAAAAGGATTTGCTCAACAGTCTTTTAAACGAAATTATAAGGCTAGAAAGAGAAGTCGGCCTTCCAAACGGAAACAGAAGGTAGTGCCTTCGCAATGACAACAACATGGCCACCGAAACAACGGCTGAATAAGCCTTGAGACAGAATAACAGTGCAGCTGAAACAGTGGCTGGAACGATTTGGAGATTTAGAAGTTGATTTTATTACTTAGAAGTAGAGCCATGGAGCTGATAATGTGTTAATATGAAGAGAGCAGAGCCATCGAAAACAGAGTCTGTAAGGCAGAAGAGCAGCGATATTGAAACGATTTTTATTGATTTATTGAGAGGAAGGTACAAAATTATACGCTAATAGAGGAAACTTATAGAGGAAGGTACAATAACACTTGTGGCTCACATTATGGTTAACACTTTGAGAACATACACCGAAGAGTCAAAACATTATGACTAGCGCGTCTTTATGCAAATCGAGGCAACTGCAGGTAAACGACGGCGCATGTGAAGGTCATGAAAAGGTATAAATAACACCTGATACCGAGCTCTGTTATTCAGGGTTATTCTTGTTCTTCAGATGGGAAAGACAGCAGACTTAAGTGAGTTTGACAAAAGCCAAATTGTAATGACCAGACGACTGGGTCAGAGCATTTATGATATGGCAAGGCTTGTGGAGTGCTCATGGTCAGTCGTGGTTTCAAAAAGTGGTCCCAACCACGAATCGCTGGTAAGGTGTGGGCCGAACACGGCTCATCGATGCTAGAGGTGAGCGAGTTCTATCTGATATGGTGCGAAACAATGGAAGGGATACTGTGGTGCAACTCGCCCGCAATTTGGATGCTGGTGACTGGAATAATGTGTCACAACACACACAGTATATCGGACCCTTCTGAAAATGATGCTGCGTAGAAGCAGGGCACTCCAAATGTCCATGCTAGCCTTGGTTCACCATCGAAAGTGCCTACAATGGGCACGCGAGTATCGAAACTGAACTTTGAATGATTAAAAGAAGGTTGTCTCGTCCGATGAAACTCGTTTCCTGTTCCACCATGAGGACGGCTGGGTATGTGTGCGTCATTTACCTCGCGAAGTGTTGGCACTAAGCCAGTGTAGCTTTGGGCAATGTTCTGCTGGGAAACCCTGGATCCAGCCATTCATATGCAGGAAATTATGACGTTTATCACCTACCTAAACATCATTGCAGACAGCCTTTCATGGCAACGGTATATCCCATTAGTAGTGACTTCTTTCTGCAGGATAATGCGCCATTACACACTGCATGGATTGTTCGAGAATGGTTCGCGGAATATGAGGAAGATTTCCAGGTATTGCTCTGGCCTCCAAATTCCCCAGACATCAATCCAGTCGAGCATCTGTTGTTTCTGTTGGAACAGCATATCCGATCTGAGACTGCTCAACCAAGTAACTTACAAGAGTTAAAAGATCTGCTGGTAACGTGTTGGTACCAGATATCACAAGACACCTTTAGAAATTTTTGTAGCGTATCATGTCTCGCCGGGTAAGAGCTGTTTTGGCAGCATGTGGGGGTCCAACATCATATTAGGCAGGTGATCATAATGTTTTGGCACTTCGGTGTATAATTAATATACACATAAGGAAGGTTAAAACATTTTAGAAATTTGGTTAAGTCAACTGTATTTAGTCGATCTTTGAAAATACGGAAAATTTTGGGGACAACACAACATGAGGAGGTAGAGAGTTCCAAACACAACCAACTCGGTATATGAAGGAATGGTATTTACAGTTTGTTCTAGCATGAGGAATAAGTATACACTGATTGGATTGGATTGCCTCTGAGCGGCACTGTTTTGCACACCGTGGTCTAAATGGCCAGGTCACAAGGACCTCCAAGGCTCAGAGAAGGTTGGGGGAGGGGACCCACTGGAACAGCTGTTGGTAGACAAATGTTAGCCTAACGTCAAGGCCATCCAGCGTGTTCTTTAACGTGCACAGGGTATGGCTCTATCGCACACGGGGCCACGGCTTAACGTCCCATCCGACGTACGGTCGCCTTTCCAAGCCCATCGGTGTCCCCTACTGATCGTGGGCAGGGTGGGGAGTTTTGCGGAGAAAAATTTCAACGTTGACCCAGCTGGGACTCGAACCTGGGAACAACAGATTACAAGCCTGGCGCGCTGCCGACTGAGCCACACCGCCCCGCGAATACACTGAGGATGATGCCTCCTTGTTCTGCTGGAGTCCAAGACATGAATTAATGGCTCGACCGGATTTGAATAGATAAGGTTAATGATTATATAACAGATTTTTATATCGTAAACCAACTTTCTCCATCCCAAGGTGTGAATATTGATAACTTTCAATCATTCTACGTAGCTGAAGTCCTGTCGTCATCCCTGTACACGATAACATGTACAGAGATGAAATGAACGACTGAGTCGGTCTAAAGACGAAAGAGCAGGCAGTTGTAAGGACGATTGTGGCAGAAGAGTCTAGGTAAGCGATCTAAGACTTGATAAGTCTGGAAACAAGAACGAGGCCACGGAAGCGATGGTAGAATACATTTAAAGAAGGAAGACAGCAAGACCGTCAAATTCTGTCAAATTAGACACAAAAGAGCAACGTACTAACAAACACCAAAATGGTACGTGAGAAACAGAAGACGTAAAGAATTTAAACATGTTAGTTACATGATAAGCGAGGGACAGAAGAGCAGAGCCATACCGTGGTCCTGTGCACGTTAAAGAACGTACCAGATGGCCTTGACGGGAGGCTAGATTATGAGCCTAGCGTGTACCAACAAGCCATCACCGCCCCGTGTTTAAGAGAGCCCTACTACGACGTGTACATTGAAGGAGACGACATTCAGAGGTTGATTTGAAACAGTCATTTTATTCTTATAAAATGATTTTAATTAATATGATAACAGATTAGCGACATTCATTTCAGTATATAAATTTTGTGATGCGTCTGATTTGCATTTTCCGAAAGCGGGCTCAGGCGGATGCGGATTCGAAAAAGTGATCCCGAAAATCAACTCCACTTCTCACTAAACGGTTTCCTTTGATATTTTGCATATATTTCACTGAATTCCCAATCAAAAATCATCACAATAGCCTTTTCCTTTTAGGAATGCGCTTGTGGGTGTTATTTTGTAGCGCACCATACGAGGTTTCTGACGTTCCCAGGTTCGAATCGCGATTGTGATTTATTTCCGTTAACTCGCACTTAGTTTTCAGAGAGAAAGGGGACACCGATAGATTCAAAATTACTGCCGTCCGTCGGATGTGGCGTTACACCGTGTCACTCAATGTTCCGATGAAGTTGTTTTACCTCTGAGTGGAGCTTTTTTTTTCAAAACGTGGAGTAAATGAGCAGGTCACAAGGACCCCAAAGACTCAGAAAAGGTTGGGGATAAAGGACACACTGATCAGTTGTTAAGAAACAGATGGTAGCCTCATGTCAAGGCCATCCTGCGTGATCCTTAACGTGCACCAGTTATGACCCTCCGACGCACATAGCAACGGATTAACGTCCATCCAACAGATGGTGGATTTCCGAGGTCCACCAATGTCCTCTGCTGACGACTCAAGGCATGGAAGCTTTGCAGAGATAAATCTGAATACTGGCCCATATGGAACTCTAACTTGGAAAATGCAGACTACGAGCCTGACGCGCTACTGACTGATCCTTTCCGCCCCGTGTTTAAGAGAGCTCTACTATGATGTGTACATTGGAGGAGACGCTAGATGGTTTTTAAATAGAGATTTCACCTGTCTCCTAACAGTTGCCCAGATCCGCTTCTCAACTCTGAGCTCATGGCGAGGGAGGTCCTTGTGACCTGATCTTTAGCCCATTGTGTACACAAAAGACCCTCTCAGAGGTAAAGCGTTTCGAAACTGGCATAAAATGATGAGAACGTCTGATTTTCTAAATGCGACAAAATTTGGCATCATCCACATATCTGTTTATAGAATTCAACATTGGAAGCAGAAATTAAAAAAATAATGCTTTTATTCAAGCTCAAGCAAAATATCAGTCAAATGAAAATTCAGAATAATAAAATTGAGAAAATACGCATAATTCGATATACAATCAGTGGTATACAATCAGTGGCATAGCCAATATTATCCAAAATATTTATAATTATTAGCCTTTTCAAAAATTTGGTTAACATTTTTGTTAATGCACAATAGAAAAAAATCCTATTACAAAATTAAATGTAATCTAAACAAAGATTATCAAAATAGAATATTTATATTCCTATTGTTTAAGGTCTCTCATCACGTATTGTACACTAAACATTGAAATTTGCTCAAGGGTTGACACATGGAAAAATAAATTGTCTCTACCAGAAAAATATTCAAAACACTACAGAAAAAGTAGATATATATTATAGGAAATTCGCGGTTCTCGTACTTACCAATTGATAAGAACTTTGTCTAAGAATCAGAAAAGCTAAATGAAAAGGCATATCTACTATATCACCATTGTCTGACTTGGGGAAATTCCTTTGCTAAAACTCTTCGGACTCATTAAAAAAGGGTTTTTTCAAACGTTTAAATCCATAACCACTCCACCCTTAAAATTTAAAGTTTCGGAACGTTTTTTAATTTTCTTCTTTTCTGTGTCTATCCTCGAAAACACATAAAAGATCTCGGACATTTCCCAAATGACTTTTCGACCTGGAAATTTTTGTGATTAATCGAATGAGCTTTCCTTTAGTCTATTCCTGTCGTGTACCGACTAAACATAAAATAGCCTGACTTTTCGCTATTTCAACAATTCGTTTTACTTGCAGAGAGTGAGATTTCCTGTGCCTTTATTAATGTTTAGCCTTGTTCCAAATACAATCCATCTCTAACGAATTGAGAGGTGTTTGTTCGAAATGCACTCGACTCATAAATTGATATTCTCAGGTTTCATTTCCAACTGACTGTGGGGTTAAAGTTTTTCCTGTAACCCACACTCTACCTTTCATACCAGCCCACTCAGGTTTCAGTTGATCCCACAGGTTTACGCATCATGATCATTCTCAAACAGCCATGTGCGACAGACGTCCAACCAGATTGTGCAATTAGTTCTCCAAACACATTTCTCCTGTGCTAGATCTGCTGCATCTTGCCACTGTAGATGAATTCTAACAAGGTACTGTTACATATTGTTTGCCCACCTCATCCTAGGTCTCCCCCTCTTTTTGAGGCCTTTAGGGAAATTATTCATAACCCTATACGCTTCACTATAGATAATATACGGGGATAAATATCTATAGATAATATAAGGGGAAACTATTCATAACCCTACACGCTTATCTATAGATATCCATACGGGCAACATGGCCAAACTGAGTTTTACCACCATATGCCCAAGATACTGCCCAAGCATCTAAAATCAAAAAGCAAAGATTTTTCTCTTACCTTGTTTACAAAGTTTCCAAATTTTAGTAATATAACTAACTCTAGAAAGAAGAAACTGTTATAGTGTTATTTTATTCTTTAGATTTTTATGCCCCTCTTTCTACACACTCTCCAATGACAGATAGCCTCTTCCCCTAGGTTAAAGGGAAGTTCATGCAAAGTTTGCAACCTTGTCCCTTTTGGGGGCTGAATGTCAAAAAGAACATCGATATGCTTAGTCAGGTTCATATATGTCATGTCCCTCTAATTGATTTTTTTTATTGCTGCATTTTATTGTATTTTTGTTATTGTAAATATTTTTATGTATTAAATACATTCTTGGATGTGCTATTGTGGGGATTGACTCATAGATGTTGTTTTCGGGTCTGAGCTGGCTGCCTGCTTAGGTTGTTCTGTCCGAGAAGTCTTTTGTGGCCTTTTTACAACTAGCCTGGGTCGTAGCTGCTGTGTATTGAGCGTAGCTGTCGAGTGGGAAGGACGTTAGGACATGAGTCAAGGAACGAAGCTCTTACTCAAAAAAATCCTTTAGGAGAGGGTTCGATTCTATGTGTCTTGGTGAAACAGATATAGTTCTGCAGAATTCAAGTGCATTCTTAGTAAACCGCGGTGTAGGCAAAGCTTAAATATCCTTTTGCAAATTGCATTGGATTGTTTTACCTCTGAGCGGCACTTTTTTTGCACACCATGGGCTAAATGGCCAGGTCACCTGGACACTGAAGGCTCAGAGAAGGTTGGGGGAGGGGACCCACTGGAACGTTTGTTGGAACAGCTGTTGGGAGAGAGATGGTAGCCTCCCGTCAAGGCCATCCAGTATGTTTTTAACGTGCACAGGGTATGGCACTCCCGCACACGGGGCAACGGCTTAACGTCCCATCCGACGGACGGCGGCCTTTCCAAGACCATCGATGTCCCCTACTGACCGTGGGCAGGGGGGCGAGAATTTTCCAGAGATAAATCTCCACGCTGACCCAGCTGGGACTCGAACCTGGGAACTATAGATTACGAGCCTGGCGCGCTAGGAACTGAGCCACCCCCGCCCCCCTTTTGCAGAGTTTGAGGTCTGTCAAGCGAGAATCTGCAAACTGCGGTTCTCTACCTCAATGAAAATTGTTTGCAGCAGAAAAGAAGCAAATGCCTACCGAGTTGAGAGCATACCCAGCACATAATTGTATATAGTGTGAATAAACTGTGTCGTCCCAATTCAACCCTCGTGCGTGAATTGCTGGACATGTTTTTATATATCACTTCACGCAGCAAGAAGTCTGAGACATACGTCAGTAGGGATGTAGCAACCCCCGACCCTGTAATTTCACCGAAGTAAAGGGTGAAAGGTAATCAAGGGAGAAATTCATCGTCCTTTACTGGCGTGCGGTTAATAATCGTTTCTACTCCGGATTAAGTCACGACATTTTGGTGCAGTCCGCGAAAGCATTATCGTTCGTATGCCGAAGATGATGTCCATTGTTATAAAAGAAAAAGTGGAAGAAATTTAGAAGAATTTGTGATTCGGTGTCTGATTCCGTGAAAGAGAGAAATCTGCAAGCAACTCAGTGGGCTAAGCAGCATCCAGTGCAGTGTTGTACAGAGTGCAGTTTCCCCGAGTTCTACGTCATTGAGATCTTCGCTGAGGTTCCGAGTGCCAAGGTCCGTCACTGTGAAAGAGGTTACTAGTTTTGGAAGGAGACTCCAAGGTGCAGCAGGCAAGTGAGCAGAGCCGATCTTCGCAGGAAGGAAAGGCATATGGTTTTTCTGTGCTTTCTATTTTTAGACTAATTTGAGTTGACAGTGATGCTCAGGAGTCACGATAAAATTAAGGGTGAGACTGAGCAGAAAGGGAGCGTTGATTTAACCAGAGACATTGAAGCTGGGGAAAGTGGGGGAGCTACTGAAATTGATAGAGATTTTGTGGTAGAACAGGGTGCTACCGGATGTGGTTCGAATCCGGTCGAAATGAGTAATTCAGGTCCGAAATCGATCTCGGAGAGGGAGATGCAATACCGAAGAGAGAAAGAAGAAAGATACGGAACATGAGAGAAGGAAAGAAGAAAGATACGGAACATGAGAGAAGGAAAGAAGAAAGATAGGGAATATGAGAGAAGGAAAGAAGAAAGAGATAGGGAGGAGGAAGAAAGATAGCATTTTAAGAGAACGTAGAAGAAATAGAAAGGAATTATAAGAGAAGGAAAGAAGAAATAGAGAGGAAATATAAAAGAGTGAAAGAAGAAAGATAGAACGTAGACGATCAGTTATAGAAGAAAAGAAACGAGCTGGTATTGTAGAGAAGAGGCTGAAAAAGGAAAGAGAAAATAAGGAGTTAGCTTGGCAAGAGGTAGAATATATGAGTAGTGTCGAAGGTAAGGCAAGAGTGGAAAATAACGATACTAATTCTGTTAAAAATATAAATATCAGCAAAGAGAATTTACAGCAGGAATTAAAATTTAGCTGTGTAAGTGATTGTCAGGGTAATCCGATAGGATTGAATAAGTTTCAAAGGTTTAATGTAGATAACGTAGGAGGCAATAATAACTCTGAAGGTGAGAGCAAGTGTTATGAGGTAAATAATGAGAGCAATAGAAGTAAAGTGTTTGGTAAAAGTGGGAGACCTTATTTAGGTGTTAGTTATTACGGTGACAGCAATGCTCAAAACTGTTGTTTCCTCCTCATTCTCGGCTCCTCTCTCGCTCTGACACTCGCGCCCCAGGCTAGTTGTAAAAAGGATTCTCGGACAGGTCAACCTAAGCAGGCAGCCAGCTCAGACCCGAAAACAACATCTATGAGTCACATCCCCACAATAGCACATCCAAGAATATATTTAATACATAAAAATATTTACAATAACAAATACAATAAAATGCAACAATAAAAAAAAATCAATTAGAGGGACATAACATATGAACCTGACTAAGCATATCGATGTTCTTTTTGACATTCAGCCCCCAAAAAGGGACAAGGTTGCAAACTTTGCATGAACTTCCCGTTAACCTGGGGGAAGAGCATACGCTATCTGTTATTGGATATTGTGTAGAAAGAGGGGCATATAAATCTAAAGAATAAAATAAAACTCTATAATATTTTGTTCTTTCTAGGGTTAGTTGTGTTACTAAAATTTGGAAACTTTGTAAACAAGGTAAGAGAAAAATCTATGCTTTTTGATTTTAGATGCTTATGCAGTATCTTGGGCATATGGTGGTAAACCTCCGCTAGTTTGGCCATGTTGCCCGTATGGATATCTATAGATAAGCGTATAGGGTTATGAATAGTTTCCCAAAAGGCCTCAGAAAGAGGGGGAGACCTAGGATGCGGTGGGCAAACAATATGTAACGGGACTTTGTTAGAATTCATCAACAGTGGCAAGATGCAGCAGATCTAGCACAGGAGAAATGTGTTTGGAGAATTAAATTGCACAATCTGGTTGGACGTCTGTCGCACATGGCTGTTTGAGAATGATCATGATGCGTAAGCCTGTGGGATCAACTGAAACCTGTGTGGGCTGGTATGAAAGGTAGAGTGTGGGTTACAGGAAAAACTTTAACCCCACAGTCAGTTGGAACTGAAACCTGAGAATATCAATTTATGAGTCGAGTGCATTTCGAACAAACAGCTTTCAATTCGTTAGAGATGGATTGTGTTTGGAACAAGGTTAAACATTTGTAAAGGCTCACGAATCCTCACTCTCTGCAAGTAAAACGAATTGTTGAAATAGCGAAAAGTCTGGCTGTTTCGTGTCTAGTCGATACACGACCGGAGTAGACTAAAAGTAAGTTCATTCGATTAATCACGACAATTTCCAGGTCGAAAAGTCATTTGGGAAATGATCTTTTGTGTGTGATCTTTTGTGAGATGTTTTGTGTGTTTTCGAGGATAGACACAGAAAATAAGAAAATTAAAAAACGTTCCCAAACTTTAAATTTTTGGGTGGAGTGGTTATGGATTTAAACGTTTGAAAAAACCCTTTTTTAATGAGTCCGAGGAGTTTTAGCAAAGGAATTTCCCCAAGTCACACAATGGTGCGTATCGTTAAGGGTAGTCCAACTTAACGAGTCCTAGACGCGCTTTCGCGACATCTAGAATCAAAACAAAATAGACTCTGAATCTTTATATTGAAGTGAAGGAAACTCACGAGATTGTCAATTGTTACGTAAGTATGGAATAACTAAGCAGTTTTTCTTTGATGTACTCATATCTTCAACAATAAATATACACATTCATTGTTTCCGGGGATTTATATGAAGAGTATTGTCTCTGCACTGAACCATCTCTTGATGTTAACGATACACAAGGAGAACGGATGAAGCAAAAAGGTTAGGAGAGAATTTAGAAGCTAGGATGAGAATGAAGGTGAATTACGGTTTGGGGCGGTTGGGGACGTCGCAAGCGGATTTATAGCGGAATAGTACGACATATGAAAAATCTGTGGTAGTGAAGGAATGATCGATGATTTTCAACAAAAAATTGTTGTGAATGCACTTCAAACATACTATGTGGATGTTCCTCTAAGAGTGAAATTTTTATCGGGTAAGAAAAAATTAATTTCATCTCTGCCGCTGAGTGTATTTGCTATCTTGAGCTTATTGCCTTTGTAAAGTATGCAAAACATGATTGACGACAGGCAGAGACAAGGAAATCAATAGCTTATAAAAGCCGAACTTTTACTACCATGATTTAATTTTAAAAAAGTTTTTCGCATGTGTAGTAACTACGGTTTAAATTTCATTCTCTTTGATCCAGTTTGAGCGTAACTGCTCTTAGGTGTGACGAGTTTATGACTAGAGATCAATGATTCCCCCACTTACTACATTGGTTTCTATCCATACATATTACTATGAATTAAGCACTGTGTATATGAGAGAGGATATATACAACTAAGGACAAATGTTACCATTGTGGTTGGGGATCACTGCAGTACTGTTCTGTTCTCTGTGCTCCGTATCGAATTCGCACAGGAATGAATGGAGAGAATTACAAAGTCAATGAAGTTCATCTGTGTGATAGAATTAAACTTAAGAAAATAAAAAAAACCTAAACATATAACGGCATTTAATCACGGCTAGAACTAGAAAAGGGAAATAGTATTTTCATTTTAATGAAAATACTATTTCCCTTTTTGGTGCACGTTAAGGATCACGCAGGACGGCCTTGACAGGAGGCTACCATCTGTTTCTTAACAACTGATCAGTGTGTCCTTTATCCCCAACCTTTTCTGAGTCTTTGGGGTCCTTGTGACCTGCTCATTTACTCCACGTTTTGAAAAAAAAGTTCCACTCAGAGGTAAAACAACTTTATCGGAACATTGAGTGACACGGAGTAACGCCACATCCGACGGACGACAGTAATTTTGAATCTATCAGTGTCCCCTTTCTCTCTGAAAACTAAGTACGAGTTAATGGAAATAAAATCACAATCGCGATTCGAACCTGGGAACGTCAGAAACCTCGTATGGTGCGCTACAAAATAACACCCACAACCGCATGCCTAAAAGTAAAAGGCTATTGTGATGATTTTTGATTGGGAAGTCAGTAAAATATATGCAAAATATCAAAGGAAACCGTTTAGTGAGAAGTGGAGTTGATTTTCGGGATCACTTTTTCGAATCCGCATCCGCCTGAGCCCGCTTTCGGAAAATGCAAATCAGACGCATCACAAAATTTATATACTGAAATGAATGTCGCTAATCTGTTATCATATTAATTAAAATCATTTTATAAGAATAAAATGACAGTTTCGAATCAACCTCTGAAAGTCGTCTCCTTCAATGTACACGTCGTAGTAGGGCTCTCTTAAACACGGGGCGGAGATGGCTTGTTTGGTACACGCCAGACTCATAATCTAGCCTCCCGTCAAGGCCATCCAGTATGTTCTTTAACGTGCACAGGACCACGTTATGGCTCTGCTCTTGTCTCTCGCTTATCATGTAACTAACATGTTTAAATTCTTTACGTCTTCTGTTTCTCACGTACCATTTTGGTGTTTGTTAGTACGCTGCTCTTTTGTGTCTAGTTTCACAGAATTTGACGGTCTTGCTGTCTTCCCTCTTTAAATGTATTCTACCATCGCTTCCGTGGCCTCGTTCTTGTTTCCAGACTAATCAAGTCTTAGATCGCTTACCTAGACTCTTCTGCCCCAATCGTCCTTACAACTGCCTGCTCTTTCGTCTTTAGACCGACTCAGTCGTTCATTTCATCTCTGTACATGTTATCGTGTACAGGGATGACGACAGGACTTCAGCTACGAGGAATGATTGAAAGTTATCAATATTCACACCTTGGGATGGAGAAAGTTTGTTTACGATACAAAAATCTGTTATATAATCATTAACCTTCTCTATTCAAATCCGGTCGAGCCATTAATTCATGTCTTGGACTCCAGCAGAACAAGGAGGCATCATCCTCAGTGTATTCACGGGGCGGTATGGCTTGTAATCTGTAGTTCCCAGGTTCGAGTCCCAGCTGGGTCAACGTTGAAAGTTTTCTCTCCAAAACTCCCCACCCTTCCCACGGTGAGTAGGGGACAACGATAGGCTTGGAAAGGCGACCGTCCGTCGGATGGGACGTCAAGCCGTGGCCCCGGGTGCGGGAGAGCCATACCCTGTGCACGTTAAAGAACACGCTGGATGGCCTTGACGGGAGGCTACCACTTGTCTACCAACAGCTGTTCCAGTGGGTCCCCTCACCCAACCTTCTCTGAGCCTTGGGGGTCCTTGTGACCTGACCATTTAGACCACGGTGTGCAAAAAGTGCCGCTCAGAGGTAATCCAATCCAATCAGTGTATACGTATTCCTCATGCTAGAACAAACTGTAAATATCATTCCTTCATATACCGAGTTGGTTGTGTTTGGAACTCTCTACCACCTCATGTTGTGTTGTCTCCAAAATTTTCCGTATTTTCAAAGATCGACTAAATACAGTTGATTTAACCAAATTTCTAAAATGTTTTAACCTTCCTTATGTGTATATTAATTATACACCGAAGTGCCAAAACATTATGATCACCTGCCTAATATGATGTTGGACCCCCACATGCTGCCAAAACAGCTCTTACCCGGCGAGACATGGACGCTACAAAAATTTCTAAAGTGTCTTGTGATATCTGGTACCAACACGTTACCAGCAGATCCTTTAACTCTTGTAAGTTACTTGGTTGAGCAGTCTCAGATCGGATATGCTGTTCCAACACAAACAACAGATGCTCGACTGGATTGATGTCTGGGGAATTTGGAGGCCAGAGCAATACCTGGAAATCTTCCTCATATTTCGCGAACCATTCTCGAACAATCCATGCAGTGTGTAATGGCGCATTATCCTGCAGAAAGAAGTCACTACTAATGGGATATACCGTTGCCATGAAAGAATGTCTGCAATGATGTTTAGGTAGGTGATAGATGTCATAATTTCCTGCACATGAATGGCTGGATCCAGGGTTTCCCAGCAGAACATTGCCCAAAGCTACACTGGCTTATTGTCAACACTTCCCGAGGTAAATGACGCACACATACCCAGCCGTCCACATGGTGCAACAGGAAACGAGATTCATCGGACCAGACAACCTTCTTTCAATCATTCAAAGTTCAGTTTCGATACTCGCGTGCCCATTGTAGGCACTTTCAATGGTGAACCAAGGTTAGCATGGACACTTGGATTGGCCTGCTGCTACGCAGCATCATTTTCAGAAGGGTCCGATATACTGTGTTGTGACACATTATTCCAGTCACCATATTCAAATTACGGGCGAGTTGCACCACAGTATCCCTTCCATTGTTTTGTACCATATCAGATAGACCTCGCTCACCTCTAGCATCGATGAGCCGGGTTTGGCCCACACCTTACCAGCGATTCGTGGTTTTTTCCTCTTGGGACCACTTTTTGAAACCACGACTGACCATGAGCACTCCACAAGCCTTGCCATATCATAAATGCTCTGACCCAGTCGTCTGGTCATTACAATTTGGCTTTTGTCAAACTCACTTAAGTCTGGTTTCTTTCCCATCTGAAGAACAAGAATAACCCTGAATAACAGAGCTCGGTATCAGGTGTTATTTATACCTTTTCATGACCTTCACATGCGCCGTCGTTTACCTGCAGTTGCCTCGATTTGCATAAAGACGCGCTAGTCATAATGTTTTGACCCTTCGGTGTATGTTCTCAAGGTGTTAACCATAATGTGAGCCACAAGTGTTATTGTACCTTCCTCTATAAGTTTCCTCTATTAGCGTATAATTTTGTACCTTCCTCTCAATAAATCAATAAAAATCGTTTGAATATCGCTGCTCCTTCTCCCTTACAGACTCTGTTTTTGATGGCTCTGCTCTCTTCATATTAACACATTATCAGCTCCATGGCTCTACTTCTAAGTAATAAAATCAACTTCTGAATATCCAAATCTTCCCAGCCACTGTTTCAGCTGCACTGTTATTCTGCCTCAAGGCTTATTCAGCCGTTGTTTCGGTGGCCATGTTGTTGTCATTGCGAAGGAACTACCTTCTGTCTCCGTTTGGAAGGCCGACTTCTCATTCTAGCCCTATAATTTCGTTTAAAAGACTGTTGAGCAAATTCTTTTGGCTTTTCTGCTTCTAAATTTACCCAGGTCTTTAAATTACCTAATTTTTCTTTTTGTAAGCCTATCTAGTCGTGGTACTCTCAAGGTTTGTTCAGTGATAGTTCTGGTGATGCTATTATTTTGCTTCTAGGCTTATACCAATCTTCAATTCGACGGCTCTTCTGTTAGTAAGCTTATGAAAACAAACCACTTTTTCTAGCCCTATTCAACAGTCGCTTTGACCGTTCTGTTCTTTCATTTCTAGATTTAAGCAGTTGCCGTATTATATCTAGATATTTCTAGTCATCGTTTGAATAGTTTTGCTCCTCATTTTATTTCATATTTATTAATCGCAAAACACAGAACAATTTACATTTGCTTATCCAAGTGCATCTAAGGTCCTATCGGCTAAATCATAAAATATTAAAATGCATCTGAAAATTTGAAACTTAAGGTCTGCAATTTTTGTTTCCTAACCAATCAAAACAATTTAATGAACAAATCTATAAATTATAGAGCATGCCTGGATGTCGAAAAAATATATATATATATTGGAAAGGGAGTTGGTCAGGCGTTTAGTGCAATAAAGCTGGTTAAAATAAAACATGGGCGGTCAAAAGACCGGATAACTATTGCAGTTTAACATTTTCCATTTCGTTTTAGAGATCCTTGAAAAATTCGTGAAATATGCATCATTTTAATAACTTTTTAATTCAGAGAGTTAACTTTCTGCCTCTCTTACTCTTCAACAGAGAGCTTTCTGATGAAGAGTTCGTGTAAATGTGTGCGTAAATGTTCACCGTTCAGGTACGTTACTTCTCTTAGGTATACTGTGAATCTAGTACAAGCCTATCTCAATACGAAGTGTAAAGTGGTCTGCTTACAACTGTTGCCGGACTGGTTTAGGTTGCTTTACTTCTGAGCTTCATTTTTGTAAACACAATGGGCTAAAAGTCAGGTCACAAGGACCCAAGTAATAAGGTTTCAGAGAAGGTTGGGGAAGGCGACCCACTGGAAAACTGTTACGAAACTGCGGGAATGCTCCTCTCAAGGCCATCAAAAATGTTTTAACGTGTACAGTCGCACAAATAATATCCGAACACTATGGTTGATTGCCAGATATTTTTTCTGAATTCTGTAATGATTTTTTTAGAAATTAGTCATCTGGCAACCTTCGTGTCACGTGACACGAAGGTTGCCAGATCACTAATTTCTAAAAAAAGGGTTAGAATGGACATTTGGAGTGCCCTGCTGCTACGCAGCAGGGCACTCCAAATTTCCATGCTAACCTTGGTTCACCATCGAAAGTGCCTATAATGGGCACGCGAGTATCGAAACTGAACTTTGAATGATTGAAAGAAGGTTGTCTGGTCCGATGAATCTCGTTTCCTGTTGCACCATGTGGACGGCTGGGTATGGGTGCGTCATTTACCTCGGGAAGTGTTGGCACTAAGCTACTGTAGCTTTGGGCAATGTTCTGCTGGGAAACCCTGGATACAGCCATTCATGTGCAGGAAATTATGACGTCTATCATCTACCTAAACATCATTGCAGACATCCTTTCATGGCAACGGTATATCCCATTAGTAGTGACTTCTTTCTGCAGAATAATGCGCCATTACACACTGCATAGATTCTTCGAGAATAGTTCGCGGAATATGAGGAAGATTTCCAGGTATTGCTCTGGCCTCCAAATTCCCCAGACATCAATCCAGTCGAGCATCTGTTGTTTGTGTTGGAACAGCATATCCAATCGGAGACTGCTCAACCAAGTAACTTACAAGAGTTAAAGGATCTGCTGGTAACGTGTTGGTACCAGATATCACAAGACACCTTAAGAAATTTTTGTAGCGTCCATGTCACGCCGGGTAAGAGCTGTTTTGGCAGCATGTGGGGGTCCAACATCATATTAGGCAGGTGATCATAATGTTTTGGCACTTCGGTGTATAATTAATATACACATAAGGAAGGATAAAATATTTTAGAAATTTGGTTAAGTCAACTGTATTTAGTCGATCTTTGAAAATACGGAAAATTTTGGGGACAACACAACATTAGGTGGTAGAAAGTTCCAAACACAACCAACTCGGTATATGAAGGAATGATATTTACAGTTTGTTCTAGCATGAGGAATACGTATACACTGATTGGATTGGATTACCTCTGAGCGGCACTTTTTTGCACACCGTGGTCTAAATGGCCAGGTCACAAGGAACCCCAAGGCTCAGAGAAGGTTGGGGGAGGGGACCCACTGGAACAGCTGTTGGTAGACGAATGGTAGCCTCCCGTCAAGGCCATCCAGCGTGTTCTTTAACGTGCACATGGTATGGCTCTCCCGCACACGGGGCCACGGATTAACGTCCCATCCGACGGACGGTCGCCTTTCCAAGCCCATCGGTGTCCCCTACTGACCGTGGGCAGTGTGGGGAGTTTTGCAGAGAAAAATTTCAACGTTGACCCAGCTGGGACTCGAATCTGGGAACTACAGATTACAAGCCTGGCGCGCTGCCGACTGAGCCACACCGCCCCGCGAATACACTGAGGATGATGCCTCCTTGTTCTGCTGGAGTCCAAGACATGAATTAATGGCTCGACCGGATTTGAATAGAGAAGGTTAATGATTATATAACTGATTTTTATATCGTAAACCAACTTTCTCCATCCCAAGGTGTGAATATTGATAACTTTCAATCATTCCTCGTAGCTGAAGTCCTGTCGTCATCCCTGTACACGATAACATGTACAGAGATGAAATTAACGACTGAGTCGGTCTAAAGACGAAAGAGCAGGCAGTTGTAAGGACGATTGGGGCAGAAGAGTCTAGGTAAGCGATCTAAGACTTGATAAGTCTGGAAACACGAACGAGGCCACGGAAGCGATGGTAGAATACATTTAAAGAGGGAAGACAGCAAGACCGTTAAATTCTGTCAAATTAGACACAAAAGAGCAACTTACTAACAAACACCAAAATGGTACGTGAGAAACAGAAGACGTAAAGAATTTAAACATGTTAGTTACATGATAAGCGAGGGACAGAAGAGCAGAGCCATAACGTGGTCCTGTGCACGTTAAAGAACATAACAGATGGCTTTGACAGGAGGCTAGATTATGAACCTGGCGTGTACCAACAAGCCATCACACCCCCGTGTTTAAGAGAGCCCTACTACTACGTGTACATTGAAGGAGACGACATTCAGAGGTTGATTCGAAACTGTCATTTTATTCTTATCAAATGATTTTAATTAATATGATAACAGATTAGCGACATTCATTTCAGTATATAAATTTTGTGATGCGTCTGATTTGCGTTTTCCGAAAGCGGGCTCACGCGGATGCGGATTCGGAAACGTGAAAACGAAAATCAACTCCACTTCTCACTAAACGATATCCTTTGATATTTTGCATATTTTTCACTGACTTCCCTATCAAAAATCATCACAATAGCCTTTTACTTTTAGGCATACGGTTGTGGGTGTTATTTTGTAGCGCACCATACGAGGTTTCTGACGTTCCCAGGTTCGAATCGCGATTGTGATTTATTTCCATCAACTCGCACTTAGTTTTCAGAGAGAAAGGGGACACCGATAGATTCAAAATTACTGCCGTCCGTCGGATGTGGCGTTACACCGTGTCACTCAATGTTCCGATGAAGTTGTTTTACCTCTGATTGGAACAGTTTTTTTTCAAAACATGTAAATGAGCAGGTCACAAGGACCCCAAAGTCTCAGAAAAGGTTGGCGATAAAGGACACACTGATCAGTTGTTAAGAAACAGATGGTAGCCTCCTGTCAAGGCCATCCTGCGTGATCCTTAACGTGCACCAGTTATGACCCTCCGACGCACATAGACACGGATTAACGTCCATCCAACAGATGGTGGACTTCCGAGGTCCACCAATGTCCTCTGCTGACGACTCAAGGCATGGAAGCTTTGCAGAGATAAATCTGAATACTGGCCCATATGGAACTCTAACTTGGAAAATGCAGACAAGGAGCCTGACGCGCTACTGACTGATCCTTTCCGCCCCGTGTTTAAGAGAGCCCTACTATGATGTGTACAGTCGCTCAAAATAGTATCCGAACACTATGGTCGATTACAGAATTCAGAAAAAATATCTGGTAACGATTTTTTTAGAAATTAGTGATCTGGCAACCTTTGTGACACGTGACACGAAGGTTGCCAGATCACTAATTTCTAAAAAAATCGTTACCAGATATTTTTTCTGAATTCTGTAATCGACCATAGTGTTCGGATACTTTTTTGAGCGACTGTACATTGGAGGAGACGCTAGATGATTTTTAAAAAAGAGATTTCTCCTGTCTCCTAACAGTTGCCCAGATCCGCTTCTCAACCCTGAGCTCGAGGCGAGGGAGGTCCTTGTGACCTGATCTTTATCCCATTGTGTACAGAAAAGAGCCTCTCAGAGGTAAAGCGTTTCGAAACCGGCATAAATATGATGAGAACACCTGATTTTCTAAATGCGACAAAATTCGGCATCATCCACATATCTGTTTATAGAATTCAACATTGGAAGCAGAAATTAAAAAAAATAATGATTTTATTGAAGCGCAAGCAAAATATCAATTAAATGAAAATTCAGAACAATAAAATTGAGGAAATACGCATAATTCTTCGCTATACAATCAGTGGCATAGCCAATATTATCCAAAATATTTATAATTATTAGCCTTTCCAAAAATTTGGTTAACATTTTTGTTAATGCACAATTGAAAAAATCCTATTACAAAATTAAATGTAATCTAAACCAAGATTATCAAAATAGAAAATTTATATTCCTATTGTTTAAGGTCTCTCATAACATATTGTACACTAAACATTGAAATCTCCTCAAGGGTTGACACATGGAAAAATAAATTGTCTCTACCAGAAAAATATTCAAAACACTACAGAAAAAGCATATATGTTATAGGAAATTCGCGGTTGTCGTACTCACCAATTGATGGGAAATTTGTCTAAGAATCAGAAAAGCTAAATGAAAAGGCATATCTACTATTTCCCTTTTCTAGTTGTAACCGTGATTAAATGCCGTTATGTGTTTAGGTTTTTTTTATTTTCTTAAGTTTAATTCTATCACACAGATGAACTTCATTGATTTTGTAATTCTCTCCATTCATTCCTGTGCGATTTCGATACGGAGCACACAGAACAGTACAGTACTGCAGTGATCCCCAACCACAATGGTAACATTTGTCCTTAGTTGTATATATCCTCTCTCATATACACACTGCTTAATTCATAGTAATATGTATGGATAGAAACCAATGTAGTAAATGGGGGAATCATTCATCTCTAGTCATAAACTCGTCACAACTAAGAGCAGTTACGCTCAAACTGGATCAAAGAGAATGAAATTTAAACCGTAGTTACTACACATGCGAAAAACTTTTTTAAAGTTAAATCATGGTAGTAAAAGTTCGGATTTATAAGCTATTGATTTCCTTGTCTCTGCCTGTCGTCAATCATGTTTTGCATACTTCACAAACGCAATAAGCTCAAGATAGCAAGTACACTCAGCCGCAGAGATGAAATCAATTTTTTCTTACCCGATAAAAATTTCACTCTTAGAGGAACATCCACATAGTATGTTTGAAGTGCATTCACAACAATTTTTTGTTGAAAATCATCGATCATTCCTTCACTACCACAGATTTTTCATATGTCGTACTGTTCCGATATAAATCCGCTTGCGACGTCCCCAACCGCCCCAAACCGTAATTCACCTTTATTCTCATCCTAGCTTCAATATTCTCTCCTAACTTTTTTGCTTCATCCGTACTCCTTGTGTATCGTTAACATCAAGAAATAATCTGGTTCAGTGCAGAGACAATACTCTTTAAATAAATCCCCGGAAACAATGGATGTGCATATTTATTGTTGAACATATGACTACATCAAAAAACACTGCTTAGTTATTCCATACCTACGTAACAATTGACAATCTCGTGATTTTCCTTCACTTCAATACAAAGATTCAGTCTATTTTGTTTTGATTCTAGAAGTCGCGAAAGCTCGTCCAGGACTCGTCAAGTTGGATTACCCTTAACGACATGCACCATTGTCTGACTTGGGGAAATTCCTTTGCTCAAACTCCTCGGAGTCATTAAAAAAGGGTTTTTTCAAACGTTTAAATCCATAACCTCTCCACCCTTAAAATTTAAAGTCTCGGAACGTTTTTTAATTTTCTTCTTTTCTGTGTCTATCCTGGAAAACACACAAAAGATCTCGGACATTTCCCAAATGACTTTTCGACCTGGAAATTGTCGTGATTAATCGAATGAACTTACTTTCAGTCTACTCCTGTCGTGTATCGACTAGACACAAAATAGCCTGATTTTTCGCTATTTCAAAAATTCGTTTTACTTGCAGAGAGTGAGGATTCGTGAGCCTTTACAAATGTTTAGCCTTGTTCCAAACACAATCCATCTCTAACGAATTGAGAGCTGTTTCGTTCGAAATGCACTCGACTCATAAATTGATATTCTCAGGTTTCAGTTCCAACTGACTGTGGGGTTAAAGTTTGTCCTGTAACCCACACTCTACCTTTCATACCAGCCTACACAGGTTTCAGTTGATCCCACAGGTTTACGCATCATGATCATTCTCAAACAGCCATGTGCGACAGACGTCCAACCAGATTGTGCAATTTAGTTCTCCAAACACATTTCTCCTGTGCTAGATCTGCTGCATCTTGCCACTGTAGATGAATTCTAACAAGGTCCTGTTACATATTGTTTGCCCACCTCATCCTGGGTCTCCCACTCTTTCTGAGATCTTTAGGGAAACTATTCAAAACCCTATACGCTTATCTATAGATAATATACGGGAATAAATATCTATAGATAATATAAGGGGAAACGATTGATATCCCTATACGCTTATCTATAGATATCCATACGGGCAACATGGCCAAACTGAGTTTTACCACCATATGCCCAAGATACTGCACAAGCATCTAAAATCAAAAAGCACAGATTTTTCTCTTACCTTGTTTACAAAGTTTCCAAATTTTAGTAACATAACTAACTCTAGAAAGAACAAACTATTATAGTGTTATTTTATTATTTATATTTATATACCCCTCTTTCTACACACTCTCCAATGACAGATAGCGTATACTCTTCCCCTAGGTTAAAGGGAAGTTCATTCAAAGTTTGCAACCTTGTCCCTTTTGGGGGCTGAATGTCAAAAAGAACATCAATATGCTTTGTCAGGTTCATATATGTCATGTCCCTCTAATTGGTTTTTTTTTATTGTTGCATTTTATTGTATTTTTGTTATTGTAAACATTTTTATGTATTAAATATATTCTTGGATGTGCTATTGTGGGGATTGACATCTCTTAGCGAATTTCCTATAATCTATATATCTACTTTTTCTGTAGTGTTTTGAATATTTTTCTGTTAGAGACAATTTATTTTTCCATGTGTCAACCCTTGAGCAGATTTCAATGTTTAGTGTACAATATGTTATGAGAGTCCTTAAACAATAGGAATATAAATTTTCTATTTTGATAATCTTTGTTTAGATTACACTTAATTTTGTAATAGGATTTTTTCTATTGTTCGTTAACTTGCATTAACAAAAATGTTAACCAAATTTTTGAAAAGGCTAATGATTATAAATATTTTGGATAATATTGGCTATGCCACTAAATGTATATCAAAGAATTATGCGTATTTCCTCAATTTTATTGTTCTGAATTTTCATTTAATTGATATTTTGTTTGCGCTTGTATAAAAGCATTATTTTTATTTTTTAATTTCTGCTTCCAACGTTGAATTCTATAAACAGATATGTAGATGATGCCGAATTTTGTCGCATTTAGAAAATCAGGTGTTCTCATCATATTTATGCCGGTTTCGAAACGCTTTACCTCTGAGAGGCTCTTTTGTGTACACAATGGACTAAAGATCAGGTCACAAGGACCTCCCTCGCCACGAGCTCAGAGTTGAGAAGCGGATCTGGGCAACTGTTAGGAGACAGGTGAAATCTCTTTTTGAAATCATCTAGCGTCTCCTCCAATGTTCACATCATAGTAGGGTTCTCTTAAACGCGGGGAGGAAAGAATCAGTCAGTAGCTCGTCAGGCTCGTAGTCTGCATTTTCCAAGTTTGAGTTCCATATGGGCCAGTATTCAGATTTACCTCTGCAAAGCTTCCATGCCCTGAGTCGTCAGCAGAGGACACTGGTGGACTTCGAAAGTCCACCATCTGTTGGATGGACGTTAATCCGTGGCTATGTGCGTCGGAGGGTCATAACTGGTGCACGTTAAGGATCACGCAGGATGGCCTTGACAGGAGGCTACCATCTGTTTCTTAACAGCTGATCAGTGTGTCCTTTATCCCCAACCTTTTCTGAGTCTTTGGGGTCCTTGTGACCTGCTCATTTACTTAACGTTTTAAAAAAAGTTCCACTCAGAGGTAAAACAACTTCATCCGAACATTGAGTGACACGGTGTAACGCCACATCCAACGGACGGCAGTTTTTTTAATCTATCGCTGTCCGCTTTCACTCTGAGAACTAAGTGTGAGTTAATGGAAATAAATCACAATCGCGATTCGAACCTGGGAACGTCAGAAACCTCGTCTGGTGGGCTACAAAATAACACCCCCAACAGCATGCCTAAAAGTAAAAGGCTATTGTAATGATTTTCGAAAGGGAAGTCAGTGAAATATATACAAAATATCAAAGGAAACCGTTTAGTGAGAAGTGGAGATCATATTCGGGATAATTTTTCCGAATCCGCATCCGCCTGAGCCCGCTTTCGGAAAATGCAAATCAGAAGCATCACAAAATGTATATACTGAAATGAATGTCGCTAATCTGTTGTTTTATTCTTATAAAATGATTTTAATTAATATGATGACAGTTTCGAAGCAACCTCTGAAAGTCGTCTCCTTCAATGTACACGTCGTAGTAGGGCTCTCTTAAACACGGGGCGGTGATGGCTTGTTGGTACACGCCAGGCTCATAACCTAGCCTCCCGTCAAGGGCATCCAGTATGTTCTTTAACGTGCACAGGACCACGTTATGGCTCTGCTCTTCTGTCCCTCCCTTATCATGTAACTAACATGTTTAAATTCTTTACGTCTTTTGTTTCTCACGTACCATTTTGGTGTTTGTTAGTGCGCTGCTCTTTTGTGTCTAGTTTCACAGAATTTGACGGTCTTGCTGTCTTCCCTCTTTAAATGTATTCTACCATCGCTTCCGTGGCCTCGGTCTTGTTTCCAGACTTATCAAGTCTTAGATCGCTTACCTAGACTCTTCTGCGCCCAATCGTCCTTACAACTGCCTGCTCTTTCGTCTTTAGACCGACTCAGTCGTTCATTTCTCTGAACATGTTATCTGTACAGGGATGACGACAGGACTTCAGCTACGAGGAATGATTGCTGCTTAGTTATTCCATAATTAAATGAACTGCTTAGTTATTCCATACCTACGTAACAATTGACAATCTCGTGATTTTCCTTCACTTCAATACAAAGATTCAGTCTATTTCGTTTTGATTCTAGAAGTCGCGAAAGCGCGTCCAGGACTCGTCAAGTTGGATTACCCTTAACGATATGCACCATTTTCTGACTTGGGGAAATTCCTTTGCTAAAACTCCTCGGAGTCATTAAAAAAGGGTTTTTTCAAACGTTTAAATCCATAACCACTCCACCCTTAAAATATAGTCTCGGAACATTTTTTAATTTTCCTCTTTTCTGTGTCTATCCTCGAAAACACACAAAAGATCTCGGACATTTTCCAAATGACTTTTCGACCTGGAAATTGTCGTGATTAATCGAATGAACTTACTTTTAGTGTACTCCTGTCGTGTATCGACTAGACACAAAATAGCCTGACTTTTCGCTATTTCAACAATTCGTTTTACTTGCAGAGAGTGAGGATTCGTGAGCCTTTACAAATATTTAGCCTTGTTCCAAACACAATCCATCTCTAACGAATTGAGAGCTGTTTGTTCGAAATGCACTCGACTCATAAATTGATATTCTCAAGTTTCAGTTCCAACCGACTGAGGGGTTAAAGTTCTTCCTGTAACCCACACTCTACCTTTCATACCATCCCACACAGGTTTCAGTTGATCCCACAGGTTTACGCATCATGATCATTCTCAAACAGCCATGTGCGACAGACGTCCAACCAGATTGTGCAATTCATTCTCCAAACACATTTCTCCTGTGCTAGATCTGCTATATCTTGCCACTGTGGATGAATTCTAACAAAGTCCTGTTACATATTGTTTGCCCACCGTATCCTAGGTCTCCCCCTCTTTCTGAGGCCTTTAGAGAAACTATTCAAAACCCTATACGCTTATCTATAGATATCAATACGGGCAACATGGCCAAACTAACGGAGGTTTACCACCATATGCCCAAGATACTGCATAAGCATCTAAAATCAAAAAGCATAGATTTTTCTCTTACCTTGTTTACAAATTTCCAAATTTTTGTAACACAACTAACCCTAGAAAGAACAAACATTTATAGAGTTTTATTTTATTCTTTAGATTTGTATGCCCCTCTTTCTACACACTGTCCAATGACAGATAGCGTATACTCTTCCCCTAGGTTAAAGGGAAGTTCATGCAAAGTTTGCAACCTTGTCCCTTTTGGGGGCTGAATGTCAAAAAGAACATCGATATGCTTAGTCAGGTTCATATGTTATGTCCCTCTAACTGATTTTTTTTATTGTTGAATTTTATTGTATTTGTTATTGTAAATATTTTTATGTATTAAATATATTCTTGGATGTGCTATTGTGGGGATGTGACTCATAGATGTTGTTTTCGGGTCTGAGCTTGCTGCCTGCTTAGGGTGACCTGTCCGAGAAGCCTTTTTACAACTAGCCTGGGGCGCGAGTGTCAGAGCGAGAGAGGAGCCGAGAATGAGGAGGAAACAACAGTTTTGAGCATTGCTGTCACCGTAATAACTAACACCTAAATAAGATCTCCCACTTTTACCAAACACTTTACTTCTATTGCTCTCATTATTTACCTCATAACACTTGCTCTCACCTTCAGTTATTGTTATTGCCTCCTACATTTTCTACATTGAACCTTTGAATCTTATTCAGTCCTTTCGGATTATCCTGACAATCACTTACACAGCTAAATTTTAATTCCTGCTGTAAATTATCTTTACTGATATTTATATTTTTAGCAGAATTATCATCGTTATTTTCCACTGTTGCCTTACCTTCGACACTACTCATATTCTACCTCTTGCCAAGCTAACTCCTTATTTTATCTTTCCTTTTTCAGCCTCTTCTCTACAATACAGCTCGTTTCTTTTCTTCTATAGCTGATCGTCTACGTTCTATCTTTCTTCTTTCACTCTTTTATATTTCCTATCTATTTCTTCTTTCCTTCTCTTATAATTCCTTTCTATTTCTTCTACGTTATCTTAAAATGCTATCTTTCTTCCTCCTCCCTATCTCTTTCTTCTTTCCTTCTCTCATATTCCCTATCTTTCTTCTTTCCTTCTCTCATATTCCCTATCTTTCTTCTTTCCTTCTCTCATATTCCCTATCTTTCTTCTTTGTTTCTCTCATATTCCCTATCTTTCTTCATTCTGTCTTCGGTATTGCATCTCCCACTCCGAGACTGATTTCGGACCTGAATTACTCATTTCGACCGGATTCGAACCACATCCGGTAGCACCCTGTTCTACCCCAAAATCGCTATCAATTTCAGTAGCTCCCCCACTTTCCCCAGCTTCAATGTCTCTGGTTAAATCAGCGCTCGCGTTCTGCTCAGTCTCACACTTAATTTTATCGTGACTCCTGAGCATCACTGGCAACTCAAATTAGTCTAAAAATAGAAAGCACAGAAAAACCACATGCCTTTCCTTCCTACGAAGATCGACTCTGCTCACTTGCCTGCTGCACCTTGGAGTCTCCTTCCAAAACTAGTAACATCTTTCACAGTGACGGACCTTGGCACTCGGAACCTCAGCGAAGATCTCAATGACGTAGAACTCGGGGAAACTGCACTCTGTACAACACTGCACTGGATGCTGCTTAGCCCACTGAGTTGCTTGCAGATTCCTCTCTTTCACGGAATCAGACACCGAATCACAAATTCTTCTAAATTTCTTCCACTTTTTCTTTTATAACAATGGACATCATCTTCGGCATACGAACGATAATGCTTTCGCGGACTGCACCAAAATGTCGTGACCTGATCCGGAGGGAGAAACGATTATTAACCGCACGCCAGTAAAGGACGATGAATTTCTCCCTTGATTACCTTTCACCCTTTACTTCGGTGAAATTACAGGGTCGGGGGTTGCTACATCCGTACTGACGTATGTCTCAGACTTCTTGCTGCGTGAAGTGATATATAAAAACATGTCCAGCAATTCACGCACGAGGGTTCAATAGGGACGACACAGTTTATTCACACTACATAAAATTATGTGCTGGGTATGCTCTCAACTCGGTAGGCATTTGCTGCTTTTCTGCTGCAAACAATTATCATTGAGGTGGATAACCACACTTTGCAGATTCTCGCTTGACAGACCTCAAACTCTGCAAAAGGAGGGGCGGGGGTGGCTCAGTCCCTAGCGCGCCAGGCTCGTAATCTATAGTTCCCAGGTTCGAGTCCCAGCTGGGTCAGCGTGGAGATTTATCTCTGGAAAATTCTCGCCCCCCTGCCCACGGTCAGTAGGGGACACCGATGGTCTTGGAAAGGCCGCCGTCCATCGGATGGGACGTTAAGCCGTTGCCCCGTGTGCGGGAGTGCCATAACCTGTGCTCGTTAAAGAACACACTGGATGGCCTTGATGGGAGGCTACCATCTGTCTCCCAACAGCTGTTCCAGTGGATCCCCTCCCCCAAAATTCTCTGAGCCTTCTTGGTCCATGTGACCTGGCCATTTAGCCCATGGTGTGCAAAAAAAGTGCCGCTCAGAGGTAAAACAATCCAATGCAATCTGCAAAAGGATATTTAAGCTTTGTCTACACCGCGGTTTACTAAGAATGCCCTTGAATTCTGCACAACTATATCTGTTTCACCAAGAAACTTGATTCTCACATAGAATCGAACCCTCTCCTAAAGGATTTTGTTTGAGTAAGAGCATCGTTCCTTGACGCATGTCCTAACGTCCTTCCCACTCGACAGCTACGCTCAATATACAGCAGCTACGACCCAGGCTAGTTGTAAAAAGGCCACAAAAGGCTTCTCGGACAGGTCAACCTAAGCAGGCAGCCACCTCAGATCCGAAAACAACGTCTATGAGTCAATCCCCACAATAGCACATCCAAGAATATATTTAATACATAAAAATATTTACAATAACAAAAATACAATAAAATGCAACAATAAAAAAAAATCAATTAGAGGGACTTGACATATATGAACCTGACTAAGCATACCGATGTTCTTTTTGACATTCAGCCCCCAAAAGGGACAAGGTTGCAAACTTTGCATGAACTTCCCTTTAACCTAGGGGAAGAGTATCCGCTATCTGTCATTGGAGAGTGTGTAGAAAGAGGGGCATATAAATCTAAAGAATAAAATAACACTATAATAGTTTGCTCTTTCTAGAGTTAGTTATGTTACTAAAATTTGGAAACATTTGTAAACAAGGTAAGAGAAAAATCTGTGCTTTTTAATTTTAGATGCTTGTGCAGTATCTTGGGCATATGGTGGTAAAACTCAGTCTGGCCATGTTGCCCATATCTATAGATAAGCGTATGGGGATATGAATAGTTTCCCTAAAGGCCTCAGAAAGAGGGGGAGACCTAGGATGCGGTGGGCAAACAATATGTAACAGGACTTTGTTAGAATTCATCCACAGTGGCAAGATGCAGCAGATCTAGCACAGGAGAAATGTGTTTGGAGAACTAATTTGCAAAATCTGGTTGGACGTCTGTCGCACATGGCTGTTTGAGAATGATCATGATGCGTAAACCTGTGGGATCAACTGAAACCCGTGTGGGCTGGTATGAAAGGTAGAGTGTGGTTTACAGGAAAAACTTTAACCCCACAGTCAGTTGGAACTGAAACCTGAGAATATCAATTTATGAGTCGAGTGCATTTCGAACAAATACCTCTCAATTCGTTAGAGATGGATTGTATTTGGAACAAGGCTAAACATTTATAAAGGCTCACGAAATCTCACTCTCTGCAAGTGAAACGAATTGTTGAAATAGCGAAAAGTTAGGCTTTTTTGTGTTTAGTCGATACACGACAGGAATAGACTAAAGGTAAGTTCATTCGATTAATCACGACAATTTCCAGGTCGAAAAGTCATTTGGGAAATGTTCGAGATGTTTTGTGTTTTCGAGGATAGACACAGAAAAGAAGAAAATTAAAAAACGTTCCCAAACTTTAAATTTTAAGGGTAGAGTTGTTATGGATTTAAACGTTTGAAAAAACCCTTTTTAAATGAGTCCGAGGAGTTTTAGCAAAGGAATTTCCCCAAGTCAGACAATGGTGCATGTCTTTAAGGGTAATCCAACTTGACGAGTCCTGGACGAGCTTTCGCGACTTCTAGAATCAAAACAAAATAGACTGAATCTTTGTATTGAAGTGAAGGAAACTCACGAGATTGTCAATTGTTACGTAGGTGTGGAATAACTAAGCAGTGTTTTTTGATGTAGTCATATGTTCAACAATAAATATGCACATCCATTGTTTCCGGGGATTTATTTAAAGAGTATTGTCTCTGCACTGAACCAGATTTTTTCTTGATGTTAACGATACACAAGGAGTACGGATGAAGCAAAAAAGTTAGGAGAGAATATTGAAGCTAGGATGAGAATAAAGGTGAATTACGGTTTGGGGCGGTTGGGGACGTCGCAAGCGGATTTATAGCGGAATAGTACGACATATGAAAAATCTGTGGTAGTGAAGGAATGATCGATGATTTTCAACAAAAAATTGTTGTGAATGCACTTCAAACATACTATGTGGATGTTCCTCTAAGAGTGAAATTTTTATCGGGTAAGAAAAAAATTGATTTCATCTCTGCGCTGAGTGTGCTTGCTATCTTGAGCTTATTGCGTTTGTGAAGTATGCAAAACATGATTGACGACAGGCAGAGACAAGGAAATCAATTGCTTATAAAAGCCGAACTTTTACTACCATGATTTAACTTTAAAAATGTTTTTCGCATGTGTAGTAACTACGGTTTAAATTTCATTCGCTTTGATCCAGTTTGAGCGTAACTGCTCTTAGTTGTGACGAGTTTATGACTAGAGATGAATGATTCCCCCACTCACTACATTGGTTTCTATCCATACATATTACTATGAATTAAGCAGTGTGTATATGAGAGAGGATATATACAACTAAGGACAAATGTTACCATTGTGGTTGGGGATCACTGCAGTACTGTACTGTTCTGTGTGCTCCGTATCGAAATCGCACAGGAATGAATGGAGAGAATTACAAAGTCAATGAAGTTCATCTGTGTGATAGAATTAAACTTAAGAAAATAAAAAAAACCTAAACATATAACGGCATTTAATCACGGCTACAACTAGAAAAGGGAAATAGTAGATATGCCTTTTCATTTAGCTTTTCTGATTCTTAGACAAATTTCCCATCAATTGGTAAGTACGACAACCGCGAATTTCCTATAATATATATCTACTTTTTCTGTAGTGATTTGAATATTTTTCTGGTAGAGACAATTTATTTTTCCATGTGTTAACCCTTGAGCAGATTTCAATGTTTAGTGTACAATATGTTATGAGATACCTGAAACAATAGGAATATAAATTTTCTATTTTGATAATCTTTGTTTAGATTACACTTAATTTTGTAATAGGATTTTTTCTATTGTGCGTTAACAAAAATGTTAACCAAATTTTTGAAAAGACTAATAATTATAAATATTTTGGATAATGTTGGCTATACCACTGATTGCATATCGAAGAATTATGCGTATTTCCTCAATTTTATTGTTCTGAATTTTCATTTAATTGATATTTTGCTTGCGCTTGAAAAAAAGCATTATTTTTTTTAATTTCTGCTTCCAATGTTGAATTCTATAAACAGATATGTGGATGATGCCGAATTTTGTCGCATTTAGATAATCAGGTGTTCTCATCATTTTTATGCCAGTTTCGAAACGCTTTACCTCTGAGAGGGTCTTTTGTGTACACAATGGGCTAAAGATAAAGTCACAAGGACCTCCTTCGCCACGAGCTCAGAGTTGAGAAGCGGATCTGGGCAACTGTTAGGAGACAGGTGAAATCTCTTTTTAAAAATCATCAAGCGTCTCCTCCAATGTACACATCATAGTAGGGCTTTCTTAAACGCGGGGGCGGAAAGGATCAGTCAGTAGCTCGTCAGGCTCGTAGTCTGCATTTTCCAAGTTAGAGTTCCTTATGGGCCAGTATTCTGATTTATCTCTGCAAAGCTTCCATGCCTTGAGTTGTCAGCAGAGGATATTGGTGGACCTCGGAAGTCCACCATCTGTTGGATGGACGTTAATCCGTGGCTATGTGCGTCGGAGGGTCATAACTGGTGCATGTTAAGGATCACGCAGGATGGCCTTGACAGGAGGCTACCATCTGTTTCTTAACAACTGATCAGTGTGTCCTTTATCCCCAACCTTTTCTGAGTCTTTGGGGTCCTTGTGACCTGCTCATTTACTGCACGTTTTGAAATAAAATGTTCCACTCAGAGGTAAAACATCTTCATCGGAACATTGAGTGAAACTGTGTAACGCCACATCCGACGGACGGCAGTAATTTTGAATCTATCGGTGTCCCCTTTCTCTCTGAAAACTAAGTGCGAGTTAATGGAAATAAATCACAATCGCGATTCGAACCTGGGAACGTCAGAAACCTCTTATGGTGCGCTACAAAATAACACCCACAACCGCATGCCTAAAAGTAAAAGGCTATTGTGATGATTTTTGATAGGGAAGTCAGTGAAATATATGCAAAATATCAAAGGAAACCTTTTAGTGAGAAGTGGATTTGATTTTCGGGATCACGTTTTCGAATCCGCATCCGCCTGAGCCCTCTTTCGGAAAATGCAAATCAGACGCATCACAAAATTTATATACTGAAATGAATGTCGCTAATCTGTTATCATATTAATTAAAATCATTTTATAAGAATAAAATGACAGTTTTTAATCAACCTCTGAAAGTCGTCTCCTTCAATGTACACGTCGTAGTAGGGCTCTCTTAAACACGGGGCGGTGATGGCTTGTTGGTACACGCCAGGCTCGTAACCTAGCCTCCCGTCAAGGGCATCCAGTATGTTCTTTAACGTGCACAGAACCACGTTATGGCTCTGCTCTTCTGTCCCTCGCTTATCATGTAACTACCATGTTTAAATTCTTTACGTCTTCTGTTTCTCACGTACCATTTTGGTGTTTGTTAGTACGTTGCTCTTTTGTGTCTAGTTTGACAGAATTTGACGGTCTTGCTGTCTTCCCTCTTTAAATGTATTCTGCCATCGCTTCCGTGGCCTCGGTCTTGTTTCCAGACTTATCAAGTCTTAGATCGCTTACCTAGACTCTTCTGCGCCCAATCGTTTTTACAACTGCCTGCTCTTTCGTCTTTAGACCGACTCAGTCGTTCATTTCTCTGAACATGTTATCTGTACAGGGATGACGACAGGACTTCAGCTACGAGGAATGATTGCTGCTTAGTATTCCATAATTAAATGAACTGCTTAGTTATTCCATACCTACGTAACAATTGACAATCTCGTAAGTTTCCTTCACTTCAATACAAAGCTTCAGAGTCTATTTTGTTTTGATTCTAGAAGTCGCGAAAGCGCGTCCAGGACTCGTCAAGTTGGATTACCCTTAACAATATGCACCATTTTCTGACTTGGGGAAATTCCTTTGCTAAAACTCCTCGGAGTCATTAAAAAAGGGTTTTTTCAAACGTTTAAATCCATAACCACTCCACCCTTAAAATTTAGTCTCGGAACATTTTTTAATTTTCCTCTTTTCTGTGTCTATCCTCGAAAACACACAAAAGATCTCGGACATTTCCCAAATGACTTTTCGACCTGGTAATTGTCGTGATTAATCGAATGAACTTACTTTTAGTCTACTCCTGTCGTGTATCGACTAGACACAAAATAGCCTGACTTTTCGCTATTTCAACAATTCGTTTTACTTGTAGAGAGTGAGGATTCGTGAGCCTTTACAAATATTTAGCCTTGTTCCAAACACAATCCATCTCTAACGAATTGAGAGCTGTTTGTTCGAAATGCACTCGACTCATAAATTGATATTCTCAGGTTTCAGTTCCAACTGACTGTGGGGTTAATGTTTTTCCTGTAACCCACACTCTACCTTTCATACCATCCTACACAGGTTTCAGTTGATCCCACAGGTTTACGCATCATGATCATTCTCAAACAGCCATGTGCGACAGACGTCCAACCAGATTGGGCAATTCATTCTCCAAACACATTTCTCCTGTGCTAGATCTGCTGTATCTTGCCACTGTGGATGAATTCTAACAAAGTCCTGTTACATATTGTTTGCCCACCGCATCCTAGGTCTCCCCCTCTTTCTGAGGCCTTTAGAGAAACTATTCATAACCCTATAAGCTTATCTATAGATATCCATACGGGCAACATGGGCAAACTAACGGAGGTTTACCACCATATGCCCAAGATACTGAATAAGCATCTAAAATCAAAAAGCATAGATTTTTCTCTTACCTCGTTTACAAAGTTTCCAAATTTTAGTAACACAACTAACCCTAGAAAGAACAAACAATTATAGAGTTTTATTTTATTCTTTAGATTTGTATGCCCCTTTTTCTACACACTGTCCAATGACAGATAGCGTATACCCTTCCCCTAGGTTAAAGGGAAGTTCATGCAAAGTTTGCAACCTTGTCCCTTTTGGGGGCTGAATGTCAGAAAGAACATCGATATGCTTAGTCAGGTTCATATGTTATGTCCCTCTAATTGATTTTTTTTATTGTTGCATTTTATTGTATTTGTTATTGTAAATATTTTTATGTATTAAATATATTCTTGGATGTGCTTTTGTGGGGATGTGACTCATAGATGTTGTTTTCGGGTCTGAGCTTGCTGCCTGCTTAGGTTGACCTGTCCGGGAAGCCTTTTTACAACTAGTCTGGGGCGCGAGTGTCAGAGCGAGAGAGGAGCCGAGAATGAGGAGGAAACAACAGTTTTGAGCATTGCTGTCACCGTAATAACTAACAACTAAATAAGATCTCCCACTTTTACCAAACACTTTACTTCTATTGCTCTCATTATTTACCTCATAACACTTGCTCTCACCTTCAGAGTTATTATTATTGCCTCCTACATTTTCTACATTGAACCTTTGAATCTTATTCAGTCCTTTCGGATTATCCTGACAATCACTTACACAGCTAAATTTTAATTCCTGCTGTAAATTATCTTTACTGATATTTATATTTTTAACAGAATTATCATCGTTATTTTCCACTGTCGCCTTACCTTCGACACTACTCATATTCTACCTCTTGCCAAGCTAACTCCTTATTTTATCTTTCCTTTTTCAGCCTCTTCTCTACAATACAGCTCGCTTCTTTTCTTCTATAGCTGATCGTCTACGTTCTATCTTTCTTCTTTCACTCTTTTATATTTCCTATCTATTTCTTCTTTCCTTCTCTTATAATTCCTTTCTGTTTCTTCTACGTTCTCTTAAAATGCTATCTTTCTTCCTCCTCCCTATCTCTTTCTTCTTTCCTTCTCTCATATTCCCTATCTTTCTTCTTTCTCTCCTCGGTATTGCATCTCCCACTCCGAGACTGATTTCGGACCTGAATTTCTCATTTCGACCGGATTCGAACCACATCCTGTAGCACCCTGTTCTACCCCAAAATCGCTATCAATTATCGTGACTCCTGAGCATCACTGGCAACTCAAATTAGTCTAAAAATAGAAAGCACAGAAAAACCACATGCCTTTCCTTCCTGCGAAGATCGGCTCTGCTCACTTGCCTGCTGCACCTTGGAGTCTCCTTCCAAAACTAGTAACATCTTTCACAGTGACGGACCTTGGCACTCGGAACCTCAGCGAAGATCTCAATGACGTAGAACTCGGGGAAACTGCACTCTGTACAACACTGCACTGGATGCTGCTTAGCCCACTGAGTTGCTTGCAGATTCCTCTCTTTCACGGAATCAGACACCGAATCACAAATTCTTCTAAATTTCTTCCACTTTTAGTTTTATAACAATGGACATCTTCGGCATACGAACGATAATGCTTTCGCGGACTGCACCAAAATGTCGTGACCTGATCCGGAGGGAGAAACGATTATTAACCGCACGCCAGTAAAGGACGATGAATTTCTCCCTTGATTACCTTTCACCCTTTACTTCGGTGAAATTACAGGGTCGGGGGTTGCTACATCCGTACTGACGTATGTCTCAGACTTCTTGCTGCGTGAAGTGATATATAAAAACATGTCCAGCAATTCACGCACGAGGGTTGAATAGGGAGGACACAGTTTATTCACACTATATACAATTATGTGCTGGGTATGCTCTCAACTCGGTAGGCATTTGCTGCTTTTCTGCTGCAAACAATTATCATTGACGTGGATAACCACACTTTGCAGATTCTCGCTTGACAGACCTCAAACTCTGCAAAAGGAGGGGCGGGGTTGGCTCAGTCCCTAGCGCGCCAGGTTCGTAATCTGTAGTTCCCAGGTTCGAGTCCCAGCTGGGTCAGCGTTGAGGTTTATCTCTGCAAAATTTCCCCCCCCCTGCCCACGGTCAGTAGTGGACACCGATGGTCTTGGAAAGGCCGCCGTCCATCGGATGGGACGTTAAGCCGTTGCCCCGTGTGCGGGAGTGCCATAACCTGTGCTCGTTAAAGAACACACTGGATGGCCTTGATGGGAGGCTACCATCTGTCTCCCAACAGCTGTTCCAGTGGATCCCCTCCTCCAAAATTCTCTGAGCCTTCGGGGTCCATGTGACCTGGCCATTTAGCCCATGGTGTGCAAAAAAAGTGCCGCTCAGAGGTAAAACAATCCAATGCAATCTGCAAAAGGATATTTAAGCTTTGCCTACACCGCGGTTTACTAAGAATGCCCTTGAATTCTGCACAACTATATCTGTTTCACCAAACTTGATTCTCACATAGAATCGAACCCTCTCCTAAAGTATTTTGTTTGAGTAAGAGCTTCGTTCCTTGACGCATGTCCTAACGTCCTTCCCACTCGACAGCTACGCTCAATATATAGCAGCTACGACCCAGGCTAGTTGTAAAAAGGCCACAAAAGGCTTCTCGGACAGGTCAACCTAAGCAGGCAGCCAGCTCAGACCCGAAAACAACGTCTATGAGTCAATCCCCACAATAGCACATCCAAGAATATATTTAATACATAAAAATATTTACAATAACAAAAATACAATAAAATGCAACAATAAAAAAAAATCAATTAGAGGGACATGACATATATGAACCTGACTAAGCATATCGATGTTCTTTCTGACATTCAGCCCCCAAAAGGGACAAGGTTGCAAACTTTGCATGAACTTCCCTTTAACCTAGGGGAAGGGTATACGCTATCTGTCATTGAAGAGTGTGTAGAAAGAGGGGCATATAAATCTAAAGAATAAAATAACACTATAATAGTTTGCTCTTTCTAGAGTTAGTTATGTTACTAAAATTTGGAAACATTTGTAAACAAGGTAAGAGAAAAATCTGTGCTTTTTAATTTTAGATGTTTGTGCAGTATCTTGGGCATATGGTGGTAAAACTCAGTCTGGCCATGTTGCCCATATCTATAGATAAGCGTATGGGGATATGAATAGTTTCCCTAAAGGCCTCAGAAAGAGGGGGAGACCTAGGATGCGGTGGGCAAACAATATGTAACAGGACTTTGTTAGAATTCATCCATAGTGGCAAGATGCAGCAGATCTAGCACAGGAGAAATGTGTTTGGAGAACTAATTTGCAAAATCTGGTTGGACGTCTGTCGCACATGGCTGTTTGAGAATGATCATGATGCGTAAACCTGTGGGATCAACTGAAACCTGTGTGGGCTGGTATGAAAGGTAGAGTGTGGTTTACAGGAAAAACTTTAACCCCACAGTCAGTTGGAACTGAAACCTGAGAATATCAATTTATGAGTCGAGTGCATTTCGAACAAATACCTCTCAATTCGTTAGAGATGGATTGTATTTGGAACAAGGCTAAACATTTATAAAGGCTCACGAAATCTCACTCTCTGCAAGTGAAACGAATTGTTGAAATAGCGAAAAGTTAGGCTTTTTTGTGTTTAGTCGATACACGACAGGAATAGACTAAAGGTAAGTTCATTCGATTAATCACGACAATTTCCAGGTCGAAAAGTCATTTGGGAAATGTTCGAGATGTTTTGTGTTTTCGAGGATAGACACAGAAAAGAAGAAAATTAAAAAACGTTCCCAAACTTTAAATTTTAAGGGTAGAGTTGTTATGGATTTAAACGTTTGAAAAAACCCTTTTTTAATGAGTCCGAGGAGTTTTAGCAAAGGAATTTCCCCAATCAGACAATGGTGCATGTCGTTAAGGGTAATCCAACTTAACGAGTCCTGGACGAGGTTTCGCGACTTCTAGAATCAAAACAAAATAGACTGAATCTTTGTATTGAAGTGAAGGAAACTCACGAGATTGTCAATTGTTACGTAGGTGTGGAATAACTAAGCAGTGTTTTTTGATGTAGTCATATGTTCAACAATAAATATGCACATCCATTGTTTCCGGGGATTTATTTAAAGAGTATTGTCTCTGCACTGAACCAGATTTTTTCTTGATGTTAACGATACACAAGGAGTACGGATGAAGCAAAAAAGTTAGGAGAGAATATTGAAGCTAGGATGAGAATAAAGGTGAATTACGGTTTGGGGCGGTTGGGGACGTCGCAAGCGGATTTATATCGGAATAGTACGACATATGAAAAATCTGTGGTAGTGAAGGAATGATCGATGATTTTCAACAAAAAATTGTTGTGAATGCACTTCAAACATACTATGTGGATGTTCCTCTAAGAGTGAAATTTTTATCGGGTAAGAAAAAAATTGATTTCATCTCTGCGGCTGTGTGTGCTTGCTATCTTGAGCTTATTGCGTTTGTGAAGTATGCAAAACATGATTGACGACAGGCAGAGACAAGGAAATCAATTGCTTATAAAAGCCGAACTTTTACTACCATGATTTAACTTTAAAAATGTTTTTCGCATGTGTAGTAACTACGGTTTAAATTTCATTCGCTTTGATCCAGTTTGAGCGTAACTGCTCTTAGTTGTGACGAGTTTATGACTAGAGATGAATGATTCCCCCACTCACTACATTGGTTTCTATCCATACATATTACTATGAATTAAGCAGTGTGTATATGAGAGAGGATATATACAACTAAGGACAAATGTTACCATTGTGGTTGGGGATCACTGCAGTACTGTACTGTTCTGTGTGCTCCGTATCGAAATCGCACAGGAATGAATGGAGAGAATTACAAAGTCAATGAAGTTCATCTGTGTGATAGAATTAAACTTAAGAAAATAAAAAAAACCTAAACATATAACGGCATTTAATCACGGCTACAACTAGAAAAGGGAAATAGTAGATATGCCTTTTCATTTAGCTTTTCTGATTCTTAGACAAATTTCCCATCAATTGGTAAGTACGACAACCGCGAATTTCCTATAATATATATCTACTTTTTCTGTAGTGATTTGAATATTTTTCTGGTAGAGACAATTTATTTTTCCATGTGTTAACCCTTGAGCAGATTTCAATGTTTAGTGTACAATATGTTATGAGATACCTGAAACAATAGGAATATAAATTTTCTATTTTGATAATCTTTGTTTAGATTACACTTAATTTTGTAATAGGATTTTTTCTATTGTGCGTTAACAAAAATGTTAACCAAATTTTTGAAAAGACTAATAATTATAAATATTTTGGATAATATTGGCTATACCACTGATTGCATATCGAATAATTATGCGTATTTCCTCAATTTTATTGTTCTGAATTTTCATTTAATTGATATTTTGCTTGCGCTTGAAAAAAAGCATTATTTTTTTTAATTTCTGCTTCCGATGTTGAATTCTATAAACAGATATGTGGATGATGCCGAATTTTGTCGCATTTAGATAATCAGGTGTTCTCATCATTTTTATGCCAGTTTCGAAACGCTATACCTCTGAGAGGCTCTTTTGTGTACACAATGGGCTAAAGATCAGGTCACAAGGACCTCCCTCGCCACGAGCTCAGAGTTGAGAAGCGGATCTGGGCAACTGTTAGGAGACAGGTGAAATCTCTTTTTAAAAATCATCTAGCGTCTCCTCCAATGTACACATCATAGTAGGGCTTTCTTAAACACGGGGGCGGAAAGGATCAGTCAGTAGCGCGTCAGGCTCGTAGTCTGCATTTTCCAAGTTAGAGTTCCTTATGGGCCAGTATTCAGATTTATCTCTGCAAAGCTTCCATGCCTTGAGTCGTCAGCAGAGGATATTGGTGGACCTCGGAAGTCCACCATCTGTTGGATGGACGTTAATCCGTGGCTATGTGCGTCGGAGGGTCATAACTGGTGCATGTTAAGGATCACGCAGGATGGCCTTGACAGGAGGCTACCATCTGTTTCTTAACAACTGATCAGTGTGTCCTTTATCCCCAACCTTTTCTGAGTCTTTGGGGTCCTTGTGACCTGCTCATTTACTGCACGTTTTGAAATAAAATGTTCCACTCAGAGGTAAAACATCTTCATCGGAACATTGAGTGACACTGTGTAACGCCACATCCGACGGACGGCAGTAATTTTGAATCTATCGGTGTCCCCTTTCTCTCTGAAAACTAAGTGCGAGTTAATGGAAATAAATCACAATCGCGATTCGAACCTGGGAACGTCAGAAACCTCGTATGGTGCGCTACAAAATAACACCCACAACCGCATGCCTAAAACTAAAAGGCTATTGTGATGATTTTTGATAGGGAAGTCAGTGAAATATATGCAAAATATCAAAGGAAACCTTTTAGTGAGAAGTGGATTTGATTTTCGGGATCACTTTTTCGAATCCGCATCCGCCTGAGCCCTCTTTCGGAAAATGCAAATCAGACGCATCACAAAATTTATATACTGAAATGAATGTCGCTAATCTGTTATCATATTAATTAAAATCATTTTATAAGAATAAAATGACAGTTTTTAATCAACCTCTGAAAGTCGTCTCCTTCAATGTACACGTCGTAGTAGGGCTCTCTTAAACACGGGGCGGTGATGGCTTGTTGGTACACGCCAGGCTCATAACCTAGCCTCCCGTCAAGGGCATCCAGTATGTTCTTTAACGTGCACAGAACCACGTTATGGCTCTGCTCTTCTGTCCCTCGCTTATCATGTAACTAACATGTTTAAATTCTTTACGTCTTCTGTTTCTCACGTACCATTTTGGTGTTTGTTAGTACGTTGCTCTTTTGTGTCTAGTTTGACAGAATTTGACGGTCTTGCTGTCTTCCCTCTTTAAATGTATTCTGCCATCGCTTCCGTGGCCTCGGTCTTGTTTCCAGACTTATCAAGTCTTTGATCGCTTACCTAGACTCTTCTGCGCCCAATCGTTCTTACAACTGCCTGCTCTTTCGTCTTTAGACCGACTCAGTCTTCATTTCATCTCTGTACATGTTATCGTGTACAGGGATGACGACAGGACTTCAGCTACGAGGAATGATTGAAAGTTATCAATATTCACACCTTGGGATGGAGAAAGTTGGTTTACAATATAAAAATCTGTTATATAATCATTAACCTTCTCTATTCAAATCCGGTCGAGCCATTAATTCATGTCTTGGACTCCAGCAGAACAAGGAGGCATCATCTTCAGTGTATTCCCGGGGTGGTGGGGCTCAGTCGGCAGCGCGCCAGGCTTTAAACTGTAGTTCCCAGGTTCGAGTCCCAGCTGGGTCAACGTTGAAATTTTTCACCGCAAAACTCCCCACCCTGCCCACGGTCAGTAGGGGACACCGATGGGCTTGGAAAGGCGACCGTCCGTCGGATGGGACGTCAAGCCGTGGCCCCGGGTGCGGGAGTGCCATACCCTGTGCACGTTAAAGAACACGCTGGATGGCCTTGACGGGAGGCTATCATTTGTCTACCAACAGCTGTTCCAGTGGGTCCCCTCCCCCAACCTTCTCCGAGCCTTGGGGGTCCTTGTGACCTGACCATTTAGACCACGGTGTGCAAAAAAGTGCCGCTCAGAGGTAATCCAATCCAATCAGTGTATACGTATTCCTTATGCTAGAACAAACTGTAAATATCATTCCTTCATATACCGAGTTGGTTGTGTTTGGAACTCTCTACCTCCTCATGTTGTGTTGTCCCCAAAATTTTCCGTATTTTCAAAGATCGACTAAATACAGTTGACTTAACCAAATTTCTAAAATGTTTTAACCTTCCTTATGTGTATATTAATTATACACTGAAGTGCCAAAACATTATGATCACCTGCCTAATATGATGTTGGACCCCCACATGCTGCCAAAACAGCTCTTATCCTGCGAGACATGGACGCTACAAAAATTTCTAAAGTGTCTTGTGATATCTGGTACCAACACGTTACCAGCAGATCCGTTAACTCTTGTAAGTTACTTGGTTGAGCAGTCTCAGATCGGATATGCTGTTCCGACACAAACAACAGATGCTCGACTGGATTGATGTCTGGGGAATTTGGAGGCCAGAGCAATACCTGGAAATGCCAAAACATTATGATCACCTGCCTGATATGATGTTGGACCCCCACATGCTGCCAAAACAGCTCTTACCCGGCGAGACATGTCGCTACAAAAATTTCTAAAGTTGTCTTGTGATATCTGGTACCAACACGTTACCAGCAGATCCTTTAACTCTTGTAAGTTACTTGGTTGAGCAGTCTCAGATCGGATATGCTGTTCCAACACAAACAACAGATGCTCAACTGGATTGATGTCTGGGGAATTTGGAGGCCAGAGCAATACCTGGAAATCTTCCTCATATTCCGCGAACTATTCTCGAAGAATCCATGCAGTGTGTAATGGCGCATTATCCTGCAGAAAGAAGTCACTACTAATGGGATATACCGTTCCCATGAAACGATGTCTGCAATGATGTTTATGTAGGTGATAGACGTCATAATTTCCTGGACATGAATGGCTGGATTCAGGGTTTCCCAGCAGAACATTGCCCAAAGCTACACTGGCTTAGTGCCAACACTTCCCGAGGTAAATGACGTACACATACCCAGCCGTCCACATGGTGCAACAGGAAACGAGATTCATCGGACCAGACAACCTTCTTTCAATCATTCAAAGTTCAGTTTCGATACTCGCGTGCCCATTGTAGGCACTTTCGATGGTGAACCAAGGTTAGCATGGACACTTGGAGTGGCCTGCTTTTACGCAGCATCATTTTCAGAAGGGTCCGATATACTGTGTGTGTTGTGACACATTATTCCAGTCACCAGCATTCAAATTACGGGGGAGTTGTACCACAGTATCCCTTCCATTGTTTCGTACCATATCAGATAGACCTCGCTCACCTCTAGCATCGATGAGCCGTGTTCGGCCCACACCTTACCAGCGATTCGTGGTTTTTCCCTCTTGGGACCACTTTTTGAAACCACGACTGACCATGAGCACTCCACAAGCCTTGCCATATCATAAATGCTCTGACCCAGTCGTCTGGTCATTACAATTTGGCTTTTGTCAAACTCACTTAAGTCTGCTGTCTTTCCCATCTGAAGAACAAGAATAACCCTGAATAACAGAGCTCGGTATCAGTTGTTATTTATACTTTTTCATGACCTTCACATGCGCCGTCGTTTACCTGCAGTTGCCTCGATTTGCATAAAGACGCGCTAGTCATAATGTTTTGACTCTTCGGTGTATGTTCTCAAAGTGTTAACCATAATGTGAGCCACAAGTGTTATTGTACCTTCCTCTATAAGTTTCCTCTATTAGCGTATAATTTTGTACCTTCCTCTCAATAAATCAATAAAAATCGTTTGAATATCGCTGCTCTTCTGCCTTACACACTCTGTTTTTGATGGCTCTGCTCTCTTCATATTAACACATTATCAGCTCCATGGCTCTACTTCTAAGTAATAAAATCAACTTCTCAATCTCCAAATCGTCCCAGCCACTGTTTCAGCTGCACTGTTATTCTGTCTCAAGGCTTATTCAGCCGTTGTTTCGGTGGCCAAGTAGTTGTCATTGCGAAGGCACTACCTTCTGTCTCCGTTTGGAAGGCCGACTTCTCTTTCTAGCCTTATAATTTCGTTTAAAAGACTGTTGAGCAAATCCTTTTGGCTTTTCTGCTTCTAAATTTACCCAGTTCTTTAAATTACCTAATTTTTCTTTTTGTAAACACATCTAGTCGTTATACTCTTAAGGTTTGTTCAGTCATAGTTCTGGTGATGCTATTATTTTGCTTCTAGGCTTATACCAATCTTCAATTCGACGGCTCTTCTGTTAGTAAGCTTATGAAAAGAAACCTCTTTTTCTAGCCCTATTCAACAGTCGCTTCGACCGTTCTGTTCTTTCATTTCTAGATTTAAGCAGTTGCCGTATTATATCTAGATATTTCTAGTCATCGTTTGAATAGTTTTGCTCCTCATTTTATTTCATATTTATTAATCGCAAAACACAGAACAATTTACATTTGCTTATCCAAGAGCATCTAAGCTCCTATCGGATAAATCATAAAATATTAAAATGCATCTGAAAATTTGAAACTTAAGGTCTGCAATTTTTGTTTCCTAACCAATCAAAACAATTTAATGAACAAATCTATAAATTATAGAGCATGCCTGGATGTCGAAAAAATATATATATATATTGGAGAGGGAGTTGGTCAGGCGTTTAGCGCAATAAAGCTGGTAAAAATAAAACATGGGCGGTCAAAAGACCGGATAACCATTGCAGTTTAACATTTTCCATTTCGTTTTAGAGATCCTTGAAAAATTCGTGAAATATGCATAATTTTGATAACTTTTTTAATTCAGAGAGTTAACTTTCTGCCTCTCTTACTCTTCAACAGAGAGCTTTCTGATCATACTCTGTGCGTAAATGTTCACCGTTCAGGTACGTTACTTCTCTTAGGTATACTGTGAATCTACCACAAGCCTATCTCAATACGAAGTGTAAAGTGGTCTGCTTACAAGTGTTGCCGGACTGGTTTGGGTTGCTTTACTTCTGAGCTTCATTTTTGTAAACACAATGGGCTAAAAGTCAGGTCACAAGGACCCAAGTAATAAGGTTTCAGAGAAGGTTGGGGAAGGCGACCCACTGGAAAACTGTTAAGAAACTGCGGGAATGCTCCTCTCAAGGCCATCCAAAATGTTTTTAACGGGTACAGTCGCTCAAATAAGTATCCGAACACTATGGTTGATTGCCAGATATTTTTTCTGAATTCTGTAATGATTTTTTTAGAAATTAGTGATCTGGCAACCTTCGTGTCACGTGACACGAAGGTTGCCAGATCACTAATTTCTAAAATAAATTGCGAGATATTTTTTCTCAATTCTGTAATCAAACATAATGTTCGGATATTTTTTTGAGCGACTGTACAGGGTGTGTCTGTAATGAACACTTGACCACGGGTTAGTCACGTCAGACGGACGGCGGCCTTTCCAAGTCTATCTGTATTTGCATTCTCAACGAAAGTAAAGTGTTGTTTAGCGGGGATAATATTCAATGGATGGTTAGATTTTGTGGATGCTTAGGATTTGTGCAACACTTTCAAAAGGGATACAGATACTTTTAGGATACAGAGATGCTCTGGATGCTTAGATTTTGCGCAACACTTTCAAAAGAAAAACAGAATTATCTAAAATCAAACTAGAGGATAAAGTATTTCGGAAGATGATCTTTATGATTTTTGAAATGACAACTAAAACCGCAGAAGGATCCAAGTGTGTGTTGGGAGGGAGGGGGGGCGAGAGATCCATGCCCAACCTCCCTTTGAGAATGCTAGTAAGGATATCACCCTACTAGGATCGTCAACTTATATATATATATACCATGAATTTTTCAAGAAATTTTTAAACACTTCTAAAACAAAAGGGAATTGTTATACTGCAATGGTTATACAGCTTGTTCTTTAACATGAATAGGGTATGGCTCTCCAGCGCATAGTATACCCCCTCAAGCAGCTGCTTGCCACAGAGTTCTCACAGGAGCCTGTAAGTTTATATGCCAGAGTAGAAGTGTGTCCTGTGAGGATGGCAGGACCTCAGCAGAAAAACATACATCCATGCCTTACCCGGGGCTCAAACCCAGGTCCCTTAGATCAGTAGCCAAGCGAGGTAACCACTTCGCCATGGGAACCACATTGAACACAAAAATAAATTTTCTAAATTTTTCTTTACTTTGTACACAATTAATTATTTAATAAAACACAACACTTTAAAATGTGGGTATTGTCTTATGATGATGATGATGATTATAGCTCCCTCCTTTTGAATATCTCCAATCTTATGCATTGACTCAATCATTCTCATTTAGTGACTTACTTGATAAATATTGTTGAAGTTTATTAATCAAATTAATTTAAATTAATATGAATTGTTTTCGAATAGCAATATAGTATAAAATATAAATAGAATTATGTTGTTGTTAAAATTCTCAATAAAAATTAAAAAAATTGAGTTAAACTATATTCCTTTTTTTCTAGTTTAAGTTAAAAGAAATAATGCTAAATATTTTTAAATAAAAGGTTAGATAGAAATTTAGGTATAAATGTTATATTTATAATTAAAAGAATCTCCTGCCAGACCTCTGCCACAAGAAGTTGCTTGAGTGGTAATCCCCGTTCTCTCCTCAATAAAAAGAGTATTTTAATTTTATAGTAATAAATGGAAAGTAAATAATATTTACACCGTCTCCATTTGGGAGAATTAATAGACATATGGCATTACAAACATAATATTGAATTCAATGATTGTGTACAATGTCGCATATAAGAAAGAAATTGTATTGCAGATAAATGAGTCATTTGGCAATCTTGAGATAAAAACGGATGAAGCGTTTAAAACTTATAGCATTTAAGATTTTTACACAAGTTCATGCTTTGTAAATGCTTTTTAAAAATGGCAATGGTAGGAGAAATGACTACATTCTCTGGAAGATCATTCCAAACACTTCCTAGTCTACAAAGAAGTGATATTTGGAATCTCTTCTTGCAAATGGTATGTCAATACGCAGAGAGTGTTATCTAGTCCTGCTAGTGACTATGCGAAAGAAAGGTTGTTCGGGAATAAAGTACAAAAGTTCGCCTTAGAAAAATCGACGCTCGTCGGAGTAATGCCATAGCCCCATGTGCCGGAGAGCCATAAGAGAGGTCTGTAAGGCCATGTCGGGAGTCTTCCACCTGTCTCCTAACATACATACAGAGATCACCTTCTCCAAACTTCTCTGAACCTTCGAGGGCCTTGTAACCTGGCCATTTAGCTCATTGTATGCACAAAAAATGAAAAAAAGCTTAGAAGAAAAGCAACTCAGCCCGTCCTGTTAAGAGTAAATACGTTTTTCGTTCCTCATAGATCTGCCCACATTTCTCGAAATGTGAATTCGACGTTTCTATCAGGAGATCCCATCCTCCATATTGCTGTTTTCGTCGTTTGAGTCTTAGTCCTCCCCATTCTTCAAGCTTTTCTTTGAAATGCTCATGCAAGAAGAAAAGACAGCCCATAGGAGCTGTATGCTAGAAATTGGCTCAAACTGCGGATCTCATCTGGAAAGGAGGTCCCAAATAAGACGTAAGCAAGTATGATGACAGAGCCGAACATCTGGCCACACAGCCACTTTCGATACCGGCGAACCAATCGCCACGTCCCACGTCAACCCAGATGGTTTTGTCAAGATCCGGGAGAGATCTCTCTCTTCTCGCTGAAAAGCTCGAACCCGTTGGACGTTCGCAGTTACATCCATAACTCTCGTGTGTGGATACACATGAAAGTCATGGATGTAAATGCGAACGTTTGACTTCGACGAGTGAGCGGGACGTGTGGATCCTGACCCAAGCTTATAACTGGCCTTTGCTCTCACTGGCATTTCATGCTAGTGAGAGCAAAGTTTTAAAGGAGAAGGACAATATTCCCTGATGATCAGCTGATCCTGAGTCTCAAGGAGTAACGCGGCACGAATAGGGCGAGGGTCCCATCGCTTCCCCCACATCAAGGAACGAGATAGTCATTTTGACTTGCTCTGGTCTCCTGTTATGCACTCCTGTTCTAGAATAGTGCGATAACTCTGAACACATATGATTCAACGTATTGTGTAACTATTTTCCCTGATTAATTCCAATCAATCGATCAGAAGAGAATAGCCGCTAAAATAACCCAGCATTTCTTAGTGTTATAATAAGAACGATCTACTCTGATTACAATAAAATTAACAATAAGATTTAATATGGATTTCATAATATAAAGGTTGCCAACATCTTATATCCTCTCCATCTACAATTCCTTTTTCAAACATTACCTTCCTACTTATTCACTATTATACCTTAATTTCCTACAATTTAAATGCACATACAAATTTCAGCACACATTGATTATAACCAGAGTGAGAGAGAAACAGACTCCTACCCGCTTTATCAGCTGCTCCCTGTAATTTCGTCCAACGAGGTGCGGTAGATTTCTTCTCCTCGCGTTGGGGTTTTGACGTTCCCGTTGAAGCGATCCAATCCCTCTGGTCAGCGCCGGTATGGAATCGTCTAGTCTCCGACCCATTGGATTGCTCTTGGCATCGTCGTTCGACTGCTTGGGGTTGTTATTGTCAGGCCGCCTTTTCTTACACTCCCGTCCTGTCGCGGAGTCGGTGTGCTCCCCTCTGGTTCGTATGCTGGTCTCCCTCCTTGTGTCACTCAAATGTCAAGTGTCCCGGTGTCTCTATATCTTGCCCCTTATATTTGGTTTCTACCCTTTTGTTGCTGCGGGTTCTTTTCGCTCCGAACTGGGATGTATGGATTGCGACTCTCACGTCTGCCGACTTTTTCAGTGGCTCAATTTGTCCCTCTGGTCTGGGTTTGTTGTGGACATATCTTGCCTGTTAGATTTATTGCTATCGCATCTTTCGAGTTCTGATTGTGCGTATGGGGAACCTGTTTAAAGGGTGTGCAAACTGCGTCTTTTCTTCTGCGCATTCGCTGCACGTTGTTGTGTTTACCTGTATTAATTTCTACCATCTGTCCCGGAATTTCTGCTACCTTTGGACATTTCGCTTATCGGAAAGAAAGTGTTGGCCTGCATAGGTGCGTTCGATTGTAGAGACATAACTGAAAGGACGGATAGTGCGTGGTCGTCGTTTTCGAACTGTCAAAAGTCACTGCCAAAATGCTCTTACACCTTCAATATATTGTATATGTTCCTTACGTAATGAATTCCTACTCCATTTGCTCTTTCAGTTTGGTCCAGGTGGTCATCTTCCCTTTATAAGAAAATCAAGCCTATTATGTAATCGTGGGAGTGGGAATGTTGCTTCCGTTGGTCATGTTTTGTGTATTTGCGTGAATGAGGAATTTCTCTTGTGTTGGTCGCGCTTTGAATCTAAAAGTGGAATTCGTAGGTTGAACCTCTTTATGCTAAATGCAAATGAAAGCAGAACACCCCTGTCGCAGTTGTGTAATGATTGGCACTAAGAACTAATTAGTATACGCCACACTGCTTTAGACCTCTTGAATGGTTTACCCAGTGAAGTCCCTGTACCTGACTGGTGCAGAGGAATAGATAATTTTTGTGTAAAAAAATGTGTGTAACTGAAATGGCTTTAGTACTGCACTAATTCTTCAGTTACTTTTTCCTTGTCACTGCGTTAGAGACCGGTGGGTGAGACTGCTCCTGCAGCGAAATTGGCTCACTTTGTGTATTAAATCAAATATAGAGCCCCAGGCACACTTCTCAAGAATGCTGAGCTTGGTAGAAATACAACGCTTTTACAATCCCTGTCCCTGACGTCATCCCTCTCCAAACACTCAGGAGTGGGTACGACAGTATATCTTGTTATATCGGCAGATTTCTCTTAAAAATTCCGTGTACTTCAAGGGAAGAAATTCATCTTCATGCCAAACATGGAGGCTAATACACTAGAAGACAAATAATCGTCCATAAATAAAGTTAGTTTATGGAAAACGTATGCTTATTGAAAATAAATATATGAATAAAGATTATCTACGAAGATTATGAACTAATAAAACATCAACATAATTATCCATGATTTTGCATTAAATTTGGGAACTGAAAATTTCTTTAAATGTTTTTTTTCTTCATGACATAAATTTATAGAAATAAATTATTTCTAATTTCCAAACAATTTTGGACAATTTTTTGTAATTTTATCTACATTATTTTTGAATCTGGTTGATAATCTACAGAATAAAAAAAACACCTTGATATTTAGTCTCAAAATATATTTGTTGATTTCTCTACAAAATTCTTTTCGAATTTTAGATATTGTTTTAATTTTACAGATATTATTTGAGTTTAAACAGGCCTATTCAAATCTTGAAAATATATGTTAATTGTTTTACCTTAAATAAAGTTGTACATACACACCTCATGCTAAGCCATAGAATAAATGTTATCTAAACCTTCCTATAAATAATATGTTCTGGTGTATTTTCCTGAAATTAAGAATTTCATGTAACTTCTGATAGTCTCAAAGTTTGTTAGTAAATATTCGAGATTCCAAATAAGGAATAAAAGTGCATTTTATGAAGAGCGGTTTCATTAAAGTCAAGAGTTATTGACAAGTAACTTGAAACACAAGTGACGTCAATTCAAAAGGCACTTCCGCTTGCCAGTCAAGGACAATGTTCAAGTTATTAAAGCATTCACCATCGTCAATTTTTTTGGATCCTTTAGCTTTACCACCGATATTTTTTCACAGTTCTAAAATTTGACACCATTATCTAAAGGTCAAAACAGTTATTATAATTTATTGAAAATGTTTTAATTGATTCATACTTTTTTGTTTAAACACATATTTATTCCATTAACCTCTCAATTTACGTACAAGTTGCAAAATCAAAAAAGATTTAAGGGATAGTAGATATTCGGACATCACTCGTGTCAATTGTTTCCTCTCTAACGTTATTAGATCTAAGCCATACTGGGGTTATGAACAGATTTAATTAATTTAATGGGGTAATATACATAATTCCGTATTGGGGAAATGTAATGTTAAGCATTTAATCATTATTAAGTTATTTTCAGTAACGGGATGAAAATGGGTTTAGAGGAAAAATTATCTTATCTCTGGTGGGATCTGAACACACGACCTCCTGATGACGATAAAATGCTGGCTAATGTCTTACGATATTCAAATAAGTATGTGTTTTAAAAGGCTCTTACAAAGAGAAAGTTTTAGGAAAGTATTTAAAAACTTTCAGTCTCGCTACACACATCTAGAAATGATAACGTCAAATTATTTTTGACTAATATGAAATGGGGAGTAATATACTCTTCGAAAGTTGTTTCGCATAATAAAACAAGCAATAAATTTATATTTAATAAACATATTCTAAATTTCGTATTTTAATTTTCTTTAATTTATATTACTTTTAATTCATTTTGGCGAAATATTTTTATTTGGACCCAACTGACAATAATATTAGTTTCCAAAAGTTATTAGGGTAAACAAATTAATTCGTGACGGGAAGGTTAATGTTTAAGACAACTGAAAATTTTCTAAACAGACATTAAATGCCTGCCTTATTACTGAAATTTGAGAGAAAAATATTTCTAAGAATGGATCCACAATGAAGAAATTGCCGAACCAAAGCTTGTGATTCTAACAATATGGTACATTTCAATGCATGTGCAGTTTGCTAATAACGTGGACGCCAATGTCTCAGAATAATGTCATTTTATAGGAACCTAAAATACAGGAGAACTGTCCGGTGACCGCGTGGCAGGATTATTCGACTACTAATCAAAGGAATCCGAGTTTCTGTGCAACAAAATGCAGCTCAGAGGTAAAACAACCCAACCCAGCTTGCTGTGAGGTCACCTGCTTTGTTATGGGTTTGTATCAAGACGCCAGAAAGGTTGAAAACGTTAATAACGTTGAACTACTTAAACGCTTTCTGTCTGACTGCATTCGGAGACTTTGAGTGTGACAATCATTTCAGACGCTTCAGGAATACATTCTGGATTCGACAGTAAAATAGATCAGCGAAAGAATTTCCACGGCAAGAATTCCACCTGCAATGACGTGTCGACTCTTTTTTTTAACCTGCGCCTACGTTTTTCAACCTCTTAGCAGCGTCTGTACTTTAAAACTAATTTACTCTTCTTGAAAGCAAGAAATGTTTGAATGAAGTCTTCCTGAGATTGCTCATTATCCTGGAATACTTTGTGTCTTTTTGGCGTCTAGATAATTGATAAGTGCAACTGAAAGGTCACTGACGTGATTTAAAAAAAATTGCATTTCCATTTCTGAACTGCTCCTGTGGCCGAGTGATTAGTGTGCTTGACTATGGATCAACGAGATTCCGGTCTCAGCCCGGATAATTGCTTTGTAGGGTTGTTTTACCTGTGAGCGATACTTTTTTACCCGCAATAGCTAATTGGCCAGGTTACAAGAATCCCAAGTGTTAAGAGGAGGTTGGGGATAGGGGAATCTATTGGATACCTATTAGAAGATGGGAGTCTTTTGTCGGTGGGGAGAAGGGGGTGTTGGCTGAGTAGGTAGCGCGCCAGAATCGGAATCTGTACTTCCCAGGTTCAAGATAACCTGGTCCCGCTTTGATATTTATATCCGTAAACCGACATCCAGCCATCGGTCAGAAAGGGGACACCGAGGGGCTTGGAAAAGCCATCATCCGTTGGATGGTACGGTTAAGCCGTGGGGCCCGTGTGCGAGAGGGCCATGCGCTGATGCACATGATAATAGAGAACACACTGGATGGCCTGATGGGAGGCAAAATTATGTGCAAAAATGTGACGCTAAGAGGTATAACAACCGAGCTGTACCGTCGAGGTTATCCAGTGTGTTCTTTAATATGCACAGCGTATGGCTCTCATGCATGAGGGGCCATGGTTTAGCGACACATAGCACGGTCGGCGGCTTTTCCAAGCCCATCGGTGTTTTCTTTATGACTGAGTGTAGAGGAACTCTCCCGACATTCCTCAATGCTGACAACCTCGTCTGTAGTGCGGACTTCATGCAGAAAATTCCTCTCTTCTACATCGTTCATCACACAAATCAAACAAAGACAACTATGGGAGGCATTCGTTTGATCGACCGCGTTTTCCTTGATTGTGATGAAAAGAGTCTGGGTCAAGCAGTAGGACATCTGCAAGATCATCGTTACTTGTTGACTTTCTTCAGATACGGGGCAAGATTGTTCCTTCCTTACGAAATCATTGACGAGAATGTCGCTTCCTTGAATGCACGACTGCTTCGAGCTCTTGTAACAGAAATGGTTGCGATGTTGATAGAAGCTGAATCACTAAAAGTTCAAGCCAAACATGTTGAACTGTTTTTACTGCGGATGCATTTATACGCTTTATCAATGGTCATTAGAATCGTCCTTCGAACCCTACCTGTCGTTCATATTGCTCCAATTGATGGCTTCTACAAGGAAGTACAGAACAAACTGTTAAATTTAGATGACCTCGTCAGCGTGATTGACATCACGGGATTGGTACCGAAGCTGAAGCCCCGCTACAAGGGTCCTCTTGAACTGATGCAGATTGCGAGATGCAGCATAAGAGAAGGCTTGTATGACAACTGGCAACTCCCTTGTGGCATACAGCAGCACCCTCCGTGCCAATATCTACGTAATTATGTCGATTTATTAGAAGACTGAACGAAACGAGAATTTCGAGGTCAAAATTAGCATTTGCCTAATATCGTGGTACTTGCTTGTTAAATCTTTAAGCATCAAACCGCCATTGTTTCTAATATTCTTCGAAAGCAATCTTTTCTGCTGATAAACAAAGAAAATCACTCTTTGAGGAATAGTTTACGATTGTCATGTTACTAAATTTCAAAAACAGAGCTATGTCCATAGTACTGACGATGAATATAAAAGTAATTTGAGAAGGTTCCTGCTTTAAATGTATGCTAAAAGGCAAAAATAAAAATTCAGAGTTTTGAATCCGATAAGTGGATCTGTAGATACTTTCACCCTTGACTAATATTCAATAAAATCTGTAGATGTTAAACTTAGACATACAGTTAAAAATTTAAGTTTGAAACTGTAACTTTTATTTTAAATCTAACTAATCAATAATGTAGATATATTACACCTTAGCAGCTTGTGCAAAAATTCTTTATATTTGATTCTAAATATCCTTGTGACCTGGTCATTTAGCACACTGTGTGCAAAAAATTGCCGCTCAGAACTAAAACAAACCAACCCATACGTAAAAGATTTTATAGCTGGTACAAGGGCTTAATGGAAATATCTTTTCCATTCTAGTGTAACAATTAGGTATAAAAATAGTATAAAATATATAGTATATACAGGGTGATTCAAAACTTATCGTTCAAATTTCGTGGGGAGGTAGGGAATACGTCAGGAAACCGATTTCACTAAGGAAAGAATGTCCGCAAATGTACGCATGCGTATGTAGAGGGCGCTGTGTGTACCCAACCAGTGTACAACTCGCCCGACCACTCCCGCTGTCATCAGTGTACGAGCTGACTTACTGGTGATAAGATGAATCGTTTTACGCATCAAGAGCTAGCGGATATGCATCTCGCATATGGGCAGCTGGCGAAAGCGGCCGCCGAGCTAGGCAAGTTTACGAAGACCGATACCCCAACAGAAGAATACCGCAGCATCAAATGTTTGCACGTGTGCATCGCAATCTGCGCGAACGTAGTTCACTGCGCAGTATGCAGGATACGGGGAGAAGACGACTGATGCGTACTGTCAACGTTGCAGATCAAGTCCTACAGTCCATCGAAGATAATCCGAATACCAGCACACGAGCTATTGCTCAGCATCTTGGGGTATCTCAGTCAGCAGTGTGGCTGATACTGCACGAGGAACGTATGCATCCTTACCATCTGCAAAGGGTGCAGTTACTGCATCCTGACGATTATCCGAAGCATGTGGAATTTGCACAATGGTTCATGCAGAAAGGTGCCGTGGACCCCAGTTTTCCAGCTTCTGTCCTTTTTTACAGATGAAGCTTCATTCACTCGTGAAGGTGTGTTCAATACACACAATTCACATGTGTGGGCTTACGACAACCCGCATGGTACGAGAAGTCATGCTGCGCAACATCGTTTTGCCGTAAATGTGTGGGCTGGAATCATTGGTGACTGTTTGTTGAGACCTTACTTGCTACCGCACCGATTGGACGGCCGAAAATACTTAATATTTCTCGAGACAGTGTTACCGACTTTTCTGGGCGCTGTTCCTGCGCATATCCGCCGAGATATGTGGTATCAACATGACGTGGCTCCAGCGCACAGCACAAATGTTGCGCGTGATTACCTGAACCGAACATTCGTAGCTCGATGGATCGGTAGAGGTGAATCGATCGCTTGGCCACCCAAGTCACCTGATTTATCGCCCATGGATTTCTTTTTGTGGGGGGCCATGAAAGACCATATGTACGAGACCCCCGTCGACAGTGAAATGGACCTTGTTGCACGAATAGTGGCCGCCGCAGGCATTGTCCGTGATATGCCAGGCGTTTTTGAAAATGTTCGACGGTCAATGCAACGGCGCTGTGAATCCTGTGTCCGTGTAAATGGTCGCAATTTTGAGCACCTACTGTGAACCTGTACTTTTCCTTGTTGGAATAAAAGTCACATTCGTTACCACTTAACTGTACTGTTACCTTGTGTTCACTTTACTTGTCAATTTTGTTCATGTAGATGACGTTTGCGGACACACTTTCCTATGTGAAATCGGTTTCCTGACGTATTCCCTACCTCCCCACGAAATTTGAACGATAAGTTTTGAATCGCCCTGTAGAATAAAAATAGGAGGCAAGAAACTCTAGCCGGGAATAGATAATGTGGGTATACCCCCCGTTATCTCACACACAGACTTCTCCCGGTTAGCCCCAAAAGAGTTTCTTGTCCACCCCCCACCCCCCTATAATTTTTCTAGATCATGGCCTGAGGGGAGAATGGTGACATATGCTTTAATCTTTGAGGGGAATAATTTCTGCGAAGGAAAATACCGATTGGGAATTTCAAGCACTAAATTGCTCCAAAATGGAGAGAGAGAAAAATTCCATTTTCTGAATGATTCAGAAAATGGAAATTTGCTGAATCAATTCAGAAAAAATGAAATGAAAGATTCAGAAAAAATGAAATGAATGATTCAGAAAATGGGGTTTCAGTAAATGGTATTCAGAATCATTGGGTAGAGTACGTAAATACAGATCCATGGCGCTTTAATATGCCGTAGAGAAATTTCTACGAGGAAGGCGAGACCTTAGCGAGAGCACAACACAGGAAACGACCGGGCTCGTGGAGCTGGGGTAGCTCAGTCGTTAGCGCTCCAAGCTCTAATCCGTAGTTCATAAGATCGAGCACCACCTGTGACAGTTATCTGGGCTTTTCTTTCTGACTGAGGGTAGGGATTCATCGAAGATAAATCCCTACCCTCAGTCATAAAGAAAACACCGATTGGCTTGGAAAAGCCACCGACCGTGCTATGTGTCGCTAAACCATGGCCCCTCATGCATGAGAGCCATACCCTGTGCATGTTAAAGAACACACTGGATAACCTCGACGGTACAGCTGGGTTGTTATACCTCTTAGCGTCACTTTTTTGCACATAATTAGCTGAATGATCAGGTTTAAAAGAACCTTGAGAGCCCAGAGAAGGTTTGGGGAAGAAGACCGACTAGACAGTTGTTAGGAGACAGACGGTAGCCTCCCGTCAAGGCCATTCAGTGTGTTCTCTATTATCATGCGCATCAGCGCATGGCCCTCTCGCATACGGGCCCCAACATCCAACGGATTATGGCTTTTCTGACCGATGGCTGGATGTCGGTTTAGCGGATATAAATATCAAAGCTGGATCAGGTGGGTCTAGAACCTGGGAAATAGAGATTCCGATTCTGGCGCGCTACCTACTCAGCCAACACCCCCTTCTCCCCACCGACGGAAGACTCCCATCTTCAAATAGGTGTCCAATGGATTCCCCTATCCCCAACCTTCTCTTAACACTTGGGATCCTTGTAACCTGGCCAATTAGTTATTGTGGGAAAAAAAGTATCGCTCACAGGCAAAACAACCCAACAAGGCAATTATCCCGGCTGAGACCGGGATCTCATTGATCTATAGTCAAGCACACTAACCACTTGGCCACAGGAGCAGTTCAGAAAAGAAAATGCAATTTTTTTTAAATCACGTCAGTGACCTTTCAGTTGCACTTATCAATTATCTAGACGTCAAAAAGACACAAAGTATTCCAGGATAATGAGCAATCTCAGGAAGACTTCACTCAAACGTTTCCTCCTCTCAAGAAAAGTAAATTAGTTTTAAAGTACAGACGCTGCTAAGAGGTTGAAAAACGTAGGCGCAGGTTAAAAAAAGAGTCGACACGTCATTGCAGATGGAATTCTTGCCGTGCACTCTTGCCGTGCAGATGGAATTCTTGCCGACAGTAAAATACATCAGCGGAAATTCTTTCGTTGATCTATTTTACTGTTGAACCCATAATTTATTCCTGAAGCGTCTGAAATGATTGTCACACTCAAAGTCTCAGAATGCAGTCAGACAGAAAGAGTTTAAGTAGTTCAACGTTATTAACGTTTTCAACCTTTCTGGCGTCTTGATACAAACCCATAACAAAGCAGGTGACCTCACAGCAAGCTGGGTTGGGTTGTTTTACCTCTGAGCTGTAATTTTTTTTGCACAGAATGGGCTAAAATTTAGCCCATTTCGAGCTCGGATTCCTTTGATTAGTAGTCGAAAAATCCAACCACGCGATCACCGGAGAATTGTCTTGCATTTTAGGTTCCTATAAAATGACATTAATCTGAGACATTTGCGTCCACGTTATTAGCAAACTGCACATGCATTGAAATGAACCATATTGTTAGAATCACAAGCTTTGGTTCGGCAATTTCTTCATTGTGGATTCCATTATTAGAAATATTTTTCTCGCAATTTTCAGGAATAAGGCGGATGTTTAATGTCTGTTTAGCCGTCCCATGGTCGAGTGGTTAGCGCGCTTGGCTACTGCTCTAAGGGACCTGGGTTCGAGCCCCGATAAGGCATGGCTGTTTGTGACGTTTTTCTGCTGACGTCCTGCCATCCTCTCAGACCTTCTACTCTGGCATATAAACTGTCAGGCTCCTGTCAGACCTCTGTGCCAAGCAGCTGCTTGAGGGGGTATTATATTTTAGGAAATTTTAAGTTGTCTTAAACATTAACCTTCCCGTCACGAATTAATTTGTTTACCCTAATAACTTTTGGAAACTAATAATGTCAGTTGGGTCCAAATAAAAATATTTCGCCAAAATTAATTAAAAGTATTCTAAATTTTGTATTTTAATTTTCTTTAATTTATAATGTTTTTATTAAATATAAATTTTTTGCTTGTTTTCTTATGCGAAACAACTTTCGAAGAGTATATTACTCCCCATTTTATATTAGTCAAAAATAATTTGACGTTATCATTTCTAGATGTGTGTAGTGAGACTGAAAGTTTTAAAATACTTTCTTACAAAGAGAAAGTTTTAGGAGTCTTTTAAAACACATACTTATTTGAATATCGTAAGAAATCAGCCAGCACCTTATCGTCATCAGGAGGTCATGTGTTCAGATCCCACCAGAGATAAGATAATTTTTCCTCTAAACCCATTTTCATCCTGTTACTGAAAATAACTTAATAATGATTAAATGCTTAACATTACATTTCCCTAATACGGAATTATGTATATTACCCCATTGAATTAATTAAATCTGTTCATAACCCCAGTATGGCTGAGATCTAATAACGTTAGAGAGGAAACAATTGACACGAGTGATGTCCGAATATCTGCTATCCCTTAAGTCTTTTTTGATTTTGCAACTTGTACGTAAATTGAGAGGTTAATGGAATAAATATGTGTATAAACAAAAAAAGTATGAATCAATTAAAACGTTTTCAATAAATTATAATAACTGTTTTGACCTTTAGATAATGGTGTGAAATTTTAGAACTGTGAAAAAATATCGGTGGTAAAGCTAAAGGATCCAAAAAATTGACGATGGTGAATGCTTTAATAACTTGAACATTGTCCTTGACTGGCAATCGGAAGTGCCTTTTGAATTGACGTCACTTGTGTTTCAAGTTACTTGTCAATAACTCTTGACTTTAATGAAGCCGCTCTTCATAAAATGGATTTTTATTCCTTATTTGGAATCTCGAATATTTACTAACAAACTTTGAGACTATCATAAGTTACATGAAATTCTTAATTTCAGGAAAATACACCAGAACATATTATTTATAGGAAGGTTTAGATAACATTTTATTCTATGGCTTAGCATGAGGTGTGTATGTACAACTTTATTTAAGGTAAACAATGAACATATATTTTCAAGATTTGAATAGGCCTGTTTAAACTGAAATAATATCTGTGAAATTAAAACAATATCTAAAATTCGAAAAGAATGCTGTAGAAAATCAACAAATATATTTTGAGACTAAATATCAAAGTGGGTTTTTTTTTATTCTGTAGATTATCAACCAGATTCAAAAATAATGTAGATAAAAATTACATAAAATTGTCCAAAAATATTTGGAAATTGGAAATAATTTATTTCTATAAATATTTGTGATGAAGAAAAAAAACATTTAAAGAACTTTTATTCAGTTCCCAAATTTAATGCAAAATCATGCATAATTATGTTGATGTTATATTAGTTCATAATCTTCGTAGATAATTTTTATAATAATAATAATAATAATCTTTATTCATATTCATGTTAGTTATACAAAAATTTATACAAATGACCCGCAAAGCATCTGCTTATCTTCAGGAGAGAAGAATAATAATGTTACATGAAAATACATAAGATATAATTTAAAACAATGTCATCGAATTATGTGAATTTCAGTGGAAGCTCCATTGTGGTGGTTCAAATTTTTATTTAAAATTTAGTGCCTAGAAGAAAATTTTCAGTCTTATTTTTGATTTCTTTAAAATTGTTTAATAAAATAATTTCCCTTGGCAGTTGATTCAACACGTAAGGTATTGTATATGCCCTTGTACATTTCCCGTAATTGTTTAATATTTTTAGAAGTTTGAAATAATTTTTGGATTGTAACCCATGAGATGTTGTTTCCCATGAGAGATATTAGATTTAAATTTATTATCAAAAAATATTTTAAAGTGATGCTGTATTTGTAAAGGTTGTGAAAAGAGAGTATGCCTAGAAAATTTAGTCTTTCTTCGCTGTGATAAAATGAATTCCTTAAGTTGTATGGGATTATATTTTTAGCAATGGATGATTGAATAATTTCCATTTTCTTTATATTTGTGAGGTTAGTTGAGCCGTATATTATCAAACCATAAGTCAATACAGATTCACAATAGCTTTGTAAACCAAAATACATGTATGTGTGCTTGCAACAAATTGTAGTTTATAAAGTTTAGATGCACATAGACGCAATTTTCCTGCTAACCTTTGAATATGTGTATTCCATCGGAAGGTTGTGTCCATGTAAAGTCCAAGATATTTATGGCTCTCAACACGCCAATAACATCACAGTCGCAGCAGTCAGGGTCATGATTTATCATGTTGTGGGGACACAAGGGTTCGTGGTTTTTAATTGCATAAGATGAGAGATCATAGTATCCTGGTGAATGAAAGCTCATCCATTTGGTGTTTTCTGAATTTATGTAAATACGATTAATGTTAGACAAGTAAAATAATTTTGTTAAAATCATCCTGTGTATCTCGGACTGCGTCTCCTATATTGTGATTCACGTTAACCAAGGCGGTGTCATCAGCATATATATAGAGCCCTTCAGTTTAAGGTTAGCTAGATCATTAATATAAATAATGAATAAAATCGGACCTAAAATTGAACCTTGTGGAACACCAGTGTACACTGTTCTCTTCTCACTAAAAACGCCATTAATTTTGGCAACATGCAAATGTTTTTTAAATAATTTTCAAACCATTTAAGGGTAATACCTCGGACACCATAAATATACAATTTTTGAAGTAAAATATCGTGATCCAACGTATGAAATGCTTTACGAAAGTCCAGAAAGATAGTTGCTGCTTTTTTTTCCGTTGTTTAAAGTTCCATTAATGACGTCAGAAAAATCCGTTAAAAGTGTAATTGTATTTTTACCTTTTTGGAAACCATATTGCTTTTCACTAACAATATTATGTTTTTCAAGAAATTGGCTAGAACTTTAGCTACATATCTTTCAAGTATTTTGTGAAGAACGGGTAAGATGGCAATGTCCCTATAGTTAGTGCAATCGGATTTAGTTCCACTTTTGTAAATTGGTCTTAGAATAGCAATTTTGAGTTTATTAGGGATGTTTCCTGTAGATATGCTTTCATTGATAAAGTTTGTCACGAGATTAGCTAAGGAGGTTTTGCATGCTTTAATGTAAAATACCTGATCGTATCCAAATGATTTTCTTTCATTTAAGTCACTTAGAATTTTGAAAGTTTCTTGTTTTGAGATGGGAGGAATAAAAATTGAGGGGACAGAAGTTTGGATATGTTTAGGAACTGTAGAGAGATTCTGTATACGGTTATCGTCTCTGAGATTGACAATAATGTCTGCAAAGTTGTTGTTAAATTTCTCTGCTGCTTGAGTTTCAGACATACCTTGTGGCATATTCTTCATGATAAAATCGTCAATGACAGTTTTAGGTTTGTTGTTGATAATTTGGTTGATGAGTTCCCAATTTTGCTTTGGATTATTTTTACAAGACTCAAATTGTTTGAAGTAATATTTTTTCTTTTCCTGCCTAATAACGGACGTGACTGTGTTTCTTAAGCTTGTGTATAGTAATTTAATATTTCTGTTTCTCTTGTTATTTTTGTAATCAATCCAAGCCGAGTCTCTTTTACGTATTCAGTTTATTATTTTCTGATTTATCCAGTCTTTGCTACAATTGCATTGTTTAATTTTTGAACCATCCGATAGTTTATTAATTTTGTTATTGTTAACAATCGCCGTATATTTTTTTTATGAATGCTTCATAAAGTACGTCTATTGGTTCCGAGTTTGTTAGACTTATTAACTGTCCAGCCAATTTGTTAGACTTATTTCTTTGCATATGTTTTTATGATTTAAGATAGTTTTCGTGTTAATATTGCTGTCAAGCTTTTTAGTGTGATTGGACGAATTCCCAAGTTTTTTCCCCCCACAAGTTGCCGCAATTAAGTAGTGGTCTGCGATCCTACTGCAAAAAATCATTGAATTTGTGTCGAGTTTAATGTCAAGTCGGACGTTAATGTGATCAATGCATGTCTGAGAAAGAGAGTCACCAATGATGTCTTCCCTGGTGATACCAGTAATGAGAGGTGAGAAACCAAACTCGGTTAACAATTCTACCTATTTGGCAACTCCGTGTTTTTTGATATTTTTGATATCTAAATTAGTCTCCAACAAGTATTTGATTGCGAAGTTTATCAGTTGTTTCGAACCAGTTTTTGAGATTAGAAAGAAAAGTGTTAATGTTCGAGCTTGGTGATCTGTAAATAGCAAGTAAATTGAAGGTTAAATTACCCTTGTAGATATTTATATTCAATGTTTCAGCAGGAATTACAAGTGAAGGTATCGTTTTGACTAATAATGTGTCGCGGAAGAAAAGTAGAATCCCATGTTCAAACGCACCAAGAGTTCTCGTAAAAAGTTGATTAAAATTTTCTAGATTGAACAATGGAGCATCCGTGCTGAGGATGTTAGTTTCTGTTAATATAACAATATCTTAGAAATTCAAGATATCTTTAAGATAAACACAGCGAGTATCCCAGTTTTTTTTCAAATTTCGAATGTACACATGCAGAAAGCTTAAGTGTTCATCAGATTCATAACGTAATTTACTAGTCAAGAACCATTTCTTAACTTCTTCATAGTCGCACAGATCATTTTCGTTGTGATCAAATGTTGGTAAGTCATCAAAATGAAAAGTCGCCATGGCAAAACAAATAAGATGGAGCAAATAAACAATATATTTCCCGTTTAAAATTCATCGAAATTCGTCAGCATATCAATTCGAATTATGCTGTCACCATCAGTTTTTCACATCATGATTTTCCCGTTCCGAAACCAGACGTATTTAAATTTTTTTGATTTGGCCAGGCACCTCGCTTTCCAGAAAAGTTCTCTGTTTATTGGAGTTAAATTTTCATTTAGATACACTGGCGTTTTTTTAGCGTCATCAATAACGTTACTAGTAAAGATTTTCGATTTCTTTAGTGACATCTTTATTCATATATTTATTTTCAATAAGCATACGTTTTCCATAAATTAACTTTATTTATGGACGATTATATATCTTCTAGTGTATTGGCCTCCATGTTTGGCACGAAGATGAATTTCTTCCCTTGAAGTGCACGGAATTTTTAAGAGAAATCTGCCGATATAACAAGATATACTGTCGTACCCACTCCTGAGTGTTTGGAGAGGGATGACGTCAGGGACAGGGTTTGAAAAAGCGTTGTATTTCTACCAAGCTCAGCATTCTTGAGAAGTGTGCCTGGGGCTCGATATTTGATTTAATACACAAAGTGAGCCAATTTCGCTGCAGGAGCAGTCTCACCCACCGGTCTCTAACGCAGTGACAAGGAAAAAGTAACTGAAGAATTAGTGCAGTACTAAAGCCATTTCAGTTACATACATTTTTTTACACAAATATTATCTATTCCTGTGCACCAGTCAGGTACAGGGACCTCACTGGGTAAACCATTCAAGAGGTCTAAAGCAGTGTGGCGTATACTAATTAGTTCTTAGTGCCAATCATTACACAACTGCGACAGGGGTGTTATGCTTTCATTTGCATTTAGCATAAAGAGATTCAACCTACGAATTCCACTTTTAGATTCAAAGCGCGACCAACACAAGAGAAATTCCTCATTGACGCAAATACACAAAACATGACCAACGGAAGCAAAATTCCCACTCCCACAATTACACAATAGGCTTGATTTTCTTATAAAGTGAAGATGACCACCTGGACCAAACTGAAAGAGCAAATGGAGTAGGAATTCATTACGTAAGGAATATATACAATACATTGAAGGTGTAAGAGCATTTTGGCAGTGAATTTTGACAGTTCGACAACGACGACCACGCACTATCCATCCTTTCAGTTATGTCTCTACAATCGAACGCACCTATGTAGGCCAACACTTTCTTTCCGATAAGGGAAATGTCCAAAGGTAGCAGAAATTCCGGGACAGATGATAGAAATTAATACAGGTAAGCACAACAACGTGCAGCGAATGCGCAGAAGAAAAGACGCAGTTTGCACTCCCTTCAAACAGCTTCCCCAGACGCACAATCAGAACTCGAAAGATGCGAGAGCAATAAATCTAACAGGCAAGATAGGTCCACAACAAACCCAGACTCGAGGGACAAAGTGAGCCACTGAAAAAGTCGGCAGACGTGAGAGTCGCAATCCATACATCCCAGTTCGGAGCGAAAGAAACCCGCAGCAACAAAAGGGTAGAAACCAAATATAAGGGGCAAGATATAGAGACACCGGGGACACTTGACATTTGAGTGACACAAGGAGGGAGACCAGCATACGAACCAGAGGAGAGCACACCGGCTCCGCGACAGGACGGGAGTGTAAGGAAAGGCGGCCTGACAATAACAACCCCAAGCAGTCGAACGACGATGCCGAGAGCAATCCACAGGTCGGAGACTCGACGATTCTGTACTGGCGATGACCAGAGGGATTGGATCGCTTCAACGGGAACGTCAAAACCCCACCGCGAGGAGAAGAAAGCTACCGGACCTCGTTGGACGAAATTACAGGGAGCAGCTGATAAAGCGGGTAGGAGTCTGTTTCTCTCTCCCTCTGGTTATAATCAATGTGTGCTAAAATTGACATATGCATTTAAATTGTAGAAAATTAAGGTATAATGGTGAATAAGTAGGAAGGTAACCACATGAGACCACATGTGTATTTGACCTACCAACAAATATTGCTACAATTGGGTTGGGATGTGTTTTGCCACTCACCATATTCATCTGACATTGCACCCTCTGATTGCAATTTATTCCAGTCACTGCAAACTGTTTGAACGGTAAAATGTTCCGTTCTTTGGAGACCATCAAAAACTTCCTTGATCAGTTCTTCAACGAAAACCTAGCCAAGTTATACACCGACGTAATAATGAAGCTTCCCGATAGATGGCTAACATAATATAACAAAATGGTGGACGCATTATTGATAAAAGGGATTTTATACTCTTTAATATCTGAGTTTGAATGTTGGCCTAAAATCCGAAAGAACGTTTGGTTCAATCCAATATTTAAGTTGAATTATTTAATTATCAAAACCGTTTTAAAAACCGCATGTGATATTAATATTCAGTTATACGTTTTTAAGATATACACGGGGAAGGAGAGTCTTTGTCATAATTGTTTTGTATGCATTCCCTACCACACCAGAGAAGACGAGACAGTCTCTTTTAGGTAACTTTAAAAAAATTAACATTGAATTTTATGAAATTATATTTCAACAATATTTTTAGAGCATTTAACGTTCAGCGTTACTTATGAGTCATTAAACAATATAAATAAAAATAAATACAAATTATTAATAAATTATATATATTTTGGCATTTCTAAAAACTTACGTTGTTTTAAAATTTATGATTTCTACATACTTATTTTCTTTGCTAATCTCTCGCATACAACCTAAATGCTTTACATTACTTGCGGTGTAAAAATCAAAATCCGGTTGGTTAATATACGCTTGAGCAGGGCTTTTGTGCACGCGATGGGCTAATGTCAGATCACAATGATTCCAATTTCTTCGAATAGGGCATCCAACTGTAGCGCTTAGGGGAAGAAAATTATTACGAGCTGTAAAGGATTGAAGAGACGCTTTCACTGGACAGCTCTTAGGAGATAGAAGGAAACATTCTCCGAAGCTATTCAGTGTCCATCAAAGCGCAGAGAAGGAAACATTCTCCGAAGCTATTCAGTGTTCTTCAAAGTGCAGAGAATGAATGTGACCCTCCTGTACACGGCGCACACGGTTTGATGTCTCATTCTAGAGACATTGCCTCTTCCAAGTTCATAGGCGTACCTTTTATCAACAAGGGCAAGAGTCTGTTAGCAGAGAAAATCTCAACTCAGGCAACTCAGATCTGAAAACACCTAGTTACGAGCCAGGCAATTGATTTTCAGTAATTTCCCACAGCCTAATTTCATTGATTTGAGTATCATGTAAGTAGGTGAGAAGCGAATTTACTAAAATTACTCTATCTCTTTCGTGATATTATCGATTATAAACCAAGGTCTTATTCTTGAAAATTTCAACATCTGCCTCGTGGTTTAACGGTAGAGCGCTCTGGCATGTATCTAGAGAGTTGCGGGTTCGATTCCCGCCGTGGCAGCGATGATATTTTTCTGATGTTTGTAATAATTAAAGTAACTCATCTGATGTATAAATAATACATTATAAATCATTTCCTGAACAACAGAAATATTTATATGAGCTGGTACCAACGCTATTTTGAAAATCCTATTTTTATAAGTACAAGAGATTTCCTACCGCATTAACAATGAAGTTATTAATTAATCACGTTAATTGAAAAAAAAAGAAACATTCATACCTATTTTTATTTATATCATTAATATCAATCCTTTCCCTCTATTTTCCTTTTCTTTCACACAAAATGCCATCGCAAATAGTTTTTTTCAAGAGGTGAAAAGATATGATGTGAGGGGTGAGGGATTGCAAATAATATATTAAGATGTTTGCAATAATATTAAAATATACCTCTTATCATCCCCTCACATACCACCACTTGACACGTGTGAAATAACATTTTGCGTTCTCTCTCACAACGCCTGCAACAAGTTTTGCAACTGAGGTATAAAACACAACACTCGCTGCACTTATTGTTCTTGACACAATGCAACTCACTTTTCGTTGGTTATTAGTTTAGCCTAAGTATCATGGTTCATTTCCATATGACCGCAAAAGGTTAAGGTCAGAACCGAGGCATGACGTCCTTTCGAAGCCAATCAATAATGCAAACAATCACCGAGGACGGGACGAACACCAGCGCAGGAAATTTAAACGAGCTTCCTTTTGATTCGCAAAGAAATTCTAGTGAATGGCAGCAACAAATCCGTTAAACTCTAAATATATTTAAAATCAGAACCCGTGAGCTACAGCGAAATATGTTTGTGAGGGAAAATGATTATCAAATAATGTATTTAGATATTTGCGATAATATTAAAATGTATCTCTTAGCATTGCCCACGCACATCTAACACTTGACACATGCACTGAGATGCAAGTTTATTAGGTACACCTGCCTAGTAACGTGTTGCGTCTCCTTTGGCCAACTTCAGAACAGCCCGAATTAGTTAGGGGCATGGAACGTAGAAGATGCTGGATGCATTGAGCAGAATTGTTGTAGCCTTGAGAGGCTACAACTACGATCCTTGAGAGCAGGTGCTTTATTATGCCGAGTGAGGATAAACTGTAGCCTTGGAGGGATAAACTTGGACAGCAACGATGCCCGAATACGACATGGCATTTAGATGTCCTTCGATGAGTATCAGGTAGTCTAATATGTTCCAGGAAAACATTCCTCACACCATCACACTGCCACCACCCGCCTCTACTGTTGTGACACCAGACAAGATGGCTCCATAGTCTCAGGTTGCTTGCACCAAATTCTGATCCTTCCATCAGCATGATACAAAAGGAACCTTGATTCCTCCGACCATTCTACCTTTATCCAGTCTTCAACGGTCCAGTGTTGTTACTCCTGATCCCACTGGAGAGGCTCTTGTTTGTTCTTCATTGACAAAATCTGCACTCGACATGATTAGCAGCTGTTGTAGTCCATTTGCGACAAGGTCTCATACGTTGTACATTTTGATGTGGCCTTCTCCACACCAATGTTCATTTCTGCTGTGATTTGCCTGATTTTGGCCCGTCTGTTCAATTGCACGAGAACCGGCTACAACCGGCTAGAACCGGCTTGCCTAGCACTAAATTGTCATACTACATGTGAAATCGCTCGGGTCGCTTGATTTGCCCATTCTGATGCTCATTTCAACTCTAACTGATGCTCGAAGAGCTGGTGTGCCTGATTTATACCTCACACTACGGTCACGTGATTTATTACGTGTTGGAATGAACATTTATGTGATGATACCTTATAAACTGGGTTTCACTGTATAACTTCACACTGAAGTATTTCTGCAACTACACATGGAAACGCGCCGTATGGAAACAAATTTTCGATTCACATATCGCTCCAGTGCTTCCCAACCGGTGTGCTACGAAATTAAATGTTTACACAAAATTATCGAAGCAAATATCAAACAGTTGTATTCAAAGGAACATATTCAAATTTCCCACTAAAAGAATAAGGGAATTCTTTAAAAGCAAAAATATTTTTATTAGCTTCAGTTATTTCTGTTTTTTTTGTCATCTTCTTACAACAATAATAAATAAATTAAAAAACTTAAAAACATACATATCTTCCTTTATGGACTCTAAAAAGTAGAATACAAACCAAAAGCATATTGAGGGTGCAATCAGTCACTGAATTTGTATTCACTTCAAAGTAAGATAGGGCGCTGGTAATCTTGTGCAGGTAAATAGGTCCCTACTTTCCTTCGAAGTGAATACGAACTCATCGATATTATTTAGGTTTATTTTCTACCTTTTAGGGTCCTATAGGAAGATAGGAATTTTTTAAATTTTGAATTTATATTTATTTCAAAATTCAATAAAAACACTATTGCAACGCTACCAGTATCATTTGCATTTAACGAAGCCACTTTTTGCATCGGAAACTTTCTCTCATCGGCATATTTCTCGAATTATCTGGCTCTACTTCATGGAGGAAAATCAGAGGGCGACAGTTTTATTGATGAAACATCATCATCAGAAAAATTATCAATTGCTTATATTTCCAAAGGCATTAATAATTTAGGGCGTCCTATTGCAGCCTGACGAATTTGGGACCGTTCGGTAAAAATCTGTCGAAATAATGATATCGATAGTTTGCGACGTGACGAAATGTGGTTAGGCAACACCTCATATAACAGAAAGGGGCGGGGGTGTCTCAGTCGGTAGCACGCCAGGCTTGTAATCTGCAGTTCCCAGGTTCGAGTCCCAGCTGGGTCAGCTTTGAGATTTATCTCCGCAAAATTCCCCGCCCTGCCGCAGTCAGTATGGGTTTGAAAACGTCGTCGTACGTCGGATGGGACGTTAAGCCGTGGACCCGTGTGCGGGAGAGCCATACCCTGTGCACGTTAAAGAACACGCTGGGTGGCCTTGACGGGAGGCAACCATCTGTCTCCCAACATCTGTTCCAGTGGGTCTCCTCCCCCAACCTGACCATTTAGCCCATGGTGTGCAAAAAAGTGCAGCTCAGAGGTAAAACAACTCAACCCATATAACAGAAAGCCATGAGACCAAATTTATGACGTCAGCTTAAGTAGCTCAACGACATACATAATTTTTATATTTTTGATTCCAATATTATTACTGGTGAACTATATTTATACTAATGTTTATCTATAAATATATTTTATTTAGGAGAAATATTATTTGTATTAATCGGAATTGCAATATTTGATAATAAATATGGATAATTTTCTTTCTAATTAAAATATATTTTTTAAATAAGTATTAGTATAAATATAGCAAAAGAGATCATCAATAATGATATTAAAATAAAAAAATATAAGGATTAGGTATATGGTAGAGCTACTTAAGCAGGCTTTTGATAAGGTTTGGTTGCATGATCTGCTCTTTAAACTTATCAAAGCTAAGTTTGCGGTCCCGTCATTTGGATTCTTAACTCCTATCTGAAGAACGGAACTTTCAAAATTAAAGAAAAACATACTATTTCCACAGTCCGTACAATGGAAACAGGAGTGCCTCAAGGGTCCCTACCTGATCCAATATTGTTCAACATAAGTGTGGCTAATATCCCAAGCTCTAACCAGATATTCATTGCTCAATATGCAGATGACACAGCACTCCTGTGACCCTCTCTTTGCCCTAGAATTATTACTACTAATTACTTACTAATTACTTACTAATTAGAAGAACGCAGGATGGACTGAACTTCCTTCAAGATTGGCTCACTAAATGAAGAGTCAAAGTCAATCCAGATACAAGTACAGCTCTCTTATTCTGAAATAAAAGAATATACAAAAAAACACTTGTGACACTTTTTGACGCTGAAATACCTTAATAGATACAGTTGAATATAACAGTGTTGGGATACACCATAAACTCAAATGTAAGACTCACATCACCAAAGTATTACACAAAGCTCAAGCTACCAAATGTTGCTTACAACCGACCATGGGTAGAAATTCGACTATATCTGAAGAAAATATACTTCTAATATATAAAGCCATTTTTAGACCTACCCTCACTTATGCTTACCCGATATGGGGTTATACATATAAAACAACCTTGGCAGCACTTCAAATGTTTCAAAATAGAACTCTAAGGACAGCCATGGATGTACCATGATATATCAAGAACTCTAACCGTCACAAAGACACAAATCTGGAGCATTTTAACTCGTATATTAAAAAAATTCGCCCATGCCTTCTTCGACATGTTAGGAGCTAATCCTCTAGAGTAAAATTCAACATGATACAAGCACTAATCAGGAAATTAAAAGACCAAGGTATATACTTGGAAACATATAATTTTGAAGAGAACTCTTAAGATAGAGACGACCATTCATAAACGCCTTTGTGCCCACGAATTGTGGTTTAACCTTATAATGTGACTTTGTTTTTATAATGTGACGTCATAAATTTGGTTCATTGGCCTTCTGTTATAGGAGGTTTTGGGTTATGAGAGAGAGCGCTGAAGTTTCAAAACTACCTGAACAACAACGGGCAAATCATGTAGAATCCGTGCTAAAGTGTCCACAGAGGGGGGGGGGGGGTAAGAACTGAGCAAAACCAGCGTAAGCAACGTGAATGGCAAAGGATGGCTGCTTGCCAACAAACGTGAATGGCAAAAGATGGCTGTTGATTGGTTGGCCCAAATGGAAGTCCCCACGTTTCAAAATGTAGCCTTGCCGTATGATAGTAGACAAAATGCAAATGTGACTTTATTCAGATCAGACATAGTGAAGAAGATAATACCTCAGGTCTTTCTGACATAAAACAGTAAGGGTCACTGGAGATTCATCTAAAGTCCATGGAAGGATAGAACTCAATATCAGAGTTGGTAGGTGTCTTATACGCCATCCAGTTCACATCGCTGACATCTCCGATGAATGCATATTAGGCCTTGATTTCCTAAAGAAACATGGATTCAGTATTAGGCACAGTGACAACCTAGTCATCTGTAAGACAGATCCCTCTGCTTAGCCGAACATCTAATTCTTTATCAAGTGTGAACACAGTATTAGTGACGGAAGACAGAGATCCTATCACAAAGTGAAGTTATATTCCGTGGACATCGGGTGGAGACTTCTGGGGCCTTCCGATTGGCGGTCACTGATTACCCTGATAAAGGAGCTTTGGCTCATGGTATCCTGGTTGCAAGGACTCTAGTCAAAGTAGATAGAGAATAAATTACTATTAGAGTGATGAACTATAACAAGACCAATAGAATATTGAGAAGAGATGAATTGGCAGTATTTGAACCTGTTGCATGGATAACTCGTGCAAATACAATGAAGATTACTGAACCAAATCAATATCATACAGACATTCCCTCTCATCTTGCTTGTGGACAGAAACAAAGAAGTTATTAACTGAAGATCACGCAACTAAGGACTTACAGAGTTTTCTGACATTTCTCTTCTTCATGAAATGATTATGGTCAGAATAACCTGACAGAACATAAGATCAACACTGGTGATTCTCCTCCAATCCATCTACCAGCAAGAAGGCTTCCATTAACTAAAAGGGAGAAGACAAAATAACTTATAAGGGACATGAAATCTCAGGACATTACAGAACCATCATCGAGTCCCGGACATCACCAGTGGTTCTTGTCAAGAAAAAGAATGGGTCCACCAGAGTTTGTGTGGATTACCGCAAATTAAATGATATAACAAAGAAGGACTGCTTTATTTAACCCAGGATTGATGATACACTTGACGCTCTATCTGGGTTAGAGTGGTTCTCGACTTGAAAAACGGCTATTGACAAGTTAATATACATCCTGAGGATCATAAGAAAACATCTTTCGTTACAGGAAATGGACTTTGGCAGTGTAAAGTGATGCCATTTGGACTTTGCAACGCACCTGCATCGTTTGAACGACTAATGGAGTAATTGCTCAAAGTTTTGTCTTGGGAGGTCTGCCTGGTTTACTTGGACGATATCATCGTTCTTGGAAAGACTTTTGAGAAACATTTGAGAAATCTTCTTAAGTTTTTGAAAAACTTAGGACAGCGAAGCTAAAATTGGGACCGACTAAGTGTAAACTGTTACAACAAGAAGTCCATTACCTTGTCATCACTATAGCAAGGATTAAGACTGATACTAGTAAGATAGAAGCTGTGAGAAACTGGCCTCCACCTTAGGATGTTCATCAACTCCGTAGCTTTATTGGACTTTGCACATATTATAGACGATTTGTCGAGGGTTTCTCCATTATCGCAATGCCATTACATCGTCTGACAGAGGGGGGCCAGCGGTTCGTGTAGACCACCGAATGTGAAGTGGTCTTCCAACAATTGAAGCAAGCTAATCCTTCCTCGCTCCCGAATGGAACTAGTGATGAAAGATGTGCATGATAGTGCCACTGGAGGACACTTCCGTGTAAATAAGGCATTAGCGAAAGCAAGGAACGATTTCATTGGTTGAAAAGTAGGGCAGACGTTGAAAAATGATGTAGATAATGTGCAGCATTGAATGGCTCTAAGACTAGTAGTCGAGGTAAGCTGCAGACGTATAATGTTGGTGCCCTTTTGAAAGAATAGCCATTGATGTAATGGGTCCATTTCCTAGCACTGATGATGGAAATCGCTATTTATTGGTGGTAATGAATTATTTGACGAAGTGGCCTGAAGTCCATCCCATCCAAAATCAGGAGGCAATCACAGTTGCAGAGATAATAGTGAATAACTTAATTAGTAGGTATGGAATACCTTTACAACTCCACTCAGACCAAGGACGGAATTTTGAATCCAATGTGTTTAAAGGCATCTGTCAGCTATTGGGCATTCAGAAAATCAGAACAACTCCCTTGCATCCTCAATTATGGATGGTATCGTTAATCGGATGTTATGGTTGAGATATTTAACAGCACAATCGCACAACATCTAACATAGTTTATTGCCGATCATCAACGTGACTGGGATCTCTATATACCACTCTTTTTGTTGGCGTACAGAACAGCAGTGCACGAAACAATTGGACAAACACCTTCCATTATGCTCTTTGGAAGAGAGTTACGTCTTCCTTGTGACATTTTACATTATCGTCCGGAAGCAACACCTGCGTCAATTCCACAACACATAAAAGAACTAAAACAAAAATAGAAGAAATCCATCACACCGTCAGATATAACATCTTGGCGAGCGAGAAGACCAAAACGTGATACGACCGTAAAACAAACGGAACTCTTTTCAATCAAGGAGATCATGCCTGGCTGTACAATCCACATAGAAAAAAAGAGACTTTCTCCAAAACTTCATAAATCTTGGGAAGGTCCATATACGATAGTTAACAAGATTAACTACGTGGTGTATCGCATTCGTCGACATTCGACTACAAAGCACAAGGTGGTTCACGTCGATCGTTTGGCCCCGTTTCATCGAAGAATTAAAGAAGCTTCGGAATCCTAAATTGTTCGGGAAGAACAAGACATAAGGAGGAGGAATCCTAAATTGTTCGGGAAGAACAAGACATAAGGAGGTGCAACAACAAGACCATGATACGATATGTCATTGATGAAGATGCTCGGGTGTGGTACAACATGGGATCTACATCATTAACCGATTGTTCCTGTACAACGCAAAATGAGTTTCTTGTTTTTTCCCTTGGAAAGAAAACGCTGCGAGTTCTCATCCTCCTAAGGTTAAGAAACAAATTAATCAATATACATAACGAACTAATTGGTGCCATGCGTTTATCCCTCTCTGCTTTCTAAGTGACAGAGCAAGGCTTAAGCAATGGTTCTGTAGCTGTGCTGCAACGTCAGTAGCGCCTAAAAGGCTGCTTAGCTTGACGAGGAGAACACGTTCAAGCCACCTAGAGAGTTAAAATATTAATCACAATTTCAAATTTTTTTACTGACTTTAAAAAGAGCAACCGTTCGAATTTTAAGCAATAGCAATTTAATAAGAACACAGTATAAATTGCATTCATATTAGTTATCTAATGGATTCACACTGCTAATTTTCTCTTACTCTTGTCATCCTGTTATCTAATCAACTCAAATGAGATTTTTTATTAATCTCTCAAAGCCAAAAGTTATGTCCCCCCGGAGGGTAATGGAGCAAATCGTTGTCGTCAATGTAAATCCTTGTAATTCCACCACTAAAATATCAAATATCGAGCCCAAATGGATCTTTTGCAACATTCGTTCAAAATTTTAAAATTTTAAAGCCTTTCTTCCGTTATAAAATGCAATTAAGACTTTTGGTAGATTTGAAATGTGTGAACCGTAATACTTCATCAATATGTATCCAACAGAAAAAGGATTTTAATCTCTGAAAAAAATATATATCTCTTAAAAATTAAAAGTTGTGTTTTTCCATCCCCACAGGGGATAACGACTAAAATCATTGTTGCCAGTTCGAACGTCATGACATTCATATTGCATAACCAAAATTTCAAATTTCTAACATAATTACATAGCTTGTAATATTCGTTAAGGATATTTGCATTTTTCAACTTTTAACACTGTTAGAGGGAGCAATTATTGTTTTTGATGCGATTCAGAAAATGCCATTCCTAATATTTCATTATTATCTATTCAACACAATAAAGATGTTTAATTTGTCTCTAAAACAAAAACAGAAACTGAATGTCTATAGATGGACAGACAAAGAAGTGAAGACATTAGCTCGTTTTTTTCTGAAAACTAGGTAGCCAGGAATAACAGAGCAATGCTTCAACGATATACTTGTGCAATTACATTTAGTAATAATTGGCAACTTCTCTGTTGTCTATCAATAGTTTCCGACTTTTTTTTCTAACAGCGGGTTTACTTCATGTTTCGAACTTAGCCCTTCTTTTGTGAGTTTTGTGGCATTATTTTAATTTTTAAACGCATTTTAATTGAATGCATCGCTTCTAAATGTGAATAAATTTCATCTCTAATCATTTGATATCCGAGCCTCTTACACTTGCGCGCCTTTTATCCAATCACTCTTCTCTAATACTTGATTTTGACTTTTGCGTTTTACTGGATATTTAATATGTCATCTTTTTATTTAAACTTGTTGTCTTTTGTTTTTTTACACGGGTCTTCTACTCCATGTCGATTTTTGTCTTACAGAATTGCTGGTTCTCTTTATACAACGGCTTTTTATGCCCATTGTTTTTGTTATGCATTTATATTGTATTCATTTTTATGTCATTTACCTTCATAATTATTGATTTAAACTTTGGTTATGAAATGCTTCTCTTTTACCCTATTTTTTATCTCGTTTGCAGCATTATAGACTGAGTTGCTAATGCGTTGTAAAATCCCAATCAATCAACGACTTATTCTTTTCTGTAAAAGATATTCAGAATTTCAGAAAGGATTTAATTGTATATTTTTATCTCAACACATGGTATACGTCGTTATGTTTGGTGCCTATCAAATCATCATTCTTGGGAGAATGCTTCTAAATGCTTTTGAATGAATTTTAATTTTAAAAACATTTTGAAACTAAACTTTTTCGAAGGTGATGAAAATGCTGAGTTTATTGCCATATCCTGGAAGAATAATTTCTCCAATTTGATTCCAACTCATGGAAGTCAGTTCTCAATAGCACGGGGCTCGACTACATGCAGCAAATTCTTTGCGGAATGCTCACAGTGTGCATTTTTACGAACGATCTCTCTCGAATCGATTTCCTGCTCGTTTCGGATATGACTATATCCTGGACACACACTCTCTAGATATCAGCTCATGCGGTTTTTTATTCTTTTCTTGTGGGACATCTTGTGAATTTACTGCTTACGGAAAACAGTCCTCACACCATTGACGATAAAATTTGAAAATAAATTTCAGCAGCAGTGATCACCGTCGGTGAACGAACTCTGGTTGAAATTCTGCAAAATTCACAAAGGCGACTAGATTTGATTTTGGATTTCTATGGTGAACATATTGGATACTGAGGAGTTCTATCGAATTACTCATAAATAAAGCAAGAATGAAATCTATCATGCAGCATATATTTTTTCTAACATTCTTTATCAGAAATTTGTTTTATCTAATTTATTTTCAAATGGTGTTGTTCTAGAGAAAGATGTTAAAATTAATTAACGGGATATTTTCTGGTCAGGTGTGACTTCAAACAAAATAATAAGAAAAGAAGTTGAAAATTGTAAGGATTATTAGACCAATTTCCAAACTTAAAATTACTTTAGTAAATAGTTTGATATGGATATTTTCCTTCTAGTTTTCGAAATAAATTCCTTTGAATTGTAACTTTAGCTCTTAAATATTTCAGATTTAATAATACTTTAAATATTGAACGAATACTGCTAAAATACATGATTTAGTTAATTTTGACTTAGATCTTTAATTTACCGTCATCACTTTCCCACAAAAACTTTCTTCTTCAAGATATCGAGTGTCTAGTTTCCCATACCAATGATATAACATGGAAACTTTCCAATTATCTGGAATGATTCTGTCTGTTAGATACATTTGAATGAAAGCATTATTAGAAAATCCAGTCGCAAAGTATACCTGAAGCTATCTGAACAACAACTTATTCTCGAAAAGTTTTACAGAATTACAATTGTGCTTGAAGCTGAAATTAATTATTCCCTAGAACTCATAATATTTTAATGACATTTATTGGCAGCAAGGAAATGAAATTTTAGAAACCGAACGCCAGCGAAAGATATTAATTTTAAAAGTGACAGGAGAGGTATTAATCAATTATTACTATACATTCTGATAAACGTCGATTATATTATGTTTTCAATAATATAATTACTTGGATTGATTCAGCTACAATGCTACAATTTCATGTTTCCTTAAACTTATTTGCACTAAAGCTCAGCTTCACCTCATTGAGTATGAACCTAACATAGCTTATTAGCGGAAGCATGGCATAATTTTAAAGAGTGCTGAAAGAGCAAACTGGAATCATCTTGAGTGCCTTAGATTGATTTACCTTTGAGCATTTTGGTAGAGCAATGTATTAAATAGCCAGATGAAAAAGAACTTAAAGCTTACGACAGTTTTAAAGGGAAGAAAAATAGAGAACTCTGCGACAGAAAGTAAACGAAATGTGTAATGAGTCTTATTAACAATTGCATATACGAAGCATTCCTCCTACTTCTTTCTTATTTATATTGGAATAAAACCACTTAGAATCAAATCTTTACGAATATAGAATTTCTCATGTAATGGCATTCCTACTGAACTGCAGTAAGGTTCCCCAAATACCTTATTTTCAAATTTTAGAGTTGATTTTATTGAAACGTCTACCACGTTCTGACTCTGTAAGTCATCTTCACAAACTGGTTGACGACAAATATAAATAGAAGTTTCCAGCATGAGGAAGATCAAAGGATTCTTATTGAGTAATGAAAAAGCCTTTACTTTTTCTGCACAAAAGATGACATTCGTCACTTTTCTTATCTGTTTCTACACATACTGAATAGTTGATTTATTAACAACCAGGTCTCTACAACTGCGATTTTTATTTAACTGTTATTTTTAACGTACAAATATAAGAAATGCATCTAGGGACCTATCATCGCTCTTGCTATCTTTCTCTTTGTTTATTTTAACATAGAATACATTAACATAGTTCTTGTAAATGAAATGTATCAAGCGCGAATCAATTAATAATAAACAGCAGAATACCTATTGGCATAAAATTCAAGAAATGTTTTTGAATAAAATTAGCTCCTATGGAGATGCGTTTCCGTAATCATAATTTATTTACTTATGATAAACATATCAGCGGTTTATTGAGTTACTTAGACAGCAATACAGGTGATAAACATGAATAATAATGAAAGAACAATTTAATAAAGTAAGTTAAAGTGTATTATAATCACCAGGGCATTGCACATCGCTCAACATAGTGAACTTGGCAGTGCCGGGAGAAAAGATGGAAGTAATTGGCGGGAAGATTGCCCTGGTTGTGGCACATTCTCCTTCTTGACGAAGACATCAAAGGTTGATTGCTTTAGCGGAAACTTCTTCTTTCGGAGTTTTTCTTTGTATCAGGAAATCGCATTTGTTCTCTTCACTAAGTATTGCTATAAAAATCTGCATAATATTCAGTGAAGAGATCCAGATCCATGTGTCACAACTGTTCACCAGAACACGAAATAACGGCAGAAACGGCGGAGTAAAGAAACAGATTGATGAGTGTCACTCAAACTGAGGAAAGTGGAGCATGGCGCGATAGCGCTCATTGGCCGACACCGTAAGACAAAGAGCGCTCATTCTACTGTACTGTGTGACCGCCTTAAGAAAAATATATATTAACTGTACTCTTCAGTAATGTAATAGATTTGTATAATAATAATAATTGTTTATTTCACCAGCAAAAAGTCGCTTAAATAATTTCGATATAACAAAAGTACATACTTGATGAAAAGGTGAGCAATATAAGTTAATACAATTCTCTTATCCGTAAATTTATTAATAAAACCACTTAATACTAACCATATACCCCAATTACATTGATAAAAAGCCTAGATAGTGTATATGCGTTTTTAAATATAAAACAATACTGAGATGAGCAGCGTTATAACGAATAAGGTTTGTACGGAGGCAGCGTTAAACGAGGTATACCTGTATGTTTTTAGAGAAGCCTCACAGGGTAGACGGTTGTGAAAGAGTTTCAATAGTAGCAACAATTCTTTCATTTCTGTGTAGAGGGGATGAGTCCCATCGCACATCGTGGGAGTAATCAGTTAAGATAGGCGATAGGAACGGAACATGCAAAGTAAGGTTCATTAACAGAAATTGGTTGACTTTGTTTTAGATCACGTTTGTGTATTTTACTATTGTGTGTACACCTTTGGACGTAAAAAATAACAGACACACATCAGTCACTGCATGTCTTTCGTGTTTTTTGCTGATGAAGTGGGGATGGCCAAATGATTCTAGCCGACTACACGGTGATGAAGTGGGAAAGCGTGGGTTGTGCTGCTTGCTCCTATGTGTGGAGGGACTCACTCAAAAGGATTTATTAGGCATACCAACTAGCCTCACTATTCATCTGTTCAACGAATACTGTGGTCATGCAACTGCTGTCCCCACTGTAAACATTTACTAAGAATAATCTCGATGTGTTTTTGCATCAAATATATGTACTTCAGTAACTCAACAATGATCTCTCTCTTAATTTAAATGCTTATTTCAGGACCTCAACAAATATCCCCTTTCTCTCTCCGTGTTGTTTACATAAAAAAGTGTATTTCAGTAACTGAACAACAATCTATTTCTTAATTTCACTGTCTTTAGATGAAACATGTTTACTTCAGTAACTCAGCAAAGATATCTTTCCTGAACATGGAAATCGATCTTCGATTTCCATGTTCAGGAATTCACAACAATTATCCATCAAGAACTTTATTGAAATATCTAGTGATTCTCAGCCTAGTCCTATTCGAATTAAATGTGTGGGTAATGAAGTGCTTGTTCGCAGTTGCTTTCCCAGTGATTTTGCGGCCCTTGGTGCTGGTGGACTCCAAAATTTGAATAGCTAACAGGCTGTTGAGTGATGAAGGAATCATCTGCTTGTTGTGGCTGCAAGTATGACGACAATCTATGTTCACCAGATCCAAAGTCTGCATCCTACATTTGGCATTTTGTTTGTTGCTCAGTACGTGCCTACACCTTTGAATATACTGATGTTGGAAGGACGAGGGTGATGAAAAAAGAAGAGCTCTTTCTGTTCTTACAGTGAATTCCAAGGCTGCAGGGACTAACAATAGGTTGCAGCTGGCAGACATGACCATGCTACTGTCCTCTCGGACAACACTACACTGTCACACGAGCATCCCCACATTTCAGGCCGCGTGAGAGGCATCTCCAACTTCCAGTACTGTTTGCGAGTAAATGTTCAATCACTGCATGGTTATAGGTACATCAGTAATTTAACAACGATCTCTCTCTTAATCTAAATGTGTTTTACATCAAATATGTCTACTTCAGCAATTCAACAACGATCTTCCTCTTAATCTAAATGTGTTTTACATCAAATATACGTACATCAGTAACTTAACAACGATTTTCCTCTTGATCTAAGTGTGTTTAAAATCAAATATATATATATATATCAGTAACAACGATCTCTCTCGATATCTAATGTGTTTTATATCAAATATATGTAAAAGTACATCGAGATTAATGAGAGAACGTTGTTACTTAAGTACACATATTTGATGTAAAACACATTTAAATTAAGAGGAAGATCTTTGTTCAGTTACTGATATACATATATTTGATGTAAAACACATTTAAATTAAGAGAGGGATCGTTGTTAAATTACTGCTGTACATATATTTGTTGTAAATAACATTTTTATTAAGAGAAAGATCGGTGTTGAATTGCTAAAATACACATATTTGGTGTAAACACATTTAGATTAAGAGAGATCATTGTTAAGTTCCTGATGTATATATATATATATATTTGATCCGTCCCATGGCCGAGTGGTTAGCGCGCTTGGCTACTGATCTAAGGGACCTGGGTTCGAGCCCCGGATAAGGCATGGTTGTATGTGTTGTTTTTCTGCTGAGGTCCTGCCATCCTCTCAGACCTTCTACTATGGCATGTAAACTGACAGGCTCCTGTCAGATCTCTGTGGCAAGCAGCTGCTTGAGGGGGTATTTATTTATTTATTTTTTTATTATATATATTTGACGTAAAACACATTTAGATGAAGAGGAAGATCTTTGTTCATTTACTGAAGTACATATATTTGATGTAAAAAACATTATGGGAGAGATCTTTGTTAATTTACTGATGTACATGTATTTTATGTAAAACCCATTTAGATTAAGAGGAAGATATGTGTACTTCAGCAATTCAACAACTATGTGATGTGAAACACATTTAGATTAAGAGAGAGGTCGTTGTTAAGTTGCTGATGTACTTATATTTGATGCAAAAGCACATCGAGATTAAGTGAAAGATCGTTGTTACATACTGAAGTGAACATGTTTGATGTTAACACCTAATGAGATAAAAAGAGATATTTTCTGAGTTACCGGATTACGCTTTTAGAAGTAAAATCATGGAGATGAGAAGACGTTTATCTTTTTGAATACCCGAGAATGAAATTAGAATGGGTGTAGCTAAATGTGGAGTTGCTGAGATACTCACATGGACATAAAATTTGTGATTAGTTTGTTCACAGACATAAATAGAGGCATCAAACCACCCAGAAACGCAAACTGGATGTGACATAATCCAGGTGGGCAGACAAGGAAACAAGGTGACTATAGCAGTATATTGGCAACCGTATGAAATAGGGAGAGACCGAAACTCATGCCATGTTCCTTTCCTGTGAATGCCAATGAAATCTATGGAGGACAGTGAGCTTTATGGCATTTCTGCCCGAGGTCCCCCAGTGAAAGACTTACAACAATGCTAGAGATAGAGAGACCCAGTACTGAATACATCCCCTGACTCCTCTCTTCTGTGATAAAACTTGAACAACCTTGAAGGACACCCTCGCGAGATTCACTCAGATAGGAGTTTAACTCTGCCATACATTCCTGCACGCTGAGGTTAGTGGTAATCTTGGAATCTACTTCATTGATGGGACGTTATGTCCGCTGAGAAAAAGTGAATATTATTAGTTCCTGAACTTTTTTACAGCATACCATTTGCTATGTAGTGCATAGAGGCAACACATCCTACAAGAGAAGGTACACCAGTACCATGACGTCACCCTACGTAGACCCACGTTCATGTGGTCAGGAGCATTTCAGTTGTTAACGTTAGATGTAGGATACTGATTCCTGCCGGATTCTTTTTTAAAGATATAACGAACATGTTAATCGTCATTCTTTTTATTGTAATTAACGATTGCATACATCGAAAAGAATATTTTATTACTATATAGGATATTAAAGCTTTACTCCGAAAATTTCTACTGAAACTGAACAATTAGTATATAACCAATTTCAGCATTTTTTTAATGCCTATACGATAGATTTTTAGCTTTTATTGGAAAATCTATTTTTGTTCGTAATAAAATTGAAATACACTACAGAAAAAAAATTGCAACTCTTGAAAGGATTAATGCCATTTTATTGAAACGCAGGAAGTTGTTAGCATAGATGTGCGATTGATTACATTATCAAAAAAAAATGGAAAATTACCACTTTGCCTACCAGGTAAAGTGGTATAATTAGTATGATGTTAAACCGCCCCGCGCAGCAGTACATTCATGAACACGGCAGGGAAGGCTATCGTACAGTTATATAATGTCCTACTGAGGAATAGAACAACAAACAGCGCGAAGTCGCTGTTCCATTTCAGAGACAATGGTTGGCGCACCTCTTGGTTGTTGTTGGAGCTGTCAGTGCATCATTCCCAGAGGTATTCAATAGGTGAAAGGTAGTACCACTGAAGTTTTCCTCGTGTAGATACTGCAGGCTAATGTGGCTGTGTGGGTACGGCGTTATCTTGCTGGTAAAAGGTTCTGTGCTGTTGAACAAAAGGGGCAGCCACTGGTTGCAAAATGTTGGTAACATATCGTTGGGCAGTTAGAGATTCCCTTATGATGGCCAGTTCTGACCGAGATGTGCGACTAATGGCACCCCACACCAAGACACCAGGTTCTGGAGCTGTGTGACGATGTCGCACACACTGGCTGGCGTTCCTTTCCCCTGAATGACGCTGAACACGTTGTCTATCGTAGTGCTGACCAAGACAAATATGAGATTCGTCACTAAATATCACTGTATTCCACTCTTGTTCGTTCCAGTTCTGTCTGAGGCGACACCACTGAAGACGTGCTTGCATGTGGGCAGATGTGAGAGGCAAACGCAGTATCGGACGATAGGCTCGTAATGAAAACTGTAAAAGCCTATTGTCTACCGTCCGCCTGGTAGGTATTCGATGTGTTACCAGTTGCCAGTCCCTTTGCAATTGCGTTGTAGTCGCGAATTTGTCACGCAATGCCAGGAGTCGCAAATGGCGGTCCTGTCGCTTCGTGGTCATACGTCATCTTTCTGATCCTTGTCGGCTTGTGATGTATCCTTCTTGAACCCACTGACGCCATATGTGTACGATTGTGCTAGGATTGCGGCCAACAAGGTACGACAAACCAGTTTCTCTAAGATCGATGATTCTCCCACGCTCAAAGTCTGTTAACTATTGTAACGGCTGTCGACGTCTGCATAAGAACATCTTTAGCGGTTTAGAACAAATTCTACAGCATTTTGTTAATTAAGGAGCGTTGATTGCCTTTATCTGTGTTTGATTGCTCCGCACCTATGACATCAGCTAGCGCCTCTCTAATTGTCTCCATCGTCCTGCAAATCTAATCATTCCCATGCATTTCCATATAATACTGCCTCCCTAAATTTCGTAACATTTGCATAACTTCTTGCAAGTGATGCATTTTTTATTTCCTAAAGTGTATTTATTACTTTAACTGTTCCGCTGCAGGTAACAGATTTCATCATGTTCACTATTTTCTTATCATTTTTTTGTTCTCGCCACTTGCAAACGACTTAATTGCAAATACTAGGATTTAAAAAGACAGAAAAACAATTCTAAATTTTATTAATTTTATTATCACATCAAAACGTATGCACATAAAAGAATTTCAACATTCAATAATTTATCCTTCTTGGCATTTGGTAGTCATATATAAATATTACCTATATGATTGTTCCAAGCAAATTCAATTTTTAGAACCAGACCTTTTTTTTTTCAACATAAGTTATGCCATCAGTAATTGGATTATTTAAAAATCTAAAAAGCTTATTGGCACATATCTTCAGCAAAAATCATAAATAATTTTTTTCAAATTATTATTATCGAGACCTTTTGCTCACAGCATTTACAATTTACTTCTCTATATACCTCTTGTATATCTCAAAGGAATATTACAATGAATATAAAAACTTTTTTGAAGCAGATGCAATTAAATGTATTCACTGATTACACAAGACGACAAATTTAAACTTTTTTTATAACATTGGTCAAATAGGATGTTTTTAACTAATATTGGGGTGCTGAATTCAAATATGAAAAAAATCTGCGGCACGTAGAGTTATTTTTTAATTACGTATTGGTGTATTTCAAATTTTAATGAATGCGCATATTTGGGAAATGAAAATAAATCATCATCATCATCATCATCATCCTCAAGCAGCCATGGGCTACGGAGGTCCAACCAGACCGCGCAGTTTAATTCTCCAAGCATATCTGTCCTGAGCTACATCTGCTGCATCCGGCCACTGTACACAAATTCTAACAAGGTCCTGTTTGACATTGTCTGCCCACCCCATCCTAGGTCTCCCCCTCCTTCTGAGCCTCTAGGCACACTGTTCATAACCCTATTCGCCAATCTATAATTATCCATACGGGCAACATGGCCAAACCAGCGGAGTCTCTCTCTGCACAATATGCTGCTTAAAGGAGGTTGCAGACTCCTTTGCCTAACTCATCATTAGTTACAAAGTTGAACCACCTAATGCCCAAGATACTGCGTAAGCATCTGGAATCAAAAGCATCAAGTTTCCTGTTATCTTGCTTACACAGCGTCCAGGTTTCACTACCATAACTAACCCTAGAAAGAACCAAACTATTATACAGTCTAATTTTAGTCTTTAGGTGTATACGCCTATTTCTCCACACTCTCCATAGATTCTTAAAAGTCCCGGCAGCAATACCTATTCGTCTGTTAATCTCATGCTGCACATCACCAGTATCAGTTACGCAGCTCCCAAGGTAATTAAACTATGACACCTGCTCAAGACTGCAACGATTCAGATTAACTGAATCACGACCTGCCTGACAAATTTTCATCACTTTAGTTTTCTCTCTGTTTATAACCAAACCTACTGTACTACCAGTCTCATCAACAGTTCGAATGAAAGAGTTCATCTCATCAACATCATTTGCCAAAAGGGCTAAATCATCAGCATAATCTAAATCAGAAATTTTCGTATCTCCAGCCCATTTAAGGCCAAAAGCTTTCCCTTGAAGTGAATTTCGCATAACATAATCAACAACCAAACTAAAGAGAAAAGGAGACAAAATGCACCCTTGTCGAACACCAGAAGTAATGCTAAACCAATTGCTACAAGACTTACCAACTCTCACACATGACTCAGTGTTATTATAGAGAGCTTTCATTATGTTAACTAACTTGTCTGGTATACCATATGATTTCACAATCAACCACAAATTATGACGATCAACAGAGTCGAAAGCCTTTTTGAAATCAACAAAGCTAGCAACCAAAGGTTTCTGAAACTCTAAACATTTCTCGAGAATCTGCCTAAGTGAAAATATCTGATCTACACATCCCCTACCACTTCTGAATCCACATTGCTCATCACGCAATTGCCTGTTAACCAGATTCTTAATTCTATTAAGCACAATCATGGAAAGAACTTTACCTGGAACGGAGAGTAGGCTGATACCCCTATAGTTATCACAAGAACTGCAATCACCTTTTTTGAAAATAGGGATAATAATAGCTCTGGTAAAATCTTTAGGAACCATGCCTTTATCATAAAAGTTATTCAAAATTTCAGTCATCCAAATGGTAACTGAAACATTCCCAGCTCTAAGCATTTCCGTAGTAATTTCATCCACCCCTGGGGATTTATGAACTTTAAGTTTAGAAATAGCCAAACTAACTTCAGATTGTGTTATAGGGCCAACATTAAAGCCAACAATGCATCTATCATCATTGCAAACAATGGGAGTAGAACTAACCACATTGTTTAAAACATCACTGAAATGTTCAGCCCACCTAGCCATGACAGAATCCTCACCTTCTATAACCTTGCCTTGTTTATCCTTCAATCCCTGTATACCTGTTCGTTTTCTACCACACAAAACATTAACTATCTGGTACAGCTCTCTGCTGTTGTGCTGTCTAACTGCTTCCTCAGATTTGTCAGCAAGGCCATCAAGCCAAAGATTCTTATCAGTAGCTAACTGATCCTTTACACGTTTATTAAGTTCTTTGTAATGCTTTCTATTAGGACTAGTAAGGTACTGATTAAGGACATTCCTGCAGTTCCTTCTTTCTGAAATAAGCTCAAGTGCCTTATCACTTAAATAATTCTGCCTCCTCTGCTCCTTTTTCCCTAAAAGAGTACTGTTAGTTTCCAAAAAAGCCTGTTTAAAATGGCCCCATTCTTCCTCAACTTCAGTATTAAGCAAACCATGACTGTCATAATGACTAAGTAACCTATCATGGTAAGCTTTAGCTATAACTGGGTCTTTCAGAACTTCAGTATTAAAGGTAAATTTTTTAACCCTAGCACAACACTTTTTAAGTTTAAGTTGCAAGACACTTTTAACAAGGTAATGGTCAGATCCAATTTCAGCTCCCCTATATGCCCTGGTATTTCTAACAGAACTAGCCTATTTGCTGTTAATTAATATATAATCAATCATATTCTTATGCAGCCCATCAGGTGAAACCCATGTGTATTTATGTATGTTGCGGTGTTTGTAATATGTGTTAGTTATTCTGAAACCATTTAGTTTACTTACCTGTAGGAGACGTTGCCCATTGCCATTGCAGCTACCAATACCAAAAGGGCCTATTACTCCTCCCCAAAGGTCAGAGTCGGTACCAACTTTGGCATTGAAGTCACCAAGAACAAGGGTAATATCTCCTTTCTTGACAGAATTCAAAATATCCTGAAGTTGTCTGTAAAACCTATCCTTCTCATCCTCATCAGAATCCTCAGTGGGGGCATAACAGCAGATAACATTCAAGTCTTTAATGCTTGTCTGAAATTTTGCTGTAAGAAACCTTTCATTAATGCACTCATATCCTAGAAGAGCATCACTAGCATGTCTGTTGAGCAGCAGACCCACGCCTTGGTGATGCTTTCCATCCTCCCTCCCTGTAAAGAGAAATTTAAAGTTATTTTTAAGTATATCACCTTTACCTGTCCATCTGGTCTCTTGCAAGCCTAGAATATCTAGGTTATAACGCTGGAATTCCTGCATGAGGACATCAAGAGAATAATCTCTATGTAATGTCCTCACGTTCCACGTTCCTGCAGAGAGAAAATGATTAGTAGGATTTTTAAAGAAATTAGGTTTATTGAGATTGGTAGGGCCAACAATATCAAACAGCCCCCTGATCGCAGGCATGGGGCAAAGACCTGTTCCTCCTCCGCTAAAGGCTGAAGTCACCGATGCTGGTAGGAACTTCAGGCACCACCTTTTCAAGTGGACTTTTTCAAGAACCATATGGCCTGGCTGAGACACATTACTCCAGTTTAGGCTTGACGATGCCCAACTAGCTAAGTAAGGTTCAGGTACCTGCGATGGCCTCTGATTAGGATTATCCACCAGCTGATATAAGGTATCCCATGCCTCTGTTCACTTAGAGCTGGCAACCCAGAAGCAAACAGAAAACACAGCGGCAGACTCTCCCTCAACAGAGGCCCATCAGTGCAGCAAGTCCAGGATCCATAATCAAGCTCAAATCCATAAACAAGTCCAGTCTAGTAGGTATAAATGGTCAGCACCAGGACCCTGTGAAGTTGACCACTCCTCAGCAGGGTTGAAAAAAAAGAAAAAAGTGGCCATAGATGACCAGATCAGTAGGCCATACTGAACTGGCAGCCCTCCCGTTCCGTTCCCCTCCAAAAGAGAATATCTCTTTTGAAAGGTACTAACGGCCTGCACCACGAGAAGGCGGGGTCGGACATTAGGTGCTAGACCTGGCCGGTTCTGTGCATCATCACTGGGGATTGGTACACAGCTCTCCTTCCAGTTTACGCCTAGCTACCATTGCAACTTAAAACTAATTAATTAATTATATGATTACAGTGAAAAAAATTAGAAACTTCATAGTTACAGACCACTGAATATATAGTAACAAATGAAATAATATTGTAACAAAAAATAAGAAAGTATGGGAAAGGATCTTTTATACTTACAAGAAGTTAATTTTTGTCTTTTATGTGCTGCGGTATCTTCCTTCTGCAAGAACCAGCAGTAGTCAACCATCATTGCTGGGTCCCACCTGCCTTGGTTCTCTTCCATATTTCGAATATCCTGGTGAAATCTTTCCCATTGCTCATTTTTTTTTAAAGATTATAATTTTTATTCATAAGAGTAAAGAATACAAATACATTTACAATTTGACCCGCAAAGCTAAATAGCTTATCTGCAGGAAAATGAATAAATTATATTAACATAGGTCATTCAGCCACAAAAATGGTGTACATCAAATAAACCATAAAACACAACACATAAAAATCAGCTAACTAGAAAATACCAAATAATTTTTAACTCCATTTTAAGTCTTCTAAAATAATCTATATTTAGTAATTCTTTTGGAACAGCATTAAATATAAGTGGTACTTGATATTCGGAGGTATATTTCCCGTAATTATTTCGAAAAGTTGGCAATTTGTAATAACCTTGGTTTTGAAGTCTTGTATTTTTGTTATGTTGAATTTTTAGTTTGTAAGTTTCGTCAAAAAAAATTTAATTATTACATTATATTTATATAAATTGCTGTAGGATAAAACATTTTAAAATTTTAATCTATCGGTGGAAGTTTTATAAATTTTTTGCAAATGAAACGGAATAATATTTTTAGCTATTATAGACTGCAGTTTTTCTATTTTATTTATGTTAGTTAAATTAGTTGTTCCATGCACAATTATTCCATAATTTAAAATAGATTCGCATATTGTTTTATAAAATATTACATAGGTTTCCATATTTAATACGTATTTCATTTTTTGAATTTTTATCGCCGATATTCTCAAGCTTTCACATATGTGGGATATATGGGCATTCCACCTAAAATATTCATCAAAAATGATTCCTAAGTAATTTATTTTATTTACTTGCTCAACAAGTGGGCAACTACATAATGATTCATAATTTGAAGCAACCTTTGTTCTGCAATTTATTTTATTAGTTTTGATAAAGATGTTTTGATGAATATGAAATCCTGGTGAATGAATAATCATCAGTTTTGTATTTTTCTCATTTAAATAGATTTTATTATGATTTAACCATCTAATAATATTATTGTAATCTGTTTGAACCTCTGAAATGCTCTCATTTAAATATTTCTGACTGTTTATTAAAACAATGTCGTCAGCATATATATAAATGGCACTATTTAATTTTGTATTGAACAAATCATTTATGTATACTAAGAACAGTAAAGGACCTAAAATTGAGCCTTAGGGAATTCCATATGTGTAATTACTTTTCTGCTGTAGCAGTTTTTTTATTTTAGTAATTGTGTATCTGTCTGATAAATAATTTCTAAACCAATCTAACAATATACCGCGAATACCGTAATTTTCCAATTTATTTAGCAAAATGCTATGATCTATTGTATCGAAGGCTTTCTTTAAATCTAAGAACATAGTTACAATTTTTCCCTATTATTCAATGATGTATTAATATTATTTGCAATTTTGGAAATTAGTTGAATTGTGTTTTTTTTCTTTTGGAAGCTAAATTGATTTTCATTAATTATGTTGTGTTTAAGTAAAAAGTTAAAAACAGTATTATAAATATATTTTTTTATTATTTTCGAAAAAATAGGCAGAATTGTTATTGCTCGATAGTTAGAAAAATCCTCCTTAATACCACCTTTAAAAATAGGTCTTAAAATACCTGTTTTGAGTTCAGTAGGTATGTTCCCAGTAAATATAATCTGATTTATAATTTTTGATATAATATTAAGTAGTGTCTCTTTATTAAATTTTATATGTTTAATGCAAACATTATCGCAACCAGGTGATTTATTGGTGTCTAATGAAGTAATTATTTCATCAGTTTGTTTTTCAGTGATTTTGTGTATATAGATAGATTTCAAAACTCTTCGCATCATGGTTGGAACATAACTTATATCGTCTTGGTGATTTGTATTTCTTATCTGTAAAATTAGTGTATTATAAATATCGTTGTAATTATTTGCTATTTCTTCCACAAATAATTTCTTTTTGGACATATTGTTAACTATTACATCGTCCGCTGAGACAACTCCTAAGTTCTTGGGAAAGAAGTCGAGATGCGAGTGCAAAAAATGGATATTTAAAGACATTCGGCAGCCAAGATTTTCATAGTTTTTGAGAAGATCTTGAATGAGCTGATGGTAGTTTTCCTCTTTGTGATTCCCCAGAAAACCCTGGACCACAAACGTAAAGGATGTTCATGCAACGTGCTCCTTCATATTCAGTTTTAATTTGAAAAGAGTATCATTAAGTAGTTTCATGATCTGAGGACCAACAATGATCCTTCTTTGAGTTTACCATCACTTAGTTCTGAAAATTATTTCTTCAAGTGCAAAAACCCTTTACCACTTTTGTCCATAGCTTTTAAAAAGTTTTTCATAAACCCCAGTTTAATGTGTAGTGGGGGGAGCAGAACATCAGAGGGGTCAACTAGAGGCTTATTCCTCACATTACTCTTTCCAGAAATAAAGACATCTCTTTTGGCCCAATCTTTTGTTTTGTAGGGTTCCTTTCTGGCCCTACTATCCCATAAACACAGAAAACAGCAAAATTTTGTGAAGCCTCCTAGGAGCCCGAGAAAGAAAGAGATGACTTTTAGGTCACCATATATTGTCCACTCAAACTGGTAATATTTCATAGAAGTGAGTATTTTCCATGCTTTCATAAGTTTCCTTCATTCCCACAGCGTGTGTCACTAGAAAGGAAGGATTTTGGTTTCCTTTATGCAAAAGGGCAACTTTTAAGCTGAATTTTGACGAATCTATAAATATACTTTCCTTAGGGTTGTGAATTGTTCCAATTTCTTGCATCAGCCCTGAAATATCTGTGCAGAAACACAACCATCTTGTAATAAGCAGATAAAGCCAAATTTCACTTTCTGAACAGAGAAACTCTGGTACCTTTGTCCAGAAGATTCCACTCTTGAAATCGTGAATCTGAAACCTCAGCTTGTTGTTTGGAAAGTCCTAGGTCTCGAACAAGATCATTTAGCTCAATTTTGCTGAATCAGATGAGATCGTCTAACTTTTTATTTGTATATGTAGGATGAGGAGCTGTATGTGCCACAAAGTCTTCCTCTAATGAATGTGAATCCATTAATTATATAATCGTTACAATATAATATCCATTAATTATATAACCGTTAAAATATAATATCCATTAATTATATATCGTTTAAATGGCACAAAGGCGCGACGCTGCCTTTGTGCCATTTAAACGCCAAAATTCACTCTTCAACGTACAGCACGTGTTCCTCCTACAATGAAAACAACAAGAATGACGATCTGAGGTAAGGTTACTGTTACATGTTTTCTCCCTCTTGGCAATCAGTGTTGCCAGCCACAAAAAGTAAAATATCTAGTATCCACCCAGTTGCCTGGAGTTACTGGTATAGGAATATCATAATAGGAGTCAAAACGACTAATAACATAAAACGTGACCTGCTAGTCATTTTTAAGGTCACATCTGAAATCAGCACCTGAAAAATAGTTAAAGGCAGCTACAATTGTTCATGTTATAAAAATCTAGTAAACCAGTGATGACAACCATAGAACAACTGACCAAAAGCAAACCTTCTGCTTTATAATACCTGGCAAAATATTTTTTTCTCAGATAAAAAACCCTCTTTTTACCTCCAACTCAAAAATAGGTTATCAAAACTAAAGGCATTTCATCATCCCATAAATGCCTAGTCTAAAAATACACACGCACTCATATGGATTATACTGACGTATGCGGTATTTACTTTTTTATTTTTTTATATACTTACCACAAGCTGTATTATATGAATCTATTATTTTCTACTTAAAATTCACTGCACAAAGCGAAAACGTAAATGACTACTAGTACTTGAGCTCAAGGAGATGAAACTAACCAAAATTATTCAGAATAATTTGTCACCAGTGACAAAGCAGCAATTCCCACATGAATTATCACAACACATATCTGACAAATTATAAACACACAGTGCCTGTCTAGAAGTACTATTATAAAGAGCTGTAAGTCAGCAATTACTTTTGCGATTTACTTTTGTATATACCTCTTGTGTAATGTCAAAGGAATATTACAATGAAAATAAAAACTCTTTTGAGGCAGATGCAGTTAAATATATTCCGTAATTATATATCTATGACAACCATAGAACAACTGATCAAAAGCAAACCTTCTGCTCTACAACACTTTGCAAAATATTTTTTTTTCTCAGCTCGAACCCTAAATTTTACCTTCAATTCAAAATGGGTCATCAGACCTTTCCCCCCCCCCTTTTACATACGTTATGCAAACAACGATTATTCACCCTTAGTATGTCTCAGTTACATAGTACAACTTGTACAAGTACCTCTTAATGCTAATCATTTTATAACAATTATGTACTTGAATTTTAACATACTTATTTCATTTTATAAATGATATGGTACATTTTTCAGCTTTGTGATATTTATGGTTAAATCATTCAATATGTATCTCCAATATGAATGAGGTCAATACTATTTACCTTAACAAAATTGTGAAGGTTTCAGCCCAAATTATTACTGAAGTATTGTAAACATATTAATATTTCTATGTTCCAAGAACAAAAATACTTAGTTAAAATGTTTCGTCTCAAACTGCAAATATACAATGATTTTCAATGAACTAAAAATAACTACAATGTTTAAATTTTAATGTGTAAACAATGGAAGCAAGAATCAAAAATATCAGATCACAAAAGGTTACGATAATAGAGCTAAATGTAAATTGGAAAGAGGTCTTGCACAGATCTCTTCAACAACTATCAATTTTAAAAATGCAGGCTTCAATAGTGGGTGTGAATAACAAAGTAATCGGTTTTTAATAATGTGAATACAAAAATACGATTAATTTACATATCCTGTTTCGGGTCTACAGATGAAATGATTATTAACTTGATTCGACTACTGCCCAGACAGTAGTCGTAAAGCAATAACTCGGAAGACGGCTGCTAAAAAAATAGCGTTTGGAAGTGATTCGAATACTTTAAATATTAAAATCGAAAAAAAGTCTGGTTTGTAACATTCCTACACACGACGAATAGTACCAAAATTTTGAACTGGACATTAGATTCGAAACTACCGCCGTCATTTTTTCATTTTCCACATTTCATTTTTCATTTTTTCTTTTTCCACATTCAACTTGCATGAAATATTTAATCGGAAATTAAACTTCGTTATTACAGATACAAACTACAATCATTAAAGTTAACTTTTTGAATTTTCAGTTGATACGAAATTCTTTCTTGGTATTGCAGCCAGCCATTGTCTTCGCAAATCTTCATCTTCTGGAAATCCGAACACGGAAACTTTTCGTTCATTCCTATAATTTCCCGGCGATATGGAACGAAACAACGAAAGGGCATTATTATTTCACATAGAAAAAAATAAAGTACAGAAACACGTGTTGATTAACGTGTCACTTCAATAGTCACTTCACTCTTTCCTGTTCGTGAATCAAGCTAACCTAACTGCGTAAGCTGTCTGGCGTGGGCAGCACATGGATCTAACTAGGGTGACGTCAACATTATTTTGTGACGTAGTTGTTTGGCCTTGTAGGAGGTGTTGATCGATGCACCATCCGTGTCCATTGTAGAAACCCGGAACTACCTGTTTGTTGAATTCCTTGGATCAATTATAGAGCTCTAAGAATGTGTCTCCTAAAAGGACACCGGACAGAGAGCGACACCATTTCCAATCTCCTTTTGGTCGGCAAAAGGTTCCGTTATGACCATTTTGCGCCCTCTCTTCCGACGTTTTCCTCTAGAGCGGTATAGTTATATTATACAAACATTCTTTTAAATGTGAGTCTGACGTGGTTCGAATTCTCTGCTGCGTGCGCCATTTTCTTCTTTCTTTCTTTCCCTCGCTTTCCCACTCTAGCAAAACAAGAATATACACATTCCGTGCATTCATATTCCTCATGTTAGAACAAACGGTAAATATCATTCTTTCATATGCCGAGTCGGTCGTGTTTGGAACTCATTACCTCCTGATGAATTTTCCCCACAAGGGAAATAGATGGACAAAGTGTTAACTGGCCCAAGCAGATTCTTAGAGCTCGGTTTTGAATGGTTTCTAGCTTTTTAACAAGGGAAGGTCCAGTAGAAACCCCCATATTCGAATCTTGATCTTAAAATTGATCTGTGAAGATAGATCATTTGACGAGACAATGATCCATTCTTACTGAACTCAATGCATCTTAACATGTTAATGATAGGTTTAGATGTGGAGATCAGTTGACGAATGTAGGAGTTACATTTGAGTTCAGAGTCCAGTAATATTCTTAAATAAGAGTGTTCTTTCACAACCTGCAGGGAACTTTCCTTGTAATTAATAGAAATATCTGGAAATCGTCGATGGCCACAAAAGGGCATTACTGCAGTCTTTTCTTCGGATATCTCCAGTCCCCATGTGTCAAAATACTTAAGTGTCATTAAAAGCCGATTGAAAGCACCGGCTGGATTCTGGATATGCCAGTGGTTCTCAAACTTTTATGCTTCACTACCCTCTGGAAATGTGTATGTAACTTGCGTAACCCTTGTATAGATATATAAAACTATAATTATAGTATAACAACAGTCAATTGCGTGATGAGCAATGTGGATTCAGAAGTGGTAGGGGATGTGTGGATCAGATATTTTCACTTAGGCAGATTCTTGAGAAATATTTAGAGTTTCAGAAACCTTTGGTTGCTAGCTTTGTTGATTTAAAAAAGGCTTTCGACTCTGTTGATCGTCATAATTTTTGGTTGATTGTGATATCATATGGTATACCTGACAAGTTAGTTAACATAATGAAAGCTCTCCATAATAACACTGAGTCGTGTGTGAGAATCGGTAAGGCTTGTAGCAATTGGTTTAGCATTACTTCTGGTGTTCGACAAAGATGCATTTTGTCTCCTTTTCTCTTTAGCTTGGTTATTGATTATGTTATGCGAAATTCACTTCAAGGGAAAGATTTTGGCCTTAAATGAACTGGAGATACGAAAATTTCTGATGTAGATTATGCTGATGATTTAGCCCTTTTGGCAAATGATGTTGAGGAGATGAACTCTTTCATTCGAGCTGTTGATGAGACTGGTAGTAGAGTAGGTTTGGTTATAAACAGAGAGAAAACTAAAGTGATGAAAATTGGTCAGGCTGGCTGTGATTCAGTTAATCTGAATGGTTGCAGTCTTGAGCAGGTGTCACAGTTTAAGAAAATCAGATTCTGAATGATATGCTTTTAATTGTGGATTTTAATATTGATGCTAAAAATCTACATAAATCTGGGGTAGAGGAGTATAGAAATATAACAGATTTTGGCTATGATCAAATGATAGAGGATTATACAAGAGTGGAAATCAGAAACGATCAGTTGGCCGTACATGTAACGATCATGTAGTTGTAAAAATTAACTCACAGCAGTATGTACGCAGAAAATAGATCACTATTTCATAATGGCAATGTATGGTTCCAACGATTTACATTCTAATGAATCAGCCATTGTTGAGCTGTGCAACAAAATAAGTAAACCTGCGTACGCCTATGATGAGAAAATGATTGGGAAAAGATTACGGTAAATAAATTGGGATGATTTATCAAAATCATCAAATAATCCTGAAATATTATAGAAGAACATTGTTGACTCGTTTCATAATATTTACAATGAAGCAAAATATACGTGTACAGAACAGGTGAAAAAGAAAATAAGACCAGACAATATGTGGATCAATAAATCAATCAAAGATGAAATGACTGTTAGGGATAAATTGTGGAAACGATACCTTAATAACAAAGATAAGAAGACTTACAAAGATGATTATACATCAGCTAGAAACAAGGTCAATAATCTGATTAGGAATGCAAAAAGAGAATATTATTTTCAGCTCTTTTAAAATTCTGCTGGTAAAACTAGAAAAAAGAATTACATTAATGAAATTACTGGCGGAAGCGTCAAAAGGAATAAAAAAAATATTAAATACCCCCTCAAGCAGCTGCTTGCCACAGATGTCTGAGAGGAGCCTATTAGTTTATATGCCATAGTAGAAGGTCTGAAAAGATGGCAGGACCTCAGCAGAAAAACAACACGCACAACCATGCCTTACCCGGGGCTCGAACCCAGGTCCCTTAGACCAGTAGCCAAGCGTGCTAACCACTCGGCCATGGGGAATACCGATGATGTAATCTTAAAGAGTATGCCAAAAGATTTGACAATTGGTGAAATCGTAGAGAACTTCAGTAACTATTCCATTATATCTGTATCTGAACTAAAGGAAAAAGATCCTTTCAAAGGCGACTTTCCAGATAAGATTACAACATCCAATACACAGAACTCAATGTATTTTCCAGATATCTACCAAACTGATATATTCAAAATAATCAAAGAAATGAGCATTCAGAAATCAGCTGGTATTGATCATATACATATAAAACATATAAAAATCTGTAATGAACAAATTTCAAACACAATAGCTAAACAGATGAACGTAATATTTGATCAAGCATATATCCCAACCATGCTTAAAACTTCTGTAATAAAACAAATTTATAAACCTGGGGGAAAATGCAGTATTAAAAAATACAAACCTATTTCTATATTACCAACAATTGAGAAAATTATGGAGAGATACGTAGCTGATAAAATCTAATGTTATGTTAACAAATTTATTCTATTACACTCAACTCAATATGGTTTCCAAAAACATAACAGCAGCAACTTACTTTTAGAAAATTTTGTTGATACTGTCATGGCAATTTAACTACAGGAAAACTCGTATGCTGTATCTTTTTAGGTTTAAGTAAAGCCTTCGATATCTTGGATTCTGATTATTTTGCTCAAAAAGCTGAAAGGAATTGGCATTAGGTTAATCTTCTCAGGTGGTTCAAAGCTTATTTAAATGATTTATACATTATCATCAAAATTATCAAAAAAGCTCTCCTCAGACTTCACAGAGATCAATTTGGGTCCATTACCGTTCTTAATATATACTAGCTGGACGAACCCCCCCCCCCCGACACTTTAGCACAGATTTTCAACAGGAAGAAATTTGCCCGGATCGTTGTTGTACTATTTGTTGCCAGATATTCAGCAAACACGGCAATCCCCGGTTCCGTCTCAGGACACTACCAAGTTAACGAAAAGCCGTGACTATCTAGAGTCGGGGGCAAGAATACACCATATAGATGCATGTTATCCCCGACCTCACATGGCAGCAGTCCTATAGAAGGAAAGCGAACCACCGGTAGAAACCTGAAATTTAATCTGTTCCCCGGTTAGTCATGAACAAGGATATGTAAATCCAAGTTCGCTCGGCACCCGGGGTTGAGACTCTTAGTGGGGCCCAGATTTTGAAAAGGACTCGTGCCTACTAGGGGACCAAATCCGTTCAGCCGTGCCCTTGAACTGCTCCACGGAGCGACTGATGTTGAGGTCTTCACACCGGCCAACCGGGCCACTAAACCGGTCAGCGATGTCTTCGACCTCGGTTGGTCTTGGCTCTGTCCAACCGGGAACCCAATCCGGTCAGCAAAGTCTTCGACCGGTTGCTGGACCCGAAGCCCCCCACCACCACCACGACAAGGTGGTCCCCTATCGGGAGGAGGCTGGATCGTTGTTGACGTCAGCAAGCACTCCTCATAGCCCGTGGCTTAGTTTCTGCGTAAGCTATCGAGATTTTATTTCCGTTACCACAGATTTTGCCGCCCTATGGTGCCCGTGATATTAGTTCGCACGGTCCAAATTTCATGCACGGCATCCCCGTGTGGCCCGGTGATTGGTTTAAAAATCAGGTTCTCACTTGGCCCGTGGCTTCGTTTCTACACAAATTGTGACAGCTCGTGTTTCACTGTTAATCTTCATATTCTGTTGTTTCCTGCACTAAAGGTTATTTAGTATTCCCCCTTCCCTGACATTTTATCACAGTTTGAACACGGAAAATTTCCCGGTGTTGCAAAGGTCATTGCTGATTCGGCGCGAGCTCTCATCCCGTGACAAACGATTGAGATATTTCGTCAGATTTGGCATTCTGTAATTCCCGACGTACTTCACCAAAACGTCCCAAATTTCCTATGCGGATTCTCTCTGCCGGACCCCATTTTTAATTTGAAAATCAGGTCACACGCTGCAATGGAACGCCTCAATAATGCTTTTGAATATTTGGGGAATCTGGCAACAGCATCAGATTTGCAGCAGAAGAGTTAAATGCTATTTTAACGCTTTACTTTTACAGTTAGAAAGCAGTAAATGGCAACAATAAATTTGACATCGATTCTCGTTCCCCGTAGGAATAGCATGGTAAATATTTTTGCTTCTAGCAAGCCCCCCTTTTGGACTTTCGAGGTGAAATTTGGCACTGCAATCGCAATCCGGACCACAACCAGAAACATTCTCTGAAAATTTGGAGCGCGTACGTTGATTTCCCGATGAGTTATGACTGCCACAGACAGACAGACTCACAGACAGGCACCTTATTTTTTACACAGATTAACGACTGATTATATATCAGATTTTCTGGCTCTATCTTCCTATACGCCGACATTATTGTATTAGTCAATTATGATTATAATTTTGAAACAGCTATTTGGAATTCCCAAATTGATCTCAACGAAACAACCAAATCTTTAAATAAAAATCACATGTAATTGGACAGTAATAAGACCAAAGTTTTGTACATTCACTCACCTGGAAAGATTACAACGGTAGAATCTATCAAAGATCACTTCAATATACGTATAAACGAAACTCATTTTCAGTTGAGGAAAAGTGACGACTGTGCATGTCCAGATTTGGAACATGTAACATCATTTAACTATTTAGGTTTAATTATTAATAAGCATTTCAGATGGAAGATTAACAATCTATGTGATAGGCTTAGAAGATATGCTTATAAAGTCTATAAATTACAGAATTCAGTTACCACTGACATATTTGTCTAGTGTGTATTGTCTATGTGTCCACTGACATATTTGTATAGAGTACAAATGTTGATGTGAATCTATTACTCGATATGACTTATCAATCTGTGGTTCAACTTACTGCTCTCACACTAACAGCATCTTTAGAATACCAAGCAGTATTTTAAAAACATTATTGATTTCTCAACCTATTAGAAGCAGCTCAAGAAGGAGAGATTTTGTAAGCTAAGCCATCCTACCAGTCGACCATTTATACAAGTATATCATAATTCTAAAATATTGATTTAGGAAAGACTTCAAAAGTATAAAAAGCTCACTATATCCAGCAAGAACAATGAGCACTAAGCGATACTACTTATTGCTAAAATCATTAGCAACTCTGGATCATTCATCTTTAATTCAATTCCACGATATTTATTGCAACTTAAAGGATATGCCACTATCAAAAATAAAATATTGGATATTTTAAAATATGTGAAATTAATATTTGGATTTTTATATTTTACTAATGAAATATTTATTTTCATATTTCTCTACTTATTTTTATTTGATAATCATCTTCATTGTGCGAAATAAGTACTATTTGTGATTATAAATTATTTCATTATATACAATAGAACTGATCCGTATAATGTAAACTTTCCTGCAGATAAACCCCTGTCTTCGTAGGATCATATTCATTATGTATGTATTATTTCATTGCTTTAAATGTGATCTGATGTAAAAAAGAAATAAAAAATATTATTATTACTTCTTTAGCAGTGTGGGGCTGTAGTTGCTAGAGCGGTAGCGGCGAGTAAGAAATAGTCCTGTAATCCACACTGAATCAGAGGCTTTTTCAAATCGATAAATATAGTTACGGTAATAGAGTTTCTAATGTTCAATCCTGCTTGTATATCCGAGACTAAATTAATGTCGTTGTCTATTGAGCGTCAACCTCTCCTGAAACCAGAAACTGCATAATGAAGATAATTATGCGATTCCATAACCCAGTTTAGTCTCCTATTCACCATGTTCTCTAGCAGGTTTCCTAAACAAGAGCTCAGAGCAAGGTCTGAAAGAAGATAGATCTTTCGCTTGCTTATTTGGTTTCAGAATAGGAACAATGCATGAATTTTTCCAGTCTTGTGGGAATGTTCTTTCAACTCAGAATTCATAAAAGATGTAGGAAACGTTTTATTTGCGATTCAGTAATATTTTTTAACATCTTATATGTTATTCCATCCGGTCCTGGCGAAACAGGTGTTTTACATTTTCTCAATGCAAGAGTAATTTCATTCATACTGAAGGTCATGTCAATATATTCATCAGCATTTGGATTCATTTTTTCATGCTTCTGAAGTAGTAGTTTCTTTAGCTATTGTAGAGAGTGTCGTTTCCTGTATACATTTTGCATAGACCGTATAAGTAGGTGATTAGTAAGAATCGTACCTGTGAATTGTTTCATGATTCGATTTTCGAATGTTGTATTCATTTATTATTTGCTATCTATTGAATGTCAAAACTAGTAATTAGTCAATTAGCCTATCGTTATTTCAAGTGACTAATACTTAAATTTTCATTGATGTACATTAATTGCCTCAGCTATTAAATCAGTTAATTTACTGTCTGTTTGTTTATTACGAATTCAAGCACGGTTGTCAAATAAAATAATGCTGATAATCTGGAGCAATATAAGTACTTAGAATGTGACCCTGTAATTTTTGTTCCCCTCGCTACTAGTATGGGCCGAAAAAATTCAAAATTTTTTTTCATGTCGTAATACCGCGGAAAAGTTGCGAATTGGGGAGACTAAAAAGGGGTTAAAAAAGAAATAAAATCGGTTTATATCTTCCGGTCGCGCATGTGCTCTAAAATTTGCCGAAATTTGGAAAAATTCACATTTTTACGATAATTTTTAACATTTTTAAATTAGCCTCTTCCCGAATGTAATAGCTCAAATTCTTATGTGTTAGAACCACAGAAAATAATGTTTAAATATTATTTCAATCCATCAACATCTTCCGGTCGCGCATTGCCTTCACAATTAATGAAATTTTGAAAAAAATTTACAAATAAAGGTAGATCAGAGTTCAGGGAAGAAAAACACTAACAACTTACATGTTCTTTATTGAATACAAGTTTAAATGTTTAAAAACAAATTATTTTAGACAATTAGTAATATTTATAAACAGATTATTTTATTCAAAAACTAAGTTTTTGTATGAAGAGTCGTAAGTCCAAGAAACTCATGTTGAACAATTGAACATCTCTGTTTTCACTCATTCTTAGCTGAAGGTACTTTGAAATCCGATTTATGGGCGATGTTAGGTATGGTTGACCTTGACAGCAGAGTCGTTCTGATAAAACCAGCCCTTGACGCAACTCCGCAAACTTTTCTTGAGGCTTCTGTCACGAGTTTCACACATCGTTCAACTGCCTGTGTGTGAACTGGGAATGTTTTGAATGTTATATTCCAATTAGGGACTGAGTCACTATGAATATGTGATTTAATCCCATCGTCACTGATATCTTTTAATAATGGGGGAGAAGAAAAATCACAGTCCATCCAGTTAATTATTTCCGAGTAGTCTTGAGCCTTGAAATTGAGTTTTGGCGGCATGAATGTTCTGATAGTTGTTCTCTTTTGATCTAACTGTCTCGCCTTAAGAGAGCTCGAACTTCGACGAATTCTAATGTGTTTTGTATTATCTTGTGTCATGGCTAACATTGAATGTTCTGGATGAGCGAAAAAGCCATTTCGTTCGATCACAGGGTCGACAATATTACGTAAATCTTCAGGCAGGTACCTTGAAGATTGTATTGATTGGTACACAAGTTTTGGTCCCTCTGTAAATCTGTTTATATACTAAACCACTAAATTGTTTTAATACTAAACCACATTGGCATATATGACTTCAAAATAAATACAACTATTTCTTGAAGTTCAGGTGTGGGACTTCCTTTACTTAAGTACAATCTGAGAGTTCGATTTGCTGTTGTCAACCACCTCGAGTGTGACAAGGGACCAGAATCTCGTACAGCCAAATCCTCTTTACAGTTTCCCGACTTTAATGCCATGGAAATATCGAGTAGATATTGCTGATCCTTACTTAGTATACTTCTGTCTATTGTGCGGATCTGACAGCCAATACTCTTGAAGCCAATCATTAGACGTTTTTCGCAGCCACTTAGCTTTTCACCGATTGGCCCTCTCAAAGATTTCGGACCCGTTGATTTACCGTCTAGGTATTGAAACAGATGCCGGAATGGCAGTTCATTGAAATGGGGAAGGCAAACTGTATACATTGTAACGGTTTCCCCAAATGTATTTAGATTCGGCGAATCAGACTGTTTTTCCAACCTGTATTAACAGCAGTGCCATCACATCCTATGACAACTAATTTTTTAAGAGAAATACCACGACCAGTCAGATAAGAAATAATAGTAGTGACCAGTAGGAAGCTTGTTTGATGAAAAATCTTTAGGTGTACCAAATATAGGGCAATCAAATACCTGTCTTGTGATGATTTTCTTAGGTACAGCCATAGTATATCACCGTTGAATCACAAAGTTACAAAAAAATGTCATAACACAAAACCAACATTGAAATAAATGCAAATGCCAAAATAATAACTGAAAGAGCGAACGAAACACACATCAAACACGAGGAATAAGTGCTGACTGACAGAACAATGGCGCGCGCGGTGGCGAGAGTGGTAGGTGGGGGGAGCGTCGTGGTCATTGACCCGAGCGAGTTACGACGAGCGCGAGAATTTGTCAGAATTGACAGCTGTTGCACGAGCGGAAGACCTTAACCGATGTGAACCATTCGTTTTTCTAAATCATTATCGGTTCGAGTAAGAGTCGACTAGAGCTATTACATTTGAATATTGGCAAGTTAAGTAAGATAAAAAATTTTCGTAAAAATATAAATATTTCCAAATTTCGGCACATTTTAGAGCACATGCGCGACCGGAAGATATAAACCGATTTCATTTCTTTTTTTACCCCTTTTTAGTCTCCCTAATTCGCAACTTTTCCGCGGTATTACGACGTGAAAAAAAAAATTTGAATTTTTTCGGCCCACCCTACTCGCTACCCTTTCCTTCTCTGAGGCCTAGCATCTGATGTTGATGAGAAATGTTGATCTCAAGAGATCAGAGGTCATTTTATTTGTCAACGGTTAGGGAGTGAGTATTTTTGCCCGCATTTGCAGCGGTCGGCGGACCGTTCCATTCTCCATATATTTTGGGTCAGTGTCCAACGTGAGTTTCAGTTGACTTTCATCAGCTCCGTTACGTGTTATGCTCCTGCCCAACGAGTTATAAACTATGAGCAGTCATTTGAAGTCGATCAGATGAACATTTTTATCCACATCGCCCTTAACTTTTTTTTTCCATCATGACTTTACGGCTTTTGTAGGACTTCGAAGTGATATAACGAATATATATGTAGTGACATAACGATATTTCTTACGTCAGTAAGAAATATTTCATACATTAGCTTATTTCCTGGATTCGGTGCAGGATTCAGTATTCATAATAAATTGGCCAGTAATTAGGTTCAAAGAATGTTTCATAAGACAGACAGTATGAAAATGGCAGATTTTCTGAACGAAGTTTTCTGGTAGTACATTCAAAGCCAGAGTTCTTTAAAGAAAATGTGATTCTCTCAAAAAGTTCACTTTTAATTTTGTAGCTTAAACGAACAAAAAGAAATATCTGTATTTATATGATCGACCACCGGCTTTCCTTTAAGACTGCCTTGCGTTCATGCCCTGCATCATCGTTTAGGGTTAATATATTCATTTTCAAAACTGTCATGAAAAAGAATTCATGAAAAATTTGCGCCACTATTGGCTTATGGTTGTAGATCCAGTTATTGGTTTTTCAACTAAATAATATAGTGTTTGAAACATTTTTTTTTACTATGAGAACCATTTAATATGTTCCAAAGTTCATGCACGTAATCAGAAAATATTTTCGGGCTAGGGAGCCTATATTGTCTTTCTGCTATTCAAGTAACTTGAAGACCTGTCTAAGGTGTATTATACTTACAGGCTCTTGTCAGAACTCTCTGGCTCCAGTACACAACCTCTACAGCAGCTGCTAAAGAGTAATTTATTTTGCTCGCCCCAAACTGCAAGACAATCATGACGAATAATTTAATGGTAACATTTCTGACGTGTAAAACATATTTTTCTCATTTTATTAACCGTTTTACTTAAGGTAAACAATTTGATACAACAATCGTTAGTTTGTTTTTAAAGAGTTCAGAATTCTCTCCTCTAACCCTGGTTCTGCCCTAGGTTAGAAAAGGGACACTGATGGGCTTTGGAAAGGCAGCCGTCCGTCGAATGAGACGTTAAGCTGTGATCCGTATGCAGGAACACGACAGCAAGAAATATTTGAAAATCATAATTAAAAGAATGCAGAAATATTTTTAAATAAAGTATATTTAGAATTAAATTTAATGTATAAAGTGGTTTCCTAAATGAATGTTAAAGAACCCGCTGGATGGCCTTGATGGGAAGTTTCCACATGTCTCCTAAGAGCCGTCTAATGGATCCCCTTCTCCTAACTCCTCTGAGACTTTGAATTCATGTGACGTCGTCATTTAGCCCATGGAGTGCACAAAGGTGCCTCCCAGAGACAAAACAACCCAACCCATTCTTTTAAGACAAATTCTCATTAGGACCGTCAATTGTGCCTCCCAGAGACAAAACAACCCATTCTTTTAAGACAAATTCTTTTTAGGACCGTCAATTGTACCTCCCAGAGACAAAACAACCCAACCCATCCTTTTACGACAAATTCCCATTAGGACCGTCAATTCATCTTCCACGTTTGTTTTTATTATTCAACCAAAATTGTTAAGAAAAAGCACGGTTACTAAAACAAAATAATGTTTGGCGTTTTCAATGTTGAAACATTTTTAAATATCAAAAACAGTAAAAGTTAAAAAAAATTCAAACTCAGTATCATTTTTCTAGAATATATATTATTTTAAAATTCACGAAGCGTAAACTCTGCTTCTCATTGATTTCTTCACTATTGCTTTTCACAGAAAATCAATAATTTCTTAAATATAGTTCACAACGTCGTATTAAAGTCTGGTCGCCTAGGGTTTACAAGTTCATTACGAAAAATAATGAAGGTACTTTATAAGTTACCTTCATTATTTTTCGAAAATGGAAGTTTCAAACTGGGACGACGACACAAAATATGAGGTAATTTTTCTGCCACATCAAGTTTCCATTAGTTATCGAAAGTTACCTTCTCAAATTGTGCATATGAAAATGCGCTATCGGCATCTTTTATTTATTTTAATAACTCGATTTAATTGTTCGATTTTCGAAGGATTAGTTTAATTTTGCATGCACTGAAAGTTGTAATAAAAATAATATACTGAAAAAATATACAAAGAATTAAGAATTTTCATAAGATCAGTTTAGATTCACATACATGCGATCAAGAGTGGCAATTGTAATATATAATTAATTGAAACTTAGACCGCACTGAAAAGAATAATATTGCCCTTTATGGATAAAAAAAAGTTTCGTAATGCAGATGAAAATAAAGTATTTGTCCATCATGTAGCAGTTAAATTTTAAAAATCAGAGGCAGAAAAATAATTTTAAATTTATATAAAAATTAAAAGTGAAAATGAAATGTGTGTGTATAAAAATGAAATCGAGTAAAACAGTGTAGTACAATAGGTGGCCCTCGACCATTTATGTTCCGGTTCCTATGAATGCACTGCACCACAAAACGTGATTGTCGTTATTATTTTAAATCTGAATGTAACACAAGGGGGAGGGGAAGGTTCTGATGTGGTTCTGTTATTGGTGTCGCCCTTGTTTTTATGCAGGACATGCAATCCTGCGTAAAAACAAGGGCGGCGCAACAATCTGTAGCAACTGGGGCGATTGTCAGGGGCCCATTCTGGAAAAACAGTCCCTCTTTGATACTGAAATTTCCATAAGTCGAACCTTTAAGGGATCTATGTCGTTAGAAAATTATAAAACATATTTTTGTTACTTCTGTGTGCGTCTATATTGTATCCATGCACATAAATAAGTACAGTGTGTAGATATACATAATTGCTCGCCCAGAGCCAGCAAAACACCCTTACAGCCCTACTTAGAAAGGTGCTGTTATCTGATCGAAGAAGGAAGACAGTCATAAGAAATGCAGAACTTGCTGGAGAATGTTTGAAAATTTGCCTTTAAAAAGTCTCTTTTCTCTTATTTGAATTATGAAGGGAATACAAAAAAATAGATTACGTTTTTTTTTTTTGAAAATAGTACACTAAGCTATAATTTTCTTAAGGAAATAATGTTAGTCCTAGCGTTAGGACTGCTTTGAAGGTTATGCAGCCCTCGTTTTACCTTGAAAACTGCTCCCAACTGCTATATCCAATGAATTTCGACTACAATGATGTAAAACAGTGAAAAGTTGCCTTTCAGCGCCTAAGAGAATGTTTGTCCATACCGAGTAACTTTTTGGAAAACAATTCATAGTCTTTTGATTGAGATTATAGTCTTTTAATTTTAAAGTCGCCTTATGCGGTAATTAAAAACTTTCAAATCGGTTGTAGCCCATTTAACTTTAAGAACTCAAGTAAATAAAAATTACGATAAATGAGAAATTATAAATTAAATAAAAATGACTCACAGCTCAGATTTAGAGCCATGCATGGTCTTGATAATGCTTGTTTTCGATTTTCAAATCAGTTCAAGCTGTTCATCTAATCATATATATATAGACGATTCTGAATAATTACTGACGGCTGGCAGCTGATTGACAGGAGATCACGCTAATTGTAACTATGCCGAGCTCCGAAAAGTGCCACCTAGGAGATATATATCATAGATCTGGGGGAAAATCGGAATTTTCTTCTGACATGTCCTACAAGGTCAAATGGCAGTCACGTAGAGGTCAAACCATGATGTATAACGCTAGGAACGTGAAAATTTGGGTCTTGGAGTGTTTTCGGTTGAAGATGTGGGAAATGTTACGAAAATTTGGATTTAAATGGTCCTTTAAAGTCAAAGGTCAAATTTAAATCTGTCAGTGCTAGAAAGTTAAAACTTGGTTTATGGCGGTATTTTGAATCTTAGATCTCAGAAATTTTGCGAAATTGTGGATATGATGTGTCTTCGCCTTCAAAGCTCAAATGCGATATAATGGTTCTAAAGATCTAAACATTAGTGAATAGGGCTATTTCGGTCAATAGAACTCAGAAATAAGAGGACCTTTCAGTTCTGATGTCACATTCAATGTCAACTAGGGCTCGGAGTGACGAGCTATGTATCAAGAGATATTGAAGCCATCGATTGATTTGGATATGGAAGACTAATGCAGAATGTATCATACCATGAGGGTGCTCATGGACTGCCATTACCATAATTAGTAGCTTTTCGTACGAGTTAATATATGATATGTCACAGCACAGCTGCTCTTCAAATATCAAAGAGCAGTGGGTGAAAGATGAAATACATTACGATACGGCCCCAAGTAACAGAAGAATATTACGCTGTTACTTATGAACACGAGTGTGTGGAGAGCAATGCTTGGTTCCACAGATCTTGGGTCGTCCTCTGCGGAATCACTCCCGTCTGTGAAGCGTTTGCGCCACTTGAAAATCGAGATTCGTTTCAAATACTGTTCATACATTCGAGACATTTCTCCGATTATCTGTGCACCACTTAAGCCTCGTCGAAAAGTGTAACGTATCACGTACCTTTGCTCAGTTTCCGTATCAGCCACAGCTTGCAAAAATCACGCAGGCAAAAACGAACACCTTTCCAAAGCAAGAAAAAGACAGAAACTGACTGCCTACTCGTTCGTTGTTACTTATACCCTTAAAGAGTCGCTGTATTGCTATATATCATGTGTTTATAAGGACGAAAACCGTTCATTGTTGGCGACCGCAGTCGACAAAGTAAAATATACCACCTTCGTAACACTATTTTCCGCAAATAAAGGAAAATTTTGAAAAATCGCAATAATTCTCCAAAATATTGTGCGATCCTCATCAAACTTGTTCATGTAATTAATAAAGTAATACCGAGTGAACATATCATATGCAAATTAGTCTAGGTTGTGTCAATTTGCGTAATCGGATAGCTGTAAAAAACGGGTGTTTTGGAGTGAATCGTTATTTTGTGTTGTAAATGTGAGTAAAGAAATTCGAAATAGCCATTTTGTAGGAATGACCTCGAGACATCATTTGCCAAATGAACTGCGGTGGAGAGCTATTGCCAGTTCGAAGGAGGCCAAAGTCAGTCAGTCACGATGGCTGAATGTGAGTCCTTCTGTGGTCTATAGACTGTAAAATTAATTTCTTAACACGGATTCCACGTCTCGGATGTTTAGCCGAAGAAGGGTTAGAGTTACGACCGCTGTACAAGACCGATATCTGCGATTAACAACATAAAGGAACAGGACGTCTGCTCCCTCTCATCTACGATCCTCTCTTGCAGCAGTCATTGGGAGGGTTGTATCAGCTTCTACTGTGCATAGAAGACTTCATGAGGGAGGTCTGTACGCTAAAACACCAGTAATTTGTATACCCCTCACTTTCACGTCACAGGGGAGAGAGGGTTGAATTTGGCACGCATGTTACCTGGACAGAACAGCAATAGAGGTCCGTACTCTTCACACAGATGAGTCCAGATATTGCTTACAGAGTGATTCCGGACATTGCTTGATATGGAGAGAACGAGGTACCCGCCATCACCCAGTAATATGCGTCTAAGATACAGTTACGGCGCAGGTAGGGTGTGTGTTTGGGGTGAATTTCCTTACGTGAACGCACATACCACTACGTGTTGACGAGTGGGAATTAGTCTCAATGCTCAAAGGTATAGAGATGACTCCTGGGCCCTTATGTACGTTCTTACGCTGGTGCAATAGATGAAACATTCACCTTACAAGACGATAGCGCTCGTGCACACAGAGCTGGACTAGTGGAACAATACCTGCAAGAGAATACCATTATGTGCATGGAGTGGCCAGCTCGATATGCCGACCTGAATCCGATTGAGCATGTATTTGATGCTCTAAGGAGACGTGTTGCTGCCCTGAACCCGCCACCTGAAACAAAAGAGGAGCTTATTACTGCTTTAAAGGAACAATGGTCCTTACTCCTTACTGAGCTGATTCACAACATCATAAACAGCATAGAACATCGCTGTCGTGCCTGCATTGCTGTAAGGGGTGACCACACTTCTTGTTAAAAAAACTTTGTCCATTGAATTCTGACACCTCATTTTTGGACAAGTTTCTGCAAAATGTTATTTTTTGACGAAAAATGTTTCTCGTGCAAAATATTTTATGCCATTCTGAAACTAGCACTGAAATTCATGTTTCCATCAAATTTCATTAAACTCATTCATATAGTTTTTTGTTTATCATAATTTTTCTGAGTTTTCCTTAATTTTTGGAAACCAGTGTAATCTACCCCATAATATGTAAATTTCATAGAGGTAAAATTTCTCCTTAAAAAGGTCGATGCAGATTATTTCTATAGGTAGAGAAAATATAATATTCATGTTTTCTAAATACTCTTTTATATCTATACGTTTATATCTATTATACATGGGATGAATTTTTGTAATGATGATTTTTAAGCTCGCCTTTACCGATTTACTCTATACTCTTGAGTTATACCCTAGATGCAAACAAAGAAAAACCTTTTTAAGCTTCATATTGCAAATAGATTTAGGAAACGTTTGTACCTGGGGAGAGCATATTAATGTCTAGTTTTTCCAACAGGACTCACTGAATGGTCAGGGATACCTGTATTATTGAACATTTCTAGCATTGGGGCTGGACAAATATATCGTTGCTCACTTGACGAATGTGTAACATATACATGATGACTTACAAACACACCAGACGTATATAATGCGTCAGTGAATGATTCAGACATGTAGGAACAAATGTGAGGAAAACATTATCGGTAATGGAGACAAAATCTCATGAGCACTGAGGTAAACAGATACATTCAGCGTTTTCTTTTAAGGTTTCAGAAATTGAAAATTTGAGGAACACTCACAAACATATATAGATGATTTCAAATAACAACTCATAAGATAGATGTTGTCGTGATGAAAGCCACACAGATACACGAAATAACAACTGTTCGAACTTTTCCTCACTACTGACGGACTGAGCAAAAAGATACAAGCAGAAAAAAGCGAAGGCTCCATAGACGTAATATAAACTGCGACGCTATTCTTCTTCCTGCGACTAGGGTTGCAGAGAAATCAAACATTCAGGTTGGAAAATGGGTCTTTTATTATAACTTTTGTATGTTTTGCGATCTTAAAAAAGGATATATTTCATTTTTTCAAGTTAATCTCAAGCCTCAATTGATTAATTTGCTCATATAGACTATTTACAAAATATTTAAACGTTGAAGGGAGAAAACAAGCTCCGACTCTCTTGGTTTTGTACCAAAAACTGTTGAGACACAAGTCGAAAACCATACCACATTATGCTATGGAATGCTTTTTCATAACAATGCTAAAATTTAATGCTAAAATTTTACTAAACAACAAATGCTCAAAACAAATACTGTTCCTGTAATAGTTCCATATTTATGATTTTATAATATAGTGAGATATATCTATAACAACATTACAGAGCAAGTGCCTTTTTTTAATTCTAGAAATTTTTCAAGTTTAAAAATTTTACATTGTAACATTTTAAGTTTAATAAATAAATTTTAACAGTTGGAAGCTGTTCTTGAACATTTGAATAAAATGGCAGATATTTTAATATTTTCTGATATATGAATTGAATCACATGAATTAAATTTGTTTCAAATAGATGGATATCATACATTCCTTCTTGTGAAATTGCAATAAATCTGGTGGGATACTTTGTTACGTTAAAAGTTCTTTAATAGTCCTGCAGATTGAATTTAATGATCTAAGTTCAACTGAATATATTCCTATTTATTTAGGAAATTATCAGCAATATTTCATATGTATTTATAGAGCTCTCTGTATTGCACTTACCACCTTCTTAGAAAATTTTCAGGAGTTACTCTTACCAAATAAAGGCGAAGTTGTAATTGCTGATTTCAATATAGATATACTACTAAATGATCATTATACAAATGAATATCTAAATTTTCTATTATTGAAATGGATTTAAAAGTTCATAAATGCTGCACAGACCCGGGAAAACATAATATCCTCTACTTGGTTTGATCATATTTTTATCGAAAGCAAAAGTGTAAGTTCATGAAAGAGTAGAATTGTCAAATTAGCAGTGACTGACTATTATCCTAATGCTTTAGCAGTTAATTTTAAAAATAATATTAATATTCAGTCTTAAAATTATCCAGAGCCTATTCTTTATCACTATATAGATAATGATTATTCATAATGATGTAAATGAAGCTAACAATAAATATTAACCCCTTTAATCTAGGAATAAAAAATAAAACTAGGGAAAGAAAAATTCATAATAAATCAGAATCAACAAAGTCATATATTACTTCATAAATTCTGAACTTATTAAAACAAAGAGATAAGTTACATAAAAAAAACACAAAACATACTCTTTAAATGAAATTTACGAAAGCAAATTTCAAAATTTTAGGAGTGAAAAAAATTATAAAATTCGGAATTCACAACAGAGATTTCTTAAAATTCAGTTTCAAAATTTGGATGGCAGTATATCAAAGCAGTGAAAATTGATAGGGAAGAAAATATATCAGAAGGTACAAAAAATATCCAGAATTAAGCATCATCATCAACATCGTCCTCAAGCAGCCATGGGCTACGGAGGTCCAACCAGACCGCGCTATTTTTCCATGCCTCATTTCCCCAAGCATATCTGTCCTGAGCTATTTGCTGGATCCGGCCACTGCACACCAATTCAAGGTCCTGTTTGAATTTGACTTCCCACCGCATCCTAGGTTTCCCCCTCTTTCTGAGGCCCTTAGACACACTGTTCATAGCCCTATTCGCTATTCTATAATTATCCATACGGGCAACATGGCCAAACCAACAGAATCTCTCTCTGCACAATACACTGCTTAAAGGAGGTTGCCAACTCCTTTGCCTAACTTCATCATTCCTTACAAAATTAAACCAAATAATGACCAAGATATGATTAAACATCTAGAATCAAGAGCATATAAGTTAGTTTCCTGTTTTCTTGTTTACACAGCGTCCAAGAATCCAAATTCTGCGATTAAACATCACAATAGAATTCATTACAATGTGATGTCAACTGACATAGTGTGGCCTTGTTGGGAATGCATGTGCTATTTACGGTACAAAATGGCCCAGGTTGTACGCATTGAGATGTACATATATAGTGTTATATATATAGTTTGATCCTATACACTCATTTGCGTGGTGCCACAATACAAATTTATTTTATATTATCAGCAACAAGCTAAGTGACTGTTGCATAAAAAATATACAATTTAAATTGAATCATATTTATATTGTATGTTTTTTTACGTTAAATGAAATATGCTACATCTTTTTCGCATTTAAATGTAACCCATTTAAACGTAACCTATTCATCATACATTTTAGGTCAGTGTGTTCATGTTATAAAGGATATTTTCAAGAGAATCAGCACATAACGATGTATCATCTGCAAAAGTGTTAATATAGCTATTTATGTTTAATTCACATAGTTCATTTATGAATTTCGAAAAGAAAGTTGGTCCCAGGACCTATCCGTGTGGTACACCACATGAAATATGTTTCTAGTTATTAAGTGTATTGAAAAGACAAAACATTATGTTCTGTGCTGTAAGTAGTCTTTAAACTAATTTAACCGAACACCACGAATGCTCTAATTTTCCAATTAAAATTTCGTGATATATGGTATCCAAAGCTTTCTCCAAGTCAAGAAATACCGATAGAGTAAATTTATTATTGCCCATGGAATGAAAGACCTTTGAAGAAAAATTCAATAATGCAATTTTCGTACTTCTACCTCTCCTAAACCCAAATTGATTTTCAGAGAGAAAAGGGAAAATATGTAAAATAATTAGCAGCCTATTATTAACTAATTTCTTAATATTTTTGAAATAACTGGAAGAAGACATATCGATTGATAATAATCTTGAAATCATTTTTATTTCCCTTTTTGTAGACTGGAATTATAATAGCTTTCTTCATTAATTCTGGAAAAGTGGCAGTTTCTAAGGATAAATTGCGAACGTGATTCAATGACTGAATCAATTTAAAACAACATTTTTAACAGCAATATGGTAATATTATCGTACGAAGCAGATTTTTTATTTTCAAAATCTTTTCATAATGTCAATCAATTCCTTTTTATAAGTGTAAGCTAAAATCATAGATTTGGCATTTTTATTCATATAGTTATTCTAATTAAGAGAGAATAACTATATGAATAAAAATGGCAAATCTATGTTTTTAGTTTAAATTTGTAAAAAGGAATTGATTGACATTATAAAGAGATTTTAAAAGTAAAAATTCTGCTGGTTACGACAATATTTTCAGTTTTGCTGTTAAAAACGTTCTTTTGATTCAACCATTGGTTCACATTTGCAATTTATGCTTTGAAACTGGCACTTTTCCAGAATTAATGAAGAAAGCTATTATAATTCAGTTTACAAAAAGGGAAATAAAAATGATTTTACCCTATTTGTTATTTGATTACAACTATATTTGTTGAAAGTGTTCATTAAATTCATTTACCAATAACTTAGCATTTTCACTTGAATTAGGAAAAGAGATTAACCATATTTTATTTAAGTAAAAAATCATACAATCTAAATCTGATTAAATTTAAATTGTACATTTTTTATGCAACAGTTACTTAGCTTGTTGCTGATAATATAAAATAAATTTTATTGTGGCACCATGCAAATGTGTATACAGAATCAAATGTTGTAAGTGTTGTTAGTCAATAAAGAATTTCTTTTTTTACAAATAATTAATTTCATTTGAAGGACGACCATAGACTATTTTGACAATGTATCGAATGTATCTGAATCGTCCAACCAGAATGTTCACATACCCTCATTCCAACTTGGTCGCTTTATACATCTCAATGTGTATAACCAGGACCATTTCGTACGGTAGCTGCACATGCATTCCCAACAAGGCCACTCTGCGTCAGTTGGCATCACACTGTAATGAATTCAATTGTGATGTTTAATCGCAGAATTTGGATACTTTGTTCACCTTGCTGTTAAGAATATATGAGGCTGGAACAGAAGTGCGCAACATTTAGTCGAGCTAAGCATTTCGAGTCAAAGTTGAAAACTTTGGTTTTAAAGTCGAGAGCGATTCAGAACTAAACTGAAATTGCAGTTGAAATATATATTGTACAAACTGTGTCATACGCATAACTGTAACAGAAAAACCAAACTCATACTTCAATATTATGATACTTTTCTATATGGAGAGATCAGTAATGACTAAATGTAATGCATGATCCGCTATAGTGCAAAACTACTGAATTCCATATAAAAAAGGTGAACATTAATGAAAATCGTTAAAGTGATTTTTGCTGAAATCTCCATGTAATAAAACTGATCTGTGAGAGAGTGCAATTACACACACCGGCCACTGAATGATGGATGGATGGAAAACTTCCCTCGAAAATGAATTTTCCAGAATAGAATAATCTATTCTGACTCATTCAGGCACTGAATGAGAAACCTTCATTCAGTTAGACCTCCTTTAGCCCCAGCACCTAGGCGGTTTGGCATAGCTTCCACAAGGTTTTTGGAGCGCCTTTACATCTCCAGTTTACAAAGCGTTCGCCAGACAGTAATTTAACTGGTTCATACGTTCTCAATGGGGTTCAGATCCAGGCTTTGTAGTGCCCAGTGAAGCTGGCGGAAGTAGCTGTCATGCTCACTGAACCACTGCTGAATACATCTTGCGCGATGGACAGTGGCATTCTCGTCCATGAAACTGCCGTCACCTGCTGGATAAAAAGTCAACATTCTAGGATGGACATAATCGGCAACAATGTTCAGTTAATCCTTGGAGGACGCACAACCTTCCAGCAATATCAGGGGATCTTTACCGTACCAACAGGAAGTGTCCCACACCATAACACTGCCGCAAGAACTTTGAGTTGTGTTTAAAAGGCAAATTGGGTCCATTGCTTGATGGGGCTCCCATCAAACTCTGCCTACCGCCGGTACAGAATAAGGTGTACCGCGACTCCTCAGACCATATGACGTTTTTCCAGTCTTCTAGTGTCCAGTCACGGAGTTCTTGACACCAGTGTAGACGAAGGTTATGGTTCTTTGCAGAAATCAGTGGTTTCCGTATAGGCATGCAACTACTAATACAGATCCTCTTCAATTCCCTGCGCATAGTTCGCTTAGATATGTGTCGGAAAAAGCCTACATTGAATGCTTCGATCAATTGCCGCACACAGGAAGTCCTGTTTATCCGTACAAGCGTTCTCAGAAGACGGCGATCTCATTCCTGACGGACTGTCGTCGCGCCACATTTACACTTCTTCGACAAGCAATGTGGGTTATTTTTCCACTGATTAAAGACCCGAGATATCTCACCTTTTGAGATAACAGTCAGCTCTACTGCTTTTTAAAATTGTAGCTCTAGCCAGACGGACATTGGCAATAAACCCTTTATCGAACCCCGAAATATCCTTTGTTTTTCCGATTGTGATCAACACTATTGACTATTACTGACAAGCAGCAGTCTTAAATAGTTGCCTAGATCGCGTGGTGATGCGCGTGACCACGTATTTTTCATATATGCTGTGCAAGTGACTTTTACGTACATCTGCATAAAGGTTTCTAATTTAGTGGCCGAGGTGTGTATGTTTGCATAACAAAGACCAAATATGCTGTGGCTTCAGTCATAATGCAACTGTAAGTAAATGCAGATTTTAACTGCATGTAAGTACAGTTTCAAGTAGTTCTGGTTATACGCTGCTCAAATTGGAAATCACAACACCGCGAAGAAAATGACGTTTAGGCCTGAAACTGACAAAACGGAAGCTACTGTACGAGGGTACATACGCAAATGATCAAAAAACGGAAGTGGAACTTCCGTTTATTGCAGATTCATCAGCATATAGTAGGCCCACCTTGGGCGGTTATATCAGCCTGTAGACATCTCGGCATTCCATCAGTCAGATGAGTAATGATGTCCTGAGATATGACCTTCCAAACAGCATCCAATTTAGCATGCAACTGTACCAGGTTCAACGTCGGAAGGAGCTGAAGTAGGTGGCAACCCATACGATATAACACATGCTCAATCCGCGACAAGTCTGGGGAGTTTGGTGGCCATGGGAAAATGTCCGCACCTTCAAGACTGTCAACTTGGATCCTCAAGATCCTTGTTTGTGGCGACTTATGACGAAGATTAAATTTAGATTTTGGTGTTGACCGAGGGATGAACTTTACTTCTATAGTATTGTTCACCCTAGGTAGTCGTGGGGTGAGCTGTATCTATATGATACTGTCTTGTCCCCGACCGTAGTTAGTGGTAATCTTGACATTATCCCTATAGATGGCGTGCAGTCTCTGAATTGCGATACATCTGAGTCAATTAATTACCTGTCCATCACTGCACGTACAGTGTGTGGAATGGCGTTATCCTCCTGCAGAATCTGTCCAGGCATGGTGATAAGGAGGGTCGTGTCATAGGATTAACTAACAATAATATTGTCATCAATGTAACATCTGGCCATTAGCACACCAGAAACATGGAGCAGAGGTGTTCGGCCATCATATGTGATGCCAACCCATACCATTGTAAAACAGTGGGGAGCAATATGGTGGCTATTGCAATAGACGATTTACAATGCACGTGATTTCCTCATGTTATTGACGCCATCGCTGCCATGCCGACAAGCGGCTGTCTGACACATAAAAGCAGAATCAGGACTTGTCTGTGAACAACAGTCTCCTCCATTTCATAGTCCACTGTTATCTCATTCAACACCAGTGGAGATGACACAACCGGTAATATCGCTGCAACAGCAGATACCAGACTGGACATGTCGCTCTCATTACTGCATCATGCAAACGTTGTCTAGTAGCTTGCATGGAGAACACGGTAGGCACAGCTGTCTGAAAATCACTCTGAATCACAGTCACTGTGGTGAAAGCATCACGAATGGTCCCAATAAGGAGCATGAAATCTTCGCGTCCTGTGGTATCCCCCCCTCCCCCCCAGAGTGGGACCTCCTTGTCAAGGGGGGGGGGCTTACGATGCCTCTGAGAAGTTGGGTTAAGATCGCTGGCTCTCTGGAGTTCAGATGTCTTGTGGCTCCCCGTGGAGGGGACCTGTCGTTGGACTGTGGATAGGTTTGGGTGGGGCCGGTCCAGCGGTCTCAATGACTTGTCCCCTGAGAAGCAAGGGGTTGCAGCCTCGATTGAGGGGGCCGTACTCGAGGAATACCGTGGACTGAGCTGCGCACTCTCTTCGTGAACTTGTCTTGTGGGCTTCTTGATGCGGTCTCAGTGATATCGTGGTAGTAGTACTGTTCATTGGGGGGCTTCGGCCCATTCACAATGGAGAGGATGAAGTTGAAGGCTCGCGGTTGGGGTGCTTCCACCCTGGCCAGCGAACATATCGATGGAAAAGCCAAACTAAGAGTCCCAGTAACTCTTTAGGCTACCAAGATTAGGTTACTTATAATACATGGTGGAGGATCTGAAGGTGCCTCTGTGAAACTGGGTGCCTGCTCGTCGGTGTTTCTGGCGTGCCCTGCGGGCTCGATGGAGGGTCTGGCTGGGGGTCTGCCGACTAGGACTGAAGTCCCGAGTCGAGTGGACTTATCGGTCGGCCCCTGCGAAGTCATAGGTCGTCTTGGTGCCCCAATGAAGAGGCTTTACTGAGGGCCCGCCGATTGGAAGGATCCCCTGTTTAGTGGGCCCCTTTATTGCGCCAGCGAAGTCTGGGATGTCATGGAGTTGGGATGAAGTGGCCTTGTGGGGGCCTGCAGACTGGGATTGGAGTCCCCGGTCATGTGAGTCATCTGCTCGGCTGCAGCGAAGTCCGGCTCGAGGTATTGCTGGGGATGCCGCCAGTTGGTGTCCCGGCAGAGAGGACGAAGTCGAGGGACATGCCGAACGGGAGCGCGGCCCTATTAGGTGTGACTTATCGATGGGAGAGCCTGAAGGCTCTCCATCATGTTAGCTTCCCCATGCAAAAAGTTAGGATATCTTATTATATTTTCTGGCTCTAAATTCAAAAGATACCATCTGTTTATTTTGGCTGATTATTTGGACAAAATCCAGTGAGTGATAGGCATATTCCTAGGTTATGATTCAAAAATCCCAAAATATCCCACTCTCACTGCACCTCAATGATTATTTCTACAGACAGGCTAATTAATAAAAACAGTGTTTCTCTCTTCACGAGGTCTTCTCCCGCAGTAAGGCAGACAATGTAAGGCAGTTCAGACAGACAGGATCCTGGCTAGTCGATAGTGGTTTCAGTGGCAACTCCCTTATGGTGATATGCAGTCTCAGTACTGCGGTGCACTGGGATTGTCACGCATTATTACGTTGTCCTCTGGTATGGCATGAATGTGCTTCATGTCATTTGGTGCTCCATGATGTTGCATGAGATGCATTGTTGCACTGTGCTCGCATTGCACTCCATGCATGTAACGATTCGATTTGATTGGAGTGGAGATCATTCGAAGTCTCAGCCGAGCACTCGAATATCGACGATTCTCTCTCTCTCTCAGAAAGCGTCAATTGCGCATAAGGATCCCGCCGGCGTCTCCAAGGCATGTCCGAACAGTTTCGCAGCATACACTTCAACCTTACTGTTCGTTGTGCTATGTATGATACGAGCTCGTGAACACCCGGTATTTATCCTCAACTCGGCTCGGTGTCACGTGTTAATTCGCTGCAGAACTTTGATCATTTGCATATCTGCAATGGCCGATTGCCTCCTGCCATTTACATATCTCTACTTCCATTCTGTTCTTGGTGGTGCGATTTGTAATTTGAGCAGTCTAGATGTCTACAGAATGTATCATCCATTTCTTTTGTTAAATTCATGAAATGTTAAACATGGTCGTAAACAAATATCTGAAAGTGGATTGTTTTGGATCATCTCTCTCCATACTTCGTATGAGAAAGTAAACCGATTTTGTTACGCGTTTAGAAAGATGAAATTGAGATGCTGCACTGTCCCATGTAACCGAATAGATTTTTATTGAAGTTATAATTTTATTGGATTTCAGAGAGGAGAGAAAAAAAAAGCTACATCTAAACCAGTGGTTCTCCCCTTTTATGCTTCACGTATACCCCCTGGAAATGTGTATGTAACAGGCGTACCCCTTCTATAGATAGATAAAACTGTCGTTATAGTATAACAATGGGAATAAAATAAAACGTACATTTATATACACACATTTAATTATAAGATACGACTGTGTATGCTTAATGAGCAGTACTAGGAATAACTTGTTCTACTTTAAGACACACTGGGACACAAGTTTTTTGCACAAGTGGGATACACTAATCAAGAAATAATTGCAGTATGGTGGTTAATATCACTTTTACGTCAGAAATATTCTTAAATATTTCTTTATGATCTGTATTTTGCATTCCATTTTCTCACATTAAGCAAAAGATATTACACCAACTCTAAATACGTCTATCCAGCTCCCGTTCCATTGCCTCAAAGAGGGACGAACCTTTTTCGCAATGTAAAAGAGCTGAAATTGAAAGAGTTAGAAATTGAGTTTCTTTGCATTTTTTTGTTCATCAATCAAAAATATCAGTCTTCTGTCGATCGAAATTTTCCATTACAGTCAAATAAGTGCTTTCAATGACTGATTACTTCGCATAAAGTATAGCATTCAATACTAGAAGTGTGATCGGCGGCTGGACTAGACATGTCACAAGGAGTTTGCGAGTTTCGTATCCTATTCCACTATTTTCCTCCTTATTGAAGGCTAGCATTGAAATTTACTTCCGTTAACTTCCACCCAGTCGTCGGTCGGAAAACTAAAATCGATGTGCTAGGAAAGGGGATATCGATGGGTTGGAAAGGCCGCCATCGTCGGTACACGTGAAACCGTGACCCCACGTGTGAGCCATAACGTGTGCAAGTAAAGAACACAATGACTGGCCTTGACGAGAGCCTTCCATCTGTGTCCTAACAGCTGTCCAGCGGGTCCTCTTCTCCCAACTACTGTGAGCCCTTGTGAGTTAGCCATTTAGCCCATGGTGTCAATAGAAAAAAATGATCTTCAGAGGTAAAGCAACCTAACCTCCTTAGTGAAAGAGAGAAGACATAGTTCTATTGAAAATTATGAAATTTTACGATTCAAACAAATCCAGGTGGCAGTGTCCCTCCACTCTTTTCCCTACCAAGAAACTCATGTTTGCTTCCATTATTTTTCTTTTTCCCCTTAATTCTTGATTGCTTGTACTCTTGCAGTTTACATTGTGAGTGACTAATAAGCAACTACGGAAGCCTTCTCGAACACAGTAATGTATCACATACCACTGCTCAGTTTTTAGATCAGCCATAGCCTGAAAAAATTGACACACGCAAAAACAAACACCTTTCCAAAGCAAGAAAACGACAGAGACTGATTGCGTACCGTTCTGCTGTTACTTGACACCGTATCGGAAGATATTTCAACATCTACACATTAATCCGTGCCCTTTAAGAGTCGTTGTGTTGCCACATGTCACATATTAACTCTGCGAAAGTTGCTAATTGTTGGCGATGGCAGTAAACGAATTGAATAGTTCACCCTCGTATATTTAACTAATACAAATATACAACTTTAATCAGGCATGCAGCTCTAATAGTGAAAAATATCTAGCTATTAAGGAAACGCTATGATTTTTTTAACAATTATTCCGTGTAATATATTAATGTGTATATTTACTTTCTTATTTCGCCTCCCTCGAGGGGTAGTACATAGCAACCTTGCGACCCGTATCGGAAACATTTTTAAAGGCCAAATATTAAAGATGCTTGCATTTTTTTTTTAAGTTTTAACTTTTCCCTATTCATATTTACCTCCCTATGATAAATTATTATTTAAGTATGCTAACAAGAATAACAAATAGGAAAGCAATAATTAACTTAATATAAACGCAAAACAATTCTTTTTTACAAAGTGAATCCAGTAACGAATAACACGGACATAGCGAATTATGTATTGCCCATTTTAATCAGTTGTTCATTATTATTATTAATCAGGGTTATCATATCTGTGAATTAATCTTGAAATTTAAAGATTGTTTACTTTAACGAAACGCAGTTTCGCAGATATCAGTTTACGTTTTTTCATTGAAAGATTACCAAAAAATTAATTTTTGAAAAATTTGAAATTATTTTAAATTTAAATTCTTAGATCTTGGAAATAAATGTTTGGGTCATCTCATGTCAAGTATGAAATCTATTCAGATATTCACATTTATCCCGTAACTCAGGTCCGTCCAATTGGTATGTTGTACAGTCCTCTTCACAAATGCTTACAAATAAAGTGGGATGGGATTATTTCAGTCGGTAGCTCTCCCTGTTTCCGTAATCTGATATTCCTACGTTCGAGTCCCAACTGTGTCTGCTTTCAAAATTTTCTCTGCTACCCCCCATTGTTCACTCGGTGAGAAAAATGACACCAATAAGCTTGGAAAGGCCGCTGTCCATTTCATTCGGATCTTAAGCACTGGCCCAAGTACAAGGGTATCATAATCTGTGCCTGTTAAAGAATGTGTAACCTTCAAGGGAGGTTTAATCTGTCTCATAACAGTTGTCCAATGAATCCACTTCCCCAAAAGGATCCATTGGGTTCCATATGACATGGTCATTTAGCTTATTCTGTGAAAAAAGATTCTACTCAGAGGTGGAGCCATCTACACCAACTCACACATAAAACTAAATGTGTTTATATTTCAGTTGATCCCTGGATATTGATTTCCGAAAATATTTGCTAACTATTTATTCAGAACTCATTTATTAGCACACCATTTTGTGTTGGGAACTTTTGTATTAGTTAATCTGAACTTGGTTATGAAACTAACTATGGTCATGAAATTAACTAATCGTTTATGAAACTCATCAAAATGGAAATTTGAATAACAGATTGATAACAATGACCATATCTGAACAATATTAAAATGCGAATACGGATTTTATTTTTACGTGTATCATAAAGAATGTGTACAGTGATTGCATTTTACTCAGTGGCGTACCCAAAACTTTGGGCCACCCAACATGAAATGTCACGTGTCCTTTTGTAAAAATCGATTCCCAGTGGTTTTTTATTATTGAAATTTTACAATCAAATTTTATATTAGTATCTTTTTTTTAAACTTTCCTTTAGTTTTAATTTCCTTTAACTTTAATTTAAATAATTAGAACCATTTTAATAAACTTCCGTTAGCTTTCCTTTAATTAAAATTTTTAGAACCTAGAAATATTTTGCTTAAAACCAAAATTACTACTCTTTGCTGCATAAAATATAAATGTGTGCGTTTTGATTATCTTAGTTTTATACCTATACTAAACACCTATAAAATACTTATCCAAAGTTAATCATATCGTGCAGTATTTTTTCGTTAGATAACTAAGGAAAGGCTTTGGAAAAACAAATTCTGGCCCACAAGCAGTATGGGTAGGAATTTCTAGTAAGGAAAAAACGAAGCTCATTTTTCTCGATCAATTATTATTCGTTCCAAGCTAGAGAAAAAATTCTGGACTATTCCTTTAAACAGGTGCATATCAAACATCCTCATAAATTTGTAAAAAACATTTTGTGCAGGCACCTCTAATCGTGGGGGCCTTCCCACAGTGTGGGGTTGTAGAACCTGTTAGTAAGTATATGATTTGACTATATGATACGAAATATGGAAAAAGTATTCTGATTGAAAAAAAAATCACATGATATATATGATTAGGAGGGGTTAAGGTATCCTTTACCTCGAAAGAAAAGGTCATTCAATCAATTAGTTTATCCATCTTTCTTCCTCTCTATTCTGTTCGAGATTTTTTAAGCTTGAATTGTGAAAGTTATGTAATCGAATTATTATATTATGCTTTCATCTAGACCTCTAAGTATCCTTATGACTCAATAAAAATGATAAAATGGCTTGAAATTATTTTAAAAACTTTTACCTGTTTATGTGGGCTTCGATGACAAACCCGGTGATATATGCATAGTGGGGCACCCAAAATTTTGTTTTGGTACATTTGGGTAGGGGATAAGGAGTTGGGTAGGAGATAATGACCCTCTACCCAACTACACAACTGCACAACTATTCCAGAACGGAAGCCTTCCATCAACACTATCCTGCATTTTATTTAACTGCATAAGTAGGGCTCTTTTAAAAATGGGTCCACGGCTTAACGTCCCATCGACGGGCAGTGGGCATTCCAAACTCATCATCAAATTTTTCTAAGACTTAGTTTCTTAAACCTAACAATTATTTTAACTATTAACGTATTAACCTGTTCCGTGAGAGTTCCAATGTATCGAATTTTTAGGAGGGCGTTCACCTCCCTCCTCCCTCCCACACACCTATCAACATCCTATACATGGTGAGATCTTATTACTGCATAAAGCTGAGCGGACAAAAAAATTAGTCATCTCCCACTGTAAGAGGGTTACGTCCGTTCGAGAGCAACAGAGGGCGCACCAGAATTAAGCGTCCTACAAACAGCTGTGTCGTGCGTTACGGGGTTCATAGAGTGACAAGTAGTAGTTGTGGGCCACGTGTCTGTTAGTCACTCCATTAAATATGGGTCGTGCCAAAGATGTGAATGAGTGGCCAAAAGGTTTAATTGCGTTTGGCGAATCCAAAGGGCATAGTGTACGAGAAGTTGTTGCCTTTGCAGGTGTGTCGAAACGATCTGTCTAAACGGTCTTCCAACAGTGGTGTACATCGTAGTCCACCGCTAATCGTTGCCAGAACTGCGGCAGAAAATCTGTGCTCACCAATAGGGACCGCCGCAGTGTGTCACACACTGTTATGGCAAACCGCTTTGCAACGAGGCAGTAATTGCTCCAGTAAGTCAATGCAGGCCTACAACAAGCTGTTTCCAAACGAACACTCCGAATGGAACTGCATGCTATGGATATCTGGAGCAGAGTACTGCGGAAGAGACCCATGTTCACAGCTCTGCACAAGGCTGCACGGCTACAGTGGGCGCGGCGACACAAAGACTGGACTGTCGACTCTTGGAAGTATGTGATCTTGTCGAATGAATCACGTTTTTGCTTGTACTCGAATGATGTGAGGCGACGGGTAAATCGTAAGTCGCATGAAGCTTTCCGGGTGAACTGTGTGCAAAAAAACCAGAAAGGTAGTAGTAGCATAAATGAGAGTTCTGGCACAATAAAAGGGGCTCGAGAATTCTATGAAAATCTGTGGGAAAAGTTATGGGGGGTGAGGTAAAAAAGTATACTTTTCCCACAGATTTTCATAGAATTCTCGAGCACCTTTTACTGTGCCAGAATTCTCATTTATGCTACTACTCAAGGTTCTGTTCAAGCTGGAGGAGACTATGTGATGTTCTGGGGGTGTTTCACGTAGGAGGAAATGGGTCATTTTGGTTGTGGTGACGTCACACGTGAACCAGAAGTGCTATTTGGAGCTATTGGACGCCCACATGTTGCCTTTAATTCAGCATCTCCACATTGAACACCAGAAGGATATCCCAGTGTTCCAAGACAACAATTGTCGCGTGCACAGGGCTAGAAGTGTGTCCGATTGGCACGACGAGCATTCTGAAGCCTTCGAACATCTCGATTGCCCGCCAAATCCCCGGATTTGAATCCCATAGAAAACTTGTGGAACTATATGTGGCAACGGGTGAAGCGCCGTCCCAGCATTCGGTCAATCTGGCCGAACTGCGCATTTGCTGCTGGAAGAGTGGATGAATATTGATGTGCACTACATCCACATACTGGTGGCATCCATGCCAGACTGGATTTCGGCTGTTCTTCGGTCGCACGGAGGCATTACGTGCTATTAGGTGACATTCAGCAGGGGTAAATAACTTTTGGTCCGGTGAACGTACAATACAATACAAAAAATAAAACAGTTAAAAATAGTTATCCGAATTAATTGGCGATGTAGATAGTTCAGACATTAGGAAATACAGATAATCGGTTGCAAATAAAACAGGTATATGCATTACGTATGTAATTTTCTTTTATTAAAGAAACAGTTAAATAAAAAAAACATGTAATTAACTAAATTTTGGGTAATTATGAAGAGAAAAATACATTCAAAAGTAATAACAATATTTTAATCCCAAAAATTACATGCAATTAAATTACCACACATGGAGTGCTGCGTGCGCCTTTGAAACTCAATCTATGTTGTCGACAAAGCAGCATGGTACTGTGTCCTCTAGTAATCGGTTTCCGGATAATCAAGTGTATACTTTATATATCTCCATTAAAATAGGCTTTAGCTTTTTGGCAGTCTTCCATTTCAGGCGATCATCGTTACGCTCAGACCTCAGTATGAAACTTCAGTGCAAAATGAACTATTTAACTGCGTTTCGAGGTGCGTTTTGTACAGTATAAAAATCTGCACATGTAGAAGATTTGTGCAGTATATACGTTACCTCTGATTCTATTTTTGAGTCAATGCAAGACATAGACTAAATGAACGAAAAAAAAAGTTTGTTTTAATATTAACGATCCACAATTCCGAGAAATCTTCTTTCCTGGAGAGAACGGATCAACTTTCAAAATTCATTTCACGCTAATTTCTGTGTATTAACTATGACTAAATAAATAAGTAAATATCCCCTCCAGCAGCTGCTTGACAGACAGGTCTGACAAGAGCCTGTCATTTATACACCTAAGTATAATATCTGTGAGGATGGAGGAACCTTAGCAGAAAGACAACACAAACATCCATTCTTAATCATGGGGGCTCGAACCCAGATCCCTTTGATCAGTATCCAAGAGTGCTAACCACTCGGCCACGGAACGGCTAAATGTGATTAATGGGATTCATTATAAAATATATCGTATAGGATTGTGTTCGTAATCTTCGAATTCTTACCTACACCAGACCCGTCCAAAATAAATTTAGTGAAGAGTCATTAGGAAAAAAACATATTCTTAAAATGTCACAAGAAAAATTTTTAATTTAAAAACGAAAACATACATTTCCAATGAGTTGTGAATTGAAAAAAAAAACTATAGGTTTAAGGATTTATGAAAATATCTTGATTAAAAAACAAAAATTTACATTTTTAATGAATACTAGTAACTGGCAAAATCGTTTAGTTTTGAACATAAAAATGTTTAGTCAAAAGTTGGAAGAAATAAGCCACAATCGGTATATTGGTTATTACCACAATCTTAATTTGGTTATTTGCACGCATAGAGAATTGATTAAAGAATAAACCGGGGTATAAACTGGGAACTCCAATATCATTTATTAAATCTTGAAACTACTACAATTAAATTAATTAAATATAATACGATATAAAATATTCATCATCATCATCATCATCATCATCCTCAAGCAGCCATGGGCTACGGAGGTCCAACCAGACCGTGCAATTTAGTTCTCCAAGCAAGTCTATCCTGAGCTACATCTACTGCATCTGGCCACTGCACACCAATTCTAACAAGGTCCTGTTTGACATTGTCAGCCCACCGCATCCTAGGTCTACCCTTCTTTCTGAGGCCTTTAGGCACACTGTTCATAACCCTATTCGCCAATCTATAATTATTCATACGGGCAACATGGCCAAACCAACGGAGTCTCTCTCTGCACAATATGCTGCTTAAAGGAGGTTGCAAACTCCTTTTCCTAATCTCATCATTAGTTACAAAGTTGAACCACCTAATGCCCAAGATACTGCGTAAGCATCTGGAATCAAAAGCATCTAGTTTCCTGTTATCTTGTTTACAAAGTGTCCAAGTTTCACTACCATAACTAACCCTAGAAAGAACCAAACTATTATACAGTCTAATTTTAGTCTTTAGGTGTATACGCCTATTTCTCCACACTCTCCATAGATTCTTAAAAGTCAAAGCAGCAATCCCTATTCGTCTGTTAATCTCATGCCGCACATCACCATTATCAGTTACATAGCTCCCAAGATAATTAAACTGTGACACCTGCTCAAGACTGCAACCATTCAGATTAACTGAATCACAGCCTGCCTGACCAATTTTCATCACTTTAGTTTTCTCTCTGTTTATAACCAAACCTACTCTACTACCAGTCTCATCCACAGCTTGAATGAAAGAGTTCATCTCATCAACATCATTTGCCAAAAGGGCTAAATCATCAGCATAATCTAAATCAGAAATTTTCGTATCTCCAGCCCATTTAAGGCCAAAATCTTTCCCTTGAAGTGAATTTCGCATAACATAATCAATAACCAAGCTAAAGAGAAAAGGAGACAAAATGCACCCTTGTCGAACACCAGAAGTAATGCTAAACCAATTGCTACAAGCCTTACCAACTCTCACACACGACTCAGTGTTATTATAGAGAGCTTTCATAATGTTAACTAACTTGTCTGGTATACCATATGATCTCACAATCAACCACAAATTATGACGATCAACAGAGTCGAAAGCCTTTTTGAAATCAACAAAGCTAGCAACCAAAGGTTTCTGAAACTCTAAACATTTCTCAAGAATCTGCCTAAGTGAAAATATCTGATCTACACATCCCCTACCACTTCTGAATCCACATTGCTCATCACGCAATTGCCTGTCAACCAGATTCTTAATTCTATTAAGCACAATCATGGAAAGAACTTTACCTGGAACAGAGAGTAGGCTGATACCCCTATAGTTATCACAAGAACTGCGATCACCTTTTTTGAAAATAGGGATAACAATAGCTCTGGTAAAATCCTTAGGAACCATGCCTTTATCATAAAAGAGATTCAGAATTTCAGTCATCCAAGTGGTAACCGAAACATTCCCAGCTCTAAGCATTTCCGTAGTAATTTCATCTACCCCTGGGGATTTATGAAGTTTAAGTTTAGAAACAGCCAAAATAACTTCAGATTGTGTTATAGGGCCAACATTAAAGCCACCAATGCATCTATCATCATTGCAAACAATGGGAGTAGAACAAACTACATTGTTTAGAACATCACTGAAATGCTCAGCCCACCTAGCCATGACAGAATCCTCCCCTTCTATAACCTTACCTTGTTTATCCTTCAATCCTTGTATGCCTGTCCGTTTTCTACCACACAAAACATTAACTATCTGGTACAGCTCTCTGCTGTTGTGCTCTCTAACTGCTTCCTCGGCTTTGTCAGCCAAACCATCAAGCCAAAGATTCTTATCAGCAGCTAACTGATCCTTTACAAGTTTATTAAGGTCTCTGTAATGCTTTCTATTAGGACTAGTAGGGTATTGATTACGGGCATTCCTGCAGTTCTTTCTTTCCGAAAGAAGCTCAAGTGCCTTATCACTCAGATAATTTTGCCTCTTCTGCTCCTTTTTTCCTAAAAGAGTACTGTTAGTGTCCAAAAAAGCCTGTTTAAAATGATCCCATTCTTCCTCAACTTCAGTAGTAAGCAAACCATGACTGTCATAATGACTAAGTAACCTATCATGGTAAGCTTTGGCTATAACTGGATCTTTCAGAGCTTCAGTATTAAAAGTAAATTTTTTAACCCTAGCACAACACTTTTTAAGTTTAAGTTGCAACACACTTTTAACAAGGTAATGGTCAGATCCAATTTCAGCTCCCCTATATGCCCTGGTATTCCTAACAGAACTAGTCCATTTGCTGTTAATTAATATGTAATCAATCACATTCTTATGCAGCCCATCAGGTGAAACCCATGTGTACTTATGTATGTCGCGGTGTTTGTAATAAGTGTTAGTTATTCTGAATCCATTGAGTTTACTTACCTGTAGGAGACGTTGCCCATTGCTATTGCAGCTACCAATACCAAAAGGGCCTATTACTCCTCCCCAAAGGTCAGAGTCAGTACCAACTTTGGCATTGAAGTCACCAAGAACAAGGGTAATATCTCCTTTCTTGACAGAATTCAAAATATCCTGAAGTTGTTCATAAAACCTATCCTTCTCATCCTCATCGGCATCCTCAGTGGGGGCATAACAGCAGATAACATTCAAGTCTTTAACGCTTGACTGAAATTTTGCTGTAAGAAACCTTTCATTAATGCACTCATATCCTAGAAGAGCATCGCTAGCGTGTCTGCTGAGAAGCAGACCCACGCCTTGGTGATGCTTTTTGTCGTCCCTCCCTGAAAAGAGAAATTTAAGATTATTTTTAAGAATCTGACCTTTATCTGTCCATCTGGTCTCTTGCAAGCCGAGAATATCTAAATTATAACGGTGGAATTCTTGTGTGAGGACATCAAGAGAAAAAGCTCTGTGCACAGTCCTCACATTCCAACTACCTATGGTGAGAAAATGGTTAGTGGGATGTTTAAAGAAACTATGTTTATTGAGAGAGGGAATGCCGACAATATCAAACAGCCCCCTAATCGCAGACATGGGGCAAAGACCCGTTCCCCCACTACTAAAGGCTGAAGCCATCTACACTGGAAGACTTCCTGCAATGTAGAATTTGACGATGCCAATAGAAGCAAAGAGTTCAGGTGCCTGCGATGACTTCTGCTCAGGATTATCCACCAGCTGATAAACATATCCTGTGGATCTATTCACTTGCGGCTGTCAACCCACAAACAAAGCGAAAACACAGCGGAAGATTTTCCCTCCACAGAAGCCCACCAGTGCAGCAAAATCAGGATCCATAATCAAGCTCAGAGCCATATATCTGTCCAGTCCAGTAGGTTTATATGGTCAGCACCAGGACCCTGTGTGGTTGACCACTCCTCAGCAGGGTAGAAAAAAAAGAAAAGTAGCCATAGTTGTCCAGATCAGTAGGCCACACTAATCTGGCAGCCCTCCCCTTCCGTTCACTTCCACAAGATAGTATCTCTTTTGAAAGTTACTAACGGTCCGCACCACGAGAAGGCGGGGTTGGACATTAGGAGCTAGGCCTGGCCGGTTCTATGCATCATCACAGGGGATTGGTGCATAGCTCTCCTTCCAGTGACTACCTAGCTACCATTTACAGACCTATAAAATATTACCAAATGTTAAACAAAATTAAGTTTTGTCACGATCGCCTTTTTTGTTGGTAAGATGATTGTCTTTGAAGTATAATAATAATATAAATAAATACCCCCTCAAGCAGCCGCTTGCCACAGAGGTCTGACAGGAGCCTGTCAGTTTATATGCCATAGTAGAAGGTCTGTGAGGATGGCAGGACCTCAGCAGAAAAACAACACACACATACATGCCTTATCCGGGGCTCGAACCCAGGTCCCCTAGATCAGAAAGCCAAGTGCGCTAACCACTCGGCCACGGGACGGTTCCTTTGAAGTATCCGCTGTATCATATGCAGACTGCTGCTTAACATGTATACAGAATGAACTGACTAGCACGTTACTGTATTGAAGCAATCCTCTTTAGTGTACATTTTTTTCGAAGATGTAAACTTCGCTAAGAGTTTTTTATTCATATTTTTTACATATATTTATGTTTTTAATTTACCTCAAAACATTTATCCAATTACAATGTGGAAAATACTATTTTCATGTAGCCATTGTTATTTTTCTATTCCTAGGATTAAAGCTCTGATGTCAGCTTTCCATTAACTTTTCGAAAGACATTAATTATGCTTTCTTTACGTTCCTTCGGAATTTTGCAGGAAACATATGGGCTTACTAACGAATCAACTTTAAACGGGATATTTCGATATATACAGATCCAAGGGGTTATTGTTCAGGAGGTTGCATTCTTATTCTTCATCAAAACTAGTTTCCCTGATAAAAAGTCTATGTAACCAGAAATCTTTGTCATAAGAGTAAAAAAAGTAAATTTTAGTTTATTTCTTATGTAAATATTGTTACAAACGTCACTTCTTAATCGAACTCTTAGCTCTCGTTTTTAAACATAATTTAAGTGAGTTTTAGATACAGCTGACAAATTTTTTGTCAGTACCTGGAGTATAATATGAATGCCATTCTTTTCAACGGAAATCTACATGAGACGTAAGTTATCCTTCTTAAAAATTCAAGTTTGAAGTGATTGTCTCTGCTCATAACAATAACGCAGTCGTATGGTGCATGCGGCCATCGGACGTTTGGCAGTGCTATATTTAGAAACTCGGTGACCTTGTCCTTCCCAGCTGAAGGCGTGTCCGGAAAGTGCCGCTTCTCAGTCTGCCCTGAATATCTACACTATCGTCCACGGATACTTGCTTGCAAGCGCTGCATATTATATTTAGTGTTCATTGGGGTCACGGGCGCCGCATCAACTTGGATTCTCAGTATCCTTGTTTTGTGGCGACCCAGGACGAAGATTATAGTTAGGTTTTGGCGAGTGCTGGACTTTATTTCTATAGTACTGTTCAGCCCCGACGGTGGATAGTGGTAAACATAGCATTCTCGCGATAGATGTAGTGCAGTCTCTGAATTGCGGACCATCTGGGGTTTGTCATTCATTATCTTCATTATATTTAGTGTTGATTGACTCAAGATGTTATTAACCATTTTTCATTCGTAAATCGATATTTTTCTTCTTTCGAACTCTTTTTGTGAAACTAACTTTTGCTAAATGGTCCTGTGAAGTACATATAAATAATAATATTTAAAATTCACCATTACCAAGAAAATTGAAGATATGCATAAAATAAAGTAATTGCCTTTGTAATAATTTTTTTAAATTGTAAAGAGACTTTATGGACACCCTGTACTTCTGCTCTTCTGGTATTTCGGTAAAAACGTATAAAAAGAAGTAAATTGGATAAAAAGCACACGTGGCTATGTCTCGAATGCAGATAGAAAAATAAAAAATCACATCAAATGGCACAAACTGATAACCAAGGTGAACACAGGGTTTCCATGCCTCAGGTCCCTTGATGTTGATCAGCCAACAACGCAGTCACCGTCCATTGGGACACGACACATGTGCAGAAGAGGAGATTAGCAAAGAGGCGCAGGCGACATGTGCCGCGATAACCGAGATGGGAAGAGGGGAATTTTACGTGGTAAACCTTCCCCTGCAACCAACGGCTGGCACTAAACGTAAGAAAGCTTACCAGAATATAAGGTGTGTGAAAACAGGAAGCAAAGAGTGTCGTAGAATGCAGTTCGTGCCCGCTCCGCAGCAACATCAGCATCGTATTTGCTGAAATTAGAAACTTAAAGCATGAGGCCAAAGACCTAAGAAAATCTAAACAATTCTTTTTCGGACAAATATGATGACGTTATTTAAAAACTTTTGATGTACGAAAAAAAGCGAAATTTAGTTGAAAATCAGGATCGATAATGTAGAAAATTTAAATAAATATCTAATAGAAGAAATAAACCAAATGAAAATCTAATGACATGGAACAATACGAAAGAAATAAAAATATCGAGAGACAGAGTGTTCCTATAGTTAAAGGAGAAGATGAAAGTAATTTAAAAGAAATATTTCAAAACATTGCACACTCCATAAACATTAAGGATTTCTTAGTAGATGATTTAGAAACTGTTCATAGACTGCCTACTAGAAACAAAAACAAGACACCATCTATTATTAAATAAATAATAAATAATAAATAAATACCCCCTCAAGCAGCTGCTTGCCACAGAGGTCTGACAGGAGCTTGTCAGTTCACATGCCATAGTAGAAGGTCTGAGAGGATGGCAGGACCTCAGCAGAAAAACGACACAAACAGCCATGCCTTACCCGGGGCTCGAACCCAGGTCCCTTAGATCAGTAGCCATATTGCACAGTTCAAATCCAGAAAAGATAGAGACCAGTGGATAAACATGAAGAAAAAGAGGTTATAACTATCATTGCCAACATAAATAAAAACGACTCTCCAATCTACATAAACGAAAATTTGACAATAATTAAGCGAGACATTTTGGAAAACCAGCCAAGTTGCTAAGGAGAAGCAATATAAATACGTCTGGTGTAAGAATAGTAAGATCATGCTTAGAAAGTCGGACGGTGAGAATATTATATATGTAAACATCCTCACAAATTTTGAACACCTGTAATTTATGTGTATTCTATGTATTATATTATAAATTTTTGGTTGAAATGTTCGATCAACTAGATGGTTTTAATGATTGCAAAATAATGACTACCTTACAAATAGTACTGCGGTTTCAGTTGGTTTAAAAATGAATCGAATAACTCACGTAATAAAAATAATCTAGGAGTATTACATGTAAATACTAGAAGTCAAACGAAATTTTGGGATCTGTTTAACATAACCATCAATGCCTACATACAATATTTACATGAAGTAGCTCTTACACAAATAAACATTATACAAACAGAGAGTAATATTTTTAACATATACAATTTTTCCAAATTAGAAACTAGAAAAACAAATAATAAATTAAGAGATATTATTGTATGCTATACAGATAGTTTGAATATAGAACAAATAGTAAGTGAAATAACATTAGGTTTAAATCTAAAAAAGAACAATATTACTTATAATAATGTAGCAATTTACAGATCAATCACTGACATCAATCTGTTTCAGTCAAGCTTTAAACATTGGTTAAATGATATAGCAAAAAAAATAAAAACAGAAGTAGTATCATGCCACCCGAGCGTTCCCCCTTTGCACAGTGCTTTCCCCCCTATGACGTCACCGACCACGCCCCTATGACGTCACCGACCACGCCCCCTGTGACGCACCATGACGTAATCATTACATAATCAATACGTAACCGACCTTTATTAATAATTCCTCCCCCCTTTATTAAACCCCCCTTTCACCCCCCTTTCACCCTCAGTGGCACCATCTGTTGACAGTGAGAAGTACTATTTTCCCAAAAAACCCTTTATTTTCACTCTAATTTCTCGTTTTCGGACCCCCCGGTCGCCCTACCTATATTTTAAGCCCTCCCCCTTATGAAAAAACCCCTGGCGCCATCTGGTGCCTGTGAGGAACACTAATTCCCAAAAACCCCCTATTTTTATTCTAATTCTTCGATTTCCCCCTCCTATTAAAAATTACTCCCCCCTTTTAAAAATTTCTTCCCCCTTATGAAAAAACCCTGATGCCTTCTGTTGACAATGAAGAGTACTATTTTCGGAAAAACCTCCTTATTTTAACTCTAATTCCCGATTTTTCTTTATTTTGTCCCAATGGTTGACCTATATTTTAAGCCCTCCCCCTTATGAAAAACCCTCTGGTTGACCATTTTAAGGCCCCACTCCTTCACTCGGCTGGTGCAAGTCTCAGAATAATTGCATGGAACGATTGACTGGTCTTAGAATAATTGTACAGAAAAGGATGATACAAAATTCCTTAGTAATTAAACACTCATCAAAATTCCCTTACCTCTATTAAAAATCATCCTACAGTTGAAACTCATTTTACTCTTACTGCTTCCATAGAAAATACCATAGGGTGAAATTAATAATGGTTTAAATTATTCGTAGGGATGGCATGTTAAATCTGCTTTTAGAACACGCGTCTGCAGTGGAAAATTTTTCAAACTCCGTTAATCAACTCCCTAGTAATTAAACACTCGTCAAAATATTCCTCACCTTTATTAAAATCACGGTCGAAATAAAAATCAGTTTTTCTGTAGATGTGTTTCACCGGAAAAAAAAAAATCGTCCCTCGCTCTGTGGATTCCGTCCGACTGTCTGGGGTTCCCGGACTATACAGTGTACTTGCTGTGACTTAGATGCGGGTCAGATTTTTCAGATATTATAGCATTCTTTATAACTAGCTTTTTCTATGTATTTCTTACATCAAAGCCAACACTAGCACTGGACTCTTTTGAATGCAGATCTCAAATTGTAAATCAACTCACAGAGTTGTATTTATTCCTTAGTAATTAAAACCCTTTGCTATTCATTTATCCAGGACGACTAAACGATTCCTTTATAATTAAAATTCCCTGCTATTAAACTCCCTAGTAATTAAACACTCATCAAAAATTCCCCTACCTTTATTAAATAAAACAGTTTTCTGTAGAGGCGTTTTATCGAAAAAAAACTTCTCTCCGGCCAACGAGAGTCGAACGCGCTACCACAGCTTCACTCTTAACAAGAACCAACCTGCAATGGAAAAGGCATTCCTGAAGTCGTACGTGGAGTCATACACATACGTGTCAGGTAGCAACGAAACATCTCGTGACACATGATGCAATCGCCCTAGGGTTGAGTGTCCTGTGATTGTTGCTCTCTAAGGGTAAGTGACGTGTCACTCGCTGGACAGTCCACGTTATTCTGATCTTGTTGTGACACGTATTAGATAGTGGGATTTGGGGGTGTATATATACGTGGTCAAGTCAGCCCAAGGACATTCCATTGCTAGCTTCTGTACTGAGTTATCAACGCTGCTGACTATCCCAAGATGTCTACTGAGCAAGTTCCTGCTGGATCATCAACAGCTAACAGGTAAATAAAACTTTATTTAATGCTATGTTGTCCTTAAGACACAATCATTTACTGATGTACATAGAATATTATATTTGTTTCTATCCAGTAAAAGTCATTTTACTTACTTTATTCTACTTATAAATTAGTTAAATATTTAATTAGATCTTTTGCCCGGGTTAGCAAACTGTTAAATTGTTTCTCAAACTTTAGTGAAATATTTAATTAGATCTTTTGCTCAGGTTAGCAAACTGTTAAATTTTTTCTCAAACTTTAGTTAAATATTTAATTAGATCTTTTGCTCGGGGTAACAAACTGATCAACATAGAGTTTTATTGTAAATCTTAATTTTCAAACTTTAGTTACTTAGATATTTTGATCACGCTAGTAAATGTGCTGCATATTCTGAGACCGTATTTATCTATCTAGGAAAACTACGGATATGGACCATTTCGAAAAGCTCCTAAAATCCGTGAAGCTCCTTGATGAGGCGATTAAAAGACCTTCACAGTCCGAGGACAGGGCTGCGAAGCGCGTCTGCATGCAGCAAAAGACAAGGCAGGATTTACGACAGAGGACTACGAGGTTGTCGCTGACCCACAGACGTAGGGCAGCCGCCGCAGCAAAAGCAGCAGTGGAGATGAGACCACCCACTGTCGTCCGGCCTGACGCCCTCCCTTCAACGGCAACTAGGTAAATGAAATTTTATTTAACGCTGTCCTTAAGAAACTCAGCTATTTATTAACGTACATCGAGTTTTCTAACCTGTAAAGTCATTTTATTGTAAATGCTAACTTTAGTTACTTAGATTTTTTGCTTACGCTAGTAAATGTACCGCGTGCTGTCTTTTATTACAACTGTTAAAAAAGAAAAAAATTTTTTTTCTCAAACGTTAGTTAAATAGTTAGTTAGGTCTTTTTGCTCAAACTGTGGCGCATGCTGTCTTTTATCACAACATAACTGTTCAATATAGAGTTTTATATTTGTTTCTAACCTGTAAAGTCATTTTCAAACTTTAGTTGCCTAGATTTTTTGCTCACGCTAATAAATGTACTGCGTGCTGTCTTTTATTACAGCTGTTAAATTTATTTCTCAAACGTTAGTTAAATATTTAGTTAGGTCTTTTGCTCAAGCTGTGAGGCATGCTGTCTTTTATCACAACATAACTACTCAATATAGAGTTTTATATTTGTTTCTATCTAGTAAAGTCTAAATGATAATTTTCAAACTTTAGTTACTTAGATATTTTGATCATGCTAGTAAATGTACTGCATATTGTCTTTTCTGTTCTAAGATGAAAAACATGTAAATGTTCTGCATATTCTGAAACGGAATTATCTTTCTAGACCCATCAATGCTCCGGACCGCGCGGCCCCCGCAGCTGATGCCGTCTCAACCAATGATGCGCGTTTCAAGATGCTGGACGCTGCTGCCAAGACCCCGACGCCTATCGTGGGCCATGGCGTCCCCCTCAACGAAGTAGCCGGTGATGACGTCATCTCGGGACTCTTCAGCGGCTCTGTAGTCAGGTAAATGAAATTTCATTTGATGTAGAGCAGGTCTTAAACGGCTCAATCATTTACTAAAGCATATATAGTTTTATAGCCTGTAAAGCCATTTTACTTTCTTTATTCTACTTATAAATTAGTTAAATATTTAATTAGACCTTTTGCTCGAGCTAGCAACGGTTAAATTCTTTCACAATCGAGTGTTTACTCCCGTGGAACATTTTTTCTCAGACTTGTACTGTAGGTAAAATTATACTAGCAATGTGTGTTGTCCTTTATTACAACTGTTAAATTTTTCCACATTCGAGTGTTTACTCCTGTGGAACATTTTTTCTCAGACTTGTACTGTAGGTAAAATTATACTAGCAATGTGTGTTGCCCTTTATTACAACTGTTAAATTTTTCCACATTCGAGTGTTTACTCCTGTGGATCATTTTTTCACAGACCTGTACTGTAGGAAAAATTTCTATATATGTGAATAAATATATGATTTTTATTGGACAAACTATGTATAAAGAAGAATATTAGTAAATGTAATACTTTAAAAGTTTGTATCTGGGGAAAATGTGATACTTTAAAAATGTAATACTTTAAAAGTGTGTATCTGGGGAAAATGTGATACTTTAAAAATGTAATACTTTAAAAGTGTGTATCTGGGGAAAATGTGATACTTTAAAAATGTGTATCTGGGGAAAATGTGATACTTTAAAAATGTAATACTTTAAAAGTTTGTATCTGGGGAAAATGTGATACTTTAAAAATGTAATACTTTAAAAGTGTGTATCTGGGGAAAATGTGATACTTTAAAAACATGTATCTGAGCAATACAGCATTATAACTTCAGTTCTAAGATAAAAAACACGTAAAGTACTGCATATTCTGAGAATAAATTATCTATCTAGGTCTGTCGAGTCCTTCAACGGTCCAGGACCATCCACTACCATCAGACCTGCTGCAGTGCCGTACTACGCTGTAACCAAAACTCGTCACTACAACTCCGCCAAGTTTCGCACACAATTTGTTTCAACAAGTGTGCGGCTTGGCGGAATGGAGGATGTACAGCCCCATAATTTCATTCCGGTCCTGCACGACTTGCACGAGCGGATGCTAGCCGATATCGTCCCCACAGGCGAATATAGCCACGTACGGCTATGCTTACGTTCCCGGGATTTGAAAAACCCCGTCAACCTGTCCCTAATTCGGCGTAATGCCCTGACGGGTGAGAGATTCATGACTGCATTAGACAAAGTAGTGCAGTCAAATGAATCTCTCGGTCCTGGGAGTGAACTAGAATTTGACTTCGTCTGTGCGGACTTGGACAGGGTCGGCAGCGGCGGTATTGGGAGACGTGCCGGGCCGGAGAAACGAAGTCTTGTTGACGTGCAGTCGTTCGCTGCCAAGAAGGGTAGCATTTTAAGAATTGTGAATCGTGACGATATCTGTCTTGCAAGGGCTCTCGTCGTTGCACGAGAGCTCTGTTTAAAAAATAAAGGGCTGCCAAACACTTATGTGCAGATCCGGGACTACCGGTGCACACAGCAGGCGAAATTAGCCCATCAACTTCATCAGGATGCCGCCGTACCAGAGGGTCCTTGTGGACTCCCGGAAGTACAATTGTTTCAAGCACACATGGTGCAATACCGGATTGTAGTGTATTCTGCTGACGACGCCTTCCTCCCCATCTTCATCGGTCCCGAAGGAGGGGACAACATCTATTTATTGTTTAGTGCTGGGCATTATGATGTGATTACCAAGCCATCAGGGTTTTTCGGGGTCAGGCAATTCTGTCCGAAATGTTTAAAGGGGTCTAACAACGGGCACGTTTGCAAGGGGACCTGCAACAGGTGCCTGTCAACCGATGTGGTTCATGCAGGGGAGTTGTTGCTCTGCACAGTGTGTTGTGTGTATTTGCGCGGGGCTGAATGCTTTCAGGCGCATCTGCTGAAGGCATGTCAGACACAACATCGCTGTGTTAAGTGCATCAGCTTGTATGATCCCCTGAAAAAACACGTTTGCAAGGTTGACACTTTAAAATTCGTCGAGCCCTGCAAGATTGACCCTGTCGGTCAGACTTATCTCTACTTTGATGTAGAGACTGTGCAGTGTGCCGACGGATTGCTGAAACCGATACTGTGTGTGGTCACATACCAAGTGGACAACGAGTGGGTCTATGCTTCATTCCCGGAAACGGACGCCTTTATGGATTGGATTCTAGCCGAAGAACGTCCCGGGGTTCAACGATTCAAGGACGCCACAGTCCTAGCGCATAATCTCAAAGGCTTTGACGGCATGTTCATCATTAGTTACCTGTACAGAAAATTTTTAAAACCGGATCTCGTGTTCGATGGATCCAAGATTTTAGGTATATTTTTACCTGGCCTTAAAATAAGGTTTATCGACACGTTATCCTTTATTCAGGCTCCTCTTCGATCATTCACGAAGACCTTCAACTTGGAGACGGTGAAAGGCTTTTTCCCCTTTAAATTTGTGAAGGAGGAAAATCTACAATATACAGGACCCATCCCTGATCGGCTTTTTTTCCAGCCGGAAGACATGGAGCCTGAAACTCTGTCAGCATTCAATGAGTGGTATGCCGCAGCAAGCCTTGAACCCTGGGATTTTCAACAGCAGCTTCTGTATTACTGCAAGGCAGATACAGAGCTGCTGCGGCGAGGCGCCCAAGCTTTCCGTGAGGAATTTTTAAATCTCACAGGTGTAGACCCATTTGCGCGTGACCTGACTATTGCCGGTGCTTGCCTTCGCATATTCCGTGGAAAGTTTTTGCAAAAGAATACCCTCGGTGTGTGTCCCGCCCAAGGGTATTCGGCGAGTAACGACCGGCAGTCCTTGAAAGCTCTCGCGTGGTTAGAGTATGAGGCTTCCAAGGACAACATCGAAATTCAAACTGCGCCATCACCCGGAGGTGAGTATAAGATAGGGCAGTACAAATTGGACGGCGTGTGCCACAGTACCCGTTGTTATTACGAGTTTTTAGGTTGTTACTTTCATCACTGCTTGAAATGTTTCAAACCTGAAAAAATAGATCAGCGCACGAGAAAGCCATTTGGTCTGCTAAACACCCGGACCATGGATCGTCTTGAGACCTTGAAAGTGCTGATGAACGGGTACACATGCAAAATTATGTGGGAGCACGAATTCGACGAGTTGATGCGCAAAAACCAGTCCGTCGCATTAATTTATAAATCCGTCGAGCCTATCAGGCGTATAGGGGCCCGTGACTACCTCTACGGAGGGCGCGTGGAGGTGTTCTCCATCTTTGCATCGGTTGACTTAGGATGTAGCCTTAACTACGTTGATTACAACAGCCTGTACCCCTATGTTTGCAAGAAGGCTGCATTCGGTAAAGGTCACCCGGTTCGGATCACCTCCGATTTCGCCACAGACCTCGACCACTATTTTGGCATTGCACACGCCACACTGTTACCCCCTGACGGTTTATTCATCCCTGTACTGCCCTATAGGTGTAATGGGAAGCTGCTTTTTCCCCTTTGTAGGATCTGTGTGGATGGACAGCTGGCACCCCCTTGTCGGCACACCGTGAACCAGCGCGCATTGACAGGATCTTGGCCTACGTTCGAAATTTATGCTGCGATGCGTGCTGGCTATAGACTTCTCCAGTTCCACGATGTGTGGCACTTTAATACCATCCTGCAATATGACCCTACAACAAAAAAGGGAGGTGTCTATGCTGGGTACATAGACACTTTTCTGGGACTGAAGCAGCGCTACTCCGGGTTTCCCCCTGACGTGCAGACCGAGGAGCAAAAGGAAGCCTTCTGTGAGGCCTTCTTCCAGGCGGAGGGGGTTCGGATCCTCCCCTCGGAAGTTGAGAAAAACAACCTTAAGCGAACTCTTTCCAAGGTCTCGCTTAATTCGTCATGGGGGAAGCATGCGCAGAACATGAGTCGAACCCAGACGACCATTGTGAGTTGTCCTGTCAAGTACATGGAGCTCTTGACGGACGCATCGCTAGTCATCACTGACGTCGCTGTTATCAGTGATCAGGCCGTACTTGTCACGCACAAGCCGGCGGAGTCTGCCACTCCAGCGAACACCCGTGGAAGCCTGATTCTCGCTGCAATGGTGACGAGTCACGCCAGACTAAAGCTGTACGAGCTTCTATCGAAATTAGATAGTCGTGCAATGTATTCTGACACGGATTCGGTGATTTATACAACGTCTCCTCGCGACACCTACACACCATCACAAAATCCCTTCCTTGGAGGTCTCGTTGACGAAATTTCTTCAAAGTATGGCCCCGGTGTACACATCACGGACTACATTAGTGCCGGGGCCAAGAGTTATGCCCTTCGGTTGAGCAACGGCGATGAAATTCTTCGCGCCAAGGGCATATCTCTCACGAAGCAAAACAGGTGTAAATATAATTTTGAACTTCTAAAATCCATGGTCCTAGGGAATTCCCCAGCCAGCGAGACCTTCGTAGTCCCCTTTAATGTGGTTCGTAATAAAGTGGATGGGTCACTTACGAACAGGCCCATGGTAAAAAGATTTAAGGCTAACCTCGATAAGCGGTATCTCAGCCCGGGTTCGACTCTCACTGTACCTTATGGTTACAATGACCTGGGCCTGGATACCCTTATCCAACTCATGGATGAGTAATTGCACAGTTTTATTTATTATTGTACACTAATGTATTATTGTAAACTAATTTATTATTTATTTATTATTTATTTATTATTGCATCTTCATTTATTATTTCAGTGTGCATAGTATTACAACTCTATTTCGTTGCTCACCAGTGTAAATATTATTTCATTACACGCTTTATTTCGTTGCTCACCAGTGAAAATATTATATCATTACATACTTTATTTATTTCAATGTTCCTAGTGAACCTTATTATTTCACTGCACACTTTATTTATTTCAATGTTCCTAGGGGGGGGCCTTATTATTATTATTATTATTATTATTATTATTATTATTATTATTATTATTATTATTATTATTATTTCAGTATCTGTAGTGGATCTTGTATCCGTAGCAGACCTTTTTTTTTTAAACTTATTATTTCAATGTTCCTAAGGAACCTTAGTTCACACGTAATGACCCAGCACTGAGGCGTCATCAGCTTTTGAATTACTGTATTTAACTTATTGTATTTAAAACTATAGCAGATCTGTCATTGTTTTACTGTCCAGCATTGGATATGTCATGTAAATTATTGTGTGTGAATTGTTTCAATAAAAAAGGTTTCAAAAAATCTGCCTCTTTATTACCTAGCTGAAACACACTACGGCGAGGGGAAAGTTCAATGCCGTGCTTCACAGTGCGAGCGCGAGCAGCGCATGCTGACGCCAGCCAATAAAAACCACCGGTGCATCTAAGCTTAGAGCGCTCCATAGAAGGACCAATGAGAAGCCTGGATGCATCCGTGCTTAGAGAACTACTCCAGCAAGACCGTGTTTGGGGGGACACTGCACGGATTTGTAAAACTAATTAACGGAATGGCGTAGAAGAGTGAATGAAGCAAGAGACACAAATATCAGTTTTACTTTCTTTTATTGGATATTTTGTAATGCACATTTTAAATACATGGGTTTTTTAACACAAATCTTCAAGCGCACAGGGCTTGGATTTTACAGAAGGTTTCAATATGCTGACCACTCGGATAATTTTCTTTTCTTACGTCGGATGGGTACGGCAATGTCTTTTGGTGGGCGCTCTTCAGCTGTAGTGCTTCTGGGGATGTTGACTTTTAGTTCATGTGGAGTGTCAAGCTGTTTTGAGAATAACAAATAATTTTTCAAAGCAGTCAGATACTTTTCGGATTTATCGTCAGCATCGTCAGACTCCAATATTTTCTTCATCTCTGAGTCCAAATCACATACTTTTTTTCTTATGTTTTTTCTCTGCACAGCTTTTACAGAAATCATTTTTTTTTAAATAGCGAAACCAACAGGGGGAGGGCAGCAGTCAGCAGGGGTATAATGAACCCTGAACCACGCTGCAGCAGATGCTTCTTGTGACGTAAAGATGCACGTTTGGACGCTAGACTCCTTATGACCGTCTTGTGCTGGCGTAAATTCTTTAATACTCTGTGGGAAACAGGTATATTTCCTTTTAAGAAATTGGAACACACTTCACATAGAGCATACATCTGGGGGTCGGAGATGTGCTTCATCAGAGCTGTACGCTGCTTTCCCCCTAGCTTTGGTAAGCACTGAAGGAACGGGCCTTGAGATTTAACTTTCATTTGGAACGTAAAGTATTTCGGGTTCTTCTGATGGAAGAATCTTTGCACGGAGCCTTTCACTGTCCAACGTTCTGGGATGAAGGTCAACACACAAATAACCGCAGGTTACCTGTGTAGCCAGTCTATAGGCATCCGTCAGGAGTTTAGATTGATGGGGGTACACTTGTCTCGCCAGGTGGGTTATTTGTGATGCATCCCGACAATTGCGAAATAAAAACATGTAGTGAGCATTGAGCGATATAGTCCTCGAATGTCTTCCCTTTAAAAACAGATTTTGTAAGATCAGGACAATCGTGATATTTTTATGATGACCCCCACGAATAAACAATTGTGATATGCGCTCACTGGCTACAGACTGTTCCATCAAGTCATCCAGTACCAGAAGTGTAGGTCTGTGAGGATCAAATTCCAGATCCTTAGGTAGTCCTTCATAAAATTCCACCGTTTTCTTGAAGGGTTCAAAGGCAGGCTGCCACTCACCGTAGCAGTAAACGACACGCTGGGGTGGGGGTTCGAATACTTGAGCTGCTTCTTTGATGAGTTTCAGAGTGAAAGTCGTCTTCCCACACTGTGAAGGTGCTGCAATTATAATATTTGAAGGAGTGCGGAGAGCCATCGCACCACCATGCAGTCGTTAAAGTCTAGTCGACACGTGTAATCACGATGCAGTACTGTGGGAAGAGTCGAACCACACGATCTTTTAAACAGGAAATACAGACAGTGAGCACCGCATGTATCTCCCAGGGGGTCCTGTAGAGGTATCGAGGGGTGTAAGACGTGGCGTATGCCTAGTCGACTATAGTATTCTTGCATGGAGGCATCGGGACTCGTACCCAGGGGGTCAAAGTGATCTACTTGCACTCCTTTCTTGTAAACCGCTATCCAGTGGGTTCCAGGCAGGGAGGACGGATCGGTATTGTAGATAAACAAGGCTTCTGACTGATTGATTCTGTGAGGTAGTCTGTCACGGGGGAACACTCCGAGACTTGTGGGTAACATCGAAAGGATGGATTCTAACTGATAGGAATTCATGAGCTGTAGTCAAACAGGACTTTACGGTCCAATGGGATTTCCAACAAATTCTGGTACTCGGCATACAGGATCACAGTGACCGATGCGGGTAGCGGCTTGGCAAACTTTAATTCGACTCTCACACTCCCACTCTTTATTAAAGAAAATACTTGATTGCATTCACGTTGCTCGGGGGTCAATTGGAATCCGAATAATGTAAAACCTTCTCCATAGGCTTTTCGCGATAAGTTAATACCGCTATCGGATTTCCAGGCGTCCACAGCTTCCAATAATCCTTGGTAACAGCGGAGATAGCGTCCATTCGTAAAGTCGGGGGTGTAGGACTGATGATCACTGTCTATGTGAAGACTGATGTAGTTTAAGTCGAAATGTTGGAAGTTGAAGGGATTTTTTTCGTACGATCCATTCAGGCTGGTACTTTCCAGCATACCCAGTACAAGCCGTACAGGGAGCTGGCCGAGAAATAAATTGTCACGGTTCACACTCGTCAGGCCTGAAGCGATGGAAAACATACGTAAATCCGTTCTTCGCAGAGGGTACTTGGCACTCTCCGAACCCAGCAGGCGAGCGTGTGCAAGGAGGACACCCGAAGTGGGTTTCACTTTACGCACGAAAAATTCAGCTTCGTGTATCTGTACTTTGTAAGAGGGGTCTGCTTCACCTGTCATGAGGCAGAATTCGGGTTTGGATCTCAGCAAACGCAGTCTCAGGTCGACTTGATTGAGTAGGTAACGATCTTGATTAAACAGGTCAGCGTGGATCCACGAGATGAGTTCGATACCTGTTGGTTTGACGTACCCCTTGTGTTGATGCCACCCCTCATTCTCCCTGCTGGTCAGTTCCATTTTACCTGGGGTGTCGAGGTACCAGAGCGAGGTGCCTAGCTGACTTTGTGTGGCATCGGCCCCGTAATTCAATAGAGTCTCTAGATACGCCCTGTAGGGGTACAGGGTGTGAGAAGCACTCACGAGATGATCGTTGAGGAAGACGTCTACCTGGTTGAAGAGGGCGTGGAAGAAATGATTGCAGGGGGCAATCACTTCCGACGGTGCTGTACCATCAGATTTTACAATTTTCAAGACGAGACGTAGGTGACATCGAGATAGATCAATGTAATCGTCCGTCCCCTTCACGATGAATTCGAGTGGTGCATTACCTTCCAGGGAAGCCACAGGTAAATAATTGACATAACAGCCTCTTTCTAATTGTGAGACAGTGGGTGGAACCAGAAACAGATCCAGTTCTGAATTGGCACAGTCGCCAGAATCAGCGTGAATTTTCTGAATGCTCATGATGAAAACACGTCCTGCACAGTACAGTGTCTCTTCACTTTATGAACCTTGGGATGCTGACGACGACGTTTTATTCCTTTCCCTCCCTGCAGCTTTGAACTGGCACGCTGCAAGAGGTCGGCACCCGCTTCACGGAGCCCCGCTTTGGCTGCAGATTTGAAGTTTTGCCCCTGGGACATCTCTGAAACGAACCGTAGCCCACCCTTACGCAGGGTAGACAGCGCAGGTCGTACGAGAGGGCGTACGAGAGGGCTGATGAAACGTCCGATCCTAGCAAAGATGCTTCCTAGCCCGTCGCCTCTCTGATAACGAGGACCACGGAACACACCCTTCCCTGTTTGGCTCTTGTAGTAGCTCACGTAGGCGTCTGCGGAAGGGGGAACGAATTTAACCCTCATGACAGAAATGTAACTTGACTAAAACTTTACCGAATTTAAAATGCAGCGGTTCTCCGGTGTCGGTACGAAGGAAGATTCTCACACTCTCGAAACTGTTCCTTGCAAGGGGGTAGTAATCAGGCTGTTGATATACAGCGACAATGGCTTCGTTATTACTGGTTCTGATGGCAGGATTCACGACACGCAACAGTTCACCGTGAGTATCGCCTAACAACTGAGGAGCAATCAGATCTGAATACAAATAAATACCATACATTCCTCTGTTCATATCGATGGGATAGTCACCCAGGACTTTATTCAGCGGTATATCTAATTTAGCAATTCCTAGCATGTCACCTAATCCGGGGTTCGATCGAGGAAATTTAATGTAATGCGACTTGTCTGTATCCATCAACACGGTGAGATCTGCCTGCTGCTTGAAACGGTAAGCTTTTCTCAGCCTGTAGGGTAACATCTGGTTCATTGCATCGAATAACGATTCAACAGTTTCGTATCGTCCGTGGGGTACCTTTCGTTCTTGGAAACTACCTGGTGGGATCACGTAGAAATAACACTCGTCATCTATGTCGAAAGTTGGTGTATTGCAAAGTTTGCTGGCAAATCGTTGGTGGAAGGGTTTGTCAACTTCTCCCTCGCCGATACACAGAAGTTTACCGAAATTCGTTTTAGGAAACATCAGTCCGTACCCCTCACTCGGTTTGAATACCCAGTAACCACCGTTATAGGAAACTATTATTTCTTTGGGGAGCTGTGTGGTGAGGAGAGACAACATCTCCATTCGAGTTATTTTGCCCGGTTTAAGTTTGATTTTCCTGTATTCTTCAGGGGTGGCAGGGGCGTAATATTCATATGTGTCGTTAGAACCGTCCACATTGTACCAGCTCACCGGTAAGTGAACTTCTGCTAGTCCCACTTTCCATTTTCCTCTCAGTCTTAGGGGTTGTGCCAGACGGACTGTGAAATCGGTCTGCGAATTGTTCGGATAAATATTCTGACTAGCCGTGGAGGGAAGAGTCAGGTAGAAACTATCCATTTTTTAGGGATCCAGGAAGGTTTGGGATATCCGCGAAATTTGACCAGTGCCTTTTGACCTTTTCTCTCGATTATTTTCTCAACCGTGTAAAGTTCGGGTTCTGTCACTTTTTGAAGCTCCGATTTATAGAATGTGCCTTTCAACACTTCTCCCTCGGAATCCCTTACGACATACACAGGGGGCTGGCGTTGTAATACCTTGTCGACTATAAATATTTCTTCGGTCCACAAATGTGTACCTGCCTTCTTGAAGGGCGCTTTTACACTGGCTAGTCGAACTGTGTCACCTACTTTAAATGTTGGTTTTTCTTTTACTACACTCGGATTGCGATAGAGTCGAACCCACACGACGTCTTCGTTGCGTAAGGTTACGTCCTTGGGGGCCATATCGTGTGCACTGTGAATGGTGGCATTGTATCCCCTTACAACACGCTGCAACACGTCCAGGTAGCGGTAGGTATTGTTGCGTGTATAATATCTCCCCAGTCTCTCGCGTAGGGTACGATTCCATCTCTCCACCAAAGCTGCTTTTTTGTCGGAGTATGTAGCAAAGAACCGAATACCTTTCTTTTTCAGGAATTTCTGGAACACTCTGTTGGTAAATTCCGTACCCTGATCAGTATTTAAATTCATTGGGGATCGACCCTTGGAAAGGATTTTTTTGAAAGCTGAGACCATTTCTTTCCCCGTTTTAGCCTTCATGGCCAGCGCCCACCCGTATCTCGAGAACACATCGATGACTGTTAATATGTAGCGATACCCGTCATTGAAGCGAGTTAGATTTTTCACGACCATGAGATCGGCTTGCCATTGTTCGTCTAACCCTGTGACGTAAACTTTGTTACGAGGGAACTTTCTGCGAACAGGTTTATGTAACGTGTAGGCAGGCTGCTTTTCTAACCATTCTCGGACGAGTTTGAGTGGCAGTCCCGTATTCTGTGCCAACTTTTTTACACTACCGAATCCTCTTTCGGGGTCGAAATAATGGGACTCCAAAGTTTTGTTTTCTGCCGCACCCAGACGTCATACCCCACCAGGTTTTGCCATTGATGTAGTGAAAGTGTAACACCTGTCACTGTAGGAACGTCACCTATAAACTGTCTGATATCCACTGTTAAGTTACACACACGAATTTTGTATTCTCCGTCTAAGGCTTTTGACTCCCCACACTGAATATTTTTACTAGGAGCTACAAGTTCTAATACAAGTAAGGCTATCGTTAACAATGTCACGATTACACTACCCACACTAGCTAACACCTTCTTTCTCCTATCCATACCAAGACTAAAATGACATAGGATGAAAAGACAGACACATTATATAAGGTTATAATTATTTATTTAATTTATACATTTCATTTTTTGCCTCGTCCACAATAGCATTATATTTTAGATTGCAAACAAAACCAGAATCTACAAAATTCAATAGACCTCGCTTCCAGGCCGTATCCACAAATACCTGTGCTAGACCATTAATGTCCAAGTCACCAGACCACCCTACGATGGTCGGTATTTTTTCTTCGGGTTGCAGTCCATCTAACGGTATCACACGCATAAGTTCTTGCTGAAAAATATTCACCAGCAGCGGGTAAACACAATCGGGACCGTCGAAAACAGGACTCAGTAGGAAAGGACGAATGGATTCAGAATGTTCCATAATGGCTGTACGGAGTTGGTGATCTTTGGGGGTCCCGCACACGTTGTGCACAATGCGCATCACTTCGTCTAAGTGAATAGCCAGCGTGAACAACTGCGAAGCGTTCAATGTTATACAACGTCTCACCACATGGAACTGTAGAGTTCTTTGGTCTGCTGATTCTTTGATGAAGTCGACACAGCGTTCACCACCTGCAGTGCGATACATGTAGGCACGTAAACTGTGCATCACGTACCATGTCTGTTGATCGGGGCCTATTTTCACTTTGTCCTCTATGTGGGGTACCGCGGCACACAAAGCCTCCCATTCAGGTATGGAGAGGCTAACTCCTGCTGGTGTAGGGTAGATGAGTTCACCATTTTCAAATTTCTTGTAGCGGCGTACGTGCACAGAAAACTTATTTTTGAACAGTGAGGGCACGACGTACACATCTTCACCGAGACACCACGCATCTGGATTGCTAAGGCTGCATCGTGAACAATGCGGCACAGAGCACTCGCTCCCTATTTAACTAGAGAGCCGCACCACCTGAGACGACCAATCAGGAACGAGCTGATAAGCAGGTGTTTGTTGAGACATGCTCTCGACGATCGATCCATCCAAAGAAAGCAACTGTTTCTGCTAAAGAGCAGTGGACGTCCTCTCCGGTGTGATATCCGCATTCGAACTTGGAAACTTTGGGGAGATCACAATATTTGGGGCAGCCGTAAAGTTCGAGATTAACACTGGGAAGATTTAATTGTTCCAAGAGAATTCTTTCCACAGTACCTCCTTTGTAACCCACCACAGCAGCTTCTTCAGTACGTGCAAGTTTGTAAACATATTTCACGATGTTAGGGACGTGATCTAGCGACCACACCTTTTCTCGAGGTAGAGGATGAAAGGGTAGACCTATCACATATTTAGACACGTAGTTGGCTGTCCTTCTGTCTTTTGCTGACAAAGGTTGGTGCTGTCGAAGATTGAAACGATAGACACCACATTTCCCATTCAGAGTTGCATATCCAAGTTCACGCACTAGGAAACGACCATTTACACGGAAACCGTCGAGGTCTAGAACCATACAGATGTTTTGCATAGTTGTACTAGTTCGAGTATCTGGAGATGAAAACACTTGACGTCTTCACACTGGCAGGGTCTACAGACGTCTCTGTCGTTTACGTCTCAGAGCCTGCACAACACTCTGCGGTAGTCCCGGTCAACCATTGGGGTAAAATAAAGAAAAATCGAAGAATTAGAATAAAAATAGGGGCTTTTTGGGAATTAGTGTTCCTCACAGGCACCAGATGGCGCCAGGGGTTTTTTTCATAAGGGGGGGAGGAATTTTTTTATAAAGGGGGAAATCAAAAATCGAAGAATTAGAATAAAAATAGGGGTTTTTTGGGAAAATAGTACTTCTCACTGTCAACAGGTGGCGCCACTGAGGGGAAAGGGGGGTGAAAGGGGGGTTTAATAAAGGGGGAGGAATTATTAATAAAGGTTGGTTACGTAATGATTATGTAATGATTACGTCATGTTGCGTCATAGGGGCGTGGTCGGTGACGTCATAGGGGGGCGTGGTCGGTGACGTCATAGGGGGCGTGGTCAGTGACGTCATAGGGGGGGAAAGCCCTGTGCAAAGGGGGAACGCTCGGGTGGCATGATACTACTAACAGGTAATAACAAGAGACATTAATATATATACTCTGAATTCAAAAGAAAAAAAAACTAGGTACTCAAAACTATCTAAATTTATTAATTGAAATGGAATTTGAAAGACTTATTAACAAGTTAAACAAGAGAAGTGTCAGTCATAAATAATATCACGAAATCATGTATAGATCACATTAACGTTAAAGTGCAAAATAAAATTGTCTCAGAATCATTAATTTTATTAGTAAAATTGCAGATCGTTACATGATATTAGCACATTTTAAAAATCGAAGACATGATTCTGCAAATCCTGAAAAAAATAAAACAAACAAATAACACAAGGCGAAAATGGAATTTGAACCATTCGAACATTAATAAAATGATAACTGAAACAACCATTTGGAATATTTAGCAAGATATCTAAAATACAGACATCAATAATATATACTATTGCACTCTTTTAAGCAAAAGTACAATGAGTTGTTGGAAATAATTAAACTACCAGATTTAGAGATAAGCAAAAACAAAGATCAGAAAGTAAAACAAAGTTTGGATGACAAAAGACAAAATATTTAATTCAAAAAAGGGATAAGCATGGATAAATTATAAAGAATAACGTAAAAAATTCATTATACAAGGTGTTTCAAAAAGGATGCAACCCTAAATATAAAAGAGTAGAACTTAGGCGCATTTCCTTCTTAGGCAATAATATTAGTCAGTCGGCATTACTGTACTCAATGTTAACAGCCTTTAGCAGTTGAAATGATCCTGTGACACGCTAGTCTCACTCAAGCATTCATTCCTTTGTGTTGTGTCAGCTGTGTCGTTTTCCAAAAACGAACGTGAATATATTGTTGAGACTTATTTGCGTACAGATTTTAAAAACGTGTGAGAGAGAAGTTCGAGTTCAAGTTTCCTCAGTATCCAGTTCCCAACAAGTCGACAATATCTCGTTTGATTAATAAATTTCGTGACACTGGATATGTACAGGATCGAAAGAGCCCAGTCTGGCCATCACTGTTAATTGCCGAAGTTCTTGATGATGTGTTTCAGCGTTTAACACGCTCACCCAGAAAATCTCTTAAAAAGTTATCTTCACAGGTTATCACCAGCTACTGTTTTCAGTGCTACAAAGAAGTTAAAATTTCATGCCTACCGCATTGGTGTCGTTCGTGAACTGAAAGAACCAGACCATGAAAAACGTTTACGGTAGTGTCGTTGGTTTCATTCTTTTGTTGATGAAAATGAAATTGTGGTTTTGGACCATGTTTATTTCAGTGACGAGGCTTGGTTTCACTTGGGTGGGTATGTGAACAGTCAAAACAGTCGAATATGGAGCATTGAAAATTCTCACACTTTTCACGAACGACCATTACACGCACGGAAAATTGGTATTTGGTATGTAATTTCCTGTCGTCGAGTGGTAGGGCGTTTTTTCTTGACTCAACTGTAACTGATTAAGTTTATCATGACCTCATCCAACAGTTTATTGCACTATTGGATGTGAATGAACGAGTGTGTTGGTTTCAACAAGATGGCGCGACCGCCCCCTGCTGCAAATGACACAATGGTCATGTTGCAGGAATTTTTTGGTGATCATTTGATTTCAAAAATTTTGTGGTCCCCCAAGATCCTCAGATCTTATTCCTCCAGATTTTTTTCCTTTGGGGATATCTCAAATGTGTAGTATTTCAAAACAATCCTCATATACTTGAAGGCTAACATTGAAAGAGAAATTTTAAACATAAGAAAACAAACATTATGAAAGGTGGCTGCAAATGCCATGAAACGAGTACGAACCTGCATCCAGGTTTGCAAGAAATCACTTTCAACATCTGTTGTAAAGGTAAATATATGTCTAATTTGCATCTTTTGAAATTTGTGTCTTTTATCAAGTTTAAATAGAAAAATACAATAGAGGGTTGCATCCTTTTTGAAACACGCTGTATAAATACACTTATAAAACTCTGTTTTATCTCAGACAAGGAAGCAAAAACAATTACATTGCCAAAACAAGTTCATCATCATCATCATCATCATCATCATCATCATCATCATCATCATCATCATCATCATCATCATCATCATCATCATCATCATCATCATCAAGTAGCCATGGGATACGGAGGTCCAACCAGACCGTGCATTTTTGTTCTCCGAGCAAGTCTATCCTGAGCTACATCTACTGCATCTGACCACTGCACACCAATTCTAACAAGGTCCTGTTTGACATTGTCTGCCCACCGCATCCTAAGTCTCCCCTTCTTTCTGAGGCCTCTAGGCACACTGTTCATAACCCTATTCGCCAATCTATAATTATTCAAATGGGGCAACATGGCCAAACCAACGGAGTCTCTCTCTGCACAATATGCTGCTTAAAGGAGGTTGCAAACTCCTTTGCCTAACCACATCATTAGTTGCAAAGTTGAACCACCTAATGCCCAAGATACTGCGTAAGCATCTGGAATCAAAAGTATCTAGTCTCCTGTTATCTTGTTTACAAAATGTCCAAGTTTCACTACCATAACTAACCCTAGAAAAAACCAAACTATTATACAGTCTAATTTTAGTCTTTAAGTGTATACGCCTATTTCTCCACACTCTCCATAGATTCTTAAAAGTCCCGGCAACAATCCCTATTCGTCTGTTAATCTCATGCCGCACATCACCATTATCTGTTAAATAGTTCCCAAGATAATTAAACTGTGACACCTGCTCAAGACTGCAACCATTCAGATTAACTGAATCACAGCCTGCCTGACCAATTTTCATCACTTTAGTTTTCTCTCTGTTTATAACAAAACCTACTCTACTACCAGTCTCATCAACAGCTCGTATGAAAGTGTTCATCTCATCAACATCATTTGCCAAAAGGGCTAAATCATCAGCATAATCTAAATCAGAAATATTAATATCTCCAGTCCATTTAAGGCCAAAATCTTTCCCTTGAAGTGAATTTCGCATAACATAATCAATAACCAAGCTAAAGAGAAAAGGAGACAAAAATGCACCCTTGTCGAACACCAGAAGTAATGCTAAACGAATTGCTACAAGCCTTACCAACTCTCACACACGACTCAGTGTTATTATAGAGAGCTTTCATTATGTTAACTAACTTGTCTGTTATACCATATGATTTCACAATCAACCACGAATTATGACGATCAACAGAGTCGAAAGCCTTTTTGAAATCAACAAAGCTAGCAACCAAAGGTTTCTGAAACTCTAAACATTTTTCAAGAATCTGCCTAAGTGAAAATATCTGATCCACACATCCCTTAATACTTCTGAATCCACATTGCTCATTGACCACATTGACTGTCAACCAGATTCTTAATTCTATTAAGCACAATCATGGAAAGAACTTTACCTAGAACAGAGAGTAGGCTGATACCCCTATAGTTATCACAAGAACTGCGATCACCTTTTTTGAAAATAGGGATAACAATAGCTCTGGTAAAATCTTTAGGAACCATGCCTTTATCATAAAAGATATTCAGAATTTCAGTCATCCAAGTGGTAACCGAAACATTCCCAGCTCTAAGTATTTCTGTAGTAATTTCATCTACCCCTGGAAATTTATGAAGTTTAAGTTTAGAAACAGCCAAAATAACTTCGGATTGTGTTATAGGGCCAACATTAAAGCCACCAATGCATCTATCGTCATTTCAAACAATGGGAATAGAACTAACGGCATTGTTTAGAATATCACTAAAATGCTCAGCCCACCTAGCCATGACAGAATACCCCCCTTATATAACCTTACCTTGTTTATCCTTCAATCCCTGTATACTTGTCCGTTTTCTACCACAAAAAACATTAACTATCTGGTACAGCTCTCTGCTGTTGTGCTGTCTAACTGCTTCCTCGGCTTTGTCAGCCAAGCCATCAAGCCAAAGATTCTTATCAGCAGCTAACTGATCTTTTACACGTTTATTAAGTTCTCTGTAATGCTTTCTATTAGGACTAGTAGGGCATTGATTAAAGACATTCCTGCAGTTCTTTCTTTCCGAAATAAGCTCAAGTGCCTTATCACTCAGATAATTCTGTCTCTTCTGCTCCTTTTTTCCTAAAAGAGTACTGTTAGTGTCCAAAAAAGCCTGTTTAAAATGATCCCATTCTTCCTCAACTTCAGTAGTAAGCATACCATGACTGTCATAATGACTAAGCAACCTATCATGGTAAGCTTTGGCTATAACTGGGTCTTCCAGAGCTTCAGTATTAAAAGCAATTTTTTTAACCCTCGCACAACACTTTTTAAGTTTAAGTTGCAAGACACTTTTAACAAGATAATGGTCAGATCCAATTTCAGCTCCCCTATATGACCTGGTATTACTAACAGAACTAGCCCATTTGCTGTTAATTAATATATAATCAATCATATTCATATGCAGCCCATCGGGTGAAACCCATGTGTACTTATGTATGTCGCGGTGTTTGTAATAAGTGTTAGTTATTCTGAATCCATTGAGTTTACTTACCTGCAGGAGACACTGCCCATTGCCATTTCAGCTACCAATACCAAAAGGGCCTATTACTCCTCCCCAAAGGTCAGAGTCAGTACTAACTTTGGCATTGAAGTCACCAAGAACAAGGGTAATATCTCCTTTCTTGACAGAATTCAAAATATCCTGAAGTTGTTCATAAAACTTATCTTTCTCATCCTCATCGGCATCCTCAGTGGGGGCATAACAGCAGATAACATTCAGGTCTTTAACGCTTGTCTGAAATTTTGCTGTAAAAAACCTTTCATTAATGCACTCATATCCTAGAAGAGCAACACTAGCGTGTCTGCTGAGAAACAGACCCACGTCTTGGTGATGCTTATTGTCGTCCCTCCCTGAAAAGAGAAATTTAAGATTATTTTTAAGAATATGACCTTTATCTGTCCATCTGGTCTCTTGCAAGCCGAGAATATATAAATTATAATGGTGCAATTCTTGTGTGAGGACATCAAGAGAAAAAGCTCTGTGCAGAGTCCTCACATTCCAACTACCTATGGAGAGAAAATCGTTAGTAGGATGTTTAAAGAAACGATGTTTATTGAGAGAGGGAATGCCGACAATATCAAACAGCCCCCTAATCGCTGACATGGGGCAAATATCCGTTCTCCCACCACTAAAGGCTGAAGCCATCTACACTGGAAGACTTCCTCCAATGTAGAATTTGACGATGCCAATAGAAGCAAAGAGTTCAGGTGCCTGCGATGACCTCTGCTCAGGATTATCCACCAGCTGATAAACATATCCTATGAATCTATTCACTTTGGGCTGTCAACCCACAAACAAAGAGAAAACACAGCGGAAGATTTTCCCTCCACAGAAGCCCACCATTGCAGCAAAATCAGGATTCATAATCAAGCTCAGAGCCATATATCTGTCCAGTCCAATGGGTTTATATGGTCAGCGCTAGGACACTGTGTGGTTGACCACTCCTCAGCAGGGTCGAAAAAAAAGAAAAGTAGCTATAGTTGTCCAGATCAGTAGGCCACGCTAATCTGGCAGCCCTCCCCTTCCGTTCACTTCCACAAGAGAGTATCTCTTTTGAAAGGTAGTAACGGTATGCACCACGAGAAGGCGGGGTCGGATATTAGGTACTATGCCTGGCCGGTTCTATGCATCATCACAGGGGATTGGTGCATAGCTCTCCTTCCAGTGATTACCTAGCTACCATTTACAGACAAGTCACTCACAAAGAGAAACAACATGAGAGAAATATGGAAATTGATGCACGAAACTTCAGGTGGAAGATAAATGTGTTAAAACAATAGACAATAACTATAATAAATATTCTACAAAAATTTTATCCTCAAAACAGATTGCAAATAATTATAATAACATATATAACACTCTGATAAATGAAATAGGACAGACAAACTATGAAAACGATGAAACATTTTACCACATAGTTCCGAAATAATAACGAATTCATTATACATGCCTTTAATAGAAAATAGACAAATTATAAATATCTTCAACTCGTTAGATAACAATAAATCATCAGGATAGACAATATACAATAAGTTGTTTAATATCAATATAAACATAGATACTAAACGTATTAAAGAAAACAAAGATGTATTAACTAAAATTATCTCAGATATCATAAATCAAAGTAGTACCACAGGAAAAATACCGAAAGAACTAAAAACTGCAATTTTACCACCTTTATACTATAAAGATGGTAAGAAATCAGATTTGTCAAACTACAGACCTATTGCAATTTTGTCATCGACAGCAAAAATGTTAGAAAAACATGTCTATCAGATTCTATACAATTTCTTTTTAAAACACGAAATATTAAATGAAAATCAATATGGATTTCAGAAAGGAAAACATCCTGCACAATTAATCTCCAAATTTGCTGATATGGTAAACAAGGACTTGAACAGGAGAGAAAAGGTAATTGCTATGATTTTAGATTTACAAAAAACATTCGACACCATAGATCATCAGCTTTTACTAAAAAAAACTATAAAACTACTTGAAAGAGGCACAACGACAAAATGGTTCAAAAATTACTTATGAGACAGAACAATAATTACGATAATAGAAATTTCATACATCAACAGTGAAAATATAAAATTTGGAATTCCTCAATGGTCAATTTTGAGACCATTACTCTCTTTAAATTATGCAAACGAAATGATGAATTTAGGCCTGAGGAGCAAATATATATTTGTGTGCAGATGATTTTTGCTTTTAACTAACGGGGAAAATATAGCTGAGTGCATTCAAATTATACAAAGAGATTTTAATAAAATTTTAACATGCTTAATTTCAACAAATTTATTTAAATAACAAAAAAATGGATGATCACACATTCACCGGGAGTCAGTTTGAAAGAGGTCGGTTCCATAAAAACTCACAAGATAAAGTGCAAAAAGAAAAAAACAATTGAAATAATTTAGCAGCATGCATCTGTTCTTTAAATAGAAAGAATGTCAACAGATAGATAGATAGATTATTGAGATGGAACTAACACACAAGATATATTTTTGAAAAACTGAGATTATGCGCAATGAAAATTCAGAAACTAAGATACGTTGTAAATACCGATAAATGCATTATGTTCTACAAATAAACCTGTGAATCTATTTTAAGCTATGGAATAACCATTCACGGAACTACAAACTTGACAAAAGTGAAAAAAATTCAAAACTGCAATCGATAATGGCAAATGCTATTAGTCCAATAAAGCAGTGTAATCGGTTAAAGGTCTGTAAATGGCAGCTAGGCGTAAACTAGAAGGAGAGTTGTGTACCAATCCCAGTGATGATACACAGAACAGGCCAGATCTAATGCCTGACGTCCGACCCCGCATTCTCGTGATACAGGCAGTTAGTACCATTCAAAAGAGATATTCTCTTTTGGAAGGGAACAGAAAAGGAGGGCTACCAGATCAGTATGGCCTACTGAACTAGCGAACTATGGTCACTTTTTTTCTTTTTTTCCTGCCATGCTGAGGAGTGGTCAACTTCACAAGGTCCCGGTACTGACCACATATACATACAAGACTGGACTTGTTTACTATTTTGAACTTGAACTTGCTGCACATCTGGAATCATTGCTGCACATTGTGGTCCTCTGTTTAAGGAGAATTGCCTTTGGCTTTTTGTTTGATTTTGCTTTGAGCCCTAAGTTCATAGAAGCAGGAAAAACCTTAAATCATCTGGTGGATAATCCTGATCAAAGGCCATCGCAGGTATCTGAACTCCTGCTTCTACACGAATAGCCAATCCTAAACTGGAGTAATGTGTCTCAGGCAGGTTACATTGCTCTTGAAAAGATGGTGCCTGAAGTTCCTACCAGCGTGGGTGGCAAAACCTTCAGCGGTGGGGGAACAGGTTTTTGCCCTATGCCTGCGATCAGGGGACTGTTTGATGTTGTTGACCATAAAAATAAATAAACAAATAAATACCCCCTCAAGCAGCTGCTTGCCACAGAGGTCTGACAGGAGCCTGTCAGTTTATATGCCAGAGTAGAAGGTCTGAGAGGATGGCAGGACCTCAGCAGAAAAACGATACATACATTCATGCCTTACCTGGGGCTCGAACCCAGATCCCTTAGATCAGTAGCCAAGCGCGCTAGCCACTCGGCCATAAACCTAGTTTCCTTAAAAATCCTACTAATCATTTTCTGTCTGCAGGTACGTGGAACGTGAGGATGATACATAGAGATTATTCTCTTGATGTCCTCACGCAGGAATTCCAGCGTCATAATTTAGATATTCTAGTCTTGCAAGCGACCAGAATAACAGGTAAAGGTGAGATACTTAAAAATAACTCTAAATTTCTTTTTTTCAGGAAGGGAGGATGGAAAGCATTTGCAAGGTGTAGGTTTGTTTCTCACCAGATATGTCACTGATGCTCTTCTAGGATATGACTGCATTAATGAAAGATTTCTTACAGCAAAATTTGAAACAAAAATTAAAATATTGATGTCATCTGTTGTTATGCCCCACAGAGACTTTCATGAAAACGAGAAGGATACGTTTTACAGCCAGCTTCAGGATATTTTGAATTCTGTGAAGAAAGGAGATATTTCACTTTAGTTAGGTGACTTCAATGGTAAAGTTGGTACTGACACTAATCTTTGGCAGGAGTTTTATGTCACTTTGGCACTGGTTGCACCAATGGCAATGGGGAACGTCTTCTGCAGGTATGTAAACTAATGATTTGCGAATAACTAACACATACTACAAACATCGGGACAATTATAAATATACATGTGTTTCACATGATGGATTGCACAGGAATATGATAGATTATATTTCAATTAGCAGCAAATGGGCTAGTTCGGTTAGGAATACCAGATCATACAGGGGAGACGAAATTGTGTCTGACCATTACCTGGTCAGAAGTATTTTGCAGCTGAAACTTAAGAAATTTTGTGCTAAGGTTAAAAAACCTAGCTATAACACTGAATGCCTGAAAGATCCAGATTCAGCCAAAACATACCATGATTGGTTACTTAGTCATTACGACAATCGTGGTTTGGTTACTGCTGAAGTTGAGAAAGAATGTGATCTGTTTAAACAGGCTTTTCTTGAAACCAAGAGTAGTCTTTTGGGTAAAAGGGAACAGAGGAAACACAATTGTTTGAGTGATAAGGCTATGAAAATTATTTCTGAAAGAAGGAAGTGCACGATTAATTTTAATCAACACCCTATTAGTTCTAACAGACCGCATGACAACGAGCTTAATAAACGTGTCAAAATAAATGTGCCCTAATGAATAATCAGTTAACAGCTGATAAAAATCTTTTGCTTGATTGCTTGAGTGAAAAAGCACAGGAAGCAATTATACAGCATAACAGGAAGAGGTTCTACTAGATTGTTATGTTTTGTGTGGGAAGAAACAGACAGGTACATAGGGATTGAGGAATAAACATGGTAAGGTGGCTGACGGTGAGGATTCTATTATGACTAGGTGGGCTGTGCATTTCAGAATTTCCCATTTTTGTAATGAGCTAGATGCAATACTGGCTTTAATGATGGAATGTTAATAACTTCAGAATGTGATAACATTCTGAAGTTGCTTTGACTAACTCTAAATTAAAACTGCATAAATTCCCAGGAGTGGATAAAATCACCACTGAAATGTATAGAGCTGGGAACACTTCTGCTGTGTCACATAGCTGACTGAAATTTTGAATATTTTTTAATCGTAAAGGTGTTGTTCGTAAGGATTTTATTAGAGCTATTATTATCCGAATTTTTTTAAAAAAGGGATCGCAGTTCTTGTGATAATTATAGGGGAATTAGTTTACGTTCTGTTACAGATAAAGTCTTTGAATGATTATAATACAAAAGAAATGCCATAAAAATCCGAATATCAAAAGACAGCCAACTACATAATAAACTATTAGTGGAATTATGTAATTAGTTTTTCCGAATCTCTACTCTGATTTTGAAAAAGTTTTACGATACAGGATTAAAGTTTACTTATTATGGAAAATAAACAATGTGCACGTCTGAAAGATAATAATAATAATCGTTCCAAGAATTAAAAAAAAACAAAATTATATATCTTTGAAACTTTGTTGTCAACTTTTTTAATTTAATGATAAGAAATCGACTGATATAACTTGCTCGATTGAAGGTGACATATTCGGTAGGAGAGATGAGATGGGCTCAAAACAGCATTAACGACTTCAGGCTCGTGCGGGCTTGGGCTCAGAATAATTTAAATTTAAAATATTTCAGGAAACTGTAAAAAGAAATTTGTAAAAATACAATATTTTTGATAAAAATTTCAATCTTTTAATCAGTCTTTAATAATAAAAAATAAACATCGTGAGGCTTTTGATTTTTTTTTTTTACGTAATTCTGTATCTTTAAGAATTGAATGAATCATTGGGTTTATTATGGTGTTACCCACGAACTTTCAGGTTCTGCTGCTGGTATTTGTAATATTTTTCGTCGCAAATAGCATTAAGATTTTAATTTTGTCATGAAATAATTATAATTAATCAGATAAGAATAAAATAAGTGATTACTAGTATGCATTTCTGCTTACATATCTTATTATAAGTTAGAAAATGTTTCCCCTAAATCGGGCACGGTCTCAGCACTTGTCGGAATAGTTCGGGCCGAGGAGAACTCGGACTCGATAACTTCGGGCTCCTGGGTAGCGTGGGCTCAAAAAAATGAGCCCGAACTCAACTCAGTCGGAAGAGCGCTAGAACTATTTCTCAGTTTTGGCGCCTTCTGCTCTCAGCGAAAAGATGGCACCACTGGGGTTGAGGCAAGGCTGTACCTGCCTCATATGCGTTTATAAAAAATACACTGGATGCGAACCAATTGACTGGTTCTTCCTAGATCTTAGTGGTTTCCTTCCCATATCTTGATATTTTTTCAGGATTGAACAACAAGAATCTGCTGAGTTTTGTCGAGTTCAGTTTCCTTTATATATTTATCTAAGTGTAGAAGAAAAATGCGCTGCTCAAAAGGAAAAAGAAACTGATCCAACGCACACTGTAATGTAGATACTCCGAATCATTGAAGTAAGGCAAATGGATAAAATGGACTTCAGCAGAGTTCCGACATCAAAAGGTTGCATATCGCGAAAACTTCACAACGGATAAATATAGAAAACTGTTTCGTAATAGAAAAAGGAAGGAAGAAATGGAAACTTTTAGTTTACAAAACTCTTCTCCCTTTACGACGGAAAAAAACTGAATTTTTATTATTGCGAGATAAGAAGGAGAATTTCGAACTTTCCTCGTGGCAAGTTTGAGATCGGCGAATAACGGTTGAATAGAGAGGAATGGGCACGCGGCGGAAAGTGACGAACAATGTCACCCGTTTGCATCGATGACATCACCCAGAGGAATCTTTTACTTGGAGAAAAAACCTAAGTCTGTCACAGAAGCTTCAAAGGACGGACTTCAAAGTTTCCAAAAGAGAGGAGGAGGAAGTTCATCCTCGTATTGACCGAGATCATTCTCGGCAAAAGACTCTTCTTTTTATTCTTCATTAACTTCTATTTTATTTCATGTAATGTTAAGTCTGTTAGCCCGAATGTGTTGTAGAGGCAGGGAGGGATCAAAAGACCCATAGACCCTATGTATTTAAGATATCGTATACACAGTCGTTTCAGAATACTGTGACCACCTACCAAAGTATATGTATGGTACGTGGTCATGTAATAGTAAGGCAAATGGATAAAATGGGCTTCAGCAGAGTTCCGACATCAAAAGGTTGCATATCTAATACGACTGTGTATAAGCCACATGCTAAACATGTTGAAACTCCAAACATTTGCTTAAAATGTAAATATAAATGACGGTAATACAAACATTTAAATAACATTATATTTTTATTTGAAACAAGATACAATTCATTGAACAATTTCAATATTGCTCCGAATAAAAGACTCCTCTTTGTGATGTCATCGATGCAAACGCGTGACATTGTTCGTCCCTTCACGCCGTATGCCCATTCTTCTCGATTCAACCGATATTCGCCAATCTCATACTTTCAGAAGTATTTGTGTAGCATGCAACTCATTTTCTTGCAACTTTGTAAGTAGCATTCAGTCTCTGAAGTGACGTCATGTGAACAGCAAAACGGACATAGTTGACCCATGTGAAAGTTGATTGAATGCATAAATGAGTCTGTCCACTATGGGTCCCCTTTTCCTCTGTTCTCCATGAACTTGCGTGTTTTGCGTACCTCTTAATCCGGCCCTGTGTAGAAGAATAATTTCTTAATGGAATAATAATAATATATAATACATCAATACATCAAAATGCAATACAACACAATACAAAAAAAGTATATAGTACAAATACAATAAAAACAACTCATAAAAGAAAGAAACCAGAATTTTGGCCATAACTATTTTGAGCTAAGGAGTTTTACAACCAGTTCAGGTTCAAAAGACTTGCATAATAGAAACAGATAATTGGCTAGCACTATTTTAAAATCAAAATATGTTAAGTTGTATAAATTATAGAATTCCAATCTAATTGAATCTCAGAAAAATTTCAATATTTTTCATGTTTAACAAAAAACTCTAATTTTTTGCTTAAAACTTCCCAAATTAGTTTCATTTTTGTGCTATTTTCTAAAAAATTATAAATTCTTGGTGCCAGAAGCGCGAAATGTTTTTTTCAAAATATTTCTATAAGGTAAAGGCACTAGACATTGATTATTTCTTCTCGTGTTGTAGGGACGCTTTACACTATCTAGCCAATCGTGGTTCACATGCACAAACAAGAGAATTTAGAAACAAAAATTTGTCGTATATTATGAAAATGAATTAATTTCAGGGATGTAACATATTTGTAACTTTTCACATTGAATATAAGCTTATATATTTTTATGGATATTGTTTAGATTAATTAGGTTTGTCTCATAGTCTCTCCTCCAACAACAAATCCCATAGAGTGTACTTGAATAAATCCAAAAAAATATAAAGAGCGAAGAAAAGAATTTGTAACAATATGTTTTAAATGATAAAACTTATATAGCGTGTATCTCAATCTATTTGTAAGTGTCTGAGCATGCATCTTCCATTTTACGTTACTTTCTATGATTACACCTAAATATTTATAATTTTTACTCTGTCTATTACAGTAAAGTTACAAACTTGTGTTAGGTTACAATTCAATTTATGATACTTGATTTCAAAGTCAGTGTTACCGTCATGCAACTGAAAAATTATATATTTAGTTTTTTGAACATTTTAAACATAATTTATTTCTAGTAAACTAATCGCTCATTTTAAAATCAAACTGAATTTTATTTTTAGAGCTCATTTAGGTTGTTTGCAATATATACAACTGCAGCATCATCTGCCAAACACGTTAGTGATTCATATAGATCAAGAGAAGAGAAATCATTTATAAATATTAAGAATAAAATTAGTCGCAGTACAAAACCCTGAGGAACTCCCATCTTAATATTTAGATAATTACTGAATTGAGTGTCAATACAAACTGCTTGTTTTCTGTTTGATAGATTGCCTTTAAACCATTGATATGCAATACCTCTTATTCCACTATTATATAACTTATGTAACAAAATTTTGTGATCCACTGAATCAAATGCTCTGCTAATATTTAAAAACACTGCAAATGTATTTTATTTTTACTTCTATATATTTTATTTGCAACATTAAGCATTGCTTTCTCAGTATTTTTATTTTCTCAAAAACCAAATGAGCATTACAAAAAAAGTGGAATTTAGTATAAAAATTAATCAATCTGACCTTCATAATTTTTTCTAATGCCTTTGTAAATAGGTAAAATAGAAATGGCCTGCAATTTGCAATTGAATCTTTATTTCCAGTTTTAAAAATTGGTAATACTATAGCAGTTTTTAAATAATCATAAAATACTCCATTTTTTTGTGAAAAATTTATCAGCTTTGTTAAATAATCCAAATGATACTTGTTTATAATTTTTAACATATTTACAGATGGATTATCAAATGCAGATTCTTAATTATTTTATAATCGCTTTATAATATTATTTACCTCCATTTCATTTGTATTTCTAATGTAAATGAAATTTAAGCAAGTACTTGTGTTACATACATTGTTATTCAGTATACAATTTTCTATTTCTTCATGAGTATTTGCACATACATTAATTAAGATGGTGATGTGACAGATATTGACACCTTCAAGAATAAAGACACCTCACTTTCCAAAGTTTTAGTAGTACCTTTCTGTTGAGTTATGTTTCTTGATTTACCTGTATTTTTTGGATGCATCTGTTACAGCCAAAGCATTATTTACCTAAATTAAACACATACGCTTACTCTTTTGCTCCTTGGATAATTTTCTAAATTTACTTTCACTCATAACCATACATTTAGGGTGAAAAAAATTGTTTACGTCCAGTTACAAAGTATATTCCCTCTCTAACATCAAAAATTTCTGCTTCACAGGATTTACAGATTAGTTAGATATGTCCCTACTTTCTGTGATACAAAGTCTTAGATTTTATACTTGAAAAATATTTTTAAAATATGTGCCATATATCATAATAATCTATTTTCACTAGATGGCAGCACCTGTGCTCTTTTTAGCATTAGTTAATTTACTCAGTGTTTACATAATCTGATTTATAACTTATTAAATACTTGTCAACTCATTCTCACTTGATCTTCATATTAAAATGCCATCATTTAGCTTGCCATTTTACTTTTATATTTTGATTTAAGCACGTAAAATAATAGAAAAATAAAAATTCTTATCGAACAAACTAACTTACAGCCACATCTCCCTTTACAATTGTTGCCAAACTTTTAATTTAATAAAATTTCATTAATGATCCGCAAGAAGAGATTTCGTCGCTTATAGAACATTTCAAGACATTTGCCATCCCCCATTTAACGAAAAGCTGAAATAAATATAATTCGAACGCGTCATTTACAAGGAAACTTTAAATTCAAACTTTAACAGTATTGGTCCTACAGCATTGCAATGCTAGTTAAATGCATTATAACTCTTGATTCCAAAAGTTTTTATCTTTCTTGAGCTAACGTTCGTTTTTTTTTTTTGCTTTTGTAAGTTCGACAGTTCTGCTTTTGTAATTTAGCGCGCATTTCACAGAATTGTGATGAGGATAAATCTTGCAAGAAAGAAAGGTTTTTGAATATCAAAAGCAATCAAATGTTTCTGTTTTCGAAAAAGGCAATCAAATGTCTGACGTATTATGTTAATATCACGAATTGAAACGTTGACAATTGTTTGTTGCATAAATATAGTGTTGGAAATTAAATCAGAATCTTAGGTCGTTATTCCCAGACATAAAATGTTTAAAGTAATGTGAGTTTTATTGTTAATTTTTTTTCTTTTGTGTTTCATGTTTCCACTGTTAAATTTCCGCATGTACGAAATTTTTTTGTTATATATATTGATTATAATTCGAAAGGAAATCTAGTATTAAAGCATCATCATATTATATAAAAGGCGTAACGAACGGAAGAACTAACGAAAGAAAGGGAGGGCGGAACGTGTGACGTCATCCGTGGCAGAAGAATTCGGTTTGAGACGCCGAAGCGAATGGTTGTGTGATACAGTGCTCCGATTTTTTTAATTTCGAACGATTTCCTTTCCCGCGCTTTTACCTAAAGTAGTATTTTAATGTTCTTTTGAGCCTGAGTTTCTAGTGCTAAAGGGGACAGCTTATTTAGTTTTCAAAGATGAAGAAGAATGCCTTTTTAAAAGCAAATACTTCAAGAATAAAGTTATCTGATATCAATGCTGCCAAAATCGAGACTAAGGCTAAAGCTTCTGGGAACGTTACTAAAACAAAAATGGCAGCCTCCACTGCTCAATCTAGCGAACTTGATATGGATTATCAGTGCAGCTCTCTACTAGATTCCGCTGCTGAAGGTTTGAAAAATTCTTCTCTTTCCTCCGGAAATTCTAATGGATCAGACACTGAAGGATTCATTTCTCCGAAAAGTAAAAGGAAAAGTTGGAACAGGTAACTAAGCCTAATTTGCCCAGTGTCATTAACAGCAATAATATACAAGTTATTATTAATGCTGCACAAGGTAAACTCACGAAAACATATTACAATATTGTTATAAATGAAATTTGATCTTGTGTCGGATCTGCGCATCCCACTAAATTCTCAACAACAGAAAATCTGATTATAAAAGTAAAAGACTTTGAAACTGCTAAAAAACTCTTAAAACTAGAATATATTACAGATGTTCCAGTAACAACTAAACTTTTTAATCGTTCAATAAACCTCAGAGTACTATTAAGAAAGTGAATATAAATCTACAGAATAAAAGTCTCCTTGCAGCTCTCAGTGACTACGGTGTTAGTAAATTAAAAATTATACCGTATTCGTTCACAAGTGCTCAAAGAACAGTAGTGCATAGAAAAACTGACAAAGTGATTTTATGCTTTGAGTCCTATTCCCTTCCAGCTTCGGTAGAAATGGGATTTGAGACATTTCCTGTTACAGAATATATTTCACCTCTTCCCCAGTGTTTAAATGTTGCATTATGGGCATATCATTCAGACATGTAGAGGACAAGCTAGATGCAAATATTGTGGAGAAGGGCATCTATCAACTGATTGTGACAAATCAAAGCTCGTTGTTTGCTGCAACGTGGAGGCCCTCATGTGGCTTCATATGGTAAGTGTAGCTATAGAGAAAGAGCTATTGCTGCATAAAAGGCAGTATATACTGATGGAAAAATCTGGACAGAACCTTTTAAAGGAAGCTCTAAATCACGACAAATTACCTCTAATACGAAACCTTATCCTGTAAGACTATCGAGCACTGTTAATATGTCTTCTCCTGTCAATAATGAAACCTTGGAGGAAAATAACACTAAAATATCTAAGCCTAGCACACCCTCTATGTTTCATGTAATCAATCCACCAGATATCCTCTCAGAATCAGAATTTCCATCCTTACCTTGCAGCATTCCAATCACTTACAAGAGCGGCTCTCCAGCTCCACCGGCAGAAGCACACTTGCATAAATTTAGTTTAAAAAAAAGCTAAAGTAAATTTTTTAAGATCCAATAGATCCAAGAAAATCTCACCAGGAAATAAAATAAACAAGAATAACAAAATCATCATGGATTTACCATTAATGTGTATTAACCTGATTGAAAGCCTCATCCCATTAAGCAGCAAAACTTTGGAAGTAAATGCCATTCTCAATGCTATTAACTTCATTGTTGGAAGCATTTATTCTACTTAAATAATTTTTCATATAGTTTTATTTTTTTACTCCACTATCTTCTCTTGATTTCTCCTTTCTCCGTTCCTTCGAAATACTAAATATTATTTTCTACTTCAGTGGAACTCAAGGGATTCAAAAACAAACTAGTTTTCTTAAGAAACTTTCTCTCTAAACATTGTCCCATCATATACCTGAATGAAAGTTTAGTTAATCAAGACTTCAAATTTAATCCACATGTCTGCTATAATAAGACCAATCTTTTTACTAAGAGAACTACAGTCTCTACTCTGATCAAGAAGAATATACCACACAAGTTCATTTTGATTATGTTGACTACGTAGTTGTAACTGTGCAACTTGATAATCCTACCTTAGATATTACACAAAGCTACTGGAATGGCAAATGCTCTCTTAATTCAGAAAAGATCATAAATTACTTTGGAGAAGTTCTTTGTTATATTAAAAATCCCTTCATTTCTGTGGGAGACTTCAATGCCCACAGTGAACTTTGGGGCAATGAAAACGACGATCGTAGAGGAGAGAGATTAGTTTATATCTTCCACATTATGATCTTGTACTCCCCAACGATGGAAGCCTACTTTTGCTAACAATTACTCCACTAGTACTATTGATTTAAGCCTAACTTCTACAAATTTTCTTTCCAGCTCTCTTGGTCTGTGTATTCAGACCAATGGATGAGGGATCACTATCCTATCATCATCAACTTCAACATCTCTCCTACCTCCAACCTTCAAAGAAAATCCTTCATAAACTGGGAAAATCTCAAATGAGCCTCTGAAAATTATATTGACTTCTCCAACCCTGATCAGACACTTGATATAATTACTTTGCTTATCAAGCAGAACTTCTTCCATAAAGTAGTCACTAAAGGAAGAACAAAATGTAACCCATATATCAACAAACTGATAGCCCTTAAAAGAAGAGCAGAAAGGAAATGCAGAAGAATCACAAACATTTACGACTTCATAGCATTCCGGAAAGTTACACCAAAACTTAAGAAAGCTATCAAAAAGCAGAGAAAACAAGATTGGACCGAATACTGCCACAATATAACAACTGATATATCTTCCTGAGAAATACAGAAAAAATCAAGAGCATAAATAAAACTACAGTTTATTATCCCTGGTATAGTGTAATCCAGGCAAATGAATGGCATGAACTTTCAGGAGCGAACAAATTTCTACATCTTCTCTCTAGCTGTCAAGCGGTTAACAAAGATAGTTTTTGCACAAATCTTGTTCAGTTAACAGCTCTCCAAATAAGAAACCCCATTCTTCAAAATAAAGATCCTCTAAAAGCTCAAAATTTCAGATCTTATTAATGCACTCAATACAGCCAAAAAGAACTCATCTCCTGGCTCAGATGCATAACTTATGCTGTCTTAAAAATCTCTCTATCACAAGCTTACACAGTTTATTTCTTACTTTTAATAAATGCTGGGAAGAAGGAAAATTTCCAAATGATTGGAATAAAGCATTCATTATTGCCATCACAAAAACAAACAAAGCTGGCCTTAATAGAGTCTTACCGGCCAATTACTTTCTCTTCTTGCTTATTAAAATTTTTTGAAAAAATTGTTTTATACAGACTAAATTATTTTATCAACGAAAACAGAACTCTCTCTTTCTTTGAATCAGCTTTCCAAGCCAATCGGTCAATTAAAGAAAATCTCTTGGACCTACTATCTGATCTCGAAGATTCATATACTAATAAGAAGACCACCATCTGTATATTCCTTGATATAAAGGGGCAAAATGATACATATATTTCAGGTTAGATAAGTGCTAACCAAATATTAAGATTCATATTTCCATACTCATTCGATAGTTTTTATTTCAACCTTAACATTGAAAAAATAAAATTTTTGAATTAAATTTGCTCCTAAATTTTTAACAAATTGTGTATAAGGGCTCCAAGGCATGTTCCTAACATTTTCGCAGCGTTTCGTAACCAATTTCACTGTCTGTCGTTCTCTATACCAGCTCATGGGCACCTGGTATTTATCACGTTTCGGCTGGGTGTCATATGTCCATGTGCAGCGAATTTTGATCATTTGCATATATCCGACGGCTGATTGTCTCCTGCGATTTAAACATTTCTACTTCCATTCCTTCTTGGGGTTGCGATTTCCACTTTAAACAGTGTATATTGCGTGTTTCGCTCTTTGTTTTAAGAGACAATTATTTTCGGGTTGAAAAGTTATTAATCATATGTTACTATATTCAGGACCGGATATAAGGGATGACAAGAGGAATTCCCACCCCCTTTGAGAACGTTAGAAACTGTAATGGAGGCATAAAATGATTAAACATATATATATATATCATGTATATTAATTGCGTTCGAAATATGAAAAACATTTTTACCCGAATTTTTTATTTTTACTGTTTGTTTTATCTTGTATTTGTAATCGTAAGTTCTATTTTGTGAAATTATTCAAATGAAGCAGAAAAAAACTATTTCTAAAAGACTGGCATATTCAATTTCAATTATTAAAATCTATTACAAATAATATTTGAAATTTGGGAGTAACCCTATATTCCATAAAACCATAAGAAGCAGGGATTGTCTCAGTCACTAGCTCGCCAGACTCGTGATCTGAATTTTCCAGGTTCGAGTTCCAACCTGCCTACATTGAGATTTTTCCTGCTACCTCCATTCTGCTCTAGGGAAGAATTGGGACACCGATGGGATTCGAATAGTCGCCTTCCATATGATGGAACATTAAGTCGTGCCCCCGTGTAGAAGAGAACCGTACTCTACGCACGATGGATGGACTTGAAAAAAGACTTCACACATCTGTCTTCTAACCAATGGATCGCCTTCCCTCTCCCAACATTCTTAGAAGTGTTGGATTCCTTTTGACCTAGCTATCTATCTTGTTGTGTTAAGAGTCGCTAGCGGTAAAACAACCCAACCCACATAAAGGAAACTTTATGAAATTTTAGCCATCTTTACCAGTGCGCTACATCCATTCCACGTGACTTGTATGCTAATGGAGATGTTGTGTTATATAATAGAGAGGATATCCCTCAGAACTGTGTATAAGGTCATACCCAATAAAATTATACTCAGGTTACTCAGATTCTACTAGAACATCATCGTCACCAGACCGTGCAATTTAGTTCTCCAAGCATATCTGTCCTGAGCAACATCTGCTGCATCTGATAGTAGAGTAGGTTAATGCACACCAATTCTAACAAGGTCCTGTTTGACATTTTCTGCCCACCACATCCTAGGTCTCCCCCTTATTCTGAGGCCTTCAGGCACATTGTTCATAATCCCATTCGCCAATCTATAATTATCCATACGGGCAACATGGCCAAACCAACGGAGTCTCTCCAACTGCACAATATGCTGCTTAAAGGAGGTTGCCGACTACTTTATCTAACCTCTACATTATTTACAAAGTTCAACCACCACTGCGTAAGCATCTAAAATCAAAAGCATCTAGTTTCCTGTTATCATGTATACAAAGCGTCCAGGTTTCACTACCATAACTAACCCTAGAAAGAAACAAACTATTATGCTGTCTAATTTTAGTCTTTAGGTGTATACGCCTATTTCTCCACAATCTCCATAGATTCTTAAAAGTCCCGGCAGCAATCCCTATTCATCTATTAATCTCATGTCGCACATCACCAGTATCTGTTACATAGCTCCCAAGATAATTAAATTGTGACTCATCCTCAAGACAGCAACCATTCAGATTAACAGAATCACAGCCTGCCTGACCAATTTTCACCACTGTTTTCTCTCTATTTATAATCAAACTTACTCTACCACCAGTCTCATCAGCAGATCGAATGAAAGAGTTCATCTCATCAATATCATTTGCCAACAGGGCTAAATCATCAGCATAAATGTTCGCATCTCCAGATCATTTAAGGCCAAAATCTTTCCCTTGCAGTTAATTTGGCATAACATAATCAATAAGTAAACTGAAGAGAAAAGGAGACAAAATGCACCCTTGTCGAACACCAGAAGTATTGCTAAACCAATTGCTACTTATGCTATTGGCTATATAGCTAGATATGTTTCGGTTATCAATTGGATGACTGAAATTTCGAATAAGCCTTACTGACTCTCACACAGGACTCATTATCATTATAGAGAGCTTTCATTATGTTAACTAACTTGTCTGGTGGTACCTTATGATCTCACAATCAACCGCAAATTATGACGATCAACATAGTTGAAAGCCTTTTTGAAATCAACAAAGATAGCAACCAAAGGTTTCTGAAACTCTAAACATTCCTCAAGAATCTGCCTAAGTGAAAATATCTGATCCACACATCCCCTACCACTTCTGATTCCACGATGCTCATTACGCAATTATCCATCAACCAAATTCTTAATTCTGTTAAGCACAATGATGCAAAGAACTTTACCTGGAACAGAGAGTAGGATGATATCCCTATAGTTATCACAAGAACTGCAATCACCATTTTTTGAAAATAAGGATAATAATGGTTCTGGTAAAATCCTTAGGAACCATGCCTTTATCACAATATATATTCGAAATTTCAGTCATCCAATTGATAACCGAAACATATCTAGCTATAAGCATTTCCGTAATAATTTCATCTACCCCTGGGGATTTATGAAGTTTAAGTTTAGATATAGCCAAAATAACTTCAGATTGTGTTATAGGGCCAACATTAAAGCCACCAATGCATCCATCACCATTACAAACAATGGGAGTTAGAACTAACCACATTGTTTGGAACATCATTGAAATGCGCAGATCACCTAGCCATGAGAGAATACTCACCTTCCCTAACCTTACCTTGTTTATCCTTCAATCCCTGTATACCTGTCCGTTTTCTACCACGCAAAACATTAACTATCTGGTACAGCTCTCTGCTTTTGTGCTGTCTAACTGCTTACTCGGCTTTGTCAGCCAAGCCATCAAGCCAAAGATTCTTATCAGCAGCTAATGATCCTTTACACGTTTATTAAGCTCTCTACAATGCTTTCTGTTAGGACTAGTAGAATTAAGGACATTCCTGCAGTTCTTTCTTTCTGAAATAAGTTCAAGTGCTTTATCACTCAAATAATTCTGTCTCCTCTGCTCCTTTTTTCCTCAAAGAGTACTGTTAGCTTCCAAAAAGCCTGTTTAAAATGGTCCCATCCTTCCTCAACTTCAGTAGTAAGGAAACCATGACTGTCATAATGACTAAGTAACCTATCATGGTAAGCTTTGGCTATAACTGGGTCTTTCAGAGCTTCAGTATTAAAAGTAAATTTTTTAACCCTAGCACAACACTTTTTAAGTTTAAGTTGCAAGACACTTTTAACAAGGTAATGGTCAGATCCAATTTCAGCTCCCCTATATGACCTGGTATTCCTAACAGAACTAGCCCATTTGCTGTTAATTAATATATAATCAATCATATTCTTATGCAGCCCATCGGGTGAAACCCATGTGTGCTTATGTATGTCGCGGTGTTTGTAATAAGTGTTAGTTATTCTGAATCCATTGAGTTTACTTACCTGCAGGAGACACTGCCCATTGCCATTGCAGCTACCAATACCAAAATGGCCTATTACTCCTCCCCAAAGGTCAGAGTTAGCACCAACTTTGGCATTGAAGTCACCAAGAACAAGGGTAATATCTCCTTTTTTGACAGAATTCAAAATATCATGAAGTTATCCGTAAAACCTATCCTTCTCATCCTCATCGGCATCCTCAGTGGGGGCATAACAGCAGATAACATTCAAATCTTTAACGCTTGTCTGAAATTTTGCTCTAAGAAACCTTTCATTAATGCACTCATATACTAGAAGAGCACCACTAGCGTGTTTGCTGAGAAGCAAAAAGGGGTTATGCTGTGGATCAGTAGTTACGTTCTTTAACCCTCTACCAGGTGAGATAATTAAAAAAAGCTGCGCTTCTTATTTTTCCTACATCTTACATGAGGCGTCTTCCGTTAATCAAGCATCAAGGTTTATAAATATCGTGGGTGATGCAAATTAGTTTCCTATTTGTCACATATTTTGCAATCTGCTCCGGAACTCTCGACAATCTACTTCAACAGTCGCGTGATCTCGTGTCGTGTCCTCTGTGGCTCCTATGACGACGAGGACAAACTAAAACATTCTCTCTGAACTAATGTCAAAGGATAGTGGATGGGACACTGATGGGTTGGGACCTTAGTCGCGTGACTCGGTCATTATTCGCTGTAACGAAACTATTTACAAGGAGTGAGGAACTTTTTCTACGCGGCGACGAGAGATGAATAATATCGTTGATGGTGCCGTGTCGCCTTTTACGTATGCAGACATTTATCCAATTTTTATGTAAAAAACAACGCAAACAAATTTCACCTTTGCTGATAATGCTTTGTCACGAATCTGACAAAGATAGTGCCAACTAAAGGCGATAATCGTGCACAGCATGATGATACGTGGAAGTCTCACGATCATTATTTTTTTCACAGATAAAAGCATAAACATTGCGAAGAATGATTCTGATTTTTCCAGAAATTTTCAGATAGAAGATTCAACGAAAGTTTCAAGTGGAAACAAGAATCAGATCCTTACAAATTTGTTAGGATTAGGTTCTGCTATTTCGGTTTCAATCTCGGAATGATGACTAAAATGATCAGATTATAAGAATCTGAATGCTTAATACCTAATCGAGAAAGGATCACTGGAGGAATTATACCGGGCACTGCTTTAAGGCCTTGTGAGAAGTCCTTGGTTGGATTACGACAAACAACTAAATCATTCTAGACCTTAATGTGTTAAAGAGAAGATAGGTACAGGGGTTTATCAAAATAATAGAAACACGTATGTTTGTGGAGAAATTTTATTAATAAGCTGTAGGCTTACCTCGAACCTTCAGGACAAACGCAGTTCGACGTGGAATAGACTCATACAAGTCATGCACATACGGTAATGGAATGTGGGACCATTCTTCCTATAAAATATGGCCCAACTGTGCCAGTGATGCTAGAGGTGGGAAGTGTGATTTGACCTTGCGCTCCAGATATTCCCCCAAATGTTCAATATATTGAGGTCTGGAGATTGAGGTGGACAATGTAGCTGCTGTACCTCATCCTCATGCTCTGCAAATCACAACTTAACAGTTTCGCACAATGCACGGTTCCATTATCCGCTTGAAACCAGAGACGATCATTAGTGAACAATGCACGCAACATTGGGTGCAGGTGGTCCCCGAGAATGGATTCGTACTTTGCGCATGTGAGATGACCCTGCAGAATAACTAATGATGCCATGATATGGCACTCACAGCATCAGGACTCCATTTCCGTGCTTCACAATTAGAACCAAACAGTCGGGGTGGTACGCTTCTGCAGTTTCCGCCAGACGTACACTCTATCAGTGGTGGGAAACAATGTGAAGCACGATTCATCAGATCAGATGAAACGTTGCCAGTCTTTAGCATCCCAGTTTTATGTGCTTTGCATCACCTTACACGTTTTGTTGCATTGATGATAGTAATCAGAGGTTTGTGGATTGCAGCATGGCCATAAACACCGGCAAGATGAAGTTCCCGAAGAACTGTTATGACCGAAACGGGATCTTTCCAATTGGTGTTCAACTCTGCTGCTAATTGTGGACGTCCATAATTTGCACATTTGGAGTCAAAGCGCTGTCCTGTTTTGATAGGTAGTCACAATCTTCGATACAATTCCTCGTGTTACACCTACTATTTCCCGCCGTTCTAGTTACTGAAGCTCCTGCAAGAGCCATGATCATGCTCTTTTTTGGAGGTCACTGAGATATGACATTGTCGACAATTACACCACAACATCTGTTTCACCTACTCCTGTGGCACTGCTACGTGATAGCCGACATCATACTTCTCCCCTTTATATATCTCACATTGTGGAGGACGTCATCCCTGTGATATATGCATACAGCGCATTGTGTAAACTCCATTCCCCGTCGGTGTTTCCATTATTTTGATGAACCCCTGTATATATATGATGATGTACATTGCTAAACAACCGTACATAAAGTGATAGTAGTTTTGCATTTAATACCTGGATGATTAACAGCTTAAATTGTCATATTGAACGTGAATGTAAAGAATATATGCTTGTAAAATATAAAAAAAAATATTTAGGTGTCCATTTTTTAATATATATTTATATTCACTCGTTTATAATCAGAACTTATATTCTAAAACATTAAAAGAAAAAAGCAAATCATGTAAATTTTTTTCTCACACAGTTAGAAATGAGAAATGAAATATAGTATATTTCAGAACAACATTAGCAATTATTATTATTATTAAATTACTTTATTAAAATTAATTACATTAGCAGTTATTAAAACTTCCCATTGTTTTACTCTTTAGTACATTTGATAAAAATAATAACTCTATTGTCAGTATCAGCTTCAATTTCAGTCATCCAAGTTAAACACTATTTTGGAATATTTGATTAAGTGTCTATTAAACATTTCCCATAAATACATTCTCTTCTGAGAATATCATATTTATCATTGAGTTTGAAGTGTTATTTCACATTATGTTTTCGAATATAAAAATGTGTTATTTGTTTACATAGATGTAATTCATGTATATATATTTTACTGTAATTTTCATGTGTACTACCCCCTCAAGCAGCTGCTTGCCACAGAGGTCTGACAGGAGCCTGTCAGTTTATATGCCATAGTAGAAGGTCTGAGAGGATGGCAGGACCTCAGCAGAATAAACGACACATGCATCCATGCCTTACCCGGAGTGTATTATATATTCTGTAGTAAGTAATATGATTTGTCAAATCATTTTATGATTCTTTGTAATGATAAAAATGCAATGTCTTAATATTAATAGAGTTCCTTCATCACACACAGAAAAATGTTCAGGTGGTTTTGCTCATTGTTTTATCTGCATCATTCATTTTTTTACGAAAATATTTATATAAAAGATTTACCAGGTTTATAAAATTGAAGTTTGCATTTTATTAGTAGTTTTGTTAACATTGCTTTATAACTTTCTGTGCCAAAATTACTCTATTTTGTAATATATTATTATATAATAAAACTGTAAAAAGATATATATAAATATGCATCGTATTATTTTACATTTGTTTCACACTCTATTTAAAAAGTAAGTATAATTAAGAATGCTAGTAATTGTTTTTAAGAATTATTTATTCAGAATGAAAAGATATTAATATTACACTAAATTTTGCAGTTGCATAAAATGAGGTTTTTAATTTTTATTAAAAATCAATTTCAGATATCTATTTCCAATAATTTTTAGGAGACGTGATTAGAAACACTACAGATTTAATTATGTTAGAAATATTGATATCGTATTCTCCCATAATATGAATAAAAAGTACAATAATACTAAACATTGAAATAAGAAAAAGGTAGAAACATAGAACCAACTATGGTGACATAATGGCTTGGCCTTCCGTTATAGGAGGTGTTGGTTTAACCCTCTACGAGTGTCAGGATCTGGGAGCGATTCTGTCACCTCCTCTGGGTTTTTCATGTTATGAATGGACAGAGTAATTTCAAGTTAAACTTTTGGTAAGACATAGGGAAGTTAGCAATGTAGAAGCAAGTACGAGCCATGTTCGGAAGGAAAAGCTATCAATGGTGACCAGTATACGTTTCCCTCCAAATTTGGCCGAATATTACAGCAGTAATTTCTTCCACTTTTCCTAAAAATAAGATTGCTCCCCAAAAATTGCTTCTTGCTCTCAATAATAATACAAAATATGCATGAATAATGTGATCAACGCGAAATAAATTATTCTATTATTGAAATTGAATTCTGCCCAAGACGAGTTGTTATATTGTTGTTATAAATCTGGTAGATATAGAAGTATTAATGTTTCAATCTTTAGTATTGTTAGTTTCTTTTCAGAAAAGTTCTAATAATAACAGACTACTTTCAATAGCAGTTCAATTTAGGAGAGAATATGGATCAGTTTTGAACAAGACATGAAAGAAACATTAACAACAAAAGAAGATTCTCTCCTGATTAATGTTTCGAAATTAATCAATAAAAATATGGCAATTCATTGCTGTGCAATTCTTCCAAAATTTCTATAAATAATAAAAAAATAAATAAATACCCCCTCAAGCAGCTGCTTGCCACAGAGGTCTGATAGGAGCCTGTCAGTTTATATGCCACAGTAGAGGATCTGAGAGGATGGCAGGACCTCAGCAGAAAAACGACACATACATCCATGCCTTACCCGGGGCTCGAACCCAGGTTCCTTAGATCAGTAGCCAAGCGTGCTAACCACTCGTTGCTACGCGCCCAGCCGCCTTCGGGGGGTGTGATGTTCTGACGACATCGCCTCGTGCGACCGTAGGAAATAAAATTTCTATGCCTTCATAAATTTACACGATTTGCGCCGAAGTTCAACTACTGAACTGCACGTACTTCGACCACTAACTTATCTCAGAACTTTCTTCTATTAATTCGCATTTCACTTTTTTTTTCGAAACGTCATTGATAATACTTCTTTTAGTTTTTCAGGGTTTTTCAAGCTGAGTTTTTTTTTTCTGAAATATTGAATACATTCGAAGTCACAATTTGCCAAAAAGCAAGTTTATGAAAGGTGACTCACTAAACCAAAGGTTTGAAACTCGCGACAGGCGGAATCATTTTGTGCAATTATATTCCTCGTTTTTATCATAGTCATAGCAACGAACTGTAGTTTGCCGCACTGACTCGACTGTGATGATCTCACTCTAGTTTGGAGAATATTATTGCGTTCAGACGAAACCTTACAAATGAAATTTTTGTTTATGTTTTGATCTTAAAAATGTGTAGCATTTGAAAAATGAGACAACAATATAAGAAATTCTGCTTTGCTTATTAATGCTTAAAATAAAATGCTACACGCCATTTATTGAAAAGATAGATAGATAGATAGATAGATAGATAGATAATTTATTCTCAGAATATGCAGTACTTTACATTTACATGTTTTTTACATTAGAACTGAAGTTATAATGAAATATATATAATGTTGTATATCTCATATACACAATTTTAAAGTATTACATTATCTACTATATATTCTTCTTTATACATAGTTTGTCCAATAAAAATCATATATTTATTCATATCATATATATATGGAAAATTTCAATATTATATTTCATTAGTGTTTTATAATTTTACCTACATTTTTCAGTAAAAGTCTGAGAAAAAATGTTGAGTCTTCCACGAGAGTAAAAACTCCCTTGTGGAAGAAATTTAACAGTTATGTTGTAATAAAATGAAAAGGCAACATGCTTCAGTTTCACATTTCCTCACACTTTGTTAGCTTGATCAAAAAATCTAAGTAAATATTTAACTAATTTATAAGTTTGAAAATTATCATTAAGAAAACTAATTTTACTTCCCATGTGGTTTCAGTTGGAGACCCTTGCACTAGCCAATGACATTTACCATGTGCTGACTGCAGACAAAATTTTGATTTCTTTTGTTAAAAGTCGTTTGCTTATGAAACCTTCGCTTCAAATCCTACGATTTAAAGAGTTACACATTTTCAATTTAATATTTTTTGTTTCTTAGCTAATTATCATTTTTAACATATTTCTTCACTTTCTGTTCAGTTTTTAGTAAAATCCAAATCTGATTCACTGAAGCTCTGAACATGAATAAAAACAGAGCTGCGAGTGTGATAAAGAATAACTGGTTTAATGAATAAATGCAAAATGCATTAACTTTTTCTCTATCGCTAAAACCTTTACGTCCTCCAAAGGTTTGCTGTATCCACTCCCAGAATGATTATGGACAGTTTTAATTATTTGCTACACTCTTCGTTAATGATATTGTTACGACAGATGAACGTGCTGCAGTGAGTTTGTGATAAACATGACATGGACGCTCGTGTATGCTTCTGCGAGATATTTATGTTAGCTAACGAATTGGAACATAGAACCGATCTGAAAAATAGAAAGATAGAATTGCAATGTTGTTATGGATATATGAAAGAGGACGCAGTTAGTCTCAGTAAATACGTGATAAGTGAAAAAATATTTTATATGGTGAGTGCGTGGGAGGTTGATTAGTTCTGTTAGTGTAAACTCTAATGAGTTAATACAGAAATTTTGAATGGTTTGCGCCTGGATTGAGGGCTAAAAAGAAGGACAATGACTATAAAAATTAAGAGGTAAACGTTAATCAATTGAGTAGACAGAGTTAGTTTTAATTGTTCTGTAGGAAAAGATTATTACTCTAGGTACGATAATATTTAGTTTGTTTATAATTAATTTCATCCATGCTTTTGTAATAAATTGCATTGTTTTGTAATTTGTATTATAAAATATATTTACTTGTACCCAAGCTCAGTGTTCGTCCATTTTAAATTGCAACAATATCTTTAATCACTAATTATCTGTTGATTGCTCACTTTGGCTGCGTGGTTTTAAAACATTTCTGCCACTTTTATTAACTTCTTTTGGGAAAACCGAACTTTAGACTTCATTTGTCGTTTGTATGCCTTTTGTCTGTAGAATTCAACTTCTTTTTTCCGTTTTTGGATATAAACGAAATATTTAGTTTGTGTTGAATAGGTACGAATGAATTATCAGGATTCGCATTTTCCGACTCTAAAATACTTCTAATTTCCACCATTAGAGGACGCTAAATTGAAAATTGCAATGTTTAAAAAGCTATTGTTTTTATAGCATCAGAAGGAGCCAAACGATTAGCGTGTTTGGCTATATGAGAGAAACCTGGAGAAGACATGAATGTATCCTTTCGGGTGTTGTCCTTCGGCTGCGGTCTCGCATTCACCATAGATCTTCTATCATGCATATGAGCTTTTGCCGCAAAAACAAAAAACAATGCTTCGAGGCAGACATGTCTCCTTCGCAAATTACCTCTACCTCTCAATTCGCATGTTGGAAGATTTGCCAACTTTCTTCATTTTCTCCACAAAACTATTCGTTTCATTATTTGCCATAATTCAATACTAGATGCTGACAACTAGTGAGTATTTCTCGACTTTCTAAGGAAAGTATTCTGCACCAATCACAATATCTAAGAACCATTGCTCCATATGTGGCCCAATATTCCACTCAAAAACATCTCTACTATTCTTTAGTGTCAGCAAAACAAAGCTCTTTGTTCATATTCAGTATTTATTATTATTGCTTTTTCTGTCTTCATTCCCAACAAATCCTTAAACTATAAAATTTAATATTCTTGTATTCATAATGCTCATAGTTCTTCTCGATTATATAGTTCTGTATCCTTTTTTTTATGCATTCTTCCCGTGTGTTCGATATATTCCATTTGCTATCAGAATCTTTTTTCTCTTTCGTTTCATTAAAAATTTATTTCCCAGAACGTAATAAAAATTACACTGCAATCTGCAAAAAAAACAAAAAAATCTGGGGAGAAAAAAAGAAAATCCCGATCTGTAAAAAATCAAAGTCTGATTTAGAAAATCTCAGATTTTCGGGCAGATCTGAATTTTTGCAGATCGGAATTTTGTAAAAGATCGAAATCTACAATCTGCAAAAAAAAGGTGCCAAGATTGACATGTGCATGTCATATTCTTAAGCAAAATTAGTTAGTTTTCAGAAATCCAGCTATTTTTTTATTATTATTTTTTACAAAGTAAAAATATAATATTTTCACAGGTATTAGAGATATTAAAAAATTTGGTTTAAATAGGTATTCACGATATATCACGATTTTTGCATTTTTCGTATCTCTTTCTCGCAATAACACTCCCTTAAGCGGTGAAAAAGTGGAAAATGCTAAAGTTTTAACAATTCCAAACAATCAATTTATGGTAAAAATTAGAAATTTTTGGCTGTGTTACGTCTGAACGGCACTTTTTTGCACACAATGGGCTAAATGGCCAGGTCGCAAGGATCCCGTAGGCTAAGAGAAGGTTGGGGGAGGGAACCACTGGACAGCTCTTGAGAGACAGATTGTACCTCCCGTCAAGACCATCTGGTATGTTCTTTAACGAACACAGGGTATGGCTCTCTCCCACAGTCGGGACCACAGCTTAACGTCCCCTATGGCGGACGGAGGCCTTTAAAAGTCTCCTACCTGACCGTGGGCAGAGCGAAGAGTTTTTCGGAGATAAATCTGAACGCTGGCTCAGCTGGGACTCGAACCTGGGAAATGCAGATTAAGGGCCTTGCGCACTATTGACTAAGTCACCTCCGCCCCATAAGTCTTTGGTGGTAGATATGATAGTGAGGAGGTTTACACTGGTATCAATGATTTGCCTCCATATCTTCGAGGGAGGAGAGGAAAATACAAACTTTTTAAGTGATAAATGAAAAAATATTTTTGCGTTTTAGCGGTACTAATAAAATATTACGGTTTAAAAATTATTGCAATAAAATATTAATGTTTGTATTTTTACAATTATCTGTTAGTTCGAACTTAAACTTTCAGAGAGTTAAAAAATATCGGTTAATGAAAAACATCTTTTTTTTTTAAAACAAGCACCACGGATATAAAAACGTGCCAGAGGTGAAATATTATTATTTTCGTTCTGTACGGAAATGAACGAAAAATGTTATCAGTAATATCATTACTTGCATGCATAATTTATTAAGCACTCTCCTGTAGTAACTGCACAGCATAATACGAATAGTAGGAGTTACTTTTATATTAAGAGGCTAACCTTAAACACGACATCGAGAGCAATTGGTAGATTGGTTGTTTGGGGTTTAATGGCACAACGACAACTAATGCCATTTTGCACCAAACTTACGATATATGATAAAAGGTAAACAGATAAAAGTCTAGAACCCTCAACCAATTTTTAAAAAACAACACACAAAAGAGGAAAGAAACTGAACCAGACGAAACAAAAGCGAAAAGTGTAGAACCAAAACAAAGTGTGTAGACAACAAGTGTAAAACAGAATAATCAACAATAGGACCCATAAAAGCAATATGTATAGAGAGTGAAAGGGTAAAACGCTAAATACGAGTTAAAATATAGGGTAAAACGTAAAAAAACGAGTCATCCGATAAAAGATGTCCGAGTGTAAGGGGCTCGGACCTAAAATCATGAAAGGTTAAAAATAAACGTCTGTTAAAAGCCGGACAATGATTTAAAATGTTTTTAATAGTTAAAAAGGTGTCACAAAACTCGCAGTTAGGTTTGTCGTATGCCCGAAGGAGAAATAATGAGAGACTAAGCTATTGAGAGCAATATGGAATCCATTGACAATATCCTTTTCCGTTACAAATTGTTGGGATAACCGTTGGGATAATAGTTGGAACAACCTTAAAACTTCCACCTACCTCAACGTGTATAACAACTTAAAATGAGAAAACGAACTGTGAATGTCGCAGATTCAGACGATGAAATCTGTTTTCCTTTAGAATTTAGTTGAACTCGGCTGATATCGGCAGAGAGCGAATCAGTTGGTCCTTACGTCGAGAGAATCGTAAAATATATAAAAGCAATGGGGCGGGGGTGGCTCAGTCGGTAGCGCGCCAGGCTCGTAATCTGTAGTTCCCAGGTTCGAGTCTCAGCTGGGTCAGCCTTGAGATTTATCTCCGCAAAATTCCCCGCCCTGCCCACGGTCAGTAGGGGACACCGATGGGCTTGGAAAGGCAGCCGTCCGTCGAATGGGACGTTAAGCCGTGGCCCCGTGTGCGGGAGAGTCATACCCTGTGCACGATAAATAACATGCTGGATGGCCTTGACGGGAGGCTACCATCTGTCTCCCAACAGCTGTTCCAGTGGGTCCTCTCCCCCAACCTTCTCTGAGCCTTCGGGGTCCATGTGACCTGGCCATTTAACCCATGGTGTGCAAAAAAGTGCCGCTCAGAGGTAAAACAACCCAACCCTATAAAAGCAATTTAATCCACTTTTGTGACAGGATGAAAGGACATCTCTTTTTGCGAAAATGCTGGTAGCCAGTTACTATGTCCGTTTCGTTTCAAATGGTAAAAAATGGACTAAGATTTGTATTTTTCAGTGAATAGGAAACGTCAACCTTTTCTTATTCACTAACACTAAATAGATTAAACAAATTCCTATTTTTTGCAGTATTCATTAATCTGGTTATCTCCTGTGTTCATTTTTTCTGAACTTTTCGAATACGCTTCTACGGATTTTGATGTTTTTTGAATAAAGTTTGTTTCTAAAGACAGCAGTTGCTTAAACCTTCCTCCCCTTTTATGTCATTTGTAGGTAGAAGGTGTTCGTAAGGCAAAATGTCGCTGGGATAACTGTTTCTCAACCGTGGCATGCTCGTTTAATAATAATAAGTGATATTTTTTCTTCTCGCGTTATTTCTCTTCCCATCAGATAACACCGAATATTTTACACTGAGATGTCATTTTGTCAGGTACAGCTATCTAGTAGCATGTTATGCCTCCTCTGATCTTCAAAATAACCTCATCCAAAAGAGGCTCGATAGCGTTTAGATCGGGGGCTGTGCAGGCCACTGAAGCAAGGAAAACCCGTCGGCATGTTCCTGGAACCATTCGGTGACGATACGTGCCTTGTGAGCAGGTGCACTATCATGCTGAATGTGTACATCCGATTGAGGATAAACTGTAGCCATGAAGTGATAAACTTGGTCAGCAAGATATTCAAATACGCTGTGGCGTTCAGATGTCTTTCGAGGGTATCAGGGGGCCTAATATGTCGCTATGAAAACATTTTTCACACGATCAAACCGCCACCACGGCCCTATACTCTTGACACCAGGCAAGATGGCTCCATGGCCTCATGTTGCTTGCGCCAAATTCTAATCCTTTCATCAGCGTGATGCAAAAGGAATCTTGATTCCTCCGACCAGGCTACCTTTTTCCATTCCTCAATGGTCAAGTGTCAATCACGTGATATGGTCGGCAGCTGTTGTAGCACATTCGCGACAATGTCCAATACGTGGGTGTAGGAAATGACCTTCTGCACACCAATTTTTAATTCTACTATGATTTGCCTGGTTGTGGCCCATCTGTTCACTTGCAAAATTCTCGCCAGTCTCCTTTGACCCCTTTGATCCACAAATTATTTTCGTCCACAGGATCGCCAATCACTGATAGCTTTTTGCTTTTCGCGCCATTTTCGGTAAACCCTTGCAACGGTTGTGTGTGAAAATCCGAGGACGACGACGGTTTGGAAGTTGTTAGATTAGCACTAACTATCATGCGACGACTTCAAAGTCGCTCAGATCGCTCGTTTTGCCGATTCTGACTCTCAATCCAAGTCTAACTGATGCTCAGAGAGATGATCTGCCTGATTTATACCACACAACCGCGGTCAAGTGACGTATTATGTGTTGCAATTAACCATTTATGTGACGAGGAGTGGTGTACCTAATAAACTGGCATCTCAGTGTATATTAGTATCAAAGAAGCATCCGACATAGTAGATTTATTACACAGGGTTTTGGGGCCCAAAATATGTTCAAAAGACACTGCTGCACAAAAGGCAGAGGAACACTGGCTGAGATCACGAATTTTGTTGTTAAAGTGTGGGAGAGAGCCATAATTATCTGTTAGTTCGAACTACAGATAATTATGGATTCCTGTTGTAGTTTTTTTCTCTAGAATAATTCTTAAGTCTCGTTTTATCGACAGATATGAAGCCTCTGTAATTCTGAGGCCATGTCGGCGATTGAAATGTTTTTCATATTGCAATTTATATGCATTTGTATTCCACATCATGTTTGCGAGTAATTTTAACTAATGCGCTGAAATGAGTATTACAGCAAATAGCTGTGTATTTTGTATTTTACCGCGTATTATATGTAATATGAATTATTACAACAGCTGGATGCCGAAATCTGAAAAATAACTCCTTTTTGCTTTTATCACAAAAAGGAAAAAATATCTCAAATTATAAGTATGTATATTGAATATACAAAGTATAGTGCATTGATCGACTTTATCTCTTATTTGAAAGTTCTTGCATGCTTTTAGTAACTTAAGTATCTATTTAGAATGAAACTCTCTTCTGTTATAGCTGAATGAAACTGCCCCAGGTTATTTAGATTGAAAACCTACAGAATTTTACAAAACTTTTCTGTTCTTATCGTCGTGATCATATTGATTTTGAGATAAATATGCCAACATTCCGTCATGGTCGGTATTGAATAATTCATTTAAAAAAATAAAACGGCAAACGAAATTCCAATATTGCGATCAACAGAACATATCTGGAGATGTCACGAACAGATGTGCGGCTCGGATGAATTTCTACATCTCTGTCTGAATCAGCATGGAACTCACGTTTAAATTCCTCTTTTTTCCCATTTCACTGTGACTTGAAAGAATAAAATATATTCCACCTTAAAAGAGAAAGAAAAACATATCAAATTAAGGTTTTGTGAACTAAATACGAAAAGAAGCGCATTGAAATACCAAAGTGCTCAGACTGAAATGCAAATTTTTTTTTTCAGAGTGGAAATCAGCTTAGTCTACAGTTTAAGTGAATCTTCCGAAAAATGAAGATACTTTGGCGGTATTTTTCTACGCAAAATTCTCCGCCCCGGCCATTATTATTTATTATAATTGAGGGCAATAGGGGACACCGATGAGCTTGGAAAGGCCGCCGTCCGTCGGATGCGACGTTAAACCGTGGCTCCGTGTGCTGGAGTTCCACACCCTGTGCACGTTAAAGAACACATTGGGTAGTCTTGACGAGAGATTACCATTTTTTAAATCAGTCATTTGTGACTAAATTTCAAAATTGTTTAAATATCTTATGCACAAAGAGTAAAAATATAATGCATTCGTTTCGAATTCCATAATAAAAAAATGCCTTGAAAAAAAAAGAATCGTAATTATCATTATTTTTCACATTAACCTAAGCAACTGGAAATGTACCAGGAAATCGTTTATGAAAGACTTAGAGATTACTATCGAGATGGGGATGGGAATAAAAATATAATATAAACCTACCTAAAATAAATCAATCAAGCCTATGTATAATGACTTGCAATGGAATAATAATAATAATAATAATAAACTTCTTAAAACTAATTAATACCCATGAGGTAGGGAGCAAGTAGGTAATCCTCCCCTTTCAGAAGGGTATAAGAGATAAAAAATATTGATTAAATTTTTTAATTTCATGCATTTTTAAAGACCTCTAAAACGGAGGGAGAAATTTCACACTGCAATGGAAATCGTAGATCGTATGTACCGGGATATTCGATGTACCGGGTAATAATTTTACCCCTTACATCTCCATCATAAAGATATGCCTATTTGGCATGAGTAAGAACAAAATATATAAGTAAATCACCCTTAGGTGGGCCCCTAAGGGCAATGAATCTCTTTTGTTGCGATCTTATGCAACCACGGCAATTCCCGGTTCCGCTTGTACAGCACTACCTGGTTATGAAGAGCCGTGTTTATCTAGAGGGCAAACGTAAGAAAAGCTAAAAAGTTTTTTTTTTTTTGAAAATGAACTGAAAATTCTGTGAGCTGTAATGAATTATGTTTCTATTCTTCCGCCAAAATCGTATTCCACTGTTGTCTGTCTTAAGACACTTTAATAAACTAACAATGATTATGGATCTGGAACAAGAATTCAAGGAATTCTTTGCTCATAAAATTTTATACAAAACGTGAACAACTCATCCCATTCCGCTTGAGATGAGACGTTCTTACGTTCATCACATCAAATCGCTCATTGGTATAGTTGCAATGAAGCTTAGCAGGAACGAGTTCAGGACGGGATCAATTTTCCGAGCTCAAAGCTGTTGAATCCGATACTGCTCTCCCACAGACGGGGCCACGACTTTACGTCCCATCCGACGGACGGCGACTTTTCCAAGCCCATCGGTGTCCCTTACTGACTGAGAGTTTTGCGGAGCTAAATTTCAACGTTGGCCCAGGTGGGACTCGAACTTGGGATTTACAGATTACGAGCCTAGCGCGTTACCGATTGAGCCATATAGGCAGCTAACGTGGGAGGAAAAAGAGGGATAAAGATACTACAAAGTTGCATTAAAGTGTCAATCAGCATTTTCTGTTACATAAAAATATGTCTGCCAGATGGTTTAGTGAAAAGCTTTGACGCCACGTCAAGGCACCATCCATGTCAGAGTGTTTTGCTCTAACCTGGAGAAAACCCCTCCAAACAAAGGCAGTTAGTGTGGAAGGAAAAAGAGGGATCAAGGAAATTTTTCTTCTTCAACACTTAAGGAGAATGCTGATCCAGCTAATTCGTATACCAAGTATCCTTCTCGGATTTTCCTTCAAAGATTTCTTAGAGCAGTGAAAATGTCACTTTACTAGATAATTTATTTTGTACGATCGGGCATCCTTTCTACACAATATGTGGCTCTTAAAAGAGCCTTTTGTTTTGGGTGTGTTGATTTATAGTTTACATCTTCCCAGTTTTCTTTGGGCCTTCTTCTCATCTAAATTGCGACCGAATTCACTTTCTTCACTTTTCGCACCACTGCTTTCTGCCTCATTTGCATTTCCTTTGACACGGTCCCTTTGCTCTCTTCTTATTTTCTTTAAATTCTTTTCACATTCTTTATCTTTAATTTCTTTTTGCTTCACACATTTCTTCCCACACACACCCCACTTTTCTCACACCTCACTTTTGGGACTTTCAGCTAACTTTCTTTTGATTTTTTTCTTTACCCCGGAATTCTTCTTGCTCTTATTATTCACACCATCAGAAACGGAATCTGGCTGCTTATAACCTATCATTACTCTTTTAGGATGCATTTCATCAGGAGGCAGTTCATTCACTTTGCCAATCTTAAAATCTTGCCTTTTATTAGTAGACGTACAGCAGCAACTCATGCAGAATATTCTCCTGAAAAATCGTGCGACGCATTTGCGTAATTGTATCATCTTTCTACCATCATTAGTTGGTGAAGCTTTATCACATTCTTTCATTTCAATATCTGGATTTTTATTGGACGGAACAGTTTTTGGCTTTTTCGAACCTTCAGCTTTACTAGCATGATCGACTCTTCGTATCACACGAAAACAGGGGTCCATCACTTTTGCACCATCACACTCAACCTTATTATCTTCATCTTTCAAGAAGAAATCACGAAGCAGCGCTGCTTTCGCCCTTACTCTTTTCTGCGGCTCTTCACAAATAAAGAGATCTAAAAAGGTGATTAGTTGATTAGCAGCTTCAATTTTAATGGGTGAAGCAGGATTAGTCTTTAACAGAAGCGAACGCATGAACCGAGGATCTTTCATGCTCGTGAGCATCGGTTTAACATGATTGTCGAAAGTGGGACAAGGTGCACAAAGTTTAATGCATTTTGAAAACGCTTGTTTTGTCATTATCTGAAGAATTACGATTCCTGCCACCCAGAGCTCAGCATCTATGGCATCAAATGGGCCATGCATTCTAGCAGATACAATTTCCGGTGGTAAATACAGAAAAGGCGCAGCTATCTTGCTAAAGTCTGTTTCAAGCCCTTTGTTAAGGAATGAGAAATCAGTTATGACAGCTTTATTCATTTCTCTATTAACGAGTATATTCTCTTCTTTTAAATCATTGTGTGTTAATCCTTGACTATGTAAATAATCCAATCCTTTGAGGAAATCAAAAACAAATCCTTTTTTTCTTGTCATACAATCTGGAGCAGTAAAAAATTCAGGTGCATGTATTAAATTAAAAAGATCCGTAGCCATTAAGGGCATAAAGAATGCTTTCGCTCTTCCAATTAGTGTTATCGTTCCATATAAGCACACAAGGTTGTCGTGGCATAAATGTGGCCATAACATAATTTCACCATTAGAAGCTTCTGCCACTATCCTAGTTGCTACCTTACAAGCTTTTGCTTTGTCATACAATGCTATGACTTTGCCGTAACCTCCTTCGCCAATATCATGAAGGAATTCATATTCATCTTTACGCTTAAGTAAATCTACCGACGCTTCAATAACTTGACCACTACTATACATGTTTATTTTCATTAATTCAACTCATAATAACTTACCTTTCTTCATAATTCGTAACGCGAATCAAAACAGTTCTCTTCATACGATGCTAAAACATCAACTCCTTTTTCCCCCATTCGCTTTCATTTTTGAATTGCGATCATTGTTGCGTATCAATGTAAACAATTATTTTTTTTCTTCTGCTAAATCCACTGATTCTGTGACATCATCGGAATAGTGTTGAGTAATTTTTCTTTCAATTAATAATAAAATGGTAGCCAAGGGCAGGTGGTTACAAATTCTGTACTTTTTTCATTCTCAATTTGCTGTAAATTATTTTCTAAATAAAAATGTCATCTAAAATTTTTTTCTTAATATAAAAATTCACATTTTACGAAATGAATGCATTTATAATTTCGTTTTTTTTTCCATAGCTCATAAATATCAAAATCGTGTTTGGATCAGTTTGTTCGTTAAAAGACATGTTGTCACTAAATCAGTTGCAATCAGTTCAATGGTTTCATAAAATTTTGACCAATACAGAAAACGAAATTTTATTCATGGTTCGATAAAACAACTCAATTTAGGTCTCAGTTTTCAAGTATCTATTAACGAACCCATTTCGCAAACCATCAACTAATGTTGCGAAGATTATCTCATATATGTAGTCCATTATTTTAACAGATACATTTCATAATCATTTACATATCTAAAAAGACTTTTATTTTATGTCGAAAACTTTTTATTCTGTTACAACTAATCTCCTTCCCAACTTTCTCTGAGCCCTTGTGTCCTGACAATTTAGTTCATTGTGTGCAAAAAAATACCGGTGAGAGGTAAAATAATCCAACAGATAACCATGGACTGTGCATAGAAATTGAGGATTAAGGATATAAAACACAAATGCCAGGTGAAATAGCCCATGTAATGTGGCAGGTCATAGACCCATGCCGATACCTTACAAGACTGATTCTATGATGACGGGATTTTTCATCGACAATACAGGATAACTAATCAGCCGGAGCAGCTAAGCGGTCAGAGCATCTGACATTCCATCGGGAGGCGTATCCCACCAGGTCAAGACAATTTTTATCCCAAATTTTCTCTCCAGGTTTGTACCCAAGTAAACGTAAAGCATAATAATGTACCAAACTTTGTAATCATAAATATATCGTACTTTCAAATTTCATCTTCGTATTCAGCATTGTGTATACGAAGAGCATTAACGAATTGAATTAACGATGAGTATATTTCGTGACCAAAATACTTATGTATGAAAAAATTAATTTCAACTTTTCTGAATTAGTGCAAACAAAGTATGTACAAAATAATGTTAATTATTGCGATTTGAAAAAAATGCATAAATAAAACTTTCCAACACGTTTTTATTAAATAGAGGGATTTTTTTTTTTTTTTTTGGAAACTATCTTCCTTTCTTTTATAAGTTGTTTGCATCACTTTTTACGGTTTCGATTTATGCGGTTCTTTCTCAGAACCTATCTACCGTGTAACTAGAGGAATGGGTATATATCATATAATGACGTAGTCATTAATTATAACACACCGCCCATTGAATTAGAAACTGAGTTAAACCTCCTTTATTCCGAATTACATCATGTAGGATGAGAAGGATAGGTTTTATGAACAACTTCAGGATATTTTGAATTCTGTCAAGAAAGGAGATACTACCCTTGTTCTAGGTGACTTCAATGCCAAAGTTGGTACTAACTCTGACCTTTGGGGAGGAGTGATTGGCCCTTTTGGTATTGGTAGCTGCAATGGCAATGGGCAACGTCTCCTACAGCACAGCTTGCAGAGGAGGCGTTGCCCATTGCAATGGCAATGGGCAACGCCTCCTCTGCAATGGCAATGGAGAACGTCTCAATGGTTTCAGAATAACTAATACATATTACAAACACCGCGACATACATAGGTACACATGGGTTTCACCTGATGGGCTGCATAGGAATACGATTGATTATATATTAATTTACAGCAAATGGGCTAGTTCTGTTTGAAATACCAGGGCATATAGGGGAGCTGAAATTGGATCTGACCATTACCTTGTTAAAAGTGTCTTGCAATTTAAACATAAAAAGTGTTGTGCTAGGGTTAAAAAATTTGCTTTTAATACTGAAGCTCTGAAAGACCCAGTTATAGCCAAAGCTTACCATGATAGGATACTTAGTCATTATGACAGTCATGGTATGCTTACTACTGAAGTTGAGGAAGAATGGGATCATTTTAAACAGGCTTTTTTGGACACTAACAGTACTCTTTTAAGAAAAAAGGAGCAGAAGAGACAGAATTATCAAAGCACTTGAGCTTATTTCGGAAAGAAAGAACTGCAGGAATGTCCTTAATCAATACCCTACTAGTCCTAATAGGGAGCATTACAGAGAAATTAATAAACGTGTATAAGATCAGGTAGCTGCTGATAAGAATCTTTGGCTTGATGGTTTGGCTGACAAAGCCGAGGAAGCAGTTAGACAGCACAACAGCAGAGAGCTGTACCAGTAGTTAATGTTTTGTGTGGTAGAAAACGGACAGGTATACAGGGATTGAAGGATAAACAAGGTAACGTTATAGAAGGTGAGGATTCTGTCATGGCTAGGTGGGCTGAGCATATCAGTGATATTCTAAACTATGCGGTTAGTTCTATTCCCATTGTTTGCAATGATGATAGATGCATTGGTGGCTTTAATGTTGGCCCTATAACACAATCTGAAGTTCTTTTGGCTGTTTCTAAACTTAAACTTCATAAATCCCCAGAGGTAGATGAAATTACTACGGAAATGCTTAGAGCTGGAAATGTTTCGGTTACCACTTGGATGACTGAAATTCTGAATATCTTTTTTGATAAAGGCATGGTTCCTAAGGATTTTACCAGAGCTACTGTTATCCCTATTTTCAAAAAAGGTGATCGCAGTTCTTGTGATAACTATAGGGGTATCAGCCTACTCTCTGTTCCAGGTAAAGTTCTTTCCATGATTGTGCTTAATAGAATTAAGAATCTGGTTGACAGTCAATTGCGTGATGAGCAATGTGGATTCAGAAGTGGTAGGGGATGTGTGGATCAGATATTTTCACTTAGGCAGATTCTTGAGAAATATTTAGAGCTTCAGAAACCTTTGGTTGCTAGCTTTGTTGATTTCAAAAAGGCTTTCGACTCTGTTGATCGTCATAATTTGTGGTTGATTGTGAAATCATATGGTATACCAGACCAGTTAGTTAACATAATGAAAGCTCTCTATAATAACACTGAATCGTGTGTGAGAATCGGTAAGGCTTGTAGCAATTGGTTTAGCATTACTTCTGGTGTTCGATAAGGGTCCATTTTGTCTCCTTTTCTCTTTAGCTTGGTTATTGATTATGTTATGCGAAATTCACTTCAAGGGAAAGATTTTGGCCTTAAATGGAATGGAGATACGAAAATTTCTGATTTAGATTATGCTGATGATTTAGCCCTTTTGGCAAATGATGTTGATGAGATGAACTCTTTCATTTGAGCTGTTGATGAAACTGGTAGTAGAGTAGGTTTGGTTATAAACAGAGAGAAAACTAAAGTTATGAAAATTGGTCAGGCAGGTTGTGATTCAGTTAATCTGAATGGTTGCAGTCTTGGGCAGGTGCCACAGTTTAATTATCTTGGGAGCTGTGTAACAGATAATGGTGATGTCTGGCATGAGATTAACAGACGAATAGGGTTTGCTTCCTGGACTTTTAAGAATCTATGGAGATTGTGGAGAAATATGCGTATACACCTAATGACTAAATTTAGACTGTATAATAGTTTGGTTCTTTCTAGGGTTAGTTATGGTAGTGAAACTTGGACGCTGTGTAAACATGATAACAGGAAACTAGATGCTTTTGATTCTAGATGCTTACACAGTATCTTGAGTATTAGGTGGTTTAACTTTGTAACTAATGATGAGGTTAGGCAAAGGAGTCTGCAACCTCCTTTAAGCAGCATATTGTGCAGAGAGAGACTCCGCTGGTTTGGCCATGTTGCCCGTATGGATAATTATAGATTGGCGAATAGGTTTATGAACAGTGTGCCTAGAGGCTTCAGAAGGAGGGGGAGACCTAGGATGCGGTGGGCTGACAATGTCAAACAGGACCTTGTTAGAATTGGTGTGCAGTGGCCAGATGCAGTAGATGTAGCTCAGGATAGACTTGCTTGGAGAACTGAATTGCACGGTCTGGTTGGACCTCCGTAGCCCATGGCTGCTTGAGGATGATGATGATGATGCGGTTTGGCATAGATTACACAAGGTGTTGGAGTGCCTTTACATCTTCAGCATACCACGCGTTCATCAGACGGTCCTTTAACTAGCTCAGATTTGACGAAAAAGGACTTTGTCCTCGGATCTGGTTATCTAACATGTCCCATACATTCTCAATGAGGTTCACATCCGGGTTTTGTGGTGGCCAGGGAAGTTAGTGGAAGTCGCTGTCATGCTCGTTGAACCACTGCTTAACACACCTTAACCCTTTCACGACCAAGGGAAACATTTTTCCCATTTTAAAATTGGTGATTGTCGTATTTAATTATAACCTTATCTGCATTTTTTATACAGAATGTCAAAATAGAACGTATTCCGAACGCAATTACGTAAACGGGAACGTTTAGAAAACAAAATCAGAACTGTCAGGACGCATAATATATATACTAGCTGCAATGTCCATCTTTGCCTCACTACCAAAAGAAATTGCTTCGCAGAATATCATAATTAGCACATCATTTTGTATAGTAATTTTATTTCATAATTTTGTATTATTTTAGTTAACATTTTGTTCTAATAAACCAATAAATAAAAGACATTGCATAATAAGCCTAACTATAATTTGTGTTACCTTTATAGTCCATTGGGGAAAATATTTCCCATAAAATTCCAAAAAAAACTATACATTGTTATGTATTTTTCTTATGATTTTTATTTATTTTACGTCTAAACAAACTAAAATAAACAGTTACATACTAATATTTACTCTTAGAAACCTTATGGTCCTGAAAGGGTTAAGCGATGGACAGTAGAACTGTCATCCATGAAACAGCAGTCACCTGCTGGATAAAAAGTCAAAATTGCAGGATTGAATAGATTGGTAACAATGTTCAGATAATCCTTGGAGGACACCCGATCTTCCAACGATATCAGGAGACCCGTTCCGCACCATCAGAACATGCCCCACCCCATGACATTGCCTCCAGAACCTTGAGTTGTGTTTACAAGGCAAGCTGGGTCCTTTACTTCACGGGACTCCCACCAAACTCTCTGCCTACCGTCAGTACAGAGCAAGGTGTACCGCGACTCGTCGGAACACACGACTTTTTTTCCAGTCTTCCAGTCATAGTGCACCTGACACCGCTGCAGACGAACTCTCCGATTCTTCGCAGTAATCAGTGGTTCCGATTGCTAATACCAATCCTTTTCAAATCCCTACGCATATTTCGCTGAGATATGGGTCGGGAACAGACTTCATTGAATGCTTCGGTCAATTGCTGCACATAGTAAGTCCTGTTTTTCGGTACAAGTCTTCTCAGACGACGGCGATCTCATTACTGACAGATTGTCGTCGCGCCACACTTACACCTCTTCAACAAGCAATGTGGGTTATTTTTCCACTGATTAAAGACCCGAGATATCTCACCTTTTGAGACAACAGTCAGCTCAGCTGTTTTTAAAATCGTCGCTCCAGCCAGACGGTCATCCACAATAAACCCTTTATCGAACCCCGAAAGATCTTACGTTTTTCCGATTACGATCGTCACTACTGACGATTACTTACGAGTAACAGTCTTAAATAGTTGCCCAGATCATGTGGTGATGCACGTGACCACATATTTTGTATATACGCTGCGCAAGTGACGTTTTCGTACATCTGCATAAAATTTCTAATTCAGTGGCCGGTGTGTGTAGTTCTGATCTTTAAAACATTCTTTCCGATTCAGCATTTAGTTGACGTTGCTGACCCTTCACTGTGAACGATGAGCCTATGATATTAATTAAGAATATGATACGATGAACTCAATGATCATTCTAAAGGGCTATTTAGAATAGGCTTAGGGACTTGATTACATGTTGGTATCAAATCTGCCCCAACATCTGACTAGAACGGCGATTCACAAACAGTGGTATCCAAAGCTTTTGACAGTCGTACGCGAGTTTAGTGCCAGCATTCATTCACACGCGAATTTGCACAACATGGGAACAGAAAAAAAGAAACAAAAATTAACTCGTTTATTAATTTTCCTATAATACTTCGTTTGGAAAACGTTTCTCGTTAGCCAAACGATGCTTTGTTTGTTCTTATTTACCTGGTAAGTGACAAAAAAGCTAGGTAATTGGTGGTACGCGAAACAAAACGTTTGGGATTTCAATACCTTTGTGAATTCTATTCAAATCCTTACGATCTGTCGTTATGATCTGTCCAATCCCTCGTTGTTCAGTCAAAAAGTAAGAGGCAAAATTTTAGCCACTTAAAAACGTCTAAATTTGACTCTTACAAGAGAAGAAGTTGAACAACAAACAGGGATTAATCTAAAGATAAAATGGAAAATAAAGAGAAGTAAAGAAATTGATCGGGAATCTCTAAAATGCAGAATTCAAGGCTGCTTTGTTTCGTCTAGAAAACATGATCGGGGAATTCCGAAATGATAAAACCTGTACGTAAAATCCTACATAGATGAAAAGATTTGTTTTGCCCACAGAAATAGAAATTCACTGGAAAAAAGGGAGATTTAGCGGTCAATGATGCATAAAACAAAATATTCTTAGAAAGAAAGGATTCAAAGGGGGTAAATTTGAGATCATGAAGAAATGGGAAACAAAGAAGAATAAAAACAATTGTAACATTTTCTGATGTCCGAAAATTGTTTCCCGTAATAGTTTCTGGAAAAAATATTCTTTGTAGTACGTCAAGGAATATGAAATTAATATAATGCAAATATTAGCTTTCAGATGATTGAATAGATTAAATTTAGCTTATTTTTTCTGTCATGAGTTGTTTTAATATCTCTTTCTTTCTGCTGCTGCCAGCTGCATGAGGTTTTCTTATTCTCATCACCATGTTTTGCATTATATTTTCGCTATTTCTGAATAGAATTTCTAAAAACTTGTTTTAGATCTCAAAATATATAGGCTATTATACATACAAAATCCTCATGCAACCATGGGCTACAGAGGTCCAGCCAGACTGTGTAATTTTCCTCTCCAGACATGTGTCTGTTCCGAGCTACTGCTACTTCATATGGCCACTCTAGGCCAATTTTAGCAAGGTCCTGTTAGACACTCTCTTCCCATCGCTTCCTAGGTTTCCCCCTTTTTCTGAAACCCTTAGGTACACTGTTCATAATCCTGTTTGCTAATCTGCAGCTATGCATACAGGCGACATGACCAAACCAACGCAGTCTCTCTCTGCACAATATGTTGCTCAAAGGAGGTTGATGACACCTTCTTCTAATATCATCATTGCTTAAAAGGCCAAACCACCTAATGCCCAAGATACTGCGTAAGCATCTAGAATCAAAGGCATCAAGTTTCTTGTTATCCTGCTTACAAATGGTCCATGTTTCGCTACCACAACTAACCATAGAAAAAACAAACTATTATGAAGCCTAATTTTAGTTTTTAGGTGTACACGCCTATTTTTCCACACTCTCCATATATTCTTAGAAAACAAAGCGGCAATCCCTATTCTTCTATATATCTCATGCTGCATATCACCGTATGAAATTGGTCATGTAATAAGTAATACTCAGGTCATGTAATAAGTAATACTCAGGTCATGTAATAAGTAAGTACCGTATGAAATTGGTCATGTAATAAGTATACTTTTCATACGTGTCTGTTACATACCTCCCAAGGTGATTAAACTGAGACACCTACTCAGGAGTGCAGCCATTCAAAGCAACTGAAGCAACATCTGCTGGACCAATTTTCGTCACTTTACTTTTTTTCTCTGTTTATCACCAAACCTACTCTATTACCAATTTCATCAACAGCCCCAATGAACGAACTCATCTCATCAACATCATTGGCCAACAAGGCCAAATCATCTGCATAATCTAAATCGGAAATTGTGAAATCTCTAGACCATTTAAGGCCAAAATCTTTCCCTCGCAAAGAATTTCGTATTATATAATCAATAAACTAAAGAGAAAAGGAGACAAAATGCACCCTTGTCTAACTCCACTAGCAATGCTGAACCAATCGCTGCACGTCGTACCAACTCTCACACACGACTCAGTGTTATTATAGAGAGCTTTCATTATGTTAACTAACTTGTCTGGTATACCATATGATCTCACAATCAACCACAAATTATGACGATCAACAGAGTCGAAAGCCTTTTTGAAATCAACAAAGCTAGCAACCAAAGGTTTCTGAAACTCTAAACATTTCTCAAGAATCTGCCTAAGTGAAAATATCTGATCTACATATCCCCTACCACTTTTGAATCCACATTGCTCATCACGCAATTGACTGTCAACCAGATTCTTAATTCTATTAAGTATAATCATGCAAAGAACTTTACCTGGAACAGAAAGCAAACTAATTCCCCTGTAATTATCGCAAGAACTGCGATTACATTTTTTTTTAAATAGGGACAATAATAGCTTTAGTAAAATCCTTAGGAAAAACACCTTTATTATAAAAAATATAAAAAATTTCAGGCAGTCATATGATAACACAAATGTTCTCAGCTCTTAGCATTTCAGTGGTGATTTCATCCACCGCTGGGAATTTATGTAGTTTTAAATTTAGAGATAGTCAAAGTGACTTCGTCATATGATACAGGGCCATTATTAAAGCCAGCAATGGATCCATCCTTATTACAAATAATGGAGACTTTCGCTAGAAAATATTTTGAAAATATACTTCTTTACTTAGCAGAAGTAGTGTCGATACATAATTAATGTATTACAACAGTGGCTCTCAACGTTTTAAGCTTCACCTACCACCTGAAATAATCACATTATTTTGAACTTCTCTGAAATGCTCAGCCCACCTAGCCATCACAGAATCCTCACCTTCCACCACCTTGCCATGTTCATCCGTTAATCCCTGTATACCTGTCTGTTTTTTTTTTTCAGTCGTAAACATTAATAATCTGGTACAACCCTCTGCTGTTATGCTGTCTAACTGCTTCCTCTGCTTTGTCAGCCAAGCTATGAAGCCAAAGATTCTTGTCAGCTGTTAACTGATCCTTTACACGTTTATTAAGCTCGTTGTAATGCTTTCTATTAGGCTAGTAGAGTGTTAATTCCTATTAATCCTGCACTTCCGTCTTTCAGAAATAAGTTCCATAGCCTCATAACTCAAATACTTTTGTTTCCTCTGTTCCGTTTTACCCAAAAGAGTACTGTTGGTTTCAAGAAAAGCTTGTTTAAACTGATTCCATTCTTTCTGAATTTCAGCAGTAACTAAACCACAATTGTCGTAATGACTAAGTAGCGTAGCATAGTATGTTCTGTCTGAATCTGGATCTTTCAGGCATTCAGTGATATAGCTATTTTTTTAACCCTAGCCAAAAATTACTTAAGCTTCAGCTGTAAAATACTTTTGACCAGGTAATGGTCCGACACAATTTCGTCTCCCTTGTATGATCTGTTATTCCTAACTGAACTATCCCATTTGCTGTTAATTAAAATATATTTTATCATATTCCTGTGCAATCCATCAGGTGAAACACGTGTATATTTATAATTGTCCCGATGTTTGTAGTATGTGTTAGTTATTCGCAAACCATTAAGTTTACTTACCTGTAGAAGACGTTCCCCATTGCCATTGGAATTACCAACGCCAAAGGGACCTGAACCTCCTGTCGAAAGATTCGTGTCAGTACGAACTTTAGCACTGAAATCACGTAGCACAAGAGGAATATATCCTTTCTTCACAGAATTCAAGATATCCAGAATCTGATTGTAAAATGTATCTTTCTCGTTCTCATCAAAGTCTCTGTGGGGCATAACAACAGACGACATCAATATTTAAATTTTTGTTTCAAATTTTGCTGTGAGAAATCTTTCATTAATACAGTCATATCTTAGAAGATCATCAGTGATATATCTGGTGAGAAACAAACCTACACCTTCCAAATGCTTTCCATCCTCCCTGCCTGAAAAAAAGAAATTTAGAGTTATTTTTAAGTATCTCACCTTTACCTGTCCATCTGGTCTCTTGCAAGCCTAGAATATCTAGGTTATAACGATGGAGTTTCTGCGTGAGAACATCAAGAGAATGATCTCTATATAACGTCTTCACGTTCCACGTAACTGCAGGGAGAAAATAATTAGTAGGATTTTTAAAGAAACTAGGTTTATTGAGAGAGGTCGAGCCAACAATATCAAACAGCCCTTTGATCGCAGGCATGGGGCAAAGACCTGTCCTTTCTCCGCTAAAGGTTGAAGTCACCGATGCTCGTAGGAACTTCAGGTAACACCTTTTAAAGAGACATTTTTAAGAGTCATATGGAGACTGAAACACATTACTCTAGTTTAGGATTGACGATGCCCAACTAGCTAAGTGAGGGTTCAGGTACCTGCGGTGGCCTCTGATTAGGATTTTCCACTAACTGATATAAGGTATCCCATACCTCTGTTCACTTAGGGCTGACAACCCACAAGCAAACAGAACACACAGCGGCAGATTCTCCCTCAAGAGAGACCCACCACTGCAGCAAGTCCAGGATCCATAATCAAGCTCAAATCTATAAACCAGTCCAGTCGAGTGGGTATAAATGGTAGGCACTAATACCCTGTGAAGTTGACCACTCCTAAGTCATAGATGGTTGAATGAAAAGTGGTCATAAATTACCATATCGTAGGTCACACTGAGCTGGCATTCCAAAAGAGAATATCGCTTTTGAAAGGTACTAAATGCCTGCACCACGAGAAGGCGGTGTCGGACATTAGGTGCTAGACCTGTCCGGTTCTGTGCATCATCTGGGGATTGGTACACAACTCTCTCTCTGTTTATGCCTAGCTACCATTACAGAACATAGGCTATTATACAAGGTAAAATTCCATTTTCAGCCTAGGGAGTACATTAGTGTCTGAAATGCAAATTCAACCCTGGACTTGATGGGTTAAATTAAGAGAATATTTTATTTGCGTGTATCACATAACTCGAGTTTATTCTGAAAGGAAAACGTATTAGCGAAGTTTAATACAGAAGTGTTTGATTATAAATCTCTTTAGTTAAAAAATATGTAATTCAAAGTTTGCAAAAAGCCAAAATTGAATTAAAATTGACAAGAGAGTAGTGAAATAAATGCGTAAAAAATGGGAAACAAGAAACTCTGTTGTAAAAGACACACAAAAATGCACTGTAGAAAAGATAAAAAAATAATGAGATAGAAAAAAATAGCGTAGATTGGAGAATAAACGAAAAATGTCATTTGAAGAAATAATAAAAGTCTGCACCAATTTATCTGGAACATTAGAAGATAGGAGAATAAGTATTAAACTTTGAACGATGTTTAAGATCAAGGAAAACACTAACGGAATATTGGAATGAAATTGAAAGTCAAAGGAAACAGATTGAAACATTTTTCTATTCGATTTCTACCAACTTTTTCATTGTCATTCAAGGGCATAAATGCTGACACTCGCATTACGCTCTTCAAGACCGTATAAAGAGAATTTTAAATGTATTACATTTCTCACTGGTTATCAAACTAAAGGGCTGATTCGTGTAACTTTGAAATTTCGGGTTTAGAATACTTTTAGGTATCAAAATCTAATAAATGTCATTAAAATATTGTAGTTAAATCGTATTCCTGGTATCCAAAGAAACACGATTTAATCTGTAATTTACGAGGAAGTCGTGTCTTACTAATATTTTTTCCCATTTTATCATCTTCAGCAGCAAGAGGTATGCACTTGCTAAAAGCTTTTTTCTGAATAATATCAGCCAACATGGTGATATTAGGTGTTATAACGGAAGAAGAATGGCTTTACTCCATTGTCTTACAAATCGGAGCCGTTAAGTCTCGATTCCTATCTTTCACAATAAATCAAATATTTTCCTCAATCCAACTAAACTCTTTTCTTTCCACAGTTTCATGAATTATGGAGGACTCTAAATAAACATTAGTCACTTGATGTCTTCACAAAAGAATTCCAACAACTGGAACTAAAAAATATAATATCACAATTGAATAATAATAATAATAAATCTTGTGGTTATGATGAAATAAATGCCCATATGTTAAAAATTGTTTTTAAATATAAACCTCATATTTTTGTAAAAATTGTAAATTTATCTTTTTCTACTGAAATGCTCATAGATGCTTTAAAAATTGCTAAAGTAAAGTCAATTTACAAAAAAGGTAAAAATACGGATTTTAATAATTATAGACCAATTTCCATAATCCCTATCTTTTCAAAAATGATTGAAAAACTCATGAAAGAGAGATTAATGAAATTTCTATCGAAATATAATTTCTTATCATATAAACAGTTTGGATTTAGAGATAAATTGGGTACAGAACATGCTATGTTACAACTTACCGACAACATCTATAAAGTGTAAATGAACACAGGAAAACTTTAGCCTTATTTATTGACATAAAAAAGCTTTCGACACAATAAATCATGAAATTTTAATGTAAAAATTAAGTATAATAGGAATAAGGGGACTTGCATTCAATTGGTTTAAACATATTTGCTAAACAGGAAACGATATGTGGCTATAAATAAACTGGAACGTAATATCCTTGTTTTGAATGGTGATGTACCGCAAGAGTAGTATTGTTTTTAATATATATTATTGATTTTTGTAATTTAAATTTATTCGGCAAAATCACAGCTTATGCGGATGACACAGCAATAGTGTACTCGACTGAAACTAATAATGAGTTAGTGTTCAAGATAAACAATGACTTAAAAAGCATCAGAAACTGGTTTAGTAGTAATAAATTGCAAATAAATGTGGATAAAACTAATTTAATCTATTTCGGCTTATTGAATACTAGTAAAGAGATTGTCATAAAATACCATAATTCTGGTTGTAATTTGGTAAATGGTTGTGTATGTAAAACTATTGAACAAGTTGAAAGTGTTAAATATCTAGGCATTTATGTTGAACAAAATCTAAAATGGAAGAAACAAGTAGATACAGTGTGTAAAAAATTAAGATTTATTTTGTACAAGTTATATTATCTTAAATCATGTTCTCATAAGAAGTTGTTAATTTTAGTTTATTTCGCTTGGGTTCACTCAATTTTAAGCTATGGAATCACTTGTTGGGGGGGGGGGGAGATTATATATCAAACCTACTCCCTCTAGTGAAATTGCAAAATAAAATTGTAAAACTAGTTTCAAATAGCAATATTAGCAATGTAAATTATCATTACATAAGCAATAATATATTACCCTTGAGAAAGTTATATTTATATAGAAGTTTTTTGTTTCTACATAAAAACAACAATTGGATCGAAAAACGGTTCATTCCATACGATACCAGATGTTCTACAAACATGTTTCATGTTGTGAAATCAAAAAAAGAAATCATGCATAAGCATTTCAATTTTATTGCACCAAAATTATATAATTCTTTACCTAATAGTATAAAACAAGAAAAAAGTGATTGTAATTTTAAGGAGAAAACCAAAATTTTTTTGGTAAATGCTGAAGATAACGAAAACCCTTTAAATGCAATTTCTTAGTTTTTGTATCCATTGCCAAAGATTTTCGTTTACAGTAGAATTTTGTTTTTGTAATCTGTAAGAGTTGTTTTGTAACTCCTAGATTACACAGAAATACTTGTAAAATGTATGTTTGTGTCAGTTTTTTATTTTTAATCGTTTTTTTTAATTTTATTTTATATTTCCTTTTGAAGTTTCCATCCAAATTTGATGGCAAATTTATGTGTGTAATGTTTCTGTAAATGAGTATGGAAATAAATATATATTATTATTAAAAAAAAATAGAACCTGTGCATTATGTTCCCTGACTGTGGTAGTCAACGTAATAAGTGGACAAGATTTTGGAAATATACTTCTTTACTTAGCAGAAGTAGTGTCGATACATAATTAATGTATTAGAACAGTGGTTCTCAACGTTTTATGCTTCACGTACCCACTGAAAATGTGTATGTAACTGGCATACCCCTTGAATAGATAGATAAAACTATACAGGGTGTCCCTGAATTCATGGCCCATACGTGAGGGTATGGTAGTACACACCGAACCCACCAATATTCGTCATAGAATATGCGGCCGCAAACAGAGCCGGTGCCGGTAGGGGACGCAGACGAGTCGGCACGGCTTAAAAGCGCTGGATCGGTCAAACTCCAGCATTTTCAGCATCGACCGGCCACGAGATGGAGCAGTTTACGAATGCAGAGAAAGCCAATATCACCTATTGTACGGCGTAGCCGAAGGCAATGGTAGAGAGGCGCAAAGACTCTACTGTGAGCGATATCCTGTGCGCCGTGTGCCCTATCGTAAAATGTTTGCGCGACTGCACCGCCAGCTGTCTGAGGCAGGCACCTTCCACATCAGTCGACATGATGCCGGACGAGCACGGACGGTCAGAACGCCAGCTATGAGCGAGGACATCTTGCGTATGGTGACAGATAACCCAGGTACAAACACGCGATCCGCCACCCAGAGCCTGGGTTTGCATCGGAATAGTGTCTGGCGAGTACTGCATAAAGAAGAGCTATATCCCTATCACTTGCAGAGAGTGCAGGCATTGACAGCTGTTGATCATCCCCTGCGCATGGATTTCGCCCAGTGGTTCCTGCAGCAAAATGCTGCACATCCCGATTTCCCCGCGCATGTGCTCTTTATGGATGAATCAACATTCTCACGTGAAGGCGTAGTGGATGTCCATAATGCGCATTTGTGGGCTGCCCAGAACCCCACGTTCAAATTCGAACCAGTAACGGTTCACCTTTAATGTTTGGGCGGGGATCGTGCATGACTTCTTAATTCGATCCTACCTACTGCCGGACCGCCTCAATGGACGAGCGTACCGTATTTTTCTGGAACAGGTTTTGCCGGAATTGCTTCATGATGTTCCAGCCGCAATCCGCACCCGTATGTGGTTCCAGCACGATGGGGCACCAGCCCATTTCAGCATGGACGTGCGTCAGCATCTTCATACCACATTTGGGAACCGATGGATTAGGCGTGGTGGTCCCATCCCGTGGCCCCCCAGATCCCCCGATCTTTCATGTATCGATTTCTTTCCGTGGGGACATTTGAAGAGTGTCATGTGCGAGACACCCGTGCAGTCTGCGGAGGATCTGGTAGCTCGACTGTAACGTCACAGCCGCCGATGTGAGCGACAAGCCCGGTGTTTACGAACAGGTACGAAAATCACTACTCCGCCATTGTGCCGCCTGTATCAACGTTGGTGGGCAGACGCTCGAACATTTGTTGTAATGGTATCCAATAAATGTCACTCTAGAAACCTCTGCGTCTGTCCTTCATATCCGACTCCTCACTGCGTTTGCGACCGCATATTCTATGACGAATATTGGTGGGTTCGGTGTGTACTACCATCCTCTCACGTTCGGGCCATGAATTCAGGGACACCCTGTAGTTATAGTATAACAATGGGAATAAAATAAAACATATATATATAGACACATTAAATTTTGTGTTCATAAATTACATATATCGATAAACATAACATAAACAAACAACAAATGACATAAACAATTTAACAATTCTTATAAAATTATAAACATTTCACTGGGTAATCGACTTTTGAGTTCTCATGGCGTACCTTAAAAAATTTTACCGCGAACCCCCAAGGGGTACGCGTATCCCACGTTGAGAACCCCTATATTATAAGATAATGATTTACAACCAATCGCGGACTGAAATAGCATTTTCATTTTAAAGTTTAATTTGTTCAAATGGCTCCATGGATCAGTTTTTGCAATTTGATACTTGTTCAATAAATAGTTATGTAATTGATCACTGATGTTTATGTAGACCTGAGATACAAAGTCATACATCTCTCGTACTGTGTTTTTATATCCATATGTTTCACATGTGCTTAAAAATAAGACCTCAAAATGAACCAATAGCAGTTATTTTCGTGCGCATTGATACTACGAGAGATTTGCTTTTGTCGTACGGTTTGATTACATTAGGCCTTAATTTAAATAGAACGGACTATAGATGTATCTATAATAATAAAAGAAGGTGTCTCCCTGTGTGTGTCTGTGGCAGCCATAACACATCGGAAAATCGTGGTAGACGCTTTAAATTTTCGGAGAATGGTTCTGGTTGTGGTCCGGGCTTCAGGGCGAGATTTCAAATGAAATTCCGAAAAAGGAATTTGATAGAAGTAAAAATATTTTAACCTGCTATTACTACGAAAAACGATAATCGCTGTCAAATTTATTGTTGCCATTTACTGTTCCCTAACTTTGAACATAAGAGACAACGTAACATTTATATCTGCTGCCGTTGCCAGACTCCCCACATTTCCAAAGTCATTATTATTATTTTAAGGCGTCTCATTGCCGCTAAGGATGCAACAATGACTTTTGACACACAGGGAAATTCTTCGTGTTGAATCTGTGCTAAAATGTCGAGTGAGGGATATTCACAAAACTAACCTTTAATGCAACAAAAATAAGAATATGCAGATCAAAGGTGAGACCAGAGCAGTGAAGGTTTGTGCAGAAACGAAGCCAAGGGCCAAGTAGGAACCTGTTTTTTAAACCAACCACGGGGGCACACAGTGGAAGCCGTGCAGGAAATTTGGACCATGCAGTCAAGTATCATGGGAGTCATAGGACAACAAAATCTGTCGTAAAGGAAATGAAAATCTCGATAGTTTAGATAGAAAATAAGCCACGAACTATGAGAGAGAGAGCGCTGATGTCAGGAAAGACACAAACACCGGGAAATTTTCTTCTTGTTTTATCTCCGCCAAAGTGTCGAGAGGAGGGAGAGTGTTGTACTTAAAAACATACCTTTAATGCAGTAAAATAAGAATATACAGATTAAAAGTGACACCCGGGCAGCGCCGAGTCCTTTCAGCTAGTACTTATTAAGATAAGGAGAGATACTGTAAGAGAGAAATATAAAATATTAGACTTATACTTTTAGTCATAAAACATGTGAGACAAAATTGGAACATCCAAAATATTAGTTTTACAATAAAAACAAGAATATCCAAAGACCTCTTATTAACCGAAATATTAGCCAAAAAGAATTTACATAGAAATCATTTTATTTAGTTGTCAAGTGAACTATATAATATATTCTCTTGTATGCAAAAAATACAATCAATAATAATGTGATGAATGAGGGATTGGATTTTTAACAGTTCCGAAATTAAAAAATATTTCAACGTTTATAATTTATGATTGAGCTATATTTTTATTTTAATAAATATTACGGTCACATCAAGAGATCACGGGTTCGGATCCCATCCGGCTCAATACAATTTCTTCTCTATTCTCACTGTATTCTGCTAATACCCAGTATTAGTATCAATATGCAGTGAGGATAATTAAATGACATGCAGTATATTTCGGAAAGCGTGAGGTAAGGTAAACACAGTCATTGCTGGAATTTTCAACTATGTGTGGATATAGGGAGTGCTCTTAATTATCGCTTCATAAAGTCGATATTCTCAAGGCTCTGGGTGAGGAGCTTTGCTCAGTCATCTTCATTCAGGCAACTTCAGTTCTCAGGTTCGAGTCTCAACTTTGATTGCAATGAGAATTTTCTCTGATAGTTCGAGTTCTTATCTCGCTGAGAAAGAGGATATCGTGGCCTTCGAATGGCCGCTGTTCGTTGGTTGGGACGTTGAGCCGTCATCCCTTGTGCAAGAGAGTCGTACAATGTGCATGTTAAAGAACACACTAGATGACCTTGATGGGAGGTTTCCATCTACATCGTAACAGCTGTCCCGTGGGTACCTTCCACAAATTTCTTTAATTCAACTCAATGGGGTCCTTGTGACCTAGCTATACAACTTAGAGGCAAAATAAACTAACCCAACAATGTCAGACACTGGATGGAAAGATGCCAAAATATAAAGTTCCATCTCAATGTATTAACCCTTTTAGCTTCTAGAGATTGGAACAGACACAATGGTAAAACCAATTTTTCACTTCAAATATCCTAATCGAAAATAATGAGATTTTTTTTTTCACTGTCAAAATGCACTTATCGCACGATATATATGTTTTCAGTTTTACACTGTCAAAAAATTATAACTAGTTTCGATTTACACAGTAACAGATTCTGTTTTACACGGTCAAGAAAATGTAACTAGTTTCGTTTGACACGATTATAGAATCAGCTTTACACAGTACGGATTAAGATTTTGTTTTTATATGCATGTAGATATACTACATACGTATAAAGCAGCAGTGGGATAACGTCTGGGGAGATTATTAGACTTTCATCCCAAAGTGAAAATCAACTAAATGATTTTAACTGATACCATTTACTTTCGAGAGTAAATAAATAACAATAAATTCCTGTGTTATTAAAATCGAAATTTTAACAAATTGTATTTATATTCTTTGGTTAAAATTATATTCTTGCCATTATAAGCAATCTGTCTCAAGGCATCGTAATGAAATGAAGACTGTTTTGAATTGGCAGCGAATCTGGATTTTCTACACTGAATTTTTCAGATTAGTAAAATCCGTATTTTATCTCGTTTTTAGCAAGACGTTCAACTTTGTAGACTATTTGTTATATAAACTAATTGCAGTTGATTCGTAACCACACTGTTTCAAAGTATCATATAAATATTAATTTTACAAAATAAACGTTAAATATTGGTACAAATGCTTCATTTCTAATTTATATTCCGCCCATAAATATCTTTCTTTCAAATTTCTTCTTCAAATTCGATAGTGTACGTCTACATTAACAATGAATTTTTTTCGTAACCTAAAAGAAATGTATGAGAAATTAATCTCAGCTTATCAGAATTAATAAAAATATATTGGAAAATAATGTTGCATTAATGCTTATTATTACTGCTGAATTGACATTTGAGAAAAATATTTTTACAGATTTCTAGTTATATTTGAATGTTAGTCAACGAGCGTGAATTCAAAATAAATAAGCAGTCTATAAATGAACTGATTTAATGACTAAAGTAATGGAAATGCATAAATAATTCTCTAACACCAATATATCATCTGTCAGTATGTGGTTAATCATAATTATTAAACTATTAGTTAAATCATGCACATTTGGAAACTGATTGACAAATCAGTTACGTTGCATAAATCTTACAATCACATTTCAATGTTTTAATAGGATTTTAATAAGTTATTTAATCACCGTAGAGATACTTTTCTCATATGCTTCAAAATTTGTTTATCTTTACACTTCAATACTGAGAACTCATCACTGCGCTAACACGAAGTCTCATATTACACTCACTAAACTCTCTCTCTATTACTCCTTATCAATATACTTTTAACTCATTGAACTATTTTAACACTCCTGCGCACACTCCAATAAGAACTGTTTTTTAGACTAATGTGCACAGACTAAGACAATTCCCTTTCTTCTTCACACAGATTCTTTCGAATTACAATTTTTTTCTCTATTCTTTTAAGTCAACTCATCGTTCAAACTGGTTAGTTAGTGACGTAATTCTCACACCGAGCTATATCTCGAGTGTCATATAATACCACATTCTTGCCTTCATTGATGCACGTGTGCCTTCTATTTCATATCTATAAATGAAACTTTCAGTGTTTGTTTTATTGCAATGTCATTGTAATGCAATGTCTCGCGACATCTCAATGAACTGAAGCCTGTTTTGTACAGCCAGCGAGATCTGACTTTTCTAGACTGAATTTGTTTTTCTAGACTTAAGAAAGATTTTTTCGGAACCTATCCCCCCTTTTTACCATAAGTTGTTAATCTCCATTTGCACGGTTTCGATTTACACGGTGCTTTCCCGGAACCTGTCTACTATGTAAATCGAGGGGACGGGTATATACTATTCATACCTCATATGAGAAAGAAATTGGAGTCTTTACAAATATCACTATTCTCGTTGCTTTTCGTATTATGTAAAGAATAGGAATATCTATAAAAAGTCAACGGGGAAAAGAGGGAGCCCTAATTGGATGAAACCGGACCGAAAGGCACATAAAAATGCCAAAGTGACCACACAAGTGGGCTGCAGGAAAATGCTCCCTATTTGAAATCAGTTTTTGCCCAGCTGTGTTTTGAGCTGGACATTTGTGCACATAATGTTTAATTCGCTATAAATATAAAATTAAAAAAATATATATTTTTTGATATTATTAATTTGGAATATTTTTCGAAAATTTTAATACCTATTTCCTTTTGTTACTCTAGTTTTCGTTGTGTACCTTTGAAATGGTTATCGGACTTTACGATTTCGGTTTAAACATTTAATGACATAAGGTGCCCTTTGGTTCTCGACATTGCTAAGTCATATTCTTTTTTTTTATCATTACTATTTTCTTTTGTTTATTGGTAGTTGGTGGTGTCATTGTTATTTTTGTTTCTTTTTTAAGCTATATTTGTTTCCCAAAATACCATATATAGCTGTTTTGTCATATGAGTTTAAGAGCAAATGAATTGATTGAATTGATAAAAAAATGGGCTAAATGGCCAGGTCATAAGGACTCCGAAGGCTCAGCGAAGGTTAGGAGGAAGACTTACTGGATTTCTCTTAGGACAGTGTTTCCCAACCAGTGGTCCGTGACTGCGGTGCCAATAACATAAAATATTTCATCTTTAATCTAATTCTCAACCACCGCTGCCGACTACTGAGCATAGAGAAGACAAAGTTGGGACCGAAACCGAAAGGCGAACTGCTGCATGTGTGAGAGTGGGGAGACCATCGCAACACGACAACACATCTATCACGTGATAATGTTTGTTAATATCTAGTCCATCTTGCAAATGAGTAGACTTTAGTTATTGTGGATGGTTTTAGTAGGGACTCTTTTTTACATGTTATTTTTATCTCTTCCATTGAAAATGAGTAAGCAAATTAAACTGATGGATATTTTAAAAAGAAAACATGTTGATGACAATGAAAGATGTGAAACCGGGTGTTTGACACAACTCAAATGTGATTTGGGAATGTGGTCCTCTGGTGTAAAAAGGTTGGGACCACTGTCTTGGGGGACAGATGGTGGCCTCCGGTTAAGGCCATCCGGCATGTTCTTTAACGTGCACAGGCTATGGCTCTTCTGCACACGGGGCCACGGCTTTACATTGCATTTGATGAACGGCGGTCTTTCCAATCCCATCAGTGTCCTCTTTCTGACCGAGGGAATTTAGCGGAGATAAATCTCACAGCTGGCACAATTGGGACTCGAATCTGGGAACTGCATATTACGAGCTTGGTGCACTACCACCTGTGCTAATACTCGCCCTATTTTTGCACACTCCGCTACTGAATGTTTTATCTATGCCATAAACCTTTTCCAAATATGCAAAAACTGCAAAATCATTCTTTCTCGCCACAGCATTTACAAAAATATTTCACACAATCATAGACAAAGGAAGCAATAGTCTTTTCCCCCAGAATATCACTCTTTTTGCTATTAATACCCATAAAACTGCAGTGAAAGTTTACAGAAAAGAAAGCATTTCAGAGTGTACTCAACAGATTATTTACAGACCGATTTTTGCATTAAACCTTTCTACTTATTTCATGTATTAAATATTTGAGACCGGGAGCAGTAGAAAAAATCCTGGCGTAATCCTGAAATGAGAGATCACAGAGGGGAAGCAAAAGAAGCACTGATATGACGTCTTATAGGAAAAAGTTTCTCCCTATGTTTTTATCTTAGACAACGACGGAAATCTTGAGTAGGACTCCAGCATAATTTTATATTCGTACCACCGCATATATAGGTTTAGGACTTTGAATAGCATTTTAGCTATTCAAAGGTAAAACTTTCAGCATTGTTGAAATATGTGCATCTACACGTGATGATCTCCAATACAAATGATCATTGAAGTGACATGATCATCGAAGTGACCTTGGCATATTCCAAGAAATAGCCTCGTGCGTTGAATGTTTATGGTTTGCTTGCCAATTGCAGCACGTCAATAAGACATAAATAATGTCGATTGGGTGAAAAGGATTTCAATTTAAGATTCCATTTATGATCTGAACATAAAACAAATATTTTAAAGTTCTGAAAACCAGATCCTTTAATAAATCTCAGTGCTATTGTTTTACACCCCACCAGATCTGGTTGATGGGGTGGTTAGAACTAGGGGGAAATCGAAAGATTTAGACCCCCAAATGAGTGGACTTTGCGTTGTGTTCTTTTAATATCATTATCTAACATTTACTCAGCTTAGATCTGTAAGCAAAAACTGTTACTCCCAATTTCTGACCTCCGAGGTACCTCACTTATTACAATGGGTAAACATTACGTGAAACTCACAAGTTATATCACAATGAAAACATTTATTAACACTCATTGATCAAAACAATTACACAAAATCATCCAGTCCCATTTTCGGGACGAACTCTACATTTACGCCCTTGGCGCGGTCATTTTCAATAAGGGGAACACTTGATATAACAGATCAAGACAAAGTCTTTGTCACAAAAAGTTCTTATCCGAGACCAAGTTCCCCAAGCGGGAAAAAGACGTGGCGGCAGTAAGTTTAATTTGCATGTGGAAATAAAATGCCAGAAAAGTTTCGACCCTAAGCACTTTACTTTTCTCACTTTGCAGTCTTTTTAGGTGAACATCACCACAAGGCAGCCTGGCCGGGATTGTAGCCTTTTTCACTTTTTGGGAACTACTGGAGATGTCCGCTGCCTTCGGATGCTCAGACAAGAAGAAGAAAGAACGCACACACTCGCCAGACTGTTCACTTCTCTCCAAATTTGCACATCACCGCGACCTCTGTCGGAGATCAGCGCCTTAGCTGACGCGGCTGTCGTTCATTGGGCAGCGCGGCCGGCCCATGGGGGCTGCACCCTTCGGTGGCCTTTGATGAAGACCGCGACGGGCAAATCGCGAAACTTCCATGCTGAAGGCGAAGTTTGTCCTCTGCTGAAGTCGAGCGCCGAAGAAATTTCGCAGAACTGGAGGGCAGCCCAAGTCTTTGTTCCTATCATGAAGAACGAATGTTGGCGAACCTTTCTGCCCACAGTCGTGTCCACAGGATAAGATCACTGTGGGCACGACACTATATATATGTGTGGAATGAGAGCTATGCAATAGACATCAGTATAAGTGCAAAATCATTTGAGAATTAGCAACGTGTATAACTCTATAACAACTACGTAACTAAAGGAAAATTTACTAAGTAATTTTCAGTGATATCTTAGAGACTATTAATATAAAAAATAGTACAGAGGCCAGGATATAGAAAAAAAAGGGTGATGGTAAGCAAGTGACCTAATCCAGCTGGAAAAAAGCAAAGGGGTACGAGAATAGATTTTGTATTGAAGTTTAAATTTTTCCACTCCTTTTTATAGGTCTTTAAAAAAATTTATGAAAAATTGCTGAAATATGTAAAAGTTTCATAATTTTCCTTTGCCTCCATTACTCTTTTCAGCATTCTCAAAAAGTGGGGGGAAATAGAATTCTTTAAAGGGAAGTGACTTAATCGATTCCTCAATATCATCTCTTTGGTTATCGTGTACACCACTGAGATGTCAGTTTATTAGGTACACCTACCAAATAGCGTGTTGCACCTCCATTGGACTTAAGAACAGTCCAGAATTCATGGGGAATGGAATTTACAAGATACAGCCCTTACCCCCTTATCCAAAAGACGCTCGATAGAGTTTAGATCTGGGAACTGTGCAGGCCAACGAAGCAAGGAAAACTTGGCATGTTCCTGAAACCATTCAGTGACGATAGGTAGTAGGCAGGTGCATTATCATACTGAAAGTGTCCAACCGAGTGAGGACAAACTGTAGACAAGAAAGTATGAACTTGGTCAGCAACGATGTACAAATAGGCGTGGAATTCATATGTTCTTCGATGGGAATCAAGGAGACTAATGTGTGCCAGGAAAACATTCCCTACACCATCACCGGCCTTACTGTTGACACCAGACAAGATGGTTCCATGGGCTCATGTTACTTGTGCCATATTCTGATCATTCCATCAGCATAATGCAAAAGGAACCGTGATGCGTTCGACCAGGCTACCTTTGTCCAGTTCTCAACACGTCTAGTGTCGATTCTCCTGCGTCCACTGGACACTCGTTTCTTCTTCGACTTCTTCGATGACAACATCGGCACTGACATGATCGGAGGCTGTTGTAGCACATTAGTGACAAGTTCCGATACGTTCAGATATGAACTTCTCCACAGCAATGTTTAATTCTGCTATGAATTGCCTGGTTGTGGCCCGTCTGTTCGCTTGCAAGGTTCTCGTCAGTATCCTTTGATCCCTCTGATTCACAAGCTGTTTTCGTCCATAGGTTAGCCAATCACTTGGTTGATTTTTGCTTTTTGCACCATTCTCAGTAAACCCTTGAAACGATTGTACATGACAAATGCAAAAGGATGGCCGTTTGAGAGATGCTAGAAGCGGCAAGCCTGGCGCCAACTATCATGCCACGTTCAAAGTCGCTCAGTTCACTTGTTTTGCCCATTCTGATGCTCAATACAACTTTAACTGATGGTCGAAGAACTGGTCTGCCGGATTTATACCGCACACCGCGGTCACGTGACGTATTATGTGTTGGAATAAATCACGATGATGTTTGTACCTAATAAATTGGCATCTCAGCGTATGTTTGATGATTGTGTTCCCAAATGCAAATGTTTTACAAATATTATATAATTTAACTTTTTTTTAAATTATTCAGCTTGTTTTATCTCTGAGCGGCACTTTTTTTGCATATAATGGATTAAATGGCCAGGTGACAAAGAATCAGAATGCTCAGAGATGGTTGGGGGAAGGAGACCCATTAAACAGCTATTAGGAGACAGGTAGTAGCCTCCTGTCAAGGCCATCAGCGTATTCTTTAATGCACACAGGGTTTGCACAGTCGTATCAGAATAATATGACCACCTACCATATTATATGTATGGCAGGTGGTCATGTTATTCTGATACGACTGTGTATATCTCCCGCACATGGATAATTTCCAACCCATTTTTGTCCCCTACTGTCTGACTCCGGCCCAGGTGGGACTCGAACCTGGGAACTGCGGATTACGAGTTTGGCTCACTACCGGCTGAGCCTCCTTGCTCCAAAAATTAATCAGATATAAATATATCAATATTATGAGTACAGGGCTATTTATTTTTTGAATTACGAATTATTTGTATGTTTTGAATTATTCAAGTACTTTTGTATGAAATTTGTAAAAATTTGTCATAAAATGAAAGGGATGGGGATTGTCGCAGTCGATAGCAAGCCAGTTTCGTAATCTGCAGTTTTCAGGTTAGAGTATCCCCTGCCGCAGCGTTCAGATTTATCTCGGCTAAACACCTATCCTTCTCTCGGTCAGAAAAGGGACACCGATAAGCTTCGAAAAGATGCTGGTCGTCGAATGGGGCATTGAACCGTGTTTCCTGTGGAAAGAGTCATACTCCGTTCGCGTTAAGAGCACGAATGGCCCTGACAGGAAACTTTCATCTATCTCCTAAAAGCTGTCCAGTGGTTCTCCAATATTGTTTGGGGCGTTGGGGTCCTTGTGATCTGACTATTTAGCCTATTGTGTGCAAAAAAATTGGTGCTCAGAAGTAAAACAACCCAATACAATCTAAAATTTTAAAAAATTGGCTTTTGTAGAAATTTCGAACTAAAGAGTTTCGAATTTATCAGGTTTTACCATATATATTTGAATTTCATCATATGATATTTTTCCAGGGGAAATTAAAGAGCTAATATATATTGTATTTTTTTTACTCAGACCTTTCATATTTTACTGCAATGAATGGTAAAAGAGCATTTTGTTTTTCAGTCAGATGATCATACTCCGTTCGCGTTAAGAGCACGAATGGCCCTGACAGGAAACTTTCATCTATCTCCTAAAAGCTGTCCAGTGGTTCTCCAATATTGTTTGGGGCGTTGGGGTCCTTGTGATCTGACTATTTAGCCCATTGTGTGCAAAAAAACTGGCGCTCAGAAGTAAAACAATCCAATACAACCTAAAATTTAAAAAAATTGGCTTTTGTAGAAATTTCGAACTAAAGAGTTTCGAATTTATCAGGTTTTACCATATATATTTGAATTTCATCATATGATATTTTTCCAGGGGAAATTAAAGAGCTAATATATATTGTATTTTTTTTACTCAGACCTTTCATATTTTACTGCAATGAATGGTAAAAGAGCATTTTGTTTTTCAGTCAGATGATGATAATTCTCCTCTTCACATGCTCTGCATGGTTCAACTTTTAATGACAGCTCTTTCGTTCCGAACAGGGATGATAGAAAAAGCACAAATTTACATCAAAATTTTGTTTGTTGCATAAACGATAACACAATTTTTCACTTCTCAACTTTACATACTGGCTAGATTATTACACTAACTTCAAATATCTACGAGTGTCAAGATTTTTTCCCATCAAGAAAACCTAGGAGGAAAAGAATAAATATAACGGCGCCTTTATACTCAAACCTAATTCAATGTCTCGCGAAATCTTTTTTGCCATTGTTTTCCAAAAATCCTCACCATCCAATAAAAGGACATCTAAAAATATCTCACCAGAACACTAAATGAGCTTGTCTTCTTCCTACGTGTGACGTACTTCTGCGCGAGTTTCTTCTTTGCTCGAAACAAAAGTTTCTTTTGTTTCTTCATCCGTCTTCCTTTTTCATTTCATTCTTCAGCAGAGTCGTTGCAAGCCAAGTGCAAAACTCACTTCTTTTTGATTCTTCTACGTTCTTCAATGTTCAGTTTTCTTTCTTCGTTCGCAGCTCTTGTAAACAGTATTTGAAGAGAAGCAATGACGTTCTTGCTGTCTTACACACCTTATTAGCTATCATGGGTAAGACTATTCAATTAAATCTATTCCTGTTTAATATTGGCCATAATGAAAAGTATTGAACCTTGTGTTTTACTTATCACAGAATTTGCTACTTTTCTCTTCAATCCCTCAGCTTTTCACGCACTCATACATGCACTTCAAATCGGAGTAGAGTTACATCGGTTCGTAGTGATATTTTACACCTAAAATTGATGCAGCAGTTTTTTTTAGTCAGTGACGGTTTCAAGGGGAAGTCACAATATCCAATGACATTGCGCAATTACAACGAATTCCGTTTTGAGGGTTGCTCACTGCACCCTCCCCCTCCATCAAATATGCGTCCTAGGAGAGCCCTCTGAATTTATCACTACTCTATGGTGCAATGTTAGACGAGTTTTTGCTACGGCAGCCACCAATTTACGGGTATACAGGTAAGGCCCCAAAGCATCAGCTTACTGCAGCGAAAACTTTACAGTGACAAGATTCGTTTTTGAATCATCAGTGCTGGTTGATGACATTTCCTACACCTTGGAAACCTTAGCTGCACCTGCAATCTGACTGTTTTCGTTTCTCGATGTGGTGGATAGCGTACTTTTACACCATAAATCCGTGATCACTGAAAATAGATGTGAAAAATCTGATATCTCACTCTAGAATCTTATTCGACAATAATAGAATCCTCTGGCAGGTGCACCTGAAAAAGGGTATCTCTAGAAATGAGAACTGATGGCTACCTAAGTGCAAACAATTTTAGTCTTTTTTTTCATGAAATTTAAGTTTAAGAATTATGATCAGTCATATTTTTATTAAGTTCAAAAGCAGTTACAGTTTCTGAACGATTTTTCGAAAAACAAAAAACAAAAATTTTAACCAGAGGCCACTATAATAACAGATTACTTGAATTGAGTGTTTGTTTCTTCACAGGGGAGGAGGAACTGGTTCATTATTTTCTCCTTCGCTTTTAAAAAAAATAATCCACCCTCACGCGATGCAAAATTTTGAAAATTTTGAAAAACAAGTATGATCAAACTAAAACTATAATCACGGTAATTATTCCCACCAAATTCTGAATGCTCTCATATGCTTGCACGGCTACAAAGTCGTATGAAATTAAAAAGGATAGCGTCAGTCTCTCTGCAGAATGAACTGGCAAAAACATAGATAAATATCACCTAATATTTAATCCATAGCAAAACATCACTTAACATTTATTTAGACTCCATAAACAATCGTAAAATGACATCTGGTGGGTACTTTACATCGTAATGTCACATCTGATCTTGTGTATATTCAGATATTGTAATTTCATCACAGATGGGGGAGGTAACATAGGTACTAGTATAGCCGCGCAGAACTACGGTAGCCATGTTGTTGCTACTCAGAAAGCCGCACGCTGCACGTCAATTGCAATATATCCGAATGCTTTATACGAATACTGCTTAGTAAAATATCAATTGTTTCATGTAGAAAAGAGCAATTATTTCGCCCAATATTGCTAAATCGATTTTTTTCTTGGAAGGTCAAGAGATGTTTAATATATAGATAATAATTTTTTCCCGTTTCAGTTTTGAGTTTGTTTAAGTTTTAAAACACGAGTTGTTTAACCTCATTTAAAGTTAGCAATAGCGAATTACATATCAAATGGAAGTAGCTATACCATCTTTTTCATAAAACAGGGATTTATTGTAGTACTACATATATCCAGTGCAAGTTTCACTACATATATCAAATTTCTAATGTTCAGAGTAAACGATAGTGATAAGTCAGATCTCATCAGAAAAATGTAAATATTAACAAAAAAAACTCTTTAGAATAAAAAGCAGGGACCTCGTTGTGAAATATCCAGACTTTAATATAGGCTTAAATACTGAATATTGTTTAATATAGAAATTTCAATAGTTTTGATTATGATCTTTTATTTATCTTCAGTCATATTCTTCCATTAATTTGCATGAATATCGTGGAAAATGGATATTTAAATAGATTTGATTATGATCTTTAATTTATCCTCTGTCGTATTTTTCCATTAAATGCATATTTTAATAATTATAGCACTTCAAAGTAAGATTTCCACCAACATGGGACGTAATTTATCATGAAATATTCTAGCGTCCATAACTCTTTAAATTCTTAGCGAATATTGTTGAAGATCTATATTTAAATAGATTTAATTATGATCTTTAATTTATCTTCAGTCACATTTTTCCATTAAATGCACATTTTAGTAATTATAGAGCTTCCAAGTTAGGTTCTCACTGGCATAACGGAAATTCTGTAGCCTTTCGGAAGGCTTCATCAAGAGCTTTGGAAATGAATAATGTGAGTATTATGTTCTCTCCCATTTCTTGATTTATTATTTTTTCTCTGAATTTATAATGAACCTTTAGTTAATCGGTTTACATTTAAAACACTGGAAATGTTTCGCAACCCCCGTCCCCAAGTTTTCGTTATCCCCCCTCCCGCAAGTCCTAACTATGCTACTGTCATAAATAGTTCAAATAACAAAAATGTTTTCAATTTGCAAAGCAAAACTTTAGCATTACTTCTTACCTATGAAATGTTGTCCCTTTGATCTTTTTCGCAGGTTTGTTAATACATCCAAAAGACCTACACATTTTTATGCAATCTATCGTTCTTTAACACAGTGATAGCACGCTTACGAGTAATAACAATATGGCGACGCTCGGTTACAGTTTTTTAAGCTAAAGGCGCCTCCCTCTCTTCCTACCTCCATAGTGTACACTTATCTCTTGATTTATACACGGTTTCGGTTTTACACAATACTCGATTTATACGTTAGGTTTTACAGATCAAGAAAATGCAACCAGTTTCGATTTGCACTATTATAGATTCGGTTTTACACGGTGTGGATTGAGGTTTTTTTTGTGTTATACATTTTTTGAAGTAACAGTAATATAGCGTCAAGAGAAATTATTAGACTATCATTCCAAAGCAAAGTCAACTAAATGATTTTAATTTATATCATTATTATCAAGAATATATAGATAATAGTAAATTCCTATATTAATAAAATCGTTATCTCTAACAATTTATAATTATATTCTTTCCTGAAATTATATTCTTGCCAATGTAATGCAATCTGTCTCGCGACATCTTAGTGAAATGAAGCTTGTTTTGAATCGGCAGCGAGATCTGACACATTTCTAGACCGAATTTTTTAGACTTGTAAAAGCCGTCTTTTTTGTTCCATCACGTATAACTTTGTAGACTAATTATAGGCTAAATACAGCTTATTCATAAGTTCATTGTTTCATAAAATATCATGTAAATACTAATTTTACAAAAGAAAAACACCAAGTGTTGGTACAAATGCTTAATTTCTAATTTATGCTCAGTTTATAAATATTCTACTTTTAAGTTTCGTTTTCAAATTGGATAATGTACATGTACAACAACGATGAGTATTTTTCGTGACCAAAAGAAATGTGTGAAAATAATCTAAACTTATCTGAATTAGTGCAAATAAAGTACAAAACAATGTTACATTAATGCTTATTATTAGTATTGAGCTGACATTTGAGATAAATATGTATAAATAAAACTTCAATGTACGTTTCGTACATTGAAATTATCAATTCGTAAGAAGGAATTTTTGGGAAGTTATCGTCCATTTTATCATTAAGTTATTGGTTTCGATAGGCACAGTATCGATTTACACGATTTCCCGGAACCTATATAATATCATGAATCAATGTAGTTAACAAATCAGTGACACAACGTGTCGTCGAAGTGAAAACGACTTACACTGTCACATAGGTGTGATGCTCTCTCAGGCGCGGAGTAGCAAGGGACGAAGTTCATTTTATGACGACAGCGTCCCATATTATCGATATCATGTCGCTTTGTGTCAACAGTGACATGATATCAACAGTGACATCATGGTGAGGAGGTTCCCATTCATACTAAATATAAGGATTTCATGTATGTAATATGCATTATTAAAACAATTCTACTTTTAATAAAAAAAACTATTTTAGATGATTTGGATAATTAAAATTTAAACTATATAGAAAAGGATTCTCCATCTATCCTGAGCATGATAATCAGTCAATATATGAAAATGGTCTGGTATAAAACACACAACTTTTACCTAATTCCATTTAATGGTTAAGTTAATTTTTAAATTCTTGAATAGATTATGTATGACATACATCTTGTTATTCTGAGAATAAAAATGCTATCGTACTGAGATATAAAATTCTAATTCACTTTGACTTAATTACTAATATCCCATTATAATATAGACATAATAAGAGAATTAAAGCAGCTAAATAGAACATTTTGGACTCCTAAAGTCCATTGCCAACAGTATAGTACAGATCTAAAGAAATTTGCTAAAAACACATATTCTTACAGCTATATGTTAAGAACATATTGACTGATGCACTCTAAAATGTATAATATTAAATGGTCTATTTAAAAAAAATGCTTAAAGTAGATTTGAAAGGGATATAATAATTATTTGAACAATTTAGGATGCAAAAACAATAGAATGTCTTTCCAGAGAATGTTTTAATATGAAGTCATTTTATTTGTATAATGAACTTGATTCATTAATTGCTTTAAATTTTTGATGATATTCTTCAACGATTCATGAAAGTAATGAAATCATGTTTACAACTATCGCTACATCTGATAATTATGAAATTGAGGACGAAATCTAAATGCATAATTTTAGTAAAAGACCATTTGGTGAAAATATTTGCTATTGCATTTATTATCATTTACCCATTTTTTTATCCTGCATTTTAGCGGTGTTAAATAAATCCAGGATAGTGCTGGATAACTTTTTGTATGAAGTAGAGTATGACTGTTTAATTGATTTATGTTGCAGACATTTAAGTAATAGTGAGTTGCATGGATAAAAACGTAATGAAAGGAAAATTACAAAATGTTGAAATTATTCAGTTGAGCTAAGTAATGATAAATGACATTATACTTTTAGTGTACCAGTGTATAAGCCTACAGTTATAACATGAGATTTGTTTTGAATATTGAAGTGTTTTAACAAAATGTAAGAGTGAAAGATGCTAATATATAATATTATTCAGTTTTGATCAATTAATGTAAAGTATTATTTGGAATATTATGTGTAATAATAAGGTTTAAAATCATTCTTAATTTCTTTAAAAAAAAAAAACAGTAATCGCTGTGAGTTTCGTTCACGGAACCAAAAACCTCTTTTTATTTTGTCACCCAGTCTCATTGTCACGTGATATGTGCCTTCTCCGTAGAGATGGCTTTGGTTCCACACTGGGAATCTGTACGGTACTAGAAGGGCTTCTGTGATGGAACGCGAGAGTTCACATTATAGTCCAGGTCATGGCATATTGGCTGCACATTCCGATATACAGCCAATATGATGTGGGCTGCAGACTGTCAAGATTACCAGGGGACACAAACATCATTTATTTTATAGCTCCATTCTGACGAACTTCGCTATCTCAGACTCCGACGAAGCCTGGCTGCATGACTAACTTCAGCTCTCCACTCGGCTGGAGGTAACGGACTGTCTAGCACATTCTGTTCCCCACTCCAAGTTTTCAAGAAAAGGGATCGTTACATTGGATCTTATTAATCAAAAACTTTGATCAAGGGGGAAGGGGGAGGCAGTCAATCGATTTCTGTTCGAGACACTTTTCTGGAAACCCACGTGGTCACGATCTCTTTTCTGGGAACGCTTTGATGCCGCAATTGATATTACTCCCATGGAGACTCGTTTGTTCCATCAGTTCAGTTTTGCCACTGTAGGTGAATACGTCTGATAGCTGTCAGCTTGTGCTGCTGTTTTGGGTTTGTCTTCTCTTTAGGGAGTCATCAGCAATAAGAAAAATGTCCCGTTTTAAGACGATCAATGATAATAACTCGGGTGACACAAGGTTGGGGCTCAATTTTTCACAGCCATAGTTCAGATTGTTTGGGAGACAGGAAGGATCAAAGATAACGTGACATGGCCATATTTCTTCAGGAAACATTCCCGAAAAAATGTCATACCACACATCTCACTTAGTGGAACAATGAATTACACCTATCCCTCGATTTACACTGAAGATAGGTTCCGCACAAAACCGTGTAAATCGAAATCTTGGATTTTGCTATGTAAAACCGTGTAAAACGAAAAAAATACTAAAATGTGCATAATTCAGTCATTTATTTACGTAAAACAAAAGCAAGACATCTTGAAAAACATAAAATTACACTTCATTCATAAAATAACAAATATATGTAGGTAATATAAGTACATATTTAATTCATTTTACATTAGTAACAAAAAATATAAGATCCTTAAAAAAATTAACAATAAGTTTAATTACTGTCATCACTTTCATGGACTATCAGTCTTTTCTTCCTGATTGGTATGATGTCACTTTCATCACTCGATAGTTCTTGATGCGATTCTGGTTCAATGGTTGATGAATTAGGGACAATCTCAGATCGACGAGACTTTGTAATGAAATCCGTAATTAACAATTGTGTAGTTTTTTTTTGTTAAATCTTTATATACTTCCTCATATTGATTAAGCACTTACTAATATCCCGCTGGAATCGGAGAGCTCGTTCAACATTCGGGTCATTTTGTAAAAAATGATTACCCAATTTTCTCCCCAATTCAAGTCCTACGCTGATGACTCTTGCTGTGAACGCAACTGGTTCAGATTGCTCTTCATCAGTATCATGGTCTCCATCACGTTTATTTGTTTCATGAATCATGTTAACTAAATCATCCTCATCTAGTTCTTCATCAGCCATTATTTCTTCAATATCTGCCTCAGTTAAATCCCCAAAACCTTCTCCTCCTATAGTATGCGCCAACTCAGTGATCTGAGAATATTCATGCTCTAATGGTAATCTATAATTCTCACCTTCAACAGCATCTGGCCATATTGCCTTCCAGCAGGCATTGAGCGTTTATTGTTTAATCTGGGTATATGACAGTCCAACATGCTTAACACAATCTTAGATTGTAAATTTCTTCCAAGCATCCATAAGAGTAAGAGATCCATAATTCTCCATTTGTTCTAAAATATACCTGAAGGTTTACTTGATATACAATGCCTTGAAAGTCGAAATTATCCCTTGATCTAACGGCTATAGTAAGGAAGTTATATTCTTTGGTAAAAAAACAATATGTACATTTTCGTGTTGTAAATCTTGAGGATGACCTGGTGCATTATCAATTAATAGAATGGCCTTAAAAGGCAATCCCCTTTTACTTAAATAACTTTTGACATCTGGGACAAACAAGTTATGAAACCATTCATTGAAAACCATGGCAGTGACCCATGCTTTCTTATTAGCCATCCAATAAACGGGAAAGTTTTTGATGTTTATTCCTTTAAATGAGCGTGGTGTTTTCGATTTGTTAATAACCAATGGTTTCATTATATGATCGCCTGAAGCGTTGCTACAGAAAAGAACTGTTATGAGACTTTTTGCTGCCTTATGACCACTAGCTGATTTGTGAGCTTTAGCCAAATAGGTTCTTTCTGGTATTTTTTTCCAGAATAACCCGGACTCGTCAGCATTGAAGACCTGGTCAGGAGTGTAGGAGTTGGCGGCAATGATTTCAGCAAATTTTGCTGGATGTTGTGCTGCATCCGAATCAGCAGATGCTCTTTCACCTTTCAATCTTAGATTATGTAAAGAATGTCTTTGTTTAAATCTCTCGAACCAACCATGGCTTGCGGGGGAAAAAACCTTCTTTTCATCTGGCGAAGTCGACGGTAACTGATTCTTAAGTGTTTCATAAATCTTTAAAGCCTTATTTGTAATGGCACTGGTATCAATTGGAACCCGCTTTTGAGTTTGGTCTTCTAGCCATATCACTAATGCCTTTTCCATATTTTCCATTGTAACATCTCTTACATATGAAATTGTGCTCATACTCGTGCAAGATCCAGCTGCTACACTTTTTCTAATGGAGTCTTCATTTTTTCTTATTGTCCTTATTGTGGCTTCATTCATGGAGTAAAATTTAACAACATCTGTTACTCTTTCTCCATTACGTAGAAGATCTAATATTTTAATTTTTTTTTCTAAAGAAATAACTTTTCTTTTCATTTGATTTTTTTAATAATCTTTTGGCATTATAAAACCTTAAAAAATTTACGTAAATTATAAAAATTCCAGAAAAACTATAAATGTTGGAAATTTAACAGTAGATATTTAAATAATAAAATAAAAAAATGCACAATGATGTAAAGCTTTGCTGCTAAAATGGATACTGCACTACTTCACATGAACCAGATAGCTTTACTATTGTGAAATACTACGGGGATTCTCCATGTTGTAAAATACAGGGGAATCCCCGTCCCCGTTGTTGCCAGTGTTACCAAAGGAATGAGATTAAAAAATGACTTGAAATATATATGCAGCCGAATATACACTTTTACCAGCTTTTTGAAATCCGTTATTTTATCAACCGTGTAAAACCGAAATCATGTAAAACAAGTACCGTGTAAAACGGGAGATAAGTGTATATCCAAGGGTTTATCAAAATAATGGAACAAATACTGTTTGTGGAGAACATTTTATTAATAAGCTGTAAGCCCAAAACGGACGTTCAGAACAGACGCAATTCGAAGTGGAATAGACATATACAAGTCATGCACATACGGTAATGTAATGTGGGACCATTCTTTTTGTAAAAAATATGGCCCAACTCCGTTAGTGATGCTGGAGGTAAGAAGTGTGATCTGACCTTGCCCTTCAGATATTTCCACAAATGTCCAATATTATTGAGGTCTGGAGATTGAGGTAGCCAGGGTAGCTGCTGTATCTCATCATCATGCTCTGCAAACCACAACTTAACACGTTTCGCACAATGCACGGGTGCATCATCCGCTTGAAACCAATTTCATTAGAAAACAAAGCCCACACATTAGGTGCAGGTTGTCCCAGAGAAGGGATTCGCACATTGTAGGTGTGATACGACCCTGCAGAGTAACTAATGGCCCTAAGGGATGCCATGATATGGCACCCACAGCATCAGGGATCCACCTCTGTGCTTCACAGTCGGAGCCAAACAGTCGGGGTGGTATGCTTCTGCAGGTTTTCGCCAGACGTACACTCTACCAGTGGTGGGAAGCAATGTGAGCCACGATTATCAGACCAGATGACACGTTGTTAGTCTTTAACATCCCAGCTTTTATGCGCTTTGCATCTGTTTATGCTCCTTACGTAGACTATTGCAATGCAGTTCTTGTTTTTCGCTGACATGAGTGGAATTCGGTATCAATGAATATTTGATAAATGATGGATTTAGTGCATATATTTTCATGATACAGTATATTGGGCAGTGTGTAAATCAATTACTTTACGAACTTTTTGTAATTATGGGTACGTCGATAATTTGGGTATTAACTTATGGTTATTTTGTCAATTAACTTATGGGTACGTCTATTGGCTGCATACTTATGTAGAAATATTAAATTTAACAATTGATGAGTAACTAATTATAAAAACATAGTTGCCATCTTGTTTCGCTACAAATTATTCATCCTTAAATATGTACTGAATTGCTAAGGACATTGATTCTAAGTCCCTAGCCACAAACACGTATTTCTTTTCACTTTCGAGTGGCGTGCCAAAATAAAAGGTCTCGTGTCCCATAGGTTAGCTATCACTGTCTTAGGCCATTCTCGATACAGATGAGACACTACCATGCGTGAAAACCCTCAGCAATTTGACGCTCACATCTGAGGCGTCCGACACCAACATCCATACTAGGTTCCAAGTCGCTTGTGTCATCCACAGGTACCAAGATAACTGCTTTAAACAGCACGGTATGAACACGTGATAATGTCAGTGAAGGTGCATTAGTTATGTACACATGTGGCACAAGAAGATTTCAGAAACATAAATATTCATTGTATATTTTTGAACAAACATAAAATATTATATAATTTTACATGTTGTATTAGATTATTTTAAATATGAATAGCACTTCTTTTGCACAAAATGCGTTAAAGGGCCAGGCCAATGGCTCAAGAAATATTTGGGAAGCGATCACCTGTACGCTGATAGGAGGTAGAGCAAAGCTTCCTCCATCCAGTATATTCTTTAATATGCGCAGAGTATGCGAAACATTCTTCTACAAGGTTTGCGACCTACTCTTCTACACACAGAACCTCAGCTCAATGTTCCATCCGATATGGTCGACGTCATTTATAAGTCCATCAGTGTCAACTGCAGACACAGTTGTGATTTGAACCTGAGAACTGAACATTACGAGCCTGGCGCATTACCGAATGAGCCAACTCCAGAACCACTTTTACATGTCGCTTCTGCTCTTATAGCTCATTTTCATTTAAATTTTAATTAATTTTTAATAACTTTATTTTTACTTTATACACTAACTCCAGTTTTACAGTTTTAAACTGCTTCAAATAACATTGAAATGAACAACAAACAAATGAAACTCTTCCATTCGTTATTTAGTTTCTTTCTCAGTAATTTCTGTTAGAACTATAAAAGCTTCCGATAACTTAATTGCAAGCAGAAGTAATGTTACATCTACTACATCAAAGAGACCGTCTAATGGAATGAAGAAGCCCGTCACATTTAATATTGCTTCAGAAACAGAATAAAAGTGATTTCAGGAACACATTAGTGTTAGTTGTGGACCGATTTAGATGACGCCGTTGTAATACGATATTAAATAGAACTGATATGTTTTCATTAACCGCCTCTTCAGTAATATGTATTTTTAAAACAAGTTTCTAAAACTTAACAGAGTACCGAAAGAAAATCTTTTAAAATTATGTTCTATTATTTGCTGTTATTCGTGTATCTATCATTCCAGGTTAACACGTATAATCATAGGCTTCCAGTATTCTGGTTTCTAGTAAGAGTTTATAAAATCAGTCTGTAGTGCCAAAAATAAGAATCTGTTAATTCTGCTTTTAAAAACCGATACTATTGTAGTATTCAGCTCAGCTTTGATTTTCGCGAAATTCGACTGAATTTTGTGATTCGCTTGAAAGTCCTTTTCGGTTAATAGTGAACAGCTACAAAATGCGAAAAAGAAAAACATTAAAATACAAAAATATCACCCGAAATAATAGGACAAGTTAAGCTACATCTATAGTTATAGCAGAGCTATAAAGGTAGGAGGAAAGAGACACCCCCCCCCCCTCTTGACAATGTTACTAACCGGAACGGAGGGGAAAAAAGAGAGATTGAAAAAATTGAGTGATCAATGAATTATGACCATTCCACCCATGTTATCTCAAGGTGACGCTGCTTTCAAAGGTCATGAACTTTTAAAATATGTGTTTTATAGGCAAACGCGAATAGAGGTAAATTAAAGGTCTCAGTCAGTTTTATCTAAGTATTGATTTTCAATAATATTCGTTCAGTATTCAAAGAGTTCTGAAAGTTTGAATATTTAACAATAACAATGACAGTGTCAAAAATTGACTTTAGAAGTTAATTAAAACTTAGAAATAAATATTTTATAGTAGTGTTTAATAAAATAAATGGCATTTTAGAAGTTTGTGTAAAGAATTATTTCACTATTCATTAGTTTATGTTTCTTAATATTGGCAGTTTTATTATTAAATATTCAAACTTCCATAACTCTTTAAATACTGAACGAATATTGTTGAAAATCGAGATATTGATGTATTTGATTGAGATCTTTATCTGGTATCACATTCTTCAAAACAAGATTTCTTATTTTAGAAGTTATAGAGCTTCGACGTTAGTGTCCCATTGACATAACATGGGGATGACTGGTCATAATTGAATGATCATTCAGTGTATATACGAAGGTGGATCAATTAAATCGTGAACAGTCGTCGTCAACAATTAGCAGCTTTTCGTACGAATTAATACGATATATGTCAACGCAGCAACTCTTCCACAGTACGGAGCAAGGTGTGCAAGTTGAAAGACGTTGCGATACAGTCTCAAGTAACAGCAAAACAGTAAGCAGTCAGTCTCTCGTTTTCTCTCTTTGGAAAGGTGTTCGTTTTGGTGTGTGGGTTTTTTGCAGGCTGTGGCTGATCTGGTAATTGAAAAGCAGTATGTGATATGTCTTCAGCGAGGCCTAATTAGTGCACCGACAGTCACAGAAATGACTCAGATATTTGGGGAACAGTGCATGAAATAAAACGCGATTTCCAAATTGCAAGACGGGAGTGAATCCGTGAAGGACGACTCAAGATCTTGCCAAAAAACAGTGTTCTACACACACTTGAGTCATTTCTGCGATTGTCCGTGCACTACAGAAACCTCGCCTAACACAGTAACGTATCCATACCGTTTTTCAATTGCCAGATCAACCACAGGCTTCAAAATACTACACGCAAAAAATAGCATCTTTCGAAAGCCAAAACACGACAGACTAACTGTTACTGTTATGATGATGAACGACCGTATCAAACGCCTTTTCACATGTATTTTTCCATGTCCATGAAGAATCCCTGCGTTGTCACATATCATGAATTAACTCATACGAAAAGCTGCTAACTGTGGCGAGGGCAGTCCACGAATTAAATGACTTAGCTATGCAGTATACATTACGAATAATGTTTAACAATAGTTTCAAAACCCACTGAAACGGAAGGAAAACGTTTATAACGGAAGGGCGTTCCGGCTCGATCTTTCCCTCTCCCCTCCCATCATCTTAATTTTTTTTTCAAGATCTGGATGTGAGTTATACCATAGCAGTGGCATTTACCATTCGCACTCTGCTGCTATATTGCGAGTTACTCTTAAGATCTCAGACGAACAGACAGACAACAGAGCGAAACTATTATTTCGTTTTCTTTGAAAGCTAGATAAAAATGTGTTTCATTTAAATTAAAAATGACAGAAAAATATTTGTGAGATTCCTAGACATCGAACTTTTTTTTTATAGAGATGAATTAACAATTATTATTGTGTTGGATAGGCGTTAATGAAATATTACAATTTGCATTTACTTTATCACCCTAAAGTTACAATTACGCCTTCTAACGGTGGAAAGGTTGAAAATTCAAAAATTTTAAACGAATATTGCAAATGATGTATTTATGCTAGAAATGTGAAATTTTGGTGGTGGAGGAATGTGAAGGTTGCGAAATGTTCATTGCCAAAAGTGAGTTGGCGCTTTAGACCCAGGGCGGGAGGGACAAAATTTTTTTGTTTTGGCAATCTTTAACCAGCACATTACAAATCTCTGATTTTTTTTGTTTTGGCAATCTTTAACCAGCACACTATAAATCTCTGAATTTTTTTAACATTATGGACTGTGACATTTCTGAACTGCGCCACTTATTAGAACTTGACTGTTTTACTACAACAGACTTGGGAAGTTCGCTCAATGATAAGTTTAGCGAAGAATCTTTTTCGAAAGATAAAATAAGTATTTTTCGTATCAATATTCGTAGTCTAAAAAAATACTGGGAACAATTTATTGTTATTTTGGACGATTTTCTGCATTATATTGATGTTATTATCGTTTCTGAAAAAATGTTAACCATATAGAATACGATTTTTATGAGATTGCTAATTTCAATAAAATTTATGTAGATAATGACTTACTATACATGGTATGTTAACCTTTTACAGCAATAAATTCAAATGTAAAACAATGCAGGATAATATTCCATCAACAGAAATTATACATTTATGTATTAATGGCCGAAGTTAATAGATAGCATAGCTTTATATCGTTCGCCTAGTATAGATGTTCATATATTTTCAATCATAAAGTTTTGGTTAACTAAAAATGAAAACCTGAAAAATGTCATTATGATTGGCAACATCAATATAGATATCAAAAAACCCTCAAAATCAGGTGTAGACGAATATCTAGACACACTAACTAACTACAGTTATTTTGGATATATAATGGCTTCACAAAAAAGATTATAGAAACAATATCCTAACACAAACATGCATTAATCACATTAAAGCCAAAATAAGTAATTTTTCCATGACAACAGTCATCTACCAAACAAAAATTGCTGATAATTATCCTGTTAAAGCATTATTAGACAAAATATCAAAAAACACAAACACAGAGTCCTACTATACAGAGTCCTGCCTATTATTATAATAATGAAAAAATTAAAATGGAATTGCAAGGTATTGATTGGAATACAATTAGCGGACATTTAAATTGTCCAATTGAGATATATACTGCAATTCTAAGGAAAATAAATGAAATTAAACAAGGCTCAAAATTTCAGTATACTATTCCCATTCAGGAGAAAAAAAATAATAGATGTAATAAAGAATGGATTACAACAGAAATAAAGATTTAATCGAGCAAAGAGACAAAGCATGGGTAAATGTTAAGAACAACAAAACTAATGGCCAATATAGAATCGCCTATACAACATTACGAAAATGTGATTCGCAGAGCAAAGAAAGACTTTTACTCAAACAAAATTATTCAATGCAATAACTCCGTGAATTCAACATGGAAGATGATTAACGGAATCTTTGGTCGCAAGCAGAAGTTATCTGTTGATGATGTAATAATACAGATTATTAAATACTTGAATTTTACCGAAGATATTGCTGATGGCTTTAAAAGTCATTTTTCAGATATTGTCTAAACTTCAGTAAAAACATGGTCAACAGTGTAACAATTTTAATTCCCCTATTACATATACTCACACACTTTAAACTTGCCCACAAACAATTTTCTTCTCTGATATAACACCTTTAGAAGTACAAGATATCATTATGGTTATTTCTTTATTGTAAAAATTATCCTGGCATTGATAATATCAAGTACTCAGATCTCCAACTTTGTGGATTTAACCTCTCAGCGTAGCTTTCTAAATTACTAAATAGAATTTATAATTAATAATCCTCTCCCAATAAACATAGTTTCTTTAAACACCTCACTAATCATTTTCTTTCCACAGGTACTTGGAATGTGAGGACTCAGCACAGAGATTATTCTCTTCTGTTATTATACAAGAATCCCACGTTATAACTTAGATATTCAGAGCTTTTTTAGGGAGAAAAGGGAGAAAGCATATTCAAAGCGAAGGTTTGCTTCTCAGCAGACACGCCAATAAAGCTCTTATAGGATATGAGTGCATTAATGAATGGTTTCTTCCAATTAAATTTAAAACAAGTATTAAAACATCGAATGTTATCTGTTGCTGTGACCCCACTGAGGGCGCCAATGAGGATGAGAAAGATAGGTTTTTACGGATAACTTCAGAATATTTTGAATTTTGTCAAGAAAGAAGATATAATTCTTGTTCTGGACGATTTCAGTGCTAAAGCTGGTCCTGACTATAACTGAGTGTTATATATATATATAAATTCTTAAATTTAAGTTGCAAGACATTTTTAATAAGATAATAGTCAGATCCATTTTCAGCTCCTCTCTATGGCTTAGTATTCCCAGCAGATTAGCCAATTTGCGTTAACTAATATATAATCTATCATATTTGGGGAGGGGTTATTTGGGCATTGTTATTCCAATAACAATGGAACTTGTCCCTCCTTTGGGGAGGGGTGACAAGTTCCATTGTTATTGATAGCTGCTACGACAATGGGCAACGTTTCCGATATGTAGGTAAACTTAATAGTTTGCGAATAACTAATATTCATTACAAACACCGCGACATACGTAAGTACATGTGGGTTTCATTAGATGGGCTGCATAAGAATATGATAGATTATATATTAGTTAACGCAAATTGGCTAATCTGCTGGGAATACTAAGCCATAGAGAGGAGCTGAAAATGGATCTGACTATTATCTTATTAAAAATGTCTTGCAACTTAAATTTAAGAAGCGTGCTAAGGTTTAAAAAAGTTAACTTTAATACCGAAGCTTACAAAAACTCAGTTATAGTTAAAGCTTAGCATAATAGGTTACTTATTCATTATGACAGTCATTGTTTGCTTACTACTGAAGTTGAGAAAGAATGGGATCATTTTAAACAGGCTTTTCTTGAAACTAACAGTACTCTTTTAGGTATAAAGGGAACAGAGGAGGCAAAATTATTTGAGTGATAAGGAGCTTATTTTCGAAAGAAAGAACTGCAGAAATGTCCTTGATCAATACCTTACTAGTCCTAACAGAAAGCGTTACAAATATCTTAATAAACGTGTAAAAGATCAGTTATCAGTTGATAAGAAACTTTAGCTTGATCGCTTGGCTGACAAAACCTAGGAAGCAGTTAAACACCACAACAGCAGATAGCTGTAACAGATAGTTAATATTTTATGTGCAAAAAAATTACAGAAATACAGAGAATTGGTATAAACAAGGTAAGGTTATTGAAGGTTAAAATTATGTCATGGCTAGGTGGGTTGAGTAATTCAGAGATGTTCTAAACAATGTGATTAGTTCTACTCTCATTGTTTCTAATGATGATAGCTACATTAATGGCCTTAATGTTTGACCTATATCACAGTCTGATGTTATTATGGTTATTTCTAAACTTAAACTTCATAAATCCCCAGGGGGTAGATGAAATTACTACTAAAATGCTTAGAGCTGGGAATGTTTCTGTTATCACATGGGTGACTGAATTGTTGAGTATCTTTTTATGATTAAGGCATGGTTAATAAGAATTTTACCAGAGCTATTATTATCGCAATTTTTAAAAAGGCAATCGCAGTTCTTGTGATAACTATAGGGGTATCAGCCTATTTTATGTCCAATGTAAAGTTTTTTTCATGATTATGCTTAATGGAATTAAGAGTTTGGTTGAAGGACAATTGCATAATGAGCAGTGTGGTTTCAGACATGGTAGAGGTTGTATTGATCAGATTTTTTACTTAGGCCGATCCTTGAGAAATGTTTAGAGTTTGGGAAACCTGTGGTTACTAACTTTTTAGATTTCAGAAACGCTTTTGACTTTGTTTACCGTCATATTTTGTGGTTGAGCGTGAGATCCTATCGCATACCAGACAAGTTAGTTAACATAATGGAAGCTCTTCTCACTGAGTCATGTGTGATAGCTAATAGGGCTTATAGCAGTTGGTTTAGCATTGCTTCTGGCGTTCGATGAGGATGCATTTTGTTATATTTTTCTCTTAAGTTTGATTATTGATTATGTTATACGAAATTCACTGCAAGGAAAAGATTCTGGCCTTAAATGAAAATTTGTGATTTAGATTATGCTGATGATTTGGCCCTTTTGGCAAATGATAATGAGATGAACTCTTTCATCAGAGTTCTTCATGAGACTGGTAGTAGAATACGTTTTATTATAAGCAGAGAAAAAAATTTAGTGAAAAATATGAGTGTAGGGGGTGTGGTTCCATTGTTTTGAATGATTGCCCCTTTGAGGAAGTGTCTCAGTTTAATTATCATGGGAACTATGTAACAGATACTGGTGACGTGAGGTACGATACACAACAGGAAACGTGATGCAGGAAACGTGATACACAACAGAAAACGTGATGTTACATAACAGGAAACGTGATGCTTTTGATTCTAGATATTTACGCAGTATCTTGGATATTAGGCGATTTGCCTTTGTAAGTAATGATGAAGTTAGGGAAAGAGGGTTCAGCATATTGCGCAAAAGGTGACTGTGTTCGTTTGGCCATTTTTCCCTTATGCTTAACTGCAGATTAGTGGATATGGTAATGAAAAGCCTAAGAAAATGGGGGAGACCTGGCAAGTGATGGGAGACAATGTCAAACAGTACCTCTTTAGAATTGGTCTATAGTGGCTAGATACAGCAGATGTAGCTCAGGACAGATGCGTTTAAAAAAAAATAATAAATTCCCCCTCAAGCATCTGCTTCCCACAGAGGTCTGACAGGAGCCTGGTAGTTTAAATGCCATAGTAGAAGGTCTGTGAGGATGGCAGGACCTCAGCAGAAAAATGATACATACATCCATGCCTTATCCGGGGCTCGAACACAGGTCCCTTAGATCAGTAGCCAGGCGTGCTAACCACTCGGTCATGGGACGGTGCTTAGAGAACTGAATTGCACAATCTGGTTGGACCTCAATAGCCCATGGCTGCTTGATGATGACGACGACGATAGTCAAATTCGAAAACCCGTAATTTCTAAAATAAGCATTTTACAGGAAAACAGGGCTAGATAAATTCAAATTTAATTAAAATCTCAATGACGACGATGATCTCATTACTACTGTCTGTCTCAACGACGACGATAATTGATAATAATTTAGGGCTATCGAAGCTAGAATATTTAACAGTGGTAAAATCAGTCCTAAGGAACTTATTTATAACTGACAATTATTAAAAAAATTATTTGCAGAAAATTCTAAAACCTGAACGTTTGCTACTAATAGTTTGAAATAATACTATGATGTTCATTATTTAAATTTCGAGAGATTTTAATTAGATTTGAATTTATCAGACCTATTTTCCTGTAAAATGCTTATTGTAGAAATTACGGGTTTTCGACTTTGACTATCCATTGATTTAACATGGGAAGGTTTCCATTTTTTAGTCCATTACCTGTATATGAGTGATATACAATATTCTATATTCAACAGCAAAGACAAATGAAGATATTTTGCTTCAACAAGATTGTCAGTGATTTACCAAGTATATAATCCACAATAACTTTTATATAATTTTAAAAATATTACTGAATTTAAATGTAACACTGCATTCTGTAGTTGCATCATGTAGATGGCATTGACGATGGCCAGTGTATTTCGAAGGAGACAAATCATTGGAACAAGCATAATGCTCTCCTTCTTCCCCTCCCCCTCTTACGTTATGTTTATTCTGATTCTCCTATGCTCTCCCTCCCCCCCTGAGCGGAATTGCTATGGCATGCCCACATTTACCGCAAAGTGGACACGACGTATCTGGAACTCAGTTTGTTCTCATCATTTTGTTTTTGTCATCCTCCCGGCACTAATCGATTCTTTTGATTTTGCTTCCCTAGAACACGTGCCACTGAAGACTCCCCTCTCTGTTACACACTTCCTGTACTTTCTATGTGAACATGAGATTTTCCCAGAGAAAAAGGTGACAAAGAATGAGCTGACACAAGCTTGTCGCCGCGTACGAAACTACGAGGCGGCCAATCGAGTCAATCTACTGTCTCCGCTTGACCTCCCCAACACCTCGCTGACCAACGAGGCAAACCAGAGAGGTTTCCTCTTTGCCTCATTCCAACTTCTGTCACGGACTCTACAAGTCGCCGGCTATCGTTTTTCTCCCACATGGTGCCACCGTTTATTTGAGGAGACATAAATCATTTTGGTGCGCGGATTTCATTGTAACTAATCTCAGCTTTCACGCATCTCTGGATTTGATAATGGAGAGGAAGCAAATATCAAAGAATGGACTGTTAAACTAAACTGTCCCGGATGAAGGAACGTGAAAGCACGAGTCGTACTATGGAGGGAGTTCAAACGGTTCGTGATAAGTGTATACAGATTTTCACTCCTTCCTCCAAAGTTAATGAGCTACAACTTGTTCGAAAGCTTGTCTGAACTTGTCATTAGGTATTCAAAACAAGGGGCGTATCATAATTTCTCTCTTCGCTGTCGGCGCACAAAATTCCGTCTGCGAAATCTCTGGAGCCTACTAAAGAAAGGAAAACATTTTACATTTTCACAACGATGTAGCTTGGGGACGAACTAGAAAAAACTTCATGCCGATTTATCACAAATATATGGAGATCATGCCTGTTCATATGGGACTGTTACGGGATGCAAGTGCAAACTCAGAGAAGGATGCCAAGGCAGGAAGATCGAAAGAGGTCGTGAACGAGAGAACTTGTTCGTGAACTCATTAAGGAAAACCCACACATCACCGTTAAGATAATAAGTTTCAATGTCGGGATATCGATTGGCAGTGTAGAAACATGTTCCAAAAGATCTGTGCCAAATGTATACCCCACAAGCTGATAGAACAGCGAAAAAGGGCTAGGTCGACTCGTGCAAGGAAATGTTGGCAATGTTTTAACCTATTTCTATTTCAAAAATGGTATGTGAAAACGTTCCGTCTCATGCTACAAAAAATTAATGGGTGACCACATGTGCTCTATAGATGGGAGCATTGTGATCCTCATAGAGAGCACTCCCTTCCTGAAAGAAATACTGTACCATTGGATGAAAATGATCATTCAAGACTGTCAAATATCTATTCAAAAGTCTCAAAAGGTAACAGACATTGTCACAGGTGATGAGACGTAGTTTTATTACTATACAACTGCGAGAAAGATCGACAACTATGTTTGGATGGCGGAAGATGAACCACATTCCCAAATCCTTTGACAAGACTTTTGCTCAAGGAACAGGATGTTAAATTTTATTTTTCAATTCCCAAGGAGTGGTAGTTGTGAAGACCTTATCGAAAAAATGAATATAAACGGCCAATACTACACCAATACTGGTTTACCCAAAAGGGTTAAGGAGATGAAGGAGTAGCGTACAACAGGTGTGTCAAGGGATCGCTTTCTCCATGACAATTCCAGTGCTCACAAAACCCAGCGAGTTATGGCCTATCTGGATCAGGAAAATATCAAACAGCTATCCCATCCTGCATGTTCACCCGATCTTGCACCATTCAATTTTTTGTTGTTTCCAAAAATTAAAAAGTAACTTGCTGGGAAGACTTTTTTAACGATGCAAAACCTTGTAAAATGTGTTCATTCAGAGTTGCAGAGTTAGCAATATACTCCGCAACTCTACAACGCATGTCATTGTCACCCTTGAAAAAAGGCTCCCCAGCAAGTTCCCTTTTAATATTTGGAACAACCAAAAGTCGCATGGTGCAAGATCATGCAGGATGGGGTAGGTGTTTGATTTTTCCTGATCTAGATAGGCCATAACTCCAACAGGAATCCACCAAACACACTATAATTGTCGTAAACGCTTGCAACTTTGTATACACCAGAGACTAGTAAGTTGAAGGAGAGTAAAAGTTTTGTCGAGGCACGTGTAATGGATTTTGCTCTGCAGATGTATGTCAAAATTATTTGAACGCCCCTCGTATGTACAGTAATACACTACATGACACTGAAATTGCCCCACCCAGAAGGAGTGAGGGGATAGGGGTGAAATGTAGCATACACATAGCAATACATATTGGCATAACATGATTTAATTTGCAGCCACTTACAGCAGTTAGAAGATGAGATGATACAGCACAATGATTGCCTCAGTAGGTGGTTGTACCGCCGTGAACAGCAATACAGGCAGCAATACGGCGTGGAGTCATACAATCGATGGATATGGTCCTGAGGCAGCTTTGGTTTACTCCCATAATTCATCGAGATCCCGCGCCGGCTGATGAGAGGATTGACACGTCATCCAATGTGGTCCCAGAGATTTTCTATTGGGGATAAATCCGGAGATCATGTTGGCCATGATAATACTTGAACATGTTGCAAACATTGTCTGGAGACCCTTGCAGTGTATACACGAGCGTTGTCATGCAGGAAAATGGGCTGCTGCATGCCTCTCAGGAACGGTAACAAAACGGGCTACAGAACAATGCTAGCATATCTTGCAGCTGTCAGTGTTCCCGTGATGTGAACAACAGGTGACCTGCTGTCATATTCAATAGCACCCATACCATTATGCCTGGCTGATGGCCAGTGTGCCGCTCACGAACTAAAAGCTGGATCCGTCCTCTCGCCAGGTTGTCACCATACAAGCACCCATCGATCGTCAGCACCCAGATAGAAATGGGATTCATCACTAAACACAACAGTGTTCCATCCGTGACCTCAGTTCCCACGATTTCGATACCAAGTCAGACGAGCACTGCAATTGTTTGCAGTGAATGGCAGTCGACATAACGGTTGCCTCTAGGAGTATATGCATGAGGTATTGCATGAGTTCCGACTCCATGAGTTCCGACTCCATGAGGATTTGCATGAGTTCCGACTATATGCATGAGATATTGCATGAGTTCCGAAGGACTGCATGAGGCACACCTGCTCTCTAGCTCAGGTGTACCTCATGCAACCTTCGGTTCACCATTCGGGTCGTTAGGGGATGTCCATGGCTGCTGACACAGCTCATCGAATATCACCTGCAATGCTTTGTGGTGAAGAACGAGCATGTCGAACAATGCGCCTGTCAAGCCGTGCTGACATCTGTCAGACGGCATCATTCCCTCTGCGACACATGCTAGAACCTTCATTTCGCCACTGTTGACAACAGTGTCCAACAGTTCGTGCATCCCGATCAACATGGGCAGCGACACGACGTGTAATCCATCCAGCTTCCCATAGGTCTATAATTCTTCCTTTCTCAAAAACATCCAAATGGCGATAAACCTGCCGATAGCGTGTACCAGGCATTTTCGTTCTTCGCTGAACAATTTCCAAGCAGAACCACCTAAACTCAACCGTTCGCACGACTTCCACCTGCATAAACACAATACTATCCCTGTTACTTCTTGCACTTTCCTCTTGAACCACACTTGTCATTGGCTCCGGATTATCATCATTTGCATATCTCAACTGCGCACACCCACCCTTCTATTTGCATGTTTGTACGACATGTCCTTCTGGGTAGGGCACTTTCAATGTCGAGCAGTGTATTTTGTCAGTAGTCTAGTGTGATTTATTGCACTCTGGAACTATTCTACTGAAGAATTGCATAAAAAAGGAATATCCAATATGCACAATAGCTAAAGAAATACTGGTATGTTAGACGATTGACAGGTACACAAAATTTGAGTTCTATCAGCATTACAAAATCTAACATTTGGTTCGGTCCACCCAACCAAACCATCACCGAGTTCAGGTCTGTTAAAAGCAAAGATTTTTGAAAAATACGAACACAGCTGTTCAGGTCGTGAAGAAAAGGTAGTTCGCAATATATTATTTAAGCATACAATTTCATTTCCAATTAATATTGCCTGTTTAAATTTACATTATTAGACAACAGATCATGAGCCACTACCTTCAACATATGTATCTGGCTTCAAGGTATTATTTATTATTTCATTTAAGCAGCAGTTTTTGCTTTGCATTTATTTTTATTAACAAATACTTCAGCATAGCATTATTAAGAGCTTCACTTTATAAATTATTGCTTATGTAATTACACTAATTACTATTAATTCCATTATTACTTGTACTAGATTATTGAGTAATTGCATGCATCATAAAACTAATTTATCTCATTCTTTGCTCTGATTATTATTCTAATTAAACGCTAAATTATTAATACGTATGTTCAGAAATGTTGATTACTTCTTTGGTTCGAAGTTTAGACTCTGCGATTTAATTAAAATTTGAATTAGGGGATCAGTCATAATACTAAATTATAGAAAGTTATTAATATGTCTATGACCGTTTAATTTTCTTTGAAAACAATAAAATATGCTCTTGTAAATAGTTCTTATAATTTAAAGAATGACAAATTCACCTTATGGTTTCTATTACGAATGCCACGTGGAAGAGCATCTGTTCGCTCATGTGACATCTGAAGAATTCAATTGAAGATCCTATAAGAGTGATCGCTTCTATCTTCTGCTGCAGCAGATGTACCACTCTTTATTTCGACGTTATTCATTTCTCTCTTAAAATAGAGCATATTTAGGTCAGCATTTGTTTGAGTGATTCATGGTAGTTCATTTGGTGGTGGAGATTCTTGGGAATAGGCACACCGGTTTTTCCTTTCTTTCTTATTACAAAACTTCAACCATTTACTTGGTCATTGCAGGCAGTTTAGTTTTTTTCGCATACCTATATAAATTTTTACATACATACATACATACATAAAGGCATGCATAGATACATTGATTTCCATAAATTAAAGAAAACTCAGAAAAATTAAGATAAACAAAAAATTATATGAATGATTTTAATGAAATTTGAGGAACACCATGAATTGCAATGCTAGTTTCAGAATGACATAAATATTTTCCACCAGAAAAGCTTTTCGTCAAAAAAAAACACTTACAGGAATTTGTCTAAAACTGAGGTGTCAGAATGCAATGGGCAAAGTTCTTTAATAAGGAGTGTGGTCACCCTTTACAGCAATGCAGGTACGACAGCGATGTTCCATGATGTTTATGATGTTGTGAATCAGCTCAGTAGGAAATAACGACCATTGTTCCTTTAAAGCAGTAATAAGCTCCCCCTTTGTTTCAGATGACGGGTTGAGGGCAGCAACACGTCTCCCTAGAGCATCCCACACATGCTCAATCGGATTTAGGTCAGGACTTCGAGCTTGCCACTCAATGCGCATAATGGTCTCATTTTGAAGTATTGATCCACTAGTCGAGCTCTGTGTGCACGAGAGTTATCGTCTTGTAAGATAAATGTTTCACCTATTGTATCAGCGTAAGGACGTACATAAGGGTCCAGGATGTCATATCTATACCTTTGAACATAGAAGTTCCCACTCGTCAATACATAGAGGTCTGTGCGTCCACCTAAGGAAATGCCACCCCAAGCACACATGCTACCTCCGCCGTAACTGTCTCCTTGACGGATATTACTAGGATGATAGTGGGTACCTCGTTTTCTCCTTATCAAACAATGTCCAGAATCACTCTGCAAGCAATATCTGGACTCATCTGAGAAGAATACGGACCTCCATTTTTCTTCTGTCCAGTTAGTATGTGTGCGTGTCCAATTCAACCGCTCTCTCCTGTGACGTGACCTAAACGGTATACAAATTACTGGCCATCTAGCATACAGACTTTTTTCAAGGAGCCTTTTACGTACAGTAGAAGTTGATATAACCATCTCAATGGCTGCTGCAAGACAGGATCGTAGCTGAGAGGGAGTAGACGTCCTGCTCCTTCATGCTGTTAATCGCAGATATCGGTCTTGTGCAGCGGTCGTAACTCTAGCCCTTCCTCGGCTAAACCTCCGAGATGCGGAATCCGTGCTCAGAAACTGATTCCATAGTCTATGGTCCACAGAAGGACTCACATTCAGCCATCGTGCCACGTCTGACTGATTTTGGCTGCTTCGAACCGGCCAATAGCTCTCCATCGCAGTTCATTTGGCAAATAGACGATACACAAAATAACGATCCACTCCAAAACACCCGTTTTTATGCCGCTATCCGATTACGCAAATTGACGCAACCTAGATTAATTTGCGTATGATATTCTCACTCGTCATTACTTTCCTGGTTACATGAAAAGTTTGGTGAGGACTGCATACTTGTTTGGCGAATTATCGCGATTTTCCTCATTTTTCCTTTCTTTCTTTCATTTTTCCTTTCTTAATTTATAGAAAATTGATATACATACATACAGGTAGAGCCAGATCTAAGGGGTTTCAAGACGTCCAAGGCCCTCTTGCTAATAAGGGTAATAAAGCTAATAAATAATAAGGTAATAAAGGATAAAACATTTTCAACTTATATATATATTTGATGCATTTTTCAAGAATTTTTTAAAGACTTGCAAAATGGAGAGGAAAATATTATATAAAAATGAGAAAAAAATAATAAATACCTCCTCAAGCAGCTGCTTGTCACAGAGTCTGACAGGAGCCTGTCAGTTTATATGCCATAATAGAAGGTCTCTAAGGATGAATCTCTTTTGTTGCGATCTTATGCAACCACGGCAATTCCCGGTTCCGCTTGTACAACACTACATGGTTATGAAGAGCCGTGCTTATCTAGAGCCGGGGGCAAGGAATACGCCCTATAGGCGCACCTCAACCCCAGCCTCACATGGCAGCAGTCCTATAAAAGGAAAGCTGACCACCGGAAGAAACCTTACTTTAATCTATTCCCCGGTTTGCAAATGTACAAGGATATATAGATCGAAGTTCGATCGGCACCCGGGGTGGAGACTCTTAGTAAGACCCAGACTTTTTTTTGAGGGCTCGTGCCTACAAGGCGGGGCAAGACCTTTCAGTAGGGCCCTCGAACAGACCACCCAGGGCTCCTGATAGGTGAGGTCTCCGACACCGTCACCATCCGACCGGCAATCAAGCCGGCCAGCAGCATCTTCGACCTCGGTTGGCCTTAGCCATGTCCAACCGGGGTATCAATCCGGTCGGCACAGCCTTCAGCCGGGTTGCTGGGCCCTAGCCCCCCCCCCCCCCCCCACGACAGGGTGGTCCCCTATCGGGGGGGGGGGGTCTCTAAGGATGGCGGAACTCTAGCAGAATAGCAAACACAAATCTCAATGTCTACACCCGGGGCTCGAACACAGTCCCTTAGATCAGTAGTCAAGCGCGCTAACCGTTCGACCATGGGATGGCATACTTATTTTGAAATCCAGGTTCTTTTCCGCCCCTCCCCTCTTCAATTTTCTTATAGATACGGCCCTCCTTACATGTAATGGGCAGAAAAATGGGAACAACAACGAAAAAACACTGATACGGTGTTGTACCACCACGTGAGTCAAGTATAACCAGAACACGTTGTGGCATAGTCTCTACCAGTGTCTGAAAGTCAGCAGGAGGGATACAACACCATTCGTTCCCAAGAAACATGATCAATTCCTACTTGTTCAATAGAGCTGGAAAATGATGCCTCAGACGTCATTCCAGAAGTTCCCATAAATTTTAGAGTGGGTTTTATATCTATATGAAAACGTTCCTTCTCACGCTCCAAAAAACTACTGGATAACCACATGTGCTCTATGGATTGGAGCATTGTGATCCTCAGAGAGAGCACTCTCTTCCTGAAAGAAATTCTGTACCATTGGATGAAGACGATTATTCAAGACTGTCAATTATCCATATATAGTTTAACCATGCCGATGTTAATAATATTCCGCTCAGTTTAATTAGATCCCTTAATTATACAGTCCTGTGCGAATTAGTTGGGACAAGCGAAGGAACGCGTCCCTTCCCCTGCAGAGTCTAAACTTGTTCGTAACCTTCTGTTGCAAGTCTAAACTTGCGCATACAACTTCCGGGCCACAGACGCTTCACCCCATTGAAGGAATGATGGACAGCAAAAGGTACATAGGTGTTCTGGAGGCGAAAATAGTCCCAACACTGCAGAAGCTGTTTCCTAATGGCGATGGAGTATTTCAACAGGATCTGGCTCCATGCCACAATTCTAAGCTTGCCTAGAGCTTCTTTTCCCAGCAACATTTGAAGGTATTGGATTGACCAGGAAATTCACCCGATCTAAGTCCCAATGAAAATTTGTGCACCATTATTAAAGCACGCATATCTAAGATGGATTGCACGACCAAAATGATAGAAAGTGTCATGAAAGTATGGTACCACGACCCTGAAGTGAAGGAGATGTGTGGAAAGCTAGTGGCATTAATGGTTGAGAGGGTGAAAGAAGTAATTAAAGCTAAGGGAGGTCACATTCACTATTAACTGCACTATTAAACAAATAAATATTTTAGTTGTGTCTTTGCTACTGCATTTTCCTATTGTCCCAACTAATTTGCACAGTACTGTATGTTAAAGTAAATAACACTGTGTTAGTGTGTAATATGAGAGTACTAAACACTAAAGTAAACTAAAACTAAATAAAATTTTATCAATGTTTACTGCTCTCCTCAAGCAAGAATTAAGCTAGCCGCCATTCTATTAATCGTACCAAGTTCGTCCATTATGCTTTCATTCTTTACCTGTATACATCATCTACATATAAGTTAAGGAGAGATTCTACTGCCTCTCTGGAGGAAAACGTTCTTTAGAGGCATTCTGCTCCTTACATCTAGTGTTACCACTTCGCAGCAACATGGCAACATATAGAACTTGAGGAGGAGAAAAATTACAAATTTTAAAACAAATTTCGGTAAATAAGGTGCCGTAATATGGATAATCAAAATGGATTTAAAACCGCACAGGTAATATAATTAAAATATATTACTTACAAATATGAACTTTTCTGCACATTTAAAAAATAACAAAACATTTGGAGAATCTGTTAAAGGAAGTCAACAAACAATTTTGAAAATAAATTAAAAACATTGTTGCAGTAAATACGTAGGTGAATCATTTAGTTCGTGAACTGACATCGTCAACAATCAGGAGCTTTTCGTACGAGTTAATGAATTATATGTGTCGACATAGCAAACGTTTCAAGAGCACGGAGCAAGCTGCACAACTTGAAACACGTTGCGAGGTAGTCATAAGTAACAGAAAAACAGTAAGCAGTCAGTCTCTCTCGTTTTCTCGCTTTGGAAAGGTGTTCGTTTTGTGTGTGATTTTTGCAGACTCTGGCTGATCTGAAAACTGAATAGAGGTATCTGATACTTACTCTGCTCAGCGAGACTCAGTTAGTGCACGGAGAGTTTTCGCACGGAGAGTGTCGCATAAATGACTCAAGTATGTGGAGAACAGTGCTTCAAACGAACGAAATTGTCAAGGAGGCAAAATATATACAAATGATTCATTTCTCTTCCATAGAGGACCCAAGATTTCGGCAATCAAGAACTTCTCTCCATACACGTGAATCATTTCTATGACTGTATCTGCACCATTTAAAATTATCCGAACACAATAACATAAACGTGCTCAGTTTTCCGATCAGCCATAGCTCGCAAAAAAAAAATCCCAAACACATTTCCAAAGCGAGAAGATGACAGAGACTGACTGAACACTCTGATGCTCTTATTTGCGATTGTATCGCAACATGTTTCAAATTGCACGCACTGCTCGGTGTCATTGAAGAGTCACTGTGTTGCCACATATCATTCATTAACTCGTACGAAAACGCTGCTAATCGTTAGAGACAACCAGAGACGTACTCATAGTCCCAGCAATTCCCGCGAAGAGAGGATCCCCACGGTTAGAGGTGCCCCTGCCCAAAAACAAAATTTAAAATTTATGGTTAAACTTGATATGCAATTATTCAAAGGAATGGTGAGGAATTTTTTTCTATAGCTTTGAAAGAATAATAACAGACTATAAAGAATCAGCTTCGTTTTCCCTTATTGAGAAATTTCTCTCCTTGTCAGAATTCATTGCTTCAAAGCCTGAGCATGGTCGTGATCTTTGTAAACGCAAGACCGTGACCGTGTGTGACGTAATGTTTTCCGTCCGACTAGAAATTTGTTACAATAAGTTCAAACTCTTGTTTATCTCTTATATACGACTAGAAATGTTTCCAATAGTATCATTTTTTAAATTTCGTATTCTGTGGATATTACATTTAGCTCTTTTTCATACAAGACTAGCTAATTTCTCTTTTGTCGGCCTGTCTTTCAGTCAGTCTGTCTATAGACCTAGAAAAATTTTATTTTTAGAGATAAATTTAAAATTATATTTTGGGTCATTGACGAAATATTATGATTCGTACTTTCTGGATCACCCAAAAGCTAGAATTGCACTTCTAATGGTGAAAAAAGTTCGAAAATTGCGAAATTTCTAGCGATATAATTACGTTAAATATTTGAAATTCTGGTTGTGAAATGTGAATATCATGAAGTTTATGTTGACAACATTGATTTTTCACCATTTCCTCCAGAGGGAGTGGGAAAACGCAATTTTTTGTTTCATGCGATAATTGTTTGTTTTTAGAGATAAATTGGAAATTCTTTTTGTCTCGAAATGGTATTGATAAACTATTATATAATTCACACTTTTAGAATCTTCGAAAAGCTTTAATTGAGTCTCTGACGGTCGGAAATTTCTAAAATTTCAAGATTTTAAGCGAATATTACAAACGATTCATTTGGGCTAGAAATCTGATATTTTAAGGGTGGAGTGTGATGCTCAATAGGTTTACATTGATGGGAACAATTTATTCCTGTAGCACCTCGGTGATTGGGAAAAGCGCAACTTTTTTTTTCTTTTGAGAGATTAATTAAAAATTATTTTAGAGTTGAATAGGTACTAACGAGATATGGTGATTCCTAGTTTTTATATCCCACAAATAATGGCCTTAATCTGTGATCGTTGGAAGGCGGCAAATGTAAGAAAACGTTAAACTTGCAATATAGTTGCAAGCGGTATGTTTGTGATGCAAATAGGATAAGAAAATAGAAAAAAAATCAAACGACTATTTTTTTTTTAAATAAAATATGATTAAATTAACATTCGACCGGTAGTTTCTTATTTCACTATATTATTTGATTTTAAAACTAATTAACATTTCGACATAGTAATAATAAATAATTTATTTTACATACGCTGTTTTTATATGACTGTAAATGGTAGCTAGATAGTTACTGGAAGCAGAGCTATGTATCGATTCCCTGTGATGTTGAACAGAACCGGCCACGCATAGCACCTAATGTCTGACCACGCTTTCTCGTGGGCAGACCGTTAGTACCATTCAAAAGAAATACTCTCGTGTGGAAGTTAACGGAAAAGGAGGGCTGCCAGATTAGTTGGCCTACTGATCTGGACTAATAGAGTTACTTCTCTTCTTTTTTTCTACCCTGCTGAGGAATGGTCAACAACACAGGGTCCTGCTGTTGACTATATATACCGACCTGAATGAAATAATGGTTCTGTGTTTGATTATGGATCATGACTTTACTGCACTGGTGGGGCTTATGTTGAGGAAATCTGCCGCTGTGGTTTCTTTTTGCTTGTGGGCCGACAGCCCTAAGTGAAAACAACCACATGATATGTTTTATCAATTGGGGGATAATCTTGATCTGAAGTCATCTCACTTAGCTAGAACTCTTGCTTCTATGGACATCGACAAGCACTACATTGGAGAAAGTTTTCCAGTGTAGAAGGCTTCAGCCTTTAGTAGTGGGGGAACGAGTCTTTGCCCCATGCCTGCGAATAGGGGGCTTTTTTTCTCCATAGGTAGTTGGAATAAGAGGATTCTGAACATAGCTTATTCTCTTGATGTCCTCACACAAGAATTCCACCATTATAATTTAGATATTCTCGGCTTTCCAGAGATCAGATGTACAAATAAAGATCAGACTCTTAAAAATAATCTCAAATTTCTCTTTTCTGGAAGTGAAGGTAAGAAGCATTTCCAAGGAGTACGTCAGCTTCTCAGCAAACATCTTAGTGATGCACTTCTAGGATATGAGTGCATTACATACAGCAAAATTTCAGACAAGCATTAAAGACTGGAATGTTATCTGCTGTTATGCCCCCACTGAGGATGCCGATGAGGATGAGAAGGATAGGTTTTACGGACAATTTCAGGATATTTTGAATTCTGTCAAGAAAGAAAATATTACCCTTGTTCTAGATAACTTCAATGGCAAAGTTAGCACTGACTCTGACCTTTGGGGAGAGGTGATAGGTCCCTTTGGTATTAGTAGCTGCAATGGCAAAGGACAACGTCTCCTACAGGTAAGTAAAATACCTATTAAAAACACCACAACGTAAATAAGCACACATAGGTTTCACCAGATGGACTGAATAAGAGTATGATTGATTTTATATTAATTAACAGCAAATGCGCAAGTTCTGCTAGGAATGCCAGGTGGTATAGGGGAGCTGAAATTGGATCTGACCATAACCTTGTTAAAAGTGCCTTGCAATTTAAACTTAAGTACGGTTGTGCTAAAGTTAAAAAAGTTACCTTTAACACTGAAGCTCTGAAAGACCCTGTTATAGCTAAAGCTTGTCATGATAGGTTACTTAGTCATGACAGTCATGGTTTGATTACTACTGAAGTTGAGAAGAAAGGGACAGTTTTAAAAAAGTCTGTTATTGAAAGTAACAGTATTCTTTCAGGTAGAAGGGAGCAGAGGAGGCTAAATTATTTGAGTGATAAAGCACTTGAGCTTCTTTCGGAAAGAAAGAATTCAGGAATGTCCTTAATCAATACCCTACTAGTTCTAATAGAAAGCATTACAGAGAACTTAATAAACGTGTAAAGGATCAATTAGCAGCTGATAAGAATCTTTGACTTGATGGCTTGGCTTGACAAAGCAGAGGAAGCAGTTAGACAGCACAACAGCAGAGAGCTGTACCAGATAGTTAATATTTTGTGTGGTAAAAAACTGAGAGATATACAGGGGTTGAAGGATAAACAAGGTAAGGTTATAGAAGGTGAGGATTCTGTCATGGCTAGGTGGGCTGAGCATTTCAGTGGTGTTCTAAACAATGTAATTAGTTCAAAAGTGTCCATTGTTTGTAATGATGACAGATGTATTACTGGCTTTAACGTTGATTCCATGTTGCATGCTGAAGTCATTTTGGCGGTTTCTAAACTTAAATTACATAAATCCCCAGAGGTAGATAAAATTACTTCTGAAATGCACAGAGCTGTGAATGTTTCAGTTACCACATGGATGACTGCAATTTTGAATATCTTTTACGATAAACGCATTGTTCCTAAGGATTTTACCAGAGCTATTATTATTATTCCTATTTTTAAAAAATGTGATCGCAGCTCTTGTGACGACAACAGGGGTATCAGCCTGCTTTTTATTCCAGGTAAAGCTCTTTGCATAACTGTGCTTAATAGAATTAAGAATATGGTTTATGGATAATTGCGTGATTAGCAGTGTGGTTTCAGAAGTGGTAGGGGATGTGTAGATCAGATTTTGTCACTTAGGCAGATTATTCAGAAATGTTTAGAGTTTCAGAGACCTGTGGTTACTAGCTTTGTCCATTTCAAAAAGGCTTTGACTCTGTTGACAGTCATAATATGTGGTTGATCGTGAGATCGTATGGCATACCAGGCAAGTTAGTCAACATAATGAAAGCTCTATATAATAACACTGAGTCGTGTGTGAGAGTTGACATGGCTTGTAGTATTTGGTTTAGCATTGCTTCTGGTGTTCAACAAGGGTGTACTTTGTCTCTTTTTCTGTTTATTTTGATTATTCATTATGTTATGCGAAATTCACAGCAAGGGAAAGATTTTGGCCTTAAATTTTCTGATAATTTCTGATTTAGATTATACTGATGATTTAGTGCTTTTGGCAAATGATGTTGATAAGAGGAACTCTTTCATATTAGCTGTTAATGAGAGTGGCAGTGGAGTAGGTTTGTTGATAAACATAGAGAAAACTAAAGTGATGAAAATTGGTCAGACAAATGGTGCTTCAGTTGTTCTGAATTGATACACTCTTAAGCAAGCGTCTGAGTTTAATTATCTTGGGAACTGTGTAACAGATACTGCTGATCTGCGTCGTGAGATTAACCGACGAATAGGGATTGCTGCCTGGAAGTTTAAGAATGTATGGGGAATGTGGAGAAATAGGCCTATGCACCTAAAGACTAAAATCAGACTTGTATAATATTTGGTTTTCTCTAGGGTTAGTTATGCTAGTGAAAAGCAAACGCTTTGTATACAAGATAACAGGAAACTTGATGTTTTTATTCTAGATGCTTAAACAGTATATTAAGAGTTAGGTGATTCAACTTTGTAAGTAATGATGTTAGGCAAAGGAATCGGCAAACTCCTCTGAGCAGTATATTGTGCAGAGAGAGATTCCTTTGGTTTGGTCATGTTGCTCTTATGGATATTATAGATTAGCGAATATGGTTATAAACAGTGTGTCTTAATTCCTCAGAAAGAGGGGGAGATCTGGGATGCGGTGGGAAGACATGTCAAACGTGACCTTGTTAATTGGTGTGCAGTGGCTAGATGCAGCAGATATAGCTCAGGACAGATATGCTTCGAGAACTAATTTGTGCGGTCTGGTTGGATCTCCATAGCCCATGGCTGTTTGAAGATGATGATGATGATAATGATGACACTTAATGATTTGCCCCTTAACCCTAGGGGTAAGAAAATCCAACTTTTCCTTTTAAGGGATAAATGAGATAGGCTTTTGGCGTTTTATAGGTCTAATAATATAATACTATTTACATTTTGCAATCTTCCATTACTACTGTTAAAGGGATGCAAAATTCGGAAAATAAAAAAGTTCATTTTCTCTAAAAACAAGTATCCCCTATTCACCAGAGATGACATGCTATCAGTCTAGTTTTTTCAATAGAGGGGAAAACGAATCATATTCAAAATAATTTAGTTGAAACTGTATTTGCAAAGTGTTAAAATGCAAAATGTAAAAAATTGTTTATTTCAGGAACTAGAAGAAAGTTAAGGGGAGGGGAGAAGGGTCATACTGACCAGTCGAGCCAGAAAAGGGTAAAATGGGAATCAAGAAACTGGAATTACATTATAGTGCAGCACTTCCCTTTCGATTTAGAGGTTTTTATATATGACCAAGTTTTTAAATATGCCCAAGTTTAGTAAATTTTGGCCTCCATTACACATGCCAGCATTCTCAAAAGGTGGGGACATGCCCCGCCTAGAACTGGTCTTTATTCCTTCAAAAATATCGAATTATGAATTCCAAAATTCGAAATCTATGTCAGATATTTATATGTACGTTTTCACAAAATTTAAATTCAAGTATATTATGGCAAACACTAAATGAAACTAAAGAGCCCCCGGGACATTTCTTTCGTGAGGCTCCCGAGATTTTCCGGTAGAAATGCAAAACGTTAGCTATGTGAGCTTACTAGTTTCGATAAGAAACGGTTGCTATGTATGCAATTCAATGACAATCCAATTACAATCAGTTACAATCATATCTTCTGATTGGGAAGGGGCTGTTCAGTCGGTAGTAGTTCCATTCAGTCGTAATCTTCAGTTCCCAAGTTCGAGCCCCAGCTGGGCCAGTGTTGAAATTTATCCCCACAATACTCCTCGCCCTGCCTACGGTCAGTAGGGGGACACCAATGGGCTTGGAAAGGCCGCCGTCATCGGATAGGAGGTTAAGCCTGGTCTTTGTGAGGAAGAGCCGTACCCTGTACACGTTAAAGAACACGCTAGATGGCCTTGATGGGAGGCTACTCACAACAGCTCTTCAGTGGGTCCCCTAACCGTTCAGTGGGTCCCCTCTGAACCGTCGGGGTCCTTGTAACTTGTCTATTTAGCCATTTGTGTGCAAACATTTTGTCGCTCAGAGGTAAAACAGCAACAACCCATCTTCAAATTTAGTTCTCAAGAAACTTAATCCTTTAAAGCTTAACATTTTTATTCCGCACAAAACGTTTTCACTGTTTTTTGTTATTTTTTTATATCAGATCTTGTTTTTTAAATCCCTGTTTTTGTGTGTGTGTTTAGGTGTGTGTGAATAGGTGCGTGAAATCGTTTATTTAGATGAAAATGAAATGAAATCGTCCGGAAGCAAAAACTGTAAGAACTTAAGAAAAACTGTTTTAATTAGAAATACAAGTTTATATTTTAACAAAGCTGGATATGAGCATGTAATCCATACAGACTATCTGAGCAATACCTCATTTTAAATGTAACAAATTTTAAGAGAGATTAAAACAAACACTTAATCTTGACTAAGACAGATTCATCTGCACTGTAATTATCATTTGTTATTTGCCATTTCTGAACTACTGTTTGCCCCAATATATCTCTCTGAGATGTAAATAGAAAACAAGTTAGATTTCAGAGAACAGGTTGAAGTCTGCGAAAGTCGATTCTCCAAAGTTCCACTTTGACCTTTCATTGTCATATTACCAAAGAATGCGTAATATTACTAAGAATCTTTCGTCGCATTATGAAACTGACTTCTTGGAATGACATCCGATTTGATTGAATTCTTTTAACGTGATCTGTGATGTGAAAAGGCTGCCCAGGCACATTTCAAAAGAAATCCAAAGTTTTACCGCTTCTTCGAAAACGCCCTGTCGTCAAAATTCAAACATTCGTATTTTATTTCGCTGTGTGTTTGCTGCCAGATATTCAACCACATTTCTGATTTATTCTGAGTCTTAGAATGTAACCAATGAGAATTAACCGGAAGGGCGAACTCTGAAATTGATTCGTTGACAATAAGAAAAATCAATGCATGCTAGAGGCAGCAATGTCGGACTTATGAAATATTCAAAGCGAGGTAAATTGTTTTCTTCTATAGTTGGAATGCAAAATCTAAGTTAGACCTACTGATCTTCAGTAATACTGAAATATCCTACTTGTAATCGATTTATTTTCTATTTTTGCGTTATTTTCTTGATAAATTCGACTAGAGCTCTATCAGTTGTAAAATATGCCAAACATATGAAATGCTAAAGAAGTATAGTGGGATAGGATGACACAGTTTGATTTCAACTCTGGCCTTGCTGCTATATGCAATTTTTACGTTTTCTTCAGTTTCATCGAGAACGAAAAAAAAGTAATGGGTTTTAAATGAGTAGTGTCGCCCAAGATATGGCGTCGAAAGTGACGTCATATCACGTGACCGGAAGTAAGTCATCGCCCCCGCATTGATGGTGCCCTAGGTAGGGGTCAAAGACCCCCACTTCCGTGATGGGCTTTCTACGCATGCTTTTCGTGGTGCTAGGTCATTGACCTCCTTGGTCCGCGATAGGAAGGGCTTCCCTAAAACAGCCACCCACGTTTTTGATGGGAGGGCTTTCTTCAGATTTTCTTGACTCACGCTTTGATGGGGAGTGCTTAATTTTTGAAGCCCCCCTGTGTGACGTCCGGGTTCAGAGATTTTTTCCGGTCATTGACCTCAGTAGGTTGTGGGACCGCTTTGATGATTCCCATTTCTTCCCCCCCCCACACACACACACGTATGCTTTTCCTGGTGCTAGAGGTCATTGACTCCACTTCCGTGGTAGGGAGTGCTTCGAAACCCCCATTTCTTATCCCCACATGTGTGCTGGAGTTTTAGAAGACCTGCGCAACAGAGTGTTGACCCATGGTGGTCATTGACCTCGGTAGGTTGTGGGACCACTTTGATGACACCCATTTCTTTCCCCCCACACGGGTGCTTCTGATTTTTTCTTGTAACCCTTCTGATTGATTGTTAACCCTTTAGTCTCTATGGGTGATTGGTCATTAAACCCTTCACCCCTCAATTTTTAATTGGTTGACCTCATTTTTCTGTATTGTGGTTGGACGCGTTGCTCATTGGTGGAGGTTTCGAATAAAAAGGTACTGTGGGCGTTCAGGAGCCACAGTACCTTTTCATGGCTTTCACAGACATTGTTTTGGAATCCGTGCAGAAGTATTGGTGTGGCCAGCCTAGTGATAAATTAGTGCCTGTGTTTCCCAGTCTCCTGGAGCAGTTAGTGTGCGACAGCATCATCAGCCAACTTCCCGATCCTGCTGTAGAGAAAGTAGCGCTTGTGTTCACGCTGAAAGCCCATAAATATGGTATCCTGTGCTCGATGGGCTCGAGAGTGTCGACTTTGAAGACCTGGTAGAAACAATGAAGGTGGCCCGTGACCTCTAATCAGCGTGAACCCAGGTATGCTAGAAATTAGCTGTTCTACAGATCGGTGTGAAATACGTCACGTCTGTTGTGTGCTTGATTTAGGCAGCTTCACCATGAAAGGTGAATTCCTGATCCGTGAACTTGGTTATTCAAACTGCAGGGGTCTGACTGGTGTCTACAGATTCGACCTTTCCTTCATGAGGTTCATACCTCAGAAGAACTGGAAGTGTATCCGTCACGTGACCAAGCACGTCACAGGGTTTTCCTTTTATCCTTGTACCGGTGAAGTGATGTGGGAGTACGACTGTCTGAACGATATAGTGCACCATATCCACGAAACGTGTCGTAGACCATTTTCTTCTGTCGTCGCTTACATGGGAGGACTCCACGAGAAAGTGGTTATTGGACAGACTCGGTATACCCTCGTTCGATCTAGAGAAAATCGGCTGCCCCGTTTGAAAGACCTACCTAAAATAACTGGAACGAAGTGTGGTTATCACGAGGGTCGTGGTGTTCATTGTTCACAAGCCAAGACAGGCGCATTTAGCACATGGATGAACGAGTATATCGAGAAACGCCACTTGCAATGGACTGCGCGTTAATCGGTCGTCCATGTGGACAATTAGAGGCTTTTGCTTTGTGGGGTTTGTTCGACGGACATAACTCCTATGAATCCTGTTAATGAAGACTCCCCACCTGTTAATGAAGAGCCTGTTAATGAAGAGCCTGTTGAAGAGGAAACCCATCCTCGTGTTAAACATCCAGAACCGTCCGGCGTCCCTGTGACACCACCACCAAGCCCAGTTACAGTGTGCACCCCACCTCTCAAGCCAAAACCTAGACGAAAAATGACCTGGATATTTATTCCTCCCAAGTACGAGGATTCACCACTAGAGGTGCAACATTCTCAACCTGGAGGGGAAAAAGGTGACGTCACCCCCGCACAACAGAGACTTAAACCTCTGAAAACTCTGTAGGTTAGTTTTCGTCATGCACCCTACTATTGCACACTCCTACCCTCTCGGAGATGAGATTTTCGTCGTGCCTAGACTGTACCGTGAGCGGCTCCAGGTCCACGTGCATGAAGGAGGCCTACTTTACCAGACGAAGGAAGGCGTCACTCTAACCCTCCTGGAGTGGCAGGAATTATTAGCGGTGTTGGACAGAATCGATATCGCTAATTCCACCGAAAGAGAGACTTGGTTCGTGACGAACAACCTACAATTCTGCAGATGCTGTAATAGTGGCGGTACCCCCGATAGGGGACCACCTTGACGTGGTGGTGGTGGGGGGGGGGGCTTCGGGCCCAGCACCCGGTTGAAGGCTTTGCTGACCAGATTGGGTCCCCGGTTAAAGGCTTTGCTGACCAGATTGGGTCCCCGGTTGGACAGAGCCAAGACCAACAGAGGTCGAAGACATCGCCGACTGGTTGGACGTGCCGGTTGGACGGTGACAGTGTCTATACCTCACCATCAGGAGCTCCATGGAGCAGTTCAAGGGCACGGCCGAACGGTTTGAGCCCGCCTAGTAAGCACGAGCCCTTTCAAAGTCTGGGCCTCACTAAGAGTCTCCACCTCGGGTGCCGAACGAACTTGGATCTACATATCCTTGTTCACGGCTAACTGGGGAATAGATTAAATTTCAGGTTTCTTCCGGTGGTTAGCTTTCCTTTTATACGACTGCTGCCACGTGAGGTCGGGGATGAGGTGCGTTTATATGGCGCATTCTTGCCCCCGACTCTAGATAGTCACGGCTTTCCATTAACTTGGTAGTGTCGTCAGACAGAACCGGGGATTGCCATGGTTGCGTAACATCTGCAACAAATAGTACAATAGTAGCGGTAGCCGGCGACTCGAAATCATCAAATCACAACCTGGTTCGACATCTTGCGGTGTGAACCTTTCCTTGGCCCAGTGGGATGAAATGCGAAACCGCCGCGACGACGTGAAGAACATCCTGGGTCATCACCGCAGGTCAGATGTTAATTTTCACCTACGTCACGTCATCGCCGAGCAGAGAGACCTTCCACTGGCGTTTCTTCTGACTCCCCCAGCGGAGGGGAAATGCCATTTGATGCAGTGGGACAGACATTGTGATGAATGAACTAATTCAATCCTTGTTACCCGGTTCTAGGATTATAGTGCCCGAGGATAAAGAACTTTGTCTGAACACTTATTTGAGTGATGCAGTGCGCTCATTGAACATTGACGCTATTGCTAATGTCTTTGTTTACACGGCGTGGACCCGAGGCCTACTCTGTTATGCAGACGACGCTTTACTTTCCTATCTGTCCTATGGTAACGTGTTAAAGAGAGCGAAAGACGAACTGTATGCTTTCGACAATTGGTACGGTAAATGAAAGTCCGATATTACCTAACAATCAGTATCTAGTGTGTTCATTTGTGTCATGAATCACGTGAAAGTCATCACTACGACGTTAGGGGTCGCTGCGATTTGTGGGTTATCCCGGGACTACTTAACGACACAGTGTGGAGAATCGCAACATTTGGGTCGGAACATTTGGCTGAGTATGTGCAACTGTATGGTGGACATCAGATTATTTTAAGGAAAAAACCTACAATAAAGGTATTAATTTATCTCTTTCACAGTGGAAGAAACTCGTTACTCTGGACGAGTGGGTCGAAAAAAATGTTGTTGGCTCCGAGTTACAGATTCTGCCTGGTGGAGGTGGGAACAAAAGCGCTGTGCTACGACCATCCAGTCATTTACACGTCGAGAGAGTTGTGTGAAGAAGCTGCAGACCATACATCGATAGATGTACCCGACTCCCTACCTATTCTGGTTCTGAAGATTGGTTCCCTAGTCAGGACCCTTACCATGCTTAGCTCATGATGAAACGAGCTGTGGAACGGTCGCCAAGTTCTTCGACAACATCATTAATTATTGATCAATTATTAATTATGAATATTAATAAGAGGGTGTGGTCAGTTATGAATATTAATAAAAGGGGGTGGTAATGTGGGCGTATATGGGGGCGTGGTCGGTGACGTCATAGGGGAAAGCACTGTGCAAAGGGGGTCCCATGGTGGCACGTAACTACTATCAGGTATAATCAACATGTCGCGCTCTGCGTGCACCTTATTACTCTTGTAGTTCAATCAATCAGTCAATCACTACGGAGGCTTAGGAAGATTCTCTTGAATTTATTGTCGCAAACAGTCCTAGTTTTAACACTCATAGTTAGTGTTCCCGAGCTATTTAAAGTCATTTAAACAGTTGATGACAAGCGGTTGCTTCACAAAGCCGAAATATTATCAAATAATACTATGTTCGGGCCATTACTGGCAGAATTAGCAAAAATCTAATTTCTAACTTTGCAATGGAACGGTGAGATCCGTTGTTGGAATTGGTCGACAGATGTGGAGAAGAAAGATATGATATAAAAGGAGAAATCGAGTTTTCACTAAGTAGGGGAGTCAGTGTTTTTCGAGTGATAAATTGTGATTTATAAAGCGATCGGTTGAATATCGGTAGTTTATATTTTTTAGCTAGATATAATTTAAAACTCTTGTGGAAAAGAGATGTAATTAATCTTATTGGTCTAAATTTCAAATCTGGTTATGATAAGTGATTCCATTAAAATTATATATATATACATTTTGCAAAATATTGCATGTTCATTAATGCTTTCAATGGGAGAACTGCAAACAACTAGTCACTTGGAGGCTTCCATTCATCATGACGACTTCCATTCATTGAGATTCATGTGAGATTATATATGTATATAAATAGTGTTTCATAAGTGTTTTTTTCATACTACATGTATAGTTTAAATATCGAAATTTAAACACCTGTAAATTTAGAACAGTCAAGTACTACTGGTTTTGATTTTTTTTTAAAGATAATTTAAAGTACAACTATTTGTGCAACTCAACACCTTGCTAGTGGCATTGCATATTATACATAATTTTATATACAAAACCTTTCGCATTTTATGATTATGAAGTATATGATAAATAATAATAAAAAATAAATACCCTCTCAAGCAGCTGCTTGCCACCGAGGTCTGACAGGAGCCTGTCAGTTTATATGCCATAGTAGAAGGTCTGTGAGGATGGCAGGACCTCAGCAGAAAAACGACACATACAACCATGCCTTACCCAGGGCTCGAACCCAGGTCCCTCAGATCAGTAGCCAAGTGCGTACAACAAAAACTGTGGCTCAGATCAGATCTAATAAGCTGCAGGTCAAAATTAATTTTAGCAATTATGAATTTTGTTTTTCAGGCATTCTCAGGAAGATGCAAATTTTGTATTTCAATACCGAAATGTGTATACGATTCACTGCTGTATAAGACAGAGTAAAGGAACAATTTTAAAATACAAATAACGATAGCCACATTTATGAATAGAAGAAACTTTACTTTTGAATGCAATATATGGGTTACATCGGTACAAGATTCAAATAAACAAGTAGGTAATTACATTACAGAAGTTTACAAACATTCTGTAATGACGAAAGAAGTTATGGATTTCTTTTCAACATTTGGAGATTCGTCAGAGACTTTAACTAGGTTTTGGTTTAGGTTTAAAATTAAATTTCTTGGATTTTTTTTTCCTTTCTGGAATTGGAGCTGATTTGATGTGTCGCCTACGTGTATTAAAATTGAGTTGTGAGAAGAGTTATCACGAGGGTATAGGATTGTTCGATGACTGTTGTTTGAGATTGCACAACTCACCTATATTTGCTTAAAAAATATATTATCGTTATTTGGAAAGTCTTATAATGATATTTTCTACGAATAACTCGGTTAGAATATTTCAGCATATCTTCTCTGTGCAATCTCAAACAACAATTCTATGCCTCGTGAATAACTCTCCGGCAGACGGGGTCACGGCTTTACCTCCCATCCAACGGACGGCATCCTTTCCAATCTTATCAGTGTCTCCATTATGACCTAGGGTAGGGAGGGGTTTGGCGGAGATAAATCTCAAAGCTGGCACAGGTGGAACTCTAACCCGAGAAATACAGATTACGAGTCAATACCGACTCAGCCAACCCACACCTCATAGTTATATAGTGAAATGGTAGTATGTCAAGTCGTAAGTTTTATTTAAACTGAAAGAAAAATTGTTTTTAATCTTTCCTGAAAAACGGACAAAATTTACCTACGCACACATAATCATAACTCTTAGCATTTGGATAAGGAAATAATTTTCACTGAGTCTCTTTTCCATTGATAGCCTCAAATCATCTGGCATAGTCATTTCAACACAATTCGAAATCATCGTAAAAAATAAATTTTAGGAAATAGATCATTTTCATGATTACTAATTTTCAATAGTTCCTTATAAAATTGTACATAGTCTTTGCTATTACTAGCTAGATGTAGTGTTTATCGTCGGAGAATCTCATTATTGTTTCATTGGTCATGTCCTTTATGAGTTAACCTAAGAATGGATTTCTTCTATCCTTCTGTAGCATACAAAAGTTCAATTCTTTCAATTTCATCATAGAAAGAATATATCCATTTGCCTTTTCCCCATGCTTGGCACATGTGTTAGTAGCAAAAGCCTGATTTTTTCTGAGGAAAGAATGAAAAAAAAATCCCAGATTAAATGAAGTCGTTACCTTTATAATATTTCAATGTCACGTAAAAATTGCTAAGAATGCTTAAAATTATAGAGATAAATTCCACTTGACGCGTTAGTCTTCAAGATTATTTACACTTCGTTTTGCGGAGTGAAGTGCGCTTTTGCTCTATCTGCAGTTGAGATTGCTGATAGCGTCATTTCTGGTGATGATGAAATTTGTAAGTGATTTAATAAGTTTACTTAACTGTCAGACAGTCCAGACTTTGGCAGTAAATCTTCAAATGTCTCTCCCAGCATAAGAACTTGGGCAGTAAGAAAAAGTCGCTTTTCTATGAAGCGAAGCACTTCGCCATTGAATGTGTGCATCATTCGGAGCCGTTGAAGTATTTTGCTCATTTACTAATTAATATTTTGTAGAAATCTTTAAGACACCATTAAATCAGTAACCATAAACGATAGATACAGAGAACTTAATTTAAACGATGAGTAGCCTGAGATGCAAAGATGAGATTGGAAGATAGTTATTTACTGCTCTGGTGGCACTGTTTCTGATTTCATACTGCAGGAAGATGATTCCACGTATGATTCAAATAATGGTCAGTGCTTTAAAACTGATGGTATAGAGCTTTGGTGGCACTGGTATGGACGATCTCCAGAATTCACTATTATATATCATGTCAGGAATATTCTGCGACGGAGATTCGCTTCAGCTCCCTTACCAAAAACTCAATAAGCTTGAAAACGCGAAGCCTTCATCTATATTAAATAACCTTATTTGCGAATCAGAAGGCAATGCCGTTCTTGTATTGCTCCCAGAGAACGGTGATCTCCTATGTAGAGACAGTCAAATAGCAAATAAGTAATTCGAGGGTTTATCGTAGAAGAGAAAACGAGAAATCGTAAACCTCTAAAAGATATCAACTCTAGCTTGGAAAAATACTGATGTACTGAATATCAGGAAATCACACTTTTCAAACATTGTCTCGTTCTTAAATATTTTTTTCTGTTAATTCATTACTAATAACCAAATTACTTAATAAATTGCATCATTTTACAAATATTGAAAAGCGAGTGCCGAAAAATTAAAGTTTGAACAGTTGGAGAACCCCGTTATTGTTTCATTGGGCATGTTCTTTATGAATAAAACTGTCTAAGTTAAGAATGGGTTTCTCCCATCCCTGTGTAGCATAAAATCGCGAGTACTTAAAAAAGAATCTAAAGTAGGAAAGTGATTTCATCGGAATGAAAAATGGCGCAGATTTTTGCTCATTCTAAAAAAAGAGAAATATAATGTAGCTCAGATTATTTGAGCTCAGGTCATCAGAACAAAGAACGGCATGAACGAAATACTATTGAGCAATTCTTTCATCCTAATATGAAGTTTTAATTCTGCACCCTACAGTAACCACTATTTACAACGTACAATTTATTTTTCTTCATTACAGAATTGCAATCTACATCGTATATACATTGATTGCTCTACCAAATTATTAGTTCGGTTGTTTTACCTCTAAGCGGCACTTTTGTGCACAAAATGGGCCAAATGGCCAGGTCACAAGGATCCGAAGGTTGGGGGAAGATGGCCCACTGAACAGCTGTTAAGAGACAGATGGTAGTTATCTGTCAAGGCCATCCGGCGTGTTGTTTAACGTGCCAGGGCTTAACGTTCCATCCGACGGACGCGGGCTTTCCAAGTCCATCGATGTCCCCTACTGACCGAGGGCGGGATTTAGTGGTAATACATGGATTAATGGTGGGACTAGAACCAAGAAACTGCAGAGTCAACCACCGCCTCACCAAATTACCAGAGAATTTCCAGGTTATATCAATAGGAATCAAATTAAAAAGATCTATAACTTTTAAAATATTCATTTCATGGAAACATGTGACTGAATATAAATTAATGATCATAATCAAATCGATTTAGATTTTGATATTCAATAATATTCGTTCAATATTTAAAGCAATATTAGAGTTATTGAAGCTGGACTATAGCAGAAATCATTTATTTCGGAAAGTAACTGAAACTGAAATATTAAGCATTGTTCAAACCTTTCAATGAAATAATTATACATTATTTTAGAATTATCGGTCATAATTATTTTGATATTACACAGTTATGAATGATTTTTGTAGCACAACATAATTTATTGTTAATTATTCCAGATTTCTTTCTCTTTGAAAACTAAACTAATATTCTAGGAAATTGAAACTCAAATAGATTTCATTCAGATTTTTTTTGTTTTAGACACATTTTTTTCACTAAATACACAATTTAGAAGTTATAGAGCCTTGAAATTAAATTTCTATTGATATCCTATAGAAATTTCCAAATACGTTTACGGTGGTATATAAGGGTGACCGTACCGTAGCCTATTGGTTAACGCGCTTGGCTACTAAACTAAGGGGCCTGGGTTCGAGCCCCAGGTAAGGCATGGAGATTTGTGTTTGTTTTTCTGCTGGAGTTCCACCATCCTCACAGACCTTCAACTATGGCATATAAACTGACAGGCTCCTGTCAGACCTCTGTGGCAAGCAGCTGCTTGAGGGAATATTTATTTATTATTTTCTATTTAAGGATAATATGAGTAACTGAATTTTTTTCCTTCTATTCCGGTTACTAGCATTCTAAAAGGGAAGGGGTGGAAATGGAACCTTCTCTTGGGCATTGTTCCGGTCATCCGAAAAAACAAACTAAACTGTTAGAATGAAACACTATTCAGCATTTTTTTACTCTCACATTAGAGTAACTATATTGCTATCTACAACGTCTGAAGCGTAAAATTTGTTTCCTTCCATTTATACATACATCGCATATATGTATATTCCATGTACAATGAATGCATGTGTATATACTGAATATATTCCTCATACGCATAAAAATTCAAGCAGCTGCTTGAAAGCTTACTTGTTCTTTACAGTATAACATGCCAAAGAGAAGATCTGTGAGAACGAGGCTTCTGCAGGACAACAAAAGGAAGGATGTGTCCTTACCTTATCCGGTCTCCAACCAGAGTCTCTTTGAACCGAATCCAAGCACCCTAACCACTCGAGCAGAGTACATTATAATAACGTTAATGAAAATACTGGTCTATATTTGAAACATTCAGATATCCAAATTTAAATTGAACAGTTGGTGTTCTGCTGTACAGTGCTGTGTTCGCAAATGATCTAATAACATTTGCTGCAGACTCGATAAAATATTCACTATACAAATTAAAGATCTGAGAATGAGGGCAGCCGCTAGTCCGCGACTGTATGTATGCGACTGTCCGCGACTGTATGTATACTGAACATGTTTCCATGTTCAGTATACTTCTTTTAACTTAAGTCAGTCGTAACGGTGTCGGCAATGGATAGGCAAAAGCAGACAGATTACAAGACAAGGTTTAACACACCTGGAAATTATTGCCTTCTCACGAAACAATGAAAATGGAACTTTTCTGCATGCGGAGCTTTATTCTGATCATTTAAGTATCAAAAAATATAATATTTATTACATTTATGGTGATGTGAAAGATCTGGCCCCAACATCAGGTTATTGTGAAATCCAATTGAGGAGAAGGCTATTACTGTGTATTTAAATCTTTTACCAACAGAATCTTGTCATCCTCACATGTGGAGCAATTACGTTTTCTTATATTTCGGCAACGACATCTTGGGATTTAGGACTTTACGATATTGTTATAAATTAAAAATGGATGAGCATTGAGCGTGAGTATAAGTAAGTATATTTTACAACACAAATTACAAAACAATGCAAATTGTTATAAATGCATGGACGAAATTACTTATAAACAAAATAAATACTATCGTACGTAAAGTAATAATCTTTTCCTACAGAACAGTTAAGACCAGCTCAGTCTGCTCGACTAACTTATTGTCTCTTCACTTTGATCGCCATGTCTCTTGAATACATTCACTTCAGGCGTAAACAATCCTTTTATCGGTGCCAACTCACTAGAATTTACACTAATAAAACTAATCAAACTCCCGCGCACTCACCACATAAAAATATTTCTTATTTTAGACTACCGTGCACTGACTAAGGCTATTTAAGTCTCCTGTCAGATCTCCACAACTCTAACATTACAATTCTATCATTCTTATATTTCAGATCGGTTCTGTGTTCCAATTCGTTTTTTTACATAAATCCTCTCGCAGAAGCATACACCAACGTTCATGTCATGTTTATCATAAACTCACTGCAGCACGTTCATCTGCCGTAACAATATATTAAAATTGGGTCACAGATTCAAATGCTTTTCATCAGGACATTATCATCATTTTGGTGTATTTCATTTATTACATTTATATGCTGCAGTTTACTTACCGGTTTATTTCGCCGAGTTTAATTTTCTACTTACGGAAACAAACAGGAAAATTGCAGGCCACCTTATTTTCTATAAAGACAGTCAACCTAAAAGAGAGAAATAACGTTCTAATTCTCCTAGACTTCATACATATTCTGCCATTATTCCATGACATGTCTGACTATAGAAACAATAAGAGATGTCAATTATTCCTACCGTTAAAATGTAATCAGCTCATGAAGCCTTTAGAAAGAGATATCCATCCATTCAATTACTCCAGACAGCGGAGTAGGCAAAAATCACTCAGAGAGAATCTGAGAGCGAGGGCAGCCGCTAGACTAGCTGGATAATGGATGTGATCACAGCTGAAACAAATAGCAGTGATAGTTTTAGGGTATGATCAGGTCCGGATCAGGAGGTTGGTTTGTCCCCTCCCTTTCCGAATGCTAGCAAGAATAATAGAGGCAAAATATTATTTTGCTTATTTGTATTTCACGTATATTTCTAAAAATCTGTTTTTACTAAATCGGAGGGGGAAATGTTACATTGTATTGTAAATTCAGTCCACCCCCCCCCCCCTTCTTTACCTTTTTCCGACTCTCTTTTCTTTCTTGCCCTCCTTCCCCCTCCCTCGATTGTTTTCAACATCCGGGCACCGCGCATGATGATCGTCGTCTAGAACAGTGCTCTGCAACTTTTATCACCCCCTGGTATTTCAATATTCGTTTTAATTTCGCAGCACATCCACAGATTCAAATTAAAATTTGTATCAATTTACATATTTTGTAATACATAATTTCAACTGCCAGCTAGTTTCATTACTTCTGACTTGTTGTCCATACGGTGGGCGGAAGAAATTGCCGTTTTGTATATATAATTATTAATTTTTTTTGATTATTTTGATTAAAATACTCTCGAAATTTGACTGTATAGTAATTTCAGCTTGCGTCACAACTATTGCGGATCACTGATTTAGAACAAGTACGCCTTCTAAGGCGACTAATATTCTGCTTTAATTGTTGATTCCATTTATCTCATATCGCCTAGGAGTACATGTCAAATATTCTAGTAGGATCTACGACTACAGAAAATATATGATGTCAAAAATTATTTTTCGGTAAAATAAGTGTGATTTCAACGATCAACAGTGGTATGCTTATTTGCTTTGTATGCTAGATTTTCTTAAACGTTTTCAGCTCATTTCCATCCCATTGAAATGTGTAATTTTCGCGACACTCCTAAATATATTTACCAACTTTCCTTCACCCTAAAACAGTCTTCAACTTCCGCGACATCTCAAAACCTGGTGTTCATCGTCCAACGCAGCCGCCAGTTCAAGTTTTCTTTTAGCTATGATAACGCCACTGTTGAAAGTTGACCTTCTTATCTCACCTGCAAGTAAAGATACACAAATAAATATACACTCTGTAAGATGAAACTTTGTGGTGTTGAAAAGATGAAACTTTCAACACCACAAAGTCAACGAGGGAACTCCATGAAATCGTACATATATATATATGACACATATCATGAAAATCAACTATAATCAAAATAGAAATTTTCAAAACACTAGGTTGGGTTGTTGAGTTGTTTTACCTCGGCACTTTTTTGCACACCATGGTCTAAATGCTTGCAGTACTGTGTAAATTAGTTGGGACAATAGGAAAATGCAGTAACAAAGACACAACTAAAATAATTATTTGTTTAATAGTGTAGTTAATAGTGAATGTGAACCCCCTTAGCTTTAATTACTTCTTTCACCCTCTCAACCATTGATGCCACTAGCTTTCCACACATCTCCTTCACTTCAGGGTCGTGGTACCATACTTTCATGACACTTTCTATCATTTTGGTTTTCGTCGTGCAATCCATCTTAGATATGCGTGCTTTAATAATGGCCCACAAATTTTCAATGGAGTTTAGATCGGGTGAATTTCCTGGCCACTCCAATACCTTCAAACTTTGCTGGGTAAATAAGCTTTTAGCAAGCTTAGAATTGTGGCATGGAGCCAGATCCCGTTGAAATACCCCATCGCCGTTAGGAAAGAGCTCCTGCAGTGTTGGGACCATTTTCGCCTCCAGAAGGCCTGTGTACTTTTTGCTGTCCATCATTCCTTCAATGGGTGACGCGTCTGTGGCCCGGAAGCTGTGAAACATCCCCAAAACATGACTTTGGGTGGGTGTTTGGGGGATTGCTGGATGGGGCCGGATCGAAGAGGTTTTCCAGGCGAGCGGCGGACGAAATTTGACCTGTAGCCATGCCCCTCAAAGTGGGTTTCGTCGGAAAATATCACTTTTTACCAATTCTCCACAGTCCAGTCTCGATGTTTCTTTGCCCAGGATAGCCTTTTTTGCTTCATAGCGGGTGTCAAAAGCTGCTTTTTGGAGGGGCGTTGAGGAAGGCGGCCACACCCCAGAAGGCGACGACGTACGGTGGAAGCATCTATATTAACCCCATGAGACGAAATCTCCCTTTTGATGTCTCCACTGTCTTCTTCAGATCTATGATACTAATTCTTCGAATTAGACTATCATCTCTAGAGGCGGTTTTTCTTTTTCTTCCACAATGTCCTTTATGGGACGTGTCCACGGACCCTGTCTCCTTATGCAGCTTCATGATGCTTGTCCCAACTAATTCGCACAGTACTGTAGGTCACATGGACTCCGAAGGCTCAGAGAAGGTTGGGGAAGGGGACCCACTGGAACAGCTGTTGGGAGACAGATGGTAGCCTCCCGTCAAGGTCATCCAGCGTGCTTAACGTGCACAGGGTATGGCTTTCCCGCACACGGGACAACGGCTTACCTCCCCATCCGACGGACGGCAGCTTCAAAACACTAGACATTACGTAGTAATCAATAGGCCCAACTCAAACGGTAATACATGCATTAAGATATCAAGCCATACTATCGACCATATTGTCAATCTTGTCATGGGAAATCTCGTTTGTTGAATGTTTTATTTCTGAGCGACTGTTTTTCCACACAAGAAAGGCAAAGTCTCGAGGACTCCAAGAGCTCAGAATTCGGTAGTGAAAGGAGATTCACTGGACAGCTTTAGGTGACGGAAACCGCCGTCAAGGCCATTCACCACTTTTTTTAACGTTTACGGGGTATGTCTTTCCTACATACGAAGTTACGGGGAGAGGGGGGCATTCGAAGTCATGGGACCCATCAAACGGGAAAAAAGTCAAAGTAAATCTCAGAGGCTGGGATTTGCCGAAGACAAAACTCAACGCAAAATTGCATAAATCTAGGAACATCAGATTACAAGACTGGCAAAAAACCAGATGAGTCAACACCACCCCTTGTCACGAGGAAAGTTCGTTTGTCCAGCATCGACCCATTTTTGCAGCTCTTTTGAGATGCGAGCATGAGTGCCCTGCCGAGGCATCGTCCAATATGGTCTCAGACATTCTCGATGGGTGATAGATGAGCCAATGGCAGAGTATTCACAACACATAAGTTGTCTGTGATAACATGCGAAGTATGAGAGTAAGCATTATCCTGTTGCAGCATTCTGGTCAGAACGTCCTGGAGGAATATTAGGAGCACATCAAAATATACGTACTATCAGACAGTTTCAGTGCTTGGAATGTGCTCTAGAGGTAAGTTATCTATGGTATATAATTCCATTCCATACCAATGTACCACTGGCTGGCCAGAGATGTCTTTAGATGATGCAATTTCCACCAGTCTCTTATGCGCCGTGTTCTTGCTCTAACCAACGACACCAATAGCATTGTACAGTTCCTCCGCAATCATAACAAACCCTTGCGGCGATGGCTCTTAGGAAAAGTCCTCTCTGCTGCAATTCGATAACCCTCACAAGCACGGTTACCATCACTTGGCGATAGATGCGACGTTTATTGCAGCCTAGGCTTTTCTTATTCTTCCTAGAGCCGAACACTCACTGTGAAATCCAACAAGCGATATGCCTCAACGAAGTTCTTTGGACTTTCATAGACAGTAACCCAGATATCAGTCACTGTGTAATGGTGATTATTTGCATATCCTAACCAGCATAATGATTGTTATTATTCGCATATCTCTATTTCTCCTTCTCCATGCTGTAATGTTTCAGAGAACTTGTTTTTATGAGCATAGCTCGCAAGCCCCTCCAATAGCTTGAACAACAAAAGAGACTTTAAAATAATAGATAGAATTTTTTGTTGTTCAATAGCTTGAACAACAAAAGCATACTTTAAATTAAAGCGCTGTTTCCTGAGTATTTCGTTTTTGCAACTTTCGTTTCCGAAATTTTGAATTCTAAAATAACTACTTCTATTTTTACCTTTTAACATCACACCTAGAAAACTTTTGCGTCGCTACATTGGGAGTTCTCAACGTGGGGTACGCGGTAAAATTTTTTCAGGTACGCCGTGAAAGCTCATAAGTCGTTAGATATATGTTATATATATATACAGGATGAATCTGAAAAAGTGGGCAAAACTTTACGGGGTGGTAGAACGCAGCTATACGAGCAATATTCGTCATAGAATGTATGGTCGGAACGCAAGCGGTGAGAAGTTAAAAGGTAGTTTTCCACTGTCACATTTAAAGAATGAACACAAGAAGGAGAGGAGATACTCTGTGCCTCACTTGCATTCCCGTCTGCCGCACCGTACACAAAGTGCATATCCGCCATTTCGTGGTTAGTATAACCAGCCATCCTCTCGGCAATCCACGGCAGAAATGCCGTTGGGTGCGAGGACCGACCCTTTTATACCATTTCCAACGCCACCTAGCGGCTCGCCGTTTGCGTTCCGCCCATACTTTCTATGACGAATATTGCCCGTATAGCTGCGTTCTACCACCCTGTAAAGTTTTGCCCACTTTTTCAGATTCACCCTGTATATATTTTATTTCATTCTCATTGTTATACTATAACTATAGTTTTATCTATCTATACAAGGGGTACGCCAGATGTACACATTTCCAGGCGGTACGTGAAGTATTACAGATTGAGAACCACTGCCCTAGATCAACGAGTCCCAAACTTTTTTTTTTACGCTGAACGTCGCTTTTCATGACGTATTATTTTTGAACGTCCCTTTTATGAAGTATTATGACGTACATGAAGTATCATGTAAATCGAATAATTTTTTCCTACATAAAATTATTTGTATGCTTCCTATATAAATCTCTATTTTTATACAAATTTACAAGTATTTTGATCCGTGATTTTTAAAGCTTTTTCAGTCGAAAAAATAGTTTATAACATATGTTAATCTAAGATGCAATGGATATTCTATTTAATCTATTCAATGGATATTATATTTAATTTATTTCCACAGACAAACTGAAGAAAACTCCCCATTAATTTCTAAAATTTTCCGTAGGGGGCGATAGCGCCCTCTTCTCATGAGAGTTACCACTGTCACATGAAATTTAAAGCTCGTGTTACAAATGCTGCGCTTATAGAGATAGAGAATTTCTTTTTTGACGGATAGGTCATTTATCACCTAGGTTATGACAAGAGAATGTCAGTATAATACTTCACAAAAATGCAGTGTTAAAAATGCGATAATTCAATGGAAACACAGTCCCTGAAATGAAAAAATAGTCAGTTGCCTTCTCCAGGATCTACTCCAGACATCTTAGCTCTGCAGCCAAGCAGACTAACGGTTTCGAAAATAGGACGATACATCATAACATGGTTTCACTTCCGAATGCTAAACAGAAATAATGTCTGTCCGTTTCGGCATTAAAGAAACTGTAAAGTTGAAATGCCTTTGTTCCTAAATTTTCCATAATTTTATTTTGTTTTAGCTGAATTATGCAGTTTTTAAAGTTCCTAAGGAGTAAAAAATTATTGTCAAATTTTCCATTCAAGCTGTTAAATCAGAAATATTTCTTACTATCCTTTTTAAATTTTAAAAATTTTGCATTCTCTTATATTTTCCCTAAAAGGGATTAATGTTTATTCCAAGTGTTTTTTTAATATGTACATATACACCGAAGAGTCAAGACATTATGACCAGCTCGTCTTTATGCAAATCGAAGCAGCTGCAGATAAACGACGGCGTATGTAAAGTCATGAAATGGTATAAATAACACCTGATACTGAGCTCTGTTAATCAGTGTTAAATCTTGTTCTTCAGATGGGAAATGGGCCGGGGGTGGCTCAGTCGGTAGCGCGCCAGGCTCGTAATCTGTAGTTCCCAGGTTCGAGTCCCAGCTGGGTCAGCGTTGAGATTTATCTCCGCAAAATTCTCCTCCCTGCCCACGGTCAGTAGGGGACACCGATGGGCTTGGTAAAGGCCGCCGTCCGTCGTATGGGACGTTAAGCCGTGGCCCCATGTGCGGGAGAGCCATACCCTGTGCACGTTAAAGAACACGCTGGATGGCCTTGACGGGAGGCTACCATCTGTCTCCCAACAGCTGTTCCAGTGGGTCCCCTCTCCCAAACTTCTCTGAGCCTTCGGGGTCCATTTGACCTGGCCATTTAGCCAATGGTGTGCAAAAAAGTGCCGCTCAGAGGTGAAACAACCCAACCCAACCCAGATGGGAAAGGCATCGGACCTAAGTGAGTTTGACAAAGGCCAAATTGTAATGGCCATAAGACTGGGTCAGAGCATTTGCGAGACGGAAAGACTTGTGGTGTGCTCACAGTCAGCCGTGGTTAGTACCTTCAAAAAGTGGTCCAAGGAGGGAAAAACCACGAACCGCCGGCAAGGTGTGGGACGACTACAGACACACATGGCTCATCTATGCTAGAGGTGAGCGAAGGCTATCCCATATGGTACGTACCAACAGAAGGTATACTGTGGCGCAACTCGTCAGTAATTTGAATGCTGGTGACGGGAGTACTGTGTCACAACACACAGTACATCGAACCCTGCTAAAAATAGGGCTGCGTAGCAGCAGGTCGCTCTGAGTACCCATGTTAACCTCGGTTCACCATCGAAAGCGCCTACAATGAGCATGTGAGCATCAAAACTGGACCTTGAATGATTGGAAGAAGGTCGTCTGGTCCAATGGATGTCGTTTCCTGTTGCACCATGTGGATGGCCCGGTACGTATGAGTCGTTTACCTGGGGAAGTGTTGGCACTAGAATGCACCATGGGATGAAAACAAGCCGGTGGAGGAAGTGTAATACTTTAGGCAATGTTCTGCTGGGAAACCTCGGGTCCAGTCATTCATGTGCAAGAAACTATGACGTCTAGCAGCTACCTAAACATCATTGCACACCGGGTACATAATTTCATGGCAACGGTAAAGACCTCTAGTAGTGTCTTCTTTCAGCAGGATAATGCGCCATGCCACACTCCCTGGATTATTCGAGAATGGTTTGTGGAACATGAGGAAGACTTCCAGGTATTGCGTTGGCTTCAAAATTCCCCAGACATCAATCCAATCGAGCATCTGTGGTTTGTGTTGGAACAGCATATCCGATCTGCCGCGGCTCAAAAGCATAGCTTACAAGAGTTAAAGGATCTGCTGGTAACGTATTAGTACCAGATACCACAAAACACCTTTAGAAATCTTGTAGCGTCCATGCCTCGCTGGGTAAGAGCTGTTTTGGCGGCACATGGAGGACCAACATCATATTAGGTAGGTGGTCATAATGTTTTGGCTCTTCGGTGTATTGTAAAGATATAATATTGCTGTTAATATGCGTATCACAGATGTGTTAAAATAGGTTTAATTAGATTTCACATTGATGCACTCCCTATCTTACTACCTTTGGCAGAGATGCAATAATTTACCTTTCTCACAATGCTTTGTGATCTACTGCGCCATGAGTTTTGCGCAAAGTTTTGTCATGTGTCATTTTCGGCTCTCTACTAAATCTCCGTGCTGCGCTTGTGCATAAAAGGGAAAATGATAATTGTATAGAATTGCTCTCACAATATGGTAGAAACAAACTTTCATCCATCAGAGAGGCGTCTTTATTGTGTTTCTGCCAGGCTTTATCCCACTCTCTTGGAAGTGTTTTGTAAGCAGTGATGCATTAAATTCTACGCCATGGAACTTAAGCACGAATTGTACCTCGGTTGTCATCTGATGTTAATAGAGTATTCCCTCGATTTACACTGAATTCGAAGTTAAAGCATTTGTTTACTGACAGAACAAATTCTCTGACAAATGTCACATCGCATTAAACGATTTCTTTACAACAAAACGAGCACCTCATTTCAAATCTCATGCAGAACGTTTGCCTCGAATACAAGAGAAATGTTTTCTCAGTGTTAAATTCGCCCTGCATTGAGAAATATGCATGCACGATCTTATTGGCGTCTTACATTCTTGAGGAACGATGCCTAAATGATAAACAAGTCGATCGAAACATTTTTCAATTGAGGAACTTTGGGTGAAGTCATAAATCTTCGCTATTAATACACTTTTGACGTAACTGCCTTCTCAACAAAAGGGAAAACTGAAAATAGAAAAACCACTACATTGACAGTTTATTACCAATCACCATTTAAAGCAGGAGTACACAACTGAAATGTGAATGCGTGCCAGAATCGTCTTTTAAAGAAATGAAACGGACCAAAATCGACTTCTAAAGGAATGAAGCTGGCCAGAATCGACTTTGAAGGAAGGGAAGCCTGTCAGAATCGACTTCTAAAGGAACAGAGCTGGCCGGAATCGACTTCTAAATGAATGAAGCGGGTCATAATTGAAATATAAAAGGAGTGAAGAGGGCCAGAATCGACTTCGAGAGAAGTGCAGCTAATCAGAATCGATTTCTGTAGGAATAAGGCTGGCCGGAATCGATTTCTGTAGGAATAAGGCTGGCCGGAATCGACTTCTGAAGGAATGAAAAAGACCAGAATCAACTTCTAGTGGAATGAAGAGGGCCAAAAGAATTGTATCGCGAGCAGTATGTGTGCAGCTTCATTTAAAGTGAAATTTCAGCATGTGTCCTCCGTTTTGTTGGAATTGTCAATGACAAATCAGAAAATCATCTATGTAAATGATTTGAAAATGAATCAGATTTGAAATTTGTTTCAAATGGGCGCAGTAATGAGTTAGTAAACATCGTATTACTAAATAATATGCTTGTGGTCGCTATGTTACTCCTGTGGCTTTCAGAGCATCTCGAATTCTTTGCGACATGGGAATTACAAGTTACTTGATGCTTTCTGCAGGAATGTTGTACCATGCAGAAACGCAGTTGCTGTAAATTGGACGGCTGTAGTCTCGTTAAAAACAGCCCTTACCACCCCATCCCAAAGATGCTCGATAGGGTTTATATCTGGGAACTGTGCAATCTAATGAAGCAATGAAAACTCGTCGGCATGTTTCTGGAATCCTTCGGTGATGATACGTGCCTTGTGAGCAGGTGCATTATCATGCCGAATGTTTTAATCCAAGTGGGGATAAACTGTACCCATGAAGGAATGAACTTGGTGTCGTTCCGATGTCCTTAGATGGCATAAGGGGGCCTAATGTAAGCCAGGAAAACATTCCCCACACCATCATACTGCCACTAGTGGCCTGTACTGTTGACACCAGGCAAGATGGTTCCATGGGCTCGTGTTGCTTGTGCCAAATTCTAATCCTTCTGTTATCATGTTGTAAAAGGATTCTTGGTTTGTCTGACCAGGCTACTTTTTTCCAGTCCTCAAAGGTCAAGTGTTGATACTCCTGTGAGCACACCGGACACGTGGTTTCGTGTTCTTCGCTGACAACATTGGCACTAGACAAGGTCAGCGGCTGTTGTAGCCCATTTGCGATAAGGTCCGCTACATACTGTGCTCGTGGATGACCTTATGCATACCAATGGTTAATTCTGCTGTGATTCGTCTGGTTGTGGCCGTCTGTTCGCTTCCACGATTCTCACTAGTCTCCTTTGACCCCTCTGATCCATAAGCTGTTTTCGCCCAGAGGATCGCCAATCAGTGGTAGTTTTTTTTATTTTTGCTTTTCGCAAAATTCTCTCTAAACCCTAGAAAATGTTTGCGTGGAAAGCTAGGAGAGGAGCTTTCTTTTTGGGAGTTGCTAGAACTGGCATGCTTAGCACCAACTCTCATGTCATGTTCAAAGTACGCTCGTTTCGCCCATTCTTGTGCTCAATCAAAATCTAACTGATGCTCGAAGAGATGGTCTGCCTGATTTATAACGCACACCGAAGTCATATGACATATTACGTCTTGGAAACTTTATGTAACGAAGGGTGGTGTACTCAATAAACTGGAATCTCAGGGTATACTGCATTTAACAGAGAGATCAGTATTGCAAAACGTAGCCAGTAATTGACTAGTTACCTATTTGCACCACATCAAAATAGTTCCTAAAACGAATACTTCTCGAAATCAAATACAAATGTATACACTGGTTTCCATAAATTAAGGGACAATCGGAAAATTCGGATTGTACTCTAAGAACCTTTGGATCTGTTGCATGGGTTGGCATCCTATTCCTGTGGTCGGACAGTTGTTCCCTTCACCGTCCACTACTGAATAGTCTGATGCATTCTGTCCTTTTTGGAATCTCTATCAAAGTGTATACACCACTAAACGACTCTTATTTAGCCATCTGGTAACATTCGCTTGACCTTGGCCTGCCTCGAACCGTCGTATAACTACCCATCGCACTTCTTCCGATAAATGATGACTGGTGGCCGTGGCCAACAAATCTGCTATCTCGAAAACTCTCGCACTTTGCAGGAGAACTGGAGAACAGCTTGAAACGCCCACTTTTAAATCTCACATTGGCATATACTGCCACCAGCACCATTCGTCAGAGTTTTACCATTTTCTCCGGTTTTTACCGTTTCTTCTTTTATTTGTGGAAACCAATGTATTTGAGCAATAATTCCAAATGCTAAGAATCTACATTATGTTCAACGTAAACTGTAAGTCTGTATATAATCGTTGCAAATAAGGAAATTATTCTACGCATACATCTATTATGAAAATTGATATGAAGTCGGGAGAAAAGTAGATGAAGTAATTGCTTGAGAATATCTTAAATATAGAGTAACATTTCACAGCGAGACCTGTACCAACTTTTAAGCTCCGGTCGTTTTACTGATATTTAGCTTCCAATTTATTACACACTTTCCTGAAGGCGCAGTTTGTAGTTAAGATCTTTCTGTAACAATCAATTCAGCATTTCGGAGGACAGTCAGAGTTTTTTCTGGTAATAAGCAGAATTTACATTTTCTTCTTCGTTTAAGCTAAAACAAAATGTAATCTTTGAATAATATTTTTTTGATATTTCTAGTTTTACACTTATCATTTCTGGCAGAGCTGGATCTAGGGAAGGGATCAAGGGTCCATGCTCCCATGCCTCATTTAAGAATGTTAGTAAGAATGATGGAGGCAAAACATTATTAGGCTTAAGAATCGAGAAAAGAGAAGGAAAATAAAGACTGGTGACAAGATCGAGTCGAAATGGACCTGAGAGCAGTTCTTGCATAAATATTTTACTTCAGTTTCAGTGATTCGTAACTAATGTCTTGGGAAATACGAGTAATATATAATATTTAATTTTTTTTCGCATCCGTTCCGATTAGCATCCTAAAAGGGAAGGGGGAGCCATGACTCCCTTAGCCCTATATTTGAATTCTAAAACGAAGGGGAAGATGTTATATTGCAATGAGAATACAATCTCTTGCCTCCCTACCTTTCTTTATTTTTTAACACATTCAGGCTTGTTTCTGGGAACAAAATGCAGGGATAGAGCTAGGGGGGTGGGAGTAAGGAGGCCACACTCTCTCCTTTTCAGAATGCTAGTAAGAATAAAAGAGCCAAAAAATTTTGAAATTGATTTAAATTTAATGCATTTTTCAAGAAAGTTTTCAAAGAATTGCAAAACTGATAGTGAAATGTTATATTGCATTAGCAATTCAGTCCCTTTTACATTTCTTCGCTCTTCTCCTCCTTCCCTAGATTTTTTTTTCTAGATGCGGGCCTGTCTTTAGGTATCGTTTGTTGAAACTAATCAACATCCTCGGAAATCAACAGTAGTATTAAGTATATATCTCTTTGTGCCTTTTTTAAGTGCTTTGAACTGCAATGCACTTGAATTTTGGGTTCCTTTCCTATTTCCTAAAAGATTCTTAAACTTCACAATCTCCAATTCTTTAGCTTCTGAATCGCTAGTTTAGATTTGTATAAGATTAGTTATATCCTGATTTTTTTAAAATAATTTTAAGATTGATTCATTCCTTACTAATTTTCGTATTATTTTATAATGAAATTAAATCGTCCCATGTAATCTTTACATTTTTCGTGATTACATGTCTCGTATGAATTTCGTTTACTTTTTTTTATGATTTTCCAATCTGTTTATAAATCATTTAGCTTTAAAGTTTTTGCCTGATTATTCCAAATAATTATTTATCGTTGTGGTGCTATTTTATCAATTTTAATGGTTTAAAAACTAAGAAATATTTTGAAAATAATTTCGGCAGTTTCATCATCATTATCCTTAAGCAGCCATGAGCTACGGAGGTACCACCTCACAGCACAATTTAGTTCTCCAAGCAAGTCTGTCCTGAGCTACATCTGCTGCATCTGTCCACTGCACATCAATTCTAATATGGTCCTGTTTGACATTGTCTGTCCACCGCATCCTAGGTCTCCTCTTCTTCCTGAGGCCTTCAGGCATACTTTCATAACCCTATTCGCTAATCCATAATTATCCATACGGGTAACATGGCAAAACCAACGGAATTTCTCTCTGCAAAAAATGCTGTTCAAAGATCGTAGCATTCTCCTATGCCTAACCTCATCATTAATTACAAAGCCACCTAATGCCCAAGATACTGCATAAGTATATAGAATCAAAAGTATCTAGTTTCCTATTTTCCTGTTTACAAAGTGTCCAAGTTTCACTACCAAAACTAATCCTAGAGAGAACCAAATTATTACACAGTCTAATTTCAGTCTTTAGGAGTATACGCCTATTTCTCCACACTCTCCATAGATTCCTAAAAGTCCCAGCAGCAATCCCTAATGCAATGTAATTAATGATGAGGTTAGGCATATGAGAATGCGACGATCTTTGAGCAGCATATTTTGCAGAGAGAAATTCCGTTGGCATTGCCATGTTACCCTATTCGTCTGTTAATTTCATGCCACACATCACCAGTATCTGTTACATAGCTCCCAAGATAATTAAACTGTGACACATGCTCAAGATTGCAACCATTCAGGTTAACTAAATCACAGCCTGCCTGACCAATTTTCATCACTTTAGTTTTCTCTCTGTTTATAACCAAACTTACTCTAGTACCAGTTTCATCAACAGCTCGAATGAAAGAGTTCATCTCATCAACATCATTTTCCAACAGAGCTAAATCATCAGCATAATCTAAATCAGAAATGTTCGTATCTCCCCCCCCCTCTTTCTCTTGCAGTAAATTTCGCATAAGATAATCAATAACCAAGCTAAAGAGAAAAGGTGACAAAATGCACCCTTGTCGAACACCAGAAGTAATGCTAAACCAATTGCTACAAGCCTTACCAACTCTCACACACGACTCAGTGTTATTATAGAGAGCTTTCATAATGTTAACTAACTTGTCTGGTATACCATATGATTTCACAATCAACCACAAATTATGACGATCAACAGAGTCGAAAGCCTTTTTGAAATCAACAAAGCTAGCAACCAAAGGTTTCTGAAACTCTAAACATTTCTCAGGAATCTGCCTAAGTGAAAATATCTGATCTACACATCCCCTACCATTTCTGAATCCACATTGCTCATCACGCAATTGCATTTAAACCAGATTCTTAATCATGCGAAGAACTTTCCCTGGAACAGAGAGTATACTGATACCCCTATAGTTATCACAAGAACTGCAATCACCTTTTTTAAAAATAGTGATAATAATAACTCTTTTAAAATCCTTTGGAACCATGCATTTATCATAAAAAATATTCAAAACTTCAGTCATCCAAGTGGTAACCGAAACATTCCCAGCTCTAAGCATTTCCGTAATAATTCCATCTACCCCTGGGGATTTATGTAGTTTAAGTTTAGAAACAGTTAAAATAACTTCAGACTGTGTTATAGGGCCAACATTAAAGCCACTAATGCATCTATCAGAATTGCAAACAATGGACGTAGAATAACCACATTGTTTAGAACATAACTTAATGTTTAGAATTGTTCAGAAGATAACTAGCCACGACAGAATCCTCACCTTCTATAACCTTACCTTGTTTATCCTTCAATCCCTGTATACCTGTCTGTTTTCTACCACACAAAACATTAACTATCTGGTACAGCTCTCTGCTGTTGTGCTGTCTAACTGCTTCCTCCGCTTTGTCAGCCAAACCATCAAGCCAAATATTCTTATCAGCAGCTAACTGATCCTTTACACGTTTATTATGTTCTCTGTAATGCTTTCTATTAGGACTAGTAGGTTATTGATTAAAGACATTCCTGCAGTTCTTTCTTTCTGAAATAAGCTCAAGTGCCTTATCACCCAAATAATTTTTCCCCCTCTGCTTCTTTTTTCCTAAAAGGGTACAGTTAATTTCCAAAAAAAACTGTTTAAAATGGTCCCATTCTTCCTCAACTTTAGTAGTAAGGAAACCATGATGTCATAATGACTAATTATCCTATCATGTTAAGCTTTAGCTATAACTGCGACTTTCAGAGCTTCAGAATTAAGGGTAAATATTTTAACCTTAGCACAACACTTTCTTAAGTTTAAGTTGCAAGACACTTTTAACAAGGTAATCTATCATATTCTTATGCAGTCCGCCGCCGTCCGTCGCATGGGACGTTAAGCCGTGGCCCCGTGTGCGGTAGAGCCATACCCTGTGCACCTTAAAGAACACGCTGGATGGCCTTGACGGGAGGCTACCATCTGTCTCCCAACAGCTGTTCCAGTGGGTCCCCTCTTCCAACCTTCTCTGAGCCTTCGGGGTCCATGTGACCTGGCCATTAAGCCCATGGTGTGCAAAAAAGTGCCGCTCAGAGGTAAAACAACCCAACCCAACTTATGCAGTCCATCGGTGAAACCCGTGTATACCTATGTATGTCGCGGTGTTTGTAATAAGTGTTAGTTATTGTCGAACCATTAAGTTTACTTATCTGTAGGAGACGTTGTCCATTGCCATTGCAGCTACCAATACCAAAAGGGCCTATCATCTCCTCCCCAAAGGTCAGAGTCAGTACCATCTTTGGCATTGAAGTCACCTAGAACAAGGGTAATATCTCCTTTCTTGACAGAATTCAAAATATCCTGAAGTTGTCCGCAAAACCTATCCTTCTTATCATCATCGGCATTCTCAGTGGGTGCCTAACAGCAGATAACTTTCAAGTCTTTCTTTAATGTTTGTCTGAAATTTTGCTGTAAGAAAACTTTCATTAATGCCCTCATATCCTAGAAGAGCATCACTGGTGTATCTGCTGATAAGCAGACATACGCCTCCGTGATGCTTATTATCTTTCCATCCTGAGAAGAGAAATTTAAGATTGTTTTTAAGAATCTGACCTTTACCTGTCCACCTTGGAGGCCGAGAATATCTAAATCATGACGGTGGAATTATTGTATGAGATCATCAAGAGAATAAGCTCTGTTGCAGAGTCCTCACATTCCAACTGCAAATGGAGAGAAAATGGTTAGTGGGAAGTTTAACGAAACTATGTTTGTTGAGAGAGGAAATACCGACAATATCAAACAGCCCCCTAATCGCAGCCATGGGGCAAAAACTCATTCCCCCAATCTTAACGGCTGAAGCCAACTACACTGGAAGACTTCCTCCAATGTAGAATTTGACGATGCCCGCAGAAGCAAGAGTTCAGATGCCTGCGATGACCTCTGCTCAGGATTATCCACCAGCTGATAAAACATATCCTGTGAATCTATTCATTTGGAGCTGTGTCAATCCACAAAGAAAGAGAAAGCACAGTGGAAGATTTTCTCTCCACAGAAGTCCACCAGTGCAACAAATTCAGGATCCATAATGAAGCTAAGAGCCTTAATCTAGTCTTGTAAGTTTATGTGACTAGCACCAGAACCCTGTGTGGTTGACCACTCCTCAGTAGGGTAAAATGCTTCAATCATTTAAGTTTGATAACTTTAAAAAGCGCAAATGAATTTGATAGTCTATGTTCTTGATAGTACACTCATTTTGGTGGAAATAGTATCGAAGTGGTTCAATCTACCAATGCTAATCTGTGAGTTATTGATATTGAGGCACTCCCCCGTTCTAAGATTGATGTCTTTTTTTATATATAAGATTTTTTTTTCATGTTTTTTTTTACGATTTAGTTTTGAATTAAACGGATGTAACCGAGCGTGAGTTCAAAAATAATATTTAACAAATATAATTCTAAAATAACATAATTTATTACAAATGCATGAATGAAAACATTTATATAAACTAAATTCAACCAACACAAATCTTTATCAGTATACAAAAAAAACCTTCAGAAGAGCATAGCACTACACCTCTATTCCTACAAAGAGTTGTTTCTCTATAAATTATTACTATCTCCACTCAAAGCATAAAAAAGGCTTCTTCAACACTCAATAAGTTGCACCATCATATTTGTGAAAAAAACCTGTAATATACCAAGAATAACCGTAATAATTCTTGTAAACAAACTAAAGATAACTATGTATCAAACGATGAACTCTTCCCACAGAAAAGTTGAGATCAGCTCTGCTTGTTTGACTAACATATAACCTCCTCAGCCATATCTTTAAGTATACTAAGCATCCTTCTTTTTCTTGCTAGTCCATTAATAGGATCATATTAATAAATGTATTTGACTTCCCGCGCACACACCAAATGAAATCAATTTTTTTAAATATTTTAATGCATAGACAAAGAAAAACTACGTTTTTCTTCACACCCTTATTCCTCTTAATACATCTTTTATTCTTTGTTTATAAATTAAGTTCGTTCGAAGCGGTTGGTGACGTAATTCTCACGTTGCAGTACACGCGAGCATCCAGACGATACAGGACATCACGGGTTCATTGTAGCACGTTCATCTGTCGTAACAATATGTTACCACTACTCTGAACACGTCCATTTTAAATATTAATTATTCAATATAAGCGGTATGTTAATTCACTAAGTTGCATTTGTAGAATGATTGTAGTCTTTTTACATTTGACACTATGTTAATAATTTCAAAATATTTTAAATATTTTTGTCTATAATTGTTTTTTTTTTGTTTTTTTTTTCAGTTACCACTCATTAGAACTCTTAAAAGAGCATGCATTTCTTTCTTAAAGAAAAAAAAAAGATTAGTAATGGCGTTTTATCACAGCACATTTGTTCTATAAATAATTTCTCTCTCAATACATTAGCCTAAGTTCACGTAATTAACTGCGATCCTTTCAAACTCTTTATCGTACAAGCAAAATTTTACATAAAAAAGAAGTCTTGGAGTTGCCACTCCCATAGTTCACCTACATCTGATAATTCACTTGTGAATGAAGTTTCAGTCTGTTTTGATCGATTACTTAAGGAATGTTCTATTAGCAATCTACGTTTATGGGATCTTTTTGAATGGAAATTCTCTGACAATTATAAATGAGTTCCGAGCTCTTTCATTGCATTCAAGATTATCAGATAATCTCGTCTTCGCTGGTCAAAGGAAATTCGCTGCCTATGTTAATTTTTCGTCCCCAACAAAGAGATAACGTACACGCAGTGTTCATTGAATTACGACAACCACAATACATGTTATGTCAATGGAAGAAGTTCATTTCAAAGTTCCATTATATAAAATGTTTATGCTAAAATATCACTGATGATAACTTTCAGATTTAAACTACATCTAGCTAAATATCGATGTTCAAAATTATTCATTTAGCATTTAAAGATTTATGAAAGTTTGGTTATTGAACAACAGCAATGTCATAGGAATGTCATAAGAATTTACATCAAAAGTTAATTAGATTTTTACAAAACAAAAATATTATTTTAAACCATTAATTAAGAAACCTTAATACTATAAAAGTTTACGTGAATACTTCACGTAAACTACGTAGTTACATTAATACTATATTAATATAACTTTTATAGTATTAACGTTCCACAGTAGTGGTACCCCTCCCTGGACTGCCCCAGGGCATAAAAAGTCCCCAATGTCGCAGTATACAGCCACGTCCACTTCCGGTCACGTGCCCCACCGATGTCATGGTTATGGAAATTTTCCCGATTTTGGCGTTCGTCCGCCATCATGGATTATGACGTCATCACTCTCACCACCGTGGCCAGCGAGAGAGACAGGCCGCGGCGCGCTCAGCGTTTGCTGAAGTCATGTGACCAACTGGGTTTGAGCGATGGCCCCAGTCTGAGCCGTCGTGGTGGATGATCGTTTCTAGCGTTAGTTTCATAGAGAAATTTTCCATTGCATAAGTTTTTTTAAAGTTTATTCTTCTGAAATATCTTTATTAGCAATATTTGAATATGAATGATAGAAAATACGTAATGAAAAGCAAATATTATCGAAAAAGCTTTAAAGATAATGCATGCTTTAAAATAAATTGAAATATCAATTCTCTTTATTTCTTTTACTTTTACCACCAACAATCAGGAATCACTGAATTATGACCCCTCCTTGTTATACCTATGGGAAATTAAATTCGGAGCTCTATAACTCATTCTACTTCTAAAATAAAAATTTTTAATGAAAGTCCTCAAACAAACCAATCATCGGTTTTCCAGAATATTAGATTAGTAGATATTATGGAAGATTTGAAATACTAACAACAGCGCCAAACAACAATTTACCAGAAAAAATTACAATTTGAATAAATAGTATTTTAGACCGTTTAATACAGGGGTATATTTGTGTACATAATTCTTTCAATATTTTTAAATGTTCTTGGGACTTGCATTGTTTTTACTAAATATTCAAACTTTCCATAACTCTTTAAATATTGAGTGAATATTGCTGTACAGGGAGAATTAGATAAACTTTTCAGCAAGTCTATTTTCAGTCAAAATTACTTCTAAAACGTTTATTTTGGAAGTTACAGAGCTACTAATTTAGCTTCTCTTTCAAATAACATGGAAAGAATTGTCGCAATAAATTGATTTTGTTTCAACTTTAAGAAATAACAACTGACACCAAACAAAATATAACTTAATTCAAAGGTCAGAGTCAGTACCATCTTTGGCATTGAAGTCACCTAGAAAAAGGGTAATATCTCCTTTCTTGACAGAATTCAAAACATCCTGAAGTTCTCCGTAAAACCTATCCTCCTCATCCTCATTGGCATCCTCAGTGCGGGCATAACAGCAGATGACATTCAAGTGTTTAATGCTTCTCTGAAATTTTGCTCTAAGAATCCTTTCATTAACATGCTCAATCCTAGAATAGCATCACTAGCATGTCTGCTGAGAAGCAGACCTATGCCTCGGAGATGCTTTTTATCTTCCCTCCCTGAAAAGAGAAATTCAAAATTATTTTTAAGAGTCTGATCTTTATTTGTACATCTGGTCTCTTGCCGGTCGAGAATATTTAAATTATAACGGTGAAATTCTTATGTGAGGACATCAAGAGAATAATCTCTGTGGAGAATCTCACATTACAAATATCTATGGAGAGAAAATAGTTAGTGGGATGTTTAAGGATACTATGTTTATTGAGAGAGTGAGAATGCCGACAGTATCAAACAGCCCTCTAATCGCGGACATTAGGCAAAGACCCGTTCCCCTACAACTAATGGCTGAAGACATCTACACTGAAAGACTTCCTACCATGTAGGATTTGACGATGCTCGTGGAAGCAAGAGTTCAGGTGCCTGTGATGGCCTCTGCTCAGGATTATCCATCAGCTGATATTGTACTATATGTTGCCAGATGTTCAGCAACCACGGCAATCCCCGGTTCCGTCTCACACTACCAAGTTAACGGAAAGCCGTGACTACTAGAGCCGGGGGCAAGAATACACCATATAGATGCATCTCATCCCCAACCTCACATGGCAGCAGTCCTATAGAAGGAAAGCTAACCACCAGTAGAAACCTGAAATTTAATCTGTTCCCCGGTTAACCATGAACAAGGATATGTAGATCCAAGTTCGCTCGGCACCCGGGACCCCTAGTGGGGCCCAGACGGGGCTCGTGCCTACTAGGTGACCAAAACCGTTCAGCCGTGCCCTTGAACTGCTCAATGGAACACCTGATGTTGAGGTCTTGACACCGTCCAATCGGGCCACTAAACCGGTCAGCGATGTCTTCGACCTTGGTTGGTCTTGGCTCCGTCCAACTGGGGACCCAATCCGGTCAGCAAAGTCTTCGACCGGTTTCTGGGCCCGAAGCCCCCCACCACGACAAGGTGGTCCCCTATCGGGGGGGAGGGGGGCATCAGCTGATATGCATATTCTGCGAATCTATTCACTTGGGGCTATCAACTCACAAACAAACAGAAAACACAACGGAAGATTTTTTCCTCCACAGACGCCAACCAGTACAGTAAATTCAGGATCCATAATCCAGCTTAGAATCATTATTCCATTCATGTTGATATATATGATCAGCACCAGCACCCTGTTGGTTGACCACTCCTCAGCAGGGTAGAAGAAAAAGACGCGATGCATGCGTGACACCGACGGAGCATTGATTGCCGGACACGGTCGAACACACCTGGAGTTTCTTTGATAGTAGCAGCAGCGCAGACGAGCCTTGCCGCGAGATCCATGTCAGACCCCACAGGCGATTCATACACAGTACCTTTGAGGGCCCCCCACAGAAAGAAATCAACGCTCGTTAAATCAGGTTAGCGTGAGGACCAGGCAATTGGTCCAGCACGCCCAATCCATCGTTGCCCAAAAGACATCTTCAAATGCGCACGAACACACCTTCCATAATGGGGAGTCGCCCCATCATGTTCAAACCACATGTTGCGTCTCACATTTGCTGGAACATGGGCAAGTAAGCCTGGTAGAACCTGTTCCAGAAAGATCAGATACTTCGCCGAGGTCATGCGGGATGATGAAAGGTATGGCCCGACTAAGCAGTCACCGACCAAACCTGCCCACATATTTACGTCGAAACGATGTTGTGCGGCATGGGTGCGCACACCGTGGGAATTCTCGTGAGCCCACAAATGCACATTGTGCTGATTGAATACGCCATCCCGAGTGAACCTGGCCTCATTAGTAAACAAAACATAAGCTGGGAAATTCACTTCTTGGGCACTTTCTTGGAGATACCACTGCGCAAAACGCACACGTGCAGGGTGATCTGCAGGGAGTAGTAACTGAACCCTTTGGAGATGAAAGGGGTGTAAGGACTCGCCGTGCAAAACACGCTTACACTGCAACGAGACACTCCTAAGGCAGAGGCAACGGCACGTGTGCTGGTACTAGAATAAGTCTCCACGGCTTCCAACACACTTTCTTCCATGGCGGAAGTACGCATCCATCGTGGCCTGCCCTCACTTCTGCTACCTCTTAATGACACATAGTTGCACAAATTTTGATGCGCACACACAAACAAACGGTGGCCCGGTACATGTCTGTGTGGGAAGCGTTCTTGACACATTCGTTGAGCGGCTCGTCCGTTGCCCTCAGCTATTCCATAGACTAAGTGCATGTCTGCCAGCTCCCTGTTCGAATACCTTTGCATGCTCTTCGTAAGCCGACTACCACTCGAATGAGGAAATCCGAAATTTCCCCTCTAGCGCACTGATGAACAACGCCGCCTATTGACTTACGGTGATGTTCCGGTTATGGGTTCCTATGCAATTCTCATTCATTTAGATGTTATCTGCCTCCACTAAAAGTTAGTACCTATATTTTTGAGACACCCTGTATATGGTAGGTGGTGATATTATTCTTATACGACAGTGTATATATGAGAAGTAAAATGTTATAAGCATTTTTTCTTTAAATTACATTCCTCCTCCCCAACAATTGGCTCACAGGAAACAATATATATTTCTATTCTGCCCCATGGCAACAAGGTTTGCGCACACTTGCGAGAGACGTTATTTTATTAATATTTCGCAAGACATAATATTAGAAAAAATAATTTAATTTCAGTGGAGAAATGCAAATATAATTTGTCATACAAGACAATTGTTCTTTTATTATTGGAATATACGATTACTAATAAAAGCAAAGTTTGTTAACTTGATTTTTGTAGCTAATTTTAAGTTTTTGAGTATTGGTTTCATGTATCATCAGTATTGGTCTCTAAAGCTACAACACTGATATTTATTCCGTGATGGGCAAAATTAATCGAATATAAAGCAAAGGTTCTCTTTATGTTTCGTGAATGTATCCAACGAATTAATTAATTAACTGATGATACTTTAAACTATAGTTTTTATCACCATATCTCATCATTACTTCTTTAGAGAAGGTTTATTTTCTATGACCGTCCTTTCTGCATTAACTTCGTTAACAAGTATCATTTAAAAATATTAAATAACAGATAATCAATTCTATCAACTATTTAAATTGCTTTTCATATTTATTAATAAGAACGTTTCATTTTGTTAACTGTTGAAGAGTAAAATTACTTACATGAAACATATATATTTCATTTTTGTTAAAAAAAAGGCAACCTAATAATTTTAAAGTTAAGAAAAAAATTTAGTGCATCTTTTATTCTTCAATCTCTTACGCTTCTCTTTTTGTTCAGGTATCATCACTCACCTCAAGACCTGATCAGATGTTCCCCGTGAAGGGATGAAGGTGAAAATGAGTCACAACAATGGTATTTCTTTAAATGTTTTTACATTCAGTCTGAAGTTCCAATTTTGTTCCCTGAACCTAGATTTGAAATATAGTTCTTTATATGTGTGTCCATATACATATATATGTGTGAATATAAATGTGCATTTTTCTCAATTAATTCCTCATATGAACTTTTACCAGATATAAAGTTGCACTCATACAAACCTCCAAAGAGCATGTCTCCAACACAAGCAGAAGCTGAAGTCTACGAGAAAAAGAATATCATCGACTAAAAGAATACCACAATACCCACAACGCAAGGGATGCGCAGAAGGTTTTCCCTAAGAAAGGTAGGTCATTCCCATTGAATAGTTGAATTTCTTTGGTAAGAAGTGTAATTTTTTATTACTATTTTTGTATTTTTCATTTTATATTGAAACTGCTGTTCCATATCTATCGTTCGAAAATAAATTAGCCTTGCTGATTTGTCGTGTTCTGGGAACATAAAATAGGAATCAGACTTCGTGCCACATCTTTGGAAATCGGGAAATAGGTTTCATATCGTAATATACATTCATGATTACCTCTGAGAGGTACATTTTGCACACAATGGGCTAAATGGCCAGGTCACAAGGACTCCTAGATCTCAGAGAAAATAGGGGTAAGAGAACCCATCGGAGAGATGTTAGGTTGTCCAGTGAGTCCTCTTCACACTGGACAATCAATAACGCACTTTTAAATTAGTGTGGAATGCTCATATTCGGACCATTCATTGTAATGACTCAGCAGAACTTCCTGATCATCAGACACTAGTGGTGAAAGCCCTAGTGGACAGTCGCTTGCCCAGAAGCGAAAGTGCTTATGGAGGTTTTTTACTATTGGAGCAAGGTCTAATTTTTTTCTCTTTTTTAAAAATAGATCTGGCTCAAGATGCCACAAAATATTTCCATCAAATTATCTCGGCAGCTAATTCTGATTAACACTTTAATGGACATTTTGTGGTATCTGAAACCCTCTTTTTCCTTCCATATTAGCTGCCTATGTGTGGAGGGGTTTTCTCCAGGTTAGAGCAAAACACTTTGACATGGATGGTGCCTTGACGTGGCGTCAGAGCTTTTCACTAAACCATCTAGCAAATATCTTTCCAATGTTGCAGTGAGTGCTGTGATCATAAAGAACTTTACTATGAATTAACATATAATCGAAGTGTAACATGGACCGGCATTAATCTTTCCCGATATTCTAGAACGGCAAAAACAAAATAGAAATAGGTGATGATCCCAGAATTCCAAAAGCAAAAGTGTATATACTTAAACTACGTTACGCATTTAATTAAGAACTGTGCCAACATTACACCCGAAATCCGTGTTTTATTTTATTTCCACCTAACTGAGTTGCTATGGAGAACCAATATGCCGTGAATCCTATATCAATACTGATAATAAAATTATATTTTCCTTACCAGACTGGGATTTACAAAAAAAAAGAGTAAAGTGGGGTGGGAGAAAATTGACTTTATCGAGCAGATAAAAAGTGGGACAAGAAGCTGCAATTGCATTGTAGTGTAACATTTCACCCTAAGTCTTAGAGAGGTTCTAGTTATTGTATTTACGCGAGTTAAAATGTATTATGGGGCGGGGGTGGCTCAGTCGGTAGCGCGCCAGGCTCGTAATCTGTAGTTCCCAGGTTCGAGTCCCAGCTGGGTCAGCGTTGAGATTTATCTCCGCAAAATTCCCCTCCCTGCCCACGGTCAGTAGGGGACACCGATGGGCTTGGAAAGGCCGCCGTCCGTCGGATGGGACGTTAAGCCGTGGCCCCGTGTGCAGGAGAGCCATACCCTGTGCACGTTAAAGAACACGCTGGATGGCCTTGACGGGAGGCTACCATCTGTTTCCCAACAGCTGTTCCAGTGGGTCCCCTCCCCCAACCTTCTCTGAGCCTTCGGGGTCCATGTGACCTGGCCATTTAGCCCATGGTGTGCAAAAAAGTGCCGCTCAGAGGTAAAACAACCCAACCTAAGTCTTAGACGTCTATAAAATATCTTGAAAAATCTATAACATATGCATTACTTTAAGAATGTTTTGGCTACATTACACTAATAAGCATTCTCAAACGAGAAGACCAACGCTCACACATGCAGTCTAAATATGTGCGGTCCTGTACTAGGCTAATTTGAAATGCAAGAATACCAAAACCTGGAAATTTGAATTCAACAGAAATTATCTCAACTTTGTCATTATAGGTCTGTAAATGGTAGCTGGGTAGTAACTGGAAGGAGAGCTATGCACCAATCCCCTGTGATGATGCATAGAACCGTCCAGGCCTAGCACCTAATGTCCGACCCCGCCTTCTCGTGGTGCAGACCGTTAGTCTCTTGTGGAAGTGACTCTCTTGTGGAAGTGACGGAAGGGGAGGGCTGCCAGATTAGCGTGGCCTACTGTTCTAGACAACTATGGCTACTTTTCTTTTTTTTTCTACCCTGCTGAGGAGTGGTCAACCACACAGGGTCCTGGTGCTGACCATATAAACCCACTGGACTGGACAGATATATGGCTCTGAGCTTGATTATGGATCCTGATTTTGCTGCACTGGTGGGCTTCTGTGGAGGGAAAATCTTCCGCGGTGTTTTCTGTTTGTGGGTTGACAGCCCCAAGTGAATAGATTCACAGGATATGTTTATCAGCTGGTGGATAATCCTGAGTAGAAGTCATCGCAGGCACCTGAACTCTTTGCTTCTATTGGCATCGTCAAATTCTACATTGGAGGAAGTCTTCCAGTGTAGATGGCTTCAGCCTTTAGTAGTGGGGGAACGGGTCTTTGCCCCATGTCTGCGATTAGGGGGCTGTTCGATATTGTCGGCATTCCCTCTCTCAATAAACATAGTTTCTTTAAACATCCCACTAACCATTTTCTCTCCATAGGTAGTTGGAATGTGAAGACTCTGCACAGAGCTTTTTCTCTTGATGTCCTCACACAAGAATTCCACCCTTATAATTTAGATATTCTCGGCTTGCAAGAGAGCAGATGGACAGATAAAGGTCAGATTCTTAAAAATAATCTTAAATTTCTCTTTTCAGGGAGGGACGCCAATAAGCATCACCAAGTCGTGGGTCTGCTTCTCAGCAGACACGCTAGTGATGCTCTTCTAGGATATGAGTGCATTAATGAAAGGTTTCTTACAGCAAAATTTCAGACAAGTGTTAAAGACCTGAACGTTATCTGCTGTTATGCCCCCACTGAGGATGCCGATGAGGATGAGAAGGATAGGTTTTATGAACAACTTCAGGATATTTTGAATTCTGTCAAGAAAGGAGATATTACCCTTGTTCTTGGTGACTTCAATGCCAAAGTTTGTACTGACTCTGACCTTTGGGGAGGGGTGATTGGCCCTTTTGGTATTGGTAGCTGCAATGGCAATGGGCAACGTCTCCTAGAGGTAAGTAAACTCAATGGTTTCAGAATAACTAACACTTATTACAAACACCGCGACATACATAAGTACACATGGGTTTCACCCGATGGGCTGCATAAGAATATGATTGATTATATATTAATTAACAGCAAATGGGCTAGTTCTCTTAGGAATACCAGGTCATATAGGGGATCTGAAATTGGATCTGACCATTATCTTGTCAAAAGTGTCTTGCAACTTAAACTTAAAAAGTGTTGTGCTAGGGTTAAAAAAATTGCTGTTAATACTGAAGCTCTGAAAGACCCAGTTATAGCCAAAGCTTACCATGAAAGGTTACTTAGTCATTATGACAGTCATGGTATGCTTACTACTGAAGTTGAGGAAGAATGGGATCATTTTAAACAGGCTTTTTTGGACACTAACAGTACTCTTTTAGGAAAAAAGGAGCAGAGGAGACAGAATTATCTGAGTGATAAGGCACTTGAGCTTATTTCGGAAAGAAAGAACTGCAGGAATGTCCTTAATCAATAGCCTACTAGTCCTAATAGAAAGCATTACAGAGAACTTAATAAACGTGTAAAAGATCAGTTAGCTGCTGATAAGAATCTTTGGCTTGATGGTTTGGCTGACAAAGCCGAGAAAGCAGTTAGTCAGCACAATAGCAGAGAGCTGTACCAGATAGTTAACATTTTATGTGGTAGAAAAAGGACAGGTATGCAGGGATTGAAGGATAAACAAGGTAAGGTTATAGAAGGTGAGGATTCTGTCATGGCTAGGTGGGCTGAGCATTTCAGTGATATTCTAAACAATGCAGTTAGTTCTATTCCCATTGTTTGCAATGACGATAGCTGCATTGGTGGCTTTAATGTTGGCCCTATAACACAATATGAAGTTATTTTGGCTGTTTCTAAACTTAAACTTCATAAATCCCCAACGGTAGATGAAATTACTACAGAAATGCTTAGAGCTGGAAATGTTTCGGTTACCACGTGGATGACTGAAATTCTGAATATCTTTTATGATAAAGGCATGGTTCCTAAGGATTTTACCAGAGCTATTGTTATCCCTATTTTCAAAAAAGGTGATCGCAGTTCTTGTGATAACTATAGGGGTATTAGCCTACTCTCTGTTCCAGGTAAAGTTCTTTCCATGATTGTGCTTAATAGAATTAAGAATCTGGTTGACAGTCAATTGCGTGATGAGCAATGTGGATTCAGAAGTGGTAGGGATTGTGTGGATCAGATATTTTCACTTAGGCAGATTCTTGAGAAATGTTTAGAGTTTCAGAAACCTTTGGTTACTAGCTTTGTTGATTTCAAAAAGGCTTTCGACTCTGTTGATCGTCATAATTTGTGGTTGATTGTGAAATCATATGGTATACCAGACAAGTTAGTTAATATAATGAAAGGTCTCTATAATAACACTGAGTCGTGTGTGAGATTTGGTAAGGCTTGTAGCAATTGCTTTAGCATTATTTCTGGTGTTCGACAAGGGTGCATTTTGTCTCCTTTTCTCTTTAGTTTGGTTATTGATTATGTTATGCGAAATTCACTTCAAGGGAAAGATTTTGGCCTTAAATGGGCTGGAGATATGAAAATTTCTGATTTAAATTATGTTGATGATTTAGCCCTTTTGGCAAATGATGTTGATGAGATGAACTCTTTCATTCGAGCTGTTGATGAGACTGGTAGTAGAGTAGGTTTGGTTATAAACAGAGAGAAAACTAAAGTGATGAAAATTGGTCAGGCAGGCTGTGATTCAGTTAATCTGAATGGTTGCAGTCTTGAGCAGGTGTCACAGTTTAATTATCTTGGGAGCTATGTAACTGATAATGGTGATGTGCGGCATGAGATTAACAGACGGATAGGGACAAGTAATAACAAGTTTAGACAATCTTTCAAACAAGTCATAGGTCGTTAACTTCGGAAGATCGAGTGCAAATCTACAGACACGTGTAATGAACGTTTTGAACGCCATGCGTAATAAAAGGAAAGGCCTGTGTGTTGTTTATCATTTGCCCACGAATCGCAAATTGGCGATTACCTACTCTTTAAAAATGATCAGACATCGTTTAGGTGACGCTCACGTTTAGAAAAATTTTAGATAACAGCTATTTTCCAGTAAGATGGAATTTAAGAATTTTAACTCAGATTATCCCTTCAGTCATAATAAAAATAAAAATAATTATGTTAATAAAATATCTTTATTTAAAAAATTTTAAAACTTAGTAATAAAATTTTTTACTTTTTATCTTAGAATTAAATGAATCGAGTGGGGGAGGGAATCAGAATTATTCCCTGATGCCTCTAACGTTGTAGTTATGCCATTGGGATCTCATGTTCAGGATAATTAGATTTAAAGCTTCGAACATTTATAACTCCTTTATCATACGAAAGGGAAAAAATGAACAACAGTATAAAATACATCAAGTTTACACATGCTCACTATGAGAGCTGGAAGTGATACAATAACTTAGGAATGGAATTTAATTTCCACCCATGGAGCCCCCTCTATGGAGCATGTCAGGAGTTAACCTGGCCCGCAGAGAAAGTAATCGTGATTCACTGATGGATTGGGGTATTGGCCAGTGATATACTGCAATTTGGAAGAAACTTCTTACAAAACAATTGAGTGAGGTTGGGTCCAGTGGAAGATGAATCCACTTGTGGGAGGTGCCATTGAATCGGTCATGGTGGGGTAAAAAAAATTCATCCCACCACGATAGATTAAATGGACAGGAAATTTCTGATTAGACAATCTCTTACTTGCAACGTATTAAGAAAAAGGGTGTCTTCTAGTTAAAATTATTCCTCCCTGCCTTTATTTATATTTTCCAGCAACAAAAATGTTCTTCATCGTATCCCCGGTATATAACGCCGTACAAGTCTTTTCATTAAAAAAGACTAAAAACGTTTGCAATCCGATGGTAAACAAACATGATCGATGCTTGCTATGTCGTCAAAAATGATGTCTGTCTGCTCGAACATTTATTCCGCTTTTGCCACAGCATCGGTAGTTCCAAAAGAATTTAGACTTCTGGGTCGAGCCTTGTCTTGAACTACTGCAGACCATACTCAAATGTCTTGTGTCAGTTGTGAACAGCTGCAAGAAATAAACACTTTCAATGCAAGAAATAACAGTTTCTCAGCATAAACTATAACAGTTTCTCACCCATCAGAATCATCTTCGTGAATATCTTTGAACATTGCCTTTATACCATAAAAATACATGTTGTTCTTCATGCAGGACCGACAACAGTACTAGTTTGACTTACATTTCCACTCTATTTTATTACACTATGCGCTTTTTTCTCGAAAACCTATGATTGTGGAAGAAACTGTATGGTATGTAATATGACAGATACCGCAGCTTGGTGCTAAAACTTCCATTGCTATGTGATGTATTTTTCGACAATTGTGTGCATTTGTAACTTACTGTTTTAACCATGCATATTTTAAAAAGGTTAGCTGCTGTGGTATCATGATGAAGACAATTGGCGACAACAGATATTTTAGGACAGATGGCTTAGTTAATGATAATCTAAATCTTAATAGTAAAATGAAAAAGTGCATTATGACCTTTACACTTATTATTATCACTTTAAACATTATTTCTCGACGTGTTTTACTCCAGAGAGAACAAGTGTGATGGTCTGGGATGATGCCATCATCACTAGAAGTACAAAGTTTCTCATCTCACAGATAGGCACTCTGATTACATAGAGATATAGAGACGAGATTCTTGATTCCTGTATGATGTTTCTCATGTTTGCTTTCAGTCCTAATTTCATATTTATTGATGATAATGCCCGTCGCCTATAAGATTCTTGAGATCGATAATTTCTTTGCAAGTGAATTCACGAATGGAGTGGCCAATCTGATTCTCTACTTAAGTCCAATTGATCATATGTGGGATACTCTAGGGAGGCCAATTGCAAAACTTCCAGAACACTATACGAGCTCAGATGTGCTCTTGTAGAAGTCCCTCTTCTATCGCGTTATCACCATAATATCTAATCGATATCCTCGCCAACGGTACGAAAAGCGTTTTGCATGAATTGGTATGGCTTTTAGATTGATTATATATGTTATTGACATCTCCTATCCCTTACGTGTAGGACCTCGATTAGGGTTGGGTTGGGTTGTTTCACCTCTGAGCGGCACTTTTTTGCACACCATGGGCTAAATGGCCAGGTCACATGGACCCCGAAGGCTCAGAGAAGGTTGGGGGAGGGGACCCACTGGAACAGCTGTTGGGAGACAGATGGTAGCCTCCCGTCAAGGCCATCCAGCGTGTTCTTTAACGTGCACAGGGTATGGCTCTCCCGCACACGGGGCCACGGCTTAACGTCCCATCCGACGGACGGCGGCCTTTTCAAGCCCATCGATGTCCCCTACTGACCGTGGGCAGGGCGGGGAATTTTTGCGGAGATAAATCTCAACGCTGACCCAGCTGGGACTCGAACCTGGGAACTACAGATTACGAGCCTGGCGCGCTACCGACTGAGCCACCCCCGCCCCTAAAATGAAAAGATGACACTATGTAGCACACCCTCGATTAGGGGATCTTAGACATGTATGATTTCGTTATTATACCATTTGTTGTTTCTCAGTCATATAATTACTTTTCATAAGACCAGAACCGGCTGCTTACTATGGAAGTCTGACAGGAACCCATCTATATTATACACCTTAGAGGAGAATGTCAAGAAATCGACAGAGAAATGTGAAAAAAAAAATCGAGAATCTTTCGAATGTTTCGATTTTCTACATTTTCTATCGTCATGTCAACAGTACTATAATTTTCAGATCTCAAATTTATAACTAAAGAATGTATTCTCAACTTTTCTCAGGTCAAATTTCTCTTTTAAATAGTTCATTATGATATTGCCTGTTAGGAAAATACCGTAAAAGAATATTGTGAAAATTTATCTTTCATTCACTTTAACAGAATGCTTTGTGAACCCACAACATTAAGGAGCCAGGCGATCGCGGAGTGTTCCCACTAGAAACTCCGCCTTTCTGTATGTGATTCTAAACAAAATAAATTTATATTCATTCTGCACTTTACTAAAATTTTATATTACTGAAATTAAATTTTTCGTGCTTCAGATTACATCAGAAGAAAGCGTTCTGTAATAAAATGACTTTTATCAATAAAATGTATTTTCATCTGCAAACATTTCCACTACTCAAATAATTTAGTACGCATTATGCCTTGTATGATGAAATCTTCTGGGGGTGTCCCGTGGGCCCATAACTGAATTCCCATTTGGACAACGGCGTTATGTCATTGGTCTAGTTTATATTTATTTTTACTTAAATTGTTATTAAGTTCCGAATTTCGCTCCATAGGATTCGTTTCTGTAGAGCATAAGGTCGCGCAGTCGGTATTGTTCCAGATTAGGGCCCAAATAATATAGAATTAGAGATGCACTGAACCTCTGTTTGAATCAAGTGGAAATCTCGTGAATATGAAGGAAACTATTAACGTATCCATAAGATATCTGGGATTTACTCCGTTTGTCCTTATAGCTCTCTCTTTATTGGAAAAGAATGATCATCTTTCACTGGATCGGATAGGAATCATGGAACGATGCTTGCAAGTACCACATTACTTGCACAGCAGAAACCTCCTGCTGTCCTTGGAAGATCTCATTTGCTTGCAACGGTCCAACGGATCTTCTTCACCAGATCTGTTCTCAAGAATTCTGTTGCATTGGAGTCTTTAAGATTTAGAAATTTAGTCCATTATGAAAACAATGTTTCTCAGAATATAATAATTTCAGAAGGATACGATGAAGAACATTTTTGTTGCTAGAAAATATAAATAAAGGCAGGGAGGAATAATTTTAACTAGATGACACCCTTTTCCTTAATAAGTCACCAACTCTATTTTAAAAAACTCATTTTACTCTGTCATGTACTGCATTGTCCTTATTTTTTTCAAGGGCTGAAAAGAATGATCATCAAATTCTGCACTTAGAGATAGATGAGTTTCAGTCACTAACAATCATCTGATTAAATCCGAAATATTGGCAAAAACAGCTTTTAATAACATCGACACAAATTTTTGAAAACAGAATTAGAACACTGATTGTCAGAGCACAACAAACTTAGGCTATTTATTAAGAGTCAGAAAACTAAACTTGTAATAATAGCTAATAAGATATAGATAAATGAAAGCAAACCGATGTTCACGTTTTATCAACTTCTTAATTGGTCTATTTGCTTGTAGTGGCAGATGACCCACATTTGCTTTACTTGTGTAGGCAATGTCTGATAACAAGCAGAGCTGACTGCTGATTAAGCGAAATGCGATTCGGCACAGAATAACAAAATAATCAATGGCTTACAGAGTCGCAACATAAGCAATTAACAGCACCATCTGTCGGCGACAAGTTGCTTGTTTGCCGCAATAGCTCCAAGCGGAGACTTGCAACGAATCATGGGATAGCGCATTGAATTTATTAAATGATAATGAATGATTTGGATAAAATTTGCGGGTTTCAGTGGACTGAACGAGATAAGTTATGGGAAATAAGTGGAACTTAATGCTTTTTTAATACTCCACTTATCTTTGTCTTTATTTTTGCATAAGAGACTTTTATAGTATAGATATGAAATGTTTGAATCTAATAGAAAGCTCGTAAATGTGAAGGAAACTATTAACCGTATTCATAAGATATGTTAGGTTTCATTATAATTGCTATTCAAATCAATCTCTAAATCCAACAAATTTGCAAAATTTGCTGATTAAGTTGCATGAAAATTTTTATCAGTCTTCCTATTGCTTTTCGCTATCATTTATCGTTTTGTCGCTTTGTTAGTTTGCGCATTTGTCAAAAGAGTTGTTACACCATATCTGTCGAACGCGGCGGACAAAATTATTTATTTATAAGTCAAATGTAACTTGTGAAGAGGGAAGTGTCATAAGCTATAAAAACTTTACCCCGATGCTTTATTCCCCCCTAAAACCCGTCACGGGAGCCGAGGAAACTTGGATCTTTATATCCTTGTTTATGGCGCCCCGGGACATAGATTAAAATCCTGGTTTTGCAGCGGGTTATGCCGTGGGTTGAGCATTACTCCTATAGTACTGTTCACCCTAGACTGTCGTGGGCTGTGCTTTACCTATATGGTACTGTATGTCCCCGACCTATAGATAGTGGTCAACGTGACATTATCCCTATACTGGTACTGCTTTAGGCGGAACTAGTGGGTCTTGTCAAAGTATATTTCCCCCCTAAAAAAGGAGACGTATGAAAAGGATTGTTCCGCTATATTTTCGGAAAGCGAGGGCTGAAAGTAACGTTAAACGAAACCTTGTGATATGGGGAGTGTCACAGGTTTCAAAAATTGCCTCCATCCATTATTTCCCTCATAAGGGTGAACAATATCCAAAAAATGGCTGTATACTCTATTTTTCGAAAGTGAGGGCCGTTTCGAACATAACAAGGTGTATGTCAAATGAAAGCTTGTGACGTGGTAAACAAAAATATACCTCCCTTGCTTTCTTATCCCCTAAAAAGCGAAAATTGGAAAGTTGTTCTTTTACTATATCTTCCGGAAGAGAGGTCCTACAGTTACGAGTTAAGTGTCAAATGAAAGTTCATATGAGAAGCATCGTAGATACTTTAAATTATGCCTCCACAAATTCCCTTCCAAAAAAGTGGGGGTTAAGAAATTTAGTTGGGGTCGATCTTAACGAGTTATATCTCAAATTAAAGTTTGTGACGCTTTCAATGTCTTGGGCTACCTCAAACACGATGTCTTCCCTCACCCCCCCAAAAAAGGGGGAGCGGATATGTGTTCGATGTTTATGAGTCACATATCAAAGCCTCTGAAGATAGACGTTTTTAGTGACAGAGAAAAAACTATAAATAAATTTAAAAAAATAAGAAACTCTCCTTCTAATGTGCCATAAAAAGTAGAAAATATAACTAAAACATATCAATCTTGCAAACGGGGCGGGGGTGGCTCAGTCGGTAGCGCGCCAGGCTCGTAATCTGTAGTTCCCAGGTTCGAGTCCCAGCTGGGTCAGCGTTGAGATTTATCTCTGCAAAATTCCCCGCCCTGCCCACGGTCAGTAGGGGACACCGATGGGCTTGGAAAGGCCGCCGTCCGTCGGATGGGACGTTAAGCCGTGGTCCGTGTGCGGGAGAGCCACACCCTGTGCACGTTAAAGAACACGCTGGATGGCCTTGACGGGAGGCTACCATCTGTCTCCCAACAGCTGTTCCAGTGGGTCCCCTCCCCCATCCTTCTCTGAGCCTTCGGGGTCCATGTGACCTGGCCATTTAGCCCATGGTGTGCAAGAAAGTGCCGCTCAGAGGTAAAACAAAACAACTCAATCTTGCAATCAGTCCCAGAATACGTGTTCACTTCAAAAGAAGATAGTGCGACGATTCACCACTCAACAAGATTGCCGGCGCCCTATCCTCCTTTAAAGTGAATACGATTTCAGTGACTGATTTCACCCCTGATATGTTTTGGTTCTATTTTCTACGTTTTATGGTGTATATAGGAAAATAGGTAATTTTTAAATTTTCTAATATATTTACATTTTTTTTTCAAATTATTGTTATGCGTAGTAAAATAGCTGAAAAATTAAGTTGAAATTTGTTTAGGACTAATTATTTTATCATTTTCTGTTATTTTTGAATCTTAAAGTAAACGTAATCATTTATCTTCTTCGCGTTTATGGATTTCTTTAAAAGAAAGTTGTTTTCATTAAGTCTCGCGAAAATCTGATAGTACACTGGTATCCAAAAGGTAAACATAAATAAACAAATTCTAAAATACAACCTGTGTCCGGAAAGTTCCGAGACTGAGGGTATAAATACGTATACGGTGTATTTACACTCTGGTGATAAGGACAACCTTCATAATAGTTTCCTCCTGCATCATTACAACGATTCCAGCTTTCTGGAGCGATTCTGGAGGTCTTTGAAGTAGTCCTTGGAAAGCCCTTTCTGGAATACTACAGAGCTGTTCCTGAATGCCAGCATAGCGGTTCTATGCTTTTTTTTTTTTGCGGGTCATACTGTAGGCACCATGCTTCATTTCCGATGAAATAAGAGCAAAATGTGTCTTCCTTGCTTGCAGTTTCCAAAAGGTCGGCACAAATTGTAGAACGATTCTCCTTTTGCTTTTGAGTTGAACCCCTGGAAACATCTCACATAGCATAATCGAGAGCTTTTGCAGCGAGTAGCGGTTCACTTTACTGCCGCTGACACAGAACTGGTCGATTTTTCCTGGTTTGTCTGCAATTAATTCAGTCTCGGAACTTTCCAAAAAAATTCAGTTTTTTTCCAGAAATTTTTCAGTTTTTTTTAAAAACGTGACAATGAAATACTACCAGGGTTAGATTGACAATTCATTTGTTATATGACTCTATAAACATTGAAGGATATAGGAAACCAATCGCATGATTTCCATGGGTTATGCAAATGAATACAGGACTATCCATAGTTAAGGGACCCGTTTCATCAGAAAAGAGAAGTTAACACTGAGTATGATATCTCTTAACAGCTATTCAAGAAGCATCGAAACGAATTCTCATACTTTTTACCAGGCTGGTCATAAGGTCTGCAGCTCATCACATTCATGTTCTATAGAGTACAGGTACGGATAATATTCTAGACGCTCCTTCCTCTGAATATCTAAATTTTCGTGAAATTCATAAACTGTCTCAGACCAAGAAGGACGGGAATTATCGTCCATCAAATTATCGTTCATCACATAGGGCTATTGGATATCGTCTCTATACCTCTGGGGGCGGGGGTGGCTCAGTCGGTACCGCGCCAGGCTCGTAATCTGTAGTTCCCAGGTTCGAGTTCCAGCTGGGACAGCGTTGAGATTTATCTCCGCAAAATTCCCCGCCCTGCCCACGGTCAGTAGGGGACACCGATGGGCTTGGAAAGGCCGCCGTCCGTCGGATGGGACGTTAAGCCGTGGCCCCGTGTGCGGGAGAGCCACACCCTGTGCACGTTAAAGAACACGCTGGATGGCCTTGACGGGGGCTACCATCTGTCTCCCAACAGCTGTTCCAGTGGGTCCCCTCCCCCAACCTTCTCTGAGCCTTCGGGGTCCATGTGACCTGGCCATTTAGCTTATGGTGTGCAAAAAAAGTGCCGCTCAGAGGTAAAACAACCCAACCCAACTCTATACCTCTGACTAGTCAAAGTACCACCAGCAACGGTGTGCGTCCATTTGACATAATGCGCCTCAGACTATCAAACCATCATAGTGACTCTTTCTCTATTTTTAGAAGGGTAGTAACGAGTTCCTTGCTATCTCCAGATTAAAACACGTTTAGAATCGATTTGAGGACTGAATCGCCATTCGTCAGTGAGGAGCACATATGTGCAGTGGTCTGGAGTCCAGTCATGATGTTGTCTGCATCGTTAGTCAGGCTATCCAGTTGGATCTAATGATATAACTTATTTATCCTGCGCTATTATAAGATAATACAACATGTAAAAGCATCCGTATGATATCCTGTGGGGGGATTGAGGGAAATACAAACGGTCGTTCGTCTGGCATAGAGCCTATCTGGTGGAGCCTTCTGTCTTGACACTGTCCCCCAGTTGCTGCAGAAAGCTCCAGAGAGGCTTACCTGGGTGCCATCACCTTATGACTTGGCTTGATGGCTGTTAGTTGAAAGATTATCCTGCGCTATTATCACTTGGGAGACTTATACTCGTCTATGGCTAACTTCCAAAGTCTCGAAAACACTGATTGGAGAACGTTTACATCGATCTGATCGAACTGATTGGAGAACGTTTACATCGTTTACATCGTTTAGATCGATCATATCGTTTTAGATCGATCATATCGTTACATCGTTTAGATCGATAAGTTATATCATAGCCAGATCGATCTGGGTTCGGCAGGACTGTAGAATGACGATTGCTCTGCAATGTGAAAAGCGTCTTTATGTCTATGTCTCATACTTTTGAAACAACTTTGAGTTATAAAACGCACTATCAGCATGAACACAAAGGGTGATCAACAGGAAATGAGTGACGCAGAATCAGAGTCACCTCTCACATTACTCTGGATTTGCTTTCTGGTCACATATGTAAAATTTTATCCACCAAGAGGAGGCAATTTTTGGGAGGAGTGCTCTCTTGATTATATTCTATTTTACTGACATAAAAAAGTAATGTTAATAATTTCAGTTACTTGTGAAATATTAGCAGTTTAGGAACTATACTTAACTTTTGGGGATCAGTGGATACAGATTATGAAAATGCATGTAAATCATTCAGATAAATTTACCAGGTCAGTTGTAATATCCCCCAAACCAAAAATAACCAACTTGAATAGAATGCAATTTTGAATTTCCATAATCCCTTTAGAATTAAATTTATTTTGCACTCTTAAGGTTCAATGATAATAAAGATTTATTGGAAATTATTCATCAAGAAAGAAATCACGAATATTTCAAAAATACGGCAAATAAATGCAAAAAGATCAGTTGTTCCTCGAATATTTTTGATTGGTCTAAAACAATAACGGCGGTCAAACATGCAACGAGTATTACACAATGATTTCTTTATCGATATCCTTAACAAACTTAAAACTGTGATCATGAAGATTTTTCACTTTATTGCACATATTTAGAAATAATGATTCTGATTTAATCTCAGATTTCATGAAGCTAAGTGCTCAATTTTTATATTAAGAGCGGAATAAAGATTTATTGAAATATTCAGAACGAAATCTAAATATTTAAGAATTTTGATTAATTAGCGAAATTCTCCTAAGATTAGTCTAACTTGGAAAATACAAGTGAAATAGATTAAAATGAAAGTTATTCGTTAATTACCTGGTTCATATTTTTAAAGAAATTTAGTTTCATTTAAATTTACCTGTACCCTTTATTATGCATTAATCTATTCTCAAATAACGTGAGATGTAAAATCATGGGAGGGATGTAATTTATTAATTTTAATAAACTTCCAATATTGAAAAAGACATAATTTCACTTAATAACTAAAAGCACAAATATGCAACTTTCATTACCTTTGTTTCAAAATCAGGAATTGAGACATGATTATTTTTTTTTTCAAATTTCAAAATACTTTTAGTTCAGAAATGAAAGTAATAGAACTATTACTAATTATTATTAATTAAGTTGTGACAAATATAACAATTACTAAATTCCTGAATTGCCTAAAAAAATCATGAGGCATTATTGTTTACATTTAGCATCGAAAGTTCTCTCTTCTGTCCTCTAATTTCTTCTTTCGTTGAATTGCTTTAGCTAGCTTTCAAACAATTGTTCAGTTTGTCATCTGTTCGTAGAGATTCAGTTTTTTTCTTTGGTTGAAGACAATAAAGAAAGAAAATTTTTGTGGTGAATACAAACTTATATAGACCTTAACTGGCATAGTAATTAGGGAGCGAGCAACAGTTCCAGTAAGATAAACTTTGTGTGCTGTGTTAGTTCTAACTGAGGCTGCAGTCAGCAGTGACTTCGGTCTTAGTGGGAAATGTCCTTGTATGAGAAAGCCTGTAAAAGCAAGGAAGCTTCTGGGATTTTTCTCTGTCCTATATGTCTCAAATAAAAAAAAATATATACCTACATAATTCTCAAGCATCCATGGGCTACGGAGGTTTAATCAGCAATTTATGGAGGTCCAATGCGCAATTTCATTCTCCATATACGAGCTAAGAAATTAATATCTCCACATCCTGAGATAAAATCCTGAGTTGCACTTGGCCACTGCAGGCCAATTCTAACAAGCGCCTGTTTGACATTGTCTACCATTGCATTGTACACGTAATGGACAGAAAAACGGAAGCACCAAGGTTTGCGGAAAGCCTTCGGTTTATGTTAAACAGAGGCGTCTACACACCGCTAACGAAGACTTGAAACACGCAAATGAAAGCAAAATGAATGCAATGAAACCGAGCGTAACTGCAAGTAATTATTGGTCCATGTCGTCGAGAGAAGAACTTAGCGATTTCGAAAGGGGCATGATTGTTGGGGCGCGTTTGGCAGAAGCTTCTGTCACTAAGAAAGCTCAACTCGCTAATATTTCACGAGGAACAGGTTCTAAGGTCATGTCTGTATGGATATCTAAGTGTAAGACATCATCTACAAAAGACAATTCAAGCGTATACTCAAGCGTTATCACTGTCGAGTTGCATTTCAGAAGCCACTCACCACACCTACCAACGTGCTCAATGTCATGTCCAGTTATGCAGAGAGCAGAAACAGTGGAGACTTGAGCAGTGGAGGAATGTGATATGGTCTGACGAATCATTTTGCACTTATATAAATATAGATGAAAATTTGTCTTTAGACTAGTGGAATTCGAACCCACGACTTCGTGATTACAGTGAGGTGCTCTGACTACTAATCTACCGACCATTGATCGAGCTCTCCTCCATTGATGGCTTCAAGTATTATACCATAGAATCAGTCATTTAAATATAACTGACTTTAATTAAAGACTATTTCTAGGTTAGTGTCCACGATATCAAACGTCAGTAGGCATGTGTTTTAAAATCCAACAAGCCTTTTATTCACCCATAATCACCTATAGGGTGAATGAATATGCAAATTTGGATCAAAGTGTAGGATGAATATGCAATCACAGGACCTGTGATTGCATATTCATCCTACACTTGATTCCAAAAAATGGACGAGTGCACGCGTGGCGCCACAGAAGGAAGCTTACAACTCTGATTGTTTGTTTCCTACTGTTAAGAGTTCTGGCGGTTCTGTAATAGTGTCGGGTGCTTTCTCGTGGAATGGTTTAGATCACTTTTTCCGTTAAAAGGCAAAATTAATGCCGATCGCTATTTGACAGTCCTGAGTTATCATCTTCATCCAATGGTACAGCTCGTCTTTCCGGATGACAATGCCCCCATCCACAGAGCACATCTACAGAGACCATTTATCACGTTTCTTATGGACGAATGGTGTCGTATCTCCCCTGCTGACTTTGAGACACTTGTATACCCTATACCACAACGCATATAATCTAGTCTATACCGAACTCACGTCACGCTTCAACACCGTATTAGTAACTTTATGTTGCTGTTTGCGGTTTTTTTTTTGTCCATTACCTGAAGATCTGCCTCTTTTTCTGAGGTCTTTAGACACACTATTCAAAACTCCATTAACTAATCTATAATTCTACTTGCGGCAACATGGAAATACCAACAAGATCGTTTCTTACATAGGATGCTACTCAAAGGTGGCTGAGAATTCCTTCGTCTAACCTCATCATTACTTACATAGCGAAACCACTTAATGAACACGATACTGAATAAGCATTTAGCGTCAAAGGCATCATGTTTCCTGTTATTTTACTTACAAACGGTCCAGGTGGGGAATGAATATTAATAAAATGTTAGGATTCGCATTTTTGAGAATTATTAGAGAATATGGTTTGTCATACAGAGATGTGGCCAACCTCGTTGGCCACAATCCCAACACCATCGTGCACATATGGTGCCAGCGGGTTCGAGAAGGATCCAGCACACGCCGACAAGGATCAGGAAGATGACATATGACCATGGAATGATAGGACCGCCGTTTGCGACTCATGGCATTGCGTGAAAGATTCGCGACTACAACGCAACTGTAAAGGGACTAACAACAGGTAACACATCGAACACCTACCAGGAGGACGGTAAACAACAGGAGGACGGAGGTGTCGCCTCAGAGAGAACTGGAACGAACAAGAGTGGAATACAATGATATTTAGTGACGAATCTCATATTTGTCTTGATAAGCACGATGGTAGACAATGTGTAACGCCACCCAGTGCGTGCGACATTGTCACACAGTCCAGGACCTAGTGTCTTGGTGTGGGATACCATTAGTGGGACATCTCGATCAGAATTGATCATTATAATAGGATCTCTAACTGCCCAACGATATGTTACCAACATTTTGCATCCAGTGGCTGTCCCATTTGTTCAGCGGCATGGAACCTTTTACCAGCAAAATAACCCCCGTCCCTAAACAACCCGCATTAGTCTTCAGTATATACACGAGCAAGCGTTCAGGTATTACCATGGCCATACACGCTCGCTAGACCTTTCATCTATTGAACTTGTCTGGGACATGATGGGCCGACATCTCTAAAAACACCCAATAGGTGTGCCAACTACTGTCACTGAAATGGAACAGCGACTTCGCGCTATTTGGCGTTCTATCTCTCAAGAGGACATTATTGAGCTGTACGATAGCCTTCTCCGCCGTGTTTATGAATGCATTGTTGCGCGAGGTGGTTCAACATCATACTAATTATACCACTTTAGTGGGTAAGTAAAGGGATAATTTTCCGTATTTTTTTTGATAATGTAATCATCGCACATCTCAGTGTATGCTAACAGCTGACTGCGTTTCAATAAAATGACATTAATCCTTCCAGATTTTTCAATTTTTTTTTTCCTGTAGTTTAAAATACTCTTCTGGATCATTATTATGCATTTCTACCATTAGAGGTCAAAAGAAAGCAAAATTTCATTCACTTTGAAAACGAGCATTCCTTATTAGTTGGAGGATTTCTCCTTCGAATTATTTTCTGTCTGATATACTTTGTATTATTTGCTAATATTGCTTCAAATTAGTTTATTGCATTTGTATGATCTGTAAATAGTATTTAGGAAGAAACTAGGAGGAGAGCTGTGTACCACTCCCCAGTGATGATGCACAGAACCGGCCAGATCTAGCACCTAATATCCAACCTCTCCTTCTCGTGGTGCAGGCCGTTAGTACCTTTAAAAACAGATATTCTCGTTTGGAAGAGAACGGAAGTCTCGTGCCAGAGCAATGAGGACTACTGATCTAGACTACTATGGCTACTTTTAATTTTTTTTCTACGCATCTGAGGAATGGTCAACCACACAGGGTCCTAGTGCTGACCATACACCTGAATGGAAAAACGGTTTTGCGCTTGATTGTGGATCCTGAATTTACTGCACTGGCTGGCTTCTGTTGAGGAAAAATCTTGAACTTTGAATTTGAACTATTTGATTTTATTTTGATATAAATGTACATTATTACAATGTAAATAAACCAATAGCATCAACTCATCCAGGCTATTTTAATATTTAACACAGGAATAATGTAATGACAACATATTTTAACGTATAACATGTACAATCTTAAACATCTTAATGATAGATGAATTTGCATTAACAGATAATTCTGATCTGAAGCAATCGCAAGCACCTGAACTCTTGCTTCTACGGGCATCGACAACCCTGCACCAGAGTAAGGTATCTCAAGCAGGTCATACGGCTCTTGAAAAGGTGGTGCCTGAAGTTCCTACCAGTATGGGTGACTTCAACCTTTTGCAGTGGGGGAACTTCAACCTCATTTAACTAGTTGGGCATCGCCAATCCTAAACTGGAGTAATATGTCTCAGACAGGTTATATGGCTCTTGAAAAGGTGCACTTCAAAAGGTGGTGTCTAAAGATCCTATCAGCATAGAGGTCCTCCCAGCAGCGCTTCAGCCTTTAGAGGTGGAGAAAAGGTCTTTGCCCCATGCCTGCTATCAGGGGACTGTTTGATATTATTAGCCGTATTCCTCTCAATAAACATATTTTCTTTAAAAATACTACTAATCATTTTTCTCTCTGCAGATAGGTGGAACACGAGGACGTTACGTAGAGATTATTCTCTTAATGTCATCACTCAGGAATTCCAGCATCTAGTAATTCTAGGCTTGCAAAAGACCAGATGTGCAGCTAAAGATGAGAAACATAAAAATTACAGTAAAGTTTTCTTTTCAGGGAGGGTCTAGTATATGACTGCAGTAATGAAAGATTTCTTACAGCTAAATTTAAAACAAAAATTAAAGACTTGAATGTAATCTGTTGTTATGCCCCCACAGAGGACTCTGATGAGGACGAGAAGGATACGTTTTACAGATAGCTTAAGGATAATTTGAATTCTGTATAGAAGGGAGATATTTATCTTATACTACGTGACTTTATTGCTAAAGTTGGTACTGCTCTGACCTTTGGGCAGGAGTTTTAGGTTCCTTTGGCATTGGTAGTTCCAATGGAAATGGAGAACATCTTCTAGGTAAGTAAACTTAATGGTTTGGGAATAACTAACACATACTACAAACACAGGGACGTTTAGAAATACACATAGTTTTCATCTGATAAGTTGCACAGGAATATGATAGATTATATTTCAATTAGAAACAACTAGGCTAGTTCGTTTACGAATACCAGAACAGACAGGGGAGCTGAAATTGAATCTAACCCACTACTTGGGCAAACGTGTCTTGCATCTGAAGTTTACGGAATGCTGTGCTAAGACTAAGAAAATTACTTTTAACACTGAAGGTCTGAAAGATCCAGATATGGCCAAAGCATAATATGATAGGATACTTATTCATTACAGCAATCGTGGTTTACTTACTTCTGAAGTTGAGAAAAAATGGGATTAGTTTAAACAGTCTTTTCTTGAAACCAACAATACTCTTTTGTGTAAAAGGGAACAGAGGAAACAAAGTTATTTGAGTGATAAGGCTATGGAACGTATTTCTGAAAGAAGGAAGTGCAGAATTAATATGAATCAACACCCTACTAATCCTGACAGACGGCATATAACGAGCTTAATAAACGTGTAAAGAATCAGTTAACAGCTGATAAGAATATTTGGCATGATAAATTGGCTGACAAAGCAGAGGATAGATGCATTACTGGCTTTAATGATGGCCCTATATCACATTTCAAAGTCGCTTTGGCTATCTCTACATTAAAACTACACAGTATTTTTTTGATGGATAACTGTGTTATGAACAGTGTTCAGAAGAAACTGAACAGGATTCAAGAAAACCTGAACAGGATTCAGAAGTGGTGGGGGATGTATTGATGAAATATTTTCACTTAGGCAGACTCTTGAGAAATGTTTAGAGTTTCAAAAATATGTGGTAATCTACCTTTATAGATTTGAAAAAGGCTTTTGACTCTGTTGATCGACAGAATTTGTGGTTGATCGTTAGATCGTAATGGAATACCTCACAAGTTAGTGATGAAGGCTCTCTGTAATAACACTGAGTCGTGTGTGAGTGTTGGCAAGGCTTGTAACAATTGGTTTAGCATTGGTAGCGGTGTTCAACAAGGGTTATTTTGTCTCCTTTCCCATTAGTTTGGTTATAGGTTATGTAATGAGGAATTCTTTGCAAGGGAAAGACTTTAAATGGTTTAGAGATTTCAAATTTTCTGATTTAGATTGTGCAGATGACTTGACCCTAGTGGCTATTGATATAGATGAGATGAATTCTTTCATTATAGCTGTTGATGAAACTGGGAATAGAGTAGGTTTGGTGAAAAACAGGAAAAAAAAACTAAAGTGATGAAAATTGCTCAGACGGATGGTGCTTCAGTTGCTTTGAATGGCTGCACTCTTGAGCAAGTGTCACAGTTTAATTATCTTGGGAGCTATGTAACAGATACTGGTGATATGCGGCATGTGATTATGCGGCATGTGAATAGGAATTGTTGCCGAGATTTTTAAAAATCTCATGGAGAGTGTGGAGAAATAGGTTTATACACCTAAAGACTAATATTAGACTACATAATAGTTTGGATCTTTCTAGTGTTAGTTATGGTAGTGAAACTTGGATGCTCTGTAAACAAGATAACAGGAAATTTGATGCGTTTTATTCTAGATGGTTACGCAGTATCTTGAGCATTAGGTAGTTTGGCTTTGTAAGTAATGATCAGGTTTGAAAAAGGAATCATCAACCTCTTTTGAGCAGCATATTTTGCAGAGAGAGACTGTGTTGGTTTGGCCATGTTGCCCGTATGCATAGGCTGCAGACTGGCAAACAGGATTATGAACAGTGTGCCTAAAGGATTCAGGAAAAGGGGTAAACCTAAGATGCGATGGGCAGACAATGTCAAATAGGACCTTCCTTAAATTGGCTTACAGTGGCCAAATGCAATAGCTGTAGCTCAGAACAGACATGTCTGGAGAGGAAAATTACGCAGTCTGGTAGGACCTCCGTAGCCCATGGCTGCATGAGGATTTTGTATGTATGTATGTATGTATGTATGTATGTATGTATGCATGTATGTATTTATATTTATCACGTCTCTGTATTAAACCTTCTGAATTTAACATTCTTCAGTTTCTGTAATATTATTTTTATTGGATTTCACCTAATTTTATTTTACATTCTAATTTTTCAATATTAGCACTTAAATTACATTGTTTGTTGAGTAAACTAGATCTCTTTTTCTCTTATCATGAAGGTTTAATTGTTCGTAGTTTGTTCATCGATCTCCCAACCAGATTAAATATTCTTTATGTTTTCCGTTTCTGCGAATCCCATGAGAGAATAGATTTGGATTCTAGGTAATTCCCACTTTTCCTTTGTATAATGTAGCAAGTTATACTTCTGAATGCTTTCAAACGAAATACTGTTCGTATTTCCACATTGCATTCTTCCCTAGAAGTAATTAGAATCAGTAATTATGATTTCGAATTCCCAACTGTATGCTTCATCCTTTTAATTTGTATTTTTTCTAAGTCCTGGAGCAGTATATACTCTTGAGTCTTCTATATTACCAGCATGGATGCATTAAATTTTATTGCGCACACTAGAAGCATTTGCTTTTCCTCTGCTGCAAACAGACCTGTCTCTTCTGGCGATAGCGTCAGTGTAACATTCCGAATTGTATTATCATTACCTCTTTTTTACCACGTTAACTCTTGAGGAGATTTTTCTCCCTTTCCATGTCCATTTCCTTCTATTACCGATTTCTATTAATTTCTAGTCCTAAGAATTGTTGTCATTTGTGTTGCCATATAATAATTGGATTCAGTTAGAAGTTCATATTTGATCATCGAGAGCTGGAGGCCGCATTTTGTCTTTTGATATATAAGTTCTGGTAACAGTATTACAGAATACTCACGGCATACTACCAATTTGTTGCATATTTTCATGTGAATGCTTTGACTGTATACGCCAACTTGAATCATTTATTAAATAAACAGAGCAAACGTTCTTAAATAATTTGCCTAACTAATCAAAGGCATCTAACAAAATACAAAAAAGCAATAGGTTAAAGAATTGTATTAATAACATCATACTTTAACATATCTTTCATCTTACTCCATCTGATGTCATTCGTTTTCTCAAACGACTTGTGCGCGAAAGTCCTCAGATAACTCATGTGTCGACAATGTTGTTTACAAAGGTAACCGCGCGAAGTTTATTAGTTGCGAGTTGTCCCTCTAATTTTCTTTAAATGTGCAAAAAAAAATTGATGTTATCTGAATGAATACAAATGTTAAATAATCTAGAAATACTCATTTTTCGATTCTGGAATTAAACAGTGACACACATACACACGTGGTACAGTTAGGTTTTAAACTTTGCTTTGACTTTCCTGAATTCTCATAACAGAGCAATCAAAAGATTGTATAACTCGAATAATCATAGTGTTAAATTGGTAATTTCGAAATTTGTAAGTTTTTTACATGCAACTGCAGAACAAAAGCCATTGCACTTATCTCAATCAAACTTTTATTCTCCTTCAAAGTACGCCCCTCCAGAATCTATCCAAAGTTGCAGACGTCTACGACAATTCTGGAACGCCTGCCTATAAATGAACGCATTTTGGAAGTTCTTGGATACTCTTAGAAAAGGCTTCCCAGCAAGTTCTTTCCATTTTTTTGAAACAATCGAAACTCGCATGGTGCAAGATCGCGTGAATATGTAGAATAGTGTACCTGTTTGATTTCTTCCTGATCCAGATAGGCCGTAACTTGCCGGGTTTTGTGAGCACTAGTATGGTGATGAAGGAGAACGCTTCGACGCTTGTTGGACGCTGCTCCTTCATCTCTTTAACCATTTTGGACAAAAAAAATGTTGGTGTAGCATCAGCCATATATAGTCATTTTCTTGAGTAAGGTGTCCACGTCTACCACTCCTTGGGAATTGAAAAAATAATGTGAGCATCCTCTTCATTGTGCGAAAGTCTTGTCGGAGGATTTGGAGACACCGTTCATCTCCCGCAACTCAAACATAGTTGTCGATCTTTCTAGGAGTTGTATAGTAATAAAACCTCGTCTCGTGACCTGTGACAATGTCTCTAGCTCTTTTTGTGCTCTTCTGTCAGTTTGTGACTTCTGTCAATTGTTACCAGACTGGCAATCGATACAGTGATATCTAAACTTATTGCCTGAACGGTGATGTGTGTAGTTTTCCTTAACGAGTTCACGAACAGCAGCGATGGTTCTATCGTTCATGTCTCCTTGGACTTCTTGTACGAGGGAAGTCTTCGAAGCTCCGCTGTCCTTCTCTGGATTTGCCCATCCATACCGTAACAGTGCCATATGAACAGGCATGATCCCCATATACTTGTGATAAATCAGCAGGATTTTTTTCGCGTCGTTCCCAAGCTTCATCCTTGTGAAAATGTAAAAACATTTTCCGTTTTTAGTAGGCTCCATAATAATAATAATGCAGAGATTTCGAAACCGAAATTTACGCTCCACCAGCGAAGAGAGAAATGATGATACGGTCTTTGCTTTTAACATGCAATGAAAAGTTTAGACAAGGTTTCAACAAGTCGTAGCTTCTAGGGTCGTTCCCAAGGGAGTGGGAGGGGGGCAAGAAAATAGATTTCTGTGTCAGTATATCATTTCCTCCTGTGTTTTAGAGGTCTTTAAACATGTTGTTGAAAAATGCCTAAAATAAGCAAAAGTTTTATAATTGTTTTCCTCCATTACCTCCCCCTCCCTTCTAGATTTTTATATCTGGCCCTGTTTGGAAATAATCTCTTCAGAACTTTGACTTTCACAATATTGGAATTCATATTTCTTTTTATGGAAGTACTCTATAAGACTTGTTGACTTTTATGAACATTAAGAATACACTTTTTTTTTGCTGATATTCATGTCGAGCTCAATACTTTGAAGCCAAGGAATTGCAAAGTGTTTTCTTCTATCGATTTATGCACGATGTTTCCGGAATACCCGGAGAGTTTCTGTTGCTCTTACTGATGGGAATAGTGAGATTATGTAAATTAAACCTGAAGACGAATAAAGACCACGTGCACTAGTAGTATTATTGATTTTATTTTTTTGGAAGCCTGAAGTCATTTTAGGTCAGAGAGGAACCATTTACCCTTCAAGAGTGACGCCAGGCTTCAATTGGATTGTTTATTCTAATATTTCACAAATGATGAGCACTGAAACTGTCTTCTGGCACAGCTGGAAGTCTAAGTTGGCCGCTTCTGTCTTCCTAGAGCATTAATAAAAAAAATAAATACCCCCTGAAGCAGCTGCTTGCCACAGAGGTCTGACAGGAGCCTGTCAGTTTATATGCCAAGTAGAAGGCTGTGAGGATGGCAGGACCTCAGCAGAAAACGACACATACATCCATGCCTTATCCGGGGTTTGAACCCAGGTCCCTTAGATCAGTAGCCAAGCGCTCTAACCATTCGGCCAAGGGAAGGTCCTAGAGCATTAAAAAGTTTATATTTATATAGGAAAAAACTTAGCTGAAACTTAGGTACGAATTAGTGAAACGAAGTGTTTCTTTAACTGAAGGGGAATTTCGATTACACAACTATATTATTTTCTTTATTAATCGCAGTTTCAATGCATTGTTAAAGAAGCTTTGTAGCATTATCGGAACTCTATTTCACATGAGAGGATACTGAATTAGTTTTTTTAAAACATGTTACGTTAAAAAACAGTAACATTAAAAACACATTTTAGCATAAAAGAACCTACAAATTGATAATCACAGTCTTCAATTGTTGAAACAACATGCGTAAAATTGAAATTAAAATAGAAACAATCTTAAACTAGATCATAAAATATAAACTATCTTATTCTAGTGATTATTAATGTTTTAACTACAAATTTTGTTTCTCCTCTTCATCAATATTGGTTTTGATATCATTCACTGTTTTCAAGAAAATTGTATATACAATTTTAAGCAATAATCTAGAATAGTTGTCTTCAACCTTTTTGGATACACATCCCACCTTTATTACAATTGCCATTAGAATTCATTTAACGCCCACTTTTATTACATTGTGCCATTTGAAATAAGTTCACTGCCCACTTTCCATCGACGTAACATTAGAAGACTGCTCAGTGTATTCTTTAACGCCCACCAAATGCTCTAAAACTCCCATTGGTAGGCGTTATCGTCCACAATAAAGACCACTGATACAGAGCATCTTTTGTCAAAGTGTAGTATGCAGTTCGGTACAGTTTCTTAGTGATAAAAATACGGGCCTTGGAAAATATACAAATAATCTCATGATACTATTTTTATCGCGCAATTTTCAAGAACGGAAAGACATAATTGATATATAACGTAATAAATGAGTTATTTTTACATTAAATAAAAAGTGAAAAAAAAATATTTTTTTCCGCTGCTTTTTTTAAAGCACCAGATAATATGTTCGTGTTGTCATCTATCTCTAATATTGAGTACATTTTGTCGTTGCTTTAATAGTGCCAAAAGCATGGAAAATTCCGAAATTTTAAAAGAATATTGAAAACGATGTACACTGGCGGAAATTGAAAAAAGAACACCCAGAAGGAAATCCTTTAGGAACGTCATATTATAATATATCAATAGTTAAGGGCACCAGAAACCGTGATCCAAGATTGAAAGTCATTGAAAGAAATAATGACGTCACTGAGGACGTCAACATGCAAATATAGGCAGCACGTATATAAGGACTAGGGCGTGAAGAAAGAAGTTATTCGTCTTATGTCGTGTTGTTCAGTGCTCTTTGAAGATGCTACTATGCCTGGACGATGCACGTAAGACAACATTTGTTCAGTTAGCGGAGTTTGAGCGAGGTCGTATAGTGGGTCTTCGGGAAGAAGGTTGGTCTTTTCGTCAAACTGCACACCACATTGGAGGAGAGGTATCGGCAGTGGTACGATGATGACGTCGATGTCAAAAGAGCATTCGCGCACTCGCAGACGTGGTTCCAGGCAACACAGAGTTGTGGACCCACGACAGATCGGAGCATCAGAAGGGCGGCGGTGGCAGAGCGAACAGCTGCAGTGTCACAAATCGACCATCTGTCGTACTACGCGGGTGTCTACAAGAACGATATCCAATCGTCTTTTGGACGCAGGACAACTGGCATGGTTACACTGTCACCTCGTCACTGTCGAGCAGTGGTGTCAAGAACGAGTTCATTGGGGGAAGAATGGTAGTCTTCAGGATGAAAGCCAATTCTGCTCAGGGGCGTTTGATGGTCGTTTGCGCGTCCGAAGGCGACAAGGTGAGCGCCTTCTTCTCTCGTGCATCCGCCAGTGACACACAGGGCCCACGCCGGGCATCATGGTCTTGGGTGCGATTAGCTATCACTCTCGTATGTGTCTGGAGTTTGTACAGGATACAGTGATTAGCAGCAATACGTACATCAGAGACATCGTGAGTGATGAGCACGGGAACGATTTGATCAGGAAATTGCTACAGTGGAAAAGAGATATCGGGGAAGATGGAGTCCATCAATGTTTAGCAGATTACTGCTGGAATGTGATGTGCGATTCTCAAGATTTGGTATATAAGCGGCGAGCGAAGAATCGGAAGTTGCTGTAGACTCATATGCAACCTTCAACGAATGACGTAATACAGGTAAGTGACTGTATCTCGAAAACCCTAGCCATTCAAACACAGTTTTAAAATAATAATAATTCTTTATTTCCTTTGCATTACATATACAGAGTTGATCATAGTAAGTTCTAAGAGCTGGACTGTAAGAACAAATGCTACATACATACTCCTTGCAAACGTCACATAGAATTAATAGAGAAAATAGAACAAGCACTTAAATACAATATCAGTATAATCCCCACTAAGCTTGGTGTAGTTTATACACATCATCATCATCAAGCAGCTATGTCCAACCAGACCGTGCAGTTTAATTATCCCAGGAAATGTTAAATATATGCAATTACAAATAGTTTCTATACATCGGTTACATATTGGCCTTCATACATAAGAGGTCCTGATATATATATACTATATAATTGCAAATGCTAATTAATATTAAGTTAGGAAAGAGGCGCATTTATACTCTTAACTTTTTAAGAGTCAATTTTTGGTCTCAGATTTAAGTTTTGATAGCCTAAGAATAGATAACAGTTCTCTAGGCAAAAAGTTAAAAATATGAGGATCTGTATAGCGTCTGATGCGTTAACCGTAATTATTGCTAAAATTTGGGAATTGGTAGTAATAATTGCTACGTAGCCGGACGTTGATCGTATGATCAAAATTCATTTTGTAATACCTTTTAAAAAAGTATTAAGAATTATAGCATATTGTACATATCTTCCACAGGTAGACCGAATGCAACCTTCAGGCAAATGACATAATACAGGTAAGTGACTATCTCAAAACCACATTTTTATAATAATAATAACTCTTTATTTTCTTTGCATTACATATACAGAGTTGATCATAGCAAGCTGTAAGAACAAATGCTATATACATACACCTTGCAAACAGCACATACAGTTAATAGAGAAAATAGAAAAATAGAGTAACAGTATCAGTAAAATCCCCGCCAAGCTTGGTGTAGCTTATCCATCGGAAACGTTAAATATATGCAGATTGTGGCGTACAAATCTGTTTTTATTAGAAGACATTGTGGTTATTTTAATTATCGGCGAAACTGATCTTAGTATTGAATTTTGAAAGTGTTGCTGATTTTTCTTAAATGTGTTTCGAAAATATTGTCATATACAGTAATCCCATACCTTATGATAGATTCACAAATTGTTTTATACATCAATATGTTGATAATGAGAGGATACGAAATAGTTTATGTAGTAAATTTTTGTTACGCAAATTCTTATTCTATCTATTAACTTAGAAATATGTGTTGTCAATTTGAAATTCGAATCAATGATTAAGCCTAAATAGTTATATTGCTTAACGAGTTCAAGAGGAACACAGGAGCATCTAGAAAAATAAGAGACCGCTGGGTTCAAACACTGAATTATATGGGCGTTGATTTCAGGTAGAATCCGATTATTAATTCTGGCAAAGTGAAGGTACATTAATTTGGTTTTATTGGCATTCAGTTATTAATGAGTTACAGTTAAGCCATTTAATAATATTGTTGAAATCATTTTGTAATTCATTTAAACTATTTTGTAATCACGGTATTTTGTAAATCCGCTATTTACAAGAACAATATCATCAGCACATAGATGTATACTGCTCTTTGTTACAATGTTTGTTATGCAGTTACAAATAGTGGCTATACGTCGGTTACATATTGACATTCATACATAAGAAATCCTGATATATATATATATATGTATATGAATATACATATAATTACAAATGCTTATTAATATTAAGTTAGAAAAGAGGCACTTTTATACTCTTGAGGTACCCCATATGTGAGTTTTCGTAACTCTCAGAACTTTTACTTTGCTAATTCCCTGACGTGGTTGTTCGAATAATCCCATTCTAATACACATAAATAACATTGACTTAAGTCACTATCAATGTTATTTACTCTAGTTAAAGAATATCTATGAACCCATTGTAAATCCTTCTTCTCATTCCCGCATTATATAATTTTTAAGTAAAATATTATGGTCCGTCACATTAAAATCTTTACTAAAGTCCATAAATACAGCAGAGCTAATTTTGCCCTCATTTAGATGAGAAAATATTGGTCAGAAAGATCTTCTAGTAATGTTGTATCGCTCTTATTATTCCGAAATCCATATTGTCTCGAAGAAATTATATTACATTTCCTGAAATAACTTTTGATTAGATTAGCTATGTATCGTTCCGTAATTTTTTAAATAACGGGCAAAATAGCAATAGTGTGCCCTTCATCAGATTTGTGTATGGGTCTAATAATTGAAATTTTCATTTTAGATGGAATATAGGAAGTATCAAATATTGAGTTTAATAATTTTGCAATCACCGGAAGTAATGAACTTTAGAGTGATTTAAATGATAGACATGTATTTTATATCTTCCTAAAGATTTACGGTCTTCCAAACTATCGATTATTCGAACAACCTCGTCATCAGAAAAATCTCTCTTTGTTATACGTTAATTTTTGTTGTTCTTGATAATGAAAAGCATTCTCTTCCATTAATTTATTAATCTAATTTACAAAATTATTGTTGAAGTTGTTCGCAATTTGTAGTGTAGGTAAAGTTTTATAAACGTATCTTAAAATATTGGTGTCTTCATTTTGTTTTGTTTTACTACCTAATAATATTTATATTGATGTTATTTAAATGTTTTCATATTACGTTCATGTTACCTTTGCATCTGCAAATAATTTCTGATAATATTGTTTTTGGAATTTCTAATAATTTTAGCAACCTTATTCCTCATATTTGCATAGTTGTCTTTGTGCGTACTGTTGCTTTTGTTGCTTTTATGTAATATGTATAGTTTGTCCCTTTTTTATTTCACTTTCAATTTCACTAATGATCCATTTTTAATCTTGTCGGTTGCGATTCATGGGAATATTTATTCGCTCTATATCCATATCAAAATCATTAAATTTATGAACAGTTTTAAAGTAAAGTTGTTCCGGCTCGTTTTTACTAAATAAAGAAGAAAAATTAGATTTTTTGCTTTATGTATTGTATTTTTATCATTGAAATTGACAGTTTTCCAAATGCAATCACTTCTTTTCTCATCTTCAGAATAATGTAACTGATGACTATTGTATGAACTTTCCTACTTAGTAACTGCCGTGACCATATATGATCAGCTATTTTGTTTATACGTATGCCTGTGATGGTGTTGTTATGTTCAGTTTTTAAAAAAATGCGATTAATACATGACTGGGTTAAATTGTATCCCCGTATTTCTTCTCGGTATAACTATGTATGGTTTGCATATATCCGAATTCACTAAGTAAATTTTAATATATTTCAGCTCCAAATGTTTCGGAATTTAGTCAATCAACGTTAAAATCACCAATAATGATAACTGAGATTAGGCTTCTATTTACCAAAATCCATGGATGGAAACGTTCTTAAAAATAGTTAATATTTCAGCTGGGTAATCTATAAATGACAAAAATATCAAATTTAGTTTGTTTTCTCTCGATATTGATATGTATAGCTTCAGAAGGTATAGATATATTCACTCGTTTACATACAACAGACGGTTACATACAAGTGGCCTTTTACATTTTTAGATTGCATTTTTAGAGTCATTCTTATCGTATCTACAGCTAACACAGATCCAGGCATTATTTATTTCTGTAGATAGTTTTCTCTAATTTTGTATCAGATTCCGGACAAGTAAAATGAAGTATGCTTGAACATCTGTTGCACAAAATAAATCTGCTACACGCAATACATCTCTTTATCCTTGACACATATCGTGTTCATTTTATCCATATGTATTACTTGATAAAATATAGGAAGAACACACAAAAAATCTCAATTTTACTAGATTTTATAATTCTCCTTAAAAAAATCCAACAAACTTGCTCTTCATTAATATGTAAGTCTTTGACATTCGGTCACTATCGGAATTGTTAAAAATATCTAAATTTTTAATGTAATAGTAATATACCTCAGTGAAAAAAATTTATCAAATATATATATGATAGTCCCTTTGTTTGTTTCACTATAGTTGGTTTTTCTGTCGATATTGCAGTCTCTTGTTGAATAGTGTAGTGGATGGAATAATAGGAAGGCTAAACAACTTTTTTTTAGAAGTTTTACTTACTTATTTTTGTACACTAATCTTCAAGATGTATAAAATTAAAAAATGAGTTAATTGTCAAATACGAAAAATTTTGTAATAGGATTTTCCATGCGGGATTTATTTCGGCTTGGTCGGTATTATAACAATAGTTTTTATTGACAAAAATTGGTAGATTTCCACTAAACGATAACTTGAAGATAGATGAAGAACTGCTGATGATGAAAACTTGGTTGAATAGAGGATTAGCTTCGTCAAGAATAACAGTAGATGAAAGAGCTGTAGTAGTTTGCATTAATTTGATATTTCTTTGATGTTCCTTTATTCTTTCTTGAGAGTTCTTTTAGTTTGTCCTATGTATCCGAGAGGTTTGGAAGGATTGCAAGCGTCTGATTTAGGGTAAGTGATGGTTACAAGATATACATCACCTGGGAGTGAAGATGTATATCTGTGTTGTTTCACAAGAGATAAAACAGTGGTAGGAGATTTGGTAGGCACTTTATAATTATAATTTTTCATAATACTGTTAATGGTATTGTTGATGGCTGGAAAATGTAAAATGGACGAGGTATATTTTACATCTTGAGAACAGTTGTCTTGAAAACGGAAGTTGTTGATTTTATTTCTGGTAGAGAGGTGAATTCTCTTTATGAATTGCTGACATAGCCATGCTGACGTGCATACACCTGCATCTTGACATAGAGAATATATAGAGGAAAGTTCTTTATTCAAAAAATACTTTTTGCTGCAGACTTTATAAGCTCTGTAGAATAATGAAAACAAGGTAGAGATAAGTGAAGATCTGTTATTAGATGAGTTGAAAGGTATTAAGTTGTTGATAAATGATGGTTTTCTATAAACTGTGGTTTGAAAACTGGAGTTAGTGCGATGAATTAATATATCCAGAAAAGAAATTTTTTTGTTATTTTCATAGGAGACAGTAAAATTTATTGAGTTGTAGGCCTGATTTAAAAAATGAAAGTTATGTAGCCTTCCTATTATTCCATCTACTACACTATTCAGCAAGAGACTATACAACATCGACAGATAAACCAACTACAGTGAAACAAACAAAAGGACTATCATATATATTTAATATTTAACTTGTTTGCAAAGTTGAACTAAGCAAGCTCCCGAATCGATACTAGTCCGCTGATACCCAGAGGGTCAACCGATGCTGGCCAAGGCCACAGATGGAGAGTGGACACAACCAGCTAGCAGTAGCTCGAGGAGAAAATGTCCGGCCGCGATGAAGGCCACAAGAGAATCTGTTGTCATTTTCATGTTCAGCACTCGATATATATAAAAAAAAACTGCTGTTTGCACTTCCGAAACACACCAAAGGTCAAATTTGTTGTTCAGTGTTATTCGTGATGTCTTTCTTTTCGTAAAAGGAAGTGTATGTTCTTTTTCATAAATACTTTTGGTATCACGTTGGCAATAGTGAGCTTGACTTTTACCTTAAAGTATTTGTATTATTCTATTTAAAGGATGAAAAAGAATAAAAAGATTCTTAGCGTTTTTGTAAACTAATTATTAATATTGTCATTAAATTAAGATAAAGAAGTAGTTAAATCTTTTCATCTACACCGTATTAATATTATTAAACCTTTCTCTTAGATGTTATCACAGATGATATCTCTACAGATTGTTATCACATTAAATTACATTTTTACTCTGAAGTTAAAAACCTAAATATATTTTTATTTAAAGAACTGTTATATTCATAATTCAAATAAAAAATATCCAGACCTAGAACAAAAAGTTATTTTAAACTTCAAAATATCAATATCAAAAATTAAAAAATAATAAATTCAAAAATTTTAAAAATACCTGTATTCCTACATGGGACCTAAAAAGGAGAAAATTAACCTAAAACACATAGATGGTACAATCAGTCACTGAGATCGTATTCACTTCAAAGGAAGATATGGAGCCGGCAATCTTGTTGAGTAGGTAAATCGGAACGTATAGCAGAACTGCTTTCACATTTCCCTTTTCTTGTCGGGAAGAAAGGAAAAGGGATCATTTTGTATAGCTTATGACACTCCCCGCTTCACAAGTTCCATTTCACGTGTAGCTTGTTACTTTCTGCATTCAGGTGATATAGTTCAACAATCATTTTCTTATTTCCCCTTCTTTAGGGGGGGGAGGAGAAAGCATGGATAGTCAATATTTTATAGCCTACGACATTTCCGGCGTTACAAGCTTTCATTTGACGCATAACTTGATATTTTCCACAATCAGGTTCAGGAGATATAGGGAAACAATCGTTTTCATCTTTCCCCCCTTTTTTAGAAGGAAGAAAACATTTGGGGATCAATTTTTTTTATACCCTATGTCATTCGTCGCTTCAGTAGCTTTCATTTGACGTATAGCTTGTTACTTTCGGAATTCGCATTCTGTAGATATAGCGTAACAATAGTTTTCATCTATAAAAATTATTTGTTTTCACTGATTATCGTCACTAATATATAAGAAGATGAAACTAAAATTCTATTTCATGACCATGTTTATTTAGGCAGCTCGATATTAGACTGACATAAATTGCCTAATGCCGATCTGCCTAAATAAACATTGTCATAAACTAGAGTTTTAGTTTCATCTTCTTACGCAGTTTTCATATTTCCCCTTTTTCCGGAGGGAAAGAGAGCATGGGAGGATTAATGTTTTATACATATATATACTCCGCACATTATTATGCATACGGTAACTGGAGCGTGTACAGTTGCTGTAGACGCTCCAGATATTTTTTCCTGAATTCTGTAATCACGTGACACGAAGGTTGCCAGATAACTAATTTCTAAAAAAATCGTTGCCAGATATTTTTTCTGAATTCTGTAATTGACCATAGTGTTCGCATACTTTTTTGAGCGACTGTACATACTCTGCTGATAATGTTCTTCGGCCGCACTGGAAGAGTGTAGAGTTGAAATCCAATTAAGACCCGAGTCCTTCGGTATTATATTTCTGCCGAGATTTAAATATCTCGAACATCCTCTTTAGATTCAAATGGAGGGTGTAAGTTCGGACCAACAGATCTCTTTATGAATTAATTTTCCCTTCTTAATAGCAATACTTGGCAGACCGGCATGTCAATACCAGTGATTCTAGGAGGTAATTTAAATTCAGTTGCATAGCTGTTTGCAGGAAACCGCAGCTTTAGAATGAGAGAATTAGATATCATGTGATGGAATGTATTGCTAAACACATTATGCAAATATTTAATGCCTACTAATAATCTCCCAAATATCGTAAATCATATTTATTACTTATATCAATTTGAAACTTATTATTTGTTCTATGTTATGAGCGGAAGGAACTTTAGATTATTAATACTTAGGACGGATAAACAGTTAACTAGAAGTATTATTTAATCATTTATAATGTAAATGGAAAAATAATGCATATTTAATTACCGTATATTTCCGCAGATAAGACGACCTTCAGATAAGACGAGGTATAAATTTTCGTCAAAGTTTTATAGTTTTAGCATATATCTATCCTATAAGACGACCCCAAACTATCAACGGCCTATGAATTTAGTTTAGATCGGTGATCATCATCTGGATAATAATACTGTATAGCGTATACGGAATTATGTCCTATTCGCAAACATTCGCACTGATTCGGGCATTCGGGTAATGACCTTGACTATTCACAAAAGCGTCGTATGGGCTATTCTATTTTGTGGACATACCCTACTCTGTTCTAGTGAATAATTACGGTTTGTCCGTTTTTTCCTCAGTAGATCAATAAACATAACTTTTAATATTTATTTTGTTTTAGTATTGTTTTGCTATTACAATGTAATGTATTATTTACTATTACAATGTAATATATTATCATATAGCGTATTTAAATAATATGATAGATTTTTCGATAAATTGTAGTAATAATGGTTTCAATTTATATAAATTTCAATCTAATTTTTTTTGTATCTGTCCTATAAGACGACCCGGATTTTGGGGGCCTTTTTTTATGATTCAACTATCGTCTTATCTGCGGAAATATACGGTACTTCAAAATATAAGGATTTTTAATAAGCGAGTTGAATGATCAACATTTAAATGGAAACACAGTTCAGTTATCAATTATTTCATTTTCAAAACATTTCGAATTCAGTTTTTCTCTTACGTATTGTCGTATTCATATTTCAGCTAAGATTGGCATTCTATTAAAACTTATTTTAAATTTGTAAATATATCATTTACTAATGCAATTTGTTTTAGCAATTTTCCATTCATCATTTGTAAATCATTTCGATTTCAACAGGTAATAGGAAAATGCCATTGCCATACGGCAAATTGATGCAATTAAGGGCAAATCACTCGACATTATGTGCCTGAATTGTTTAAACACTTTAATGAGAGATAACGGAACAACAGAATTTAAGTGGCAATGGGAAGTTACATCAGAAACCTTCATTTGATATCGCTATGAATCTCAAATTGTCAAAAATGTAAAAATTCTCTTCTGTTCAGAAAAGCTCGTGAATGGTGCATGACGTTCATATTTTCAGTATATAATTCCTAGCGACTTTTGTATTATTATTTGTTTTTATTAACCTCAGAGTTAAGCAGTTGTTGTCAAAAGGAAAATCAGACAAATTTTGTCATAGAAAGTAACAAGAAGGTAAAACAGAATATTACACATTTAAAAAAGTACATTTCGAGTTCGATAACATGCTGATCTTAAATAAGTTATGTCTTTTAACTCTTAATCATTGGTATTCAAAATAATAAATTAAATTAAGTAGCAAATCACTCTCTACATTCATGGAGGATAAGAGTTGAAAAGAATCGATACAACTAAATAATGTATCTTTGGTACAGTAACCCACCCATTACACTGGGCAACACACAAAAGGTTGTCAAATGGAAAAAAACAATCATTACTACTTTCGAGGTGGTAAACACGAAAATGACAATAAAATTTGTTGATTGGCTCTTGTTTAGGAGAGACAGAGATGGTCATGTATAAACGACTCAGTCCGCATTGAGTACATAGGTAACCATTTCGCAACGCTGTGTTTTAAACTCCAGATTGCAACATATTGCGTTGTATTGCATCAGCCCTCCATTCACACAACCCCCGGATCTGATGCAATGTAGATGAGTCATGACATCGCGGCTTTACGATCGCGGACAAAAGATGAAGCAATCGTTTGTTTTAAGCGACGTCTCGTAGGGTGAGCAAGTCTTTTGAGCGACTCCCATTTACCCCTGAGTCATAAGTATAACACAAGTGATCCTTGCAGTTTTAATCCAGCAGTAGTGATGCCTCGTAACTGTGTTAATAGAGCAGATACATTTTGTTACATTTGTGGGAAAGTTACTTTTCCATGCCAGAAAAGGGCCATCATTCCAATAGTGAAAGTGGCATATGAGTTTTATTTTGGATGTAAGATCGGGGGACCAGGACAAGGCCTGGGCCCCACACATATGTTGCAGCATGTGTGCAAGAAATCTTCCTAAGTAGCTGAAAGGCGAAAAAGTGGTGATGCCGTTTGCTGTTCCTATGGTTTTGGAGAGAGTTCCTGGAGGCATCACAAGGAAAAAAATGTGCACAATAGCGTAACCGAATATACCATATGATCTCTGATCAGTTCCGTACGGCGAAGGCCTTTCCGTTCCCGAACCTCCAAAAGAATTTTCCATCGATTCAGACGATGATGAAGGAGACTTATCGGCGTCGGGTACTCCACGGCCTTTGGTGTCCAATGATGATGTATACGTCTGCCACAGTGCGTCATCTGAGCCACATATTCTCACCGAAGAAAAAATTAACGACTAGTTCACTATCTGGAGCTGTCCAGGGCCAAAGCAGAGTTACTTGGATCAAGACTTAAACAATGGAATCTTCTCAAGGAAAATGTCCGAATGACTTCGTTTCGAACTCATTTGCTCCTTACTTCAGAAAGGTAGATGGCCTTGTGCTCGGCTCCGTTATAGATGGCCTGATGAATACCCTCGGAATCAAACATGACCCTCAAGAATGGCGACTATTCATATACTCCTTGAAATTGAGTCTCAAGGCGGTGTTGCTGCATAATGGAAATCGACTTCCATCCATTCCGGTCGGATGGATGAAACCTATGACCACATAAAACAGTTGTTGAACTGTCTTCAACACAGCAAGTATTTCTGGCATCTCTGTTGTCACTTGAAGGTAGTGGCTTTGTTGATGGGTTTGCAGCTGGGACATACAAAGTTCTGCTGTTTCTTATGTAAATGGGACAGCCGAGCAAAGACTGCACTACGTGAAGAGAAACTGGCCTCAGAGTAAATCTCTGAAGGTCGGAGAGAAGAACGTGGAACACCCAGCTCTGGAAGAAATGCACAAAATCTTGCTGACGTCCGTACACATCAAACTCTGTGTGATAAAAAACTTCGTAAAAGCCATGGACCGGATTGCATCAGCTTTCAAGTACTTGGCTGACAAATTCTCTCGACTCAGCGAAGCGAAAATTAAAGAGGGAATTTTTGTGGATCCTTAGTTCTGGTGGTGGGGGTGGCTCAATCGGTAGTGTGCCAGGATCTTAATCTGCAGTTCCCAAGTTCGAGTCCCAACTAGGACAGCGTTGAGATTTATCTCTGCAAGCCTCTCACCCTTCCCACGGTCAGTAGGGGATACCGATGGGCTTGGAAAGGCCGCCGTCCGTCGGATGGGACCTTCGTCGGATGGGCCATTTAGCCTATTGTGTGCAAAAAATGCCGCTCAGTGGTAAAACAATCCAAAACAACCCAACCCACAGTTCCGTGAGCTGTTCAGAGACCAGATGTTCGACGGAGAGGTGACGAAAATGGCCTGAGATGCGTTTCGTCTGTGTCAACTAAATTCCTCGGGAATGTCAGGACAGACAATTACAAGAAACTGGTTAAGGACATGTTGTCTCTGTATCACTAACTTGGTTGCAATATGTTCTTAAAGATCCACTTTCTCCATTCCCAATTAGATTTCTTCCCCGACAACTGCCACATGGTTAGTGTTGAGCACTGTGAACGTTTTCACCAGGACATTGCAACGATACCAGGGAAACTGCTCCATTTCAATGATTGCTGACTACTCACCAGAAATGATCCTGAGCAGCTGTACAAGCGACGGGCAAAGCGACGATTGCGTATTTCTCAGAAATCGTAGCCAATTTTGCATTTTCATTGTCATATTCGTGTTCAGCACCTTAAAAATCTTTAGGAAATGGCTACTTTTATCTCAGAGGCATAATTTTTATGAAAATTTGTTGCCCAGTGTTATCAGTCGAAATAATTATTCCGGTTTCCGAGTTACACTTACTAAGGGTGAGGCATTTCAATCTTTACTATGTGTATGACACCGAAAACAAAGTCATGTGATAAAGACATACTTATATCACATATCCTAGAGAGCAGCTCACTATGTGTTATTCTACTGTTCCTGAAAGGGTAGTTTGTTCGGTTGTAGGGTATGATTTCACGCCTCCACAACATGATCCAGACACTATCTAAGTGTGACAAAGCAGGGTATATAACGGTGCTGGAAATGATGTTGACGACAAGTAGACACTTTTTAGAAGGTTTATTGGTTTAAAAACCGCAGTTGTAATGCTAGGACGGTTTCATCTTATACGCAAACTGAGGAATGGCATTGGAATTGGTAGGAAGAAGTAATGACGTACAGTCGCTCAAAAAAGTATCCGAACACTATGGTTGATTACAGAATCCAGAAAAAATAGCTGGCAACAATTTTTTTAGAAATTAGTGATCTGGCAACCTTCGTGTCACGTGACACGCCTAAGCAATAAAGAATTGTCCAGTTATGTTACAAATATATTTTTCCTCTGTGACAACAAGCATGTGCATGTTTGAAGCATTATTAGGTTTATTTCTGGAGCGGTTCGACAAAATTCAACATTAATGCAATAAAGTAATTTAATATGAAGTCTTGCAAATAAATTATTTTATAATTAGAGTTTTATAACTTTATATTTAGACTCTGAATTGTAGAGCTTCCATAATTCTAGATAGTAAAATTTTATATTTTATGATTATAATTATATAATGTAAATGTTAATTGGGGGTTATTTTTAGTCATTATTACATTGGGGATTCGAACACATTTGTTTTTGGTTAAAAGGGGTTTGCGGTACAAAAACCGTTGGAAACCATTGTCTGTAGCAGTGGTTCTCAACATTTTATGCTTCACGTACCCCTTGGATATGTTATGTAACTGACGTACCCATTGTATAGATAGATAAAACTATAGTTATAATATAAAAATGGGAATAAAATAAAACATATATATATATACACACATTAAATTTTGTATTCATAAATTACATATATAAATTACATATATCGATAAACACAAAAAATGACATAAACTATTTAACTAATCTTATAAATAATAAACATTTTACTATATAATCGACTTTTGAGCTCTCACGGCGTACCCCACGTTAAGAACCCCTAGTCTATAGCATAATTTGCACCCAACCAAAAACTGGCCTCTTCATCGAAGCTCATACGATGCCATTTATTACTACAGTCCTATGTGTCCTGATGCCATTGTAATTGATGGATATGATGGGTCGCGCTGAGTTGTAACCGTTTCATCGAAGGAAAGAAACGCTACCCAGCCTTTACAAGTCGTGTGAACAGAGATCCTCTTGAATATCAGTTTCATCTGGAATTACCGCACCTGTAATAGTAGGTTAAACTTGAATAAATATCAATTACTTTGAAGATCAATCGGTCTTCATACATGCCAGGTATGTAATAACAATAATAATAATATCTTTATTAAGCCTTAGTATGGTTATATACATAGATTACCCCGCTAAGCCTTATGGCTTGTCAGCAAGATTCCTTTCAATCACACGACAGGTTTATTAAAGAATGAGACATGTATAATGGAAAATAAACACATACCGTAATTAAAAACAGAAGCTAAAACAATGACAACAACAACAAAAAAACACGTATTAAAACACAGACATGAAAAATTAAACACATTTATAAAATAAACCTATAAAATTTCGGATTACAGCACATATTGCACAAAACTATCACCTATGGTATAAGTCATCATTTCGCATTAAAATTGCACTTGCTTAAAGGATACCAGATACAGGATATGACTTTTAAAACATTACCTTTCAATTATTTACATCTAATAACCATTTCGAAACTTTAGTTTTAATTTCTGAATGAGTGCTCAGGTATAACAGATCTCTCGGTAGAGAATTAAAAATTTTGGGTATTTGATAAGATATCCGCGCTTTTCCATAATTATTGTGAAAAATTAGTTGAACAATATCGCTTCGGCACCAGCTCGTCGTAGCAACCACTAGCAACATTTCCCAAGTCAACACTTTGAGACACTGAGTCCTAGTATTCGCTTTTGCGAAATTGTCCAGTTCAGTGCTATGCTCTCGAAGACACGATCTTGGCATTTCCTACCTTCAATGATGATTTGCTCGCTGCTACGTTTGGCTTCTGTCACCACTAACAGATATTCACTCCAGTATTATCTACGCCTACAAGTGGAAGCACCGATTTGATTAGAAAGTTATCGTTTGCATATACAATAAAACCTTAACATTACGAACTCGTTTAGAATTAAGAATTCTATATGACGAAATGGAGTGCTGCTTCGGGTAATTTCATTGACTACTATATCGAAAACCTCTGTATTACGAACCTACGATAATGATCAAACCTGTCATTTGCGAAATGTAATTCGCACTCATTCATATAAATTTACCCGTTTGAATGGAAAGATATTTTCATATGCAACTACACCCCCCAAAACTTTGCTAACTCCCTTATAACAAAAAACTCCTTATTGAAATGAAGCACTTGTCAGGGCAATGGGTTTTATGCATCTTATAAGACAAATGAGATCTATCGAAAGTTAAAAGTATTATTTCTATTACTAGGACGAATTAGGACCACTGATACTCAAGCATCTCAAAAAATATGTTGACGTAATGTTCGAAGAGTTTAGCAAAAGTGGTTCCTTTTCACTGAACAACAGCCAGGTTTCATTATTATCAGGTAACCAAAAAAACTCGTGTGGTTTCTTAGGGTAACATGAAACGAAACGGAAACAGTGCTGCTACTTTCTTCGCTTCTAAAGATCGGCAATTCTACCGGAGTGGCATTTACAAACTTGTCTCTCGTTGGAAAAATGTTATATTTTGATTTTAATGATCCAACTTCCATATTCTAAATCCAGATCCAAATTCAAATGTTTTTTAGAATAACATGTATTACTCTTTTATAGAATTTTATAAGGAGTGTATCGCATCGAGTCGGAAAAAAGAGGTGAGGGGGTGGAGGTAGAAAAAGACTGGATTTCCATTTCAGCAGAGCATTTCTCCTGCCGTTTTAGGTCATTAAACGTTTTTTGAAAAATGCTTGAAATATGCTGAAGTTTAATAATGTTTGCTTTCATTACCCTTACTTAGAATTCTCAATGGAGGAGGGGGCATTGATATATTTCACATTTCCTCATTTGTACGAAGAAATTATTTATTCTCTCTTGATCCTACACCCCATCCACATCCTCCTCTAGATCCGGACATGGTTGAGATATGTCACTTAGCCAAACAGCTTATAAAAATGTAGAAATTATACAGGGTGTCCCTGAATTCATGGCCCAAACGTGAGGGGATGGTAGTACACACCGAACCCACCAATATTCGTCATAGAATATGCGGCCGCAAATGCAGCCTGGTGCCGGTAGGGGGCGCAGACGAGGCAGCAGGGCTTAAAAGCACTGGATCGGTCAAACCCCAGCATTCTCAGCCGCCGATGTGCGCAACAAGCCCAGTGTTTACAAGCAGGTACGCCGATCACTACTCCGCAGTTGTGCCGCCTGTATTAACTTTGGTGGGCGGACGTTTGAGCATTTGTTGTAATGATCTCCAATAAATGTCACTCTAGAAACCTCTGTGTCTGTCCTTCATTTCCAACTCCTCACTGCGTTTGTGGCCGCATATTCTATGACGAAAATTGGTGGGTTCGGTGTGTACTACCATCCCTCACGTTTAGGCCATGAATTCAGGGACACCCTGTATATATGCAAAAATGTTCAGGAGGGTAATTATTAATAAAAATAGATTTTCAAGCTCAATTCATCTAGAGGACTTTTTTTTTAATAGTTAAATCAAGAAAATGTACTTTCAGATCCCAATTGTATTATAAAAGATTAAGTAATTAAAATTAAAAAAATAAATAATAAATACCCCCTCAAGCAGCTGCTTGCCACAGAGGTCTGACAGGAGCCTCTCAGTTTATATGCCATAGTAGAAGGTCTAAGAGGATGGCAGGCCCTAGTTAAAACTAAATAAATTTCTATGCTGCTGGATTTTACATCAGGAATATTTTGCTTAATTTTTTAGTTTGCTTCAGGGTTAATTTAAGCTGAGACCAATCTGTCCTGTTTTCCGTTTATTACATACCAAACAATATGATGCTAAATGCATTGTTTTTGAAATGTTTTGAAGTTTAACAGGTTTTAATAAAGTTTGGAGTGAAAAAGTGCCTTTTAAATTATTTCTCTTGTTTTCAGTAAAAAAATAGTAATTTTTTAATTATAAAGCAAAGCAGACGCAATATAATAAATACAGAAGTAAAATGTATCAATGAAAGGGAAATTTGCAGATTTTTAAATTTAACTGTTTTATACTGAAAATGGAAACATGTCAGAAAACGTGTTTTCATTTAAATTTTCTGACTCTTAAACAAAGTAAACAAGTACAACAATGCACTTTATACAAAAAAGAAATAAATTTCAAGAATAAGTATAAGAGAAAGGAAAAGTTTAATTGATTATTTATCTTTATTACGTTGGTTTTATTACTGAGTTATCAGAAAATTGACTGCTCTACTTGAAATAAGAACACTGCCGATATCTGAACTATCTGCAGAAATGACGTTATTTTGAGACCACCGAATGCCTCGGTGACCACAACAAAGATTGAATTTCTTTATTTGAAATCTAACGTATGCAGAATGAGTCCTTTCTCAAGCATTCCAATTCTTTTCCCAAAAACAGAAAATGCGCTCTTAGAAACAAGAAAGAGACAAAGCTATTGACATTCAGAGGTCAGCCACGATTAACTGCTCCCCTCAGGTGACTTAGCCTGTTCATGATTGGTCTCCTTAAGTTCAGGAAATGAATGTGTAGTTATAACTTTTAAGGACAAATTGTCTTGAATATGAATGAAAGTAATGACCCGAATGTACTTACTCCCTAAATAATTTATAGTAAAAAATAAATATTTTTTCTACATTTATCAAAAAAGAAATATTTGCTTTTCTAATATTTTGCATTAAACTTTTAAAATTACCTGGTAGCTTCTGCCGCCCTTGAAATCGGCCGCCGGTGTAATACGCACACCCTACACACCTGAGTAGTGACATCGCACCGTAGCACCCCAAGCACTGTGCTTTCCCCCTATGACGTCACCAACCACGCCCCCTTATTAATATTCATAATTCATAAATAATAATTAATTAAAAATTAATTCATGGACCTCATTAAAAAAACCCTTATCAAAAGTTCCCTCCCTTTTTAAGAAAAAACCCATGGCACCATCTAGTGTATAAGTTGAGTACTATTTTTAGAACACCCTCTACTTTAGTCGTAATTTTTCCAATTTTTGACTCCCCCTCATTAAACCCCCTTATCAACAGTTCCCTCCCCTTTTATGAAAAAGCCCGTGGCGCCATCTAGTGTATAGGTTGAGTACTATTTTTAGAAAACCCTCTATTTTATTCGTAATTTTTCCAATTTTTGACTCCCCCCCTCATTAAATCACCCCTTTATTAAAATTCCCTCCCCTTTATTAAAAAAACCCTTATGAAATGTTCCCTTTATTAAAACTTCACTGATCACAAACTCCCTTGGTGTCCGCGTTGATCTGAAATTTGCCAAGTCCAACTAAACTTTGGGTGGCAACGATCAGAATGGCTGATGCAATCCTCAAAATAATTGCAAAACTAAATTTTCGGTGGCAACCCCTCGCAGAAAGGGCGATGCAATCCTCATAAATAATTACAAAGTCCAATCGCTCCATCATCTCTTATTGGCTTATTATATTTCCTGATCAAACTACGGGTCCTGATTGGATGTCCTAGGTGGCGGTGCTTTCCCATGTTAAACAGGTGGCAACCGTCGAGTGCGTCATTTTTCACAAAGCACGCTAGCAATCCTAGCATCCCCTCTACTTTAGTCGTAATTTTTCCAATTTTTGACTCCCCCTCATTAAACCCCCTTATCAACAGTTCCCTCCCCTTTTATGAAAAAGCTCGTGTCGCCATCTAGTGTATAGGTTGAGTACTATTTTTAGAAAACCCTCTATTTTATTCGTAATTTTTCCAATTTTTGACTCCCCCCCCTCATTAAATCACCCCTTTATTAAAATTCCCTCCCCTTTATTAAAAAAAGCCTTATGAAATGTTCCCTTTATTAAAACTTTACTGATCACAAACTCCCTTGGTGTCCGCGATGATCTGAAATTTGCCAAGTCCAACTAAACTTTGGGTGGCAACGATCAGAATGGCTGATGCAATCCTCAAAATAATTGCAAAACTAAATTTTCGGTGGCAACCCCTCGCAGAAAGGGCGATGCAATCCTCATAAATAATTGCAAAGTCCAATCGCTCCATCATCTCCTATTGGCTTATTATATTTCCTGATAAAACTACGGGTCCTGATTGGATGTCCTAGGTGGTGGTGCTTTCCCATGTTAAACAGGTGGCAACGGTCGAGTGCATCATTTTTCACAAAGCAGGCTAGCAATCCAGATGCATGGTGTCTCGGTGACGATGTTTGCATCATGCCTTCGCTGTTCAAAATAAGTTTTCTGTGCACGTACATCGCTACAAGAAATATGAAAATGGTGAACTCATCTACCCTACACCTGTGGGGGTTACCCTCTCCATACCTGAATGGGAGGCTTTGTGTGCCATGGTGCCCCACATAGAGAACCAAGTGAAAATCGGTCCCGATCAACAGACATGGCACGTGATGCCTGGTTTATGTGCCTACATGTATCGCAACGTAGGTGGTGAATGCTGCGTCGACTTCATCAAAGAATCAGCTGCTATGAGAACTCTACAGTTCCATGTTGTGAGTCACAGTATAACTCTGAATGCGTCGCAGTAGTTCACGCTGGCTATCCACGTAGACGAAGTGATGTGTGTCGTGCATAACGTGTGTGGAACTCTCAAAGATCACCATCTCTGTACTGCTATTATAGAATATTCTGATTCAGTTCTACCCTTCCTGCTGGGTCCTGTTTTCGAGGGACCCGAGTGTGTTTATGAGCTGTTATTGGACATTTTCCAACAAGAACTAACACGTCTGATTCCGTTAGATAGACTTCAACCCGAAAAAAAACTAGTGACCATCGTAGGGTGGTCTGGTGACTTGGACATTAACGCCTTGGCACAAGTGTTTGTGGATACGGCCTGGAAACGAAGTCTGTTGAATTTTGTAGATTCTTGTTGTGTGTACTCTGAAATATAATGCTATTGTCGACGATGCAAAAAATGAAATGTATAAATTAAATATATAATTGTAACCCATATAATGTGTCTGTGTTTTCATCCTATGTCATTTTTGTCTTGGTACGGTTAGGAGAAAGAAGGTGTTAGCTAGTGTTAGAAGTGAAATCATAGCTGTGTTAACGATAGTGGTGCTTGTATTAGAACTTGTGGCCCCTAGTAAAAATATTCAGTGTGGGGAGTCAAAAGCCTTAGGCAGTGAATACAAAATTCGCGTGTGCAACTTAACAGTGGACATCAGACAGTTTATAGGAGACATCCCTACATTTACAGGTGTTACATTTTCACTACACCAATGGCAAAATCCGGTGGGATACGACGTCTGGGTGCAGCAGAAAACAAAACTTTGGAGTCCCATTATTTCGACCCTGAAAGAGGATTCGATAGTGTAAAAAAGTTAGCTCAGAATACGGGACTGCCACTGAAACTGGTCCGAGAATGGTTAGAAAAGCAACCCGCCTAAACACTACATAGGCCTGTTTGCAGAAAGTTTCACCATAACAAAGTTTACGTCACAGGGTTAGACGGACAATGGCAAGCCGATCTCGTAGTTGTGAAAAATCTAACTCGCTTCAATGACGGTTATTGCTACATATTAACGGTCATCGATGTGTTCTCAAGGTATGGGTGGGCAGTGTCTATGAAGACAAAAACAGGGAAAAAATGGTGTCGGCTTTCAAAAAAATCCTTTCCAAGTGGCGATCTCCCATGAATTTAAATACGGATCAAGGTACCGAATTCGCCAACAGAGTGTTCCAGAAATTCCTGAAAAAGAAAAGTATTCGGTTCTTCGTCACCTTCTCTGACAAAAAACAGCTTTGTTGGAGAGATGGAATCGCACTCTATGCGAGAGACTGGGGAGATATTATACACGCAATAACACATACCGGTTCTTGGACGTACTGCAACGTGTTGTACGAGGATACAATGCCACAGTTCATAATGCACACAATATGGCTCCTAAGGACGTGACCTTACAAAATGAAGAAGTTGTGTGGGTTCGACTCTCCGGTAATCCAACCAAAGTGAAAGAAAAACCAGCATTTAAAGTGGGGGCACGGTTCGATTAGCCAGTCTAAAAGTACCCTTCAAGAAGGCAGGTACGCATTTGTGGACCAAAGAAATTTTTATAGTCGACAAGGTGTTACAACGTCAGCCCCCTGTATATGTCATACGGGATTTTGATGGAGAAGTGTTGAAGGGCACATTCTATAAATTGGAACTTCAAAAACTGACCGAACCCGAACTTTACCGGGTCGAGAAAATAATCGAGAGAAAAGGTCACAAGGAATTGGTCAAATTTCACAGTTATCCCAAACCTTCGTGGATTCCTGAAAAATGGATAGTTTCTACCTGACCCTTCCCTCCACAGCTAGTCAGAATATTTACCCAAACAATTCGCAGAGTGATTTCACCTTTTCCTAAGAATAAGTGGAAAATGGAAAGTGGGACTACCAGAAGTTCACTTACCCGTGAACTGGTACAATGTGGATGGTTCTAATCACACGTGAGAATATTATGCTCCTCCTCCCTTTAAAGAATACTGGAAAATCAAGCTTAAACCAGGCAAAATAACTCGAATGGAACTGTTGTCTCACCTCTCCACTCAGCTCCCCAAAGAAATAATGGTGTCATATAACAGTGGTTACTGGGTATTCAAACCAAGTGAGGGATACGGTTTGATGTTCCCTAAAACGAATTTCAGCAGGCTTCTGTGTGTTGGCAAGGGAGAAGTTGACAAACCCTTCCACCAGCGATTTGCTACCAAACTTTGCAATACTGTAACATTCGATATAGATGACGACTGTTATTTCTACGTGATTCCACCGGGTAGTTTCCAAGAACGAAAGGTACCCCACGGACGATACGAAACTGCTGAATCATTATTCGATGCAATGAAACAGGTCATGCCCTACAAGTTGAGAAAAGCTTACTGTTTCAAGCAACAGGCCGATCACCCCGTGTTGATGGATACAGACAAACTACATTTTATTAAATTTCCTCTTTCTAACCCCGGATTAGGAGACATGCTAGGAATTACTAAATTAGATGTTCTACTGAATAAAGCCATGGGTGACTACCCCATCGATATGAACAGAGGAATGTACGGTATTTATTTGTATTCAGACCTGATTACACCTCAGTTGTTAGTTGATACTCATGGTGAACTGTTGCGTGTTGTGAATCCTGCCGTCAGAACCAGTAATAATGAAGCCATCGTTGAAGTGTATCAACAACCTGATTACTACCCCCGGCAAGAAACAGTTTCGAGAGTGTGAGAATCTTCCTTCGTACTGATACAGGAGAACCTCTGCATTTTAAATTCGGTAAAGGTTTAGTCAAATTGCATTTCTGCCATGAGGGTTAAATTCGTTCCCCCTTCTGCAGACACCTATGTGAGCTACTACAAGAGCCAAACGGGGCAGGGTGAGTTCAGGGACCCTCGTTATCAGAGAGGTGATGGGCTTGGTAGCATTTTTGCCACTATTGGACGTTTCATCAGCTTTCTCGAATGACCGGTGCTGTCCACCCTATGTAAGGGTGGGCTATGGTTCGTTTCAGAGATGGCCCAGGGGCAAAACTTCAAAACGGCCGCCAAAACAGGGTTGCGTGAAGCCGGTGTAGGCCTATTGCAACGTGCTAGTTGCAAGCTACAGGGTGGAAAAGGGATAAAACGCCGTCGTCGTCATTCTAGTGTTCATAAAGTGAAGAGACTCTGTATTGTAAAGGGTATGTTTTCATCATGAGCATTCAGAAAATTCACGCTGATTCTGGCGAATCTCCCAATTCCGAACTGGACCTGTTTCTGGTCCCCCCCCCCCCCCCCACTGTCTTTCAACTGGAAAGAGGCTGCAATGTCAATTATTTACCTGTGGCTTTGCTGGAAGGTAATGCTCCACTTGAATTCATCGTGAAAACAACAGATGATTACATTGATCTATCCCACTGTCCCCTATGCCTCATCTTGAAAATTGTGAAATTCGATGGTACACCCCCGTTGGAAGTGATTGCACCCTGCAATCATTTCTTCCACGCCCTCTTCAATCAAGTAGAGGTCTTCCTCAACTATCACCTAGTGAGTGCTTCTCACACCCTGTACCCCCTACATGGCATACCTGGAGACTCTATTGAATTACAGTACCGATGCCACGCGATGTCAGCTCGGTACGTCACTCTGGTACCTCGACACTCCCGGTAAAATGGAACTGACCAGTCGGGAGAACAAGGGATGGCATCAGACAAAGGGGTACGTCAAGTCAACAGGTATTGAACTCATCTCGTGGATCCATGCCGACCTGTTCAATCAAGAACGTTACCTACTCAATCAGGTAGATCTCAGACTGTTTGTTAAGGTCCAAGCCCGAATTCTGTCTCGTGACAGGTGAAGCAGACCCCTCTTACAAAGTACAGTACTGTGCAAATTAGTTGGGAAAATAGGAATATGCAGTAACAAAGATACAACTAAAATATTTATTTGTTTGATAGTGTAGTTAATAGTGAATGTAACCCCCCTTAGCTTTAATTTACTTCTTTCACCCTCTCAACCATTGATGCCACTAGCTTTCCACACATCTCTTTCACTTCAGGGTCGTGGTACAGTAGCTCAAAAAAGTATCCGAACGCTACGGTTGATCACAAAATTCAGAAAAAATATCTGGCAACGATTTTTTTAGAAATTAGTGATCTGGGAACCTTCGTGTCACGTGACAGAAGGTTGCCAGATCACTAATTTCTAAAGAAATCGTTGCCAGATATTTTTTCTGAATTTTGTAATCAACCGTAGTGTTCGGATACTTTTTTGAGCGACAGTACCACACTTTCATGACACTTTCTATTATTTTGGTTTTCGTCGTGCAATTCATCTTAGATATGCGTGCTTCAATAATGGCCCACAAATTTTCAATGGGGTTTAGATCGGGTGAATTTCCTGGCAACTCCAATACCTTGAAATTTTGATGGATAAAGAAGCTCTTAGCAAGCTTAGAATTGTGGCATGGACCAGATCCTGTTGAAATACCTCACGCCGTTAGGAAACAGCTTTTGCAGTGTTGGGACCATTTTCGCCTCCAGAACACCTATGTACTTTTTTCTGCCCATCATTCCTTCAATGGGGTGAAGCGTCTGTGGCCCTGAAGCTGTAAAAAATCCCCAAAACATTACCTTGGGTGGGTGTTTGGGGGATTGCTGGATGTGGCCGGATCGAAGAGGTTATCCAGACTTCACTTGTCCCAACTAATTCGCACAGTACTGTACAGATTCACGAAGCTGAATTTTTCGTGCACAAAGTCAAACCCACATCCGATGTCATCCTTGCACACGCTCGCCTACTGGGTTCAGAGAGTGCCAAGTACCACCTGCGAAGAACGGATTTACGTATGTTTTCCATCGCTGCAGTCCTGACGAGTGTGAACCGTGACAATTTATTTCTTGGCCAACTTCCGATACGTCTGGTACTGGGCATGGTGGAAAGTACCAGTCTGAATGGATCGTACGAAAAAAATCCCTTCAACTTCCAACATTTTGACTTAAACTTCTTCAGCCTTCACATTGACAGTGATCAGCCCCGACTGACCCCCGACTTTACGAATGGACATTATCTCAGATGTTACCAAGGATTATTGGAAGCTGTGGACGCATGGAAATCCGATAGTGGTATTAACTTATTGCGAAAAGCCTATGGCGAGGGTTTTACACTGTTTGGATTCCAATTGACCCTCGAGCAATGTGAATGTAATCAAGTGTTTTCTTTAATAAAGAGTGGTAGTGTGAGAGTCGAATTAAAGTGTACCAAGCCACTACCCACATCAGTCACTGTGATCCTGTATGCAGAATACCAGAATCTGCTGGAAATCCCATTGGATAATAAAATCCTGTTTGACTACAGTTCATGAATACCTATCAGTTAGAATCCATCATCTCGATGTTACCTACAAGTCTAGGTGTGTTCCCACATGACAGACTGCCTCATCGAATCGACCAGTCAGAAGCCTTGTTTATCTACAATACCGATCCGTCCTCCCTGCCCGGAACCTACTGGATAGCTGTTTACAAGAAAGGAATGCACATGGATCACTTTGATCCCTTGGGCAGAAGTCCCGATGTCTCCATGCAAGAATACTACAGTCAGCTAGGTATATGTAACACGTTACATCCCTTGATACCTCTGCAGGACCCCATGGGTGACACTTGCGGTGCTCACTGTCTGTATTTCCTGTTTAAAAGAGTGAGCGGTTGGACTCTTTCCACAGTACTACATCGTGATTACTCGTGTCGAGTAGACTTTAACGACTGCATGGTGGTACGATGGCTCTCCGAACTCCTTCAAATATATTAATTGCCGCTCCTTCACAGTGTGGAAAGACGACTTTCACTCTGAAACTCATCAAAGAGGCCGCTCAAGTGTTCGAACCCCCACCCCAACATGTCGTTTACTGCTACAGTTAGTGGCAACATGCCTTTGAACCCTTTAAGAAAACTGTGGAATTTTACGAAGGACTACCTGTAGATTTGGAATTTGACCCCCTCAGACCTACGCTTCTGGTGCTGGACGACTTGATGGAATAGTCTGTGGCCAGCAAACGCACATCTGAATTGTTTATTTGTGGTGGTCATCATAAAAATATCACGATTGTTCTGATCTTGCAAAATCTGTTTTTAAAGGGAAGACATTCGAGGACTATATCACTCAATGCTCACTATATGTTTTTATTTTGCAACTGTCGGGACGCTTCACAAATAACGCATTTGGCAAGACGTATTTCCACATCATTCCAAACTCCTGACCGATGCTTATAGACTAGCTACACAACCTCCCTGTGGCTATTTGTGCGTGGACCTCCATCCCAGAACATTAGATACTGAAAGGCTCCATGCCAAGATCCTCCCTTCTGAAGAACACATGATACTCTATGTCCCAAATGAAAGTTAGATCTCAAGGCCCGTTCCTTCAGTGTTTACCAAAACTTGGGGGAAAGCAACGTGCAGCTCTGTTGAAGCACATCTCTGACCCACAGATATATGCTCTATGTGAAGTGTGTACCAATTTCTTAAAAGACAATATACCTGTCTCCCATCGAGTATTAAAGAATTTGCGAAGTCACAAGACTGTCATAAGAAGTTTAGCTTCCAAATGTGTATCTGTCCATCACAAGAAACGTCTCCTGCAAAAGGGATCGGGATTTCTACTCCCCCTCCTCATTGCTGCATTACCTCTGCTGGGGTCCCTATTTCAAAAATGATTTCAGTGAAGGCTGTTCAAAGGCGAAACATACAAAAAAAGTGCGTGATTTAGACACAGAGAGGAAGAAATTACTTGAATCGGACATTGATGATAAAACTGAAAAGTACCTGGCTGTATTGAAAAATTACCTGTTATTTAACAAACAATTGGAAGCCCCCCACGAGGTCAAGGTTGACATTCCACCGCAAATATTGCCACTGTCCAGACAGAAAATATCAGAGACTTTTGGTCACCCTCAAGACGACATTGTCGATTTTGTGCCCATCCGACATAAGAGAAGGTGAAGATATCTGTTTGAAGATTTATCCTTAGTGAAGATATCTGTTTGAAGATTTATGTTAAAAAATTTTTGATAAAAAACCATGTATTAAAAATTTGTGATATCGAATAAAAGAAATTAAAACTGATATACGTCTCTTGGTAATTCTTTCTGTGAATTAGTTTTTTACAACACTGAAACATTAGGTTTTATAAATGTTATCCATAGAAACATCATCTTGCTGACCCATCTTTTTACTCACATAAATATAGTGTTGAAGATTGGAAAATAAAGAGACTGAATAAAACCCAACTTTAAAAAAAAAACATTTGTTAAGCTAAATGGCACAGTATATTTCAATGCAAAGAAAATCATTAGTATGGCAATGATTGATAATTATACTAAAAGCTTCAATGCTCGAAAAAAATGCACAGAAAAGCATTAGTTTGGCAATGATTGATAATTATAGTAAAAGCTTCAATGCATAGAAAAACATTAGTTTGGCAATTATAGTAAAAGCTTCAATGCTTATAAAACAGTACTGATATTTACAAACTACTATGTTTCACAATGATAGCAATATTTACAATTCGACTATACAGCAAATGAGAAACCTGAGCCATGAGATAGATGGTGCTAGTGCATACGCTCGCATACAGAGAAAGCACGCGCTGACTTCCGCTGCCAGCTCAAAACCGGAAGTGCAATAGGGGGCGTTAGTGCATGCAGAGAGCGCGCAGAGGAGAGCCAATCAACGCGCTGCTGCGATCCTGACAGTTTCGCATAGCTTCGCATTACCTGCACTAGCTACCAACATATTTTTCAGAATACGCTATTAACATTTTAAAGACACATTTTATAATACTTTTTCTGCAATATGCTAAATTCACACATATTTTAACTCTGTAATATGCTAGATTCGCACATTTTATAACCCTGTAATATGCTAAATACACACATTTTATAACTCTGTAATATGCTAAATACACACATTTTATAACTCTGCAATATGCCATTAACATTTTAAAACCACATTTAAAAATACTTTTTTCTGAAGTATGCTAGATTTGCACCTTTTTTTAAAAAACACATTTTAAAATACTTTTATAAAATTTATATGTACAATAAAAATCTAGCAGTATGTCCAACTGTGTATTCACATAACCATAAGGAATCGAAACAGTTTCGCCAGGTGGGAGATAAAGTTTATCCAAGTTCTCCTGGAATTTCTTGATCATAGGCCTGTTAAGGACTGTCTCATCCACTTTGTTTCTCACTACTTTAAAATGTATGACAAAACTCTCACTGGACAGAGACAGTTCCAAAACCATCGATTTCAGCAGTTGGAAATTATATTTTTCGCAGTTTCTCTGCGTGAGACTTAGCCCTTGGCACGAAGAATCTCGTCTTCATTGCAAAGTCTCAGTGCATAGCTTTTAGCTGCCGCTCCCACGTAATCGGTGATTCTCACACTGGCACCATATTTCGATCTGATTTCGGACACCCACGATCCAAGAAACTGCCCTTCTGGAGGGATGAAAGCGTTGGACAGGCTTGTGCTAAAGATGATAGAGTCAGTGTCTGAATAGAGAGCATACCGACTGAGTTTTGAGAGCAATGCATACAATTCCAGCCGCGCATGGCTTGTCACCATGGCGGCCAAAATAAGACTACCTTTCAGGTTTGCAGGAGATGCCTCGTCGATTGGGTGATGAGTCACCAGAACGTCATCGGCGTTGATGGGTGCTATGTCCGTAATGACTTTGGAGGCATCTGATAAAAGTTCCATATACTGGACAGGGCAGCTCACTATGGTGGTGTGGGTCCGGGTAAGATTCTCCGCATTATTACCCCAAGTGGAGTTAAGGAAAATCTTTGAGACTTGCCTCGAAATAGGGTTGTTCTTCACTTCAGACGGAAGGATTCGTACCCCTTCCACCTGAAAAAAAAGCCTCACAAAACGCCTCTTTTTCGGCATCTGTTTTCACGTCCGGAGGGAAACCTGTGTACCTCTTTTTAACACCCAGGAAGGTATCTATATAACCAGCATAGATAACCCCTTTTTTGCTGCAGGATCGTACTGCACTACCGTATCGAAGTGCCACACATCATGTATCCTCTCGAGTTTATACCCGGCTCTCACAGTGGTGTAAATATCAAAGGTGCACCACGATCCGGTTAGGGCTCGCTGATTCAGGGAATGGGTACATGGAGGCGCCAGCTGTCCTTCACCACAGGTCCTGCAGAGTGGAAACAGTAGCTTCCTGTTGGCCTTGAACGGGAGCACAGTGAGGAAGAGATCGCCAGGTGGAAGGACGGTTGAGTGCATCACCCCGAAATAAAAGTCCGTGTCATAGATGAAGTCCTGCATGATCCTTCAGGGATGTCTTTTACCATAGGGTGATTTTTTGCACACGGCGGGATACAAACTATTCACGTCGTAATAATTGAGGACTACGCCATGGTCCTCGGAAGTGTAGCACGTGTAACACTCGGTCCTACCGCCGAACAGAAAATCCTGAGTGCCGATCCTTCTAATGGGCTCGATATTTTTATATAGGGTTGCTATGTTTTTATAGAGGATTGCTATGCTATAGATATTTTTATAGAGGGTTGCTATATTATCAAGATCATTTTTCCCACATGACCTTGATGTCATACTTGAGCATCAAGAGTTTTATCGCTCCAAGCCGTTCTAGAGTTCTGCTATAGAGAGCTGAAAATGGTTTCTTCTCCACAGACTGGATGCCCTCGGGGCGTAAAAACAGAACGCATCCATGATGCCAACAACCCATCGTTTCATAGATGGTACGTGTGTCATGGCAAATACCATCTAATTTAAATTTGGAAATTTTAAATTCCCCCTGAGGCGAGCGAGCCGTTTGAATTTGGAGGTTGTTTTCCTCCGCCTCGTATTTCAGTCAGGCCAGCGCTCTCAGCGACTGCAGGCGCTGGTACTGGTGAGGTCTTGGGCGAATGGGTCGACTTCCGTAAGGGCGATGAAATCGAGCCGAAATTTTTCACAACTCTTTTGCAGTAAAACAGTATCGGCTTCACAATAAAAAAATAAGTTCGCACTTAAAGTCCCATTCTTTGAGGGAGGCAGAGGCATACCAACCATCAAATTCAGCCCTTGTAGTAGCATTCATATTCTCAGGGCGAAAGTAACTGGCGTCCGGAATCGACCCTGAATACTGCAAATTTTCTTCCCTGACGAAGTCGAACGGGAAAAAGCTTTTCACGGTTTCTACGTCAAAGGTTTTGGAAAATGTCCTCAACGGTGGCTGGATAAACGAAAAACTATTGATGAAACATATTTTCAGTCCGTTGAGGAAAATTCCTAAAATTTTGGAACCTTGAAACACAAGATCGGGTGTCAGTAGGTGCCGATAAAGATAATCGATGACAAACATTCCATCAAACCCATGGAAATTGCGAGCTATGACGGTCGTGTTGGAAAAACGCTGTTTTGCCTGGTTGTATTTCACCAAGAAGCCAGTCCATAAATTTATTCACATCTGGAAATGATATTAGATGCCACTCATCTTCTACTTTATAACGAGCCACACCCAGGATAGGTTTTAATACCCCTTTCTGTCAGTTGAACAGTTTCCACATCAAAGTAAATATAATTTTGTTCCACTGGCTTTAATTTCAGGGGTTTCACAAAATGAGGCTTGTTTTCATGGCAGATGTGTTTATTTTTTGGATCGTAAATGTCCAGGCACTTTGTGCAGCGATGGCGATTTTGGCAAGATAACTGTAGATGCGCTTCAAAGCAATCAGGGCCTCGCAAGTACATGCTACATTGAGGCACAGAAAGGGGTCTCCACTGTGGACAATGTCCTGCAACAGACACCGGTTGCAGGTGCCTTTACAAACGTGACCTTCATGGTTATAGGCCTTTACGCAGGTAGTGCAGAATTTATTCGTACCAAAAAGTCCTGCAGGAGTAGCGATCACGGCGAAATGATGATTGCGGTAAAGCAAAAAAAGACTCTAGGGAGCCTTAGGGCCAATAAACACCCGCAGGAAGCAGTCTTCAGCCGAATAAACCACAATGCAGAGAGCAGGTGACAAATGCTGTTGGAAGAGCTTGACTTCCGGTATCTCACACGGACCAAAGGGAATGCCTGCCTCTCGGTGCAGCTGAAGGGCTTCGATGAGTTGTAGCTTATGAAGGCTTCTTCTCACACCTTCGTACTTGTTAGGCAAGTCTCGTTTTTTCAAGTTCAGTTCTCTAGTCACCACTAGAGCTCGGGCCAAACAAGTATCTTCATTGTTTTGGATCGATACTAAAGATCTTTTATTTTTTTAAAAAGAATTCACATCAGTGAGATTACGGTTTTCAGGTGCAGTACATTTACCTCCGTGACCGACACGCTCCAGATTGGCACACACAAAATCAAACTCCATTTTACTATGGGGGCCGATTCCTTCATTAGATTGAATGACGCGTTCTAAGGAGGTAATGAATCGCTCCTCCGTCAGTTAATTTCTCTTACACAGAGTAAGATTAATGGGATTCTTGATCGAGTCCAATCTAAACGCACGTGACTGTACTGTACCTGGGGTACAAGCTCACATAATAATTGGCCATGCAGGTTGCGGAAGGTCGACATAAAATTATGAGCAGAGACATCGTCCATTCTGCTGAGTAGAACGCTTGTTGACACAAATTGGGTTTTAAATTTTGTCGAACATTGGTTATAGTGTAATGAGGCATGACATCAGCAGCAGGAGCATACGGCGGCGAGACGACGTCCTCAGAACGCGAAGGACTGGCATGTGATCCGTCCAGTGGGTGCGCCGGGGTGTAGGTGCAGTTCGTACTGCCAGCAATACAGGATACTCTTCGCAGAGCGCTGAGAGCCTTCCCCCCGCGCTGGAGGTTGGGCAGACACACGTATGGCTGAGGGGGCCTTAGGTGATGAGGAGCGTTTGGCGATGGCTTCCAGCCTATTCACACTGGCAACCAGATCGTCAAAGACTTTGGTGACGTCATCTGCAGACATCTGAGTAGTGTTAAATACATTGGACATCTTGCAAAAACACAGAGCAGAACTTCGAACGAAGAACTTGTGACTAACAGTAAAACTTCTGAGTAGCAGCAAAGGAATAAGAAGGCTGAGATAGCTAGCATTTATATATGGTAAATCGCTATCTGAAAAATGAGCTTTGATACATCTTTCGACATGATCAAGGTCGAGTGACCTTCATCTGATGAGCCCCCCTTCGTGAGATATGTTCGGAGTAAACATGTGAGCTAAAGCATCATCCGAAATATTTTCGTTTATCAGTAGTAAATGTAAACAGATAGCACACATCGGCATTCACCCTTTGTCAATGTAGCAATAAGAACCGTCACTCGCTCAGGCGTGGATAAAGCTTGTAGCTATTAAAAGACTAATTCGGATCTTATCAGCAACAAATGCAAATACTGTGCTGCAGGTAGCGTGTAGCGGCATTCACCCTCTTTACCTCTTACCCAATAAGTAGAGACCTGGTCACATACGCAGACCGCTTGTTGTGATACATACGACCTGATGAAAGTCAAATACGCAAAATATGGGTAAATATTCAGAAGATTGCATTAGCCCATTCTGAGATGGGGACGGGTGTTGCCATTCAAAAACGTTTAGTGGACTTAGGAAATTTCAGATGAACGTGGATACAAGGGGAGATTGTGATCAGTGAAGTTTTAATAAAGGGAACTTTTGATAAGGGTTTTTTTTTAATGAGGGAGAGTCTGGGAATAATTTTGGTTAAAATCTTGCTAAAGTATACACTAGATGACACTGCCAAAAATCCTTTTCAGGTGTTATGAAATAAGGCATAGTCGAGTGCGATAATGTCCGGCTATTGATACCAAGGTACCAGGTTCAAATCACTGTGTTGGAAGGATTTTTTTATTTTTATTTTTTTAAATACCGGAGATGTACTAAAAATAGTATGAACGTTGGATGACACCATAATTTGATTAAATGCGCATAGAGAAAACTGATTTACCACGCGACGAGTCGACCTGGGGGTCTTTAAAGAGGGGGCTTAAAACACAGTTGGGTCAATCAGGGGAGTTTTTATAGAGAGGCCTTAAAATACAGGTGGGTCAACCAGTGGTTCAGTTTTGATAAGGGTGTTTTTTTAATGAGGGGGAGGGAATTTTAATAAAGGGGAGAGGATTTTCTGATCATTGCCATCCAAAGTTTAGTTGGACTTGGAAAATTTGAGATGAACGTGTATACCAGAGGAGTTTGTGATTAGTGAAGTTTTAATAAAGGGAACTTTTGATAAGGGGGGTTAATAAAGGGGAGGGAATTTTAATAAAGGGGTGATTTAATGAGGGGGCGGAACTCTTGATAAGGGTTTTTTTTAATGAGGGTGGAGTCAAAAATTGGAAAAATTACAACTAGAGTATAGGGTTTTTCTAAAAATAGTAGATGGCGCCACGGACTTTTTCATAGAGGGGAGGATTTTTTAACACAGGGGGTTTTTAATAAAGGGAGGATTAATTTTTAATTAATTATTAATTACGAATTATGAATAATAAGGGGCGTGGTCACGTGACCAAAAGGGGGTGTGGTTGGTGACGTCATAAGGGGGAAGCACAGTGTGGGGGGGCTACGGTGCGACGTCACTACTCACCTGCTTGCAGCAGCCCTGACTAAGCTCACTTTTCCGGAGTAGCCGAAATTATCATTTTAAAATTTTCTACAGATGTGGAAGAATCTTATGAAAACTTATACAATTGCAATAAAATAATTTTGATTTTTTGAAAATATAAATTTGTTATTAGGAATAAAGTGAATAAAATTATTTTTTGAAAACATTTTTTTATTCTTCTTCAGTTGTAGAAGTCCTAGACTCATTCTTTCAAAAGACACATCTCCGTAGACGTATTTTAGGAGTCAGATTTTTGGTTGTATTTTTTTCCTTTAACTGAAATTTCATATTCGATTTTCTCTTTGCTATTCATTTTATCAAAATATAACCCAGTATGTATAAAAACAGTTTTTCAACTTGAAACACATACAATTACTCTAGTTTTCAGGCGAAATGAAAAGAAATACATCCATTTGGTTTCCATCAGCTTGAAGTTGTGTTTACGAAACGCAATGTTGTGGGACAATCAGAAATGTCAGATTATAGGTGAAAGAAGAGGATAATGAGTGTTTTAGTTTGAGGAAACAACATTTGCTTCCTGACTCCCTATTTGTTGCTAAACCGTAATCTGTATTTCCCTTGTTGCTGGATCGATCGTGGTAGTACCTCCAAAATGGCTTTCTCGTTTACTGGACCTAACCCCGCTTGATTTATTTCTCTGGATTTCATCAAAGATGCAGTTTATCACTGTCATTACAGCAATCCATCAACGAACTGGAGGACAAGATTATTATCGCTGTTGCACACGAAATACATGCTGATGTACTCCTTAGATGGAGGAGGAAATCGAATTTCGTTGAGAGAGATGTCACATCGCCTACGACGCCATTAGTACTTCTCTTCGGTGGCATGTCATTATGATCTTTTCTTTCGTGTGACAAATGCGATAGTTCTAAATGTTTGAAGTTGTAAAGCTACTCTTTTATTACTCTGCATAATAAAGATGTGTTTAGTTTCTTTAGAGATACCTATAGGGTATTTATTTCTTAGACCGTTTGTTAACAGTCGATACAAAAATATAAAATATGGAATATCTATTCATTTTCCTTTCAATCAAAGTTTTGCCATTTTAGCACCATCTGACGATGAAAATTTGAACTATTGAAGAGGTCGCTTTAACACGCTCAACGCTATATTATCGACATCGACTTTCACATCCCAAAAATTATTTCATCAAAGTTATAAAAGAATTAATTGACATCTGTGGACTGAATATAATCGACGTTACCCGAAGTATAAATCGCTAAATAACGATAGTCCTGCTCAAGAGTGATGAAGCCTCGGATCGATTACTTAAGAAAAAAGAAGAGGAACGTAATGCATTTCATTATAGAGGCTTACACGGTATCTTGTTCATTAAGTGGTTCAATATATACGTAATGATGATATTAGACAAAGGTATAATCAACCATTTTTGAGTAGAATCATATGTAAGGAATGACTGCGTTGGTGTGGCCATGCTGAAGTCGTTCAAAACTACAAATAAGTAAATAAAAATCGGAACGCAATTGACACAGCTAAATGCTATGTTGAGATTACTACTCTGAAATTAGTTGGCCTTGATCTCGTTTACCATTTTGCAGCACAGCTCATTTTTCTGAGCAAATGGAGAACGAGGAATCTCGGAATGTATCCCTATAATTCGTAAGAATAACAACGAAGTGTTAAGGTTTGGAAAGTGCTAGATCGCTAGTACAGAAGGTGTTAAAACAGTTCTTGACATATGTCTTAGATTTGTACTTGTTGTTTCAAAGTTAACAAACTACGACATTTTTGAAAGCTGCTCTAAACTTGTCATTATGTGTTAATAACAAAGGCCGTGTCATCATTTCTCTATTCGCTGGCAGCCCATAAAGTTTGGTGCGCGAAATCTGTGCGTTGTTGCTATGGAGTCTACTGAAGACGAGGGAAAAATTTTACATTTTAACAAGGATGCAAAAAATCATGCCAATTTGTCGCAGGTATATGGGGGATCATGCCTGTTCATATGGCACTGTTACAGGATGGATGTGCAGATTCAGAGAAGGACAGCAGAACTTCGAAGACCTCCCTCGTGCAGGAAGATCGAAGGAGACTGAAAAAGAGAACCATTGCCGTTGTTCGTGAACTCATTAAGGAAAACCCATACATAACCGTCCAGGTATTACGATTAGGTGCCAGTGTATCTATTGGCAGTGTGGAGACAATTATTCATCAACATTTAAGGTTCTGTAAGAATTTAAACATATCTATGAAATGTTGAATCTGTAAGAAATCAACGTTTAAAATTCTGTAAGATCTGTGCCAAATGGGTACTCCACAAACTGATAGAGAAAAAAAATAAAAAAGGGCTAGAATCCACTCATCAAGGAGATCTGGAAATGTTCGAACCTAGTGGCCCCAAATGGTCAACAGACATTGTCACAATTGATCAAAGTGATTTTATTCCTATATAACTCCCAGAATAATTGGCAACTATGTTTGGGCTGCGGAAGATTAGCTGCATCGCCAAATCCTACGACAAGACTTTCGCTCATGGAAGAGGATGTTCATTTTTCTTTTAAATACTTAAGGAGTAGTAGCTGTTGACACCTTAGCTGAAAAAATGACTATAAATAACCAATATTACACTATCATTATTTTGCTTAAAATGTTAAGGACATGAAGGAGCAGCATCGAGTAACAGAGATGTCAAAGTTCCTCCTTCTTTATGACAATGCCAGTACTCACAAAACCCGGCAAGTTATGGCCTGTCTGGAGCAGGGGAAAAATCAAAAAGCTACCCCAACTTGCATATTCACCCGATCTTGCACCATTCAATTTTTGTTTCCAAAAATTGAAAAGTACCTTGCTGGAAAGACGTTTTCAAGGGTGCAAGACACCCACCTTATTTTCAGCATTAGAGGGAGTTATTAAGTTATTGGAAGATTACAGAAATGCGAATGTTGCATCAATATTTATTCAATCCACTAAAGAATATTAAATTTATCGCCAAAAAGAATAAAAAAGCTCACACTACATGTTAATTAACGAAAGTCAGATGAACGAGGCTCTAATATAAGTCTATTATTGCATTTGATACATTAGATCTGAGCATTTTTCAACATTTTTTATTTTAAAAAATCCAGTTATTTTTCTAATAATTAACAAAATGGGAGAATGTCACTTTGGACCTATAAAACACATTATTTACAATTAATTTCTCCTGTCAAGTAACTAATGCGTGGATCTAATCAAAATTGCACCAAGCTGCTGTAAAGGAGTGGGTGAAACGTATTGAGAAGGAAAAGATGTTAGATAGCATCGTTTACAAAAATTCCAAGATACAAAATCGTCTGGGTCTATTATACCCAACGCAACCGAATGAGGATTAATAAAAAAATTTTATGTGTCAGGTAACTAAATAAGTTCGTGTGAATTTTCAATGTTATCATTTCAACGAAAGGTAGTAAGCACAATTGCAAGTGGTGCGCATGCGTCGATACACAGTCAAAAGCACGTAGCGTCAGTTGATGTGTAGCAATCGTGTAAAGCGGTTCGGTGAAATTAGGAAATGTGACGAAAACATGTCTGCGTCGAACACAGTTATTAGAGCGTGCTTACTTTATGAGTTGAAACTGGGAACTAAAGCGGCGCAAGCAGACCACAAGATATATATGGCATTAGGAGAAAACACAATAAGAGAATGGACAGCTCAAAAATCGCACCGAAAATTTGCATCAGGCGATGAGATACTTTAAGGTGAGCCCTGCGATGGAAAAACGACCATCATTGATGACAATTGACTGAATTCCAGCAGCGAGTTGGATTCACGTCAAACGTGACAAGAACTTGCAGAAAGGTTTAATTGTAAGTGACAAATTTCGTCACTTACATTGAAGCTGAGCAAATGGGTTTCATACGAACTGACTGCCGATAAGAAAATCCAGCGGCTTACGATCTACTCGTTGCTGCTTTCACGCAACAAGAATGGGCCATTTTTGGACAGATTGTTGACGTGCGATAAAAAAATGTTAATCTGTAGTAGGAGTCCTCAACGTGAGGTACGCGGTAAAATATTTTGGGGTACGCCATGAGAGCTCAAAAAGTCGCTAGATTTAGTAACAAAGTCAATGTTTAATTTTTATTCCCATTGTTAAACTATAACTGTAGTTTTATCTATCTATACAAGGGGTACGTCAGTTAATACACATTTCCAGGGGTACCCCCTGGAAATGAAATATAAATCTCAACCTTTTATGACGCATAAATGGTTGAGAACAATTGGTCTATAGTACATCAAACGTTCGTATCATTGGTTGTCGTTTAGTGAACCTGTATCGCACACACCAAAGCCCAGGATGCACCAACAGAAAATTTTGTTGCGTGTCTGGTGGACTACAGCTGGTATAGTTCATTATGAGCTTCTTGCCAATGGTCAAACAATCACTACGGGCTTCTACTCTGCACAGCTACAATGCGTTGCAGATCCACTGCTCCAGAAACAGCCTGCACTTGTTCATTGCAAAGGCTTTTTGGTGCTTCAGGACAATGCTCGCCCTCACACAGCACGATTGACCCAAGACAAGCTCCACAGCCTCGGTTGGGAAATTCCCCATACATCGCGCCATTCAACTACCATCTCTTCTTGGTGCTGGACAGTCATATGCGCAACAGACAATTTTGAACCCGAGAAACACTAGAAACAGTGATCTTCGCTTCTAAAGATTAACAATTTCACCGGAGTGGCATTTACAAACTTGTATCTCTTTGGAAAAATGCCATAGTTTGTGTTGGTACTTACTTTCCTGAATAAAATTCCTTCGTCTCTCTTTCCTGTAGGAGCAAAGGGGAGAAATTCAAAATATTTTACGTTTGAAGATAAGCATTCTATATTCGCCAGATTATATAATACATTTTTGAAATCAGACGTTTGAAGTATTTTTTTAAGTTACAAGTGGTTAAGATTAGTGTCAGCCAGCACAGAGTCCTGTGGAGCTGTAATTAATAAAGTAATAAACTGAATTCGGCATGTATACATATTGCATTCATGAAAGATACGCCCGTCTTTATATGAAATGATTTACCAAAATAAATGAATTTTTAAACATTTGAATTCTTTCATTTCATTTAATTTGGAAGAATCTATCCAAAGTAGAGTGAAGTTATTGTGAATTGTTTCAGCTTCCACCAGTCTTTAATACTGAATGTTATTGTTGAAATCAGTATTCAGATGGAATGGACTTAACTTATATTTAGATTAAAATGCTTTCATAAACAGATTAGAAGTTCCGAATTTGGCTTCCATTCACAAACAGAGATTCCTTTTATTTCAGTAACATTTGAGTACTTTGGGTGCGTTTAGTGTGTCCGTTTGTTCACTGAATGAAATTGACTCAACCAGAAAGAGGCAATTTTCGAGAAGAAAGTGACACCTATCTTCCTATTGTTTTTCACTCGTCATTTTTCGGTTTGTGGATTTGACAAAACAGTTGTCCATTATATCTGTCGAATGCGAAAGACAAATTTAATTTTTTATGCAGCAAATGAAAGCTTGTAACCAGGGAGAGTCATAGGCTATAAAATTTTTACCCCCATGCTTTCTTCCCCCTAAAAAGAGGAAACAAGAAAACGATTAATCCATTATATCTCGGAACCTGAAGGCCGAAAGTAACGGGCTATGAATCAAACGAATGCTTGCGACATGGGAAGACCCACGTCGCAAGCGTTCCTTCACCTCCCCCCCCCAAAAAAAAAGAGAAATGTGAAAAATGTGTATGAAGGATTGTTCTACTATATATATATAAAAGGTAACAAGTTGTATGTGAAATGAAAGCGTTTGAAGTGGGGAATGTTGTGAGCAATAAAAAACTTCTACTATACGTTCCGAATGCGAGGGTTAATATTTACGAGTTAGGTGACAAATGAAAGGTCATATGAGGACCGTCGTAGACTACTTCGAATTATGTCCCCATTATCTTTCCCCCACAAAGGTGGCGGAATTTCACGGGGACCGAACTCAACAATGTTATTCCTCAAATCCTGATAACATAAGATTTGACGACATTGACTTTTGACACTTTTGAGATTTGTCGACACGACTGAATGTTATCAGAAGATCCTGGGTTCGTATCCCCGCCAGTTCAAGACAATTTTTCGTCGAAAATTGATATCGATAGTTAACTAAGAGTGAATAGTTCCCTGACAATAAGAAAGGAGTTCAGTTGTTATGTTTTGTGTCAAATAAAAGCTTGTGACGTGGGGAGTGTTAGGGGCTATACAATAGCCCATCCCATCCCACTGTCTTTTCCCTAAAAAAGAGGAACTGTGAAAGTCCTTTCCCTACGATACATTCCGAATGCTAGGGCGCACAGTTAGGTGCCAAATTGTAATCTTATTTGAGGACCGTCATGAACTGCTTTGAATTATTCTCCTCCTTTCCAATGGGGGACGGAAATTTCACGGGGGTTAATTATAACGAATTATAGTTCAAAGAACAGTTTGTAACGTCTACAATATCATGGGTTATTTCAAACGAGATCCCTCCCCTCAAAAAATGGGAAGAAGGAGAAGTGGAGTCGATGTTTATGAGTATCAAATGAAAGTATCTAAAAAGTGTTTTTAATGAAAAATGAAAAAAAAATTAAATTTAAGAATACATATATATTTTCCTATATGCACTCTAAAAAGCAGAAAATAAAATTAAATCATATCGATGGTGCAATCAGTTATTGAATTCGCAGTCACTTAAAAAAAGACAGATTGAGGGAGACGAAACAAAGCCTTTGATTTCCTTTCCTCTCCCTCTCCCCATAAACAAATCGTTACAGCCAAAAACCTACAACATTACAGCGAAAAGGGTCAAGTAGTCGCTCAAAAAAGTATCCGAACGCTATGGTTGATTACAGAATTAAGAAAAAATATCTGGCAACGATTTTTTCAGAAATGAGTGATCTGGCAACCTTCGTGTCACGTGACCCGCTCTTCCTCGAGGATCGATTTTAGGTCCGTTTTTGTTTCTGATTTACATAAACGACTTAACAAAATTAAAACTATATAGTACCATGTTTTTATATGCCGATGATATAGTTTGGTTAATATAAACAAATCGGAAGAAAATGCGGTTAAACATATACAGAAAGATTCTAATGTTATTAAACGATAGTTAAACTCTAATACATTTTATCTAAATAGCAATAAAACCAAATGGATGACTTTTCATTCACTTGGTTTCAAAATTAACAATAACTTAACTATTAAAACACACTAAGTAAACTTCAGAAAAAAGGAATCATTTCTGAGCTAGATAACTGTGGCTGCATCAAAATTGACAGAGCATATACAAGAAAATATCTAGGATTGCACCTCTACAGTACCCTCCAATGGAACGATCATACTGAGAAATTCTGTGCGACATTAAGGCTTTGTGCTTTGGAATTTGATAAATTACGATATATTATGGATACCAACACAGGTATTATGTTTTGTAAAGCAATCTGTGAATCCCTCTTAAATTATGTCATAACGATACATGATACAACCAACTTAACAAATATTAGAACAATAAGACATATTCAATCCTAAATAGCTAAAAATATTTTACCAATTCTAATCATCTACATCCAAGCAAGTTAATACTACCAAGATAGATTTAACTACAGCCCAAGATAGATTTATTTACTTGGATATATTACCTTACCAGAGCCTACATAAATATAACATAGTTATACCTAGTTCTTTGACCGATGGGCTTGGAAAGGCCGCCGCCCGTCGGATGGGACGTTAAGCCGTGGCCCCGTGTGCGGGAGAGCCATACCCTGTGCTCGTTAAGGAACACGCTGGATGGCCTTGACGGGAGGCTACCATCTGTCTCCCAACAGCTGTTCCAGTGGGTCCCCTCCCCGAACCTTCTCTGAGCCTTCGGGGTCCTTGTGACTTGGCAATTTAGCCCATGGTGTGCAAAAAAGTGCCGCTCAGAGGTAAAACAACCCAACCTAGTTTTTTGACAACATACATAAAGTTAAAGCCCAACATGATAAATACACAAGATTTAAAGAAAAAATTATTTCCAACTGCCGAATTTTAGAAATAACTATTGAAAGTGCACAAGTGGCCACAAAATACCATACATTTTTCATTCTCTTACCAAGGGAACAGCTAATCGTAATTATATTAGAGAATTAAAGCATGAATTAAATAGATTTTTGAAAAAATAAATTTGAAAATTAATATCAACACTACTAGCAAATTATGTAGCTCTTAATTCATCGCTGCATAATTTCTGAAAGAAATGATAAATAAGAAAACAAGTTAAAAAAATTCTGTCAAAGTGATTGATTTGTAAGCAACTGCTGTAGGAGCAATTTATTTTATAAATTATTTAATACTTTGTTAACTATTTTTTCTTTCTTGCCGCTTAATTTAACCTCTTAAGTATTTTAAGGCCTTAATGTTCAGTAACGTTTTAATTATTGTATCGCTGAATGTGAATGTAAAAATTCCTATGTTATTATGAAATATTCGAAATGACAAAACGGTAAAATTTTAGTAAAAAGAGAAAATTATTCAATGTTGAAATTTTCAACTGAAATAGTATAATAAATGCAATAAGATGTAACTGTATTAAGATGCAAGTAGAGAAGATAAAACGAAGGTGTAAAAAACTATTATGTCAATGGAGTTTATTTTGTAATTGTTTGAATAAATGAATGATTAAAAAAAAATCTGTGTCAAGCAACTGTTGAAGGAGCAATTTATTTTATAGATTATTTAATACTTTGTTATATTTTTTTTTTCTTTTTTAAAATTCTAATGTTTTCATATGTTTTCATCTAATGTTTTCATCATACTCGTATTTATCAGTGATAATTTCGGGAGTAGATGTAAGGAAGGTAAATATCTCCTAAGAAATTTCGAGATACATATACAGTGCAGTAGAGTACAGTTTTATAAATACAGTATTATTCAATAAAAAAAAATGCATTTCAGCTGAACTGATTCAGCATCGACTAAAATTATTAACAGTACATTTTGTGTGCCAAAGAGACAGAATATAAGCTAAGTAGTATACCTTCGAAAAATCCCCTTCCCAGAAAACAAATTGCATACGTGATTCTAAAAGCAAATCTGATATGCTTTAAAAGCTTGCCTTGATTCTGCGCCACCTCATTTCGAGTTGGGTAAGCGTTGTGTTCATGCTGGTAGAGCGCTTCGTAACGAAAGTATGGAGCAATGACATCATGTGAATGATTTTACATGTGGTAGAGCAATCGTATTTTATAGTCCGGATATGGATAGGAGTCAGTCAGTGATTTCAAGACTTCGGAAAGTCTTGAAAGGATCTTAGTTATAGATGAATACAAGTCGTCCACCACTGGCTTTCTGTAGCCATTGGGAGGAGAGTTTCGAGGCAAACAATTTGTATACGTCATCACCATATGGTGATTCTATGCCACACGACTGACGGTTTGTATTCCCTTCAGCCCATCCCACAAGGAAGTACGAATAACATGGTGCAGATAATGGCGTGATTGGATCTCTAATCAGTGGGATCACGTACTCTTCACCAACGAATTGCGATTCAGTCTACAGTGATTCTCGTAGAGTTTTGATCTGGAGAGAGCAAGGAACTACTTACCAACCGTCTAACATCAAAGCACAACACCACTAAGGTGGTGGTTATTTGATATCTGGGGCGTCATTATGTCAACCGAAAGCACTCCATTCCACTGCTTTGCTAGAGACTCTCTGACTTGTCGGAGGTGTAGAGACGATATCCTTCAGACCTATGTGAACAAATCTATGTCGATAGATCTATGTCAATTCTTCCCTATGGGAGCATTTTGAAGGGTGCTGTCAGTTTATTTTCATGGAGGATAATGCCTACTACCATATGGGTCTCAGAAGGGTATCGTACCAGACTCATAATCTGTTTTTCCCTGATTTGGTTCCCAAGTGGTCCTGTATTGAAGATTTTATCTTTGACATTCCTTCTGTCTTTGCTGAGAGAAAATGCCGCTGGGCCTGGAAAGCAAGCGGTCCGTCGGATGAGACGTCAAACTGCACTCCCCTGTACCGAAGAGTCTCATAGCAGTCGATTCTGTGTGCAGGGGACTGCAAGCTTTGTTCACGTTAAACGTGCTGACTGGCTGTGATGAGAGACTGCCATCTGTCTCCTAACATCAGTCTAGTGAATCACCTTCCCCCAACCTTCTCTTTTATCAATAATAAAAACGTTTTATATTAAAAATGGCTGACGATGAATTGTCATCGCCAAACTATGTGTTCTGTGGACCAATCTGGCCCTTCAAAGAATTTCTTCTGACCAGTTCAAAAATATAGTATGACTAAATTGGAAAATTATAATATTATCTTTGTGCACCATTATAACCTTTAAAATGTAGTCGCCAACTTAGTCCTCCGATTGAAACGCTATATACCATTAAAGGCACCCCATTGGCCCTTTGCCTCCCCCCCTCAAAGTACATTTCTGAATACGCCACTGATTACACCTTGTTTGTCGATAACTCTTATGCTCACTACGTACTAAACCTGTTTTTACCTATCACACTATGTAACTAACCTATTACAGTATGTAATGTCCTTTCATTCAACGGATGACTACCAAAAATTGTCTCAAAGGAGTGATAACAGCTTTCTTGGAGCTTAAGACTTGCACAATAACCGAATAGAAAACTTCTGACATGTTAACATCGAAAGATAGTGCTGAAAGCACTTCGAAATGCAATCACCATTAAATTAATATTCAAAATGAAAAGACTAGTTTCAGTCACTTCAAAGCTAAACCGCAGTGAAGTCAAAAGAAATATTCTAGTAAAGCGTTGAAAGAAATTTCCACAGAGATGAAGGCAAGGAGATTATTTCCTGTCTAATCGAACAGAAGATGGGACATGTTCTAGCTGATCTGGCGAATACAAAATGAAAACAGACGATATATACAGAAAGAGTAAACATTTACGATAACATGAAATAAGCAATTATTTTAAAGAACATTAGAAGCACGTTCCGTCACGGTTCAAAGATTTGAGTAGAAAGTGCTTTCAGTATTTTCAAAGCATACATGCTTTTTCCTGTTATTTATAATGTTCATCTGCTTTGCACTTTGAAAGGATAAATCGAAGAGCTAATGATGGTAAAAATGTTCAGTACGGAGCAAATTGAATCAAATATTCTTTCATTTTATCTCAGAAATCTCAATTTTATTCCTTTGGATCCATTTGAAAGTTGAAGAAATTATTTTTGGCATTCAGAACAGATTCCAATGGATTGAAAATTATTGTTTCAGATGGTCGTAATCTTTTCTGTAAGTAGACTGCCTGAATAAGGTATTCTAATCTTGTGATATAATCCTCAAGGAATTTAAGTTATTTCGCAGTACTCTTCACTTAACGATTTAACTGAAAAATACAAAAGAGTTTCTGTGATAGCCTAGCTAAATTTTATGCTCAAAGGAACAAAGAGTTTTTAAAAAGCACATGTTTTAAAAAGTGTATATTTTTACACACTATGTTCCAGGAGATAAAAAGTCTGTCTGTGGCAACCATAACTCATCGGGGAATCGACGTACACGTTCCAAATTTTCGGAGAACGTTTCTGGTTGTGGTCCAGATTGCAGTGCCAAATATCAGGTCGAAAGTCAAAAAGGGGGGCTTGCTAGAAAACAAAAATATTTACCATGCTATTCCTACGGGAAACGAGAATTGTTGTCAAATTTACTGTTGCCATTTACTCCTACCTAACTGTGAAAGTAAAGTGTTAAAATAGCATTTAAATATTCTGCTGCAAATTTGATGCCGTTGCCAGATTCCCCACGTTTCCAAATGCATTATTTAGGTGCTCCATTGCAGCTAGGGGCCTGATTTTCTAACCAAACATGGGGTCGGGCAGGGAGAACCCTCACGTTTGTCACGGTCTCTGAGAGCGAGCGCCGAGTCATCAATGACTATGCAACACCGGAAAATTTTTCGTGTTTAAACTGTGATAAAATGTCGGGGGGGGGGGGGGGATACTCACAAAACTAACCTTTAGTGCAGGAAACAATAGAATATGCAGATTAAAAGTGAGACATGAACTGTCACAATTTGTGTTGAAACGAAGCCACGGGCTAAGTGAGAACCTGATTTTTAAACCAATCACCGGTCCACACGGTGGACGCTGTGCAGGAAATTTGGACCGTGCGAGCGACTATTACGGGACAGCATAGGGTTGGTTGTTTTGGATTTTATGGCGCATGGACGAGAACCATAGGGTAGGAAAATCTGTGGAAACGGAAATAAAATCTCGAAAGCTTAGGCAAAAACTGAACCACGGGCTATGAGGAATGCTCGCTGACGTTAACAACGATGCAGGAAAATATCTTCCTGTGGAAAATCTGTGCTAAATTGTGTGTGGGGGGGTGTCTTACAAATTTACCTTTAATGCAGTGAAAATAAAAAAATATACAGGTTAAAAGTGATACCTGGGTAGCGCCAGGTACATTCAGCTAGCAAGAAATAAAAAGTAATAAAAATAGAAAAGTGAAAAATTAAGTAATAAAAATAAAAAAATTAAAGTTAAATTATCGGAGAAAATGAAAGGAAAGGTTGAAATTAATGATAATTTAGAGAGAATTTTCTAAAGAATAAATTTAGGGAAAGGATGCCGAAGAAAAGGGAAATATTTTTAAGTCCGTTGGATGGGAAATTAAGACTCGAGCCTTGTGCAGGAGAGCCTTATCTGTTGAATGTCAAAAACACATTGGATGACCTTGACAGGAATCTTTAATTTCTCTCCTAACAACTGCCGATAGTTGCTTTCTAATTATTTCAACAACAGGTTTTGTTTTTCAATGTGGTGACATTTCTTCATCCTCATTATCACTCACTCCTCTTTTCTGCAGTGCCATCTTCTATCGACAATACCTTAGTCTACTTTCATAGATATATCTGTCACACATGTTCAGTGCCAGAATTTCAATAACCACATCTACCAAACTCATGACTTCAGGAAGGATATTGTGTTTGATAAATTTCGTCTCAAACCTTAACCATGTACACTGCTTGGACAACTAATTATGAACACTGCATCGTGCGCAAAGTACTATGAAACATGTCAATTTATGCAACATTTCTTATTGACGTCACTATTCTATAGCATTAAGGAATCCTATAAAAGCCGCTGGAGCATGATCGGCAGGAGCACCCGATACAGAGATGATGAAACTGAACGGATAATCACAGGCACAATATCCCAAGTGTACGGAGAATAGCAACAGTCTGAAAAAAATTCTTCCAATCGTGGCAAATGTTGGAAGAAAGAGGTTTGACAGACAAGGGCAGGCGTTTGTTGACACAAACTGTATGGCAAACAGAATTGCTACTGATATTGAAATAAGCTCATTTTCGTAAATCCTTTCTGTACTTTGACGTACATGGCATTGCGTCCATGAAACATATCTCAATTTCATCGTAGTTTGAGAACATATGAAGACAACAGGAATACCACATGCCATGTTTGTCTCATAACTAAGATAAGTATGGACAAAAAGTTGTACCAGGGTGTGTTATATACGAGGGGGGTTCAAGATGTTCTTGACAGGCATCTGCAGAACAAAAACATTACACTTATCTGAACAAACCTTTTACAGTCCTTCAAAGAACTCCCATCCAGCATATATTCAAAGTTGCGGATGGCAACGACAATTCTGGAACTCTTGGTCGTACTTTTGTTGGGGAATACTCAGCAACTCTGAATAAATGCATTTTGTAAGGTCTTGCACTTTTGAAAATTATTTCCGAGCAAATTACTTTTAAATATTTGGAAATAATCGAAAATCATATGGTGAAAAATCCGGTGCATATCCAGGATAGGGTGGTTGTTTGATTATTTTTTTCTATTCCAGATAATACCTTGCCGGGTTTTGTGAGCATTGGCATTGTCATGAAGACAGAGAACGTCTGTTGTTCGATGCTGCTCCTTCATCTCCTTAGCCATTTTCGGCAAAATAATGATGGTGTATTATTAGCCATTTATATTCATTTTTTCAAGTATGTTGTTCACAACTACCACTTCTTGGGAATTGAATAATATTGCGAACATCCTCTTCTTTGTGTGAAATTCTTGCCGAAAAATTTGGGGATGTGGCTCATCTTCTGCAACCCAAACATAGTTGTCGATCTTTCTGGGAAATGTATAGTAATAGAACCACGCCTCATCACCTGTGAAGTATCTGTTAAACACTTGAGAGCACTGGATTCAAACATTGCCAGCAACTCTTTGCAGGAGTCGACATTAGGCCTTTTTTGCTGTTCTATCTGTTTGTGGAGTACCCATTTGGTAACAAATATTTCGAAAGTTAAATGTTGATGAATAGTTGTTTCCACACTACCAATCGATACACAGACATCTAAACATATTTACTGAACGGTGATGTATGAGTTTTTCTTAATGAGTTCACGATGGTTCTCTCGTTCACAGATCCTTCGGTCGTCTTGCACGAGGAAGGTCTTTGAAGCTCTGCTATCCTTCTCTGAATTTGAGCATCATCCCCGTAACAGTGCCATATGAACAGGCATGATCTCCATATACTTGTGATAAATCGGCTGCAATTTTGTTCACGTCTTCCCCAAGCTGTATCTTTGCGAAAATTTAAAATCTTTCCCAGTCTTTAGCAGGCTCCATAGTAACAACGCACAAATTTCGCAGATCGAACTTTAGTCGCCACCGAAGTTAAGAGAAGAGAGAAATTATGATACGGCTTTTATTTTTAACACGTATTGACAAGTTTAGACAAGTTTTCAAATAAGTCGTATCTAAGTCAAAAACACATATCTACAGACAGGTGTCAAGAATTATATATATATGTATATATGTAGGCGTGGAAGTTATATAGTCACTCCTCTAATTTAGGCTTTCATTTGTTTCTTTTACATTTCTTAGCATCTCACACTTTGATGCTCAAATTTCTAAATGGATCTCACTCACTCGAGATTGCCAACTGTTGCGAGGTTCCGTTTTCCTCTTCCATAACTAAGGTGACCATACGCATCCACAGATTTCAAAGAGCATGGTATCCTTTCAGTGATATAAACGATTTTAAAAGACGTTTCAACTCTTGAATGAAAAACGGGACATGGTATTTTTAACAATGGCTAGGAAATATGTATAATATTTACATGGAAACATTAACTGGCATTGTTAGATGCCAGCAAGCCATGGTTCACATCCACCAGGTGGATCTGAACCACAGCTTGTCCACACGAAAAACTATCCATGCAATTCATACCGAGAGGTCGAAGAAGATAGCAGAATACACGCCGCTATCTATAAAATGAATCTTGAAATATAATTCGACATTTTTCATTTTAATATGTGGAATTTGCCTTCCTTAATAAATTACGTAAAATATCTCGATAACATCTGAGTTTATTGTTAGTTGCATCATAAAGCATTGGATTTTTTATTGTTTTTGAAATTTATTACACCGATTTATAAAATGTAATACATGAGTAGTAGTCCATGGGATCATGTTTCTTTTATATTCTTATATCTCTTCTTTTCAACTATATCCTTTATAGTTGAAAATATAGTATTCAACAGTTAATTTGCGTGATTCTCCAGTAAGCATTAAAGATTTATTATTGCGTAATCTAGATGATTCACAGTGGACAACATACTACTTCATTTAACTCCAATTTCATGTAATTGTTTTGCATATCAATCCCTTTAATCCCATTTCTGTTATTATAAACTATAACTTGACTTTTAGTACTTGATTTTTAGTTCTTCTAGTCTGTATCCTAAATAGATCATCAGTAATTGGTCCCGTTAGGCATTCAAACAAAGCTAGTCTATAAATTTTATAGAACCTTCTCTAAGAATTCAATTAAGACGATAATTCAAACTTAACGAGATATCTTGCGTAATAAACGAGATATTTTGCTTAATGTAGTATAAACAATTGGATCCAATATCGACATAAATATATCTTATTAAACTAAGCCGCCCAGTAATAGCACGCTTGACTACCGATCTAAGGGACCTGGGTTCGAGCCCCAGATAAGGCGTGGATGTATGTGTCATTTTTCTGCTGAGGTCCTGCCATCCTCTCAGACTTTCTACTATGGCATATAAACTGACAGACTCCTATCAGACCTCTGTGGCAAGCAGCTGCTTGAGGGAGTATTTATTTTATTTATTAAACTAATGTTATTACGTAATAATAATTTGTCTTCATATTCTTTCCAGGCCTGAAGAATATTGCTACTAGATATTGCAAAGATTTATTATCTTTTGAAAATGCAGACTGTAAGATCTAGGTTTCGTAAATGATTTAATCTGAAAATTAACTTATAGTAAAGAAATAAATTTAAATGATATTCTTGTTGCCTATTCCGTTAAAGCTTATCACAGATAAACACTCTCCACACACCCACTAGTTTAAGGTTGAAGTCAAGGTGAGTCTGCTCAATGTTTCCTCCCGTAATTTAAATAGAGGTAGTCCCACAGTACTATAAGGAACTTGGGATGAAATTTATCTGTTGATTGCAATTGGTTTGTCACTAAAGAGTTGTTAAGAAAATACAAGGACAGGGCGGGTTCTGGGAAGGAGCCAAGTTAGTTATGCCCCCACCCACTTAAAATTATTAATACAACACATGTTTTGCAGAACATGTTTTAAAATAACACTTAAACAGAGGGGGAATTTATATGCGAAAAGACATTTCTATCCATTGCGTCTTAATATAGTCATTTTCCCGTTCCACCACGCCTTAATGTTTTTCTAGATCCGGGACTGTACAAGGGAGAATTCTATGTAGGAATATCCCAGTATCAGGCATAAATGATTTCTCAATTACAGCTTATCATATTTTGGGTTAAATTTTGGGGGATAATTTTCAAACTCGGAATCATAGACATCTCCCAAGGGATGCCACAGAAAATTACAACGGTAAATCAAAAACTAAAGTTCCCTATTTTATTCCCATCACGGGGAGTTTTCAAAGATCTTATTTACACTAAGAGAAGTAAATTCTGAGATCAAAGGAGCTGCGGATTATAGTTGAGGGAGTAGTTAGTTTGTGAATTCAGCATTCAGCTTGCTGATTTCACAAACGAACTACTCCTTCAACTATAATGAAATTGTTTTTTTCCATTCATTCTTGATATTCAAGAGTTTACTTCTCTATGTAATTATTATAGACAACTGGCGAAATATAGGTAATTATTATAGACAACGGGAGTGATACGGCTAACCCCTAATGCCACACTGATATCCAGCGGTATGTGTTAAAACATATTGGGGTGACCCATAAAACTGGTCCCAGATTGTGACATTAAACTTTATTTCAACGATAGAGACAACATATGAATACCCAGCCCTCTGAATGAGGATATGAGTGGAATAAAGAAAGTTAGCAAGAATTCCAATAACCACGAAAACTGTTTTTCCCAATACATTATGTCGAGAGGGAATTAGAAAGGAGGATTTGAAGCATTTAAAGAGTGTTGTGAGAAATAAAAAATGTATGCACTAAGGTGAATCCGTGATCTCATCAGTAGATGGCAGTTGACAACATGCGAAGACATATATGAAGGGTTTACGCGTGGATACCTGTTTAAGTCGATGCAATGATAGTTGAAAACTGACTTTAGTTAGTTGTTGCTTAGTTTTGTGGTTCTTGAATCATTTTATGGTCTCACATTATAGCACAGCACATTTGTAAAATTTATTCAATCTGTACTCTGAGAGGTCGTAATGGACAAGTTTATCATTGAGAAATGAAAATATAAAGTAAATTGAAGTCGTGAAATTAAAGTCACCGACTAAAGGGAAAATGAAAATTTGATGCACGAGAAAGACAGAAATGATTGAAATTTGAGGAATAATTGTTTCTGCTGTGACAGTTATTTAGCATCGGAATTCCTTTGGTGTAATGATGAACATTAATCTTACTCCAGAACTCTCATTGTCCATTGGATACACTGTCTAATGAAGTAATGGTATCTAATAAGTTAAAGGGGCATTTCTCAGAGAAACATGTCGCCTCTATCACAAACCTCTGCATTACTTTGAGAGACTTTTAAACGCTAGGAAATAGCAGTGTCTGGCCATTGCTAATAGAACAAACTATTTGTGCTATGTCTACTAATTGTGCTATCGAGGTATAGAGTAAATCTGAAGGTCGTAAAATAAAGTTTTCAGTAAAGTTCAAGAATCCAGATATTTAGTAGCATAAGTGATAGCTAAAACGATGACACCTCATACATTTGCAGAGATACTGATCCTCCGAGATTGCATTACTACAGAAAGCCAACGTTTTGGAATGAAACGAAAAGGAGATAAAAGATTCATCTCCTCGACAGAAATTAGTAGACGGAGTCATAATATGTCAGTTGACACTGAAGAAACTTTCTGTAGAAAAGTAGTGAACTATATACTATCTATACTATACGCCTCTTCATATTTGTCTTCGCATGTTGTCAACCGGCGCCTTCTGATGAGATCACGGACTCACCTTAATGCGTACACCTTTTGTTCTAACAACACTCTTTAAATGCTTCAATCCTCCTTTCTAATTCCCTCTCGGCATAATGTATTGGGGAAATCAGAGTGAACTATACGTTATCCAAGTAGACGAGTCCACAGTTATTGAAAGGAAAGCTCAAATATTAGGTTGGGTTGTTTTACCTCTGAATGGCTCTCTTTTGGCACAAAATGAGCTAAATGGTCCAGATTACAAGGACTCAAAGATGGTTGGGAAAGAGAATCCACTGAACAGTTGTTAAAAGCGAGGTAGGATCCTATTGGTAGGACCATCTGGTATGTTCTTTAATGCTTACTGGGTAAGTTCTCTTGAACGTGGAGGCATGGCGAAAGTCACATCCAACGGGCAAAGACTTATACAAGCTCTATCCCATTTTAAATGAATAAAGTAAGCCGTGCTACGATATTTTCTAAACATTTTGAAGATTTTTCGTTTTATATGGATCGCCATCCATACATGGAATTCAGTTATCAGAGACATACATGAGAAATCATTACATGGGAATTCAGTTATCAGAGATTGTTTTTTCCCATTCATTCTGGATAATCAAGAGTTTACTATATATATAGGTAATTATTAAAAACAACGGACGAAATATTAAATTGAACTGGAAAAGAGCACAACTCTTTCACATTTTTTTTCTCTCAAATTATTTCTAATAATACACTTTGAAAACATCTGAAAAAAGAATATATGCATTATGGAATATCGTTCTAGTCTGATACATTTCAATTCAATGTCAGGCATCGCCTCTGCGCTACTCAAAGTACGTCACCGAAGCGTTTGGTCATGAGCCACCACTGTGATACACTGTTTAGTATGCCTTCAGTCAAGAAAGGTTGAACAGCACTGCACCAAAGGCTTGTTAGAGTAAAAACAAAATTCCCTTAGCCAAACTACTATTAAGGATGCTAATTGCAAAGAAAACCGGTCTCCGAATTTTCTGAATTTCGGTCACGTAACATTACCGTTTGGTTCTTTGGAGTTTTGCGGTGAGCTCGTCTTGTGATCTTTTATCACCACTCAATCTGCGAGGGAGACGAATGGATTGCGTCCTCACTTCGCTTCGTTTACCGATTAATGTATTACTTTGTTTTTCGTCATCACGGATATCCCAATGTGACGACTCTGTCTGAGTTCGGGGCATTCCCGGTAGTGCTCGTGTTTTCAACATATTGCGCAATCCATGACGTATGTTTGACGTAAAACTAACGGTGTGAAATCGGGAACGACAGTTTCGGAAGAGTACATTCTGGTAATCTGATGGTACGAATTTCTGATTGTGATCTTTAAAAAAAAAATGCTTATTTGCTGTTGAAGCCATCTAGCCTCCCAAAGAGAATAAAGAGTTAATTATCATCTTGATTTTGATACTACGCAAAACAAATTTCATAAATTATCGCCATGATATCGTTATCATCATATTTTACTTCTACTTAACCTCTTCAGATCCTATGTGCATTACTTTGTGGAATTTTCAGAAACACAGGAAGAGGTGCATGTGGTCTTGCAATGTTTTCAAAATGTACACCAGGCGTTAATATGCAGGAATGGACTGAAATTTGAGGCAATCTATGATATACTAACGTGATTCACATATCTGAGTTTTATCGTCTATTTATGAAATTATTAATACAATATAAATACAAATCTTACTCAACGAAGTATAAACCCTCATTTTCAATGGTTCATAGCCATCTTTTGGGATACTGCTTGATTTATCTTCAATGCCATGCTTGTTCCGCAGAGGTGAAAAACTCCTGACGTGTGTGTTTGACTTCCTGAAATGTTTGAAATCGGCTACTTCGAAGAAAATGAGACAAGGGGTGAAAGAGGTGGTAGTCGGATGTAGCTATGTCTGGAATATACACTGAGTGAGGAAACATCTCAAATGCCAATTCGCGAAGTTTTTCTTTGATCCGAAGAGCGGTGTGAGGTTTTGCAATGTATTGTTGGATGAGCCCCTAGTGTCTGTTCACCATTTCTGAGTAGCATTGAAGCATCACAAAGTATACACTTTTTTTTGTGCTGAGCAGAGACATTGATGACTAATCATCGGAAACGAGTTCGAAGTGCACTACACCATCAAACTTTCACCAAACACACGACATTGCCTTCTTTTCGAATCCTTCGATCAATCCGAATTTGTCTTCTTTGGGCAGGAAATGCAGCTGGCCTGGAACAAGACACTGCTTTTGAGTGCTCGGATTTTTGAAAACAAATCTATTTTTTATCGCTCGTAACAATTCATTTGATGAAACGGTAGACGCGTGGGTTAGCGAGGAGTTTTCTGCAGACTTCGATACGATGTTTTGCTCGTTCAATAGGCAGTTCATGTGGAAAAATTCGACAACTCTTGGCTACCTTATCGATGCGTTGCGATGTCGCAGTATAGTTGCTTGTGAACAACCAATTTCGAACGAGAACCTGTGAGTGCTTGTCGATCGATCAGCTTCAACAGCGTGGCATAGAATGTGGTAATCTATCGATATCTGCCGTTCCAATCGCAGCTTACTTTAGCCGTTCGTGTTACAACCTTTGAACTTCCTAAATCAAACTTGAGTAACACGAATGGAGAATGCACCCTCATCTTGCATTTTCTCATTTTTCGGGTCGCATCGGTTAGCTTGAATTCTTTTCCCAGTAATGACGTAAAATTGCACGAATTTCAACATACTCCTTCATTATACAACGTTTCTAACGATGGTAACCAAAACTCCGATACTTGTAATGGTTATCAACTGACTCAGTAGACTTTATTCTTTCCCTTAATACTACGTTTAGAAGTATGCAAATGCAACATGATGATGTGTCACCGTACGCATTTGCACGGCGAAAAATGCACACATTTATAAAGTAAATCACCTTGGTAATAGAAACTACATAGGGTAAATTTGAAGATAATTGTGCCGACATTCAATGAGAACTCTTTTGCTACATTTCCCGGTTTCATTCATTTGATCTGTTGATCACGACAAAGTGAAAAGTAAAAATGACAATTCTTCCCTCTTATGTTCCTTTTTAATGCTTTCTGAGATTTCAAATTTTTGAAACTTTCCGGACGGTTTTTATATTGTAATATATTTGCCGAATTTCAGTGAAATGATGTTTAAACTAATAATTTTAATAAACCTAGTTTCTTCAAAAACTCTACTAATCATTTTCTCTCTGCAGGCACGTGGAACTTGAGTACGTTACGTAGAGATTATTCTTTTGATGTCCTCACACAGGAATTCAAGGGATATAACCGTGATATACTAGACTTGCAAGGGACCACCATATGTACAGGAAAAGGTAAGTACTTAAGAATAAATTTAAATTCCTCTTTTCAAGGAGGGAGGATGGAAAGCATCTTCAAGGTGTATATTTGCTTCTCAGCAGACACGCCAGTGATGCTCTTCTAGGATATTACTGCATTAATAAAAGATTCTTAAAGCTAAATTTCAAACAAAAATTAAAGACTTGATTGTCATCTGTTGTTACGCCCCAACAGAGGACTCTGATGAGAACGAGAAGGATAGGTTTTACAACTTCAGGATATTTTTAATTCTGTCAAGAAAGGATATATTTCTCTTCTTCTAGGTGACTGAAGTTGGTACTGATTTTGACCTTTGGGCAGGGATTTTAGGTTCCTTTGGCATCGGCAGTTCCATTGGCAGTGGGAAACATCTCCTACAGGTAGTAAACTTAACTGTTTGTGAATAACGAACACATACTACAAACGCCGGACTTCACGTAGGACACCACATAAGATCCTTATCACAACGAGCATAATAAACATGTAAAGGATCGGTTAACAGGAGTAGTTTCATCACAACCTGGCGTATCCCCTTTGCACAGTGCTTTCCCCCCTATGTCGCAATCATCCACGTTGTCTTCTTGACTTGGACCCCCTATGTCGCAATCGACCGGAAATTAACCTGTGCTGGGCCACGTTGCCTTCTGAACTTTGACCCTTATATTGCAATCAACAGGAAATTGACCCTAGCGTTGCAACTGTCATGGTATTAATAATTCATAATTAATAATTCATAATTAATAATTCATAATTAATAATTCATAATTAATAATTTATAATTAATAATTCATAATTGAAAATTCCTCCCCCTTTTAACCCCTGGTGTTATCTAGTTTTTAACTCTAATTTTAAGTCCTCCTTCTCGAATACTCTCGATTTTTCTTTATTTCAGACTCACTTTTTATTTTAAAACCTCGATTTTGCAAACCCTCTGGTTGAGCTATATTTTAAGTCCTCCTTCTCGAATAGTCTCGATTTTCCTTTATTTCAGACTCACCTTTTATTTTAAAACCTCGATTTTGCAAACCCCCTGGTTGACCTATATTTTAAGCCCTACCTATATTTTAAGTCATGGATTTTGCAAACCCTCTGGTTGAGCTATATTTTAAGTCTTCCTTCTCGAATAGTCTCGATTTTTCTTTATTTCAGACTCACCTTTTATTTTGAAACCTCGATTTTGCAAACACCCTGGTTGACCTATATTTTAAGCCCTACCTATATTTTAAGCTCCCCTTCTCGAATAGTCTCGATTTTTCTTTATTTCAGACTCGCCTTTTATTTTAAAACCTCAATTTTGCAAACCCCCTGGTTGAGCTATATTTTAAGCTCCCCTTCTCGAATAGTCTCGATTTTTCTTTATTTCAGACCCCCGAATGGTTGGCTTATATTTTAAACCCTCCACTTGCAAACCCCCTGGTTGACCTATATTTTAAGCCCTACCTATATTTTAAGCTCCCCTTCTCGAATAGTCTCGATTTTTCTTTATTTCAGACTCGTCTTTTATTTTAAAACTTCGATTTTGCAAACCCCCTGGTTGAGCTATATTTTAAGTCCTCCTTCTAGAATAGTCTCGATTTTTCTTTATTTCAGACTCACCTTTCATTTTAAAACCTCGATTTTGCAAACCCCACCCTGGTTGACCTATATTTTAAGCTCCCCTTCTCGAATAGTCTCGATTTATCTTTATTTCAGACCCCCCAATGGTTGACTTATATTTTAAACCCTCCACTTGCAAACCCCCTGGTTGACCTATATTTTAAGCTCCCCTTCTTGAATAGTCTCGATTTTTCTTTATTTCAGACTCACCTTTCATTTTAAGCCCTCTTCATAGACCCCCACCCCCCTGGTTGACCTATATTTTAAGCTCCCCTTCTCGAATAGTCTCGATTTTTCTTTATTTCAGACTCCCCAATGGTTGACTTATATTTTAAACCCTCCACTTGCAAACCCCCTGGTTGACCTATATTTTAAGCCCTACTTATATTTTAAGCTCCCCTTCTCGAATAGTCTTGATTTTTCTTTATTTCAGACTCGCCTTTTATTTTAAAACCTCGATTTTGCAAATCCCCTGGTTGAGCTATATTTTAAGCTCCCCTTCTCGAATAGTCTCGATTTTTCTTTATTTCAGACTCACCTATATTTTAAGCCCGGGATTTAGCAGACCCTCCTGGTTGACCTATATTTTAAACCCTACCTATATTTTAAGTCCCCTCCTTCTTTCGGATTACAAGTCTCAGAATAATTCCGCAGAAAAGGATGACACAAGTCTCAATTGTAAAAATCAACTCTCAAAGTTGTATTCTTATTAATTAAAACCGTTTATATTAAAAGTTACCTCTATTAAAATTCTTTTGCTATTCATTTTGCCAGGACTGCTAAACGATTCCCTTTTATTAAATTTCAATTCTTTGGGATTCATTTTTTCCAACCCCGTTAATCGATCCCTTAGTAAATAAAAACTCTCACTCACCTTTATTAAAATCATCCAGCGCTCGTAATAAATCAGTTTAATCGGGAAAAAAAAAATCATTCCATCGCTAGCGTACCTCCACGTTAATTTCGGGAAAAAGCCTCATCGGATCCAAGGTCCACGTATTTTACTAGAAGAATGACACAGTAACTGTTTCACAGAAAAATTAATAAAATTTGGTTTAAATTATTCGTAGGACTTGTATATAAGATCTACTTTGCAATAGACGTTCAACAGGCTAAAAGTTTTCCAAGTCCGTTATCGGTGTATCGGAAATCGTACGTTTCCTGTAGACATCCTTCAGATCGTTTATTAGGGGGTAGCAACAGCACTTTCGCCACATCACACGATATGGTGCAATCCTTTATCAGCTGGAAGATCAAAAGGTCAAATGTCCAGCGCTTCACTGTGTCTGCATTTGACACTGATAAGGTTTAAAAATAGATGTTTCCTAGAATCCACATTGCCTTCTCAGATTGGACTTTGACCCCTATGTCGCAACCGACCATATTTTAAGTCCTCTTCATAGACCCCATGGTTGACCTATATTTTAAGTCCCCTTCTCGAATTTTCTTGTTTTTTCCCTGTTTAACCCATATTTTAAGCCCTCCCCTCTTCATAGACCCACCTATTGATCCACCTATATTTTAAGCCCTCCCCTCTTTAAACCAAATCAGTTTTTGCGCATTTAATCGGTGTCATCCAACGTCCATACTATTTTTAGTACGTCTCCTGTATTTAAAAAAATATATATATATTGGCTTTCGTCGCCGTATTTGAACGCACTACCTCAGTGCCGATAGCTGAAGCGTCATCGCCAGGGCGCGGATTTTCGCGGAGATAAATCTCAACTCTGGCCCTGCTATCCGCTCGACAATATTTGCTACTGATAAAACGATTTCCTTCATTAAAAGTAAAAACTAATTAAATAATGGGGTATCACCGGGAAAATACTGGGAAGAACCCAAACTGATTTCGTGCTAAAACATCTCCAGATTTCAGCTTACTTGAAAAACTATTGTTAGAAATGAACCAGTGACTTGAATCACTCAACTTCCATAAGAATACACAATTATGGTACAGTGTCGGGAAGAAATATGTTTCAACGAAATTCAATTGCATGTATTACGATCAGAAAAATAATTTAGTGGACAAAGTTTAAAATAGTTATTAAATGGTACCTTACAGTGCAAGTGCGCTTCAGGCGAAAAGTCTCCCCTTCGAACACTGCACCCCGTTTTTCCGAAGTAACTGTGTCACAAGTCTTCCTACATCATCCCTAAACAGAGAATCGGATTCAATGTGCAAGAAGATCAAGACCTCATTTGAAGGAGCACATAGTGGATACTGTACTCCATAGTGAAATGAACATTGGCCTCTTGCGGGACCTAGTTATATCCCTACTCCAAGAGAATTACTAATGAAAACGTGCTATTGTTAATGTATGTAATTCCGACAAAAAAAGTTTTGTCTGTTTTAGCCACTTTGTATCCTGCAATAGGAAACACTGAACACCTTAACAACTATATACATTTAGAAGAAAACACATCAGGTCTAATTTTCCCTTTAACAATCTGGATACGAGAAAGAGATGTTCCTACTCTACATCACACCATTCAGATTTAAAGCGCACGCAAATCTCCTACTGTTGTCAGACGATGAAAAGCAGCATTATTGTTCCATTAAGAATTTGTTTCTATGAAATTCAAAGGGAGAATGCTGTTTTCCATATTATAGGGAATGCAATTAATACATTCCTTGCAGATGGATGTCCTTTAGGTTATGAAATAATCTTATTAGAACGCTTAAAATTGAGGTGACACACATTAGCTCCTCCGAGAAGCGCTAGGGGGTAGAAGAATATACCCGTGTAATGAAAATATTCTTTCGACATAAAAAAAAAAACCTACGCCAATATCGCGTACACTGACGTGCTCCTCTTAGCTGATGTGTTTGGTGGCAGATACTGACCCCTGCTATGTTTACGCAGCTCCTGCCTTCATACCTGAAGATGACAAATACTAGAGTTGATAACCTACAATGTACCATTTTGGAAGGCATACGAGGAGGAATTTCGGTGATATGCAGACAACGAGCATTTAGAATGAAAAACTGATTGCAAGTTTGCTTTACTGTCATACAAACCTGAAAAAGAGATGAAATGGGTAGTACTTTACCCATGATACACCCTGTGACTAGGTCGTTAAATCAAATTACATGCATAAACGAAAATTAGAAAAACAACGAAATGGTTGGTAAATTCAATGAGAATCACTAAAATGTAAAGAGTGTTGGAATATCTGTAAATGCACACACATTTCAGTGGATAGGTGAATATTTTCACAAATCTTTGGAAGTGGAAGGCACAATAACTGTAAAACATACTGTGACGAGAGAGAAAGTATAAAAATGTAGTGGGATGGTTGTAAAAAATCGCTTCAAAACAGAAAATTGCAACGCAAATACTGAAAGATAGAAAAAAACGCCTATTCGACGGTTATTCCAAGCTGCTATCTCACGCTCTTTTCAGATTTCCTGGTTCTATAGTTCCCTGCTACGTAGCGCATAAGTGTGGGTGTAGTTGGCTATTTTTCGTTGCGAACGCAAGTTGTTTTCACTATTAGTTATTTTTCCTGCATGAGAATACACATTTCTATACTACATTGCGTACACACGGATGGACGAATATCACAAAATACTTTGCATATAGAAAACATCAGCAAAGAACCACAGAAGTTTGGAAATTTAAAATCTGAAAACTCAGTGTTTATAAGAAAACAACAATATTTTCAGTATTTCCATGAAAAGTTGAGTCCCAGAATCGATCCGCTAGACCTGACTTTGCATTCTCTGACTTCAACCACCAATAAAACGTAATGTAAGCTCTCTCGTCGGTTATCCCAAGCCGCTATCTCTTTTTAGAGTTTCTGGTCCCCTCGGTACGTTTGAATAAGCGCATAAGTGTGGGTGAAAATGGCTATTTTTCGCTGCAAACACAAGTTTTTCGACAAAGATAGGGTGTTTCACTACAATCTAAAATGGGATTTCATGTGTGTTTAGTTATTTTTCCTGCATGAGAATATTTCTAACCTATCTAATAGACAACAGGTTAGTTACTTCGGATCTAACAAAGCCAAGGTTTGAGATCCATAGTAAGACATGAACGTCTGTGTTGTTTTCCTACCAAGATCCCGACATCCTCTCACCCCCTTCTACTGGGTCGTATGAAAAAATCCTGTAACTGTTGCGACAATTAGCTGCGTGAAGGTGTATTTATTTTTAAAGCAAAGACACACTAATTTCGGACTCGCTAGCTAGAGAACAATATATTAACTTGCTAAAGTTTGATTTTAACGATCAGATAGTGTATACATCACCACTTTTTTAGTTCATACTAATATCATTGTCTCATTATAAGCGATTTCATACAAAGAGATACGCACTCTATGTTTCACATCTAAATTTATAGGGATAACGATCACTACCCATGGAACACATCTGTGAAAAAACACGCTATGATAGGGTTTGAGAAAGATTTTTAGTCCATGGGGGGTGTTGCACTGCAGGAAAGCACATTATCTTTGATATCAGAACCGACATGAAAGTTATACTGTTTGGGTTTGAGAAAGATTCTTTAGTTCACGGGGCACCACATGAATAAATGCATAAGTACGGGTGAAGATGGCTATTTTTCGCTGCAAACACAAGTTTTTCGACAAAGATAGGGTGTTTCACTACAATCTAACACGGGATTTCATGTGTGTTTAGTTATTTTTCCTGCATGAGAATATTTCTAACCTATCTCATAGACAGCAGGTTAGTTACTTCGGATCTAACAAAGCCAAGGTTTGAGATCCATAGTAAGACGAACGTCTGTGTTGTTTTCCTACCAAGATCCCGACATCCTCTCACCCCCTTCTACTGGGTCGTATGAAAAAATCCTGTAACTGTTGCGGCAATTAGCTGCGTGAAGGTGTATTTATTTTTAAAGCAAAGACACACTAATTTTGGACTCGCTAGCTAGAGAACGATATAGTAATTTGCTAAAATTTGATTTTAACGATCAGATAGTGTATACATCACCACTTTTTTAGTTCATACTAATAACTTCTAACTTTTAAAGGAAATATTGTCTCAATATAAGCGATTTCATACAAAGAGATACGCACTCTATGTTTCACATTTAAATCTATAGAAATAACGATCACTACCCATGGAACACATCTGTGAAAAAACACGGTATGATAGGGTTTGAGAAAGATTTTTACCCTATGGGGTGGTTCACTGCAGGAAAGCACATTATCTTTGATATCAGAACCTACGTGAAAGTTATACTGTTTGGGTTTGAGAAAGATTCTTTAGTTCACAGGGCACCGCATGAATAAGCGCATAAGTGTGGGTGAAGATGGCTATTTTTCGCTGCAAACACAAGTTTTTCCACAAAGATAGGGTGTTTCACTACAATCTAACACGGGATTTCATATTTGTTTAGTTATTTTTCCCTGCATATTTCTATACTAGTGTGGAATTCTTAGAACAAGTGGTACTATGTTCGTGTGAAAGTGGTTCTGGCAAGCACACGTTTTTTGATAATGTCATGCACCCTGTTTGGGAAGAACACTGTCTATGGAGCATTACTCCTGTAAATTCCATAAGCATAATGATTTCAGCTGTATGTGAACCAAACATTCACTTGAGAAGAATATTTAAAAAACATCAGTGTGAACTCATGGATACATAAAATGTGTCTCTTTCTTGTGTCTCTTCATATCTATATACTATTCTCACGAACACAAAAGATAGAACTTTCGAAGGAAGATGATCAGTGCAACAGTTAAGAAACTGATTTTCTGTGTTTTGGGGCTTTTCACCAATGCCATCTAGGGGCAAATATGTTGACTGTCTGATTCGAGTAAAAACAAGATTATTACTTTTAAGCAGTCGGTTTATGAATATGTAGGAGAATGTTTTTCTGATCTTATGCAAAATATATTCTTGTGTGGTGTATGGTATTATTCAACGGATGTCTTTCTAAGTGTATGCATATATCCGTGCAATAGACTAAGTTTTTTCTCACACACTTGTTTCGTCTCTGTAATTGTATGTTTGTGCGTGCGTATGCTTTCATGTTTGTGTGTGTGTGTATGTTTCTGTGTGCGGATGAGTGTGTGCGTGCGTATGTTTTCATGTGTGTGTATACGTCTTCATGGCTCTCTCTGTGTGTGTGTCTTTCATCTTTATGTGTATATGTTATCGTATGTGTGTTTTGTTCACATGCAAGAATAAACATATTGTCTTACGGACACTTGCTTGCTACAGAAGAAGCTAACAATTTAAAACGAGACTAGTGGTTACGCAAAATATTTCATCACAGATCTTAACTTCAATACTCATATTTCAGGAGATGTAAGGATTTTTCTTCAACACGTTCGAATATTTTTCGAACACGACTGTCTTACGTTACGTCTTACGTTACGTTTCCTGTCAGATGTCTCGTAACGAACAAAGCGTGTGTGTGTGTGTGTGTTTTGCTAATACAGAAGAGGACATTCAACCGAGAATATTTCAAACTTAGAATAACACAACATCCTGATGAGTTAAGAACGAAGTGGAGGGATACTAACAGCTGAAACATGACCTGAAGCGATCGAAATCCTGTTGTTTCGCGCAAGGGGACGAAGGGTGATAAATCGTAATACTACTGAAAAAATCCAGTTGTTTCAAAAAAGAGACCTCTTACATAGAGTGCTAACATAGAGTGCGTATCTCTTTGTATGAAATCGCTTATAATGAGACAATATTTCCTTTAAAAGTTAGAAGTTATTAGTATGAACTAAAAAAGTGGTGATGTATACACTATCTGATCGTTAAAATCAAATTTTAGCAAATTACTATATCGTTCTCTAGCTAGCGAGTCCAAAATTAGTGTGTCTTTGCTTTAAAAATAAATACACCTTCACGCAGCTAATTGCCGCAACAGTTACAGGATTTTTTCATACGACCCAGTAGAAGGGGGTGAGAGGATGTCGGGATCTTGGTAGGAAAACAACACAGACGTTCGTCTTACTATGGATCTCAAACCTTGGCTTTGTTAGATCCGAAGTAACTAACCTGCTGTCTATGAGATAGGTTAGAAATATTCTCATGCAGGAAAAATAACTAAACACACATGAAATCCCGTGTTAGATTGTAGTGAAACACCCTATCTTTGTCGAAAAACTTGTGTTTGCAGCGAAAAATAGCCATCTTCACCCGTACTTATGCATTTATTCATGTGGTGCCCCGTGAACTAAAGAATCTTTCTCAAACCCAAACAGTATAACTTTCATGTCGGTTCTGATATCAAAGATAATGTGCTTTCCTGCAGTGCAACACCCCCCATGGACTAAAAATCTTTCTGAAACCCTATCATAGCGTGTTTTTTCACAGATGTGTTCCATGGGTAGTGATCGTTATCTCTATAAATTTAGATGTGAAACATAGAGTGCGTATCTCTTTGTATGAAATCGCTTATAATGAGACAATGATATTAGTATGAACTAAAAAAGTGGTGATGTATACACTATCTGATCGTTAAAATCAAACTTTAGCAAGTTAATATATTGTTCTCTAGCTAGCGAGTCCGAAATTAGTGTGTCTTTGCTTTAAAAATAAATACACCTTCACGCAGCTAATTGTCGCAACAGTTACAGGATTTTTTCATACGACCCAGTAGAAGGGGGTGAGAGGATGTCGGGATCTTGGTAGGAAAACAACACAGACGTTCATGTCTTACTATGGATCTCAAACCTTGGCTTTGTTAGATCCGAAGTAACTAACCTGTTGTCTATTAGATAGGTTAGAAATATTCTCATGCAGGAAAAATAATTAAACACACATGAAATCCCATTTTAGATTGTAGTGAAACACCCTATCTTTGTCGAAAAACTTGTGTTTGCAGCGAAAAATAGCCATTTTCACCCACACTTATGCGCTTATTCAAACGTACCGAGGGGACCAGAAACTCTGAAAAGAGATAGCGGCTTGGGATAACCGACGAGAGAGCTTACATTACGTTTTATTGGTGGTTGAAGTCAGAGAATGCAAAGTCAGGTCTAGCGGATCGATTCTGGGACTCAACTTTTCATGGAAATACTGAAAATATTGTTGTTTTCTTATAAACACTGAGTTTTCAGATTTTAAATTTCCAAACTTCTGTGGTTCTTTGCTGATGTTTTCTATATGCAAAGTATTTTGTGATATTCGTCCATCCGTGTGTACGCAATGTAGTATAGAAATGTGTATTCTCATGCAGGAAAAATAACTAATAGTGAAAACAACTTGCGTTCGCAACGAAAAATAGCCAACTACACCCACACTTATGCGCTACGTAGCAGGGAACTATAGAACCAGGAAATCTGAAAAGAGCGTGAGATAGCAGCTTGGAATAACCGTCGAATAGGCGTTTTTTTCTATCTTTCAGTATTTGCGTTGCAATTTTCTGTTTTGAAGCGATTTTTTACAACCATCCCACTACATTTTTATACTTTCTCTCTCGTCACAGTATGTTTTACAGTTATTGTGCCTTCCACTTCCAAAGATTTGTGAAAATATTCACCTATCCACTGAAATGTGTGTGCATTTACAGATATTCCAACACTCTTTACATTTTAGTGATTCTCATTGAATTTACCAACCATTTCGTTGTTTTTCTAATTTTCGTTTATGCATGTAATTTGATTTAACGACCTAGTCACAGGGTGTATCATGGGTAAAGTACTACCCATTTCATCTCTTTTTCAGGTTTGTATGACAGTAAAGCAAACTTGCAATCAGTTTTTCATTCTAAATGCTCGTTGTCTGCATATCACCGAAATTCCTCCTCGTATGCCTTCCAAAATGGTACATTGTAGGTTATCAACTCTAGTATTTGTCATCTTCAGGTATGAAGGCAGGAGCTGCGTAAACATAGCAGGGGTCAGTATCTGCCACCAAACACATCAGCTAAGAGGAGCACGTCAGTGTACGCAATATTGGCGTAGGTTTTTTTTTTTATGTCGAAAGAATATTTTCATTACACGGGTATATTCTTCTACCCCCTAGCGCTTCTCGGAGGAGCTAATGTGTGTCACCTCAATTTTAAGCGTTCTAATAAGATTATTTCATAACCTAAAGGACATCCATCTGCAAGGAATGTATTAATTGCATTCCCTATAATATGGAAAACAGCATTCTCCCTTTGAATTTCATAGAAACAAATTCTTAATGGAACAATAATGCTGCTTTTCATCGTCTGACAACAGTAGGAGATTTGCGTGCGCTTTAAATCTGAATGGTGTGATGTAGAGTAGGAACATCTCTTTCTCGTATCCAGATTGTTAAAGGGAAAATTAGACCTGATGTGTTTTCTTCTAAATGTATATAGTTGTTAAGGTGTTCAGTGTTTCCTATTGCAGGATACAAAGTGGCTAAAACAGACAAAACATTTTTTGTCGGAATTACATACATTAACAATAGCACGTTTTCATTAGTAATTCTCTTGGAGTAGGGATATAACTAGGTCCCGCAAGAGGCCAATGTTCATTTCACTATGGAGTACAGTATCCACTATGTGCTCCTTCAAATGAGGTCTTGATCTTCTTGCACATTGAATCCGATTCTCTGTTTAGGGATGATGTAGGAAGACTTGTGACACAGTTACTTCGGAAAAACGGGGTGCAGTGTTCGAAGGGGAGACTTTTCGCCTGAAGCGCACTTGCACTGTAAGGTACCATTTAATAACTATTTTAAACTTTGTCCACTAAATTATTTTTCTGATCGTAATACATGCAATTGAATTTCGTTGAAACATATTTCTTCCCGACACTGTACCATAATTGTGTATTCTTATGGAAGTTGAGTGATTCAAGTCACTGGTTCATTTCTAACAATAGTTTTTCAAGTAAGCTGAAATCTGGAGATGTTTTAGCACGAAATCAGTTTGGGTTCTTCCCAGTATTTTCCCGGTGATACCCCATTATTTAATTAGTTTTTACTTTTAATGAAGGAAATCGTTTTATCAGTAGCAAATATTGTCGAGCGGATAGCAGGGCCAGAGTTGAGATTTATCTCCGCGAAAATCCGCGCCCTGGCGATGACGCTTCAGCTATCGGCACTGAGGTAGTGCGTTCAAATACGGCGACGAAAGCCAATATATATATATTTTTTTAAATACAGGAGACGTACTAAAAATAGTATGGACGTTGGATGACACCGATTAAATGCGCAAAAACTGATTTGGTTTAAAGAGGGGAGGGCTTAAAATATAGGTGGATCAATAGGTGGGTCTATGAAGAGGGGAGGGCTTAAAATATGGGTTAAACAGGGAAAAAACAAGAAAATTCGAGAAGGGGACTTAAAATATAGGTCAACCATGGGGTCTATGAAGAGGACTTAAAATATGGTCGGTTGCGACATAGGGGTCAAAGTCCAATCTGAGAAGGCAATGTGGATTCTAGGAAACATCTATTTTTAAACCTTATCAGTGTCAAATGCAGACACAATGAAGCGCTGGAGATTTGACCTTTTGATCTTCCAGCTGATAAAGGATTGCACCATACATATCGTGTGATGTGGCGAAAGTGCTGTTGCTACCCCCTAATAAACGATCTGAAGGATGTCTACAGGAAACGTACGATTTCCGATACACCGATAACGGACTTGGAAAACTTTTAGCCTGTTGAACGTCTATTGCAAAGTAGATCTTATATACAAGTCCTACGAATAATTTAAACCAAATTTTATTAATTTTTCTGTGAAACAGTTACTGTGTCATTCTTCTAGTAAAATACGTGGACCTTGGATCTGATGAGGCTTTTTCCCGAAATTAACGTGGAGGTACGCTAGCGATGGAATGATTTTTTTTTTCCCGATTAAACTGATTTATTACGAGCGCTGGATGATTTTAATAAAGGTGAGTGAGAGTTTTTATTTACTAAGGGATCGATTAACGGGGTTGGAAAAAATGAATCCCAAAGAATTGAAATTTAATAAAAGGGAATCGTTTAGCAGTCCTGGCAAAATGAATAGCAAAAGAATTTTAATAGAGGTAACTTTTAATAGAAAGGGTTTTAATTAATAAGAATACAACTTTGAGAGTTGATTTTTACAATTGAGACTTGTGTCATCCTTTTCTGCGGAATTATTCTGAGACTTGTAATCCGAAAGAAGGAGGGGACTCAAAATATAGGTAGGGTTTAAAATATAGGTCAACCAGGAGGGTCTGCAAAATCCCGGGCTTAAAATATAGGTGAGTCTGAAATAAAGAAAAATCGAGACTATTCGAGAAGGGGAGCTTAAAATATAGCTCAACCAGGGGATTTGCAAAATCGAGGTTTTAAAATAAAAGGCGACTCTGAAATAAAGAAAAATCAAGACTATTCGAGAAGGGGAGCTTAAAATATAAGTAGGGCTTAAAATATAGGTTAACCAGGGTGTTTGCAAGTGGAGGGTTTAAAATATAAGTTAACCATTGGGGAGTCTGAAATAAAGAAAAATCGAGACTATTCGAGAAGGGGAGCTTAAAATATAGGTCAACCAGGGGGGTGGGGGTCTATGAAGAGGGCTTAAAATGAAAGGTGAGTCTGAAATAAAGAAAAATCGAGACTATTCGAGAAGGGGAGCTTAAAATATAGGTCAACCAGGGTGGGGTTTGCAAAATCGAGGTTTTAAAATGAAAGGTGAGTCTGAAATAAAGAAAAATCGAGACTATTCTAGAAGGAGGACTTAAAATATAGCTCAACCAGGGGGTTTGCAAAATCGAAGTTTTAAAATAAAAGACGAGTCTGAAATAAAGAAAAATCGAGACTATTCGAGAAGGGGAGCTTAAAATATAGGTAGGGCTTAAAATATAGGTCAACCAGGGGGTTTGCAAAATCGAGGTTTTAAAATAAAAGGTGAGTCTGAAATAAATAAAAATCGAGACTATTCGAGAAGGAGGACTTAAAATATAGCTCAACCAGAGGGTTTGCAAAATCCATGACTTAAAATATAGGTAGGGCTTAAAATATAGATCAACCAGGGGATTTGCAAAATCGAGGTTTTAAAATAAAAGGTGAGTCTGAAATAAAGAAAAATCGAGACTATTCGAGAAGGAGGACTTAAAATATAGCTCAACCAGAGGGTTTGCAAAATCGAGGTTTTAAAATAAAAAGTGAGTCTGAAATAAAGAAAAATCGAGAGTATTCGAGAAGGAGGACTTAAAATTAGAGTTTAAAACTAGATAACACCAGGGGTTAAAAGGGGGAGGAATTTTCAATTATGAATTATTAATTATAAATTATTAATTATGAATTATTAATACCATGACAGTTGCAACGCTAGGGTCAATTTCCTGTTGATTGCAATATAAGGGTCAAAGTTCAGAAGGCAACGTGGCCCAGCACAGGTTAATTTCCGGTCGATTGCGACATAGGGGGTCCAAGTCAAGAAGACAACGTGGATGATTGCGACATAGGGGGGGAAAGCACTGTGCAAAGGGGGTACGCCAGGATGTGATGAAACTACTAACAGGTAATAAGAATCTTGGCTTGATAGCTTCGCTGATAAAGCAGAGGATTAGACCAGGCATGGCCAACATACGGCCCACGGGCCGGATCCGGTCCGCGTAATGAATTTATGTGGCCCGCGAACAATTTTTCAATATTAGCATTTAACTTCTAGTAATTAATCGAATGAATTCTCGATATTTCTATATTTTTTAAAAAAGATTCCGTTATAAAGAATTAAAACTTTTATACTCATCTGTACTCGATATGATCTGTTTGATGTTCAAGCGACGTTGCCAGCAGGCAAGTTGACTGGAACGAGAGGCAGGTGTTGCTCGCACCAGAGGCAAGTGCTGCGCGCGCGCAATTCAGTCCACTGATGTGAAACCCCACTCTTTAGGCGGAGCTTGCTGTGCAGCACGCAAAGTCAGGCAATTTATTATTAAACGGTATGTTATTTTATTTTTGTTTTTAAAAATATTGTATATTAAGAAACTTTTTCACTCCAGGGATGGCTTCCAAAAAACGAAAAATAGATTTAGAATGCCGTATATTTAATGAAGAATGGAGGTGGAAATATTTTTTGCAATGTACAATAATAAGGCAGTTTGTCTTATTTGTAATTCGAGTGTGGCAGTTTTAAAAGAATACAACTTGAGAAGACATTTTGAAACCAAACATGCAAGTTACGCACAAAATTTAAACGAAGAAAGCAGAAAAAAACAAACCGCAGATCTCGTAGTAAAATTGACTCGACAGCAAAATGTATTTTTAAAGCAAAATCCAAGAATCTGTTACTGAAGCAAGTTTTTTAGTAGCAAAACGTATTGCTCAATGTGGAAAACCTTTTGCTGCAGGAGAATTTGTAAAACAGTGCATGTTGGATGTTTGCGATGTGATGTGTCCAGAAGTTAAAAATAAATTTGAAAATATAAGCCTGTCTCGGCAAACTATTGCTAGAAGAATAGAAAATTTAAATGCTAATATAAATAATCAGTTAGTAAATAATTTAAAATCGGCCAATTTTTATGCAATAGCTCTGGACGAAAGTTGCGATGTAAAAGATACTGCTCAGTTGTTAATTTTTATCAGAGCTATCACCGAAGATTTTCAAATTTCGGAAGAACTTTTATCAATTGTTCCGATGAAAGGTACAACAAAGGGAGAAGATCTTTTCCGAGAGATTGAAAAATGTTTTTTGGAGTACAATGTTGACTGGAAAAAATTGGTGAATGTTGCAACAGATGGATCACCAAACACGATCGGGAAAAAAATTGGGCTCATCAAACGCATTGAAGATAAAATTTTCGAAATCGATCCAAATCATAAAATTATATCCATACACTGCATTATTCATCAACACGCATTATGCAAAAATATTTTAAAAATCGATCATGTTACAAATGTAGTTGTGAAATTAGTGAATTTCCTACGATCAAAAGGATTAAATCACAGGCAATTTATTGATCTCCTTGAAGAACTAAATACCAGTCATTTAGATGTACTATATCACAATAAAATCCGTTGGTTAAGTTTGGGAAAAGTTTTAAGACGTGTGTGGGACCTTCAAGAGGAAATAAAAATATTTTTAATGCTTAAAGAAAGTGAGGATTTTCCTGAATTATTAGATCCAAATTGGATTTGAGATTTAGCATTTTCTTTGGATATTCTCACACATTTGAACGAATTTAACACATGTTTACAAGGAAAAAATTTATTTGCTCATGATTTAATACAGACCATATCTTTAAATATTTTAAAAGAAAAGGTTAAAACATTTAATAAAAACATTCTTGCACTAATGACAGATTTCGAGCAGAGATTCGATTGCTTCAAAAAAATTGATAAAATTTTATCTATTATCCGAAATCCATTTTCTGTACAAGTTGATGACGTTCCTGTTGATATACAATTAAAAATAATTAATTTACAATGTGATGAATTATTACATGAGAAATATCGAGAAGAGCAAGAAAATTTTTGTAATTTTTATAAGCAATTGAATAATGAAAAATATGGAAATTTAAAAAAACTTGCCAAGACGTATTTAGTAATCTTTAGCTCAATTTATATTTGTGAACAAACCTTTTTTTAATGAATCTAAATAAAAGTACAACAAGATCAAGATTGAATGATTTACATTTGGAGGCTGTGTTAAGAATAGCTACTACAAGTATAGAACCAGATATTAAAAAAATAATAAGGAATGCAAACCGCCTCAACACGTCGCATTAGTTATTATATTAATTTGTTGTATTGATTTACTTACAATTATTCATAAACAAATTTCATAATAAAATTTTGTTTACTTAAAGAAATAAGTGTTTTGCTTAACATTTTTCAATTTTAATATTTCGTCCGGCCCGTGAAAATATTTTTTTTTCCAATCCGGCCCGGGGGCGAAAACAGTTGGCCATGCCTGGGTTAGACAGCACAATAGCAGGAGGTTGTACCGGACTGTTAACGTTTTGTGTAGAAAGAAACAGGTAGATATACAGGGATTGAGGGATAAACGGGGTAAGGTGGTTGAAGGTAAGAATTCTGTGATAGTTAGCTGGGCTGAGTATTTCAGAGATGTTCTATACAATGTGATTATTTCTACTCCCATTGTTTACAATGAAGATAGATGCATTACTGGCTTTAATGCTGATCCTATATTACATTCTGAATTCGCTTTGCCTATCTCTAAATTAAAACTGCATAAGTCCCCAGAATGCATGAAATCACCACTGAAGTGCTTAGAGGTGGGAATACTTCTGTTGCCACATGACTGACTGAAATTTTGAATATTTTTGTGATAAAATTGCTCTTCCTAAGAATTTTGTTAGAGCTATTATTACCCGGATTTTTGAAAAAAGATGATAGTAGTTCTTGTGATATCTACCACAAGATAGTGAGAACTACCCAAATCAGCAATAGCCTGCAAAAATCACACAAAAACAAACACCTTTCCTAAGCGAGAAAAGTCAGAGACTGACTGCATACTGTTCTGCTGTTACTTGCGATAGGATCGAAATGTATTTCAACTTGCACACAGTGCTCCCGCCCTAGAAGAGGCACTGTGTTGCCATATTTCATGCATCAGCTGTTAAGAAAAGCTGCTAATTGTTGGCCACAGATCTCCACCCAAAATATTGATTCACCTGCGTACTTGAAGTTTTCGTTTTTCAGAAGCCTCCTAAACTCCTTGCTCTATCACTAACAGAGTGCATCTGTTATATCATATCTCATCTGGGATATCTTGAGAAGGTAACTCACCGCTCTTAAATAGTTGGCCCAAAATGTTCTGCTTTATAAGCGAACAAATGAAATACGATAAAATGCTACTGAGGAAGACTTAAATATGTTTTGGACTCGCTGCTTCAACGCATAGCTGTTTCAAGCTGAAAGAGTTTCTTGTCTGTTATTGATAGGTGTAAAATTTTGCTATTTATGAACGATTTGAATATGTAAAAACTTCTCACTTTCAACTTTACATCTCAAGTTTAAGTTAGAGTAGATCACTTCTTCTCTGGTGAAACAATTTCAATGATGCGGCGTACTTGAAATGTATAGTCTTTTGACATTTGTGAAAAAAATGTTTTCTTAATTTTGTTCTGAAATTTTATCTTGTTTTCTGGAAAAATATATATCTATAGTATTTTAAGTGAGATAATATTTTCACTTTGTCGTTTGTCTATCCTTCTGTAATTACACAATCTTTGTCCGTCTGTAAACATCCAACTTTTTCTTTTTATATATAAATTAGAAAATTTTTTGGGTTAGATAGGTACTGATGAAATAGTAGGATTCGCACTTTCTGAATCTTCGAAAAGTTTAAATTGCTGCATCTAAAGGTGAAAAAAGCTGAAAAATGAAAAGTGTTAAATAAATATTGCATATGGTGAATTTATATTTTAAATATAATTAAAAATGTAATGAACAAATGTTTAAATATTTAAGAAATTGTAACTTAAAATGAATTTATACCATAAAGAAATGTGAAATTTTGGTGGTGGAATGTGAAGTTAAGTGATTTTCATTGGCAACAATGAAAAATGATGTCCTAGGGGTAATGACCACTTACCCCCAGGGGTGGGTAATACGCACCATTTTTTTGTTTTAAGGAATAATTATTTGTGGTTGTAGATAAAAATTACTTTTTCGTTTGAGAGCTATTGATGAAATATTACGATTCGAATTTTAGATCCTCCCAAAAGTTTAAATGGAGTCCTCAAATGAATTTGAAAATTTCAAAAGAATTGGAGAAATTTGAAAATTGCAAAGTTTTAACGAATATTGCAAGTGATGTATTTATGCTGAAAATTCGAAATTTTGATGAAGGTAATGAGGTTTGTAGCTGCAGTAATAAGTTTCCCTCATACACCCAGGAGTAGTTGGGGAACGCAACTATTTCCTTCATAAAAAAATAAATACCACTCAAGCAGCTGCTAGCCACAGAGGTCAGTTTAATCGCCATAGTAGATGGTCTGTGAGGATGGCGGGATCTCAGCAGAAAAAAAACACTAACATCCATGCCTTACCCGGGGCTTAGACCCCTGGTCCCACTCAATCATCCGTTAGTTCGAATTAAAACTTTTAAAGAGCGCAAAAGTAGGTAAAAGAAAAACTTCTTTCTCTTTGAAAACGTGAAATCCATATTCGCTAGAGCCTATGCACTGGAGTGCCACTGAATTAGGGATAGGAGACGTTATCCAAATTCAGTACCGCAAGTCCTGCATTTCCGCGCATGCGCGGCTGAAACTCTGCTCATATATAACTGTCAGCTTTGGCTTCCTAAACATTCGTCATGAGAAGCGTAATGGGGAAAGCGCGGGATTTAGATGCATTTGACAGAGGGCAGATCGTAGTGAAAAGAGGGCAGATCGTAGTGAAAAGAGGGCAGATCGTAGGTGCCCGACGGATGGGACACTCGATCTCCGAAATTGTCAACGAACTTGGATTTTCTCGTACGACAGTTTCAAGAGAATTCCGGGAATTTGAAAATTCCGGCAAAAAAACAAACACACGGAAAAACTGCAAGAACAACCAGCCTTGAAAGACCGTGGGCTTCGCCGACTGACCAACACCTCCTACAAGAGAAAGACGTACAACTACGTCACAGAAAAATTACTACATCTAGAGCCCCTATATACCAGGCCGACCTATCCGCCATTCTTATGCCAAATGGTGACATAATTTAGTGTTATAGTCAATGCAGCCGCCATGTGTGCCGCAGTTTTTGAATCCTTAGTATATAAAAAAACAATTATTATCGGAAGATATTCAGCTGCGAATTGTTTAAACAGCTATAGGAACAATTGCACAGTGTTTATATTCCAGGCTGATCCAATTATTTTTTAAAAAAATGGGTTGAAAGAATTCGACTGAGAACGTGCTTTAGGCTTAAAGCTTTCTATAATACATAAACTTCTGACTATTGCTTCCGTATTTTAATATTAATTTGTGTGATATATCAATTAGTAATATATAGATGAATGATAGATACATTTAAGTTAGTAGTCATTCATCGTTTACGATTATGTTAATTTGGTTAATATCATAAAATATGCATGCGGTAACCTTCGATCGTGACGGCCGTAACACTCCGCTTCCTGTGCGGGCATACCGAGATCGGCGACTACCGTAGTCGCTAAACGCCGATCGTCGCTGGTCGGCCTGGTATATAAGGGCTCTAGACGTAGTCAGTTTTCTGTGACGTAGTGGTCTGGCCTTTTCTTGTAGGAGGTGTTGGTCTGACCCACATTGTAACGGACTGATAAGGGCCAGACATTACCTGAAATTACCTCCGATCTCAACGTGGGTTCCAGCAAGGAAATCAGTGCATGAACTTTGTAACGCTCACTTCATCGTCTTGGCTTCGGGAGCCATCGAGCTACGAGAGTCCCACTTCTAATGGCACGACCTGGTCTCAGCGCCTTGCCTGCACTAAAGAACATCGAAACTGGACCATCGAAAATTGGCAACGGATAGCCTTTAGTGATGAATCCCATTTTAAACTTCATTACGCCGATGGGAGACTGAGGGTATGGAGCCAACCCATGAAGCCATGGATCCTGCATGTCAGGTCGGAAGAGTACAAGCTGGTGGTGGCTCAGTGATGGCCTGGGGATTCTTCAGTTGAACGTTTGTGGGACCTATGGTATGTGTACTGACGACTCTCAATGCATCCCGATGCGTAGAACTCATGGATGACCATTTACACCGATTTATGGCCATCACGCATCCCAATGAAGATGGCGTCTACCAGCAAGACAATTGTTCCTCTCATAGAACCATGCTGGCTACTGCATGGTTGCAGGAGCATTCTGCTGACTTTAAAATAATGAATTGGCCACCTAGAAGACGAGATTTAAATCCCATCGAAAATATTTGGAATACCCTCGAACAGTGAGTCCGGTCCCGTGTCCCATCAATGACGACCTTGAGAGAAATGTGGACAGCTCTGGAGGATGCATGGTTCGGCCATACCTGCGGAACAGTTACGCAAGCTAGTGGAGTTGTTGCCTCATCGTGTAGTAGCCGTTATCAGGGCCAAAGGGGATCCAACCAACTCCTCCTATAACCGAAAGCAAGAGTACCAAATTTATGACGTCAACTTACGTATCCTACTATATAGATATTTCTTATATTTTTGATTCTAATATTATTACTGGTGCATTTTGTGCTAAATTTTACACGAATGTTTGTCTATAAATATATTTTATTTAGGAGAAAATTTATTTGCATTAATTAGCATTATTATATTTGATAATAAATACGAATAATTTTCTTTTAAATAAAATATATTTATAAATAAACATTAGTAAAAAAATTAGCACAAGAATCCACCAGTAATAATATTAGAATTAAAAATATAAGAGTTGCCTACATAGTAAGACTACCTTAGTGACGTCAAAAGCATGGTACATTGGCCTTCTGTTATAGGAGGTTTTGATCCAACACGTTACTAGGCGGCTATCCGTAATTCAATGGCACTTCAGTGTATATGTACTTCTAGTTTAAGGTAAGCTACTCTCCTGTTAAATACATACAGGATATTCTGTAGACAAGGCTCCCCCCCTATAGGAGACCACCTTGTCGTGGTGGGGGGGCCTAGGGCCCAGCAACCCGGCTGAGGCTTTGCCGGTCGGGATGATCCCCAGCTGGAGCATGCCAAAGGCTTTGCCGGCTGTAGTGGGCAACAGCTGGAGCATTGCTAAGGTTTTGCCGGTTGGGGTGGTCCCCGGCTGGAGCATTGCTGAAGCCAACCGAGGTTGAAGACGCTGCTGGCCGGCTTGATTCCCGGTCGGATGGTGACGGCATTGGAGACCTCACCTATCAGGAGCTCAGTGGAGCTGTTCGAGGGCTCGGCAGAACGGATTGATTCCTAGTAAGCCAGAGCCCTCACAAAAGTCTGGGTCTTACTAAGAGTCTCCACCCCGGACGCCGATCGAACTTGGATCTATATATCCTTGTTCATGGCTAACCGTGGAATAGATTAAAGCAAGGTTTCTTCTGGTGGTCAGCTTTCCTTCTATAGGACTGCTGCCATGTGAGGCTGGGGTTGAGGTGCGCCTATAGGGCGTATTCCTTGCCCCCTGCTCTAGATAAGCACGGCTCTTCATAACCAGGTAGTGCTGTACAAGCGGAACCGGGAATTGCCGTGGTTGCATAAGATCGAAACAAGAGATTCATTGTAGACAAGGCTGGCCCAAGACATTTCGCCACACCAAGCGAATTTACTAAACCTATTATTAGCAGTTGCAGTCAGAGGTAATTTTACTTCCGCAAAGGATTTGTTTCCCCAGAAAAAAAAGTGTTTCATCATCTCATGTAGTTTGCTTATTTTCTTACAAATCATTTTGTTTTCTTCTCAAGCTATCTCATAAATATTAGAATTCTTGTAGATTTAACTGCAAACATTTTGCCATTTCCCGAATTAAAATGCCATTAGGTAAATCTTACTAATTGCGATATCGAAATCATTAATTGCTTTCATGAATTTAAATATTGAGAAGAGCAAGCTAATCCAATCACTAAGATGCCATCCTCAAAACTGAGCGGCCCCAAGCAATCGCTTGGAATGCTTATGCTCCCTGACTGCAGCATGTTTTGAAGCATAAAGAAAATTATTGAAACAAATGTTTTAAAATGTAATATTGTATTGCATTGTATGTATTAGATTTACTTATATCCAGTACAATTTTATTGTGGATGTTAAATCTTAGAATTTGGAGAATGAATTGGACTTTCTATTGACATAACGAAAATTAAAAAGTTGCTTTTACAATGTGATTTATATTTCAGGCGAAAATTGAAATTCTTCAGCTTGAAATTCTCGTTGTTCTTTCCGCTTTACATTCTTCAGCTAGTTTTCTCAGACTCCATTTCAACTCCATATCGGAAGTCGATACATTGGAGTGTTGGTTACAAATTCAAGTGCATCGCGTTGCAATCCCTAAAGACGAAATATAAAATCGAAAGACAACTTCAAGTGAGAGAATCATATTACAAAGGCCTGATTGAAACGTATAATTTCAGTTTATGTCAAGCGCAAGAATTGCTTGTGGTTAGTTTAAAGGAAAATAAAACCAACAAAAGAGTTTTTCTCCTAAATCGTGCTATTATGCATCGCATTCTATTGATTTACCTAAAACGTTTTAAAGAGAAGAAAAATAACGTTTCTGCTCATTTAAGTTTGAAACTCAATCATTTCTGATATAAAGTTAACGTCTTTCACAATAAAATGACTGCATCAAATAAGCATTTCATTTACAATTCGATTAATGCATCGTAGTTTTTTAAAAGTAGCAGAGAAGGAAATTTAGATCCAAAAAGGAGTAACAGGAAAGATGTAAATAAGGAATATCTCTGATGCTATATTATGAAAGAAAATTTTGAAAGTGGTTTAATAGCTTTACCTAGAATTAGATAAACTTAGATTTAGATAAACTTAGATAAACTTAGAATTGGATAACGTATCGTAATAATGATTTACTATGTGCTTAAAAGAGCTTGTTTCTTTGTTTGATAAAGGACTTTTCCTAAGTGGTAAGAAATTAGATCATAAAATTTGGAATGCAGGTTCCTCTTGCCACAAATTAAAAGAAACGTGAATGTTTGGTTCCCAGACTTTCATCCTCCTACAGAAAAAAGAATCCTTCTCTTCCCTCGAAAAAAAGGGGACGACGACGAACCATTGATAATTCTTCCCATCGATAAGTTCATTCATATCTTTCCACGCTTACGGTATTATTTCAGTCACAATTAAATCCCGCCAAAAGTTTGGTGGAAATGTATGTCCATTGCCATCTTCATTTACAGTTTTCCAGAAGTACTACTTCAATCACAAAGTAGGCGACCAGAAATTTCGGACACGTTTTGAGAGATCACTCCCTGCCCACTGCAACTAGGAACCCGATCTGTTATCTCAACAACAAGGTTAAAACTAAATGGAACTACTCCACCAATTTTGGAGCTTAATCGCTCAAGTAACCGCCGAACCACGTGGAAACTGCAAATTTTTGCTACCGATGACGTCACATGCGGAAATATGGCTATTATATAATATAATAATAATAATCTTTATTTTATTCCGCCAGTCAATACAATATACATTTACATAGCATAATTATCTAATAACAATTAATATGTACATGAGAAAAATCGAGAAGTGAAATAGCTGAGAAATATCAATTGCATCAGAAAAGGTAAATAACAATCACATTAAATATTGGTAAATAACAATCATATTAAATATTGGTGTTTAATAGCAAAGGCGAAACGAAAAAGGAGAGCATAGTAAGCTGACGCTTATTTTTAGTTAATGCTCCCTATTTCCTTTAGTTCAATTATGACAACAGTAAAGTATACAATAATTCAAATAGTACATTAATTCAATAGTACAATAATTCAATAGTATAAAAGGTCAAATGGTTATGAGACATAATTACACTGATACATAGAAGAAGATTTCATTGCTTTGTAAGAAGAAACATTCTACATTTGATTTTAAAGATTTTGCATTTTTAACATCATCAGGAAATTCAGACCAAATTTTTACTGCATTGTATTTGATAGATCTCTGCCCAATTGACAATAGACACATAGGTATACTCAGATCCTCTCTATGACGTGTTTCATAATTATGAAAATTCGAAAGACTCTGAAAATAGTCTTTAAATCTATCCAATTTAATCAATCTCATTGTAATCGAATACACAAAGTTTCCTGATATCAGTTTGTAATTATTATAGACATTAAGAATTTTAATATCAGAAAATAAATGTGCCACGGGATCATAATATCTTTTACCAACAATATATCTAACAATTCTTTCTGAAGATGATATATAGCATTCAGATTATAGTCAAAAGTATTACCCCAGACTAAAATTCCATATGTTATATAAGAATAAATGAAAGAGTAGTATAAATTTGTCAAAATATGTTTGTTAACCAGATGACGTATTTTACCAATCATACCAATATTCCTCGACAGAGTGATTCTCAGCTGCTTTACGTGAAATGACCAGTTCAGATTTTCATCGATTCATATTCCTAAGAATTTATATTCAGTGCATCTATTTAGCTTAATTTCATTAATCTTCACATCGAAACATTTCTCATCGATATTTTTGTTTTTATTTTTATAAATCATGTATTTGGATTTCTTGACATTTATTAATAAATTGTTATGTCAGCACCATTCAGATATAATATTTAGAGAGTAGTTAACACTGCTAATCAGGCTTGCAGAATCTTGGTTGAAATCGATAATACTTGTATCATCAGCATCTAATAACATCTTTGAATTAATGTGTAACTTTGCAAAGTCGTTAATGTAAAGTAGGAAAAGGATCGGGCCAAGAATCGAACCTTGAGGCACACCTCTGTAAATAAAATGTTCATCTGATATACTACCATTTACTTCTACAAGAGCTTTCCTCTGAAATAAGTAGCTTCTTAACCAGTTATTTATTTTACCTCTCAGGCCATAAAATTCAATTTTCCTTAACAAAATTTCGTGGTTAATACTGTCAAATGCTTTCGTAAAATCAAGATATACAGCTAATACAATGTGACCTGCATCCAAATGATTGACAATATGCTCATATAAATCTGCAATGGCTGTCTGAGTAGATTTTTTATTTTGAAAACCATATTATTGTTGTGTGATAATTTTCATATTATCTAGGAATTTAGTAATACGTGTACAAATTAGCTTTTCAAAGATTTTCGAGAAGATTGGCAAAATTAAAATAGGTCTGTAGTTTTCTATATTTTCTTTATCCCCTGATTTATATATGGGAAGAATTCTGGCAATTTTCAGTTTATCCGGGAATACTTCGTTTATTATTGATAAATTAAATATATAGCACAAAGGTTCTTTTATTGTATGTGTAATCTTTTTAATTACATTAATATTTTTGTCATCTATACCTGGTGACTTAGCTCCTAGATCATTCACTATGTTACTGATCTCTTGAGTAACAATTGGCATGACATAAAATGTCTGGTCTATGCACTCAATTTGATATTTATATTTGCCATGAAATTTTTCAGTTTGGTTCAGTATCAATTCGTTAACGGTATAATGGAAATAGCTATTGAAGGCATTGGACTTCGCATAGTCATCAGCAATAATTGCATCATCAGAAAAAATATCTTCTACTATTGACTTACATTTATTTCTACCCAAAACATCGTTGAGATATTTCCATTTCTGTTTAGAATTTTTGCTAGAATCAAATCTACTGTTATAATAGGCGTTCTTTGTTTGTCTGATTTGGGTAGTAACGAAATTGCGAAATTCTCTATATGCAGAACTGCCATCCTCTAAATGGGTTTCTTTTGCTTGTGTGTATAAATTATCTCTTTTAGTTATTAATTTTTTTCAGATCTTTCGTCATCCAAGGAGCATATTTATTTGGCCTTTGGAACTTCTTAATACCCGTGGGCAAATATTTATTATAGTGATTTATAAAAATATTTATGAAATAATTATATGCTTCATTTACATCGCTGATTAAGTAAAGGAATTGCCAATCAATACGATTTAATTTATATTGCAATTGCAGAATATTATTCTCATTGACTTCTCTATATCTATAACTGCTAGGTAGCATTTGAAAATTTGTCCTTTGGACCAGAAAAAATGTGGGGAAATGATCTGTAATTTTTGACATCAGAACTCCATTTTGGCAATCTACATTAGAAATTCCATAATCAATTAGTGTAGAACTTTGATTTCCAACTCTAGTTGGTAATCCACTGTTTAAAACAAAACAATCATATGAATTAACTAGGTCTATTAAATTTAATACATTTTTATCTTGGTTCATTATATCAAGGTTATAGTCACCCATTAATATAAAGATCGATTTCAGTTTAAGTAATGAGTTTAAAACAAATTCTAGATGTGACAGAAATAATTGTACATTTACCCTGAGGTGGTCAATAAATACTCCCCAGAATCAGATTTCCTGATTTAGCAAGCAAAATCTCGTAATCATCAGTAATAACTGACAAATTATTTAATATTTTGAAAGAAAAGCTTTCTCTGAAATAAAGTGCTAATCCTCCACCTTTACGAGCCTCTCTTCCCAAACTTATACCAGTATAACCATTGATATGTGGAATATTGTTATTTTGCCATGTTTCCACAAATACAAGAGAATCAAATAGAAAACTACTACTTTCTAAAGTTACCAAGATCTCATCAAGGTTTTTGTACAGACTTCTACAGTTGAGTGAGAAAATAGAAAAAGTTGATTTATTAAAGCAATTACCATAAATCAGACTGAGATTTTCAGACTGAACATAATTAGGTGTAGCCAAAAAAAATACTTACAATAAAAGTTAGTCTTCACCAATTTACTTATTTATTTTTAAATCTTATCCAAGTCTGATTCGTTACTAATCTGGATACATTGGTCGCCTTCATTTTTTCTTAAAAATATTCGTCCGTTTCTTGTCCAGATCAACCTATATCGTTTAGCAAATTTTAGTTTCCTTGCTTTATGAAACAAATCTCTATAAAATTGTGTAAGCTGTTCATTGATGTATATATCATGCTTTTCATTAACTATGCCAGCTTCATATGTATCTAGTTTTTTTCTAAGTTTCATTTTGTCTAATAGTTCATTTCTAATTCTTTGATTACTGAAATTTACAACTATTGGGCGAGGTTTCTTATTCTGCCTGTCTTTATTATTACCCACTCTATAGTTAGAGCTGATATCATCAGGGCAAATTTTGGCTTCTAAAGCTGTAGCAATTCTATTTACCAGCATAGAAGTATCTTCCATTTGCAATTCTGGGACTCCCACAATCTCAACATTTCTTTTACAATTAAATTGTTCAAGATCATTAATTCTAGTTGTTAGATTCTGAACTTCTAAATCCATTTCCCTGTTTTGATTTTCAGGGTTTCATTTTCTTTTTTACAATCAGACAGCTCATTCAATATCAAATCCATTTTCGTAATGATCCCATCATATCTTTTGCTCAAAAAATCTACACTTTGTTCAATATCCTTTATTAAAGATGTGTCTTTTTTATATCTTGAAAAAGTCCACTTGAAAAGGTGGTGCCTGAAGTTCCTACCAGCATCGGTGACTTCAGCCTTTAGCGGAGGAGGAACAGGTCTTTGCCCCATGCCTGCGATCAGGGGGATGTTTGATATTGTTGGCCCTCCCAATCTCAATAAACCTAATTTCTTTAAAAATCCTACTAACCATTTTCTCTCTGCAGGAACGTGGAACGTGAGGACATTACATAGAGATTATTCTCTTGATGTCCTCATGCAGGAATTCCAGCGCTATAACCTAGATATTCTAGGCTTGCAAGAGACCAGATGGACAGGTAAAGGTGAGATACTTAAAAATAACTTTAAATTTGTCTTTACAGGGAGGGAGGATGGAAAGCATCACCAAGGCGTGGGTCTTCTGCTCAGCAGACATGCTAGTGATGCTCTTCTAGGATATGAGTGCATTAATGAAAGGTTTCTTACAGCAAAATTTCAGACAAGCATTAAAGACTTGAATGTTATCTGCTGTTATGCCCCCTCTGGGGATTCTGATGAGGATGAGAAGGATAGGTTTTACGGACAACTTCAGGATATTTTGAATTCTGTCAAGAAAGGAGATATTACCTTGTTCTAGATGACTTCAATGCCAAAGTTGGTACCGACTCTGACCTTTGGGGAGGGGTGATTGGCCCTTTTGGTATTGGTAGCTGCAATGGCAATGGGCAACGTCTCCTACAGGTAAGTAAACTCAATGGTTTCAGAATAACTAACACTTATTACAAACACCGCGACATACATAAATACACATGGGTTTCACCTGATGGGCTGCATAGGAATATGATTGATTATGTATTAATTAACAGCAAATGGGCTAGTTCTGTTAGAAATACCAGGGCATATAGGGGAGCTGAAATTGGATCTGACCATTACCTTGTTAAAAGTGTCTTGCAACTTAAACATAAAAAGTGTTGTGCTAGGGTTAAAAAATTTACCTTTAATACTGAAGCTCTGAAAGACCCAGTTATAGCTAAAGCTTACCATGATAGGTTACTTAATCATTATGACAGTCATGGTTTCCTTAATACTGAAGTTGAGGAAGAATGGGGCCATTTTAAACAGGCTTTTTTGGAAACTAACAGTACTCTATTAGGGAAAAAGGAGCAGAGGAGAAAGAATTATTTAAGTGATAAGGCACTTGAGCTTATTTCAGAAAGAAGGAACTGCAGGAATGTCCTTAATCAGTACCCTACTAGTCCTAATAGAAAGCATTACAAAGAACTTAATAAACGTGTAAAGGATCAGTTAGCTACTGATAAGAATCTTTGGCTTGATGGCCTGGCTGACAAAGCTGAGGAAGCAGTTAGACAGCACAACAGCAGAGAGCTGTACCAGATAGTTAATGTTTTGTGTGGTAGAAAACGAACAGGTATACAGGGATTGAAGGATAAACAAGGTAAGGTTATAGAAGGTGAGGATTCTGTCATGGCTAGGTGGGCTGAGCATTTCAGTGATGTTCTAAACAATGTGGTTAATTCTACTCCCATTGTTTGCAATGATGATAGATGCATTGTTGGCTTTAATGTTGGCCCTATAACACAATCTGAAGTTATTTTGGCTATTTCTAAACTTAAACTTCATAAATCCCCAGGGGTGGATGAAATTACTACGGAAATGCTTAGAGCTGGGAATGTTTCAGTTACCACTTGGATGACTGAAATTTTGAATAACTTTTATGATAAATGCATGGTTCCTAAAGATTTTACCAGAGCTATTATATCCCTATTTTCAAAAAAGGTGATCGCAGTTCTTGTGATAACTATAGGGGTATCAGCCTACTCTCTGTTCCAGGGAAAGTTATTTCCATGATTGTGCTTAATAGAATTAAGAATCTGGTTGACAGGCAATTGCGGGATGAGCAATGTGGATTCAGAAGTGGTAGGGGATGTGTGGATCAGATATTTTCACTTAGGCAGATTCTTGAGAAATGTTTAGAGTTTCAGAAACCTTTGGTTGCTAGCTTTGTTGATTTCAAAAAGGCTTTCGACTCTGTTGATCGTCATAATTTGTGGTTGATTGTGAGATCATATGGTATACCAGACAAGTTAGTTAACATTATGAAAGCTCTCTATAATAACACTGAGTCTTGTGTGAGAGTTGGTAAGGCTTGTAGCAATTGGTTTAGCATTACTTCTGGTGTTCGACAAGGGTGCATTTTGTCTCCTTTTCTCTTTAGCTTGGTTATTGATTATGTTATGCGAAATTCACTTCAAGGGAAAGATTTTGGCCTTAAATGGGCTGGAGATACGAAAATTTCTGATTTAGATTATGCTGATGATTTAGCCCTTTTGGCAAATGATGTTGATGAGATGAACTCTTTCATTCGAGCTGTTGATGAGACTGGTAGTAGAGTAGGTTTGGTTATAAACAGAGAGAAAACTAAAGTGATGAAAATTGGTCAGGCAGGCTGTGATTCAGTTAATCTGAATAGTTGCAGTCTTGAGCAGGTGTCACAGTTTAATTATCTTGGGAGCTATGTAACAGATAATGGTGATGTGCGGCATGAGATTAACAGACGAATAGGGATTGCTGCCGGGACTTTTAAGAATCTATGGAGAGTGTGGAGAAATAGGCGTATACACCTAAAGACTAAAATTAGACTGTATAATAGTTTGGTTCTTTCTAGGGTTAGTTATGATAGTGAAACTTAGACACTTTGTAAGCAAGATAACAGGAAACACGATGCTTTTGATTCCAGATGCTTACGCAGTATCTTGAGCATTAGGTGGTTCAACTTTGTAACTAATGATGCGGTTAGGCAAAGGAGTCTGCAACCTCCTTTGAGCAGCGTATTGTGCAGAGAGAGGCTCCGCTGGTTTGGCCATGTTGCCGTATGGATAATTATAGATTGGCGAATAGGGTTATGAACAGTGTGCCTAGAGGCCTCAGAAGGAGGGGGAGACCTAGGATGCGGTGGGCAGACAATGTCAAACAGGACCTTGTTAGAATTGGTGTACAGTGGTCGGATGCAGCAGATGTAGCTCAGGACAGATATGCTTGGAGAATTAAACTGTGCGGTCTGGTTGGACCTCCGTAGCCCATGGCTGCTTGAGGATGATGATGATGATGATACTACGCATAATTAAGTCAATATCCCTCATTACTTCAGGATTATCAGTTTTTTGCTCTACCTCCGCAGACGTACTCTCATTAGACTTAACGTATTCTTGCCGGTCCAAAGATTTTCGATTATTTGAGTTCTTATTTTTTACAGTTTGTATGCATTTAATGCATTTCCATTTACTGACTCTTTCGGAAGACATCTTTCGAAAATTCGTTTCCAGTATGCCAGCACAAGCGTAATGAAATTTCTTGCCACAATCAGCAGTACATTTTATTTCATCAATAAGCACCACCCGATCAGCGCACTTTCCGCATGTGGCAGCCATCACGCACTTCCGGATCTTAGCACGAGAATCTATTGTGCAGCTCCGGGAGGAACACTCCAAATTGCAGCGGGTGTCAAATGCTTTCTGAGGGTGGGAAGAGGTCGCAGTAGAGACAATGGTGGAGAGTCTCAGGTTCAAGGTCGTGTGCAGTGCGAAGCGTGGGTGATGTTGGATGCTGACTGCACAAAGGAAACCTAAATATCAAAAGTAACTGATCCAGCTGTAGATATCCGCCTTTAATTGATATAAAAAAACTTACCAACTGGTAGTCCAGATGTTCATCAATCTCTGTAGAAAATTCAAGGTCTGCACTCGAAATATATATTCAATAACAAGGATCTCGAACCCAGTGTTCTCCCATGTAGATCAAAATTCAAAGCGTGTCAACCACGTTTCGCGTCCATGGACGGCAGAGAGGTTAGTACCTTCAAGGAAAAAAATTCTCTTTGTCAGGGAACGGAAGAGGAAGGCTGCAAGATCAGTGTGATATACGTGGATGAAGCTAGCTTGAGGGGAGATATTTATTATTTATTTTAGTTAGATATGAGCTTAATAGTATGTTCATTAAGACATTGAGAAAAGAGAAATTGTCCTGTAATTTGGAAAATTATTCCTTACCATCTTTTTATAAATTGGAAGTATGATGCAGTGTTTCAAATCTTTCGGAAAGACACCATGTGAAAATGAAAAATTAAAAATACAAACCAATGATTTTTCATTTTCACATGGTGTCTTTCCGAAAGATTTGAAACACTGCATCATACTTCCAATTTATAAAAAAGATGGTAGGAATAATTTTCCAAATTACAGGACAATTTCTCTTTTTCAATGTTTAATGAAATATATTAAAACTATATTACTAAAAAAATAATAAATATTTCCTCAAGCTAGCTTATCAGTATATCACACTGATCTTGCAGCCTTCCTCTTCCGTTCCCTGACAAAAGAGAATTTTTTTCTTGAAAGGTACTAACTCTTGCCGTCCCGTGGCCGAGTGGTTGCACGCTTGGCTATTGATCTAAGGGACCTGGGTTCGAGCTACTGATTTAGGCATGGATGTGTGTGTGTCGTTTTTCTGCTGAGGTCCTGCCATCCTCTCAGATCTCCTACTGTGGCATATAAACTGACAGGCTCCTGTCAGACCTCTGTGGTAAGCAGCTGCTTGAGGGGGTATTTATTTTTTTATTTTACTAACTCTTGACCTAAAAAAAGGCGGAGTCGGACATTAGGTGTTAGATCTGGTCTGTTCTGTGCATCATCACTGTGGATTGGTACCCATCTCTCCTTACAGTTTTTGCTTCGATACCATTTACAGACCATTACGTATAATAAATGTTGTTAAAAAGCGAAACAATCAAAAACTCGGCAGAATATGCGACAAAAATAGGTTTTGAGTAAGGTTTTTGACTTGTCGACAATTTTAAATTATCAAGAATTGGGATTCAGTTATATAAATTCTAGATAATTCGCTAAAATTCTTACTGTATAAAAAATAATTGTTTCCTTAAAATTTTCTCAAATCTTTATTAAAATAATTAAAATTTATATTACTAACAAAACAATTTGTTAACTAAATAACAAATTATAATTATAAAATAAACATTTTTATATTTATTATATTTATATAAAAATCATTTTATGTTTAATTAAACAAAATGTATTATCAAACAAAATCATATTTTGTGTTTTGCTTTTAATAAAGCAATTTTAGTTAAACGATTGCTTACGTATTGTGTTTAAATTACTACGTTAAAAACATAATTGTTCACTTTATCTGATAATAAGTTCTTTTTTTAAAATAAAAATTCCTTAAATCGGGAAATTTCTTTCGTTTTTTGCTGGTGTTGTTCTTATAGTTAAAAGAGCATACAAAAAATTAATACGTTTGGTGTTATTTTGTACGATACTACATAGAACCTGTCACCTATTAAAATAAAATCATGTGTAAGTGTTGACACATGATGTTTTAAAATAGCGTTTATTATACACTGGCGGAAATTGGAAAAGGAACACCCAGAAGGAATTCCTTTCGGAACGTCATATTAAAATGTGTTAATAGTTAAGGGAGCAGAAACCGTGATCCAAAATTGAAAGTCATTGAATGAAATAATGACGTCACTGAGGAAGACAACATGCAAATGTACGCAGCGCGTATTTAAGGACTAGGGCGTGAAGAAAGAAGTTATTCGTCTTGTGTCGTGTTGTTCGGTATTCTTTGAAGAAGCTACCATGCGTGGACGATGCAGGCGTGCAACATTTGTTCAGTTAGCGGAGTTTGAGCGAGGTCGTGTAGTGGATCTTCGGGAAGCAGATTGGTCTTTTCGTCAAATTGCACACCGCGTTGGACGAGAGATATCGGCAGTGGTACGATGGTGGCGTCGATGGTCAGAAGAGCATTCGCATACTCACAGACATGGTTCCGGGCAACACAGAGTTACGGACGCACAAGAGGATCGGCGCATCAGGAGGGCGGGCGGTAGCAGAGCGGACGGCTACTGTGTCACAAATTCGATCCGCTGTCGTATCAAGGGTGTCTACAAGAACGATATAGAATCGTCTTTTGGAAGCAGGATTATGGTCATGCGTACTCCTGGCACGGTTACCACTGTCACCTCGTCACTGTCGAGCAGGTTTGCAGTGGTGTCAAGAACGAGTTCATTGGACGAAAGAATGGCAGTCTGTGGTCTTCAGTGATGAAAGCTGATTCTGCTTAGGAGCGTCTGATGGTCGTTTACGTTTCCGAAGGCAACAAAGTGAGCGGCTTCTTCCATCGTGCATTCGCCAGCGACAAACAGGGCTCACACCAGGCATAATGGTGTGGGGAGCGATTAGCTATCACTCTCGTACGTGTCTGGTGTACACTGAATAGCAATACGTACGTCAGCGACATCGTACAGGCGGTCGTCCTGCCATATTTGAGTGTAATCCCAAATGCGATATTCAAGCAGGAAAATGCCTGCCCACACTCTGCCTGGGCAACTCAACATGCTCTTCAGGCAGTGCACAAACTCCCTTGGACAGTACGCTTTCCGAATTTGTCTCCAATCGAGCATGTCTGGGACTGGATCTGACAAAGACTCTTCTGCGAACAGCGGCAGGCAACGGCCATCGCTGAATTACGCGTCCAAGTTGAAAGTCGAAGCATGATATCCATCATGACAAACCCAGCATAAAAATAAACCCAGCAAATATTTCCCCAGCATGATATCCAGCATTTGTACGACCGATTTCATGCCAGATTGGAAGCTTATATTGCTGCTCGAGGAGGTTCAATATCTTATTAAAATGTGCCTTCTGTAAAATGTAATAATTAAAAGGTAAAATAAACATTGAATCACTTCTCACATGTGATCACTGTCCTTTCTGACTAAGGTTGTTTCTATTAAATAAATCTCATAGATTACGCTTCAATTGTTAATGGTGTTCTTTTTTTAATTTCCGCAAGTGTCGTTAAATAAAAATTAACTAGCAATTTTCTCGAGAAGAAACTCTAGTTTCGACTGATTAATATACATGCTCTTCCCAGCTTGCTCCCTGTGTACACCACTGCTCCGCTCTGCAAGCTCATTCGGCTGCATTTGACATTTCAGTTCACGTGGCGCCAATATTTTGTGTGTTGATAGAAAATATTTCGAAGTGACTTGTTACAAAAAAAGGAGAAAAACGTACGAACATATGACACAATTCTATTGGAAAAATTCATTTATATACAGGGTGTCTCAAAAATATAGGTACAAACTTTTAAGGGAGGTAGATAACATCTAAAGGGATGAGAATTGCATAGGAACCCATAACCGAAAACGTAAGTCAATAGGCGGGGCTGTTCATCAGTGCGCTAGAGGGGAAATTTCGGATTTCCTCATTCGAGCGGTAGTCGGCTTACGAAGAGCATGAAAAGGTATTCGAACAGGGAGCTGGCAGACATGCACTTAGTATATGGAATAGTTGAGGGCAACGGACGAGCCGCTCAACGAATGTGTCAAGAACGCTTCCCACACAGACATGTACCGGGCCACCGTTTGTTTGCGCGTGCGCAACAAAATTTGTGCGATTATGGGTCATTAAGAGCTGTAACATTATGAAATGATCATCTAGTACGCCATTTGTAATAATTATGTCCAATAAATGTTTTCCCATTAATCACTGTCTTGTGTCCTTTCAGATCTTGTACCTCTGCTACCACTTTCCCATGACAATTTCCGGTTATGGGTTCCTATGCGCTGTTTTGATTTACGGGAATCTGGATTTACAACGTTTATTAATTTAAACATATTCTTAATATGCGAGGTCGAAAATTTTACATTTATACAGTTTGAAACGAACCCTCAAAGTGCGACGTGAGAAATCCTGACAACTCTATTGATATAATATTCACTTTCAAGGAAACTTATCAGAGGTTCAGAACTCGTTGCCAGTTGTGTATAACAAGTTCAGGGATCTCGTCTCACGAGTCTCTTCCCAGTGAGATTTACCTAAGAATGTCAGACGTCCCGATTCGTGCGGGACTGTCCCGTTTCGCAAAGTAAAATCCTGAGGGCCGCATTAGCAGCCAAAACATTACGCACACCAAGAAGAATTTAAACCTCCCCCATCCTTGCTTTCAATGTAATCCAACCAGGATGATCCTTCCCTCAATAACACCTTCACTCACCCCACACTCTACACCGGCTCTAATAAGCCTGTCTGACACAACCGTTAATGTTTTTTTCTTAACGCATATAACTGAAATATGCATTAAGTTATATGCTGTTTTTTATTTTATCCTGTTTACATTTATTGTATTGTATTTTATATCACAATTTGAAATTTCGCTGCTATTGGACAAGCTAATACAGGAACGCACTACCTCTAACCAGGGCATTTAAATTATTTGACATGGAAAGTCGTTTTCCGTTTTGCGCGAATTTCATTTGCACGGAAGTTTTCAAGAATGCATTAACCATGCAAATTGACAAAGAGGAATATCTCATGAAGTGAAGATTTAATAAACGATTTGAACAGTCCTTCATGATTTAAACTTTCCAGAAATATAATTTATGACTGGCGACATAAGAAAAATGTTTAAGTTTGATTAAATTTTTACATTATTCCTAGCAACACATCTCATAATTAATTATTTTCGAAGTTACCCAAAGTTGATTTTATTTCCCATTATTATACCATAGAAATGCCGAGACTCTTGGGTAATAGAGGGCGCAGCTTATCATAATAATCTGTTCAGGTTGGTTGGTTGTTTTACCTCTGAGCGGCACTTTTTTGGACACAATGGGCTAAATGGCCAGGTCACATGGACCCCGAAGGCTCAGAGAAGTTTGGAGGAGGGGACCCACTGGAACGGTTGTTGGGAGACAGATGGTAGCCTCCCGTCAAGGCCATCCAGCGTGTTCTTTAACGTGCACAGGGTATGGCTCTCCCGCACACGGAGCCACGACGGACGGAAGACATACGGGGCCCTTCGACGGGCGGCTGCCTCTCCAAGCCCATCGGTGTCCCCTACTGACGGTGGGCAGGGCGAAACAAATCAGACAGAAATATCATACTTAACGCTCCTCATATGTGTTTCATTTGTGTAACGCAAATAAATGAAACTTTAGTGGATTGCCATTAGCTCAGATTTACCGATGATCTCGAGCAACGTGAAACACTGTTCAAAATTTTTGAAAAAGCAAATCACTACGTCATTCGCATAAACATTCGTGCAATAAGAGAAATTCTACCTTGTGTAGCTGAGATCAACCCCGAGAAAAGGAAGCTCAGCTGCCGAACTTTGTTCGGTTTTAGATGATAAACGCAAAATTTGCATCCTTTAACAAAATGCAAGATAATATGCAAGATGAAATGCAAGATGCTTTAACTAAATGCAAGATATTCATCATGCATCGTGGCACAGGTGTAAATATCTTTATCACCTGGTCAAACGCCAGGGAAATCTTCCAGTGCTCGAAATGAGTCTAAGGATTTCAGAACTTTCGCTAACGAAATCAAACAAAATAGCTTGCATTCTATAGCTGCCGAGTGAGTGGATGTTTAGAACTGAAACTTCTCTTAAAATTTCTTTTTTTTTTCGGTTTAGATATGTAAAACGGAAAAACCCTTTGTTAACCTACAAAATGAAATTCCTGAAAGTGAACGAAAGCTCTTCACTAACGAGTTCCAAAGGAATTTTTTTTTTGCTAGTGGGCGTTCTCCTCGTCAAGTCTATTATCATCGCAGGGGAGTGATATCTATCGCTCCTTTTATATTGTACTTTTCTATCATATCAAGCCAAGAGGAAGATAGAAATAGTACAATTTAAATAGTTTATGCTTAGTGTCTAACACTTTGGCTTCGCACAGAATTTGGAGATGGTTTTAAAACCGTAAATTATGCCAAACAGCCTACATTGAAACACTATAGATATATAAATTGAAACTAGGTGCAAAAATTCCTGTGAATGAATGTTATATTCTTTTGAAATTATATATATATTTCTTTGACAGTTTTATGTTTCAAGAAGAGAACTAAAGCAAAACAGGATCTTGATAAGGAAAATTTATTTTATCTTTTGAAAGGTATTTCACCTCTCTACTTTTCTGCACCAAGCATCTAACATTCAAGTAGCTTATTCCACAGAGTGTCGGATTCCAGCAGTAATAAGAACAATAGTACTAGATGAGGGAGGTAATATGGAGTAACTCCCCTCAGAGCATGTTGAATATATTCATTTGTTGTGAGAAAGACAACAGTAGAATGATTACTTCAGACTGATGCAATAGGTCTTCCTCGTCGAGTGCTTTGAAATGATGATAATTCTTATATTTTCCTCAGTCATATCATTCAGAAATTATTAGATAAAAAAGAAACAATAAAGAAGAATTCCTCACGTTGACCCTACATCACAGTAAGCAATTTTCTTTTAGTTTTATTAGCAAATGATCTCTTGTAAGATAAACTCCATTCTTTGGCTCCAAAATATTCAAAAATAATAAAGCAAAAGAGTGAGAAATGCTGGGATGTCCTATTTAAAACTCTCCTGAAGATTTTGAACTCTTTTACTCTACACATTTTCTCCCTTCTTTCTGCCCACCATCACCAAATATTTTTAGTTACTCTTGTTATGCATATTCTTTTCACTGATTTCCGAGTTGAATTCCCTAGCCTCTGAGATATACAATACACCAAAAGGTGAGATAACAAGAACTCCAAAGCCCACATAGGAGATTTACTTAACAGTTGCGAAAAACTAACCGATGAGAATATCTCTTCTAGGCTCCCCATTGTGTTCTTTAATTTACATGACATATTACTCTCCTGATAGCTGTCCCGTGGCCGAGTGGTTAGCGCGCTCGGCTACTGATCTACGGGACCTGGGTTCGAGCCTCGGTAAAGCATGGATGTTCGTGTTGTTTTCTGCTGAGGTCCTGTCATCCTCTCAGATCTTCTACTGTGGCATATAAACTGACAGGCTCCTGTCAGACCTCTGTATCAAGTAGCTGCTTGAGGGGGTATTTATTTATTTATATTACTCTCCTGAGTACCGACATGAGCGGACTTAAAATGTTAACTTTCCATCGAATGGAACGTTAAGAAGTGGCTCCGTATGCAGGAAGGGGAACGTTAAAAATGGATGACATTAAACGCACCCCCCCCCCCCAATCTGTTTCATAACAGCTGTGTGCAGTGGGAACCGTTCTTCTACCCAAATCAGGTACTCTGGGGTCCATGTGACCATTTAGAACAGAGTGTGCAAAAATGCAGCTCATAGATAAAATAGCACAACAATCCCTCCCTGAGCACTGAGTCACACCATTACGACTGATGGTGGCTTTTTCAATCCCATCTGTCTCCCCTTTGTCACAGTCAGCAAAGTGCGGACAAGCCAATAAATCTCGACCCTGGAATAACTGACGCCACATCTATATACCTAATTGTACGCATCTGTTCCGATTCCGAATGAGGCACTCCCAAGCTCTTGAGATCAATTACAGAACAGTAGAGGCATATGCCACAGGAGGATGGAAAAAAATTAATAGTATGTTTGAGTTTGCATTCGATCTACTATAAAAATTAAATTAAAGTTACAAAATTTGGTACAAACATAGTTAAAATTATGCATGTTAAACTTTTCTTTAATCGTCTGCTATCTAGGGTTTAAGATTGTTTCGATAATTAATATATATACTGAAAGCATAATTTATTATACATACTACACCCATCCAGAAATCTGCCGTACGCCGCCACAACTATACGGCCAGCCGAAACCTCATGCGGAGTAGAAATAGATAAGATATCTGTTAAACTTATGTTACGGGATTCTCTAAATATTAATATAAGGTTCACTATCCTCCTTTTTTGTTGAAAACTTGCTGTGGTACTTTTTGCTGCTTACGTTTGTTCCTACTACAGATAGGGATCTCCTTCTCAATCTCTCGCACACGAGAGCGTGATGTTACTGTTTGCAGATGTTACTCTTACTGGGCCGTTGTCTCCTGCACTCCGCCCAGCCCACGTTGAGTAGGGGACACCGATGAATTTGGAAAGATCGCCGTCTGTCGGATGGGACGTTAAGCCGTGGCCCATGTATGAGAAAGCCGTACCCTGTGCACGTTAAAGAACTCGATGGATGGCCTTGACGGGAGGCTACCATCTGTCTCCCAACAGCTGCTCCAATGGGTCCCCTCTCCCAATCTTCTCTGAGAATTCGGGTCCATGTGACCTGGCCATTTAGACCAAAGTGTGCAAAAAAGTGCCGCTCAGAGGTAAAACAACCCAACCCAACTCCTGCGCTCGTTGTTATCGCTGGTTCATCGTACGGCTTCTCAGCAGTTCGATGGTATGAAAATCAACAGAAGTCATCTGATACACCAAGACACAAGATAGTAGAACAACTTGTATATTTTCAGCATAAAGTAAAAGTTGATCTACTATTTTGTGTCTGTGATGTATCACATGACTTTTGCTGATTGTCATATATCGAACTTCTGAGGAGCCATGACATGAACCAGCGATAACAACGAGCGCAGGAGGCAACGGTCCAACAAGAGCAGCATCCGCAAACCATCTGTGCCAGAGACCGAGAAGGAAACCCTAACTCTGACGGCAACAAACGGAAGTAGGAGTGAACCACAGCAGGTTTTCAACAAAACGGTAGGATAGTGAACCTTAATATTAATATGTAAGATATCTACCTGAGATGTTGTGTAGTATACATGCGACTCTTATGATAGGTAAGCACAACCACCTCAGCGAGTTTGATCGTAGTCATATAGTCGGTGTGAGGAAGATGGGATTCTCCATATGGACGACTGTTGAACGTCCGCATTGTATGTGTATATCAGGACTACATTAAAACAGCTAAAACCTGCAGCCGCTATGAAAAATGTGTCTGTCATCAAGTCGTTGATATTCAAGATTACTGCTGCCTCTCCAGTATCATAATGTCGAAACTGAGGGCCACAGTGCAGATGATAATGTCGCCATTCAATGACGGGGCAGGTTAATGCAAAGACTATTCGATGTACGATGGAACAACTGGGCAACAACAACCGACATCAACATCGAGTATCCGTGTTAACAACACGTCACTGAGTTATTAGGCCGCCTACACACTTGCCGCGTTTCACCGTTCGCTGCGCTGCAAGGACGAGTTTTCGAAGACTGCGCATATTGTGGAGTCGGTAGTAAGGCGTCACTTCCTCTACCTTGGCCACCACACGACCGCAGATGAAGTCGGTTTTATTTCTATTCTCGCCACGCGGTACGCAAGCGACCGCAAGCAAGAGCCAATCAAAAGTCGCTGACGAATGACGTTGCTACAACAGCCGGGCGAAAGTTGACAGTGAGCATTTAGAGATATTTCACTAACAGAATATCTGCGTATATAAATCTTTAACATAAAGCGAGTTTTTCTCTTATAACCAAACATATAGTTTTGGAAATATATTTGGGAGTAGGATTTTTTTCTACGAGTAGCTAAAAAAAATTGCAAAATACACATAAAATTTAAAATGTATACATTTTGGACGAATGTCCCCCTTCACTTCTAACGACGCTGCCGAGCATAAAGCAAAATTTTTAACTTTAGCTGTTCCACTTGATGATAAGGAGATTGATTATTTACACAAAGGAACGAAACGGAAGACAATGCATTCAATAATATCGTATATGAGTAATGTTTTGGTATGATAATTTTAATTTATTATCGTGCATTATTAAACTACTGCTAACTCTAATGTAAGCAGTACCTTTCTCTGATTATCTATGCTTAATATCTGAAACTTGAAATAAGATTTATAAATATTTATGGAATTGGAAAGTTGAATTGGTCCAAATAATGCCGTACTGCATTACGTGTATATGCTTATGATTCCCATCCTGTCAAGGCATTCATTTTTAGTGTAACAAATAATATCCAACACATTAGGACCTGGATTGGTGTGATATATAATAATATGGAGGAGAAAGGCTAGATAATAATTTTATGAAAATAGAACGGTGTTCTTGTTTCATCTTTACCCTTCAATTATTTTTTCCAATAATCTGATGGATTCTGAAGTTGTCAGTCGTTGTTGTTAGTGCAATATCTCTTGACATTCTAGAGTTAAAATTTCGAATTTCTACATAAAGAGGTCGCTTGCAATATTCATTTAGTTTCGCATTTTGCCGATTTAACATTGTCTAAACATAAAAAAAAACAAATCAAGGATTTAAAAACGTGAATCATAATATTTCATCAGTAATTATAGAACAATTTTTTCCAATTATCTTTTATAGCAAAAAATCCCCCCCCCCATACTCAACTCATTGTTATCAATGTAAACCTCATGGCATTCATATTCCACCACCAGAATTTCCATCCTATATTCATATTCATTTTAAATTTTTCAGTTTTCAAAAATTTCCATCATTTATTAGAGAGCGCCATTAAAACGTTTGGGTGATTTGAAAAAGTGCGAATCATTGTAATTGTTCATCAATCTTGTCAAACCCAAATGGAATTTTTTAATTAACCTCTACAAACAAAAACAGTTGACTGTCTGCAAACAGACCACAAAGTAAAAACGTTAGCTCTTTCAGAAAACGAGCTACGAACAATTTTAAATGCATCTTGCCTTATATGTTAGCGCTAATCTTTCAACTGCAGAAATTAATTTCCGCAATTTCGTGTCCTTTGTTCTAAATTGCTAAAACCTCTGTAGATAAAGAACAAAAACAACAGCCAAAATCTATTTAAATTCGGTAGGTGTCATACACAAAAAGATTTTGTTAACAGTGTCAGCCTCTTGAATATTAAGGATTAAATTGGGAAAATCGCCTAACCTTTTTCTATCATTAAAAATCTCGCGACCTATTTAGTGCGATATTTTATTATTACTACGCCTATGATGAGCAAAGGCAAGTAATATTAACGGTTTGCGAAAGAGCAAACGTCTTTTCCTGGACATAATGTTTAAAATAGAGTGAAAGCAATGTCAGAAAGCGCGGTAGATCTCGCAGAGAAAACAAAGCACGAGTTCCATGTTGTTTACAGAGAGAACCAATGAACTTAGTTCTTTGTTGCAGATTGCGCGTTTAAGTGTGAAGGCTACACTCTGCGCTTGCGGAGCGTCGCGGAGCTGCCAGTGACGTCACAGAGCGTTTGCGACGCGACGAGCGGTAAGGGTGAAGGAGCCCTTAGTCTGCAGTGGGTGAAGGAACATAGCGAGTGGACAGTGCAAGATTATAAGTAAATTAAAAGATTAATTATTAATTATTAAATTATAATTACAAGATAACAGTAACTTGGTCTGACGAATCGTGGTTCCAACTGCAACACGCTGATGGGAGGTTGCATGTGTGGCATAGACCACATGACGCCATTCGCCTCAACTGACAACTCAGGGTGTATTGTTCTGGGGGGGGGATTATATGGGCTACCTTGGGACCTCTTGTACTTAATGGGACCACCATCACCGCACAAAGCTACGTTGACGCATTTTGACAACCACCAAACCCATTATTAGCTATCCATTTAGCAGGATTCCTTCTTTCAACAAGACAACACCCGTCTCGTCGCTATCATTTTGCAAAGGACTGGTTGGAGGATTATTCTCGTGTGTTCACAACCCCCTAATGGTCTTACTCTCTGGATACCCAATTACTCTTACTCTCTGGATTTGAACCCTGTTGAGAATTTGTGGGACAAAGTAGAGCGATGCATTCGAGCATGAAATCCACCACCGGCAACTCTTGGTGCTTTACAGAGGGCTGCCCTGGAATCAGAGTTGCAACGTCACCAGAACATTTCCAACACCTGATAGAGTCCATATTATGACGTATTGCTGCTGCTGTGAGGTCGAAACGTGGACCCACGCGTTATAAAAGAGATGTGTGTGATAAATTATCCTTTCAGTGTAATAAACTTCAATATATAAATTTTAATAATTTAATTATTTTTACCTAAATCAATTTTAATGATCTTAATTCCATTCACTGTAATTTTAACTTAGGCTATATTTTCAAGAGCCGTCCCGTGGCCGAGTGGTTAGCACGCTTGGCTACTGATCTAAGGGACCTGGGTTCGAGCCCCAGATTAGGCATGGATGGATGTGTGTGTGTCGTTTTTCTGCTGAGGTCCTGCCATCCTCTCAGATCTTCTACTATAGCATATAAACTGACAGGCTCCTGTCAGACCTCTGTGGCAAGCAGCTGCTTGAGGGGGTATTTATTATTTTTTATTTATATTTTCAAAGAGTGGAACAAAAAATTTATTTCACAGATAACAAAAAACAAGAAAAAGTATTACTAGTCATATTGTGTTCATCGTTATTGCCGAGATCAACTCACTATTTATGAAGAATTCTTGGTGTCGTTATATTCTGATGGAGGAAATTTCATGTTATGATTGATCAACATAGCATTAAATCGTTATATTTTGTTTTCTGGAATGGAAATGCATTAGAAAATTCAATTGCAATATAGTGCCTTAACTGTTTTTGCTCAGGTTCATTTTGAAAGCTTATCTAGTTATTTTACCTTTCACCAGCACTTTTTTTTTTGCACACAATGTGAGAAATGGCCAGATCGCAGAGACCCTAAGATCTCAAAGGAAGTTGAGGGAAAGGAATCCACTGGAAAACTGTAATGAGATGGATCGTAGCTCATTTCAAGGACATCCAGCGTATACTTTAAAGTGCACAGAACATGGCTCTCCTGCCCACAAAGACACATTTTAACGTCCCATCTGAAGGAAGGGGACATTTCGAAGCCCATAGATGGCCCCTTTCTCACTGAGGACTGGTTGGAGGTTAACGAAGATAAATCTCAACGCTGAGACAACTGAACCCGAACCTGGAAACTGCAGATCGTGAATCTCATGAGCTACCAACAGAGAGCCCCAACTGAAGGTTTGGGGTGATCAGCCGAAAACGGAAAAATTAATAAAAAAATAAATATCCCGTTAAGTTGTCTTAGTCAATTAAACTTTATCAAGTTATCACCACAGACGTACGACAGGAGTTTGTCAGTTTAATACGCCATAGTAGAAGGTCTGTGAAGCAGGCGAGACCTCAGCAAAAAAACGGCGTGAACATCCATGCCTTATTCGGGGCTCGATAACATTAGCCAAGAGTGCTAACCACTCAGCCACGGGATACAAGACCTCAATGTCCACTGATTCCAAAATGGTCGTAACCTTGATAACACGATTCTTTTTGTTTTGTAATAACAGCACTTGGTTTGTAATACAGTTTCTGTGTAATTGGTGGCATCATGCACTTATAATAATCAGAAATAATCTCATTCGCAATGAAGGATTTCTGTTATTTTGGTCCTTTAACTAAACGATTCCAGTGATACGTCCATAGAGTGTGTTTTTCTTTCGATGACTGTTCTGTAACTAACATTTAATATTTGGAGCGTGAAAATTTATGAAATTCATTAGCACTGATCTCCTTTTGTGCACGACTTTCACACTCACATAATCCATCATAGTCTATTTTCGCATTTTTTCATCTATTATACTTCAAGCTCAAATGCATATAATAATATAAGCTCAACAGTAAATCTGGCTCCATAGCATACTTTGCACGAATCACGATGGACAACTTTATGGTTATGTTAAACTCGTGAAGAAAAATGTTATAGTAGAAACAATACTTAACAGCAGTAACACATTTGGCGGCCAAAAACCTCTTCAACTCAAGCATTCATTCCTTTGTGTTGTGTCAGCTATGTCGTTTTCCAAAAACGAACGTGTATATATTGTTGAGACTTATTGTGCGTACAAATTTTAAAAACGTGTGAGAGAGAAGTTTGAGTTCAAGTTTCCTCAGTATACCAGTTCCCAACAAGTCGACAATATCTCGTTTGATTGATAAATTTCGTGACACTCAATATGTACAGGATCGAGAGAGCCCAGGCTGGCCATCACTGTTAATTGCCGAAGTTCTTGATGATGTGTCTCAGCGTTTAACTCGCTCACACAGAAAATCTCTTAGAACGTTATCTTCACAGGTTGTTCTGTCACCAACTACTGTTTTCAGGGCTACAAAGAAGTTAAAATTTCATGCCTACTGCATTGATATCGTTCGTGAACTGAAAGAACCAAACCATGAAAAACGTTTACGGTACTGTCGTTGGTTTCGTTCTTTTGTTGATGAAAATGTAATTGAGGTGTTGGACCATGTTTATTTCAGTGACGAGGCTTGGTTTCACTTGGGTGGGTATGTGAACAGTCAAAACAGTCGAATATGGAGCATTGAAAATTCTCACATTTTTCACGAACGCCCATTACATGCACGGAAAATTGGTGTTTGGTGTGTAATTTCCTGTCGTCGAGTGGTAGGGCGTTTATTTTTTGACTCAACTGTAACTTGTTAAGTTTATCATGACCTCATCCAACAGTTTATTGCAATATTGGATGTGACTGTTGAATGAACGAGACTGTTGATTTCAACAAGATGGCGTGACCGCCCATACTGCAAATGACACAATGGACATGTTGCAGGTATTTTTTTGGTGATCATTTGATTTCAAAAAATTTGTGGCCTCCAAGATCCTCAGATCTTATTCCTCCAGATTTTTTTCCTTTGGGGAATTCAGATGTGTAGTATTTCAAAACAATCCTCTTACACTTGAAGGCTAACATTGAAAGAGAGATTTTAAACATAAGAAAGCAAACATTACGAAAGGTGACTGCAAATGCCATGAAACGGGTACGAACCTGCATCCAGGTTTGCAGGAAATCACTTTCAACATCTGTTGTGAAGGTAGATATATGTCTAATTGCATCTTTTGAAATTTGTGTCTTTTTTCAAGTTTAAATAGAAAACTACAAACCAACGTATATTTTCAACTATCACCAAACTAGCTTATTGTGCCAGAATGCAATTGATAACATAAAACTTAAATAAATTTTTACAATTATCATTTATTAACCAAATTTTAAAATTCTTAAAGATCTGATGATCTCAGAACTTCAAGCTCAGATCACTTGAAACAGCATTTAAATATGTAATGCTTAAATTAATATAACGCATCTCTATTAATAGTCTAGATGCCACAATATTGTGTAACAATAACTGATTTGATAACCTGGTGCTAATTTAAAATTTTCGAATTTCCTGTTATCCCCAAGTATTTCTTTATACGTTTGATCATTTGGAATATACATCATACAAGCCCAGTAAGAATTTGCAAATTTTTAAAATTCTATTCATGTGATCAACTTTCTGAAAATTCATCATTGTCCTAATAATATAATCTTGGTTATATAGCATAATGTATGATATACAAACATCGTCCCACATTAGATTTAACCCACCCGAAATACATAATCTTCGAAACAGATAAGTCAAGAAATATTCTTATATATTAAATATTGGGTTGTTATTGATTTTTCTTTTGATTTCTTCATTTATATGCTAATTGTCGATCAATAATCACACCCAAATATTTATAACTATTAGTGGAACAGATTACTGGGCAATTGCATGTTAAATCATTATAATGATACTTTCTTTATAAAATTTAATTTCCCTTTAAAAATGTCATATTTTCTCTTAATATGAAATTAGTTTATTTAATTTCTGAACCCAATTCATGGATTTAAATCAGTGTCTCGCAAACCTTTTTACTCTGCGGCACACTGAATCAAATTTTTTTCCGCGGCACACTGAATCTAATTTTTTTTCCGCGGCACACCTAAAAAAGAATAAAAGCAAACTCTATATAATCGTCATTATATTTGCGCTTTGTTGAAGTCATCAGCCTGGTTTTACTTGAAGATTTGCTCTCGTTCTTTAATTCATAACCCGGTGTTTGTTTTAAACATTTGTTCATTCTATGGCTTGAAATAATCAAAAATTAATACCAAAATTTGGAAAAAGCTTGATAAATACTTACAAGCACGTCGATAACACAAGTGAAGTCAAAATGAAACCTTTGGAATATCTAGTGTCAATTTGAAAATCTCTCGCGGCACACAGTTTGCAAGACACTGATTTAAATGAATCACTTATAATCTGAATATCATGCTAACCATTTGTAAAATATCACTATCACTGCCTTATAAACTTTTCCTGAATTATCAACAAATGCCACTAATATATCAAATAATTTCAATTCAGAGAAATCGTTAATGAAAATTAAATATTTTAAGGACCCAAGAACATAACCATTTATGCTTCACTTATTTATGTGAATGCAACTGGCGTACCCCTTGTACAGAAAGATAAAACTATAGTTATAGTCTAGCAATGGGAATAAAACTTTGTTACTACATCTAGCGACCTTTGAGCTCTCACGGCGTACCCCAAAAAATTTTCCTAGGTACCCCCAAGGGGTATGTGTACCTCACGTTGATAACCCCTAGTCTGAATTAATATTAGTTTCTTTATTAATGTGTTTGCAGATTAACCCTCTGACTGCTCAATTTGAGGACCGAAATCGCTTCAAAAATTGTGTATTTTTTTTTTGTGCATATTTAAAATCCATATATATTGGAGAATTGAAATATGCATTTTTTTCTTTCTAGAAAAGATTTTTTATATAGATTTTTATCATCAGAAACTAAGCTGTCAGAAAAAACAATTTCAGATGTTATCACACAAAAAAATTTTTTTTTAATAAATTTCAATTGAATTGCAGTTAATTTCTATTTATTACATAATATAAAAAAGTAAAATGTATAAAACTTAAGAAAATATAATGCACTGAGAAAAAAATACCTTAGAAATGTAGTTTAGTATGATAGAGTTCGAAACAGGGTTCAAGGCAAAGTCCAACTTCACAGTCTTTGCACCAGATTCGTGTTTCTTTGCGAATTTTTTTTCCATTTGCATCTTTTCTTGAACAGCAAACAGCACACTGTCTTCGAGGCTCTCTTTTTATGGGGTTAGGCGGTATGTGCCTTGCAAAATGACGAGCTGTCAATCTCAAAGGGTTCGGAGTAGAACTTGGTCTTCCAGGCGGCAACATAGTGAAGTTAGAGCGGTAAATACCAAGTACCTTCAAATGCCGTAATTTAGTGGATGACTAACGACATCTGTTGGTCAAAACCTAAATTAAACGTCTAACACTATATGTAATTTATTTCACTGGTTAAACGGTGAAAAGGCGGGATGCGCTCCTCAATAAAAGAAGAAAAACACCTGCCCGCGAAAATCGCGGGATGAGCAAATTTTGCTACAATTGAGTTGCCCGTGGAAATCGCGGGATGAGCAGTCAGAGGGTTAAAACACATTATTTCTTATTCTTTAATAACTTTTAAACCAATCAAACATTTTTACTCCTAATTTCATACATCGCAAACGTTTTTAACATGAATACATGTGGAACACAGTAAAAAGCTATTTTAATATCTAGAAAAACAACAAGAGCCTTTAATTTATTATAGAAACATCGATGAATCATTGTGGTTAAATTCAAAATTACACTCTTCACTACCAAATTCCTTCCTAAATCCATATTGGTTATTTGAAAAAAAAATACATTTATCGAAATACGAAATTAATTTTTGTTTCACAACTATTTCAATAATTTTGGAAAATACAGAAAACAAAGAAATTGGTCGATATTTATCAAGAACATTAGTTAACATTAATTAACGTTGTTCTCCCTCCTAAACGCGTGTCTGCCAATAGGTTAGCACTGTTTAAAACTTGTTGAAAAATACCTGACCGCAAAGTAAGATTAAATAACATGAAATCTCTTCGATATCCTTAGATATGTGTTTAACTGCAAAAGAAGAAAAAACAATCTTTTTTTTTGTTGATTTTACTATTGTTTAATTGCAATACTACCTTAAAATAAAAGAATGGACAAAAGTAAAATCCAAATTCTGACTGTACATTTATTAAAAGGGAATGTCCTTTCCAAGTGAGGTATTTAAAAAGATAGTAACTAAGAAAAGTTAATTTGAGAGCAATAGGATGGGAAAAACAGCAAAAACTCAATTTCCCAATAGCGTTTTTACTACTTAGATTTTCGAAAAATTATTACGTTTTCACCAAGTACTATAACTAAATAATATAATTTTTGCTGGTTTTCTGAGGTGTTTAATGTCTCTTTCGAGGCTGAAAGGTGCCGAGATTAACAAAAAGAATCGAGGAGAATATGAACTGGAATCTCTGATGACAATTTGCATGAATCGTATATATTATCCTAGCTAAAGGGATCTGACTCCGGGGATTAAGAAATATTACTTAGCGAGGAAACTAGGATCTGATTTTCATAGAAACTTTCAATGCATGCAAATAGGGAATTTAAAGAATTTATTTTTCATCAGGAACTCCATTTAATTTTGAAGTTAATTGGCTGGATGGTTTCGATTTAATGGTGCACTAGCAAGTATACCCGTAATCTGTTTTAATACGTAGAAAAGGACATTACTTTTGCAATATCAATGCCGGTTGATTAAGTTTTGGCAGCTAGTCGCCAGTGCCAAATTCCGATATCTTCCTATTTCCAAAAATAAAGTGATTACAGTATAGCAATTAAACATTTTTATACCTCCTGTAGTTATCGAAAACATTGAAATAGTATGCATTGTAGGTTACAAGTTCATTTGTCTTATTGAGACCAAATATTACTGATGGGACACGGTCAAGTTTTGTTGGTTGTTTTACCTCTGAGCGGCACTTTTTTGCACATAAATGTCTAAATGGCCATGTCACAAGGACCACGAAGGTTCAGAGCAGGTTGGGTGAGGCGATCCACTGGACAGCTGTTAGAAGATAGATGGTCATCCAGTGTATTCTTTAGCATGTACAGGGGGCAAAGCTTTACGTCTCTTCCGACGGACGGCGGCCTTTCCAAGTCCATCGGTGTCTCCTACTGCCAGCGGTATACCTAGTTTAATTTATCCATCTGAGCCCAAAAGTTCTATACATATAAGAGAATGTTCTGGCAAAAGTTCCATAGGTCACAAAGGAAAGGAACTAGTTGGGTAAAAGGAACGTTTGTAGTTAACGCTTAAATGTGATTGGCCTACTCATTAGCAACAATTGGAAAAGTTGCCTCTCCTGAAGTATAGATGGCGCAAGGTCCGCCATATCTCAGTGAAAGATTTAATAAGTCTTATTCTGGAAGATTTTAGCGTCTGATACGTGGATTAATGGATGGATCGCTCTGACATGTATCTAGAGTTGCTGGTTCTTTTCCCGCCGCATGCGATTAAGATGTTTTACGCTTGTAGAGTATTTTTAACATAAATAGCCATAATTTTTTAGCCGAGTTTTTTGTTGTTATTGTATAATATGGTAGAACAGTGTTCTTTTGTAAGATACACAAATCGTTAGAACAAAGATAAATCTCTTAATGTATTCAATGAAGTTTATTTAATCTCCTATTTTAATCAAAATTAACTTTATCCGGACAGGAGGTACACATGTTTGCATTTCAACTTCAACCGTATATGCTTTCGGATTTATATTTGACAGTGAAATACTGGTTCGTGATTCTGGTTATTCTACTCCCAACATCTTTTTACTATATTAATGATGATGCAAATTATCGAAAGTTACATCAACGATTTTAATCATTGACGTTTTAGACATTATAGAAGCTCTTACGTTATAGACGTTATAGATGCTTTTATGTTATAGACATTTATAGACGGGTCATTATTAAAGGAATGGTTAGTAATCTTAAAACGTGTGTATAAACCAAATAAATTAAAATTAAAACCAAAATGATGTGGATACGGGCAAAATATGCAGTGTTCATTTTAAGTCAAATTGCAATATTTTGAGAAATTTATCAAGTAGGCTTATTCTTACGTTAATAAATGTTATAAGAAATGACGTCGTGGTTGAAACTAGAGCTATTATTTGAAAGCGGATTTGATCTCGATTTTTAAACATGCATCGGAACAAAGCGATATTGATACTCGTTAGAAAGTAATCTTAGAGAGGATTCGAATGACATCATAAGATTCGATCCTTGTCTAATATTTCGAAAGATATCTGTCAACAAAATTTCGAGTTGAACTTCCTTATTTTCTGGAGTTGAGCCTCCTTATATAAATGAGGATAAAGTAATTTGGTCTCGATTCTTTTTCAAATGTTTCGAATCCGGCATTGAGATTGGAGACCGAGATATGAACCTTCAAATTATGAGCCTAATTCACTTTGGATAGCATTCACTTTTTGATTATTCCCATTCTCATCCATGGATTAACATTACAATATGACTTTGTATACACGTCACGCAGCGGGTTGTCAGTAGTAGAGTAAATTTTTGTCAACAAATCCCCCCCCCCCCTCTTGTCCTGTCGTTCACGCAGAGCGTCTTCCCAAAAACCAGGTCAACACTCATCTCCCCCAAAGTGTCCCATAGGTTAACATGGGATTCCCTATACTTTAGCATTGTCCCAGAACTCTCATTTACTCTACTACTGTTGTCCTCTCCTTCAATGGCTGCTGCGAAAATATTAGTAATATGCAAAAAAATGCTCAAATATCTTCTACTGTTAAATGTATTTCTTCGTTAAGAAGTGCATACATAGAAGGCTTGGATCTATATAGAAAAGGGGGAATGAAGGCATTGGAATGCCATTCCAGCATTAAATGTTTCAGATCGTTTTAAAGACATTTAAAATATTTCTTGAAAAATGGGCGAAATGCGCTTGTACACATGCCTAATAATTTTTCCTCTCCATTCTGGTTACTAGTATTCTCAACCCCCCTTCCCATATCCAGCCCTTCTGTGCAGTAATTGCTTTAATATTCTAGTTTCATTTACCAAGAAAAATGCATCATATGTCTTCCTAATATGTATCAAGATCTGCAAATGTACTTGGCTACGATTCTGCTGTTTTGCCTAACTATTCGGCCATGACACTGCCTCCGTATTGATCCACAGCGTTCAGTGGCATAGCAATACGAGTTATAAATATTAATTAAATCACGATTAACACTGTTTTCTTTCCTATGTTCTAAAAAAAAGGATCATAAGTATCCGTGTACTTCAATTTGTGTAGGATGCCTTTGCTTGCTCTCTTCCTGCTGTCCAGTCCAGTGAGTATTCTGCACAGGTCCCGATGTTGAACTTTAATGCAGATCAAAATAATTAAAATTTCCTTGGCTTCCACAGTAGATTTGATACACACACATATAAAGTCCGCTGATTAAAACTTGTAAAAGGTAAAATAGTTAAAAATAAGAACTTATATGTGACGTTTCGACAAGGTGTCTTTGTGCTCTTCATTCTCAGGCGTAAATTCGTTTCAAATTTATGCTCGAGGTGGCTACTGTGGAAGCCAAGGAAATTTTAACTATTTTGATCTGCATTAAAGTTTAACAACAAGACCTGTGCACAATACTCACTGGACTGGACGGCGAGGTACAGTGCGTACAGCAGGACGAGAGCAAGCAAAGGCATCCTACACAAAGAGAAGTACACGGACACTTATGAACCCTTTTTCTAGAACGTAGGAAAAACAACAGTGTTGATGGTGATTTAATTAATATTTGAAACAAAACAACACTGTGAAACTTTTTTTACTATAATACGAGTTTTTCCTTTAGTATATACGTTTATATAGAACTCTATGGTCTGAAACTCTACTTTTGTGACCTTGTAGTGTCGGCAACGGGTCTCTTGGTAGTATTTAATAGCTTTTATGACTCAGGGTTGTATATTTGCCACTAGACAAAATCGTGCATTAAAAATGTAATTCAATAACTTCTGTTTACTGAGTATTAGCTCACTATATTAGTAGTCGTGTGCAATTGTTCATTTTTCTTACTTATTTCTTCGGAATTATTTTACCTTTAAACATCAGTCAGCCTTGATTAAGCAATTTTAATACTTCAAAATAAAAATGATCTCTGCAATCATTACAGATTTATTCCAGAAGAAAAAAAAAATGTTCCAAGTGCTGTAAAGATCTAACACAGAATCAATCGCAACCCAGCTGAAGGATGATTTTACAAAAACTCTTCACACTTTCTGAAACATAAACGGACAAGGTAAATTTTTAAGAAGCTGAAAGATCTGTTTTACTTTCCGCATTTCGCTCGATCAAACAGAATTTCTCACCCTCCGTCATTTCTGCAGACGTTTTATGTCCTATAAATGGGTTATTGCATTTGTAATGTATTTGGGATTTTGTAATTATATGTGGGGAGAAAACAAAATGATTATTACAGGTACGTTAACACTCGATTTAACGGACTAATAGGGAGGAAGGCGTGTACCTTATACCGAAAGTATTATATCCGTTTTTCAAAGTAAAAAAAAATTAGTTTCATAATTAATAAATTTAATATTTTTTTGCATTGCCAAATATTTCGTTTACTGTAAAATTTTATTATTGTAATCTGTAAGAGTTGTTTGTAACTCATAGATTACACAAAGATATTTGTTAAATGTATATTTCTGTCAGTTATATATTTTTATTTCTAAATTTTTTATTTTATTTTAAATTGTTTTCTTTTTCTTTTACGTTTTCGATGTTTCTAAATAAATTTGATGTATTTTTTTGTGAAACGTTTCTGTAAATGTTTTTGGAAATGATATAGAAATAAATTATTTATTATTATTAATTTGACAATCAATACCCGTTAGGTAACGGAAGTATCTGTTAAATCCGAGTGTTTATAAATGCAGAGAGTATATGATCATATCATATAATGGCCAATACAGTACATTAGAAAAAACATTAAACACTAATATAAATATATATTACTCCAACTACCCGACTTTTCACTCCAACTACCCAACTATTAGTTGTACTAATATAAATATATATTACTCCAACTACCCGACTTTTAACTCCAACTACCCATTCATTCATTCAATACGTCACAAGAACTGGGAGGTCCTTCCTCAGGCTTTCCCATTTAGGATTTAGTGGAAATATGTATTTATTTTATTTTTCTCAATTTTTTTTACTTAATTTTTTACTCTCCTTTTTTATTTAATTTTTTTAATTTTTTTAAGTTTTTCAGACTAATTATATTTTTTAAATATTTTAATATATATATATATTATTATTTTTAATTTTTTATATATTTTTATATATTATTCTTTTATATATATATTTTTATTTTATTTTATTTTTTTTTTATATTTTATTCCATATATTTGTTTCTTGGAGGAAGTCAAGCAAAAAACGAAAATTTTAAGTTGAGTAGATAAGGTAGGAAATTTCAAAATTAAATTTAATATAAAATCCTTAATTCCAATGCTTTCAAGATTTTTGAAAAATTTATTTCTTTGAAAATTAAAATTTTTACAGTTTAAGAGAATGTGAGTAGAGTTTTCTATTAAATTGCATTTTGAACATTTCGGAATATCACTTAATTTTAAATACAATTTTGATTTATTTAAAAATATGGTGTCAGTTCTTAAGCGGAGAAGGACTTTAATTTCCTGTCTAGAAAAAGGTAGTTTTAAAAGATCCAACTACCCAACTATTAGTTGTACTAATATAAATATATATTACTCCAACTACCCGACTAACACGATAAATGCTTTCTTCAAAAAATTCGTGTAAGATGAAATCATGTTAGTCGGACAAGAATAGCTCATAAGAAATAATGTAAATTGGAGGAAATGCGTTCCAGAGTCCTGAGTAACATATTTTTTAAATTTGCTCCTTTATTATACTTTGGTTAATGTTTTGTGCTTTTTATTTTCTTATGTGAATTTCATATACCTAACCCATTTTAACAGAAAGGAGACAAAATAAAGGCAAAAACAAAAAGCGGCTAAATGCATTTTTTAAAGTACGTAAGAAAGACTGAAAATCAAAAATTGATTATTTTAAAACTTGTTGTCCAATAATGAAGGTAATTAAATGTATGTTTCCAAGCTTTTCTACTGTACATGTGACAAGCTATCTTGAAATAATTAGGTGATTTTTGTATATGCTCGCATTGTTATCGGACAGCTACAATAAAATGTTCTTATTGTTTGCAAATATATTACATGTTAAATCTCTTTAAACACACTAATTTGTATATGCAAATGTTAAAAATGTTTTTGGAAGTGACGAAATTATGAACAAGAAGATTACATTGGTGAGGGAAGGAAAACAACTAAAGTGTCTTTTTCATATAGTAATATACACAGTCGTATCAGAATAATATGACCATCTACCATACATATACTATGGCAGGTGGTCATATTATTCTGATAGGTCTGTGTATATATACATATACAGACGTTATACTATATATAATATATATATAGTATAATGAGATAGGTCACAAGCCTCAACTCAAAACACTCAAATAAATAACTACATTACAGCCGGTTAAATATTTTTACAACCGGTTAAATATAAACACAGACAGTAAAAAAAGACATACATACACTAAAAAAAAATTTTTAATTTTAAAAATAATATTTTTTTACTTAAAAAAATTTAAAATCATAGGCTTCCGATTTATTTCGGGACAGCATTCTTTAAAAATGATCGCGCAAATCAAGTATAATTTTCTCATAAGAAATAAAGATAGTGATGGCAGGGACAGAGGAAAAGCGCAGCCTCAAAACTCATACATCTGTTTTCTTCGTTGTCTTATTTTTCACTTTATGGTATTTATTTGATACAATAATCTTATTCGGAAAAATAGTTATCGAAGTGTTCGATTCTAACGTTCGAGAAGTTTTTCCCCTGAAGAGAACTTCACTTTTCATTCCTCGAAATATTTTAAAAAACTAAACTATTCGAAAAGTTGTTTACAAATATGCTAATATTAAGTTTCCTTTTTATTTTAAGCAACCAGCTTCGAAGGAAAACGGATTCTGTACTGTAATAAATTGAATCATAATAAATTTTTCTTTCATTCTGCTCCTCAGAGATCCTTAAAAAAAAGGAAATAGTCGATTTACAAAAGGACGCTTTGTGTATCGGCTACTTCTATTTGTGTCGACGTTTTTCAGTTTTAAAACTTATTAAATATAAAATGAGAAGTAAATCTAAAAGCGTTAAGAGCATATTATACTTAAACATTTTTGAATGTAAAACGTAGGCAAATGGGCCATGTCAAAAAAAAAGACAAGCATAGTAAAAGAATCCTCGCTGCCATAGAAGGCAAGTCCAGCAAAAGAATGCCTTTGATGTTCTCTGAATCAATTCTGTGTTTGTTTCTTAAAAGTGATCTTTCACGCTCTTCGCACAAAACGTCTGTTTTTCTATAAATCATAAGCAAAAGATTTTCTTCTAATTGACTAAGTGCAAGTGGCAGGCTATGAAAAAATTATCGTGAGCGGATGCAACTTGAATATGCAGTTGAGAGGAATGTCGGTGCGACACTGTGACAGCACGACACTGTGATGAAAGAATGCTGCATTAAACGCGAGCCTGTTTCTCATGGAGGACGTGCTACACGAATGGCCATTTTTGGATGGAAGTCACGAGCTAGACACATGTCGCGAAGCATGCTGCTGCGTAGGAGAAATGAATGAACGTTGCATCACGAGTAACACTTTACTTTTTTTTATTATTTTTCCTCAGTTGTTGTTGTGAAAACAGCTACCCACAAAAGGCTTTGGAAAAGTACAATGAAAGAAATGCAAGACTCAGAAATGCAAGACTCAAGAAGTGACTCAGAATAAACAAAGGGAATTCCTTTCGTTTACTTTAAATTCTACTTTATGATGTCCATTAGTCTTCATAAGTAGAATAATTTAGCATGTAAAAGTTATTTCACTTCTTAAAAACAATCCCAATTTATATTAGGCCAGACAAAATATTACGAATTTTCATATTAGATCACTGGAAAATCAAATTAGACATGACGCTATCATGTATCATTTATAAACTGTATTTGGAGTGTCGTTAGGGTTGGATTGTTTTACCTCTGAGCGACACTTTTTTGCACACCATGGGCTAAATGGCCAGATCACAAGGACCCCGAAAACCCAGAGAAGGTTGGGGGAGAGGACCCACTGGAACAGCTGTTGCGAGACAGATGGTATCCTCCGGTCAAGACCATCCAGTGTGTTCTTTAACGTGCACAGGGTATGGCTCTCTCGCACACATGGTCACGGCTTAACGTCCCATTCGACGGACGGCGGCCTTTCCAAGTCCATCGGTGTCCACTACTGACCGTGGGCAAGGCGGGGAGTTTTGCGGAGATAAATCTCAACTTTGACCCAGCTGGGACTCGAACCTGGGAACTGCAGATTACGAGCCTGGCGCGAGTGGCGTTAGGAAGCAATCTTTAACCATTAATTGTATTTGTGTAACAACTGTTCTTTAATTTTTATGTAATTCTAGCAAAGTTTTAGGATACGTTTTTAAGTTGACTGAATTACAAGCAAATAGAAGAAGACTCCAAGTAGGTGAGATTAATTTTCTTTTACTGGTTTCGCGGTCAGATGGGGATTTGTAATTCTCTACCGAAATTTAGGAAATGCGGGGGAAAAGCACTAACTCGGGACTTTAATTGAAACTTTTGACGTTTCTCCAGATTTTATGAAATTTTGGAATTTTTAAAAATTGTGGAATTCCAAATTATGCACTTAACAACTGCCCTTCAAAGCAGTCTATTTTTAGTTTATTTCCTACTACGCTAAAGCACTTCCCTCAGATATGGAAGACGGTTCATATTTGTATGATACATAAATCAGGAAAAAATGCCGCTTTCTACAGAATTATAGACCAATTAATTTATTCCTTTGCACTAGAAAATTACTTGAGAGTATTCTCAACAGACTTAAAGAAAATTCTTGAAGACACCAAAATCATTCCCTCTATTCAAGTCGGATTCCGTAAAAACATATTACAGTGCATCAATTGCTTCGAATTGTTGAACAAATTGCGGAAAGTTTTAATAAAAGAAGAATAAATTGTGACAGAATTCTAGATGTCGCAAAAGCCTTCGATAAAATCTGGAATGAATGATTCATCTCTAAACTTATTACGGCCAACTTTTCAAAAGCAATTATCTCAAGCATCAAATCATATCTCACTAATCGTAAATATCAGATTAAATTCAATTGCAATCTCTCGACTACTTAAAACATTGAAGCTGGCGTCGCTCAAAGCAGTCTTCTCGGGTTTCATCATCATCCTCCTCAAGCAGCCATGAGCTACGGAGGTCCAACCAGACCGTGCAATTTAATTCTCCAAGCATATCTGTCTCGAGCTACATCTGGCCACTGCGCATCAATTCTAACAAGGTCCTGTTTGACATTGTCTGCCCACCGCATTCTAGGTCTCCCCTCTTTCTGAGGCCATTAAGTACACTGTTTTAGTTCACTGTGCTCTGCTCCTTTTTTTCCTAAAAGAGTACTGTTAGGAAAGCAGTTAGTTTCAAGAAAAGCCTGTTTAAAACGGTCCCATTCTTCCTCAACTTCAGTAGTAAGCAAGTTTTTGGTATTCTCTCATTTATTCAAATATTATTTTTATTTCAGATATAAATAATCGTAAAAATATGCATATACAAATAAATATTTTTGCAATAATAAATCGAAATATAAAAAGTTAATTTTTGCACATATTGTATGCCCTTTTAATCCCTCTAGTGCGACCCACTTAAAAATTCCACAGTTCTAACATGGTCTCTGTTAACAAAACGTTGCCAACCAATTTATTAAATGATACAAACTTGGTATTGAAAGGATTTTAACTCAGTCATGAATATAAAATAAAGGTTCACTTTACTATTTAAAACAATTTACACACATCGGCATATCGAAAATTAAATAGTAGCAGAAATAGCAAGTTAAAATGTTCAGACAAATTTAATCACTTTTGCTCTTTTCTGTATAAGAATTGTTTAATGAGAATCCTTTGCCAAAAATCTACATAAATACTGTAGAAATGTACATTAGACTCTTTGTTTCGTTAGGTTGAAATAATACTAAGTAAGCATCAAATTGTCGTACTTTCTATTACTCACTAGTGTTCAAAGAATAGTATATGTTATTTAAATATCAGGGCTACTCAAACGGAATCCGCCGGCCACAGCCTGCTTGGGAATTAACTAATTGCCTCTCGGAAAATGTGTAGACGCAAAAGAAATATAAATATAATTTTACTGAAACATATGCGTTTCGACGTTTCAATATTTAAAAGTTGTCATTCCCTGTCATAGATGGCGCCACAAGCAACGACATCTGGAAGATTTAAAGTCACAATTAGTTGATAAAATAAACTAGTCAATGATAATTTAATGGTCAGAATACCCGGCATGTAACTGGTACATATGGGTTCGAGTCCCACTCATGGCAAAATTTGTTTTTTCAGTTAAATTATTTCTCGAATTCTATTGTCAATAGGTATTGGTATTTACTATTTATTAATCAAAAGGAATAAATCTGTTTTCCCCAAGAAATTATATAAAACAGTCGAATGGGATGAAAAATATGAAATGTACTACATAAATCTTACTATATTTTTCTGAGATTTTGTTTGTTTATTTTGTTGTTTCCTTTGGCTCATAATTTTTTAAAATTTATAACCCAATTTCTTTCTTTCAGAAAAACACTAGTACACTACAGGAAAAACAATTGCAACACCTGAAGGATTAATGCCGTTTTATTGAAACGCAAGCAACTGTTAGCATACACTGAGATGTTCGATTGAATTCATTATCACAAAAAATATGGAAACTTACCACTTTACCGGGTAGGTAAAGAGGTGTAACTGGTATGATGTTGAACCGCCTAGCGCAGCAATGAATTCATGAACACGGTAGGGACGGCTATCGTACAGTTCTATACTGTCATCCTGAGGGATAGAACGCAAATAGCGAGAAGTCGCTGTTTCATTTCAGCGACAATGATTGGCGTACCTCTTGGGTGTTGTCAGCCTATCATGTCCTAGACGTCTTCAATAAGTTGAAAATCCAGCGAACGTGCTGGCCATGGTAGTACCTGAACGTTTTGCTCGTGTAGCTACTGCAAACTAATGCGGGTTGTGTAGGGACAGGCAGGTGAAATGTTCCGTGCTGCTGAACAAATGGGACAGCCACTGGCTGCAAAATGTTGGTAACGTGTCGTTGGGCAGTTAGAGATCCTCTTATAATGACGAGTTCTGACCGAGATGTCCGACTAACGGCACCCCACACCAAGACACCGGATGCTGGAGCTGTGTGACGATATCGCACGCACTGGATGGCGTTCCTTTCCCCTGCATGACGGCGGACATGTTGTCTACCGTCGTACTGACCAAGACAAAAACGTGATTCGTCACTAAACACCACTGTACTCCAGTCTTGTTCGTTTCAGTTCTGTCTGAGGCGACACCACTGAAGACGTGCTTGCATGTGAGCAGATGTGAGGGGTAAATGCAGTGCCGGATGATAAACTCCCGATGAATACTGTAAAAGCCTGTTGTTTACCTTCCACCTGGCAGATATTTGATGTGTTACCTGCTGCCAGTCCCTTTGCAGTTGCGTTGTAGTCGCGAATCTGTCACGCAATGCCATGCATCGCAATTGGCGATCCTGTCGCTCCGTGGTCACACGTCATCTTTCTGATCTTTGTTGGCGTGTGCTGGATCCTTCTTGAACCTACTGTCGCCATATGCGCACGATGGTGCTCGATAGCGGCCAACAAGGCTGGTCACATCTCTCTACGACAAACCAGCTTCTCCATGGCTGATGATTCTTCCACGCTCAAAGTCTGTTAACTGTTGGAACGGCTGTCCACGTCTGCGTAAGGGCATCTTTAGTGGTTTAGAACAATTTCCACAACGTTTTGTCACCCAGGGAGCTTTGGTTGCCTTTCAACAACTTCGTAATAGTTACGAATTGAAAGGTTATCTGTTACGTCGCTGAAAGGTTATCTGAAAAGGTTATCTGTTACGTCGCTGAAAGGTTATCTGAAAAGGTTATCTGTGTTTGATTGCTCCGCACCTGTGACGTCAACTTGCGCCTATCCAATCGTTTCGATCGCCTGCAAACAATTTCCATTCATTTCCATATATTACAGCCTGCCTAAATTTCGTCACATTTGTATAACCTCTTCCAAGTGTTGCATTTTTTTAATTCCTGTAATGTATTTCAAAACTCGAAAAAAATCTCCACATGTCAAGACTGCTTAATTAGAGTAGCCTCTAGTACTCGTATATATTATATAAGAAAAGTTGTTATGATTTCTTTCATGATTATATTCCAGTAACTAAACGTTTCATGCTAAGAACAAATGTAACACCAGATCCGTATCTAGACAGGAACAAGGCAGAGGTGCACAGGCACAGAATCCACTGAACCACAGAGTAGAAAAAAAATTGCAAACTGCCGTGTTGAAATTGTAGACTCTGATCAATCGAACTCACCAAACATATTCTACAACAGAATATGTAAGATATATAAATAATGTTATTTCTTTCACTTTTTATGCACTTATTTATTCAAATGTGATCGATAAATTTGCTGAAATGAAAGCAAGAAAAGTTCAATTTAAAATAAATATTTTCATTTAAAAATATATTACATATTTGCAATATTAATAAATATATAAAAATATAAAAAATGTATACAATTTATTAATAAACTTTACTGTTATACCGTATTTATTTTCATTATTATTGATTTCTATAAAAATTAGAATTATTTCCCAAAAAGAAAACTTTGCACAGAGCACACGAAAGGGTAGTTACGGTTCTGTGTCACATGCTTAATAAACAATAAACGATAACATTTTTCATCTCTATTGTAATCCACTTCTAAACAGCAGTCGTTGTTTCGGAGTTACGATACATCCTAATACTTTTGTTTCACTGTGTGGTCTTTCGGTCAAAGTATTTGCCCATTGATGTTCGAGAACATCACTTAGATAGTACAGAAATCTATGAAATTGCAATGAGGTCATTTCCTACATTTCTTACGAGTTTGTTTGAAATATCTACTTATAAAATACTCCACACATCATGTCCAATAGGGGCAGGGGTGGCTAGGTCGGTAGCGCGCCAGGCTCGTAATCTGTACTTCCCAGGTTCGAGTCCCAGCTGGGTCAGCGTTGAAATTTATCTCCGCAAAATTACCCGCCCTACCCACGGTCAGTAGGGGACAACGATGGGCTTGGAAAGGCCGCCGTCCGTCGGATGGGACGTTAAGCCGTGGCCCCATGTGCGGGAGAGCCATACCCTGTGCACGTTAAAGAACACGCTGGATGGCCTTGACGGGAGGTTACCATCTGTCTCCCAACAGCTGTTCCAGTGGGTCCCCTCCCCCCAACCTTCTCTGAGCTTTCGGGGTCCATGTGACCTGGCCATTTAGCCCATGGTGTGCAAAAAAGTGCCGCTCAGAGGTAAAACAACCCAACCCATGTCTAATAACCAAGGTTAATGAGGCGTAACCGGTATCAATCCATATACATTCCAAACCTTGCAGTTAAGGAAAGACGAAGCTGTTACTGAAAGATATTACTGGAATGCCAAGTAGATAGCGAGCTGAAAGTACATGATTCAAGTCACCAATCGTAGGTGAAATTACTGCCGAAACGTTCAGGTCTGAACCTAAGGTTGTCTTTTGGCTGATTAAGATCTGGACTAGTTTACAAAATGCAGTGTTGTTTCCAAGGATTCATTTTATACTGAATGATGGTTAAACGAAATCACCTTCAGCTTGCACAGCTCGCCTGTATATAAGTCTCAGTGTATTCAGCTGTGGTCTTTTTTTTTGTGTCTTGTTTTGCATTTATACATATTTTGTTTTGTGTTTTTCTACTACTCACATAATCTCTCTTCCTGGGTAGGTAACCTTCAAAGACTGTTATAGTATGTGGAGGAAGTAAATTTCTGTTATTACAGCTGTAATTGGTAAATCGCGGTCCAGTTCACCAGGATATCACTCTTATTATGCTTTATCTAAAACCTATCGAGCATCTTTACTCTCTTTTTATATCTCAATTAAAAATAATATTTGACTAAATGAAGTACCATAAGATAAAGCGTAATAAACGTCATAAGTAAAAACTCTTGTTATCCCGCTTTTTAGGTAAAGGGAATGTGCATGAAAGATATAATTTATTGTATATAAACATGTCTTATGTTTGACAGAGGCAAAAAAAAGCTAAAATTGAAGAAAAGGAAAAAAATTATCATTACCGAAACGCGAAAAATTAAATTGCTAATCGATAAAAATTTATCAACGAACGTAACAATTATTTTTATACTATCTTTTTAATGATATTTTCTCCTAGGACTATCACAAATGTGCGTTTTCACACTTTCCTAATAATTCATGTCAAATTTATGTTTAACTCGGCTAATACTTCATTTATATACACCTAGATTCCAGTTTATTAGTACCGTACTTAGTAGCATGTTGCGCCTCCTTTGGCCTTCAGAACAGATGGAATTGTACGGACATGGAACTTACAAGTTTCTGGATGCATTGTGCTGAAATGTTGTACAGTCGCTGCAAATTGGACGACGGATAGTGTTTCTGCGAAGAACCCTTATCACCTCATCCCAAAGTTGCTCGATAGGGTTTAGATCTGGGGACTGTGCAGGCCAATGAAGCAAGGAAAACTCGTCGGCATGTTCCTGGAATCATTCAGTGACGATACATGCCTTGGGAGCAGGTGCATTATCGTGCTGAATGTGTCCATCCGAGTGAGGATAAACTGTAGCCATGAAGAGATGAACTTAATCAGCAACAATCTTTAAATACCCATAGCATCCAGATGTCCTTCATGGATATCATGGGACATAATCCGTGACAAGAAAATATTCCCCACACCACCACATCATCACCATCGGCTTGTACTATTAACACCAGATGAGATGGCTCCATGGCTTCATATTACTTGCACCAAAGTCTGATCCTTCCACCAGCATTATGCAAAAGAAACCGTGATTCCTCCGACCAGTTTACCTTTTTCCAATTCTTAACGGTCCATTGTCGATGCTCCTGCTCCCACTGGTGACGAGATTTCGTGTTCTTCGCTGTCAACATTGGCACTCGACATGGTCGGCGGCTGTTGTAGCCCATTCGCAACATGGTTCAATAAGTGGTGCGTTTGGAGATGACCTTCTAAGCAAAAATGTCTATTTCTGTTGTGATTTACCCGTCTGTTTGTTTGTACGATTCTTGACAGCCACATCTGAACCCTCTGATCCACAATCTGTTTCCCTCCCCAGGATCGCCGATCACTAGTAGTTTTTTGCTATTCGCATCATTCTTCGTAAACCCTTGAAACGGTTGTGCATGAAAAGTTCAGGAGGACAGCCGTTTAGGAGATACTAGGACCGTCACGCCTAACACCAACTATCAAGGCACGTTCAAAGTCTTTCAGGTCATTCTGACGCTCAATCCAACTCTAACTAATGCTTGAAGCCTTGGCCTGCCTGATTTGCACCGTACACATCGGTCATGTGACGTATTACATGTTGGAATAAACCATTTATATAAGGGGCGATGGTGGCAAAATGAGATTTCAGATAAAGATCTCATTGTCTATATAGCTAATTGCCTATCTTACAAAATTCTTAAATTCCTATATAATATACACTGCTCTCCAAAAATTAAGCACCGATCACCAAAATATAAATTTAAAAGAGTTAGAGAAAAATAAAAGATTTTTATCGCATCTAAGTAAAAAAATTCTAATGTGAAAAACTCAACGTGTAAGTATCATATAATATCACGTAACATATAAAACAGATACCATATAAGAGTAATACTTTCTAAGGAGCTCGATCATTTGAAACTGAGATGCTACATTGTCAGTCTGAAGTAACCAATTCACAATGCTTCAAAAAAAAAAACATTTCGACGATTCAAAACGATGGAGAGTTGTTAAGAGTTGGATGTTGGTTAAATGATCACGAAAATGGTCATAGTCTGAGGTATCCATCATTTTTCATCTCAAGGTTATGACTGTATTTCCGAGAAACCCCAAGGCAGCTTGGAAATATAGTCTCAAGGTTATGACTGTATTTCCAAGCCGCCTTGGGGTATCAAACCCTCAAGATGATCATTATAGTAGACTACTTTCCCAACGCATCAGGAGAGAAACATCATCGTATCTGCCTTCCCTAGTCATTGCGTTTTCAGAAAGGCAAGTATCTGTCAGAACTATGATCAGAAGGCTACACAAGACCAGATTCTACACCCGCGGACTGTTGTATAAATCCCTTTAATCTCCATACACACTGGTTTCCATAAATTAAAGAAAATCTCTATGTTAATGGGAATTTCAAGTTAAAGCTCTATAACTTCTAAAATAAGATTTTTTGTTTCGAAAAATGAGATTTCAGATAAAGATCTCAATCAAATAAATCAATATATCGATTTTCAACAATATTCATTCAGTATTTAATGAGTTATGGAAGTTTAAATACTCTCCTGGCCATTAAAAGCCCAACACGAGGAAAGACAAGAGATATCAAAGTCATATTTAGTGAATACATAGCTTATGTTACAAGGATCAAATGATTACAAATACAACTCTGTTAAACTTGTGGAATACAACGAAATCAGTATCTTGTATAGCCACCATGAACGGCAATAACCACTACTACACGGTCCTGCATTGAGAGGATGAGACGTCAGATGTGTATTTGGGGAATGTCAGTCCATGCAGTTTCGATATGTAGCCAAAGTTCATCTGCTGTAGCAGCTGCTGGTGTCTGGTGTGCTAGTCGTCGTGATATCATGGACCAGACATGTTCAATTAGGGACAAATCATTTGAACTTGCAGACCAAGGCAGAATTGTCACATGGTGGCTATCCAGGAATTGTTGGACGATGCATGCCACATCTGGTCGGGCATTGTCCTGTTGGTAAATGGCACCAGAGAGCCCTTGAAGATAAGGTATTACTGTAGGCTCCGACAACTCAGTGATGTAACGCTAGCTGTTCAAAATACCGGTAATGCATACGAGGCGCGTCTGTGAGTGGAATCCATTGGCACCACATACCATAACACTACGGGCCGGACTTGTATGATGCTGTATAATGCTTGTCTCATTGAGGCTGTCGCTGAGGTACCACCAGATACGGATTCGTCCATTATGGTGCTGTATACTAACGCGGGATTCATCTGAAAAGACGATGCGATGCCATTCGCACATCCATTCGTGACGTTCTTGGCACCACTGTGTCGTATACGCCTATGTTGTAGAGTCAATGGTAGCCGAAGCAATGGCCACCTAGCAAAGATGCCTCGATGCTACAGACGACGTTAAACCGCAAATGCGGACACTGGTTGATGTGCAACACACCCTAACTGTTGAGCTAAGGTGTTTGATGTTGCTGCACGATCATTGAAAGCCATGCACACGAGATGTCTGTCCTCTCTTTCGTTTGTGTGACAGGACTGTTCCGTTGAGATCCCTCACGTCGGTGAATTCGTTCCTCATCTACCCACTGACGCCATATTCTCATCACTGTGTCAGCATTCCGTCCAACACGATCACTGATGCCTCGGTAGGATAATCCTCCTTCCGGTAATCCTACAATTCTCCCTCGGAAACTTGCTTGTATGGATGCCGTGTTCTTCGGCAGGGCGTACTTGATCCTTTAATGCGCAAGAACTAAGAGCAAACACAATTCCAATGCTTTACACCGGCTCTTTGTAATCATCATCATCAGTTTATTATTATAATAAAGTTACACACAGCATATATTTATAATACTCTTATTAACCCTCGCTCCAGGCTCGTAATCTGTAGTTCCCAGGTTCGAGTCCCAGCTGGGTCAGCGTTGAGATTTATCTCCGCAAAAATTCTCCGCCCTGCCCACAGTCAGTAGGGGACACCGATGGGCTTGGTAAAGGCCGCCGTCCGTCGGATGCGACGTTAAGCCGTGGCTCCGTGTGCGGGAGAGTCATACCCTGTGCACGTTAAAGAACATACTGGATGGCCTAGACGGGAGGCTACCATCTGTCTCCCAACACCTGTTCCAGTGAGTCCCCTCTCCTAACCTTCTCTGAGCCTTTGGGGTCCATGTGACCTGGCCATTTAGCCCATGGTGTACAAAAAAGTGCCGCTCAGAGGTAAAACAACCCAACCCAACTTATTAACCCAAGAGCATCTAAGCTCATGTGTGTTAACTTACAAATTATTTAAATAATTTTGGCAACATTGACACTCAACTTTACATAAAGAAAAAAATTATGCAAAAACAATACAGAATTTATATAAACGAATTAATTTTTTTTTTATTTTAACACCGAAAACAGGCTGTCAGCATTAGTAATGCTCATCAGATAATTAGCAGCGTTACTGTCACACATGATGTGCCTATGTGCTGTGCTTTGAATCATTTACATGTTCTCACTTGGGCTACTCATCTTGCATATTACGGAACAATCTGATGAGTTCTTCGTGGTTTTGCACTTTTAATGGCCAACAATGTATTTAGCGATAACAATGCCAGCCACAAAACGTGACTTCAGAAGTTAATTAAAACTTAGTAATAAAGAACAGTATCAAAGTGTTTAATAAAATAAGTTTGTAATTTTGAACTTTGTGTAAAGAATTCTTTCAGTATTCTTCAGTTTTGTATAAGTTTCTTAAGACTGGCATTGCTGTGTTAAATATTCAAACTTCCATAACTCATTAAATACTGAACGAATATTGTTGAAAACCGAGAAATTGATTTATTTGATTGAGGTCTTTTTCTACAATCACATTTTTCAAAACAAAAAAACTTATTTTAGAAGTTATAGAGCTCTAATGTTAGCTTCCCATTGACTTAACAGAGGGATTTTTCTTAATTTATGGAAACCAGTGTAGACACAGACCTGCTTTTAATGATTTCATTATCATATAGTTTGGACCCGAAACCAATGAAGTCAAGCCCTGTTTACGAAAGAAGCGACATTTTCTCTACAAACCGGCAGCAGACGTGTACTGATCTGAAAAGAAGTGGAGACCCACAACCAGCCTCATAACATTGGTGAGATAAGTGTATTTCGTAGTGTAGATTCAACTGCATGGGTCAGGTTCTCATTGGTTGACATTTCCGACCTCCATGTGTTTGACGGAGTTTCTCTGAATTCCATGAGATACCGTAATGTGATCTTTGATCCCAATATCGAGACCTATGGCAAGCCCTATTCTGATGCAGTAGGAGATGATTTGTTTCTGATAGACAATTTTACCTGTTCACATAGAGCAAGACTGACCAACCAAAATCTTGAGGAAGAAGGTATCCAACTAATGGAATGCTCTTTATTCCCTCAGGATCTCAGCCCAATGGAACATCCCCCCCCCCCAAACCTCCAGAAATTTAGGACTGCTCTTATTGTTCAGCAGACTTATTGTGCTCTCAGACACAAGAATGGGAATGCACAATGGCCCATTTGGCGTAATCTTTGAGCACAATATTTCTACTGTGTCAAACATATACTTATAAAAGCCATGAAATTGGTATATATTTAGAAGCAAAAACCAAATCCTATCGAAACTGACCCTTATGCAGATATTTGAGAAAAGTGAGGCCGTATTTATATGTTAATCTGTAATTCGATCTTTCCTTAAAAATTTTCTAGAAGCAGTTGCGACCGTCACGAAATACGTGTGCCATGTCACATGGTTTGTCAATCGCTGAATTATGGCGATGTTTTTTTTTATCTTCACCATTTTCTCAGAGAATATTTATTAGGAACTCTGCCAGTGCCTAATAAATTTTGCATATTTAATGGTTTAACCGAAACTACAATATCTCTTACCAGAGTTAGACGAGCAAGCGGCACTTACAAAATTGCATCCAGGTCCCCTTCACACGTGCCTACAGCTCCCCACTGCGCATGAAAAGGAAGGTCCGCGGCGATTCTTCCATTCCCGTCACGTAACTCACTTCCCTTTAACAAATGACGGCAAAGAAGTCGCGCCAATAAAACTGTCATTGATTTTGGAAGAAACTGAACTGCTAACACTAAACACTTGGTCGTTATTTCACGGCCACTTCTCTACACAGAGCACTCGGTGTTCACAATCCCTTCAGATTACATAACAGCGGACGTAAAGCGATTCATCCTGATTTATGGCTCTTGTTCTTCCTTTTATATTGACGGGCAAACTCCCTCTGTACCTTTTCCAAACGATGATAAATTGCATCTTCAAGAGACGAAGGGTATAAATTAATTTTTACTTAACTATATACTATTCTTCTGAAAATCACTTTGACATTTTGCCCGATGGTTCCACTCTAAAGCCTTGCATTCGTTTATGTAGAATGAAATCTAGTATCACTCAGAGTGAACAATTCTCAGTGAATGCAAATTAAAGAACACTAAAATCTGGTGAAACTCAAAGCTAGAATGGTAGCATTTGTCTGCTGAATCGTATAAAATTAGCTTTAAATGAAGAAGAAACAACAAATGCCCAAACATAAGTGTTTTTCAGTGTTAGGTTGTTGTTGGGTTGTTTTACATCTGAGCGGCACTTTTTTTGCACACCATGGACTAAATTGCCAGGTCACAAGTATCCCGAAGGCTCAGAGAAGGTTGGGAAAGGACGGACGGCGGTCTTTCCAAGCCCATCGGTGTCTCCTACTGACCATGCGCAGGGAGGGGAATTTTCAGTGTTAGGAAAATTTCATTAGTCCAAATGTGAATAGTATTATTTCCAAGTTCTAATCCATTTTCAAGTTTTCTAATGCGGCAAATTTAAAATATGGAGACTTTTAATTAGAATGAAACTGCCAGCCAGGAGCCCGAAACTACTTGAATGTAATAATAACTTTATTGAATATTGCTGCAAAATAAATCCCGCACGATAATACGTCCAAGATAATTTTTCTTACGAAAATTGCCAGAGAATTGCAAACCATGTGATCATTAAATGACCCAGAAAAATATCCGAATTTTATTAGCTAAGGAACCTTGTGTGGCAACCGAATATGAGATGTTCAAATTTTCTCACTATGGATGGATATAACAGAAATGAATAAAGTTTATTCGGAAAACTCATCCAGTGGTTACAGAATTCACACGAGATGAACAGAAAATACGAAAAGCTAGTAAAAATCTACGCTGTGAAAGCTTATTATCAGTGGCGTTATTTTCTGACACGTCCTGATACGTATAACACAATTTGATGCGATATTAATGATCTGATACTTTAATATTCAATTTTTATTATGAGATTTCAAATGATAGTTGCATAGCACTAGAAATGCTATTATATTTAAAGAAGCATTACAGTTAAACTTAACTAAATTATATCTTAAAAAGTGAATTGGGGGCATCATTCTGCAAAATGTTTCCTACGGTGATTTCCAATTTATAGTAGCGCCATCCTCTGGGGAAGGGGACATGTATTTGACAAGGGGGTACAAGACATCTTTGTTAATAAGCAATATATATATATATCATATATTTTTAACCACAGCTTTAAGTTTATTTTCGAATAATAGGAAAAATTTTGGTTTGAATCTAGAACATTGCTTATGCAGCGAACTTATACATTTTTTGAAACTTCATAAATGTCGACGATATGTTCATGCAATTGAAATAAATGAAATTAGAGATTTTATCGTGATGTGGTAAATTTAAAATAGAACTTTGGAAAACCACTCCACGGAGACTGAGGGTCGTGCAAATTCTCGAAAATGCAGGGATATTGGTCACATGAATACTGATAAACTTAGTGGATACTTTCCCACGCTGCCAAGCTGAAAGGGGAAGGGGGACCTCGAAAGGTTTAAAACCTACTTCCCTATTAAACCCTGATGCTGTATAAAAAAAAGTGGTTACAAATCATTCAAATTTTTGCTCTTCATTCATTCAGTTATTCTAATGTGTCAATGGATCAATAGTGTCAATGGATCAATAGTGTCAAATTCGTCATTTCCTTTTCGCCTCGTATCTATGTGTATATACAGTATCAGTCAATACATTAAAACCACCTCTGCGTTAGGGAAAGAAGCGCGTGGGCAGCCAATCAGTGTCACGTGCCAAGGTCGCAAATGATGTATATAATACCTGGACCGGAGCTGTCGCAAGCAGTATTTCGTTTCGTCTCAACATAGGAAAAGCAAAGGATTTATCTGATTTCGACAAGGCCAGATCGTTATGGCTGGTAGGCTACTCACCTTATACAGGAGTTAGTGCCTATCAAAGATGGTTCGAAACAGGTGAGAGCACATTCATGTGCTCTCACCTGTTCTAAGTGTGGTGAAACACACTTAGAACCGTGGACAAGGTATGGGCCGGCCACGCCTCATTGATGCCAGAGGTCAACGCAGGCATCTCGTCTTGTCCTCAGCAACAGGAGGGCTACTATAGCTGATATTACCCATAATTTCAGTTGTGGTAAAGGGCCCAATGTGTCCAAACACAGAGTTCATCGTAAGCTCTTGGATATTGGTCTCCGCAGCCGCAGACCCATTCATGTGCCTATGCTCACAGCCGTTCACCGTCGTGAACCCTTGCAGTGGGCACGTAATCATCAACATTGGACCATAGAAGACTGGAAGATGATCGCATGGTCAGACGAATCCGTTTTCACCATGTGGACGGATGAGCTTGTGTGCGACGTTTACCCACGGAAGCCTTCTCACCTGGATGCACTGTGGGACAGATCCAGGCGGCTGGAGGGAGTGTGATGGTCTGGGCAATATTTTCTTGGGGAACACTTGGACCAATTATCCATGTAGAGCAACTCTGACAACTGTCATCTACCTGAACATCGTGCCTGACCAAGTACACCTCTTTATGGGGACTTTATGCAGTGTTAACTCTGGCGGAGATGGCGTCTTTTAACAAGACAATGCCCCATATCACACTGCGAAGAAGGTTCGGGAATGGTTCCTAGAACATGATGGGGAATTTCATTTATTGCCATGGCCCCCAAATTCGTCAGACATGAATCTTATCTAGCATTTGTGGTTTGAATTGGAGAAACGAGTACGAACAGCATCACCCCAACCACGTAATTTACGGGAACTGCGGAATCCTCTGTTGCAGTCATAGTACCAAACATCAAGCGACACCTACCAACATCTCGTTGAATCTGTGCCTCATCAGGTAAGAGCTCTTTTGGCGGCGAAAGGAGGACCTACATCATATTAGGAAGGTGGTTTTAATGTTTTAGCTTAATGTTTGATATGTGTTCTTACAATGTGAATGGAAGCGACCTTCCACAATTCCTTGACTAGACAGCCAGGCCTCCAACATGGGAGCGTATATAATCGTCTTCGGGCTTACTGCACAGAGTAACGTCGCTAATGGTCAAAGTGGGGGTCAGATTAATGAGGGGGGGGGCTGTCTGGAGCAATCAGGGCGAATTAAACTGCAGATTCATTCAACGTGCTAGGCTTCCATGTTCGAGCCCAGGATTCTTTAATGGGTACTGAGAAGGAGGAAAAGAAAGTGAGAATGAGAATGAATGAAGATCCGAAGCAGTGAGGTTGTCGAAAAGTCATTCGCGAGCTAAACGAGGCGGGAGTACGAAGTTAGCATGCTCGCATGTGTTTCTTGCCTTAAAATTGAAGGGGGAAGGCCGGTATATACCTAAGGCATATTGCATCCTCTAAGTGCTAGTAGAGGATAATGGGATTAGTCATTAATTTTCGCTCTACGTTGTCAGACTGCCCAGTGTTATATACTGTATTGATATTCAGAATAAATTGTTAAGTTTTTCATTTCTCCTCTATTCGAGTTGATTGATGCCATACAACAATCAATAAGAGGAGAAGAATCAATATGATTCCTACAAATGTATCGAGTAGACAAGATTAAAAACCGCCATTTTGACCATGAATGTTACAAATAGTCAATAATCACTTAGCATATTTTAATTCCCAGACTTGTTTTCCAAAAACAAAATGTAATCAATTCAAATCAGTAGCTATTGACATTCTGCTAAAACTGGATTTAGGATAAGATGTTTATTAATTTGAGAAACTGAGTTATACTTGTGTTCAAATTTAAAGAAATAAAAATAACTGCCAAAGTATTGGTTGTCTGCTGTGTTTGTTCATGGAAGTGTTTTTCTGTTAGAATGTGTCACTGTTAAATTGCTCTAAGGTAAAAAGTAAGACCAAACATTATGCCAAATAACTTTACAGTACAAAGCTCTTACATACCCAATATGATGACGAGCATATTAATTTAACACTCAAAATTACAGTTTTCCCTACAATCTTATATAAAATCTTAAACTTATTTAGTGTCTTTGAAATAAATACAATTTCAAAACTAGTCTTTCTGTTAGAATTCTCTATCTATATAAAAAAAAATCAAATAATCCATTTAACATTCGTCTGTGGGATAATAACGCTAACATTTTAATAGTTAAGGTAACTGCGTTTAAAAACCAAAATTTTATGTTATAAGTTACGATTGTCTTCATTTCGAAATATTAGTAATATTGCAGGATTATTATAATCTGTCACTCATGGCAATGGGTTGCTTGACGCAACTCTAAATTGTTCATAGGCCAAAAGATTCTGCCTGTAAACAGAAGCTTGTTTACAGGCCAATGAATCGTTCCATTGCTTCACTTGAGGAACGCCGAGATTTGCATCGAATCTGTCATCATTTCAGTGGTCACAGTTCACTTGATAAGCAATGTCTTCTTTCCCTGCTACATTCCGATCCATTCCTCAGATCCATTTCCTATTTTGCGGGTCACTGGGGATTGTTAATGTGGAACGTAGCCTGTGAAGTCGACTAATTTTGACAGCACAATAACAAATTCATCCACAACTCAGACTATTCCAATACTCGTTGAATACACTCTTTTTAGTCGAATTGGGAGAAATCGCTATTTATTCCAATTCCAAATGTAAATCTGCACAATAGCGAGTAGTGGTCAGCGGTTGCATCTGAGGGATAAGCCTTCTGCCATTAGCTGACCCTGACTTGATGACATTAGTTGATCGGAAATCCGAGAATACAGGATAAGATTGATGGAGATCTGATCTTAGCGTGTCAAGGTGTAGTGGTCATAATGGAATAAATTACATCTCAAGCAGATGCTTGCAACAGATATCTGATAGGAGCTTGTCAGATTCAATAGGCCATAAAGAAGATCAGTGAGAAATGCGAAATCTCAGCAGAAATACAAACACAAGGAAAAAGACCCAAGTCTTAGCTGGGAGTGGAAACAGGCTCCTTTTTATCATTAGCCATGTACGGTTACCACTCGCCACCATAAATAGTACCCGGGTAATATAGCTACATAATACATAATAGCATAATACATATTACATAATAGGTATGGATGTATGTCCATACCTTACCCGGAGTTTCTGCTGAGGTCCTGCCATCCTCTCAGACCTTATACTCTGGCATATAAACTGACAGGCTCCTGTCAGACCTCTGTGGCAAGCAGATGCTTGAGGAGGTATTTATTATTTTTTTTATTAATCTGAACTATCTATGTGGATTCGGCTGCAAACAGGAATTAAAACAAACTGTGTTTGTAAGTAGGATGAGGCCTAGTAAAAGTATTAAACTGGAAGTGAATCCATTAAACTGGAAGTGAAATTTTAAAGATGAATCTACCGTATTTTTTTTGCCTGTACAATAAACACATTTGCTGGAAGTAATAGTTTTATTTCCACCTTTATATAGCTCGAATGTTCCTACCTACAGTTAACATTAAGCGTCCTTTTGCCCTGAAGTACTAAAGACAATATGATTATTATTCCCTCATATTATGATTATTATTTTCTCAAAGGCCCCGATCTAGAAAACATTCGAGGGGAGAGGGGATAAGAAACAAAATCGAACCGTAAAAATGTAATTGGTGGGGGGGGGGGGGGGGCAAGAGACTGGATTTCCACTGTAGTATATCCTTTACCCCTCCTTTTTACTAGTCTTTAAAAATGTCTTGAAAAATTCATGAAATGTAAATGAGTTTCATAACTTTTTCCCTCTATTACCCTTATTTTTCCCTCTTTCCCTTTATTATCCCCCTATTACTTTCCTTCTATTTCCCTCTATATACCCCTTTTTACCTCTATTACCCGAGAGCATTCTGGAAGGGGGACATGGCCTCTTCCTCACTAGATCAGGCCTTGTTCTCTCATATTCCCTTTTGCTTTTCGTGAGTTATTTCTAGGTTTGTCTAATTCGCCAAACAGCTGTCCCACTCTATCTGTTCACCCTGTCGTAACATATCAAAAGATTCTCCTTTCTCCAGAAGAGGAGGAGAAGGCAATATTTGATTTTAGTGATGGAGTGTGCCAATTTGCTCATAGGCTGTCCGCCGACTCCAAGTGCAGAAGCAAGAGCAATAGAAGAAACTGAATAAGCATCGCAATACAGGATCATTCCATTGGAACACATTTAGTTCTCTTTACAGCTATTTTCTGTTGAAAGCGCAAAACACTCATTTATTGTGCTCTACACCGTTATAGGGACCTCGTCAATTGCTGTCCAAGAGGTCGACGCAGTGTGGCAGCGACAAAGCTTTTATAGCTAACATGGAGGGAGGCCAGATTAGGAAGAATTACTATACCTCGTTCCTTTGACGTGGGTGGATGAAAAAGGAAAGCTCTCGGTTACTCATGTCGCACCGGTCGTTTTGTGGATCTCAGGAACCTGCGGCTCATCAGGAGAATTCTCCTTCACTGTTACCGAGCCGCACACATGAGACTTCCAGCACCCACCTCTAACGTTGCAAAAAGAGTTCTTTGTGCACTCTGTAGCCGTGCGTCTGAGTACACGTGGGGCCTGGTGATTGGTCACCATTATCGGAAGGTATCTGTGTGGTCAGGAGTTTGTTACGTCATTGATCTTGTTGTTAGCTTTGCTGGACATCTTTTCCCAGAAGGCATCCTTAGTTGGCACCAATTCCTCGAATTCCGAACCTGCAGGCGATCCTCTTTCCTGCGCGAGGGTGGGAGCGAGAAAATATCGAAGTGTGTGTGTGTTGGGGGGGGGAGGCTGAAAACAACACGATGCAAAATATGGCGGTTGGGAACTGACCCTGACATACGTCGGGACCACATTTCAAGACACCACATTTCCATATTTCAGTTGTTCAAACGATAACGATGTAGATGTTCTATCTCCTACTAAAATTTTGATTTAAATGTTCATTTAAATCTTTTTAAATCACATAATGCATCGATTGTCAAGATAAAAGCACAGACCACAATAGCATGCAGAACTTAAATACCATGAGACAGAAGTAAAAGCAAACGGGATCATATGTACATGCCAAGATGCTAAGATTGAATCATAATGTGAAAGTTCGGTGTGACTAGGACCGGATCTAGAAACAAATCAAGGGGGGGGGGAATCCGAAGGCCCGATATCGCCCCCCCTTCCTATCGGGGGGATGGGTGGCAAGAAACACAATCAGGCTGGAAAGCATAAAAGTTGGAGGGGGGCGGGAAACTGGATTTTCATTGCAGTATAACATTTCCCCTCAGTTTTACTCTTAAAAAGTCCTCATAAAAGTGCATAAAATATAAATATATTTAATAATTTTTCCTTCTATCATATTTACTAGCATTCTGAAAGGAGTATTAATTAATGTCCTCTTGCCCCTCCCTCACATTCGACCTTGGATGCGATATATATTACAATTAATCAATTGATGGAAATTGTACAAAGTAGAAAGACCTGTGCAGATAGATTATTTCAAAGGGAATGTCTAATCTTTTTGGGAATGGCAGAGTTTTTCAGTATTACTGAAAGAAAATGCTTCCTTCCAGTAGCAGAGTTTCTTCTTGAAAATGTCTAGACAAATATACGATTTCCAAATGCTCGATTCTCGAGAAATTATTTTTGTTTCTCTACAAATTTTCTAGCAACTCTGGTAAAATCTCTAGTGATGTCATAGAGCACAAATTCATTGACTTTCGACAATTGTCATAGAGCATAGATTGATGATTGACTTGAGATGTAAGAGAATTTCCGAATTTGTTAACTGCGCAGTCTCATAGTCTCATGATATTCTCCCTATTGTCTTTGACATTATACTGCACTGCATTTCATTGTTACAGAGTTGTAGGTAGAGAACAGCTAAAGCTATAAGCCACATTCGACGAATTCTTCAGAAAAGAAAAACAAAGTAACAGAGACTTGAATGAAATTGTTTATCTTTTGTTGTTTATTTTCATTATTTAATTTATAAAGGATTCAATAAACGATGCATTTTTTTACGTATTAGTATGTTGTTTTTTTTTTAAATTCTTCATTACTCGAAAATACTTTACTGACGTTATTCAGAAATGAATTCCCGTTTTCCATATAATACTTACTTCGAAATCGTCATCACCATTCCCATCGCTTTTCCAAGAGCAAATGAATTGCGATATTGGAGGCACGCCTGTAGAGTACGTAGATTAAGAAAAGCTTACAGCTTGTTGAATAACACAGCTTATGCAAAAATTTCACTTCCCACTCTTCGGCTCCAAAGATAGATAATTTTTCAACTCCTGTTTCGCGATGTTTTCCCGATGCAAAGGAGAATGAATGTGGGTAATCATAACGAGTTTTAGCTGAAATGTCGGTTTATTAGCCCTACCTGGTCTACTGGTTAGAGTACCTGACTACTAAGACCAGCGGGCATATCCTTGTGTAAGTGTTTGTATGTGAGAAGCCAGGACAATCCTTATCCCTTCCTTTATTTAGCTAGTATACCTATGCTTTTTGCTCTACAAGCATAAGCAACATTTGGAAATGTCTTGCAATTTTATTATTACTTTTGAATGTACGTATGAGTAATAGCCAGAAGTCCTCTGTAGTATACCACTGATTAATTGAGTCAAGTGTTTTATCGGCGCCATGTTTTGTGGTACCCGAGACGAAACGCTACAGTTAGAGTGTATACTAGTTATAGCTTGTTACAGCTTTATATATTTGTACTACATTTTTTTCCCTTTAAAAGTTTTCATATTTTAGCAATGGCTCATAACGCTGCATTTGATGTAAAAACTCCGCTCGTAGCAGTAATTTAATGAAGTTTTTTCAAGAAACCCAATTAGATGACAGTAATTTGGCTGCAAAGGTTAAACGAGATAACTGAAAACGAGGATCTATAACCATATTTGTTCGACTGGTCTGTCGTCCTGTCTTTGCATTTGTCTGTCGGTCTATAAACATTCAACCTCTTAGAGATAAATCAAAAATTCTTTTCGGGATAGATAGCTGTCAATGAACTATTTCCAATAATTTAACAGCGCTCTCTAGCGCTGAAAAAAAGTGAAAAATGCTAAAATTTTAAACGAATATTGCATAACGATCTGTTTACTCTGAAAATTTTGCAATTTTGGTGGTAGAGTGTCAATGGTCAAGAAGCAACAATGCTTTCCTTCCTATCCCCCAAAGGGGGAGGGGAATTAAACTTTTTTAAAGAGAAAAACAAAAATTCCTTTTTACGTTTCATAGGTACTAATAAAATATTACTATTTACATTTTTCCAATCACCCATCAGTTGCAGTTTCGACTGTTAGAGAGTGCTAAAGGCGGTAAATAAAATCAAAAAGCGCCAGCAGTGTAATCCCATTTACCGTAATTAATACTTCCGGTATGACGTCACCGGCCACGCACCTTCCCATTAGGTGATATGACGTCAGAAGCCACGCCACCTTTTAATATTCATAATTAATAACTCATAATTAATTATTAATTAACAATTAATTATTAATTAATTATTAATTAATTCCACTTTTCTAAAAAACCTCTTCTTATTTTTAAAAAAACGTGGCGCCATCTAGTGTATATTATGAGTACTATATTTAGAAAAGTCCTCAATTTTAGTCGTAATTTTTCCAAAAACTTGTAATAGAAGCGATGTTAAATTTTAAGAATTAGGAGTGTGTATGGAATTTTCCTATTTTTTAGAAAGGGCATTTCTGAACTTGGGGTGTTTCACACTCAGTGACTCTTAGTTTGTAAAGACATTATTTTTTTCTGTCGCTTCTTGTACGCTCTGCGTGAGAACGTCGATTTTCGTGACATGTGCAGAATTCTTTTACTGAGGCCCAATCAGAACATATATGTCAGAGCATAGTTAGGCGGATTTTTATGTTATCGAATCGAAGGAGATTTCTCATGTAGCTTCTTCCATAGATATACTGATATAATCATTGAAGTATTTGCTAGATTTTGACTATCAGTCCAGTTGCAAATAAAATTTCGAAGGAGTAACTCAGGTAAGTTGAGAGGGTACGATTGAGTGAGACTGATAAGTGTATTATTTTTATAGTAGGTTAGTGTATTTTTATAGTAGGTTAGTATATAAACTAATATCCCCTACTCCATTAACATGCATTCATGTTGGAGTATTAATTAATTTAACAAAGTTTTTTATGCACCGTAAGCAGAAACGCAAGGGTACCCGCAACGTATGAATTCTACTTTTAGCATTCTTACTTTCTATAGCATTCAACCGCATACAAAATTCTTTACAGAATAATTTTTATCCTATGAAAGACAACTAACCTTGCAAAGCATAATAAACAAGTGTGTACTGACGCCGCAACACGAAATAAAATTTCATCAGCGAGATGAGTCATTGGATCACACGTTCGCCGGTAAACGGTGGAAAAGACGATTTTTAAAAACAATAAGTGTGTTTACATTAGCAGATTTTTTTAAGAAAATGATTACTTCCAAATAATTAGCTGATTTTTCTTCCCAGGAAGAAATTGTTATCGACTGTTACTGCGTTGCGTTACTTCCTAGGAACGAGTAACATTTTGCATCAAATGTTGAGGATACAGCAGCAATAAGTATTAGGAATAAAAAGTTTTTAACCATGTTGCATAACGGATATACAGGAATTAGAAAAGTTAGTTTTATTAGTCATACTTTTGCAATCACGATGTGTTGTGCCGAACATGTCTGAACACAAATATCTGACGGCATCATCCTTCAATCCGATGGAGACCACTTTTAATAAGGGAGGCACAACACTTGGAGGTTTAGGGACGCGTAATTTCAAAATGGCTTGTCTTCTTCCGACGGGTACATTGAAACAAATAGCTGACCTATCACAAAGGGGGAGATGGGATGTTTCGATAAGAGGATGGAAAATCAAAACATTGTTTCCATACCGTATCTCGTGTGATGGCCTGAAACAGAAGGGGTAGAATTGGGGGGTGACAATGCGGTTTAGTCAGAAGGGCTAGCAACCGTCTCTGGACTTAGTAAAATTTCGAGATAGGTCCTAAAACAGTGGTCAAGGCTGCGAGTGGGTTTTCATGTTGTAAGACATTCCTTTGCTTCCATATCAATTAATTGATATGGAAGCAAAGGAATATTGACAGCGCAGGGGGTGACATGATCCAAGATTCATCCTTCAGTAAAACGTGCTCCACAGTAAGGGTGAGGTATGGAACGTTTGTTGCGTGTTCTAAAGCGAATCTTTTATGTCACATACACAGGTCACCAGGCCATATTACCCTTCAATATTTTTCATAATTACGAATAATTTGTTTTTAAAACAGATTTTTTACCCGCCATTTCCCCTTTATTAATTTTTTTCCCAATAGCATTTTTTCATTTCATTTTCTGCGAGACAGTTTTTTTAAACATCTACTGCGGGATAGTCCTTAAAAAGGGAATGGAACTTTTGATAAGGGGTTTTTTAATGAAGGGGAATAAAAATTGGGACTTTGTAATTATTTTTGAGGATTGCATCAGCCATTTTGGGAGGGGATGATCTGAACGTTGCCACCGAAAGTTTAGTTGGACTCGGTAAATTTCAGATGAGAGTAGAAATCAAGGGACGTATTTGAGAGTTTGTGATTGGTGAGGGGGGAGTTTAATAGAGGGGGTGGAACTTTTGAAAAGGGGGATTAAAAATACATGTCAACCCAGGGGCAGTTTTGATAGGGTTTTTAATAAAGGAGGTGGAACTTTTGATAAGGGGAATAAAAAAAATTGGAAAAACTTCGATTAAAATAGAATGCTTACTAAAGTATACAGTAGATGGTGCCGCCAAAAATCGAAGACTTTTTCAGATGTTAGAAATTCAGGGGGGCTTAAAAAATACAGGTGGGTCAACTAGGGAGTCTTTAAAGAGGGGGTTAAAAATACAGGTGGGTTTTTAATAAAGGGGGAGGAACTTTTGATAAGGGGGTTTTTTAGTGAGGGGGGAATCAAAAATTGGAAAATTTACGACTAAAATTAAGGGGAATAAATTAATTATGAATTAATTAATTATTAATTAAGTATTAATTACTAATTGTTAATTAATTATTAATTATTAATATTAATAAGGGGTGTGGTCGTAAGGGGGTGTGGCTTTGACGTCATAATACTTGCCCGGAAGGGGCGTGGCCGGTGGCGTCATTGCGGAAGTATTAATTACAGTGAAGAGGGATTGCACTACTAGCGCCTTCTAGCCGTGTAAAAAACTAACAAAACACTAAGCTTTTAAACGAATATTGTAAACGATGTATTTTTGATAAAAATCAAAAATTATTGTGGTTGAATGTGAAGGTCATGAGGTTTACATTAGCAACAATAGTTTTACCCGTTACCTTCAGAGAGGTGGAAAAGGCAACTTTTATCTCTTTTCCAAAGAAAGCGAGATAATAATATCGCTTTGTTGTCTGTTCGTCTGTAGACATCAAACTTTTTTTGATTACAGAAATAAATCAAAAATTATTTTTGTGTAGGATAGGTATTGATGAAATATTACGATATGCAGTTTCTGAATCTCTATGCCCTCTGTTGGTGGAAAAAGTTGAAAATTCAAAGCATTTCAAACGAATATTGCAAACAATGTATTTATAATAGATATTTGAAATTTTGGTGATGGAATGTGAAGGTCATGAAGTCTCCATTACTTCAATGAGTTGACCCCTTAGACTCATAGGGGGGTGGGAAAAACACATCTTTTTAGTTTTAGAAGATAATTGTTTGTTTATTGAGATAAATGAAATATTCTTTTTGGGTTAGATAGGAATTGATAAAATATTATGATTCACAATTTTTAAACTTCCGAAAACTATAATTTCGCCCTCTAACGGTAGAAAATTTTTCAAATTACAAAATTTCAAACATATATTGCAAACGACCTATTTAATCTAGAAATTTTAAATTTTGGTGGTGGAATGTGAACGCCATGATGTTTTCATTGGAAACAATGAATTGACATCTTAGACCCAGGGGTGGATGGTAAAAGAAAATTTTTTTTGTTTTAACAGATAATTGTTTTTATTTAAAGATAAATATAAACCACTTTATAGGGTTAGATAGGAATTAATAAAATATTATGCCTCTTCAAACGGGCGGCGGTGGCTCAGTCCGTAGCGAGTCAGGCTCGTAATCTGTAGTTCCCAGGTTCAGTCCCAGCTGGGTCAGCGTTGAGATTTATCTCCGCAAAATTTCCCGCCCTGCCCACGGTCAGTAGGGGACACCGTTGGCTTGGAAAGGCGGCCGTCCTTCGGATGGGACGTTAAGCCGTGGCCCCGTTTGCGAGAGAGCCATACCCTGTGCACGTTAAAGAACACGCTGGATGGCCTTGACGGGATGCTACCATCTGTCTCCCAACATCTGTTCCAGTGGGTCCCCTCCCTCAACCTTCTCTGAGCCTTCGGAGTCCATGTGACCTGGCCATTTAGCCCATGGTGTGAAAAAAAGTGCCGCTCAGAGGTAAAACAACCAACAACAGCCTCTTCTAACAATGAGAAAGTTTCAAAATTCCAAAATTTCAAACGAGTATTTCAACGATGTATTAATGATAGAAATATGAAATTTTGGTGATGGAATGTGAACGTCATGAAGTTTCGATTGGAAACAATGAAAATGATAATTAAAAAACTCTTTTTTTAGTTTGATTGGTGCTAATGAAATGTTACAATTCTCATTTTTCAAATACTTAGTAGTATTAATATATTTATCTTTACAGATCACTGAAATGATGAAACAGCAGATCTGTTATCGAGTTTTACAAACAACATGTATTGAATAGAAATTTGAAAAATCAATGGTAGTTCTTAAGAGATAATCCACTGACAATAATAATCTAACCCACTTTTCTAACAGAGGTGTGGGAAATGCATCTTTTTAGATTTATGAATTAAAAGACTAATAATTTTATGTTGTATAATTACTAATGAAATACTATTTGAATTTTTCCCATCATCCGCTATCTCAAATTAAAACTTTTAAGGAATGAAACAGTAGGTAAAGGAAAAACTGCTTTCTCTTTGAAAACGAGATTCTCACATGCGCCAGAGGCGATATGCGTCTTTCTAATTTTGTTTTAGGAGATAATTGTTTGCTTTAAAAATAAACTAAAATTATTCGGGTTTCGATAGATATTGATGAAATATTACAATTTGCTCTTTCCGAACTAAAAGCTATAACAGAGTCCTATAACGGTGAAAAATAAAAAAAAAATTAAAAATTTAAACGACTATTACAATAGATTTTTGCTAGAAATTCGAAATTTTAGTGATGGAATGCAAAGATTCATGGTGTTTGCATTGGGAACAATAATTTAGACCCTTACCTCCAGGATAAGTGGGAAAAAATAAGGTTTTTGCTTTAAGAGATAATGTGAAATTTTGCCTTTTTTAGTTGGATTGTTACTAATGAAATATTATATTTCCCATTTATCAAAACCTTGGGCATTTTGAACCTTTGTTGGTAGAAGTAACTAAATATGGAAAAAGCGAAACTTTTTTTACGAATATTGCAAGTGATCTGAATATTGCAATTTTTCCTCATGTAATGTATATCTGGATATCACCTACAGGGTGTCTTAACTGTGATTGTCTATTATTTATCATAAGTATGATTTGACATAAAAGAGCAATCGTTGCCTTCGGTACAGCTTGAGTTCTTGACCATCACTCAGACCACAATGTGACCTCTAACGTGACGTCAGATCGGAAATTTCTTAACGTTTCTGTTATCTACAACTCGAAATACACCTAAGTACAAATTCTCATCTTTCTAGCACGTGTAGATAGAAATTTGACCTCTGATCTTGAGAGATTGAGATTTCCTAGATGTAGAATCAGAAATACCTTGAGGCATAAGTTTCCAGATCTGTAGCTCACACATCAATACCTTGATGGACTGGTCAGATCCAAAATTTTGTGATGTTTCTGGGATTTACGACCCGAAATTCTCATAGAGACCAATATTTAACTCTCTAACACTAGTAGATGAAAATTTGACCCTTGACCTGGAAAAAAATTACACTGGATCCCAAATCTTATAACGTTTCTGAGATCTAGATCTGAAACATCCCTATGCACCAATTTGTAGATCTCTAACACTGGGAGATCGAAATTGTTTTTTTGACATCGATCCACAGGATGCAAAATTACTCGAACGTAACGTTTCTAAGATTTACAATACGAAACACCTCTAGGCATTAATTTTCACGTTCCTTCTACAAGTTTTCATTTGTAGATCAAGTTTTGACCTCTACATGATTGCTATTTGACCTTGAGAGACATTTCGGATGCCAAAATTCAGGCTTTTCCCGAGATATCAGATCTGGATTACTGGACAGGCAAATATGTTTAGAGTTTTACCACTTCTGCTTTTTTTTTTCTTAGAATCAATGTGATCCTCTATCACTAATTCCCTCATTCACAGCCCGTCTATACACGTAACTTGTTACGATTGTCACATGTTGGGGAGGTACATTATACGAACTGTTTCGACTAATATAGAGACTAAAATATGAAATCAAAAATAGCACGCGAAATAAAATAAGAAATCGTGTATTGAAATGTAATTTCATTAAATCTTTTACTTATCTGCAACGATATTTTTTTGATAAAAGAAAAGTTGTTTATTTACCTCCGGAGTTTCAATTTTGTTTCGCAATGGAAACAGTGTGAAAGCTATCACATTTTGTGATTTATATTCAAAATTATTTCATAGAATGTGCCATAAAATTTGATTTTCATTTTTAACTGTTTAATACATTGGTTCCAATCATGAGCAATGAAATCTGTAAAGAATATTACCTACGCTTTTCCGTAATCCATAAGCATTCGTGCAAAACGATTCAGCGTCTCTCGCTAAACAATATGAGTGACGACAAAACATGGCGTCCATTCTGAGATGGCCAACCTCGACCTATAGAGGGCGTCTAATAATAACCACTAATCAAGCTCGTAAGAGTTAGGAGTAATTGATACCTCTCCATCTCTCCTTCATTCATCCTATCCTCCAAATCACGACAAGGAAAGTTTCCAAGTAACAACTTCCCCTCCTTTCAAGGATAGGAACTTTTGTTTCGACACTTGTTTCAGTACTTTCCGATGAAAAGAGGGGGATTTTGTTTCGACTCTTCCCCTTGAAAGAAGAGGAAGTTGTCACTAAGAGGAAAAAAACCCTGATGACCAACATATGTTCCCTAGTTGAGAGTAATAAAAAAAAAACTGCATCGTTTTTCAAATTAACTGCAACAAAGGAGATTTATCAAAAAGCAGAATACTAATAATATATTGCATTTTATTAAAGATCTCAATTTTACTAATTTTTCTTATGAATTACAGTATATTTATACACTGAAGTGCCATTGAATTAGGGATAGCAACTTAGTAACGTGTCGTACAGTCGCTCAAAAGAATATCCGAACACCATGGTTGATTACAGAATTCAGAAAAAATATCTGGCAACGAATTTTTTTAGAAATTAGTGATCTGGCAGCCTTCGTGTCACGTGACACGAAGGCTTCACCAGTGAGCCACAGCCAACTTGTACCGTTCCTACCTGACACGCAGGATCCATGTTTTCATGGGGTTGTCGTAATACCCTCAGTTTCCCATCGGCATGATGAAGTTTAAATCGGGATTCATCACTCCAGGCTATCCGTTGCCAATTTTCGATGGTTTAGTTTCAATGTTCCTTAGTCCAGGCATGCGTTGAGCCTGGTGTCATGCCGTTAGAAGTGGGACTCTCGTAGGTCGACGGCTCCTGAAGCCGAGACGGTGAAATGAGTGTTGCACAGTCCGTGCACTGACTTCCAGGCTGTAACCCGCGTTCAGATGAGAGGTGATTTCAGATAATGTCTGGCCCCTAACGGTCTGTAGGATGCGGGCCAGACGGCGAATCCCACGATCATTCAAGCCTGGTTGTCCTTTGCAGTTTGTCCGGGTGCTTGCTTTTTTGACGGAATTTTCATATTCCCCGAACACTCTTGAAAATGTCTTACGAGAAAACCCAAGGTCGTTGACAATTTGGGAGATCGAGTGTCCCATCCGTCGGGCACCTACGATCTTCCCTGTTTCAAATATATCTAAATCCCCACACCTTTCTCGTTACGCTTCTCATGCCGAATGCTTGGGTAAGCCAAAGCTGACAGCTATATATGACCAGAATTTCAGCCACGCATGCGCGCAAATGCGGGACTTGCGGGGGCTGAATTTGGATAACATCTCCTATCCCTAATTGAATGGCACTTCAGTGTAAAACTTATTAAAAGTTGCTTCTACACTTTATTGTTCTAAAGTAGCATTTTAAATGATTCAAGATTTTAAACCGATCCTTTGTTTTCTTATTCTTCGTCGTTTCTGTGTATTTGGGAAAATCCTGACATTTTACAAAGGCATGTCAGGATTGTTCGCTTACTGCATATGTATATCGAAGTGTATTTAAAATTTCCTTAACGATGGCGAGGACGTTTTTGCATTTAGAGCATGTGGCATTTTGATATATATATTCTATCGAAACCGCTTTCTGAAATGCAGTTCTTTTTTCACGTGAAGAAGATTGGAGCAGACTTTGTTTTCTATCGAGGTGCGGTGGTTGACTCAGTAGAGTTCCCACTCGTAATCTGATGTTCCCAGGTCGAGTCCCAACTGCACCTATGTTGAGAATATTCTCCACTAACCCACATTCTGCCCTCAAAAGTAAAAGAGACATCACTGAGGTTGGAAAGGCAACTGTCAGATGCAGTGGCGCACTCAGGATTTAATCTTTGGGGGAGTCGAGGAGTCCGCTGACCCTGCTCAGACAAACGAAGTAGCGATCGGTCCGCCCGAGCAATACTTCGTTCGCCTTGTGTTCACAGCGGCCGTGATTCTTGACAGCTATAGGGTATTCCCACCTTATGTGACCGCTAATTCATAAGTAGTATAGAAATAGAAGACACGACACAACATAAATATAAAAAATTAATTTTAATTAGGAAAAGATTTTTGGAAAATTTTCTAGTGTTTTTTTTTTCCTTTTTCTTTGGGGGTTACCAGGGTCCCTTACCCCTCCTCTGGGTGCACCACTGGTCAGACGGATAGAAAGTTAAGAAAGGGTTCAAGGTTAAATCAGAGCTTGGTAATATCGGTGCCTACCTAATGGGAATGCCTGCCGATTTCAAGACATGAAGCGGCAGCAGCGCTAGTTACATTTTCGTCCGCTTGGCCGTATTTTGGCGCTGGCGATCCGCTGTTTTGCTTGCTACTTGCTTCGTAGCAGTATAGGTTATTACGCTGTTTACTGCTTGCTTCAAAATTGGATTCTGATACGGATTTGTTCGTAAGTAATTATTTACTTTTCTGTCTAGTTTCTGCTGTTTTTAATTTTGAAGTCTGAACGATGATGCAGTATTGTGTAACGTTTTGCAGAAGTGAAAATCGGTTTCTGTCGAATCTATTCCAAACTGGATCTGCAAGACGTGTGGCTGCATCAATATGTCGGCAACGTAACGATGACATGAGTAATCGGAAAAAAATTCTGAGATCACTTTTGAATAAATAATATTTTGGAATCGCAGAAACCTTTACAATATATGGAACAGAGTTACACTGTCCTAACAAAATATTAGAGAATTTCTGTGTTATGTGAATGGGGATCTTACTATTAATTCAAGATTATAATTTTATCTATTTAAATCTCGATTTTCAACAGCATTCGTCTAGTATTTAAGGATTCATTCTTCCCGTTTGTATCTCTGAGAAAGATTCTAGTTTATTATAGTTGATTAGCCATCTGTCTGATTCTTTACCATATGACTTCGACCAGATCTCTATATACTTACCATTAGCTTAGGATAGCTTACCGCGGAACGGTGCTGCCCTCATGTGTACGCTTGCTAACACGGAGAATCGCGGAAATCGGCAGGCATTCTCATGACGTAGGCACCGGTGATATCAAGATGGCTATACCCTCTGCATGTTAAAGAACGCACTAGATATCTTTGACAGGTTTGTTGGGTATTAGAGAGGAGTAGGTAGTGAATGCGTGATTTTGAAGAAACACATTTCAATGAATATTAAGCATTAACAATTGAACTAGTTTGCTTCTCTAAGCATTTGCTATTGATTAAAAGATAACGCTTCCGAATGTAAATGACAATTCCGTTTGGTAAATATAAAAATTGACATCAATCGAAGTCACAGTAAACGTTTATCATATATTGTAATGCTAATTATAAAAGCTTGTCTATTACTCACTACTTGCATTTACCTATTCGACTTCACCTATTTAATCATAAGGAAGCAAGATGACACTTTCACTCACGGTGGCACAACATAATGAATTAGTTTTATAAATTATGAAATCAAAGAGAGCCTTTAGAAAAAAAGACTGACTGAACTACAGTATTTTCATTACGTTATCGAATTTTATATAGTGCAAGTTCAATAACGTTTACAGTACTGTAAAACAGAAGTAATTATAAAAGAGTAATATCGATAATTTTTTTTAGGAAATTCGTTTAACCTATATTTCACAATTAATTTAATTAGGAGCAGGACCAAAATCGGAGAAATTTTAACTGTAGTCTATTAATTACCTATTTTTAACATCATTTCATACATTTTCCCTGTGTGCGAATTGAAAGATCTGCTGTTTCATACCTTGAATGATTGTATTTCCTTATCACATAAGGAAAGTCCGTTAAGTCCAAAGTCGTGTTTATACCATTTTAATGAAAGAAAATTATAAAAAAGGCACATTTGTGCTGTTTTTAGAGAAAAAATCACCGAAGATTCCTCCAAGGCTGCTAAAGAAACTGAAATTGTTACTAGTTCCTCTTGAACTCTTTCGTTGATGAGGTTATATAGTTATGCCAAGAACATATTTTGTGGACTCATCAAGTTTTCCTTGTATTTTCACAATTCCTTGGAACTGTCACGAAAATATTGGACTGATATTTTTGTGTAAAGAAAGTCTAAGCACTTTAGGAAATTTACACTATTTTACGTTACTTTGTGCAGAGGTTCAAGCGATCGCATTTTACTTTACTTGAATGAACAGAATAAAGAAAGGAAATTTCATTGTGCATATATGGAGTAAATAATATATGCGGTACGAAGTAAAAGTCAAATACAAGATTAATACTGGTTTCACAGCAATGCTCTTTTCACCACAATATACAACCATTCAATGAATTTTGTTTAAAGAGAAAAATAAGGAATATAGAGTTGCTATTCCCACTAAATGATGAAAATGTATCGATGTAGAATGTCTGCAGAATAAACAGTCGTATCAGAATAATTGACCACCGACCATAGTATAGGTATGGTAGGTGGTCATATTATTATGGTAAGACTGTGTATACTGGGGTAATAAAGTGACATCAATGAATAATTATCTGATAAGTATCAAATGCGTGTCGATACATCATTAAAAATATTTACCATTGCATCAAGTGCTGTCATGTGAATTCCACAACGGGAAGAATTTGCTAGGATTGCGTTTCAAATATTTTATGTAACATTAATTTTGCTAGTTCAATACGTTATGGACAACGAAGGCCATTTCTCTCCGAATGTGGATTTAAATACTCATAACTTCTGCATGCAGGCTTCTAACAATTCTCTTGATTATCACGAAATTTCTCCTCAATTGCGAAGGCGAATATTTTGAAGACCTTTAGCGCAACATTTTTCATCTGATCTTTCTTTATTAAGGAATGATGCCTCATTAGGTGCAAGACCTTCGGCAACGTTGTTTTGATCTTTTACGACACACTATCATACCAAGCATTCAGAAACAAAATGGTCTAGGCCAGTGGTTTTAAACCTTTTTACACCTGAGGACCAGTAAAAACCATTATTTATAATATAAATAATGGTTTTCATTTCTGCATATTACAAAACACTATATAAATTTTATATAGTATTTTATGCATTAGTTTTTAAATCTAATATTATAAAATGAGAATCATGTGTACCATGTGTTAAGAAGTAATAACTTGTTCGTGGACCTGCACTGGTCTAGACGATATAACGTTCTTGCAACATCTTCCAAGTTCAAAACCTTCAATGAACCTCACCTCTTATTGTATGTATTTTGCCGTACAGTTTATGAACCCCTGCCCTAGAGCATCTTAAGTACGAGGGTGATATCGAAAGTAATGCCTTAATACGCATAACAATAGCTGTGTGTTTATGTATTCTGTATGATATCTGAATTGCACCTTCTTATGTCTTTCGCATTATCTTTTCAACAGATCAATGCTGATGAACCATGGATACGAGACCAAAATAAAGAGTTGTCATCTAATTCCTGACAAAGGAGGGCTCAGCTCTTCCGACATTCATGCGAGGCTGAACAAGGTGTACGGTGAGCAGACAATCGTCGTCAGCAATGGGCGAAGATAGGTGAAGAAGTTTACGGAAGGAGAAACAACCATCGAGAACAAACCATGAAGTGGGTGGCCGTTAACTTGAGGATATGGATCAGATACTGCTCACCCAAATTTTTCCAAACAAGATTCCAGTCTTAGTTTGAGCGGTGGTGCAAATGCATTACATGTGCCCGTGATTATTTTAGAGGGTAGTTTTGTGTAGAGCAACAATAGATGTATATACATGTGTAACTTGAACTTTCTGTTCATTATAATAAAGACATTACCTAACAGGCAATGTGCGCTCTACATTATACGTATATTCAATTTTGATTCATGTCCAATTATACCCAATTTTCATACTGCTGGTGGCATTTCGGTTCGATGGCGGTGTGGGAGATGCATTGTTATCTATAGCAGGAAATTATTCCTTACAGAACAATGAGTAACGTGCGCATGGTAAACAAGTCCAGGCCCTCATCCCTATATCTGAGAACAGGATGGAGCCAAAAGAAAACACCTGAAGATCATTGAGTCACTCAAAGATGGGGGCGGTGGACTCCTAATCTGCATTTCCCAGGTTCGAGTCCCAGATGGGAAAGAGTTCAAATTTATCTCCACAAATTCCACGCCCTGCCCTCGGTCAGTAATGGACACCGATGGGTTTGGAAAGGCAGCCGTCCGTCGGAGGGATGTTAAGCTGTGGCCTCGTGTTCAGGAAAACCATACCTGTGCGCGTTAAAGAACAGGCTAGATGGTCTTGACGGGAAGTTACCATCTATTTCGCAACAGCTGTCCAGTGGGTCTCCTCCCCCAATCTTCTCTGAGTCCTCGGGGTTCTTGTGACCGTGCCGTTTAGCATGTTGTGGACAAAAAGGCGCCCCTCAGAGGTAAAATAACCCAACCCATTTCAAAGGTATGCTTTACCAAACCACTTGCATAATATTTACCACAATAAAAATGCTTTAAAATCTTATTTATGTCACACAAGGTTAGATAAACGTTTATCATAGAATACAAAATAAATGATACAAAATACTAAGAATTCAAATAAAAGAATAGAAAATGCTAAGTTTTATATTTCGCCATTATCCAATGGAAATTTCAAAAATAAAATATTTAATTACCATAATCAAAATCATCCGAAAGCAAAATTCATCTGCTACTTTCCACTTTTTTTGGTAATTTATTTGTCGAATCCGATCAGTGCTCCCAAAATCAAATTCTAATATCCAACATAATCGTAATCATGAAGTCCACTGCTATCTTAATAGTTCCGAATCCGAGTTTAACCATCATAAGAAGCGTTTGAAACGACCAAACTATTACAAAACAAAAGTTTAGGGACATTCTCTTTTTTATCTCTCCACAAAGTCTTAAATGTTCAGTAGCAGTTCCGATTGTCCTCAAGGCACACGTGTCTGTCAGAGAATCGCAAAATTAATTAAACCAAGAGACCTGCTTCCAAGGGAACTGAAACGTAATTCATTTCTCACAGCAGTTTCCATTGCTTTCGGCTTTCGTTTATCGATCACAAAACGTACTTTGTTATCGGCCTCTTCAACAGCACCAGTCATCTTCCTTTTTCTGAGCATCTCTTAAAAGATGCAAATTAGCGGTATAAACTAACCTCAATGCATCCAAATATCTAAACCACATAAGATTCTCTCCACAAAACCTTTTTGTTCCTCGTATGTATAATAATTAAATATTTAAAAAAAAAGGTGAAATAGAAATTGCAGTCTTGCCTTCTTTAACTGCAGTAGTAATTATTAAGCAAGCACTAGACATCAATGTAAAAATTTAACTTTCTCGATGAAACAGACGTTAATAAAAGTTTTGTTTTTCCACCACAGAAAAGACAGTGTTATTCTATAAATTCATCACTGTATCATTAATTTTTCATGAGGCTTGATATCGTTTCTGTCTTCATAAGGTTCAGCGCATCATTCCTCAGTGAAGATATTTCTTATCGAAGGGGACAGCTTACAGATCAGTTTGCATTATTATTCTCTTCTTTACGGCCATTGTTGCGATTCTCAATTAAAGCATTCTGGCTGTTCTTTTGTTATCTTCAGAGTGTACCACCAAGGGAATTCTAATTATCATAAATCGATTCCTTGTGAATTGAGAATGCGTCGAGAAGATATCTTCTTGTTTCATTGAAATTCAAGAAACCTTTGAGATGCCTAAAAAGTTAATGCAAAACATAAAGAAAACTGGAGAAACTTCGGCATTATTATTTCTAGTCTCTGATTAAAACCTGAAGTTCTCACTACTTTGTAAGTTTGTGTTAAAATTAAAACCAATCAATGGAAAGCATTGTAATAAATTATAAATTACCTGTAGAAATAGACTTCAACAATAGTTAAAACATCTGAAAAAAATTCCCGCCGCATCAGCGATAATTTTTTTTCCAGATGTTTTAACAATGGAAAACAGTTTCTTTTACCTTTTTCCGTTTTCTAGCGATGTCTAGCCCCCTATATTTAGTTCAAATAGAGACAAATTGAAAACTGACAAAATGTTAAATATGAGCCGAGCCTTGAATAATATTCGAGGAGATCTCAGAATTCTCTCTTTCACTTTAAAATTGACAGTCAATTTGTTTTCATTCTACCAGATCATTTCATTCTCTGTTAGTTTTATTCACTAACAGTGCGAATATTGTGAAGGCGTTATTCGTTTGGATCGGATTTTGAGCTCGGCTGTTTCACCTCTGAACGATACTCTTCTGTATGCAGCGGCTAAATAGTCCCGTCACAGAGACCCCAAGAATCGGAACTGGATGGAGGAAGAGAATCCACTGGGCAGGTTGTTAGGAGGCAGATGAAAACCTCCCATTAAGGCTATCCAGTGTGTTATTTAATGTGCATAGGTTATGGGATTGCTGTACAAGTACATGGGGCTGCGGTTTAACCTAACTAATTTTACTACTAATTTTATCCTAATTTATAGGCTTTCAAAGTTTTTTACTTTTGTAACTCAGGGATATATTTTTTATTCAGAATTTTTGCTAATAATTCAAATATCTATTATACAGATAAGAGATAGAAAAGTACAGCATGTGCCACGACCAACATCTGCCTTCACCTAAGGAAAGCCGCCCTGCCCACGGTCAGTAGGAGACAACGATGGACTTGGAATGTCGGCCGTCCGTCGGATGGGACGTTAAGTCGTGGCCTCGTGTGCGGGAGAGCCATACCCTGTGCACGTTAAAGAACACGCTTGACGGGAGGCTACCATCTGCCTCCCAACAGTCTCTCTCCTAGTAGGTCCCCTCCCCCAACCTTCTCTGAGCCTCCGAGGTCCTTGTGCCTAGGCCATTTAGCCATTGTGTGCATTAAAAAGTGGCGCTCAGAGGGAAAATAACCCACCCCAACATAAGGAAAGTGGCAGAAACAGGTGAGACGGCCATTAAGAGTGAGTTACTGTAAAAAAGATGGATTTTTCAAGGGGAAAAAATCGTATAAATTTGTCAATTCTCACTACGCCGTAATCTCTGACTAAAGGATTCTTAATTAGAAAAATCTCGTATATTTTTTAAAGGATGGACGGATATAACCTGTAAGATTTGGTTTGCGTTGGTTTCTCGTACAACATAGAGACACAAGGACATGTCCTCTGGCTTAGCGGTCAGATTCTCAAAAACCACAACACCAGTTAAAACTTTACGTTAGCATTCGCAATAAAAAGCAAATCGTAATAAAAAATGCAATTGTAATAAAAAGTACATAGAACATAGTTTTAAGGCTCAAATTGAAGTTAATTGGTTTATCCGTAATTTCATTATAACCTACTTCGTTATAAACGGTTTTGACTGTATTTGTTTTACGTTACACCTGGACCTCAAATGGTTAAATCAATATTTGCGGATGTAAGTTATGATTTCTTAGGCAAAAAATGGTTTACGAGCGATAAGAACCGTATTAGCTTCGGAATACCAGCCATTTTAGTTTTAGTTACAATACCTATGATAGGGTTACCATATCTCCTCAAAAATAAAGAGGATATGGCCTCTTTTTTTATCTCAAGTCCTCCCAGATTTTTGGAAAAACATGAAATGTCTTCCTTTTTGTATAAACTCATAATATGTTTCAAACTAAAATTGAAGCACCTCTTGTTTTGTACTTTGCTTTTTTAAATTTCTTGAACCCAGGACTAGAATATAATTTACTGTTAACCATGAAATATTTTACCGTAAATATAAATCGTGAATCCTAAATTAACTTTCTTAATGTTGTAAAAGTTACTATTCTTCTTTAAACTCAATATATGCAATATATACCTCAATTAGTATTTTTACAAAGTTACTATTTTACTTTAATCTCAATATGTACCTTTGAAGTGAATACGAATTCAGTGATTGGTTACACCATCGATAAGTTTTTGGTTTATTTTCTAATTTTTAAGAGTGCATATAGGAAAATGAGTATTTTTTTATTTATTTATTTCATCTGATAATTCTTTAAATTATTGCCTATTTTAACAAACATTTCTTGAATATCATTGTAACTGTTTAACTCCAGCTGCTGTAATTCTTTAAATATCGATTGAATATTGCAGGAACTGCAGATTTCAATAGATTTCAGTCTTTTATTTACTCTAAGTCTCATTCCTATAAAAAGTTAATTCTTAAAGTTATTTAGATTATAATTTCTCCCTTTTATGGCCATAACGTTGAAAATGCTTAATGATTTTCCAATGCTCGTAAGTAAAATGCGAATTTTCTGAAATAAATATTCGAAATTCCGATATAGAACTATTTCGCTAAACTGCCTTAAGAACCCTGTGCATTGGTCAGCATAAAAACTCTTTCAATAAAATACACAATTGCCTCCTCTTTCTCAGAGTTTTAACCTAACGCTAACAAAGATAAAACTGCTCAAACTTTCCGCTTTACTAAAAATTACGAAGTTCAAAGATTCAAGCAAACGGCTTTTCCTTCCTCGTTTTGAACCAGCTGCCCAAAAACAAGAACAGTAACAGATTCTCGAGAGCTCTTCACACATCGTGATTGCACGTGACCTCAAGGAACAAAAATACTGAAGAGTTCTTAGAGTTGTTTTAAAACTTTCACTTAGAGCAAAGTTGTCCATGACACTTCTTTCCTCCAACTCCATCCACCGCTCTCTAAGGTATTGCAGCACAAATATATCAGCGTTAGATTACTTTCAGCTAAATTCTTTCTTCACGAAATATTCCATTTCGTTTTCTTTTATTTATGTGCTGCTCTTTGTTTTAGTAAACGATTTTCGATGCATTTCATTTCTTTTCACGTCATAAGAATCGTTTGATTCATTTTCCGAACGTCTTGTTAAACGTTGTTTCATAAAACGTTGCTTTCTAAATGCAAAATTTTTCGGTTAAATTGTTCATTCTGCTCGAATTCTTGTTATTTATCGAGGTTTATATTGCATCATTTCATTTCCCTTCTTGATGATATCATTTTTAACCGTTGTACTTTTCCTTCCCCTTTTGTCCATCCTGCCGGCAGAAGACACAATAACATCGTTGTCCATTCCTCAAAATGTCTAAATCCCATTTCCATTTAAATCCCTGAAAACGAATCGTCTTCGCTTTGCAGCAGTATTAGATTTCAGATTTCAGATTTATCTTTTCGCAAGACTTCCTACAGACTGGGTCTTTCCAAATTTAACAGCGGGTAAATTACCTCAGGAAATGTCAGCAGCAGATAGCGAAAAATGAAAAACGTGGATGAGATTTGCAAAGTTATTTCCTTGTCGACAGAGAATTTCTCTAACTGTTGGGTTTTCCCCCTTTCTCTTTAACTCTTCATTCTCTCTTTCTTTATCCTCAGCTTAATCTCTCCTTTCCTCTTCCCTTGCAATATGCATTGTTGTATGTTGCATAACGGAAAGAAAACATGCAAATGGAGATTGAATTCGTGACGCAACGGTTCGAAACAGGGTTTTAATACTTTTGTTTAGGAAGGATCAATTGAATCCTTCCATATTTGCTGTCAACGAATTATATCGTTTTTAATTTTAGTCTATCAACTTTATTATTTTTTCATTCAATTTATATTATGCGTCTTTATAACGCATATTTTTTTTTCAACTAGCTGAATCTGTCGTTTAAGCAGTTCTTGAAGGATGTCTGTGCTACAATTCAGGGCCGGATTTCCCATTAGGCACGTTAGTCACTAGCCTTCAAATGAATCCTAATCTATCTTACCTGAAGATACTGGATCTGCTACAATGATATTCCTGTCTTAGGAGAAATTATACCGCTATGTGTTGCATATATTTATGGAATGCTAGACGAAGTGTTTTACTTTTGAGTGGTAATTTGTATCGCGCAATTGTGCGATACAAATGTGTTCAGATAGGGACGCACCCAAGGGGACTATCGGATAAGACCTCCTCCTCCAAGAAACTCAAATCAAAACAGAAAAATAATTATCGTATTTTATGGCATATAAGATGCACCCCATTTCAGCAAGGAATGTTTACGAAAAACTGTTTTAATGCATTTAAGCATTTAAACATTTTTTTTCCATTTTTTAAACGGTAAAAAACATTGTCTGGTTTTGGATGACATAATTTTGAAAAACACGGGAGCCCAAACTTAACCAAATCTCCAGACAAAAATCCTGGATGCGCTGCGCAACTGGGCTCATAGAATATTGGAGAAAGGGATCCACTTGACAGCTGGTAAGTGACAGATGGGGGGGGGGCATCTTGTCAAGGTCATTCAGCTTGTTCCTTAACAATCATAGGGTATGCATACTCTCCTGCCTAATGGGACATAACTTATTGCCTCGTACTATACAGACCGTAGCCTTTTCAAGGAAACGGTGTAGACCCGTGTTTCCCAACGTGGAGCCCACGCCCCACAGGGGGGCAATTTGATTGTCAAGGGGGGCAATTCGAAAATGGACTCGTTCAGAGTTTAACCGTATGGCGGTTAAATTTTACATAGGGGGGGGGACATAAGAATTTTAGAAAGGCTTAAGTGGGGCATGGCACAAAAAAGGTTAGGAAACACTGGTATAGACACAAGTGAACAGGTATTTCACATAAGATATTTTATATCAGTAGATGATTCCATTCAAACGTTTCACAAGTTTCCGAATCCTTGATTTTAAGCGCCTTGCTGATCCAGAAGTGAAGCAATGTGTTACAGACAGACCAGCTTTGGTGATTGAAAGGATCCAAGTGTGTTCCGTTCGTTAGTTTTCCTTCTTACTTATGTTTATAGACCACATTATTTGTCTTCTTTTCTTACCAGTTGCGTAGCCAGAAAGAACTAATGGGAAGGAGAGTTTATCTGCTTGAGGTTTGATGTTAGGGTACTGCCTTAGAAAATAGTGCTCTGATCATAATCTTAGACATTTGAGTCCTCAAGTGTCTGTTGCAACTCCATACCCCCATTTCTCCCTTGGGTACTCCACTGGCCCATAAAACATGGATGACTACATAAGATGACTTAAATTTCTAGCCCAAATGAAACAGGTCTCAACTTATGTTTGGATTGCAGGATTATGGACTCGTTGATATCATACTTATTCAGATTTTTTCAACAAACCTGCAAACCATTTTCTTTCGATATCTACGTGGAAAGTTAGGACTTGAAAGAGAGATCATTTATATCGATTCTTTTGTTGACGTTGCACTTTTATTCATTGATAAAACATTTTGAGTTTGGAATAGATCAGACGAACAAGTAAATGCCAAATCATGAAAAATTATCTAAAATATATCTTTTGGGGTCATTTAAATGAATTATTTATTACAAGAGACTGTCGTATCGCTCGGAATAATTCATTTTTAACCCGCTTTCAAAAATTTCCAGCTAAGCCTTTCACTTTATGTCCCTCTACAGGCATTAAACGTTTTCGTTTTCAGAGATATATTAAAAGTTCTTTTTGGGCTGGTAGTGATGAGGTATTGCGATTTACATCTTACAACTTTTCTAATAGGTTTAATAGCGTTCGCTAACGGTGGGGATATGTAGAAAACAGTAATATTTTAAATGAATATTGCGAACAATAAATTAGAATTTACATTTAAATTTATGCTACAAATTTGAAATTTTGACAGTAGAGTGTGATGGTCAAGTGGTTTACATGAGTAGCAATGGCTTGACCTTTACCTTAGGAGACAGAGGGGGGAGGGCGAAGTGCAACATTTTTACGGTATAAAAGAAAAATTCTATTTGAGTTGCCTAGCAACTAATAAAATATTACTATTTGCATTTTATCATTCATCCAATAATTTAAATATCCACTCTTAGAGGGTACTAAAAGCGGAAAATTGAAAACTTCATCTCTTTGAAAATGAGCTCCCTTTATTCGTCATATGTTATTCTTTTTGTTTATTATTGTTAATATTTGCTAATACAGATTAATGAAAATGCAGAATTGCATTTCATTCATGCTTGAAGATCCTGCAACGAAGAAGGTGTTGAATATTAATGAGCCAGAATCAAGCTGATGTCCTTCGGAGAAGGAGCAGTTGTCAAAGATTAGACAAAAATATGGTATAGTGTCGAAAGACGGAATACGAACTTTTCCCCATGAGGGGCGGGTCCTTCGGGACCCCCCCCCCCACCTCAATTATTGATGAGAGATATATCATTCTGTACAGATTTTAGGATCTGATACGAGTTAGAGAACAGAAGTTTGACCTTGATTGGGTCAAATGGATTTAGATTCGAGTTATTAGTTTGTTTACTAATTCTAGCAGCATACCGAATTCTCAGTGTCTGCATAAATCTTTAAAGTCTACTGTGTAACTTTTTTCTACCTATAAGTGTATTATTCAAATAACAAGATAGAAAACCAATTATTTAGTTTTCGATATGAAGGAAACATCCAAAATATAAGGGTAAACAATTTTACTTTCATGAAAATACCGGACTAGATCGTAGATCGTATAATCATATTCGATGTACCGGGTAATAATTTTACCCCTAACCATCTCCATCATAGAGATATGCCTATTTGGCATGAGTAGAAAGGTCTGTAAATGGTAGCTAGGTAGTCACTGGAAGGAGAGCTATGCACCAATCCCCTGTGATGATGCATAGAACCAGCCAGGCCTAGCAGCTAATGTCCGACCCCGCCTTCTCGTGGTGCAGACCGTTAGTAACTTTCAAAAGAGATACTCTCTTGTGGAAGTGAACGGAAGGGGAGGGCTGCCAGATTAGTGTGGCCTACTGATCTGGACAACTATGGCTACTTTTCTTTTTTTTTTCTACCCTGCTGAGGAGTGGTCAACCACACAGGGTCCTGGTGCTGACCATATAAACCTACTGGACTGGACAGATATATGGCTCTGAGCTTGATTATGGATCCTGATTTTGCTGCACTGGTGGGCTTCTGTGGAGGGAAAATCTTCCGCTGTGTTTTCTGTTTGTTTGTGGGTTGACAGCCCCAAGTGAATAGATTCACAGGATATGTTTATCAGCTGGTGGATAATCCTGAGCAGAAGTCATCGCAGGCACCAGAACTCTTTGCTTCTATTGGCATTGTCAAATTCTACATTGGAGGAAGTCTTCCAGTTTAGATGGCTTCAGCCTTTAGTGGTGGGGGAACGGGTCTTTGCCCCATGTCTGCGATTAGGGGGCTGTTTGATATTGTCGGCATTCCCTCTCTCAATAAACATAGTTCCTTTAAACATCCCACTAACCATTTTCTCTCCATAGGTAGTTGGAATGTGAGGACTCTGCACAGAGCTTTTTCTCTTGATGTCCTCACCCAAGAATTCCACCGTTATAATTTAGATATTCTCGGCTTGCAAGAGACCAGATGGACAGATAAAGGTCAGATTCTTGAAAATAATCTTAAATTTCTCTTTTCAGGGAGGGACGACAATAAGCATCACCAAGGCGTGGGTCTGCTTCTCAGCAGACACGCTAGTGTAGCTCTTCAAGGATATGAGTGCATTAATGAAAGGTTTCTTACAGCAAAATTTCGGACAAGCATTAAAGACTTGAATGTTAACTGCTGTTATCCCCCACTGAGGATGCCGATGAGGATGAGAAGGATAGCTTTTATGAACAACTTCAGGATATTTTGAATTCTGTCAAGAAAGGAGATATTACCCTTTTTCTTGGTCACTTCAATGCCAAAGTTGGTACTGACTCTGACCTTTGGGGAGGAGTACTAAGCCCTTTTGGTATTGGGAGCTGCAATGGCAATGGGCAACGTCTCCTACAGGTAAGTAAACTCAATGGATTCAGAATAACTAACACTTATTACAAACACCGCGACATACATAAGTACACATGGGTTTCACCTGATGGGCTGCATAGGAATATGATTGATTACATATTAATTAACAGCAAATGGGCTAGTTCTGTTAGGAATACCAGGGCATATAGGGGAGCTGAAATTGGATCTGACCATTACCTTGTTAAAAGTGTGTTGCAACTTAAACTTAAAAAGTGTTGTGCTAGGGTTAAAAAATTTACTTTTAATACTGAAACTCTGAAAGATCCAGTTATAGCCAAAGCTTACCATGATAGGTTACTTAGTCATTATGACAGTCATGGTTTGCTTACTACTGAAGTTGAGGAAGAATGGGATCATTTTAAACAGGCTTTTTTGGACACTAACAGTACTCTTTTAGGAAAAAAGGAGCAGAAGAGGCAAAATTATCTGAGTGATAAGGCACTTGAGCTTATTTCGGAAAGAAAGAACTGCAGGAATGCCCTTAATCAATACCCTACTAGTCCTAATAGAAAGCATTACAGAGACCTTAATAAACTTGTAAAGGATCAGTTAGCTGCTGATAAGAATCTTTTGCTTGATGGTTTGGCTGACAAAGCCGAGGAAACAGTTAGAGAGCACAACAGCAGAGAGCTGTACCAGATAGTTAATGTTTTGTGTGGTAGAAAACGGACAGGCATACTAGGATTGAAGGATAAACAAGTTAAGTTATAGAAGGGGAGGATTCTGTCATGGCTAGGTGGGATGAGCATTTCAGCGGTGTTCTAAACAATGTAGTTAGTTCTACTCCCATTGTTTGCAATGATGATAGATGCATTGGTGTCCTTAATGTTGGCCCTATAACACAATCTGAAGTTATTTTGGCTGTTTCTAAACTTAAACTTTATAAATCCCCAGGGGTAGATGAAATTACTACGGAAATGCTTAGAGCTGGGAATGTTTCGGTTACCACTTGGATGACTGAAATTCTGAATATCTTTTATGATAAAGGCATGGTTCCTAAGGATTTTACCAGAGCTATTGTCATCCCTATTTTTAAAAAAGGTGATCGCAGTTCTTGTGATAACTATAGGGGTATCAGCCTACTCTCTGTTCCAGGTAAAGTTCTTTCCATGATTGAGCTTAATAGAATTAAGAATCTGGTTGACAGTCAATTGCGTGATGAGCAATGTGGATTCAGAAGTGGTAGGGGATGTGTGGATCAGATATTTTCACTTAGGCAGATTCTTGAGAAATGTTTAGAGTTTCAGAAACCTTCGGTTGCTAGCTTTGTTGATTTCAAAAAGGCTTTCGACTCCGTTGATCGTCATAATTTGTGGTTGATTGTGAAATCATATGGTATACCTGACAAGTTAGTTAACATAATGAAAGCTCTCTATAATAACACTGAGTCGTGTGTGAGAGTTGCTAAGGCTTGTAGCAATTGGTTTAGCATTACTTCTGGTGTTCGACAAGGGTGCATTTTGTCTCCTTTTCTCTTTAGCTTGGTTATTGATTATGTTATGCGAAATTCACTTCAAGGGAAAGATTTTGGCCTTAAATGGGCTGGAGATACGAAAATTTCTGATTTAGATTATGCTGATTATTTAGCCCTTTTGGCAAATGATGTTGATGAGATGAACTCTTCAATTCGAGCTGTTGACGAGACTGGTAGTAGAGTAGGTTTGGTTATAAAAAAAGATTAGATATTATAAAAGTGATGAAAATTGGTCAGGCAGGCTGTGATTCAGTTAGTGTAAATGGCTGCAGTCTTGAGCAGGTGTCACAGTTTAATTATCTTGGGAGCTATGTAACAGATAATGGTGATGTGCGTCATGAGATTAACAGACGAATAGGGATTGCTGCCGGGACTTTTAAGAATCTATGGAGAGTGTGGAGAAATAGGTGTATACACCTAAAGACTAAAATTAGACTGTATAATAGTTTGGTTCTTTCTAGGGTTAGTTATGGTAGTGAAACTTGGACATTTTGTAAACAAGATAACAGGAAACTAGATGCTTTTGATTCCAGATGCTTATGCAGTATCTTGGGCATTAGGTGGTTCAACTTTGTAACTAATGATGAGATTAGGCAAAGGAGTTTGCAACCTCCTTTAAGCAGCATATTGTGCAGAGAGAGACTCCGTTGGTTTGGCCATGTTGCACATATGAATAATTATAGATTGGCGAATAGGGTTATGAACAGTGTGCCTAAAGGCCTCAGAAAGAAGGGGAGACCTAGGATGCGGTGGGCAGACAATGTCAAACAGGACCTTGTTAGAATTGGTGTGCAGTGGCCAGATGCAGTAGATGTAGCTCAGGATAGACTTGCTTGGAGAACTAAATTGCACGGTCTGGTTCGACCTCCGTAGCCAGTGGCTGCTTGATGATGATGATGATGATGATGATGATGATGATGATGATGATGATGATGATGATGATGATGATGATGAGGAGGAGGAGGAGGAGGAGGAGGAGGAGGAGGAGGAGGAGGAGGAGGAGGAGGAGGAGGAGGAGGAGGAACAAAATATATAAGTAAACCATCCTTAGGTGGGCCCTAAGGGCAAACATAAGAAAAGCTAAAAGTAGCAGTAAAATTGTATAAGAAACCTAAAACGGGTAGGTCTCCTCAGAGAATGCTACCGCTTTAGGCCTCTTGTACTTGTTCAAAACAGTATGATCGTAAAGAATCAGAGAAGAAATAATATCATTGGAATTATTGCTTACAGCCTCAAAAAATCGTTTTGAGGTGCGTTTTACATGTCGATGCCCAGGTCTTTATGGAGTTGTCTGTTAGTGACAAACCAGGGGGCATCGAGCGCAGTTCTCAAAATCTTGTTCTGTAAGACCTGAATCTTAAGAATATTGGTGGGTGTAGTATTCGCCCATATGGGTGAAGCATAGAGAATCACCGGTCTGATGATCATATCACAGAGTAAAAGCTTACCGGAGTAGATGGCTAAGCTTTAATCAGTTATTTAATCAGTTATTAAATTTTCACTAGTGACTGATTCTTTTGGAGTTTTCCCTTAGAGACTATTCCAATGATTGTTCACATTAACACCTCATATTTTGGCTTTCGCTAATTACTCTCAACTACAAACAACAGATTAATTATCCGTGGACTTGTAAAAAAATATAAATAAATTAAAGATCTGAAAAATACCTATCTTCTTATCTTCTTACATGCGCTCTAAAAAGCAGAAAATATATCTAAAGCATATCGATAGTGCAGTCAGTCCCTGAATTCGCATTCACTTCAAAAGAGGATAAGGTACTGGTAATCTTGTTGAGTAGGTCAATAGGAATCCCCATCTTCCTTTGCAGTGAATACGAATTCAAGGACTGATTGCTCCATCGATGTGTTTTAATATGTTTTCAACTGGTTAAGCACAAAATAGGATGATTTTTTTTATTTTATAATTACTTCTTTCTTTCCTTCTTCATTAAAAATATCTACTTACAGAAACTTTCATTTGATATATGCTCACAAACATCGACAACATTTTCCCTCCCTCTTTGTTTGGAGTCGTGCTTGAGGTCGCCCATGATAGATTTAACTAATTGAGGTCCCCTTTGGACAAGCTTTCATTTGACACATAAATCATTACGTTTGTCAGTCCCGTTCAACATATATGATGGGACAACTGAACAACTTTTTCGTAAAAGTGTTCTCCGTATTCCCACTTGCAAGAAGTAACCGTTTCTTTACAGTATCTTGTGTTTCTGAATATAAGACAGTTGAATTCCTGAGGAGCTAGTTACGGACTAAATGGAGGATGGAGCAGTACAATCATAAAATCCTCATGATTAATCTATGATATGATGCTTGAAAATAGTCTTGCATTATCGTATTGGAGAACAATGTCTTCACTACACTTCCCCATGTTAATTCGACAAATATGGACCTGAGATTTTTGCAATATCTTAAAATATCCCAATGTTTATATTTAAGAGTAGTTTATACAACATCTGGAGATCTCCCAATGTTCAGAATTAAAAGTGTTTTATGCAATGTCCGTAGATCTCCTACAATTCAAAGATGAGAATGGCTCACAACTCCAAAAGAGACAAATGAAAATAACTCTACGACTGTCCCAAAACACAGAACACGTGATCTTTCTAGCATACCGTTAGTTCTCGACGTTTTTCTTTGCTGTTGGTTATAAATCAATTATGTATTCTCTATTCCATTGAATGATACTTTCTTTTTCAAGCTCAAAATGTTGCACTGACGATTTATCACCAGTCATATCATTGTTGAAAAAGACACATTTTCCGATATTTTAACGTCGAAAAATATCCCCTCAATGGCTCTCCTTGTGTTCTTGAAGACGGGAGTCAATATTTCATGCACTCATGACCTACATAGTTTTGAGTAACCTAGGTTACCAATCCATTCGTCGCATTTCAGTCAATCTCAACATTAGTTCTCAATTCCCGAGCGACGATTCATCAACCATTTTTCACATGATGTCACACACGGCTGTAGCGGTTACTCTGCACGTAACTTATTGTCTAGATCTGAGCCACCTTCTTAATGCGTTGCACTCAACTCAGGTTAGTCCATGGATTAGCTTCAGCTATGTGACACAAAATATTGGCCGTCCCCATTGCAGTTTACTTTCGAGGTTCGTGTCTTCACTACCTTTGAACTTCTTGAACCAACCTTGGGCAGCACAAAGGGAGACCTCGCATCACTTTCCACTTCTTATTTCTCGGCAGCTTCGCTAGCTCATAATCCTTTTTTTTTTTCGGTAATGACCTAAAATATCACGAATTACAATACGTAACTCACTTATTGCACAAAATTTCTAACGATGGAAACTATGACTCCGATTCTTATAATACACTACTGGTCATAATTTGAGGACGTTGAACAAAAATGCAAATATCTCAAAGGAATCATTTAAAAATTCAACCAAAGTTTCAGAAGATAATAACATTCAAAATATAATAATAAAAAAAATAAAAAAAATAAATAAAGAATATATCGGAATACTTTGCCAATTATAAATTAAATTTCCAATCAAAGAATATATCAGAAAATTTGTACAATTATGAAACATTATAGTTCACAGCAGATATTGAAGTTGACATTTTTCGGTAAGGAGTATTCTTACCCCAACCAGCAATACAGCTTGCACAACGAGATCACATGCTTCTAATAAAGTTATTCAGCAGTACAAAAGGGATCCTCTCCTCTGCATATTAGAGCATATCTCAGCTCATGAAGAGTCCTTGGAGGGAGTTAAGGACTTGAAACTCGCCTTTCTCAAATATCCCATGCATGATCAATGAGCAAATCCATTCTCTGGATCTTCACTCTCAAGGTACATTCGTCCACTATCTGAGCTCTATGTGGACGAGTGTTATCACAGATAAAATCAGTTGTGACCCAATGGTACCTCTAAAAGTTCTCCTATAAGGCTCTAGGATCTCATCTCTGTATCTTAGAGATCTACTCCTGAGAAGACATCCAATTCAGTTCTGCCATTGACAATGATACCTCCCCAGACCCACAAACCACTCCCACCAAAAAGTCCATTTCCGTGATATTCAAGGGGATGATAATGTGTCCCACACTCTCTCCGGATGCTTTGACGTCAAGAATCACGACTTACGCTATGATTCATCCAAAAAAGAACCTGCCCCCACTGATCATTGGTCCAATTGAAGTGCCTGCTCCATTCCAATCGTGTCTTCCGATGACCTGAGGTTAGTGGTATGGCAACTACAGGTCTTCTAGCATAAAATGTTTTCTTGTCATCGGGACACAATTACTCTTGATACTGTCCTTCTTGTGGCAGCTGACTGACAGGTTTGGCACGCTGACATCATTCTATTTCTCTTTGTATTTAGGAAACGATCATCTTGAACTGTTGTTGCCCTGGGCATATCCTGGCTCGTTCTTCTAAAGCATGTTCCACTTCTTGAAAATATCTCCAGAGACCGGAAATTACACTCTCCGACACATTCATGAATCTGGCAATATATCTCCGTGACTGTCCTGCTTCCATCCATACAATGATTCCCTGCTTCTGACCGTCATCCAAATGGTTCCTCATTTGCATTTTAACAAAATTATAATCCCAAACGCTTTATAAAGACGCTCTTAATCCGAAATGAGAAGCTCCCGTTACTCAAGCTGCTTTATCTCAATTTGCATATCGCATAGTCTTTCGCATTGAGAAATACAAATTTAATGGCTAATAAACGTGAGCTATTTCAAGCAAAATATCCTCTGAAACTTTCGTTAAATTCAAATAAGAATTTCTTTATGTATTTGCAGCTTCGTTAAATAATGATCAGCGGCGTAATTTATAGCATGCTGCACTTCAAGAGTTTTAAGTTAAATGATGATAGCTTAAAATGACTGCATTATAATAGTGCTTAAATTATAGAAAATAATAAATCTTAAAGTTTGAAAAACTGTAAATGAAATAATAGTAATTGCATTAATTACTAAATTTAAATCCATCAGTTTGAGAGCCCTGCACTTATGCGGATATCCGCATTTCAAAGCTCTCGACGGAAAAAAAAATAATGTTAAGGTGAATAGGGAATAAAACCACGCATAAATAAATGATGCTATCCTGGATAATGGATAAAACATCGGATTTGATACAATTTGCAGGAAGGTGAAGAAAAACTATTGCATTATTGATGGTAGACATGAGTGAAAAAATTACCGTAAATAAAAGAATATAATTATACTTATCCTATGTGAAAGAAAAAGCCATTCTGATGACAAAGCGGAATATAATTACAAAGAATGGAGTGTTATGCAATAACTAGAATTAAATGTTTGAGAAATAAAGGCAGGTAAACATAAAAATTAAATTATTATTATTATTAGATTTAAGAAAATTACAGGAGTTGAAACTTACGTGGGATTAGATTCTAAAGTAAGCTCTCAAGGGGAAAATCGCGTATAATTGCGTATAGTCAAAAGTACTCTTGAAAATCCCTTAAATCGCCCACAAAGCACAGTATCATAATTTTGTGCATACAACCCTCTGTAGTAATATGTATAAAATGTATAATGTATACTGTAATGGACAGTATATAATAAAGAGTACAGTCGCTCAAAAAAGTATCCGAACACTATGGTCGATTACAGAATTCAGAAAAAATATCTGGAGCGTGTACAGCAACTGTATACGCTCCAGTTACCGTTCACAGCAAACTGGAGCGTGTGCAGTTACTGCACACGCTCCAGTTTGCTGTGAACGGTAACTGCACACGCGCAATATTTCCGTGAGTGAGCCCACACGATCTAGTATCAAAATAATATGACCACCTACAGTAGCTCAAAAAAGTATCCGAACACTACGATTGATTACAAAATTCGGAAAAAATATCTGGCAACGATTTTTTTAGAAATTAGTGATCTGGCGACCTTCGTGTCACGTGACACGAAGGTTGTTAATTCTAAAAAAACGTTGCCAGATATTTTTTCTGAATTCTGTAATCAACCATAATGTTCGGATACTTTTTTGAGCGATTCTACATGTAAAATATAATTTCACAATATTTTTAATTGCGTAAAAGAGAGGGAGACGGAAGAATGAAAGAATAAATAAGGACGTTTTGGAGGTTTAAGCACTTCCTAAAACTCGCCAGAAGACTGTCACTCTTCAGAGGGAAATTTGAACCGTGGAGGTAGATTTCAACAGTGCATAGAGATAAGGGACTTTTCTTCGCAAAGTAATGCCATCGATTGTCATAACGTTTAAGTTCGTCTCTTCCAGACATATGTTTAATGTCTTTTCAGGCTTCACTAAAGTCTTATCAAGCAGTTGACTCATCACTTTATCAGTCAGTGGAGCACTTGATGCCAAGGCTTGGCGAATTTCTCCCTCTCGAATCTTGATGGCAACGTATCTATATTCGTTGTTACCATATTTACGTGCCACGTTGAAGACCGACACAACCAATTTTTCCTGCAGCGCTGGAACAGATCTCTCTTCGTTTAAGCACCAGATGAAGCACTTGGCTTGCTTTTAGGGGCCATGTTGTATGAAAAATGCGCATCTTTAAAACACTCTGTACGGCGAGATGCTCACAACACGAGATGCAAACAGGAACTGGTATCGGATGAGGGAAGAGCATATTCACGTCACTCATCTCACGTCATCACTTCACTCATCTCTCTTCAGGTCATTCAGCAGCGTCGGAGTGAGCACTCCGACGCTGCTGATTGAGTGGAATAGGAGACAGAATCGCTCTTATTAGTCAAAGTGATATTTTTTTGCCGAGCGCCTAGAGTTGAATTCACGTAAGTCAAATGTGCTTATGATGCTACTCCACTGTTTTGTCTATTATTCAGTAAGTCATGTTTTTCCGAATTGCAGGCTTATTTTATCATAGTATTTTTTAATTAATTATTAATCACTAATTAATCATTAGACTGATTTCGTTTACTCACAAACGTAATCGGACCTAACGTATCTGTAAAAGCTCGATGACTATCATGTATGCAATATAGGCTGATGTGCGAATAAGACGGCTTGCAGTTGCGGGTGAGGATAAAACATGCTGATACATATACTTACGGATGCAGGTGCGAATAAGACTTGCGGATGCGAGTGCAGATAAGACATTACGATGCTGGTGCGGATAGAACTTCTGTCATCGGCGTAGGGCTTTAGTCATTTGATTTATTGAAACAACAAATCATCACGATTGAACAAAATATGATCAATGAAGTATGAACAATCAGAAGCTTATTTGGCGATTCTGCGTGACAGAGAAAAAAGTTGAAAACTGCTTTGGGACGAAACTACGTATTTTATTAAACCAGGGCTGGAAAAATACCGGGGCCAGGTCACTTAGATATTTTTCTAGTTGAGTTCCCTAATTTTTAAGGAGAGAATATAGGCAGGTTGTTTAGGGTTTAAAATTGCCAGTTCTTTGAGCTGCCAGTTCAGAGAGGAAATTCAGACAGATATTTACAGGTAGTCGAAAATAAACCTCAAAAATCTAACCTGTTATATTGGTTTACAAGTATTTAATCACTACTAAGCATTTTAAGTAATAGGATGAAGAAGTTTGTAGAGGAAAATTGTCGTGAGCCTGGTGGGATTTGAATCCACGACCTCCTGATGACATATCAGATACTCTGACCGCTGAGTTATTTGCCGCTTATTAATCTCTCCTCTGTTATAAAAGTTTAGCCCTTGCTATAAGTCGGTCGCACATAACTGTCTTAACTGCTGTTGAAAACTCCTGATGCATTCCCGCGCAGGTGCGTAAGACCAACCACTACACCGCGATGACTTCGACGGGCATTTTCTTTATTTTGAGCAAATGTCATTTACGGGCCAATAGGCTGTATATGAGATCAACTGTAATCAAGACAACTCTATGCGATAGACCTATGGCACGGGCTGAATACCTAAAACAGAGGGGAGATGATTAGCGACCAGTAGCTCAACGATCAGAGCACCTGACATGTTATCCGGAGGTCGTGGATTTATATACCGCCTGCCTTAAGAAAATGTTTCCTCTATGCCCATTGATATCAGCATAATTCAGCAGTGTAATAGTGTTTAAATACTTTCAAATCCAATACTTCCATATTATAAGATGGGTTGACAACAAAGCCGGCCCTCTAGTTGGTGTAGTGAAGGACATGGAAATATGTTTTAACGTGTCTTGAAAGTGACATTACAGAAAATAACGGTTCTGCAGTTGCGAAAGAAGTTTTAAAAACAAACTGAAGGATTTCAAGTTTATGCGCATGTTCATTTTTCTTCGATTACTTCAGCACTGTAAAGAAACATTCACTCATTTTCAAAAGCAAACTATCTTCTTAAGAATTGCAGTTTCAACAATTGCTGATTGGACAAATCCTATGTCCAATCTAGCATCCCTTATAGATACCAGGTTATCATGAAAATAACCATTCAAGACCAAGAAAATCTTCCGCAAAATTGAATTCAATACTTTAAAGATGTTTTTAAACAACATTTGACAGTATCGAAAGCTATACCTCAGTTTTTGACACTTTTACTCGGCCAGCAGGAAAGAGTCGAAAAGTTCGGGAAGAAATATGTCTATTGACTAAATCATTTTATCTTAATTAAAAATAATTTTCAAATTTTGTCTTTGCTAATTCTACAAATTCCTGATTTTCTGCGCTTCACCACCACCAGCACAAGCACACACAAACTATTGGCGCCTACATATCACACACACTGAGATGCCAGTTTATTAGGTATATCTACCTAATAGCATTTCGTGCCTATTTTGGCCTTCACAATAGCTTGAATTCGTCAGGGCATGGAACGCAGAAGATGCTGGATGCGTTGTGCAAAAATGTTGTACCATGCGGAAATCATACTGCGGATCGCAACTGTGCGATCGAGCCACATCGCACAGTTGCTGCCAATTGAACGGTGGCACAGTCCTTACCACCTCATCCCAAAGATGCTCCATGGGATTTAGTTCCGGGATGGTGCAGGCCAATGAAACAAGGAAAACTCGTCAGCATGTTCTGGAACCATTCTTTGACGATATGTGCTTTATGAACAGGTGCATTATCATGCTGAACATGTCCATCTGGGTGAGGATAAACGGTAGCCATGAAATGATGAACTTGGTCAGCAATGATATTCAAATACACCGTGCCTTTCAGATGTCCTTTGATGGGTATCAGGAAGCATAATGTGTTCTGGGAAAGCATTCCCCACACCATCACACCACCACCACTATCAGTCTGTACTCTGGATACTAGACAAGATGGTTCTAAGCCCTCATATTGCTTGTACCAAATTCTGATCTTTCAATCAGCAAAGCAAAAGAAAACTTGATTCGTCTAACCAGGCTACATTTTTGCAAGTCCTCAATGATCCAGTGGTCGATGCTCGACTGGAGACGAGCTTTCGTGTTCTGCGCTCACAACATCAGCCCTTGGCATGGTCTGTGGCTGTAGTAGCGCATTCACGACACAGTCCGATATGTGGTGCATTGGGAGATGACCTTCTGCATACCGATTTTAAATTATGCTGTGATTTGTCTGATTGTGGCTCGTCTGTTAGCTACCACGATTTTCGCTTTTTGGACCCCTTTGATCCAAAAGCTGTTTTCATCCACGGGTTCGTCGTTCGCTGGTAATTTTTAGCTTTTCACACCATTTCCCGTAAACATTTGAAACGGTTGTGCGCGAAAAGTGCAGGAGGACGGCGGTTTGTCAGATGCTAGAAACAGCACGCGTAGCACCAACCTATCATGCCACGTTCAAAGTCGCTCGGGTGGTTCGTTTTGCCATTCTGACACTCAACCCAACTGTAAATGATGATCGAACAGCTGATCTACTTGATTTATATCATACATCGCGGTCACGTGACGTATAACGTATTGGAATGAATCATTTACACACTGAACGGACAAATTATTATATACATCTACCTAATAACCTGTTGCTTCACCTTTTGCCCTCACAGCAGCAACCAGACGTCTTGGTAAGGACTCAATGAGATGTTGAAAATACGCAGGTGGTACTGCCGTCCTTGAAGTGAGGATCGCCTGTCGTAGAGCATCCACAGTTGCTGGTGGGGATCGATGGAGATAACAGGAAACTAGATGCTTTTGATTCTAGATGCTTACGCAGTATCTTGGGTATTAGGTGGTTTAACTTTGTAACTAATGATGAGGTTAGGCAAAGGAGTTTGCAACCTCCTTTAAGCAGCATATTGTGCAGAGAGAGACTCCGTTGGTTTGGCTATGTTGCCCTTATGAATAATTATAGATTGGCGAATAGGGTTATGAACAGTGTGCCTAAAGGCCTCAGAAAGAAGGGGAGACCTAGGATGCGGTGGGCAGACAATGTCAAACAGGACCTTGTTAGAATTGGTGTGCAGTGGCCAGATGTAGTAGATATAGACTTGCTTGGAGAACTAAATTGCACGGTCTGGTTAGACCTCCGTAGCCCATGGCTGCTTGAGGATGATGATGATGACGATGAGGTAGTCTTCGTGTATAAATCTTGTGGACGCACCTCATTCAGTTGCGACGACTCTAGGGTAGCCGTACAATTCCTTGTAATGATGCGAGTCAGTCTGCGCTCACCTAGAGAGTCAATTGCACATTTACGTCCACATTTCTCCCCCCTTGTTGAAAGTTTTGTCATATTTCACGTAGTCTTGTATACACGTGCAACGGCATGACGTAGAAATACCAACAGTTCAGCAGTTGCGGTGATTGAACAGCTGGCTTTGCTTGCACCTACTCTTTGGACACGGTCAAACTCACGTTGCTGCCTTTACCCATGATTACTTCTCCACGACTGGTTTCCAAAGTGTAGAGAGTGCTCTATTTATAGGCATTGCCAGTCTCAGCGTCCCATGTGACTGGACGCGATGCTTCCGCTTTGCATCATTGTTATTCTGTGTATGTAGTAATTTGTCCATTCACGGTTATGAGAAGAAGTAATGTACCTAATAAACTGGCAGTTCAGTGTATATCTTATATCGCAATCAAATTTGTCCATGCTTGAATTAAATGAATCGCCGTGTGATTATTTAAAAGGAGATATATTATATAGTATATGGTGTTAGGTAAAATGGGTTTACCCTTATGTTTCTAGCAGAATATATTTTTCTTTTTAAGGAATATTTAGACTCACCAAACTAATCTAGCATTCCTTGAATCCACCTAACAAGGCAATAGAAATCGAACAACTTGTGTGGAAACGTGAAAACAATATTTCTTCTTTTCTCCCAGTTGCCATGGAAGAAGGAATCCATGGCAAAGCGACAACATCAATTGGGTAGTGAGTTGTCATGTCGATCCAGCTTTGGAAGAAGTCTTTCTTCCGCCCTACGAGATACGAGCCCTGTTAATGCTTTATATCGCGCCGTAAGCGGACAGCGTGAAATTGACGAGGAAATGGAGACGAGGCATCTTGCAAACGGCAAATCTTCTAGCATGGATTCGCAAGTATCGAAATCTTCAAACTCTGTTGATTCAAATTGCATCGTAATCTAAGAGAGAGCTTATCATTTACCCTTTCGTTGATAGTCAACTTTCTTCTTGAAATATGAAGGACCAAACTGCTTAGAATACATTTCTAAAAGTAACTATTACATGATAATGTCACAGCAGCATCTGAATCTACACTCTCTTGTAGTTTACAAACAACTATAAATTACAATCAATATATCTTGATGTTTTGACGAATCTGACTTCACTTATTACTTCTCCTTTTATGTAGTCATTGGAACATTTGCTCTTTACATAATGCAAATTTTACTGCTTATCCATTCCAAGATAACTATCACTGCCGGAAAACAAAATCCAACTTTCTTCATTTCATTGTGCATAATATTTTGCATATCAATGTGTGGGGGGGAGAGCTGGGGTGTTCATGGAAAAATTGCAAAATAAATAAGATACAATGAAGAATAAGAAATTAAAAGAATCAAAATTAACTGTAAAAAATAAATATCCAATATTAAATCAAAACTATTTTTTATAATTAATATTCAACAATATGGAAAAAAAAACTTTGAAATAATGGGTGTTCCAGAAAAAAAGGCAAGTTTGGAAGATTGGCTAGTATATTAAAAATTGAAACTATATTCCAAGTACAAAGCTCTCACATTCGAATGAAATAAAGTTTCTTAGAGATTAATTTGTATCTAGAAAAAAGCAAAAGTTATGGATTAAAGAGTGAAATGAGAAAAAAAGGTTAAGTACAAAAGAATTTGATTGATTTTATATGGGAGGAATTAATAATGTATGTAAATGAGCATTTGAAAAAGGAAAACAAACAGTTGCTATACAAATCTGAAGCAAAAATAACGTAAATTCTGATGCAACGTTGTCTGTGTTAGGGATGCTAAAAGGAAATCTGCGTAAAATGGTAAACAAAGCTTCCATTTTATATAGGGTGGCTATAAAGGTAGAAAAAGAAGAAAAGCTTTATTTTTTACCCCAAAACAGAGATAAATATTTCATTTTCCTGTTGAAAATAAAACCTTGCTAGGAAACTTTTACGAGTCCCAGCTGGGTCAGCGTCGATATTTATCTCCGCAAAATTCCCCGCCCTGCCCACGGTCAGTAGGGGACACCGATGGGCTTGTAAAGGCCGCCGTCCGTCGGATGGGACGTTAAGCCGTGGCCCCGTGTGCGGGAGAGCCATACCCTGTGCACGTTAAAGAACACGCTGGATGGCCTTGACGGGAGGCTACCATCTGTCTCCCAACAGCTGTTCCAGTGGGTCCCCTCCCTCAACCTTCTCTGAGCCTTCGGGGTCCATGTGACCTGGCCATTTAGCCCATGGTGTGCAAAAAAGTGCCGCTCAGAGGTAAAACAACCCAACCCAACCCAAGGAAACTTTTAATTTAAAAAACAGTGTTATATAAATTTGATCATTATCAAAGAGCCTACCAGAATTACCACCTACTATTAGCCTACGAATAATACCTTTTACCGCTCAAAATAAAGTAGTCTCCTTCGGAAGATTCATATTAAATATCAAGGAATCAAGAATCAACAATCAGGAATATGTCTTTGAATCTGTTAAGTTAGATATCATTCAAGTTTCCAGGTATTCTGTTTAATTATTAACATTCCCTTTGTTTTTCCAATTTTCCTAAAATATTATATTTCTATATCGTTAAACATTTCAGAAATAAAAAGTTTTGAAATTGAATAGTTTAAAAAAGAGAACATTACTTCTATAAAAAAAAGTTTAAAAAATTATCCGAATTAAGAAAGAGACGTTCTCTTATAAGGAGAGTTTGTGGCCACTCTTTCTTTTACAGGGGACATGTTGAGTCCCAAGAGACTCGATACAGTTAGAATTGAAAATCCTCACCATCACCCTCAAGCAGCCATGGGCAACGGAGATCCAATCAGATTGGGCAATGTAGTAAATGCTTACCGCCGTCCCGTGGCTGAGTGGTTAGTATGCTTGGCTACTGATTTAAGGGACTTGAGTCCGAGCCCCGGATGGCATGGACGTTTGTGTTGTTTTTCTGCTGAGGTCCTGCCATCTTCACAGACCTTCTACTATGGCATATAAACTGACAAGCTCCTGTCAGACCTCTGTGGCAAGCAGTTGCTTGAGGGGGTATTTATTTATTTTGCAAATTAGAATAGCTATTATTTTTTTTTTCATAATGAGAAACTCATTGGAAAATGAAATGCAGTCTGATATTGTAAAGGCCGAGTTTTTGTAAAAGCCTTTTCTTAATATCCTAAATGAAGGATCAGATTGGCTAGCTAGTAAGATACAGTCTTATTCCAGTATACGTTGCCCAGGATTAGATATTTCGCAAATAGATCGCTTACATTTAATACCGTAACCCTGTATACATGGTGAATAAGCCGCAAATACGTTGAGGATAATAGTTTATAATTTTCAACCTACATTAGGCATTTTGAAGTTTTATGTATCTTTCCCAATAAGGTACATTAATGTTAATGGATGATAAGAAGTTGTGGAGCTCTGCTGGGACAGGAGGGGTAGTGCTCTAGGGCCAGGTAAATACAGCCCTGACTAGGTTTCAGGAAACATTTTTCTTAACGGATATTGTAAGTGAAATATAAGTCAAACTGGACGTAAGTTGTTAAAGACAAGAAAGGTACACTTGCTCACAAAAATTAGGGGATATTTCAAAATGAATATAAAGCGATAAAATATCCCCTAATTTTTGTGAGCAGTATAGAAATTCTTCGTTCCTGTTCTCCGGTCGCCTTCGGTATGCTTTATAGAGTCACCATTTTTTTCTTCAACTATTGACATAACACAAGATATTTGAAGCAGAGTTCAAATACGTTTCATTTTTCACTGTGCGAAAATTTCATCCACTCCCGGGGGCGGGGGTGGCTCAGTCGGTAGCGCGCCAGGCTCGTAATCTGTAGTTCCCAGGTTCGAGTCCCAGTTGGGTCAGCGTTGAGATTTATCTCCGCAAAATTCCCCGCCCTGCCCACGGTCAGTAGGGGACACCGATGGGCTTGGAAAGGCCGCCGTCCGTCGGATGGGACGTTAAGCCGTGGCCCCGTGTGTGGGAGAGCCATACCCTGTGCACGTTAAAGAACACGCTGGATGGCCTTGACGGGAGGCTACCATCTGTCTCCCAACAGCTATTCCAGTGGGTCCCCTCCCCCAACCTTCTCTGAGCCTTCGGGGTTCATGTGACCTGGCCATTTAGCCCATGGTGTGCAAAAAAGTGCCGCTCAGAGGTAAAACAACCCAACTCATCCACTCCGAATGAAAATTTTCATCAATTAAGATTAAATACTTATCTTTAGAATTTCTGCCAGTTATTGAACAATATTTCTCTTGCTTAAAGAAACAGATAGTTGATTCTATTGAAGAGAAGGGCAATGATAGGATGAAATGCGTGGATATGGTAGATACGATGGCGCCTCAAACATGACAGGATTCATTCTTGAATTAATTAGGGAATAGAAGCCAGGATTTCCAAGAAAGGTCATTTTACTGAATATGTCCATCCATTGTGCTGCCCATAATTTAAACTTTGCCCGTAATGATTGTGTTACGAATGCTTAAAAATTGAAAAATGTTCCGTGAAATATTTGAAATTTTTTTAAATATATTTGCGGTTATTTTATGACAGAGATTATTAATGGTTTTGCAAACATATTTTTTGGATATGCCGGTAAAATGCAGGTACACAATTCTCATTTCATTCTGAAATGTGTCTAATATTCCTTAATTTAAATAAAATAAAATGTTTTCTAGTTTATATTTAAACAATCTTTCAGTTTTCTATTCGAGCAAATACATATATTATATTTTTCTTATTTTTTTAAATTATTTAATTAACAGTTTTATTTGACTTTCCCAGCGAATGTTGGTGCCACATGTAATCCTTTCATGAAAGTGTTATTGTATTCTTTACATAACAGATATTATTTTAAATCTTTATGTGAAAAAGATTTTGCAAAATAACAGTTCTGCCAGCCGGCCTTTAGAAATCACCGATGTGACCCACCCACAAAATTGTTTGAAGACTTCTAATCGAATACATAAAAAAGTTTGTGCGTTTGTTTGTTTGTGTATCTGTCCGTTTATGCACTCAGCCCCCAAAAGAACCGGAAGAACCAAACTTCGCATGCACTTTCCTTTCGCCAAGAGTAATAGGGGGATGTGCAAACCTGCTGGGATTAACCAAAACCATGTGGACTGGTTTGAATTATTAGAAATCCCCATAGATAGCAATTGTTGAAAATGAAACCTGCAATAATAATTTTTGCGTTTGAAAGGTGAAATAGTTCAGTTTGATTCTTTTCATTTTGCCTGATTAAGCCCAATGGTGTCACCCTAATTTATTAACAACCGGTTTCCATACCGAGGGTTGTGGGGGGGGGGGTCTAAACCAATCGGCAATTTAGTTTGTTAGACAATGGTACCACAATCTGGGGGAGGGGTGAATCCTCCCCTAGGTGATTGAAATCGTTGAAAATATTACATTTGAGATTGCATGATAGGTAAGTATCAACATACTATAACTGACTTTAATTACAAAAGTTGTATCTCAAATAAAGCGTCACACAGAATGCAGAGCATATCTAAAAATATTAAAAACTAGCCCCTACAGGGATAAACCTGCAATTAGTGGTAGTGATTATGTAAATAAATTAATATAACTATAGATAAGAACAAAATATTTTATTTTTCATGCAACCGTAGGATATGAAAAACATAACAGACATAAGTGATTATAGGAAACTCCAAATTCCCAGTTGATTTTCAGAATGGTTTTTATATTTTTGTTTTCTGATTCTTATATCGTTTGCAGTATGATGACCCCGCCGTAACCACGATCTCACATTTGGCGTTGCACCCCAGTCAGAAATTGGTTTACCAAAAGGTTTGACTGTAATTATACTTGATATATTTCCAACAAGTAGTGCATTTCTTTGCTCAGTGCATATATTATTCATTAAACTAAATGCTCGTTCAGTTTCTGCTGAACTGACAGCAATAATTTTAAACATTTTTTGGCTTCTTTTATACTTTTCGGAACCTGATAGAATGGAAAATCTCTTGCATCCACCAAATCACGAAAATCGTTAACAGATATTGTATGTTTCATTAGTTCGTTTAATTCTAGAAGATTTTTCTCCCCATAAAACCACGGGGAAATTGTAATATTTTTCGGCCAAGTTGAAGTATCAAGCAAGTTAAATAGAGTTACCAGATTTGTGTGTTTTTCTTCATTTTCATTGTTTAATAGTCTAGAATTCATACAGTCGTTTACGCTCTGGATAAGTTGACATCTTGGTAATCACACACGTTCGATACAAATATAATATTTTTATAAGGTTCGGATTTAATTATAGAAGGAACAAGTTTTTCATATTTTCCTTCATGTTCTTTTATAAAATAAAGAGCTCTTACGCATCTGCAGATTAATCTATCTGCTTTTACAAGACTAATGTCTTGGTTTTGTATAGCAAGTGACATAAGAGATAATTCTTCAAGAATATCTATCATCATGGCCAAGTCCTCAATAAAATGTTTATTTTCCATTCTCTGCTTCATGCCACTCATATTATTTTCACAAAAATGTTCGTGCTGTGCTGGATACGCTCGCCACACAGCTTTAGTTGCTCTAACACTGAAAGCTGCCCATCGGGGTCACAAAACTTTGCAAATTTTTATAATTTCTAAGTCTTGAGCTATACTTTTTAGCTCTATTCGGTTTTTATAAGATGTATGGTATATAGACCAGTGGTTCTCAACCTTTTATGCTTCGCGTGCAGTCGCTCAAAAAATATCCGAACACTATGGTTGATTACAGAATTCAGAAAAAATATCTGGTAACGATTTTTTTAGAAATTAGTGATCTGGTAAACTTCGTGTACTGTACACGGCAAAATCGTTCCCAGACATTTTTTTCTGAATTCTGTAATCAAACGTCATCATCATCATCCTCATGCAGCCATGGCCTACGGAGGTTCAACCAGACCGTGCAATTTAGTTTTCAGAGCAAGTCTATCTGAGCTACATCTACTGCATCTGGCTACTGCACACCAATTCTAACAAGGTCCTGTTTGACATTGTCTGCCCACCGCATCCTAGGTCTCCCCTTCTTTCGGAGGCCTTTAGGCACACTGCTCATAATCCTATTCGCCAATCTATAATTATTCATACGGGCAACATGGCCAAACCAACGGAGTCTCCCTCTGCACAATATGCTGCTTAAAGGAGGTTGCAAACTCCGTTGTCTAACCTCATCATTAGTTACAAAGTTGAACCACCTAATGCCCAAGATACTGCATAAGCATCTGGAATCAAAAGCATCTAGTTTCCTGTTATCTTGTTTACAAAGTGTCCAAATTTCACTACCATAATTAACCCTAGAAAGAACCAAACTATTATTCAGTCTAATTTTAGTCTTTAGGTGTATACACCTATTTCTCCACACTCTCCATAGATTCTTAAAAGTCCCGGCAGCAATCCTTATTCGTCTGTTAATCTCATGCCGCAGATCACCATTATCTGTTACGTAGCTCCCAAGATAATTAAACTGTGACACCTACTCAAGACTGCAACCATTCAGAGTAACTGAATCACAGCCTGCCTGACCAATTTTCATCACTTTAGTTTTCTCTCTGTTTATAACCAAACCTACTCTACTGCCAGTCTCATCAACAGCTCGAATCAGCCAGTCTCATCAACAGCTCGAATCGAGTTCATCTCATCAACATCATTTGTCAAAAGGGCTAAAGTATCAGCATAATCTAAATCGGAAATTTTCGTATCTCCAGCCCATTTAAGGCCAAAATCTTTCCCTTGAAATGAATTTCGCATAACATAATCAATAACCAAACTAAAGAGAAAAGGAGACAACATGCACCCTTGTCGAACACCAGAAGTAATGCTAAACCAATTGCTACAAGCCTTACCAACTCTCACACACGTCTCAGTGTTATTAGAGAGAGCTTTCATTATGTTAAGTAACTTGTCTGGTATGTCATATGATTTCACAATCAACCACAAATTATGACGATCCACAGAGTCGAAAGCCTTTTTGAAATCAACAAAGCTAGCAACCAAAGGTTTCTGAAACTCTAAACATTTCTCAAGAATCTGCCTAAGTAAAAATATCTGATCCACACATCCCCTTCCAGTTCTGAATCCACATTGCTCATCACGCAATTGACTGTCAACCAGATTCTTAATTCTATTAAGCACAATCATGGAAAGAACTTTACCTGGAACAGAGAGAGAATAGGCTGATACCCCTATACTTATCAAAAGAACTGCGATCACCTTTTTTGAAAATAGGGATAAGGATAGCTCTGGTAAAATCCTTAGGAACCATGCCTTCATCATAAAAGATATTCAGAATTTCAGACATCCAAGTGGTAACCGAAACGTTCCCAGCTCTAAACATTTCAGTAGTAATTTCATCTACCCCTAGGTATCTATGTAGTTTAAGTTTAGAAACAGCCAAAATAACTTCAGATTGTGTTATAGGGCCAACATTAAAGCCACCAATGCATCTATCATCATTGCAAACAATGTGTATAGAACTAACCGCATAGTTTCGAATATCACTGAAATACTCAGCCCACCTAGAAATGACAGAATCCTCACCTTCTATAACCTTACCTTCTTTATCCTTCAAGCCCTGTATACCTGTCCGTTTTCTACCACACAAAATGTTAACTATCTGGTACAGCTCTCTGCTGTTGTGCTGTCTAACTGCTTCCTCGGCTTTGCCAGCCAAACCATCAAGCCAAAGATTCTTATCAGCAGCTAACTGATCTTTTACACGTTTATTAATTTCTCTGTAATGCTTCCTATCAGGACTAGTAGGGTATTGATTATCAGGACTAGTAGGGTATAGGGACATTCCTGCAGTTCTTTCTTTCCGAAATAAGCTCAAGTGCCTTGATAATTCTGTCTATTCTGCTCCTTTTCTCCTAAAAGAGTACTGTTAGTGTCCAAAAAAGCCTGTTTGAAATGATCCCATTCTTCCTCAACTTCAGTAGTAAGCATACTATGATGACTATCATAATGACTAAGTAACCTATCATGGTAAGCTTTGGCTATAACTGGATCTTTCAGAGCTTCAGTATTAAAAGTAAATTTTTTAACCCTAGCACAATACTTTTTAAGTTTAAGTTGCAAGACAATTTTAACAAGGTAATGGTCAGATCCAATTTCAGCTCCCCTATATGCCTTGGTATTCCTAACAGAACTAGCCCATTTGCTGTTAATTAATATATAATCAATCATATTGTTATGCAGCCCATCGGGTGAAACCCATGTGTACTAATGTATGTCGCGGTGTTTGTAATAAGTGTTAGTTATTCTGAATCCATTGAGTTTACTTACTTGTAGGAGACGTTGCCCATTGCCATTGCAGCTACCAATACCAAAAGGACCTATTACTCCTCCCCAAAGGTCAGAGTCAGTACCAATTTTGGCATTGAAGTCACCAAGAACAAGGGTAATATCTCCTTTCTTGACAGAATTCAAAATATGCTGAAGTTGTTCATAAAACCTATCCTTCTCATCCTCATCGGCATCCTCATTGGGGGTATAACAGCAGATAACATTCAAGTCTTTAACGCTTGTCTGAAATTTTGCTGTAAGAAACCTTTCATTAATGCACTCATATCCTAGAAGAGCATCACTAGCATGTGTGCTGAGAAGCAGACCCACGCCTTGGTGATGCTTATTGTCGTCCCTCCCTGAAAACAGAAATTTAAGATTATTTTTAAGAATCTGTCCTTTATCTGTCCATCTGGTCTCTAGCAAGCCGAGAATATCTAAATTATAATGGTGGAATTCTTGTGTGAGAACATCAAGAGAAAAAGCTCTGTGCAGAGTCCTCACATTCCAGCTGCCTATGGTGAGAAAATGATTAGTGAAATGTTTAAAGGAACTATGCTTCTTGAGAGAGGGATTGCCAACAATATCGAACAATTCCCTAATCGCAGACATGGGGCAAAGACCCTTTCCCCCACCACTAAAAAATGAAGCCATGTACACTTGAAGACTTCCACCAATGTAGAATTTGACGATGCCAATAGTAGCAAATAGTTCAGATGCCTGCGATGACCTCTGCTCAGGATTATCCACCAGCTGATAAACATATCCTGTGAATCTGTTCACTTGGGGCTGTCAACCCACAAACAAACAGAAAACACAGCGGAAGATTTTCCCTCCACAGAAGCCCACCAGTGCAGCAAAATAAGGATCCATAATCAAGCTCAGAGCCATATATCTGTCCAGTCCAGTGGGTTTATATGGTCAGCACCAGGACCCTGTGTGGTTGACCACACCTCAGCAGGGTAGAAAAAAAAAGTAGCCATAGTTGTCCAGATCAGTAGGCCACACTAATCTGGCAGCCCTCTCCTTCCGTTCATTTCCACAAGAGAGTATCTCTTTTGAAAGGTACTAACAGTCTGCACCACGAGAAGGCGGGGTCGGACATTAGGTGCTAGGCCTGGCTGGTTCTACGCATCATCAGAGGGGATTGGTGCATAGCTCTCCTTCAAGTGACTACCTAGCTACTATTTACAGACCAATCAACCATAGTGTTGGGATATTCTTTGAGCGACTGTACCCCCTGGAAATGTGTAAGTAACTAGCGTACCCCTTGTATACATAGATAAACTATAGTTATAGTATAACAATGGGAATAAAATAAAACATATATATATATAATACACATTAAAATTTGTATTCATAAATTACATATATCGATAAACACAAAAAATGACATTTTTGCACAGCATTGTGCCAACTGAGTGACTTGTTACTAGATCTAGCGATTTTTGAGCTCTCACGGCGTACCCCAAAAGGTTTTATCGCGTACCCCACGTTGAGAACCCCTGGTATAGACAATAGATTTTATCAAGAAACGCCTTGAAATGATTACCTTGAGAAATAGATTGAATCGCATTATCCAATGCCAACTGAATCGTATGACTTAAGCCGTGCTAGATTATAAAGCCCGGGAACAGAGTTGTTAGCCTAGTTGAGACTCCTGATTTTTTTACCCAACATAGTAGTAACACCGCCGGCACAAAAACAATTAAATGTTCTTTTAGGTAGCTCTCAGTAAATCCATGCATTTCTAGTGTAAAAATCAGAGTGTTACCAATGGATTCTGCATTTGTTATCATGCAGCATATCTGCATTTGTTAACATTTCTGCATTCTATTAAATCTATAAATAAATTTATTGGTTCTTCGTATATTTCAATGCTGCATCGTAAAAAGATAACTAAGGCACATTTTTTTTGATATTGTGCTTGCCTCTTCAATAATTATAGAAATTTTTGCTTTTTGCTCCATTATTTTCACAAAAACTTGATTTCTTAATTCAGTGTCTATGTGTTGTACAATGGACATAGCTATTTATCTTGAACGTAAGGAAATTCCCATGTCTACACCCTTTTTTCTTGTAGGTTTATTTATTCTTCTATGTCCATCATTGGCCGATTGCGTTTCACAAGACTGTAAACTGTGTTGAAAATATGAACCAGTGAAGTTAAGTACTGTTCGTTAACTTTATCTATGGCTACAAATAATCGATTTTTTTCTTAGATTCTTCTAATAATTGTACATCTTTACAATGGGACGTTGTTAATGAATGTTCCGTAATTTTTTTACGAATAGACGATAGTTGAGTTCGCTTGGTTGAACCGTTAGCAGTAACTTTTGCATTGCACCGCTCTGTTGATATGTGAATATGTTTGTGAGCTTCTACATTCAAAGATGTGAACTGAGCACACAGTTTACAACCAACAGTGCTGAATTGTGTAACCAATAACCATAGGTACTTATTTGAGAAGAATTCGTGATTTTTTTCGGACCAAATGGTTAATTTATTTTCAATATTCAAACTTACAGTTTCTGTAGTTGTCTTTTTCGAGGTACTTGGGCCAGGTTCTTTCGTCTCTTGAAGATCATCTTCCTCTTTAGCTTGGTTTGCTTTAATAAAAAAAAAATATGCTGCATTGCCGTTTCATCGTCGCTAATTAATTAGTTGTGGTTGAAAACTATTAATAAAACCACTCACAGTGTAAACAAGTACAGTTAAAAATAAAATGCATTCGAATTAAACGAGCGTTCAAAAACAAAATACTTTCGAAACAATGTTTCCTCTAATTTTTTTACTTGCTGCGCGGAATAAAATATTTCTGCGCGGCAAATTTTTAACAGTTTTGGCGAAAGCTTCACAATTTCTACATTTCGGTCGGGTTTACCGTTCCCAGAGAGTTCTCGAAAACTTTCTTTTCTAGTTTTATAACTCGTAATATTTTGCCATAATATCGAAAAAATAGACTTCGTAAGACCCGCAAGGTAAATTTAACGTCATAATTATACAAATTTTAATAAAATAAACGTAAAATAAAATCATCACACCATATGCATTTTTGACAAGACGCGAAATTTCATCTATGGCGTATCACTCCTCCTATTCCATAGTCTATGGCACTTCTATTTCAAACACGTATGCAAGTACCAATTATTATGGTCCAGGGTCAAGATACACGTACTTAAATTTCTTGGAAACAATTCGTTTATTTTTTTTTTGGGAAGTGTCATAAATCTTTCTGAGAAATTTGGGCAGATGTTTTAATGTTTATTTATTTTGTCAGAATGATGCGCGGAGAATTCTGTGTAGTGCGCGGCAACATTTCATGAGCAGCGCGGTCGCGCAGCTTCCAGTTTACGAGAACCGGCGTAAATTTTTTACGGAAACCGGCTGGGTGACACCACATAATTTAAGCCATTGTTTAAGACAGTGGTTCTCAACGTTTTATGCTTCGCGTACCCCCTGGAAATGTAACTAAACTACCAAACTACCACTAAAAAGCTAAATTTTAAATTAATTTAAATTAAATTTATTTAAATTAAAAAAAATCTCCAAATGTGTACTATAAAAAGACAAAACAAAAAGTAATGTAACGTTAATGATCGAATCTGTTCACATCATATGAACTGAATTCATATTAACTTAAAAGAGAGAGGGCGCAAAAACGGATTTATCTGACCAAGCGGGAAAAAAAATTTCACTTCGAGTGGATCCTCTATGAGAACATCAGCAAACGTGAGTTCTTTTTTCTGTGAGTTTACTTTTGCTGCTGCCATTGTGTTAGTGTATAATGTCTCTCTATAAGATTAAAGCACGAGAGGCAATAGTTCGTCTGTTCACAGCGTAGGCATTTCACTGCAGCACTTCACGACAGAACGCGGAGGCAGGTTGTGCTCCGAATTAGTAGGAGAGGCTGCAGATAGGCACTTGACATAAAGTGGAATGGCAGGATGCCACAATGGGGAGCACGATCTGGACTCCTGACACTTTGGAAGTGATAAGCATTAAATTGTAACAGCAGAGGAAAGGAAGTCATTTGCGAGAGATTGCTCCTGAACAACACAGGATTTGCTAAGCATAATACACAGAGGGGAGGAATGGTGAGTTCTCTCTAGACTCTAGAGGGCAGAGATATTGAGAGAGCAAGTTTGAACTGAAACAAACTATGGATTAAAAATTTTGAAATACCTATCTTCCTCTTTTTGCGCCCTAAGAAATAGAAAATAAACTTAAAGCATATCGATGGTGCAATCACTAACTGAATTCGTATTCATTTCAAAGGATGATAGGACGCCGATTTGCTTACGCAACAAAAACGTTTATTATCTTTTGAAGTGAATGCGAATTCAGTGACTGATTGTGCCATCAGTAGGATTTATTTTTTATCACCTTTTGGAAGCAGATAGAAAGATATGAATTGTTTCAGAGTTTTAATTTTTGTTTTGTTTTACTTTCTCGCTTTAAATACCAATTTCAGAAACTTTAATTTGAAATATAACTCATTGGGGTCGATCTTCGCGAAATTTTCGTCGACTTTTCCCGGTGGCCGACTGGTTAGTGCTTTTGGCTATTCATCAAAGGGACCTGGGTTCGATCCCTGAGTAATGCACAGATGTATGTGTTGTCTTTCTGCTTAGGTATCGCCTTCTTCACAGATCTTTTCTACGGCATATTAAATTGACAGACTCGTGTCAGACCTATGTGGCAAGTAGCTGCTTGATGAGTAGTTTATTTAATTTTATTTTATGGCAGAGAAGGGGGAATTCGAATTTGCCTACGACAGCGTCCACACAATAAACTTTCATTTCACCCAACTCGTGACTGCGATCCCTTACGTTCGGAAGATATCGCAGATAATCCTTCACGTATTTGCCCTCCTTTTCTGAGTAAATAAAGCATGGGAAGTAAATGCTTTATAACCTGTGAACTTCTCACGACACACGCTTTCGTCCGTCTCATAGCTCATTACTCTCTATCCTAGCGTTCCGAAGATATAGTGGATAATAAAGTATGTAATCACTCTTAGTTTCACATCTATATCAAATTTTGGAGAGAAATTGTCTTGAGCACGGTGGGATACGAACCCAAGACCCCTTCGTTTTAGACACTATCTTCAAGAGACAGATAGATATGTATACTGCAGGAAGTTACATTAATCAAATAGAGAAGGTCTTGATCGGTTACCAATAGTTCAGCGGTCAGAGCACTTGACGTGTTATCAGGAGGTCGTGAATTCGTATCCCACCCAGTTTAAGATAATTTCTCCTTTATATTTGATATCGATATTCTGAAGCACCTAACGTCGAGAAATTTATTAAGTGATATAGTGAAACAATCGTTTTCATTTCATTCTTTTTTAGTGGAAAGTGAAAATGTTTGGACAATGACACTCCTCTTGTCACAAGCTTTCATTTGACACATAACACATTGAGTTTGGCCTTTGAGTTCGAAAGATATTGTGGAACAACTGTCTGGATAAATACGCAAACTTACAAACCGATAAAGCAATGGGAAGTTAGGTAAACATGCTGATGCAGGTTTGGTGGGCTGATCACATGGTGAGCATGGTGATGAAACGACTCTTCAGTGTTCTGCTGTAACGAACCCAATCCAGCTTGCAGACTTCGAAAGTAATTGTAAAGCTGGCTTCTCTTCTGTGGCCTGTTATCAAAAATCCGCCATAGAACCTCTATGAAATGCCATTATTCGTCAAAAGTCGGCATTCACAGCTCAGAATTTCTTGTAGGATTTGCAAGGCATCGTAGTTCTCCATATGTTCTGCGAGAAGTTCAGCAAGCTGCTGACTTAATTGCCTGTCGAAGATGCAGAAAAGCATGATAAGCTGAAGTCTACATTTAATGGTGCAGGCTACTGAGTACAAACAAAGGCTTGATGGGCCAAGAGATTGCCTGGAGAAACATGGGCTGCTTTTGCAAAAAGTGTTTCTGACGTTTGGAGACAATATGTGGATAGCCTGAAGGTAATAAAAGTCGAGAGGTTAGTAGACATTCTGATCTCAAACATGAGAAGTCCGAAGCACCATCAATGACAGAAGAGTTTATAGCTTTACTAGTAGAATTGCCCGGAGTTGTTCGTGACTTGATATGATGACTCAGAGTAGCAGACATATTCGTAACGGGTGCACGAACGCTTGTTCACATCCGGAGTTACTTCACCATTGGCAGAAGTTTTCGGTTCCCAGTATTACGGAAGGTTCTCAACCGATCGGAGCGAATTTGGTGTGGTTGTCCCACATAGATCTTGCTATGTAGGGTTTACAGATCGGTTCCCAGCAGTTATGAGATAGGGATTAAACCTCCTGAAAGTGTCCGAAATCTATGGGGGCGCTGATGTCCGCCTACCTAATGAATGGAGAGTAGAAAGTTACGAATGGAGTAGGGCATTATCGATGTGCCATCCTATCAAGGGACAGACGTTTCACGGTTCAAAATTGTTCGTTGGTTCAAAATTATGACAGTGCACTAAATTAGGGTAATAAAATTAGGTTCGTTTGTTCAAAATTATGACAGTGCACTAAATTAGGGTATAGACACTTTTCGTGTTCCAACCTCTGACCATCTAGGAGGAGAGGGCGAACAAACAGACACACAAACATTGATTGAGCTTTATAAGAAAGAACCGATTGACTTTATGCCCAGAGAGCTGGTTCGGTGTATCGATCATCATATGGCTAGCAAACAGCCGGAGTGAACAGGATCAAAAAGCGGTCCGTTATGTACCTCTCTCTCTCAAAGCAACAAATTAGACACGAGACTTAGATAGGCAGACGAAGCCTGAATATACACAGAATAAAAATGGCGATTTGCTAACACTAAACTCTGAAATAAATAACACCCAATGGATGATTACGGCAATATATAAGTTTCCATCAAATAGCATTTCTGATTAAATTACAGAACTGCAAAATATATTCAAATCAATTAATTATAAATATGTTTCATACATCGGAGATATGAATAGTAATTTTTTAAGCGGTAGCCATACCACACTCGGCTATTTAGGTCTGTTAGCTGAAAACGTATTTAAAAATATGTGTGATCAGCCTAGTAGAATAACTGACACAACAGCAACATATATCGATCATGTCTTCATTAAAAGTGAAAGTAACGTTGATTGTAATGTTTGCTTAAATGATATTGGTATAACTCATCATTGCTTATTTGAGATTAGTTAAAAATTCTGCAATACAATGTTTAAATCAGTGGTTCTCAACCTTTTATGCTTCAGGTACCCCCTGGAAATGTGTATGTAACTGGCGTACCCCTTGTATAGATAGATAAAACTATAGTTGTATTATAACAATGGTTATTTTTACTTTGTTACTATATCTAGCGACTTTTGACCTCTCACGACGTATCCCAAAAACTTTTACCGCATACCCTAAGTTGAGAACCCCTAGTTTATATTATTCCTTATTAGTTAACTTGAGCAAAAATATAAATTGCGATACCGTATATTTGGAAAGGGAAGTAATCGAGTCTATTTGAAAACTCAAACCTCTATGGCAGAGACTGGTGATGATTGTAAAGTAACTAGGGGAAAACGCATTCGCAAAATTAAACTTTGAATAGCAAACGAATTAGTTATGTTAATTAAATATCGTAATAAATTATATACGGAAATGAAGGCAGATCAGACAAATTTATCATTAAAGCTCCAATGTGTTAATATTAGAAATTTCGTAACGAGTATGATCAGGGAGTTAAAGACCAATATTATTCTAAGAAATCTGCAAATGCCTCTGGAGATCTCAGGAAACAGTGGTGTTGTAAATGAAATTAGCAATGGACCAATAGATAAAATAAATGTTCCGAAGTTAATTAAGGTTAACAGTAAGCTAATTAAGTATAATGACAGACCTAAGGAAATTACAAATTTGTTCATTAAACACTTTGTAAATGTACCAAAAAATTAAACGTAAAATTAGGAAAATTTGATAAGAAGAGAGATTCTTTCATCACGTCAAATTCTTTTTCTCTTACTCCATATAAAACTTAGAGGTTATATCAGAAATGCAAGAGTTATCAAAAAATGATGCACCAGGTTTTGATAGTGTCACAGTAGAAATGATTAAATTATTTGTTAAAAAATGCAATTAATTAATTAATAATAATATTATTAATGTAAAATGCGTTTGTAAAATTGTTTAATCTATCTATAGAGAAAGGAATTTTTCCGAATATTATTAATCAGACAGTAACTGCTCGTTTTTAAAAATGAATGTACAGTCGCTCAAAAAAGTATCCGAACACTAGGGTTGATTACAGAATTCAGAAATAATATCTGGCAACGATTTTTTTAGAAATTAGTGATCTGGCAACCTTCGTGTCACGTGACACGAAGGTTGCCAGATCACTAATTTCTAAAAAAATCGTTGCCAGATATTTTTTATGAATTCAGTAATCCACCATAGTGTTCGGATATTTTTTAATATCAATGAATATGGAGCGTGTGCAGTTACCGTTCGCAGCAAACTGGAGCGGTTGCGGTTAATGTTCACATCACATTGGATCGTGTGAACTCACAAAGCCCTGGATCGTGTGGGCTCACTCACGGAAATATTGAGCGTGTGCAGTTACCGTTCACAGCAAACTGGAGCGTGTGCAGTAACTGCACACGCTCCAGTTTGCTGTGAACGGTAACTGGAGCGTGTACAGTTGCTGTACACGCTCCAGATATTTTTCCTGAATTCTGTAATCACGTGACACGAAGGTTGCCAGATCACTAATTTCTAAAAAAATCGCTGCCAGATGTTTTTTCTGAATTCTGTAATCAACCATAGTGTTCGGATACTTTTTTGAGCGACTGTATCACAGGATTTAAATTTTTTAGGCCTCTTGCCTTACTTTCAATCATTGCTAAATTATTTGAAAAACTGGTAAAAAAATCTACATTTTACAACGTTCTAGAGAAAAATTATTTTTTTTTTATTGAGTGTCAGATTGGCTTTAGAAGTAAAATGGGAACAGGTGATGCTTTTCTTAATGTCACTAATGCAATTTACACTAATATGAATAATGACAAATATGCTTTAATAGTTTTTAGGTGCACAAAACTTTTGATACCATTCATCATGGAAAATTATTACAAAATACTAAGAGCTGCAGGAATTAGAGGGGTGGTGTTGAAATGATTTGAAAGTTATTTAAACAAAATGAAGCAAGCCAAAATAAATAATACGTAGAGTACTAGGGGTCTGTAAATGATACCTAGGCATAAACTTAAAGTAAAGCTGTGTACTAATCCTAATGATGATGCACAGAACCGGCCAAGCCTAGCACCTAATGTCCGATCCCCTGTGGTGCAGGACGTTAGTACCTTTCAGAAGAGATATCCTCTTCTGGAAGGGAACAGAAGGGGAGGGCTGCCAGATCAGTGTGGCTTACGGATCTGGTCATCTATGGCCATTTATTTCTTTTTTTCTGCCCTGCTGAGGAGTGTTCAACTTCACAGGATCCTGTTGCTCACCATTTATACCCACTAGACTGTAATGATTTATGGCTTTGAGCTTGATTATGGATCCTGGACTTGCTGCATTGGTGGGCCTCTGTTGAGGAAAAATCTGCAGTTGTGTTTTCTGTTTGACTCTGGTTTGCAAGCCTCAGGTGAACAAAGGCACAGGATACCTTATATCAGCTGGTGGATAACTCTGATCAGAGTCCATCGCAGGTGCCTGAACCCTCACATAGCTAGTTAGGATCGTCAATCCTATGCTGCAGTAATGTGTCTCAGGCGTGTGATATGACTCTTGAAAGGGTCCGCTTGAAAAGGTTATGCCTGGAGTTCCTACCACCATGGGCATTATTAAGAAAAACAAATAAATGAGATAAGGTTTTTTCACATTTGACTCGTTTTGTAGCTAACGTACATTTTTATTTGCACTTTTTCAGTCATTTGGCAATTTATCTAATTTCGATTTAGGTGTTTTCTGGCAACTTTATGATCAATGTTTGATATTGTTGGTCCTACCTCTCTCAATAAATTAGTTTCTTTAAAAATCCTACTAATCATTTTCTCTCTGCAGCTACGTGGAACGTGAGGACTTTACATAGAGATTATTCACTTGATGCCCTCCCGCTGGATTTCCAGAGTTATAACCTAGATATTCTAGGCTTGCAAGAGACCAGATGGACAGGTAAAGGCGAGATAATTAAAAATAACTCTAAATGTTTCTTTTCAATGAGGGAGGATGAAAAGCATCTCCAAGGTATAGGTTAGATTCTCAGCAGACACGCAGTGATGCTCTTCTAGGATATGAGTGCATTAATAAAAGATTTCTTGCAGCAAAATTTAAAGCTAAAATTAAAGACTTGAATGTCTTCTGTTGTTACTACCCCACAGGGGCCTCTGAGGTGATGGTGAAAGGCGTGTTTTACAGACAACTTCAGAATATTTTGAATTCTATAGAGAAAGGATATATTTCTCTTGTGCTAGATGACTACAATGCTCAAGTTGGCACTGACTGTTATTTTTCTTCAGGAGTTCTAGGTCCTTTTGGCATTGGTAGTTCCGATGACAATGAGAATCGTTTTCTATAAGAAAGTAAACTTAACGGTTAGCAAATAACTAACACATACTGCAAACACCGGAATATTTATGAATACACATGGGTTTTATCTGATGGGTTGCACAGGAATATGATAGATTAAATTTTAATTAACAGCAAATGGGCTATCCAAAGCATACCATGATAGGCTACTTAGTCATTATGACAATCGTGGTTTGATTAATGCTGAAGTTGAGAAAGAATGGGATCAGTTTCAATAGGGTTTTCTTGAAATAACATTGCTGTTTTGGATAAAAGGCAACGAGCTTAATTAACGTATAAAAGATCAGTTAACAGCTGAAACAAAATCTTTGGCTCTATATCTTGGCTGACAAAGCAATTAGACAACACAACAGTCAGATTGTTAGTGTTTTATGTGGGAAGACACAGGTACACAGGAATTGGGGGATAAACGTGGCAAGGTGGTTGAAGGTGAGGATTCTGTGATGGCTAGGTGGACTGAGCATTTCAGAGATGTTTCAAACAATGTGATTGATTATATCTACTTCCATTGTTTGTAATGAGGATAGATACATTAATGGCTTTAAAGATGGCCCTATATCACATTCTGAAGTTTCGTTGGTTATCTCTAAATTAAAATTACATAATTCCCCAGGGGTAATGAAATCACCACTAAAATGCTAGCTCTGGGATCATTTGTGTTGTCACATAGCTGACTGAAATGTTGAATATTTTTCGTGATAAGGGTGTTGTTCCTTAGGATGTTTGCAAACACTGAGTCGTATGTGAAAGTTAATAACGCTTTAGCAGTTGGTTTAGCATTGCTTCTGGTGTTCCACAAGGGCGCATTTTCTCTCCTTTTCTCTTTAGTTTGGCTATTGATTATGTTATGCGAAATTCTCTGCAAGGGAACGATTTTGGCCTTAAATGGTCTGGAGATCTGAAAATTTCTGATTTAAATTATTCTGATGATTTAGCTCTTTTGGTAAATGATGCTGATGAGATGAACTCTTTCATTCGAGCTGTTGAAGACTAGTAATAGAGTATGGTTGGAGATAAACAGAGAAAAAAACTAAATAGATAAAAATTAGTCAGATAGTGGTGCTAAAGTTGCTTTGAATGACAGGACTCTTGAGCAAGTGTCTCAGTTTAATAATTTTCGGAACTATGTAACAGATACTGGGATGGTGCATTATGAGATAAATAGAAGAATGGGGATTGTTGCTGAGACTTTTAAGAATCTATGGAGAGTGTGAAAAAATTGACCTATACAACTAAAGACTAACATTAGACTGTATATTAGTTTGATTCTTTTTAAGATTAGTTACGGTACCAAAAGAAGGACCCTTTGTAAACACGATAACAGAAACTTGATGCCTTTTATTCTAGATGCTTATGCAGTATCTTGGACATTAGATGGTTAGACTTTTTTAAGTAATGATGAGGTTAGAAGAAGGAGTCATCAGCCTCCTTTGAGCAACATTTTGTGCAGAGAGAGATTGCGTTAATTTGACCATGCTACCCATATGCATAGCTGCAGATTGGCTACATATTAATCGAGATATAAGCTGAAATTTCACAAAATTGAAGTTTGCACCCTGTTAAGATTGCTTATAAGGTTCTATGTCAAATTTACACCTTTGTAATATATTATTATACAACATAAGTGTAAAAAGATATACTAAATATATATATTGTAATTTTTAGTTTTCTTCACATTGTTTAAAAATTATTTGTATGTTTAAGATTGTTGGCAATTTTTTTAACATTTACTCAGAATGGAAAAATATTATATTATACTAAATTTTTTAGGTAGTCACATGCTTTAGCTATTGTACAAAATGATGCTCTTAAATTTCATTAAGAGTCAATTTCAAAGCTCTGTTTCCAATAATTTTGAGGAGAAAAGTGACCATGAAAGCTACAAATATTCATATCGTATTCTTCCATAATATGAATATAAAATTTCAAATGGTACTCAAAAATGCGAAGAACTGAAATAAGAACTGAAATAACTTTGCTATGAACAATACTAAATGGATAGCTCAGCAATGAAAAATAAATGTTTGTTCAAGTGTGATCTTAAAACTATGATGATGTCATGGTTTGTTCATCTGACTTTCCGTTATAGGAAGTGATGGCTGACCAATTGCTCTCCTTCCGCCAACCTACTTTGTACCCTCGGGGTCCTTATGACCTGCCGATTTAGCCGATTTTGTGCAAACAAAGTGCCTCTCAGATTTAAAACAACCCATCGAACCAGGGAACTGTAGATTACGAGCCTGAAGCGCTACTGGATGCGATAATCCCGCCCAAGAGACTGGAGAATCCCACAGTGAGCACAATCCCATTATGAGCAACGAACACAAAATAACATTTGAGATACTATCTGTAAAACAACGCTCAATATTTATTAAATTAATACAAATATTTCATACACAAATTAATGACATTGACATTATTTACGCAGATATGAGTTCCTTAACCAGTGTTCCCTTTTAGCCTTCTAATCCTGAAATTCGCACAGAAGCAAATGTTCTTCATATTAGATGAAACTCAAAAGTAAACGTAGATATCTCCGATGTCGTAACACTCAAAGCAACAGCACGGTAGATCTGCAGGTTCTGTCTAGGTCTGTAGAGAGTTGAAGGATTCATGATGTTCCGTGGGTAGATGTGTTTGCAGTTCACTGGAATAAAAGTCCTCTCTGATCTTCTTCAGCTCACCAATTGCTTTCGTGGATGTCACCACGTGGAATACAAAGGGAAATTTCGCAGCTTCTGCAACTTCAAAAATATATTATAATAAATATTGATAAAAGAACTATATCTTAATCGGAAACTATATTCTGCTCCCCTCTAGCCATTCCAGCGTAGAAGCAGATAGGGGTGCCTTCAAGAAATTGCCTCGTCATCCCCCCCTTTTCTTGGCTGGGGTGGGTGCTGTTTTGGGATCAACAGAATCTTCCTTATATCTGTCACCATATTCAATTTTTAAAAATTGATAAATGATAGGACGTTTGTATTAGAAAACCAAGAAACGATAGGAAACAAATTAAGAAATCACTAAAGTTGAATTTAAACAGTCGTACTGCAAGACTTTTTTGTAAGAACACAACTAGAGAACCTATTTCCTAACTAAGAAATCAGTAAACATAAATAAATCTAAAGAAAGAAAAAATTACATTTATATTACAAATCCGACTTACTGCGTTACTTGTTCTCCATGCATAAAACCTTCTCCAACCTAACATTTTGTTCCCCGTGAGTAGCTGTTACCGTCTACTAAATTAGCCTTAAATGGGAGAGTAGCTGGAAGAGAAACTATTGTTCCAGAGAACAAATGTTGAACTGAGGCAGTAGTGAAATGTAGCGGGTCTAGATGTCCAAAGGCGGGGAAAAAAAAAGGAGCTCTATGGTGTAGAATTGAAACGATCTCTATTATTATGAGAGCAATTCGCATAAACAATTTGGGTAGCACAAAGCAGCCTGGAAGCCAAGGGACCACTTAGTACGCTTTGCAGTAAATCTACCTTTTCTAGTCAGCAATGATTTCGGTCATACAACGACACATGCTAACACGAGAAGTCATTCTAAAGCTAGGAGTAGCTTCAAGGATTATTCACTATCTTATTTATTCTAATGAACAAAAAAATTATTACACGTTTCTTGAAATGAAGGACGATCCAGTAAAATTTCGACTTTAGAAATGAGCTAGAGAAATTCCACCAGAAGTATTTATATTAAGATTATTTCTTTCCAATTATATTATCCATACTACTCAAGCTATCTGTTCAGTACTGTTAAGTTTTCATTTGGAATTACCAGACACAATGACCAAATTCCGGGTGAAATATGAAATTTTAATTTGTTTCGTCGTTAGTTCATTTGGTTTCAGTTTACTTAAAAAAAATACATTTTATCACTACATTAACCCTCTAACCACTGCAATCCGAATTCTGTACGAAATAACCCTATATTTATTGTCTAACAGTTTATGTTATTTCAGCAGCTCCGTAATCTCAATCCCATTGTACACATTATTTCAACTTCTAATTTTTTTAAAGGGCCCATTTCTGGGATCAGATAATTTCGATCCCATTGCACGCGTTGCTTTCTGTCCTTACTTTATTTATATGGCGGGTTTGTGGAGACTGACCTCGCATTCTCAGTCGGTTTTGGAAAATTTTTTGTCTTCCACTTTTCACAGGACCGATTTCTAAAGTCCCGTGATCTCGATCCCTTTCTAGCCATTTTTTGTTTTTAATTTTATATACATTTTTTAAAGGACCGATTTCTGAAGCCCCACAGTCATGATCCCTTTGTATACGATCGTCTTTTCTTTACTTTTCTATATCACAGGTTTCTGGAGTTTGGCCTCACATTCTCCGTCACTTTTGGTAATTTTTTCCTCTTTCATTTTTCAGAGGACCGATTTCTGGAGCCCCGTAATCTCGGTCCCTTTATATCCATTTTTTTGTTTTCCTTTTTTTTTTATTATGTACACATTTTTTAAACGACCGATTTCTGGAGACCCATAATCTCGATCCCCTTGCACGCGTTCCTTTTTTTCATTACTTTTTTCTATGACTGGTATTTGGTGTATGACCTCACATTCTCCGTCACTTTTGGTAATTTTTTCCTCTTTCATTTTTCAGAGGACCGATTTCTGGAGCCCCGTAATCTCGGCCCCTTTCTAGCCATTTTTTTTGTTTTCCTTTTTTTTTTTTATTATATACACATTTTTTTAAAGGACCAATTTCTGGAGCCCCATAATCTCGATCCCCTTGCACGCGATCCCTTCTTTCTTTACCTTTTCATATGATGGGTTTCTGGGATCTGGCCTCACATTCTCCGTCACTTTTGGTAATTTTTTCGTCTTTCATTTTTCAGAGGACCGATTTCTGGAGCCCCGTAATCTCGGTCCCTTTACATCCATTTTTTTGTTTTTCTTTTTTTTTTTAAATTATATACACATTTTTTTAAAGGACCGATTTCTGGAGACCCATAATCTCGATCCCCTTGCACGCGTTCCTTTTTTTCATTACTTTTTTCTATGACTGGTATTTGGTGTATGGCCTCACATTCTCCGTTACTTTTGGTAATTTTTTCCTCTTTCATTTTTCAGAGGACCGATTTCTGGAGCCCCGTAATCTCGGCCCCTTTATATCCATTTTTTTGTTTTCCTTTTTTTGCTTTAATTATATACACATTTTTTTAAGGGACCAATTTCTGGAGCCCCATAATCTCGATCCCCTTGCACGCGATCCCTTCTTCCTTTACCTTTTCATATGATGGGTTTCTGGGATCTGGCCTCACATTCTCCGTCACTTTTGGTAATTTTTTCCTCTTTCATTTTTCAGCGGACCGATTTCTGGAGCCCCGTAATCTCGGCCCCTTTATATGCATTTTTTTTGTTTTCCTTTTTTTGTTTTAATTATATACACATTTTTTTAAAGGACCAATTTCTGGAGCCCCATAATCTCGATCCCCTTGCACGCGTTCCTTTTTTTCATTACTTTTTTGTATGACGGGTATTTGGGGTCTGGCCTCACATTCTCCGTCACTTTTGGTAATTTTTTCCTCTTTCATTTTTCAGAGGACCGATTTCTGGAGCCCCGTAATCTCGGCCCCTTTATATCCATTTTTTTGTTTTCCTTTTTTTGCTTTAATTATATACACATTTTTTAAGGGACCAATTTCTGGAGCCCCATAATCTCGATCCCCTTGCACGCGATCCCTTCTTTCTTTACCTTTTCATATGATGGGTTTCTGGGGTCTGGCCTCACATTCTCCATCACTTTTGGTAATTTTTTCCTCTTTCATCTTTCAGAGGACAGATTTCTGGAGCCCCGTAATCTCGGTCCCTTTATATCCATTTTTTTGTTTTCCTTTTTTTTTTTTTAATTATATACACATTTTTTTAAAGGACTGATTTCTGGAGCCCCATAATCTCGATCCCCTTGCACGCGTTCCTTTTTTTCATTATTTTTTTCTATGACGGGTATTTGGGGTCTGGCCTCACATTCTCCGTCACTTTTGGTAATTTTTTCCTCTTTCATTTTTCAGAGGACCGTTTTCTGGAGCCCCATAATCTCGGCCCCTTTCTAGCCATTTTTTTGTTTTCCTTTTTTTTTTAATTATATACACATTTTTTTAAAGGACCAATTTCTGGAGCCCCATAATCTCGATCCCCTTGCACGCGATCCCTTCTTTCTTTACCTTTTCATATGATGGGTTTCTGGGGTCTGGCCTCACATTCTCCGTCATTTTTGTTAATTTTTTCCTCTTTCATTTTTCAGAGGACCGATTTCTGGAGCCCCGTAATCTCGGCCCCTTTATATCCATTTTTTTGTTTTCCTTTTTTTTTTTTTAATTATATACACATTTTTTTAAAGGACCAATTTCTGGAGCCCCATAATCTCGATCCCCTTGCACGCGATCCCTTCTTTCATTACTTTTTATATGTCGGGTTTCTGGAGTCTGGCCTCACATTCTCCGTCACTTTTGGTAATTGTTCCCTCTTTCATTTTTCGGAAGACCGATTCCTGGAGCCCCGTAATCTCTGTCCCTTTCTAGCCATTTTTTTTCTTTTCCTTTTTAACTTTCTATACATTTTTTTAAATGACCGATTTCTGAAGCCCCATAACTCGATCCCCTTACACGCGTTCCGTTCTTTCTTTACTCTTTTTTATATGATGGGATCTGAAGTCTGGTCCCACATTGTCTGTCGGTTTTGGTAATTTCTCGTGTTTTAAGCTGACAACACAACTGGCAATAAAGGTGAGAACAACAACCAGCAATAAAGCTGACAAAAAGTAGCAATATAGCTGGCAAGGACAACTAACAATAAAGCTGACAAGAACATCTAGCAATAAAACTCACAAGAATAACTAGCAATAAAACTCACAAGAACAACTAGCAATGAAGCTGACAAGAGTAACTAACAATGAAGCTGACAAATACAACTACCATTAAAGATGATGAGGACAACCATAAAAAAACGCCCAGAACAATTAACAATAAAGCTGACAAGAAAAACTAGGAATAAATTTGACATGAATGAATAGTATTAAATGGGAAAGAATATCTGCGATAAAGCTGACAAGAAAAATTAGCAAAAAGCTGCCACGGACAACTAGTAATAAATCTGACAAGAACAACTAGCAAAAAAGCTGACAAGATAAATTAGCAATGAGCTGCCAAGAACAACTAGTAATAAATCTGACAAAAAACAACTAGTAATAAATCTGACAAAAACAACTAGCAATAAATCTGACAAGATCAAATACCATTAACGTTGAAAAGAAAAATCAGCAATGAGCTGTCAAGCAAAAATATCAAGCTAAATATAGGTGATAAGAACAATTGGCAAAAAAAAAACGCCCAGAACAATTAGCAATACAGCCGATAAAAAAAACTAGAAATAATGTTGACAAGAACGAATAGTATTAAATGGGACAAGAAGATCTACCGATAAAGCTAACAAGGGAAACTAGCAATAAAGCTGAGAAGAACACTAGCAATAAATCTGAGAAGAACACTAGTAATAAATCTGACAAGAACACTAGTAATAAATCTGACAAGAACACTAGTAATAAATCTGACAAGAACAACTAGCAATAACGCTGACAAGAAAAATGAGCAATAAGCTTCAAGAACAACTAGCAATAAAGCTGACGAACACAAATTAGTTCAAAAGAAGTTTTTCAACAAAAACAGGTAAACGATCCTGACTTGGTAAGCGTCATGTTCTCTATAGATATGCATATGAAGAATTTAAATTGTTTTTCCCAAGCACAACGTCGTTTATGCCAATTTTTGTCAACATTAAAATGACAATGATAATACAGAGGAACTACTTTGAACACAATAAACATTAAACGAGGCGACTTTAACGACTGTGCTCGTAGTATGTTGCAGTGTTTGCATGGTTGCGAGCACCACCTGCAATTCCCTTACCTAATATGGCGTAACACAATCTCTCACACCATTCCCCATTGATAATAGTCGGGTTTGCAAATATCAGTGGAATATTAATACTTGCTAAAGAAAAAATTCGCTCGCGTCGAACCGTAGTTAGCAAGTGATGGATAGAAGTGGTAGCATTTTGGTACTACATCTAAATACAAATTAATAAATTATGAGAGCATATTGCTATTAAGTAACAATTAATGTGTAGCATGTTTAAATTACTCTTTTCAACATTCTTTAAGCTTACGAACTAATATTGATAAGCCATCCTCATGTTTGACCCCCCATATGTTTAAATCCAAAATTAATGTTTTGCAAATTGTAATAATTAACTGGATTTAATTAGAACATTCTAATTGTTTTAAATTCATTCAAACATTCTAGCTACCGTCACAAATTTTAAAACAAGCCTTCACTTCTCAAATAATAATAGCGAACACTAACTAGCAGTGGATCATTAGTACTAATAATTAAACAAATCAGCATTATAATTCTGAATTTTTAACGTGTTTTTCATAAATCGATTCTTACCTCTTAACTCCCTGCGTTCATGCCGTCCTCCAATCTTCAAATAAGTTCTATCTGAGGAAACACACAACATGTCTGCCGCAAGCAATGGCTGGATCAGGATGGAAATATTCAGGAAGAATGCTGAACAATGTTTCTTTTGATAATAACGGAAATAGATACTGTTACGTCAAAACAGATATTGTTTGGTAGTTTTCTTCTGGTTTGACTTGACTCTTTATTATTGATTCAAAAAATTGCCTTTAAAATTTAACTATTGGTGTTAAAATGACGTTCTTTATTCTAAATATTCATTCAAAAATTTAACTTAGAGTAACCAATTCGAATAAAATGCATTTTTTCCTATCTTATCACCATGAATTGCATTATATCACTGGTGTATTAAAGTGGGTGGCGAATACTTTCTTAAAATATACTTTTCTGAAAAGAATAAATCATATTATCGGAATATTATCTAAGCATTATTGCATGTGTAATGTGTATATAGTAGTGTACGAATATGTCCTCCCGCCCACTTCAAGAAGAATTTTTGTGTGTGTGTGTTTGTAAGCCTGTGATTCGCACAATTTCAATTGTTATTTATAGAGCAATAGAGTAAATGTACTATACAATGTAAATTCAGCTGTGAAGAAATGTTTTGTGTTTCTTTCCAATACATTCACGTAAAACTCGTTCATCAAATTACTATTTGACTCAGTTTCAATTCCGACTTAGGGAATTTAACGTTTTTTGGTTGTTTAAGCAGAAAATGATCCCTGAACAATAAGTGTTATGTTTACGAAATTCGAAGAATGTTGGGTGACGATTTTAAGATGCTGAAATTACATGCATAGATTTCTCAAGACTAGCAAATGACGAAATTCCAACTGAATAGTTCATCAAACAACATTAGAAAAAATGTTATCAACATTACTAAATTTAAATTTCTAACAGGATTATTTTTCTTTTAAATGGGAAACAAATGGATGAAATGTTTGTTGGTGAACTCCAACACTTTATTTTTTACTCGTTTTTGAAAAATGACCAATTATTTTTTACCTCTAGAAAATCATCTTTTCCTATTTCTGGCGATAAATGAAAAATAGTTTTTCGGTTCAATAGCGCGCTTGGCTGCTGATCTAAGCGACCTGGGTTCGAGCCCCGGATAATGCATGGATGTTCGTGTTGTTTTTCTGCTGAGGTCCTGCCATCCTCTCAGATCTTCTACTGTGACATATAAACTGACAGGCTCCTGTCAGACCTCTGTGGCAAGCAGCTGCTTGAGGGGGTATTTATTATTTTATTTTATGCATTAAAGAAATGTTAGGATTTATACTTTTCTAATCACTCAGTAGGTTCAATAACCGGGGATTGCCGTGGTTGCCGAACACCTGGCAACAAATAGTATATCACTCTCTAACTGTGGGAAAATCTGAAAAATAACCAGTTTTCAAAAGAATATTGCAAACGATCTGTGTTTGTTAGCAACAGGGGCGTAGCCATGGGGATATGGGGGTGGCTCCCCCCACCTCCTCCCACCTCCCCCACAAAGTAACCGGAGTTGGCAAAATTCGAAGCGACTTCGTAAAATCTAGATGAGTTGTGAAAATTTGTAATCTTTTTTTTTTTGTAAAATTAAGGAGAGTTATCAAAATAGAGGCAACTTGGCAAATCTACGGCAGTTTGGAAAATGGAGAGACGGCAAAATTTAGAGCAGTTGGAAAAATTCTAAGCCACTTAATAAAATAAAGATGAGTTGGCAAAATCGGGACAACTTCGCACAATTCGGAGTGACTTGGTAAAATCTTGGGGAGTTGGCAAAATTCAGGTGAGATGTTAAAATTGGGATTTTTTTTCTGTAAAATTATGACAAGTTGGCAAAATCTAGGAGAGTTCGCAAAACTTAGGGAGTTGGAAAAATCTAGGGGCAGTTGGCAAAATTCGGAGTGACTTCACAAAATCTCGGGGAGTTGACAAAATTCTGGTGAGATGTAAAAATTGGGATTTTTTTCTGTAAAATTATGGCGAGTTGGCAAAATCTAGGAGAGTTGGAAACATTTAGGGAGTTGGCAAAATCTAGGGGCAGTTGGCAAAATTCGAAGCCACTAAGAACACTACAGGGGAGTTGTGAAAATTGTACCTTTCTTGAACAATTAAGGAGAGTTGATAAAATTCGAAGTGACTTGGCAAATTCAGGAAAGATGTAAAAATTTCGATTTCTTTTGTAGAATTACGGCGAGTTTACAAAATCTAGGAGAGTTGGCAACACTTAGGGTAGTTGGCAAAATTCGAATCCATTGGTAAAATACAGGCGAGTTGTGAAAATTGGGATGTTAATGTTGGACAAATAGAGGAAACTTAGGAAAATGTATTGTGGACACAGATCAATAGCGCGTGGCCTGTGATACCGCAGCACACCATCCGGGGACTTTTCCACTCGATACCACGTCATGTTGCCAAATGTGTATCCCAACTTGGCGGTCATACGACCTACTGACTCAGGCCACATTATACTGTCTCCTTGCCCATCTCATCCATGTAATCTTTCAGAAAATAAATCACTTCTTTCCCACCTACTTGTCTACATGTGTGGTAAGTTTCGCCTCATTTCGTGCATTTCTTCATGGTGTGGCATTTTCTATGTCCAGCAGCACATTTCGTGGTCCTCTGGGGGTTATTTTAGTGGTTCGGATATAAGCTAAAATTTGAAATTAAGATAGTATGCATTAGGGCCAGATCTAGGGGATAGGAAGAGCAAAGAAGCCGTGTGTCCTTTTGAAAATATTATTAAACTTATGTATATATCTTGCATTTTTCAAGATTTTTTTTAAAAAGAAACCTCTAAACTAAGATGAAAATGTACATGTACTGTCGACGGCACTCTTCTCTGCCTGTCTGGGCTGAGTTCTTTTACTACCTATGTGTGTGAGAGCTATGTAGAAGGGTACCTGCCCTTATCTTGTCAGAATAATCACTCAGGTGGCCGAATACACAAACTCATGTATTTCAACTATGTACAGTCGCTCAAAAAAGTATCCAAACGCTACGATTGATTACAGAATTCAGAAAAAATGTCTGGCAACGATATTTTTAGAAATTAGTGATCTAGCAACCTTCGTGTCACGTGTCAGGTGACAGATCTGGCAACCTTCGTGTCACGTGACACGAAGGTTGCCAGATCACTAATTTCTAAAAATATCGTTGCCAGATATTTTTTCTGAATTCTGTAATCAATCATAACGTTCAGATACTTTTTTGAGCGACTGTACACTTTTTTATTTACAAACTCTATAACTTAGGATAAGTAGATCCAACGCTATAACGAGCCTCAGCGGTCCCACCGCTTGGGTCCCCAGTTGGACATAGCCAAGACCAACCGAGGTCGAGGACATCGTTGACCGGTTGCACGTGCCGGTTGGATGGTGATGGTGTCTTAGACCTCACCTATCAGAAGCTCTGGGAAGCTGTTCAAGGGCTGTTCCGAACGGTCTGAGCCCGCCTAGTAGGCATGAGCCCTTTCAAAAGTCTGGGTCTTACTAAGAGTCTCCACCCAGGGTGCCGAGCGAACTTGGATCTACATATCCTTGTTCATGGCTAACCGGGGAACAGATTAAATATCAGGTTTCTTCCGGTGGTTAGCTTTCCTTTTATAGGACTGCTGCCATGTGAGGTCAGGGTTGAGGTGTGTCTATATGGCGCATTCTTGCCCCCGACTCTAGATAGTCACGGCTTTCCATTAACTTGGTAGTGTCTTATCGACGGAACCGGGGATTGCCGTGGTTGCATAACATCTGCAACAAATAGTACCGCTAGATACAGACAAAGCTTAAACGAGCTGCGAACGAAAAATCTAACATCCAGACCGTCTCGTGGTCAGCGTGCCAGTCCAGTTTCAACCATCCGCCGGATGATGTCACGTGTCCTTCGGAGGACGTTAGGGTGCCTCGGCCAATAGCGTTAGAACACGATCGCCGTGCTAGGACGACTCTTGTCGCCTTTCTTCATCGTGCTCTCAAAACTGGCCCTGCCGCTGGCGCTATGTCGCCAGGCGGGTAGGCACTGCCGCCAAAATGGCGATCCTGACCTTTCACTCCCGCAGAGTCCCTACGTGTACTGTAACGGAATTCCAGTCTCTAGCCCTCTCCATTTTATTTTCTTTCCAGCTAGATCGCTTCATTACTACCCACCCCCTCTATCATTCCTTTATTTATTTTTAGATCTGATCCTGATATGTACTCTCCGTTTCCTATGCTCTACGAATAAGAATGATAATTAAAAAGACAACATTTTGAACGAAAACTACTTACGTATATAGTTTTCTTGTCATCCCAATGATCAAGAGGAACTCCATCCCGCTTACAAGTGTGCTTCCAAACTACAGCATATTTTCATTTGAAATCGTACTAATAAAATACCTGTTGGGAATTCTGTGCGAAATTCTGATAAAAATGTGCAATTTCATTCTAAATAAAGGCTATTGAAATGTAAAAGAATTATTTATATTAATTTAGAACTATTCTGTAATGCAGCGTTATCTCGATCGTCTCTGCCAGTTTGATATATCGATCCTTTATTCAATTTTATATTATCAATTTCTATTTAGAACTTATAATAAAATTTATTATTAGTATATTATATGATTAGTAAGTTTCTATATTTTTTCCACTGATAATTGTTTTGTGTTTTGCATACTCGTTGTTGGGTTGTATTACCTCTGAGCGGCACTTTTTTGCACACCATGGGCTAAATGGCCAGGTCACATGGACCCCGAAGGCTCAGAGAAGGTTGGGGGAGGGGACCCACTGGAACAGCTGTTGGGAGACAGATGGTAGCCTCCCGTCAAGGCCATCCAGCGTGTTCTTTAACGTGCACAGGGTATGGCTCTCCCGCACACGGGGCCACGGCTTAACGTCCCATCCGACGGACGGCGGCCTTTCCAAGCCCATCGGTGTCCCCTACTGACCGTGGGCAGGGCGGGGGAATTTTGCGGAGATAAATCTCAACGCTGACCCAGCTGGGAGTCGAACCTGGGAACTACAGATTACGAGCCTGGCGCGCTACCGACTGAGCCACCCCCGCCCCTTTGCATACTCGTTATATATGGGATTTGATAATAGAAATCTCTCCTAGTTTAAGTTATACAATTCGAATAACACAAGCAAAAAAATTGCAGACTATGATAAAATGCATCAAAAACCAACTCACCTTTGCTGATATATTCTTTACTGTCGTCGGCAAACTAATGGCGATTCTTGCTTCAATTAGGGTTGCAGCAGAACGCTGATTGGTTATTTGAAGATAGGTCTGTACGTCTGTAGCAGGACTTGAGTGTTAAAGATGGTATTGTGCAAAAAAATGTGCGGCGTCGTTCCATCTTCATTTATTTTAATGAAGATGGAACAACGGACGTACGGTTTTTTCTGAGGACAGAAACTGAGATTTCCGGTTGTGATGCGATGCCAAAGGCAGTAGCAGTAAAGCGAGATTTTTCATGCACTCTTAGTGCGATTGGCTGGTAGACTGGCGCTTCTTTTTATTATACAGAGTAATATTATAAGGAAATTCGAATGATATTTAAATGGAAGTTCAAATTAAAAGTTAAGAAAATACTTTTAATTTTTAAATGAATATATATATATTACTTATATATGTTCTATATCTTTTTCATCTTTATTCTTGAGAATTTTAAGGAAACCGTTGCTTCCATTGCTCACATGGAAGCTTCGCCATTGGATAGCAGGCTGTTTGAAGACTTGAATCAGAACAATCGCAAGCGGAGGTATCAAGATGGCTCAGATGTGTCGAGAAATGTTTTATTGATACTTGGAAGCAGTTCCAGGAGACGGGAACCGTTATCAAAAGAGCTGGCCAAGGTCGCCTGAAAGTTATTTCAATCTGAACTGATCGTTATGTGGCTTTAATGGTAAGAAGAGTACAATGACTTTGCAGCAATTGTCTCGCGAGGTTTCTGTGGCCACAACTGAAATGATTTCCAGCAGAACAATGTCACGAAGGCACATAAATAGAATAAATAAATGCCGCATAAAGCAGCTGCTTCCCACAGAGGTCTGAGAGGAGCCTGTCAGTTTATACGCTATAATACAGCACGAGGAATACAAACGTAGGAGAAATTTGCGATCTAGCGATCAAAAACTTGGGAGATTATGAGGTATCGAACGTTTCAAAAAAAAATACAGCAATTACTCAACAATCAAGAAAGAAGACAAACTAAGCGTTTTTTCTTTATTGCCTGTCTTAAATGACCCCTACTCTCACAATATCATTGCGAGTTGATGACGGCACCACGGGCCAACACTCAATCAACAACGGCCCCTGAAAATTGCATTAAAACGTCAGCATGCCGCACATTGTTCAACTTTCGATGCTTCCATGCAGGATTTGTCCAATCCACATGTCTGTCACGTTCGGGACTGCTACTTGCCATTGAATCTTACGTTGACAAATTCCTCTATGTATACCGTTTTCCTGTGTGAGGGTACAGAGATCGTACAGTTCATTATCTACATAAGGATCGTATACTTTTCATTTTAACCACCCTTATACAAGATAGAGCTCTTGTACAGTCGCTCAAAAAAGTATCCGAACAATAGGGTTGATTACAGAATTCAGAAAAAATATCTGGCAGAGATTTTTTTAGAAATTAGTGATCTGGCAACCTTCGTGTCACGTGACACGAAGGTTAGCTATCACTAATTTCTAACTGAATTCAGAAAAAACATCTGGCAGCGATTTTATTTAGAAATTAGTGATCTGGCATCCTTCGTTCACGTGACACGAAGGAATCAATACCCTATTCAATTAATCGATATCCATTTCAGCAAAGCATGAACAGGGGGGGGGGAGAACAATATCACTAGAAAGACAATAGAAGAAAAGAAGTACCAGTTTTTCTTCCACGATTTGAACTCAAGTCCCTTTGATTTCGCCTTCCAACTCTTATCATTTAGTAATTATTGGTCAAAATGATAGACAAGCTCTCATGTACAGTCGCTCAAAAAAGTATCCGAACACTATGGTTGATTACAAAATTCAGAAAAAATATCTGGCAACGATTTTTTTAGAAATTAATGATCTGGCAACCTTCGTGTCACGTGACACGAAGGTTGCCAGATCACTAATTTCTAAAAAAATCGTTGCCAGATATTTTTTCTGAATTCAGTAGTCAACCATAGTGTTCGGATACTTTTTTGAGCGACTGTACATAACGGATTTCTCTTTTATTCTTACTTGAAATTTATTCATTTAAATTCAGATCCAGATCCAGAAGAGACGTACTTTCTCTCTCCTTGAATTATAAAAAAACAATTTCATAAGAAATATCTTCCAATATAAAACTTTCCTCTTTCATCGTTTCATTGCATAAATAAAGACTTCGTGATGTGGAATTCAGTTGCATCAAGAGGAGTAAATAATCTTTTCAAACAGTCTTGATGCCGCCTCTATTAGACGCAATACGTGCGAGCTCTATATAGCTCTACCCCTGAGAGTAGATTTAGCAGAAATAAAAATCAGATCTCTCCGTTACTATGAGCAGATATTAGAAACGAAAGCTGAAGTTGGGAGACAATTTAATTTTGGGCTGTTATATGAAGGAAAAAGCAATATCAATCAGTGTTAGATTCATATTAGAATTTTATTAATTGTATACAATATAACTGATATACAGTTCATGTTAGATTTTATTCCCTGAGAACTAACTTCTCATAATAACGTAACCTTTTTTTACACGAAACAATAAATAACGCCAGAAAATCAAATGAGGTAAAACGGCGAGATTTTCTGACCCTAATTTTAACCTAATATCCGAAAAACAACACAAGTGGTTGCTTAGCTATGAGTAAGAGGTTATGAGAGATTTGTTATCCTTAAAATAGAACTAGTTAATTAAAGGTGTATAAAAAGGCGAGTATTTAGAAAGAGTAAAGTAGGATATTGTTAGCAAGTAATATAATCCGTTATACAGAAACGGAAATAAATATGCAACGTCAGACTTGTGTAATTATGGAACCGAAAGCTTCAGAAAATAACAGAGGCAAAGGGAAATGACGAAGGGGAAGTCTACTCATAGTAAGGAGAGAGATGCATCTACTTGGTAGTGTGCAAGCCTAATTGTATCCCCGATGTTGCTAAGGGCAGGAATTTTCCTCCTGATCACCCCGTGCCGTGCTACAGTAATCAGCTTACTTACGATGACGCCATGGTGTGAGAGCCTGAATCCGTGGTCCTGTGTGTAGGATAGACGTAGCATCCGAAAAGCATGGTGAGGAATAAGTTACAAGACCAGAAAAGAGAAACTTCGGAGCAAAAAAAAAAGTCAACTCTCCATTTCGTTGTTGTTATTTTGTGGCTTTCCTTTCCTTTCAAAAGAAATACTCTCTTGTGGAAGGGAACGGAAGCGGAGGGCTCCAGTTCAGTGTGGCCTACTCATTTGGATTACTATGGCTCTTCAATTTTTTTTACCCTTCTGAGCAGTGGTCAACCATACAGGGTACTGGTGCTGACCATATTTACAAAACTGAATGGATTAATGGCTCTGAACTTGATTATGGATCTCGGATTTGCTACACTTGTGGACTTCTGCTTAGGGAAAATCTTCCTCTGTGTTTTCTGTTTGTCTGTGGATTGACAGCCCCAAGTGAATAGATTCATACGTTTTTTCAATTGGAGGATAATCGTGATCCGAAACCATCTCAGGTATCTTAACTCTTGCTTCTACGGGCATCTTCAAACATACATTGGAGGAAGTCTTCCAATGTAGATGACTTCAGCCTTTAGTAGTGGAGGTAACAGGTCTTTGCCTCATGCCTGTGATTAGGAGGCTGTTTGATATTGTCGGCACTTCCTTTCTCAATAAACATAGTTTCTTTAAACTTCCCACTAACCATGTTCTCCCCACATATAGTAGGAATGTCGGAATTCTGCACAGAGATTATTCTCTTGATGTCCTCACACAAGAATTCCACCGTTATAACTAGATATTCTCGGCTTGCAAGAGATCAGATGGACAGATACTTAATCTTAAGGGGCAGGGGTGGCTCAGTCGGTAGCGCGCCAGGCTCGTAATCTGTAGTTCCCAGGTTCGAGTCCCAGCTGGGTCAGCGTTGAGATTTATCTCCGCAAAATTTTCCGCCCTGCCCACGGTCAGTAGGGGACACCGATGGGCTTGGAAAGGCCGCCGTCCGTAGGATGGGACGTTAAGCCGTGGCTCCGTGTGTGGGAGAGCCATACCCTGTGCACGTTAAAGAACACGCTGGATGGCCTTGACGGGAGGCTACGATCTGTCTCCCAACAGCTGTTGCAGTGGGTCCCCTCCCCCAACCTTCTCTGAGCCTTCGGGGTCCATGTGACCTGGCCATTTAGCCCATGGTGTGCAAAAAAGTGCCGCTCAGAGGTAAAAAGCAACCCAAAGCAACTTAATCTTAAATTTCTCTTTTCAGTGGAACTCTTTTCAGTCTCTTTCAGACGGAACGCATATTCAAGGCATAAGTTTGCTTCTCAGCAGACACGCTAGTGATGCTCTTCTAGGATATCAGTGCATTAAGGAAAGATTTCTTACAGCTAAATTTCAGACAAGCATTATAGACCTGAATGTTATCTGTTGGTATGCCTCCATTGAGGACGCCGAATTTCAGTTTTACGGCCAATTTCAGAATTTTTTGAATTCTGTCAAGAAAGGAGATATTAACTTTGATCTAGATGACTTCAGTGCCAAAGCTGGTACTGACTCTGACCTTTGGAGAGGGGTGATAGAGCCTTTCAATATTCGCAGAAACAATGGCAATGAGCAACGTCTCCTACAAGTAAGTAAACTTAATGGTTGGGAAAAACTAATACTTATTAAAAACATCGCGACATATATAAGTACACGTGGGTTTCACCAGATGGGTTGCATAAAAGTCATATAAGGGAGCTGAAATTGGATCTGACCATTACCTTGTTAAAACTGTCTTGCAAGTTAAACTTAAAAAGTGTTCTGTTAAAGTTGAAAAAATCGCATTTAACACTGAAGTTCTGAAAGACCCAGTTATAGCTAAAGCTTACCATGATAGGTTACTTAGTCATTATGACAGTCATGGTTTACTTACTACTGAAGTTGAGGAAGTATCGGATCATTTTAAACAGACTGTTCTTCAAACTAACAATACTTTTTTTGGGTAGAAGGGAACAGAGGAAACAAATTATTTGAGCAATAAAGCACTTCAGGTTATTTTGGAAAGAAAGAAATGCACGAATATCCTTAATCAACACCCTATAAGTCCTAACAGAAAGCGTCACAAAGAACTCAATAAACGTGTAAAGGATCAGTTAGCAGCAGATCTTTGGCTTGATCACTTGGCTGACAAATCCGAGGATGCAGCTAGACATCATAAAGGGCAGAGAGCTGTACCAGATAGTTAATGTTTTGTGTGGGAAGAAATGTACAGGTATGCAGGGATTGAAGGATAAACAACTTAAGCTTATTGAAAGTGAGTATTATGTCATGTCTAAATGGGCTGAGCATTTCAGAGATGTTCTAAACAATATGGTTAGTTCTAGTCCCATTGTTTATAATAATGATAGATGCATTAGTAGCCATAATGTTGGCCCTATATCACAGTCTGAAGTTATTTTAGCTGTTTCTAAACCTAGACTACATAAATCGACAGGGGTAGATGAAATCACTTCTTAAATGTTCAGAGCTGGGAATATTTGTTACCGCATGAATGACTGAAATTTCCAATATCTTTTACGATAAAGGCATTGTTTCTAAGGATTTTACGACAGCTATTATTATCCCAATTTTTAAAAAAGTTGACGGCAGTTCTTGTGGTAACTATAAGGGTATGAGTCTACTTTCTGTTCCAGGTGAAGTTCTTTGCATAATTGCTCTTAATAGAATTAAGAATCTGGTTGACAGTCAATTGCATGATGAGCAATGTAGATTCAGAGGTGGTAGGGGATGTGTAGATCAGATTTTTTCACTTAGACAGATTATTGTTTAGAGTTTCAGAAACCTTTAGTTACTAGCTTTGTTAATTTCAAAAAGGCTTTGGACTCTGTTGATTGTGAGATCGCATGGCACAAATTAATTAACACAAAGAAAACTCTCTCAATAATAACACTGAGTCGTGTGTGAGAGTTGGTAAGGCTTGTAGCAATTGGTTTAGTATTGCTTCTGGTGTTCGACAAGGATGCATTTTGTCTAATTTTCTCTTTAGTTTGGTTGTTGATTATGTTATGTGAAATTCACTGTAAGGGAAAGATTTTGGCCGTAAATGGTTTAGAGATCTGAAAATTTCTGATTTCGGTTATGCTGATGATTTGACACTTTTGGAAAATGATGTTGATGAGATGAACTCTTTCATTAGATCTGTTGATGAGACTGATGGTAGAGTAAGTTTGGTTATAAACAGAGAGAAAACTAAAGTGATGAAAATTGGTCAGGCAGGCTGTGATTCAGTTAGTATAAATGGTTGCAGTCTTGAGCAGGTGTCACAGTTTAATTATCTTGGGTGCTATGTAACAGATAATGGTGATGTGCGGCATGAGATTAACAGACGAATAGGGATTGCTGCTGGGACTTTTAAGAATCTATGGAGAGTGTGGAGAAATAGGCGTATACACCTAAAGACTAAAATTAGATTGTATAATAATTTGGTTCCTTCTAGGCTTAGTTATGGTAGTAAAACCTGGACAATTTGTAAACAAGATGACAGGAAACAAGATACTTTTGATTCTAGATGCTTATGTAGTATCTTGGGCATTAGGTGGTTCAACTTTGTAAGTAATGATGAGGTTAGGCAAAGGAGTCGGCAACCTCTTTTGAGCAGCATATTGTACAGAGAGAGACTCTGTTGGTTTGGTCATGTTGCACTTATGAATAATTATACATTAGCGAATTGGGTTATGAACACTGTGACTAAAGGCCTTAGAAAGAGAGGGAGACCTAGGATACGGTGGGCAGACAATGTCAAACAGGATCTTGTTAGAATTGATCTACTGTGGCGAGACGCAGCAGTTGTAACTCAGGATAGATGTGTTTGGAGAACTTAATTTCACAATCTGGTTGGACCTCGTGTCCCACGGCTGTTTAAGGATGAGGATTATGTTAATTGCAATTAGTTAGCACTAATTTGCAGTCTCTGATAATTTTTCTTCTATCCAGTTTCATTAAAAGTCGCCCTTAATGTTGCTACTGAATAATTTTAAATTTCTTTAGATTATTTCTAATATTTTAAGTTCTAAATGACATTACAATCTAAATTTTGTCTACAAATAATTATAATTGCATTAAAGTCTATAAAAGCTTAGAATACGAGGTATTTAAAAAAAAGTATCCTCCAGGATCAGGGATTTTGTGAGTTTTTCGATGGGCCAACTCCCCGATCAGCGTAAAAATTTCCCTAATGCCACCTCCAAAAAACAACCAAACGGAAGAAAATGAGCTTGATATAATGAATATCGACATGGAAAACAAAAAATGTAAATAACGATATTGGGCATAGATTATGCAAGAATTTCACCGATACAAAGAATATACCGCGATATGAAAAATGAGGATTTTCCCCGTTTTGGAACACAATTCGAAAGGATCAAAAAGTAAGTACAAGTGCTCCAATTTCAATGAAGAAATTTAAACTTGAGATAAAGAAATCGGAAGAAATTAGCTAAAGAGTATTTGGAATGTCTTTGGTATAATTGGTTAGAGCTAGAATGAATCATATCTCTGGAGCACATAAATCAGGAACCTGATTTTTTAGGGGGAGAGGGGGCAGTGAGCAACTCTCAAAAACCGAGCTAATGTAATCCCGCATTGGTTCTCTCTAAATCTGTCTCTTAATCTTTTTTTGGGGGGGAGGGGAAGGATATGATCTTCCTTAAACGCACCTCTCCTTGGTACAACCCTTGAGAGAACAAAATGATTAATAACATGGTTCTCTGTAGAATATATATTTTGCTTAAGACAACTCGCCTCCAAAGTTTAGAAGAAGGCGAGGATGGGAAGTCACAGAAGCAATGAGTAAAAGAGATTGTTAGGTAGGGCCGGACTAGGAGAAGAGGAGGTATGCTCTTCCCCCTATCAGAATGCTAGGGTAACAGTCCCAAAAATTATTTAAATTATATTTCATGCGTTTTCCAATAAATTTTTAAAGACCTGTAAAACGGAGGCGGGAAATGTAATTTTTTTTAAATAGTGTTTTCTTGTGTGGGTGTAAAAATTTAGAGAACGTGCTTATGACAGTGTTCCAAGAAAGGAATCGCGGAATTGCTGAGGGAAGTGCGATAACACGGAACATTAGCGAAGTGACAGACGCTGTGTAGAAATATAATAATAAAAATCCTTCAAGCAGCTGCTTGCCACAGAGATCTGACAGGAGCTTGTCAGTTTATATGCCATAATAGGTCTGTGATGATGGTAGGACCTCAGCAGAAATAACAAAACAAAACATCCGTGACTTAACACACGGCTCGAACCCAGGTCCCTTAGATTAGTAGTTAAGCATGCTAACCATTCGGCCACGGGATGGCTGAAATATAATTCCAATAGGATAGAATGTGGCCTGATGGTTTCGAAAAATTCAGTTAATTGCATACTGCATTTTTTGCCTACCGTTTTTCAAACCTACTTAGAAATTTTACTAAAGAAAAGAAAATATTCAGGAATGGGTGTCCCAGTGATGAATACAATAATATCTTCTTTTTACGGATGATAAAGACATTTTTGTCTAAGACTATGACGAAATCGAATACATGGTGAGGAAATTAAATGAAGAATGTAGGAAATGGGGGCTAAACACTTTGACAAAACTGAAATAGCAATACAGGTGGAAAATTGTGCATATGTGCGGAAAAGTGTGTGTGGGAGAGAGCCATATGGAACAGCTATAGGTTGAAACAAATAGTTGTTCGAATTGATCACTTTAAATACTTAGCATCACATCTATATACATAATGGAAATTGATATAACATTAAAAGCGCAACACCAGGAAGAGTTCATCAGATTGTCCCGAAATATGCAAGATGGATAGCCCATGGGAGAACATGTAAATGATTCAAAGCGCAGCACATATGCACATCATGTGTGACAGTAACGCCCCCTGGAAGTGGTATAAGAGGAGATTACAAAGAGCCGGTGTAAAGCACTGGAATTGTGTTTGCTCGCAGTTCTTTCGCCCTAAAGGATCAAGTATGCCCCGTCGAAGAACACGGCATCCATACGACCACATTTCCGACTTTGATCGAGGAAGAATTGTGGGATTACTGGAAGACGGATTTTCGTACTGAGACATCGGTGCTCATCTTGGACGGAATGCTGCCACAGTGATGAAAATATGGCGTCCGTGGGTAAAGGAGGAACGAACTCACCGACGTGAGGGACCTCAACTCCCTGTCACACAAGCGAACGAGAGGACAGACATCTCGTGCGCATGGCTTTGAATGATCGTACAGCCACCTCAAATACTTTAGCTTAACAGATAGGGTGTGTTGTACATCAACCAGTGCGGCGGGGATGGCTCAGTCGGTAGCGCGCCAGGTTCGTAATCTGTAGTTCCCAGGTTCGAGTCCCACCTGGGTCAGCGTTGAGATTTATCTCCGCAGAATTCCCCGCCTTGCCCACGGTCAGTAGGGGACACCGATGGGCTTGGAAAGGCCTCCGTCCATCGGATGGACGTTAAGCCGTGGCCCCGTGTGCGGGAGAGCCATACCCTGTGCACGTTAAAGAACACGCTGGATGGCCTTGACGGGAGGCTACCATCTACCCAACAGCTGTTCCAGTGGGTCCCCTCCCACAACCTTCTCTGAGCCTTCGGGGTCCATGTGACCTGGCCATTTAGCCCATGGTGTGCAAAAAAGTGCCGCTCAGAGGTAAAACAACCCAACCCAATCCAACATCAACCAGTGTCCGTCAGCTGAAAGAGGTAATTTAGCGACATGCATTTCTGTACATATGTTTCACGATGTGTCAAATTTTACATTCTCGGGCGGAATTCATGCTCTAAAATTTGAATCAGAACTCATCTCTCAATTTATCGGATGTGCGCTTCTATAGCTTCAGCAGGAGGGAAAAACAACACCTGTCCCTTCTCTCTAAAAGGCAAACCACTAAAATGCTTATTCTCTCTTTTGGCCATTATCTATCCATTATTTCATTTCATCTATACCAAGGCTCTATATTTCAGTCATTTTTAATCATACCGACCTCATATTTTACAAATAGGTCCTCATTATGGTCCTCACAAAACATTTAAAAACTCGTTAAACCCACGCCAAACGTTTGGCGCGAAACGGATTCATAACTCTTACCATCTATAAGTTCATTCACAGCTCTGCACACATACTACTGGGCGGGGATGGCTCAGTCGGTAGCGCGCCTGTTCAACTGTTTCAATTTTGCTAGTTGTAAATAACATTTAGAAATACACCAATCAACAAGTAGTATACTTTTTAAAATAAAATAGACATTTCGCTTTCCACGTTCAAAGAAAATTTAGTGTCATGTACTAGTTGGGACATCTAGCTCGTGACTAAACATAAAGGAAGTCTTTTGGTGGCAACAGCTGTGAAAAAAGTTTAAGACATAATGATTTCTAATGTGAGTAAAACAGTTTAATTTTCAAGTTATTTCTATTACATATGGAAGTTTTAATCTTTTGTTTGTGTGAATAAACATCAAGTGGACTTGAAAAGAAAGAGAGTAAGTTACTCTTTTAATTAGTAATTGAGAACTTTTGATTTGAAAATTTTGTAACTGAGCTTACGTGTACCGGAAGAAGGGGAAGCACACGACACGTGTGAGAGACGAATTCCCACGTGGCCTGGCAAGAACTCTCATCTGCTAGAGCTGCATCATAACTGCTACCAGGTAAGAGTAAGTTTATGGACGATCGTTTGTTTTGTTTTGGCCATGATCGTTTGTTAGAGTGTATTTATCTCCGGACTAAACTGTCTATATTACAAAAACTGTTTATAGCTGTGGATATAAAAGTAATTTTGACAGAAAAAAAAAGAATTACTATTCCTGTGAAAATGAAATCCTCGGAATCTTCAACTGTGTTGAATGCTGTAGTTGTGGAAATAATTTTCGTTTCTATTGTCTCAATCTAAAGGAGTCAAACTTTCGAAAAATGCCACAAGACCGCAAAAAAAACTGAAATATAAATCGTATAACAATGGAAAGGGACACGTTGAGACTTCAACCCAGGAAAGAGCTGGAAATGAAGAGGGAGGTGCTTGAGAATCAATGAAGATACAAAGAAGTTTTTGGAGGTTATGGTGAAGGAACAGTTCCGCATTTTTAGAGCTGAAATTATGGTAACGAATGAAACTTTTCGCAAGGAGGAATTTAATAAAAGTGTTTCCTTTTCTTCCAATAAGCTGGATGAACACATGAAAATGCTCAAGGAAATTTTCTAGGCAAATTTCTGAAGTACAGTGCCAGAGCAAAATATTAGGAGAGTCTACTTTAGTACTGGAAAGAGAGGCCTTTGAATTGAAATGGAAATTAAATTAAATGCAGCAATATAGCAGAAACAGGAACATAGAATTGGATGGTTTTCCTGAGATAGGGCAGGAAATATTCTGCAAATTGTTGAAATATTTGCTCAGAAACTGAAAATTGAGACAAAACATCTGGATGTGGAGGATGCTCATAGGGTGCCAGTTTCAAACAAAAATAAAATAAAACCTACCATAATACAATTTGGATCAAGGAAGAATAAAGTTCTTTGGAAGAGGGCCTGGAAACAAAAAAAGGAACTAACAGCGAAAGAAATTGATGATTGATATGAAGATGGAAGAGTATATATTAATGATCACTTGACGAAAGAAAACAAACAGCTATTATTTAAAGCAAAGGAAAAACAGCGCGAATTAGACTAGAAGTACGTTTGGGTCAGAGACTCTAAAATTTCTATGCGAAAAGAAGAAGATTCTAGTTCGGTTAGAATTAAGAACTCTCAGGATCTGGATAAACTGAGATAGTTAAGTATTATGAGTATAATATTTAATTATTGTGAAATACAAATACAATGGCTAATTTTTTGTCATATGACTTGCAGAATGATGATACTGTTTCTGATTATTGTTCTGATGATGTTCGAAGTATTACAGATGATGATGAAGAATTATATATGATAAATGATTATTTTTCCAATGTTATTGAATTTGATTAAAAAAGTTTATGATAAAAATTATTTTTGTTAGAGTTCTGGAATAAACATTTTACAGGGAAATATAAGAAGTCTGAGAAACTTTTTTTATCATTTTGTGGTATTCCTAAACTTAATTGAATTAAAACCAGAAATTATAGTACTTACTGAGATTTCGGTAAAAGAATGGGAAATAGCCTTATATAAAATAGATGGTTATAAAGAATACTATAAATGTAGGGAGGAAAAAAGGTTAGGAGGAGTAATTGTTTACATTAAAGAAGGATGGGAAGTGAACCAGATTTTTTCCTGATTTTAAAACTGCTGACTTAGTGGAATTGCATATAAAAGCATTCAATTACGGACTTGGCCTTGTTTGCAATTTATAGAGCTCAAGAATTCAGTAAATTAAAATTTATTAATGAATTGGCAATATGGCTGAACTTGGTTGATGATAATGACAGGATATTTTAATTTGGATTTATTATCTGATCATCCACACTAAATAAATTTTTTACAAATGATAAATTAAATGGTTTCCATTCCTGTCATGCTTCTGTTACTAGGGAAAGTAGCAAAACCTGCCTAGATCAGCTTTACATTAGAAATTTTAGATTAGATACTATAACTACATATATTGTTAAAATTGACATCTGAGATCTCTTTTTTTTTTGTTGGAAGTAATATAAAGTATGGTTTTTATAGAGACATTTCTACAGAAAAGATTTCTACAAATTTTACTAAGATTCAATATACTAAATTGAAAAAAGTTATTGTCAGAAAAATCATGGAATCATGTCGAGAGACAGGTAAATGTGTATTTAGCATTTGATGCATTTCTAAGGGAATTAACTCTACTAATTAAAGATGCGCAGATTACGTACTCTAAAAAGAAAATTAAAAAACTAAAACCATGGATAACAGGAGTTATTGTTAATTCAATCAATTTTAAAAGAAATTTAAATAAAAGATCTAAATAAAAAAGTTGGATGAAAATTATTATTTTAAAAGACATAAAAATATGTTTACTAATGTAATCAGGGAAGCTAAAAATGATTATTATAAAATATTTTTTTATGAAAAATGGAAATAATTCCAGAAAAAATTGGGAAACTATCAATGAAATGTGTGACGAAAGAAAAGTAAAGGGCAATTCTCCTCAAATTATCACGGATAGAAATCATTTACTTCGGTTTGATGAAAAGCCGCAGGAACTTGTTAATAAATTTAACAATTATTTTACTGAGGTAATGTCTTCATTATTTAAACAAAACCTACAAAATGAAACCAAAATAGAAGAGATAATAAGTTATTTAAAACGTAAAATGCTTAATTCCATTTTTTCCCTTATATACCAGAACAGAAATTTTTGATATTATGAAGGAACTGAAGGAACTGAAAAATCACCTGGTTTGGTCGAAATTACAGCAACCACTATAAAAAATATTTTCTGAAAATTAGATTTATATTTTGTATACTTCTAAACTTTGTTTTCGTAGAAGCTGTTTTCCCGGAAGTTTTAAAAACTGATTTAATTATTCCAGTGTTTAAAAATGGTGATAATAAGTCAATTGAAATTGAAAAAAATGTTAACTTTTGGGATATGCATAATTTATTTGCCCCAAACCAATTTGTATTTCGAAAAAGTTTGAATACTCAAACTGCGATTCTAGAAATGGCCACACAAATGTACAGAAATTTAAATGAAAATGTTAAAAATAGTTTTTTTCTTTTTTTTATGGATTTGGAAAAAGGTTTTGATTCCGTGAATCATGAGATATTATTAGAAAAGTTAAAAACCAGTGGTGTTAAGGGAAATTTGCTTTTATGGATTAAGAGCTATTTAATGAATAGGAAGCAAAAAACGAAAATTGAAAAATATATTAGTGAAAAATCAAATGTACAGGTTGGTGTCCCTCAGAGTTCTGTTCTGGGATCTTTATTTATTTTTTGCTTTATATAAATGATATCTGTACATTGGATTTAAATAGTAAAAGAATTTCATTTCCAGATGATGATGCACTAATATATTCTGAAAACGAAAAGCAAAATTTAGAGAATATTAATAGTGACTGAATAAAACTAAGAACGTGGATAAAAGCCAATAAGCTCTTTTTAAGTTCAGAAAAGACGAAATATATTTTAGACCAAGAGAAAATCAAGCTGATTTTTTTCGTGACAGAGTGATTTTCCACTCTGAATTTTGTGCTGGAGAAAATTGCAATTGTGACAAAATTGAGGGGGGTTAAATGCTATAAATATTTTAGTACTTTTATTGATAGAAAGATGTCCTGGAAAATACAGAAATATGATGTTCTTTAAAAAAACTGCATTTTACCTAAAATTTATTATTCCGGAAATTTATAAATTTATCTTTATTATAAATGACTTATTTTTCTTGGATTAAATTTTATTTGCTATATGGTTTATTATCATAAGGTGGGTTCTATTTGGCAACAATCAAACCGTTACACGAAGTGAAGAACCACATAATTAGATGCATTGTTAAACTGAAAAAATTTGAAATCATTGCAAAAGTATACAATGAATTAGTTATTTTACAAATAAGGTTATTAAATGTATTTCGGGTACTGAAATATATAGTAGTGAATTTTAATGTTCAAACCTTACGGATATTTGAAAAGAATACCCGACTGTCAGGGCGGGGGTGGCAGTCGGTAGCGCGCCTGGCTTGTAATCTGTAGTTCCCAGGTTCGAGTCCCAGCTGGGTCAGCGTTGAGATTTATCTCCGCAAAATTCCCCGCCCTGCTCATGGTCAGTAGGGGACACCGATGAGCTTGGAAAGTCCGCCGTCCATCGTATGGGACGTTAAGCCGTGGACCCGTGTGCGGGAGAGCCATACCCTGTGCACGTTAAAGAACACGCTGGATGGCCTTGACGGGAGGCTACCATCTGTCTTCCAATAGCTATTCCAGTGGGTCCTCTCCCCCAATCTTCTCTGAGCCTTCGGGGTCCATGTGATCTGGCCATTTGGCCCATGGTGGGCAAAAAAATGCCGCTCAGAGTTAAAACAACCCAAAACAACCTGACTGTCAAAAAAACCTTTTCATGCTTGATTTAAAAACGAACAAAATTATTGTTGAAAAACATCACGTTTATTTGGCGCCAAAGTTTTTTAACTGTTTACCAGAGTACATTAAAGAAATAAGGAATGCTAACTTTTTCTTTAAGGAATTAAGAAAATGGATTTTAAATGTGGAAAATATTGAGATTATGTTTCAGAAATAAAAGATAATTAAATGTAATTTAATTTCCTTAGACACAAAGTTGCTATTAAAGTGTTCAACTGAACCATTTATTAACGAACAATTTCGATATAAAATTTTATATTTTTTTTCTGTTTTCTACCTAGAAACATTTTTTCCCCATTTATTCTTAACGGTAATTTCAGAACTTATAAATTGGAATATTTACTTTGTTTTTTATGATCAAGCTAGCAAAATGTGAGGAAATGAGTTTCTTCCACAAACGAGTTTTTATTCTCGTGGAAGACTCAACATTTTTTCTCAGACTTTTACTGAAAAATGTAGGTAAAATTATAAAACACTAATGAGATATATAATATTAAGATTTTATTTATATGGTACAAATTAAAATATTTTTCGTTCTGTGAATTTTTATTAGAGAAACTATATATAAAAAAGAATAACTGTATTAAAAAATGCAATGCTTTAAAATTGTGTATCTAAGATATGCAAGATTGTATATATTTCATTGTAATTTCAGTTCTAAGGTAAAAACGTGTAAATGTAATGTTACTGCCTATTCTGAGAATAAATCTATTTTCTATCTATCTATCTATCTATCTATCTATTAAACATAAAGAAAGTCTTCTTCTGGAAGCAGAAGCGATAGAAGTTTAAAAATCTCATGACGAGAAACTTTGAATTGAATATCTGATTATTTCTATCGGAAACTCTTAAGCTAAATCTTCATTCATTATGAATAAATATTCTCTAGAGCATATCTTCGCTTCAAAGCAAACGTCTTTCAAAACCGTTAAATCCAGTAATCAAGTGCAAGGAAGGCATTAAATTAAATCAGTTTGAGCTCCATATGTTAGAATTTAAATACCTACTAAGAACCAGAATCGCAGCGACGGAAGGGAAGGGAGAAATGGATTCTTCCCCCATGGCTGAAACGGGCATGCAATTTATTCGCTCGTTGTTCTTTAGATGCGATTAAAATTGGTTTTCTACTAATGGGCATTAAGAATTCTATTCTATTAGATGACATCTCTGAGGCTGACCTTGGAAGTTAAGGCGCTTCAAATCTCACTATCCATTACCATATTCCTTCAGTTTTCGTATTAATCCACTAAAATATTATGCATCTTTTCGTCTGTGGCAATAACTTTTCTTTTCATCTATACTAGGGGTTCTCAACGTGGAGTACGCGGTAAAATGATTTGGGGTACGCCGTGAAGAGCTCAAAAGTCGCTAGATCTAGTAACAAAGTAAAAATAGCCATTGTTATAATACAACTATCGATTTATCTATCTATAAAATGTGTATGCCAGTTACATACACATTTCCAGGGGGTATAAATAATTTGCATAGAATAGAAATTTGAAATTTTAGTGGTAGATTTTCAAGTGATATTCCATTGTCAGCGATAACCTATTCATTTTTCTGCGAACGACGTGGAAATGCAACTTTTTAATTTTAAGAATTAAAAGACGAATACTTTTATGTGGTATAATTACTCATAAAATACAACTTGCATTATTCCCATCATCCGCTAGCTGCAATTAAAACTTTTCAGGAGTGAAAGAGTAGGCAAAGGAAAAACTTCATTCTCTTGGAAAACGAGATTCTCATATTCGTTAGAGGCAATATGCGTTCTTCTAGTTCCTAGTTAATTTTTCTATAACTTTTTCAGTATGCAACTCACCATTATCATACTCGAGGGTGAGCTATGAAGTATTATGAAATATTCTCCCAATCTCATTTTAATCTTCTTATTAATCTCTCAATCACGGCCGGTTCGTGGGACGAGTACATGAGGCACTGGCATCGGACGGCACAAATTTTAGGGCTTCAAAACGTGTAAAATAAATACAAATATCTTAAAATATGCTGCAAATTCGTTTGGGAATTTACAATTATTAAGTTTCTCCGGGGGAATTAGTTAAAAACCAATTTTGGTTGGTTATTTGTTTGGGGTTTTATGGTGCATCGGTAACTAAGGCGATAATAAGCCAAATAAGGGATAAAGAGCAGAAGTAAAAACATAAATGTCACACAGTCCACAGCCAAAATTAAAATACAAAGACATAACAAGAAAATACAAAATATGTGACATAATAATAAACGTAAAAGACAAGAGCAACAATGGGTGTATTAGAACAATATAATAAAGCAACAAATCTAAATATTGTTATAAAGTTAGACGATGGAAACTGAGCGTGAGTTCAAAAATAATATTTAGCAACAATAATTCTAAAATAATGTAATTTATTACAAAAGTATGAATGAAACATTTATATAAACTAAAGTCAACCAATACAAATCTTTATCTTCATCAACATGAAAATAAACCTTCAGAAGAATACAGCACCTTTTCACTATTCCTACAAATAGTTGTTGCTCTATAATTCTTATAATCTCTACTCTAAGCATAAAATAAGGCTTTTTACAATACTCGTTAACCCTTTCAGGACCATAAGGTTTCTAAGAGTAAATATTAGTATGTAACTGTTTATTTTAGTTTGTTTAGACGTAAAATAAATAAAAATCATAAGAAAAATACATAACAATGTGTAGTTTTTTTGGAATTTTATGGGAAATATTTTTCCCAATGGACTATAAAGGTAACACAAATTATAGTTAGGCTTATTATGCAATGTCTTTTATTTATTGGTTTATTAGAACAAAATGTTAACTAAAATAATGCAAAATTATGAAATAAAATTACTATACAAAATGATGTGCTAATTATGATATTCGGCGAAGCAATTTCTTTTGGTAGTGAGGCAAAGATGGACATTGCACATAGTACATATATTATGCGTCCTGACAGTTCTGTTTTTGTTTTCTAAACGTTCCCGTTTACGTAATTGCGTTCGGCATACGTTCTATTTTGACATTCTGTATAAAAAATGCAGATAAGGTTATAATTAAATACGACAATCACCAATTTTAAAATGGGAAAAATGTTTCCCTTAGTCGTGAAAGGGTTAAGTGACATAATAATGTTTGCGAATAGACCTGTAATATACCAAGAATATTCTTACCAATTCCTTAAACAAACTAAATATAACTATACATCAAATGACTCTCTCCCAGAATTCTAGTCATCAAGTACTCCAAAACTGCCTTTAAGTATATCGGTCTCTCAGAACCAATTATTTTCAGACATTAATCACTACACATCAGACGATGAATTCTTCTTTTTTCTTGCCAGTTTACTAACAAGATCCACATTAATAAACTCTTATCCTCCCACGCACACATCAAATAAAATAATTCTTCATGTACTATCACGCACAAAGCCAAATATGATTAACTTTCTACTTGACCTTATTTCTTCCGAGGATCTCTCTCGTTCAATAAATACAAGTCTATCTTTTTCGTTCTTTTATGAACATCGTTAAGTTATGAATTCTAATATTCTAATCCACTGGTGACGTACTTCTCAAGCTGAAGCACACAATGGTGTCACGAAACTGGCACTTAGGTTCGTCGTCCACTAGTAAAAGAAAAGAATATGTTATATACGAATGACTTAATCGGAGCCGAGCAAGTACAACTTCCTCCTTGCGATTCCTCTGAAAACATGACTGCCACGGTTTGATAATAAGTTTGATCTCAGAGTTTGTTACCAATCTGTTCTGATCAGAATCGTTGCCATTGTGCTCAGATCTGACTGGACGAATGGTAGTCGGGAAATTCAAGTAAAGCATTTCCCATTTAGGACTGAAAATGCAGACCCAAGTGGGATGGTCCAACAAGGACTGCAATTTTGACACATACTGTAGGGACTAATGCTGACAGAGAATAGATAAAGATGGTTCGTCAGTCTCAATGTAAAAACTGTGCTGGTGAGGTGTGAAAGACCCTCGTGCAAACACAGAGGGCCTGATGGTGGGCAGGTCCAGCATTTTCACCATCGATGATCGGGCGGAATTGTACACCTAGGATCCATAGTCTAGTTTTGACGGGACAAGTGCACAGTACAGGTGAAGCAAAGAACATCGGTCCTCTCCCCATGAAAGGAAGGAGAGTATCTTGAGGATGTTCAATGCCCACTTGCACTTGTACCTCAGATGACGGATGTGATGTAAAAAGGTCAATTTCTGGTCGAAACACAACTGGAATGATGGCATCCCTAGGCCGAAGTTCGGGGAAAAGATGAAGATTATACTTGTGGCAAAAGTGCACACAAATGGTCTGTGGTGAGAACCGAAACCCATCAGCCATCGCCCAAACTGAGGGATTGTTCAGGGCAATTTGCAGTTATCTTTCAATGACCCTTATGCTGGAGAAGGAGCAAAAGTTGCTAAAATCGTCAATAGTGAGGGACTTTCCTACAGTCAGAAGAAGTTGTTATGTTATAGAATTTATCTTGACATCATAAAGTGTAACACTCAGAACGCAATCTTGTGGTACCCCCTGGTCTTGGGGAAAAGGCCATGGAAGAATGTTGCCAACACAGATACGAAAGGAACGAGAAGATAAAAAGTTGGATATGATGAAACCTCTCGCTCCGAAGGCATGGAGGTCAAGGCGAAATCCGAATCTCCAAGCTATGTCGTACCTTTTTTAATGTCGAAGAAAATTGACACCAGGTGTTCTCTATGTAAAACGATTTTCTGATTGCTGATTCCAGGTGGATCGTATGGTTTAAAGGTCGACCATTGTCTGTGAAAGCCACACTGGCTGTTGGAAAGAAGGCCGTAGTGTAAAGCCAGATGAAATACCAGATTAGTCTGGCATGTACCATTCTTCCCAACACCTTGCAAACACAGCTTGTCAACATGATGGAACGATAATTAGAAGAAATCTTTTGATTATTTCCTGGCTTGGGGAGGACCAAGATGATGTCCTCCAGCCAGGAGACTGAAAACTGGTCCT